>CM060937.1:247954891-250454891 GCA_030765085.1 Allium cepa | reverse complement strand
TTACATTCAAAAAATAAGTGTTTGTGCGTGTCTGTGTCATGCTTACATAACTTTCATTACAACCCCCAATTTCTAAGTCTACATTTAGTAGGCAACCTAAAGATAAGAGCTTTATAAGTTGTATAAGCCATTTTTGGGTTATTATATCTACTCCAGATGATTTTTCATTATGCAATAGGGTAGTGTATTCTCGAGGCTTAACAAGCATCTTGTGGCTTGAATTTCTCCTTGTCGTTACTTTTCTATGTCCAAATATTTTTAGTTCGTCAAAGAGTATAGGGATATCTTTAATTTCCTGTCTAAAATTTCTAGTAACCACCTGCATGTCACATTTCCATTCTATTCCCCTGATGATACTTGCATTCTTAGTTGATGGAGTGCCATTAGCTGAGTAATTGTCCCGTTCCGGCCTATCAATCAAACTTTTACTATTTAGCCAGGGATCTCTTCAAAGATCTATATTTTTTCCTAGTGTTATTTGTCTCTCTATTAATTCCTTTAGTTTTTCCTTTGTTTCAATATATTTTTCTAGGTGGTAGATGCATTATTATCAATTTTAGAGTACAAAAATTATTTTTAAAGTACCTAACTCTTATCAGCATTACTCATAAATTTTTGGAATTAGTTATTTTCTAAGCCCGTTTGACACTATATGCCTTTTTAGTTCAAATAGATTTTTAAGCCCAATGTCCCTTCCTTCTTTGATTCACATAATTCTTTGTAGTTGATCTTGTGCAACCCACCCCTCCAAATGAAATTAGCACACACAGTGTCGATTTTAACAACAGAACAGTTAGAGATTTGAAAAGTTTAGATCCAGAATCTATCCTTGGAGATAATTCCTGTACGCACTAGTTATATTCTTCCAGCAAATGATGCTCCTTATATATATATGTATGTATATATCTATGTGTGTGTTTTTATGTGTGTACGTATATGTACGTATACGTATATGTATACGTATATGTATACGTATATGTATACGTATATGCATACGTATATGTATATGTTTATGAATAAAACTATAAAGGTTGTAGTTGATTATTCATCTTAAATAGTTTAAGATGAGTAATAAAGTTCCTAAAATTTTCAATAAATTTTAATTAAATTAGTCAATTTAATTAAAAAGTAAAATTAATTAAAAGTAAAATTAATTAAAAAGTAAAATTAATTAAATTTGATTTAATTAATAAGATACATATAAATAATACATAAGTTTATTAAATTATAATAGTTGTAAATAAATTGAACTTATATAATTATATATGTATATATATGACGTAGTGGTAATAATGCTTTCTAATCTAAATTCTAACCTTAATGGCGGCTAACCCTAATTCTAATATCAATTCTAATGCTAATCTTAGTTCTTCCCATCTCAACCCTAATTCCTCCACATCTAATCCAAATAACTCTGAATCAATATACTAATATTAATACTCCCACCGAAGGAGAGGTGGATGGTTAGGAGTTTGTGAGGAAGAGGAGAAATAAAGGCGGAGCTAACTTGGGGGGATCGGTGGCAGGCACTTATGGAGCTAGATCTGGTAAAGGTGCTCAGGAAGGAGGTTATAAAGTAGATAGTTTTGGAGTACAACATCAACCAACGAGAAGAGAGGGGTTAATTACACAGGCTAAGGGTTGCAAACTAGGCGGATCAAGTGGGCATCAGCAAGCAAGTAACGAAGAAGGCTAGTTCATACAAGGTGAAAAACAAAAACCTAATATTTTAATATTGAAAGAAATGCTAAACCCACTACTTGGTGTGATATGGTAAAAAAAAATTAAAGATGGATCTCTTTCTTTTTGCCAACCAATTATTATAAACAAAAGGAGGGCAGCAATCGTTAAGGGGGAGGATCTCATTGAGGCGAATAAGATTTGGGAAAAATCAATTCTAATTTATCTTGTTGGTAATTGACCATACTATGTCCATTTCAAAGCTTACATTAATAGAGCATGGTTAGCTAAAGGAATTTTTAAACATCGCTCAAGGGAGAACCAGTTTTATTTACTCCAATTTGAGAAGGAGGATTGCAATCGTGTTCTAAGGGGGTGTCTATATCTAATGGATGGTAAATTAATCATTATGTGCAAATGGACAAGTAAAATTAAATATGATAAACATCTACTAACTACCATCTGAATATGGTTAAGATTGCCAAGTTTGAACATCATTTGTTAGGATTCTAAATCAATGAGTAAAATGGAAAGTGTTATTGGGAAATCAATATAGATGGATGACTACACGAAGAATCAAAAAAGAAGATCATATGCAAGGATTCTAACTGAAGTTATTCCGCATTATGATTTTGATGCGGAGATTCAAATTAAAAATCCTGGTGAAGAGCCTTTTATGTAGAAGGTGGAACATAGTTCAAACCTCTAACATGCAAAATATGTGCCTGTTTTGGTCATATATACTATTAAACATTGTCCCATTAAATTTGAAGGTAAGTGGGTACCTGAAGGAAGGCAAGATGCACAAAATACTAAAAATATTATTAACACTAATAAAGGTGATGGAAAGGCACAAGCAAACGAGAATTCAAATATGGAGAAAGGTGCAACGGATATTAACAATATAGAGGAGGTAATATTGGAAGTAAGAGTAAGGATAATCACATGAATATAGATACACAAATAAGTGATACAATGAATTCAAAAGGTTTTAATGCAGAGGCGTCAGGTACACTAATGAAGGAGAACAATAATGACTCTGAGCATCATATGCAAAATAACACTGAAATACATATAAATAACAGATCGTAGAAGAATAATCCATGGTCCAATTATACAAATTTGGTTAAGGAAACGAATAATAACTCAAAGGAAGACTGCAATAATTCTTCAAATGCAAGAAGGGCACTGCAACACTCCACATCTATACCTATACTACCAAAGAGTATTATTAGGTATTACTGTTTGATAATATGGAGAATGAGGCGATATTATGTTGTTATGGTGTGAAGTTCGGTGTGGTAAGAATCTTGAGTAAATGGATTAATAACACTGTTTGGTATGGGACATCCGGTAATATTATTCTGATTACTCTTTTGACTTCAAATATATAATATAATTTTAGGCAAGGTTTTTAGTTAACAAGCATTGAATAAATGAGTGAGTAACACTAAATGGTATGGGATACATACGTCGATATTTGTTTGATTATTTTCTATAGTGAGGGACACTCTTATTTTATGGGTTAATGTCTAGAGGAAGGGTCGGTTGTGTGCCAGCTTGGTTGTGTGTTGTTTATCCATAGAGACTAGAGTTAATCCTAGTTGGCTGATCGTGGGGTCGCGCCATGGATCTGTGGCATCACCTTATTTTGTATACATGTTGTGTGCTGATATTTAGATTGTATGATGATATGCCTTGATGCCATACTAGCCAAACAGTTTGTTACCATTGCACAATAGGCTTATGACTATATTATATAGATGGACGTAGTGTCACAATGATAGGGAGTAACTAAGACTTTGGGTGTGTTGTGTGCTGTAAGTGTTGTGAGCTGTCCCATGGAGCATGATATGTGTTGTATAGCTCCCATCTGAAATTTACAAGATTATATAATTATACTATTTTATTTAGATACCCATTCTAAACATCTATTCAAAGGCAAAGACCTTTTAACCTACTGGAGCATGCACTGTGCTATGAAGACCCCAACTAGAATATGTGATTTGAGATAAATAGACATACGATACTATTCATATGGCACCTTTCTTGATTGTGTGCTTGTTAATAGTATATTCTCTTTTTGTTATAGGTGTGTAGGTTAATGATTGGATATTTAGTTGATTTACCAGCTATGTTATGGTTTTATTGACGGGAGTTATGGTTGGATGTTTGGATATATGGATGTATTATTTACCTATGTAGTGTGATATTTATTTTGAAGGGTGATGATTCATGCATGTTATGATATGTGTGATATACTTGAGATGTTCACACATATTTATTAGGTATAATTGTAGCACCATGCCTGTTATTATTATACATTGGCATCTACGTTATAGACATAGTTTGACATGTGTTATACATATAATACTTGATTCAGTTTGAGATATTTCAACTTCAGGACTAGTTGACCAGTTTGTGGATGTTAGGCATAGAAGAAGGAGAGAATATTTGCATATAGGTTGTAAGTTTGTAATTACATGTGTCCACGTGTTGTTGAGATATATATATTGGACATGTTATGTATAATTGTGATGATTGTATTGGAACTGGACCAGCCTGCTATGGAAGATATGGGTGAATTCCGAAAAAATCCCTTATTAGATTTATGTTGATCCTATGAAGTCTAATTTATTTAGAATATTTCTAAATTTAATTTAAATAAAATCTCTTATTTCATTTAAATTTGTAAATCATAAATAAAAGTATATTTAATTAAATATAATAGTATTTATATGTATTATATACATATATGTATGTGCGTGCATGTGTAACATAAAAAGCTATCCAGGGTATAACATGACCGTGTATAAATGTTGGGATTTGCATCACAATGGACATGTTAGCTCATCATATATATATTGAATGTTGTCCAAATATATGTATGTACGTAAACTTATTATTTATATAAATATTAAAAACCATGTAAAATTATATGTACATGTGTAAGTGTATTTTATACATAAAAATATTAATGATTTATATATATATACATACACTATTGCATTAAATACTAAATATATACACGCACATGCATGCACACACACACAAATATAATATATAAATATATATTTTAATTATTTTATACATATACGTATATATGTATAAATTACAGTAACAAAATTATTATTATTATTATATATATATATATACATAAGTATATTTATAATATCTAAATATGTATATGTATATGTATATGTATATGTATATGTATATGTGTGTGTGTATGTATATTAGTATTATATTTAATATATGTATAAACCTTTCCAGATTGAATGGACAACACACATGAATTTATTTATATTTCATTACAGTAAAATATACATATATATTAATTATTCGAGATACAATAAAATAATAATAAAAATGTTTTTATGTTATATTATTTGAATTCTAATTTTTTTAAAAATTCAAGGAGTAAAATTTATTTGTATTTTATTATATCTCATTGCAGCAAAATATATGCATATATATGTATGAATTACAGTAAGAAAATTATTATTATTATTATTATATGTAAATATATAAATATAAGCATACTTATAATATCTAAATATGTAAATATATGTATAGATATTACGTATATATATAAATATATATGTATATTAGTTACATATTTAATATATATACATATATATCCTTCCAGATCGAATGCTCAGCATAAAAAAAATTACTTATATATCATTGCAGTAAAATATACATATATATACATATATATTATTTGAAATAAAATAAAATAAAAAAAAATATTTTCATGTTATATTATTTGAATTTTAATTTTTTATAATATTTGGATTTTAATTTTTTATAAAATCAAGTAGTAAAAATTTCTAAAAATTTCTAGTTCACAATAATATTTTCGATTAATTAATTGATTTTGGCCGTTTATTAGATTGATTTTTTTAAAATAAAAATATGATTTTTAAATTCTGATTTTTTGGCTAGGTGTCTATATGATGATAAACAAATTTAAAAAATTTAAGTTTAATTTTTGAGAAATATTTAATTTTATATGATTTATTTAATTAGTATATTGATTTAAACTATAAATAATACTAAATAAATAATATAAATCAATTTGCAGCCATGGAAAAATATAATCTATGTAGATATGCATTTATAAAATATAGGTTCGATAATTAACATGATATAATCTTATAACTAAATACAAGTCGTATAATTAAAATTAGGTATATTAATACACACACACACACACACACACACACACACATATATATATATATATTATAAAAATGATAATAATTAAAACAAAATTTATTTGGTCATACAGTTCAAATATATATATTTAAAAAATATGATGTTTTAAATAAATTAAAACACACATATGACCAATCAAATATGTGACAGCATTGATTATTCATATAAAAATCTCATCTAGCAACATAATAATGATGTGTGTGTATATATATGAAAAATATAATATTATCCAGAAATTATAATTAATATAGCATAGTAAATACATACCAAATACTAATGCCTTAGAGCAAACCTTTTGGTGAATTCACTCTCCTTTGAAATCTTATCGATTTGGCAGATTGTTAATCCTTGAACCGTAGACCTTTAACTACCCAATAGCTGTTGCTTTCAGAATTGATTTGAGATAAACTTGTTAAAGCTCCTTGTTGATGAGATCATCCAGCAATGATAGGGAAATGGAAATCGAAATGTCATTTTGCATTAGGATTAGGATCCTTTATAGTTGAAGAAATATATATATATATATATATATATATATATATATATATCAACATTTTTCATCAAATCTCAACCATCCATCTCCAAATCCCTCTAGCATTTTCAGCCTTCTCTTATAAGCCCTAATTCTATCGAAATAACATCTTAATATCATCGGCTAACATCCCATTTTAGCCCAAATAAATATTATTAATTAAATCTAATTTAATTGCTTGTCGATATCACATATCGATTGATATATTTATAACTATTATGAATATAGACAGTAATATTTATTCCTCAAATCATATTCAAAATTTTATAATTAATATTTCATAAATAATAATTAATTTAATTAATTTATAATAATTATAGATTAATTAAATCATTTGGTCTATAGAGAATTTATCATCCGGTTGTGTGACTCGTTAAGTGTAAATTCGATCAGCGATTAACATCGAACTATTCGAATGTTAATGTTCTCATATTACTTAGTAGGTTGTGTGACATTTTGGTCAAATTTATCGCTTACTTTGTCTCAATAAAATTCGATTTTACATTATTAAGCATTAACCGGTTTTGACATTTATTTACACAAATTCTCTTCATCAAAACTATATCACTTTGGACCTATGGAATTTGGTAATGGTCAAAATTTGAATATCGTCCATATTCAACTCTATAGTCTAAACATATATTCTTTGGTTCAATAATAACAATTATTATTATTATTCAAAATGCTATAGCTAGAGACTTTGACTTTGAGTTGACTTGAGTTGACCTTGATGCTAACCCCATATAACTGAGGAGACGAATTGACTCTTGAATATGCTCCACTTCCAATACTTCCACTCATCTCAACTTTTTCACTTGATGGACGCCATGCATGATTTCACTATAATCAAAGTAAATCTTTCATATTAAAGATCCATAGATTCTCAAGTCCAGAGAACTCTGTAAATCGGTCATATCGGTATTTTTTGTTTGACCTTAGTTATATTAACTAACAGAAAACTATCGAGTGAGTCGTTCTATAGTTATCCAATAACTACTAGTATGTAACCACTTAGTGCCCCTAGCAGTCATGATTAATACTCTGCCTACATTTGGAAAGCGTTACATATTCTAGTCTCAAAGGATACATTGATATCCGGTCTTCATGCATCTTGATTAGGAACATTTAAAATGGTATGTTTATAATTGTTGCGATAAATTACTCACGATTACAATGCTTTGTAACTACTATCACAAATTATACCATTCATGGATTTTCTATTATATATACTTTATATTAAATTGATTAATTAATATAAAACATTATATCAAGTATATTATAGAAAGAAATTACCTTTTATTTTGAATAAGATTGGTTAACGAGCTATATGTAACGATTTACAAAATTGCCCCTAAGGCATACCCATAACTCTATCAGATAGTAAGCATTTGACTATCTTGTAGACCCACTTAGACTGATGTATTTTATGGTATATGTTATCCCTGCATTGATGATATGTGCTCTAAATGATTTATTTTATATTATGCATCGTTTTATCCTAGAAAAACACGTGTTTATTACTTTGTTTCGATACTATATATGTATAGGTGAGTTGTTTATGATTTTTGAAATAGGTACTAGTGTTAGCCCAAGAGAATATTCATGAGTGATAGCCCAATATCGCATTTTCTTTGTATTATCAGACAGTATTACCTAGCAATACTGTTTGGAAGTATAGGTATAGAGGTGGAATGTTACAATTGATATAAGAGATGGTTATTGCTAAGAGTGGCATGATATGGGGTCTTTGCATTATGAACAATGGCGAAGCTTTGACTTTTACCCCTACACATCCCATTTGTGGATTGTTGTGATAGTCGAGAGGCTGGCCATAGGACCAGTGTAAGTGAGGTACTAATGATGGCTACAGTGAGGCAGGCATTAGTTTGGTTTGAAAATTCTCACCATATTGAACTTAAAACCACAATATTCTATACCATGAGTCAATAGAGTAACTGAAATAGTATTACCTAATCTCTCATACCAGACGTTGTTACTAATCCATTCAATCAAACTCCACACAAACTATAATTTCACATAATATTATTCTATGTAACAAGTCCAAAGAATAACCAAAGAAATATTACCGGAAGTATCATCCCAAACTATACTATAACTCTATTTATTCTTATTCCTCGTTACATAAAATATGAAACATTCTATACACTCAGTACAACTATTTATTTATTCTGAAGTGGTTTTAAAAATACACTTTCTCCAAACTCTTCAATACAATTTCAAATGTTAATGTTTAATTGAAAGAGAATTAAATATAAAATTCTTATTCTTTTCTCAAAATCCATTTAAAATAAATATTTGTAAATCTCTTATTTAATATCAAGGAAATCTATAAGTTAAGTGTTTATACAATTCTAAGTCCCATAATTTTGAAATTCTCCTTTAATAATTCAAAATAATAATACCAAAGAAGTTTCATAATTTATAATTTCCTTTGAATGAAACATTTAAGTAATTCCGTATTCCAATCAAAATAATTTTCCAAAGACATAATGCGAATTTTTTTAACCAATATGTTTAAAACCCATGTTTACAACTCAAAACCATTTTAAATTACCATAGAGTAATAATTTATCAAACAAAAGTTTTATTTCATATCAACACTTCTAAATATTTATCACTATAATCTCGGTTTATAAAAAAATTGTATGACAAAATATAGAATTTTCTATTTCTAAATAATTTTGTTCAAACACTTTGTAAACATTTCTAAAGGAATTTAAACCTATTTCCCTTTATTTAAAATAATCAAATACATATTAAATTACTTCCAAAAATTGTACCTTGACAATATATGCAATAAATTTCTAATACTAATATTTCCTATTCAACAATCAATCGCATTCAAATTTATTATTATTCCAAAAATAATATTTCATCGAATATCACATTTTTTTTCTGTTACATAAAAATAAACTCTTCATAAATTTTAAATCCTTTTCATAAAATACTTACCTTAATAGTTATAGATAAATGAGAATATACATATGTACAAGTCCACTTATTCAAACACCACTAAAAATCACCACTTTTAAATATTTCCTATTATTAATAAAAAAATTCAAAGTATTAAACAAAACTATTTCAAAATTCACTATTCAATTTCAAAATATTACTTTTCTTTCAAAGCTTCACCTCTCAATTTATTTATTCCCTCGTCGAAAAATTCATCCGTTCTAAAACTACGAATGAAAACTACCAAAAGACATATCATAATCTAATAAATATACAACATTACTAAATGTTTAAGATATAATTCTTATAATCCAACTTAATAGAGTAATCATTTATTCTATAGAGTGTGCTTTAATTCAGGATCAAGCAAACGTAGTTCTCCTTCCTCAAATAGGACTCAAGGAGCCTAGATGCAAAAACAAAGGTACAAATCCCAAACTACCCATTTAGGCTAATTTTCACACTTAGATTTTCAAAATCTAATTAACTTTATTATATTCATAATATAATCCTTTTCAAAAATAATCTCTTCAAACTAAATTCTTGGTTTCATTTAAAATCCTCTAAAATAATATATATCTTTTATATCAATCCATACTTTCCTTCGGGACTTAAAAACAAATCACTTTTTGAAAAAGACAACAAATACCCTATATAATAATGTAGTGTTGTATTTGATATATTTGTCTGGAAATCTGAAAATACTCTACTATGAAAGCATATCAAAGTATATGCAACCAGATTGGGAGGTTTCTGCCAAATAAGGACAACTAGGTCCCAGCCTCTCTAAAATGAATCAATAAGTATATCCGTTTATACTATGAGTGGACTATACTATGAGTTACCTAAACCCTTTGCCCATCTTTTAGTAATAGGTTACCCAACTCATCGATAATATAATAGATCATTTTCTTACCTGAAGTGACAAATCACTTTGCAATAATATTCAAAATACTTCCAAACACAGTATTGTTTATTTTTTTCAAAATCTTTCGAAATCAATTTAAAATCACCGGGATTTAAGTTCTCAAAATTCTCTTTATTTATAAAACACATTTTATAAACCATTTTTGTATAAATCACTTTTATGATAATTATCTTTCAAAACAACTTTATGAAATTTAAGTTCAATCTAAAATGTTAAATTATTATAATTAATTATAATAATTTAGTAAACCAATATTGTTGTTAAACATCTTGTAGTCAAATTGTAAAATAAATCATAAGGTCTTAACTTACAATTATTTTCTACCCAAGCCACGCTAAATAAAAAAGAGTAATTGGTCATAAACTCATCAAGCATAATTCAAACAACCAAACAAACAACAACATATTATTATAAACTATTCAACAAATTGAATAATAATACATAAATCGGAATTAACTAGTATATAAATAAATGTCTAAATTATTATAATAGTAGAATGAGGATTTATTATACTCAACAGATATCCAAAATAATCTATTAAATTTAAAATGGCATGGTGTTTTATTTTGCTAATTGAATGTCATTAGTGAAATAAAATTAATTAAATTATATAAAATGTAATTAAATTCAGTCACAAATATTTTATCATTATTTTATACTTCACGAAATTTGTTAACAACTTATACTAATGTGGTCAATCCATTTATACGAATCAACTGTCGAAGACCACGGGTTAAACGGACTCCGTATGGATAAGATATTGATTTTTTAAAGTTCAAACATTTTAATTAATTAACTAAACAACTAAACAATTTAATAAAACCTCACCCCATGGCCCAACAATCTAGGGCCCAAACCTACAAACCTCTCGTCCATTCTTCACACCTGCGCATGCATTTTCATGCATGCATCCAACCTAGGTTGTTAATTCTCTCACTCAAATGTCTCCTATCTTAGGACAAAACCACACGCCATAAATTTCGATGAACTCTACCCACGTCCTCTACGCAATGGATGCCACCATTCCAAGCTCGGCATCCCCTAGGAAACCAAGTCCTGCCTTTTCCTTGTCGGCGACTCTTGGCCACCACAACCTCTATAGACCACCATCTCAAGTGCAACAATCAGAAACTGTAGTTCTCTTCATCCTCTACAACTTTCATGTTAGTGATTATGGCTAATAGTGACTGTGGTAGGAGTTATTTGATTAATTGACTGAATATTGAATATTTTTGTTGTGTCTAATTTTTACATGCGAAAAATTCGAAACGTGTTCTTGATTTGCAAAGAAGAGAGGAAAAATGTGTGTGCATATTGTTAACCCATCTTTTGGCAAGGCCGCAGACAGGCGGATTCAACTAAATCGACTGCTCGTTCGTCGAGGCTGGGTTACGGTGGATTTAGTCGACCGGATGGATGGACGATCGAGGATGGATAATAATCATGGATTTACAGTCGGGATTCGGCATAGTCGATGGATGAAGGTTATTGGATACCTGAAATTTGGGTTTCGATGAGTCACAAGTGGCCCTGGATTTGCTTCGAGTAATATGGAGTCGAGCTTCGAGTTGTATGGATGATTTCTCTAAGTCTTCTAGGTGGCTCGCCATAAGTGGCTCGGCAAGGTGGCTCGCCATAGGTGGCTCAGCTGTGTCAATGGCTCGGAGGTGAATTGGATAGGCATAATGGTGTGGTTCGGCCTTGGTGATGTCGTTCGGCCTGAGAAGTATGGGTTGGTCGGGCATCAAGATGGCTCGGTATGGGAGGCACTGTTCGGTCAGGATGGGGTCGTTCGGCCTCGATGGGGTCGGCTGAAGTGGGTCGACGTGGAGTGGTTCGACATCAAGGTGGATCGGTCGTGGGTAAGCTAACGGAGCGGCTCGGTCGAATGCGGCTCGGTCAAGGAAAGGAGATCATGCATGGGACGGCGAGTTGAAGTGGTTCGGTCGAAGTGGTTCGGTCAACGTGGTTCAGCGTTGAGGTGGTTCGGCGTCGCGAGTGGGTCGGTCAAAGGAGTTTGGCCATGTATGTTGGTCGACATTGATGGTCGTTCTGTCTGGGAGGAATGGTTCGGTGATGGTCTTAGTGGGCCTACATCACTCAGGAAGCCCGGTAGCTCAGGTTTTTCCTATAAATACAGCATGTGGGTCTCCAGATACGGGGATCTTCTTTTCGACTACCTACTTCCCTTCTCCTTTCCTACTAAGGCTGCTCTGCCATTGTTGTTTTAAAAATGCTGGATTGTAATTGTAATTGATTCTAACATCAACAAAAATGAAATTTCTGGAGTGGACGTAGGCCGGAGTTAGCCGAACCACTATAAATCTTGTGTTATTACTGCTTTCTTTTTAATTTTGACTGTTCTTTGTACTTATACTCTCTACATACTATCTATGATTTGTGACGGTGTTTTAGTGTTTTCATCTGGATTCCGGTGTTAATGACCAATTATGGTGCTAACATTTTGGTGCTTTCACTAAGAAAGGAAAACACTTAGGGATTTTGGAGCTGGGAACTTAGATTCTAGGAAATAATGGCTAGGCCACCAACAAAGAAACAAGTGATAGAAAGAAGCAATCAAGAGGGGAGTCAATAGGCCTTCTCTGGAGCTAGAGCAGGTCAAGTATCCGCCTACATCAACAGAGATGAGATGGAAGCGATGTTGAAAAGGCAAGAGGAGATGATGCAGAATCTTCTTAAACAATTTGGACAAGCAGGAACTGTAGGGGCTTAGATCCATGGAGAAGGGTCAGAAGAACTCAATCACCAAGCAGATGGAGTGGTTCAATACGGAGTAGCCTCTGATCCGTGAACAACTATTAACCCGGATGAACCAAGACTTGGGGGCATACAAACAGGTAATGTTGGACCAATCCATGGAGGGATACCTGACGTTGCTGTGCAATCCGGCATCAACAGGAATACAGGAGTACGCGATGAGGAGTATGTGCCAGGATTCCCTTGTGAACTCGGGGGACAAATCAGAGGCTACAGACAAGGATTACAGCTTGGCGACAATGACAGATAGCGGAGATGGTCAAACGAGCTTTAAAGGTGGATTGGTAACTAATGACTTAGAGGATGTGAATAGGAGTCCCTTTACTCCTACAATCAGGCAAGCAAGGTACCCTATGGATTTTAAGCTACCAACATTGGAGATGTATGATAGGAGAATGGATGCTTCCCTTTGTATTTGACGGACATCGCAGCTTTGTGGTTCAGACAGCTGGAGAGTGGTCCTATTGACACTTGGGCTAAGCTGATTGAAACATTTGTGAAGCATTTTCGGGTACATATTGTTAGACCCAAGAATGTAATGACCTTGACATCGATGAAACAATGGAAGGGAGAGTCACTCATGGATTTCTTAACCAGATTCAACGCGGCGGTAGCATAAGTGATCGACCCGATCCTTCGATGGTTTTGATGGCAGCATTTTCAGGAATTGCGGATAATTCGGATTTTAACATATCATTGGAACGGGACCCCCAATGGATCTTAGGGAGTTCTATCATAAAGCGAAGAGATTCTTAAGGTAGGAAGATGCACAGACCAAAAGAGAAGGAAGAGAGGTTGAAGCTTATGCTGTTAGAGGTGGAGGTCCAACCAGGGAGGAACCAAGCATGGATGATAAGGGCAAAAGGAAAATGAGTGACAATGGTAACCCCTCGAAAAGGAAATGGAGAGAATCAAAATTTTCCTCTTATGCGGATTTGACAGAAAGCTTAGAAAGGATTTAATTGGATACTCGGGGGTACCTCCAGTATCAAAGATTGGCTAGGAGGGAACCATCGAAATAAAAGCGGGCGTCAGGAAAGCATTGCCTATTCCATGAGCTAGATGGGCACAACACAAATGATTGTAGGCATTTGAAAGATATCGTTGAGGAACATCTAAGGAATGGTCACCTGCAATAGTACATAAGGAATCGAACTATAGCGGTGGAATGGGAGCGGCCACCGCCTACCTCGAACGAAAGTGGCGCTGGATCTAGTCACCTTCGGCTTGTTATCAACTGAATGGATTTATGGTTCTGAATAAGTATTAAAACCCAAAGTAATACGGCTAGGTCATTTACACACGTACGGGATCGAGGACGATCCCTAGACGTGCTCTAAGATGATGAAAAACTGTATTGCTTAGATCTATGAAATCCTTTTTTCTTTATGTTTTTCTGCAAACTTTGGTTTCTTCTTTGGTATTTTGGACATTTAATTCCCTTTGTTATGCGAGCTTTCGCTTTGATAACTGAATTCTGTAATGATTGGATTTGGATCGATGTAATAAATAATGAAGTCTCGCGATCACGGTCCAGACCGAAGAGACGGGGCAGTGATCGCAAGTTACGAGTCCCTTCATCGAAGAGTGATGGAATGGACTCGAACACAATATCAAAGTCCTTGATCGGAGAGCGAGGTCGGAGAATATAAATGTCCTTGACCGGAGAGCCAAGGCCAGAGAATATAAAAACTCCTTGATCGGAGAGTCGAGGCCGAAGAATATAAACAGTCCTTGATCGGAGAGCCGAGGCCAGAAAATATAAAAAGTTCTTAACTGGAGAGTCGATGCCGGAGAATATAAAAAGTCCTTGACCGGAGAGCCAAGGCCAAAGAATATAAAAAGTCCTTCACCGAAGAGCCGAGGCCGGAGTATATAAAAAGTCCTTGACCGGAGAGTCGAGGCTGGAGAATATAAAAAGTCCTTGACCGGATAGTCGAGGCCGGAGAGTATAAAAATTCCTTGACCAAAGAGTCGAGGCCGAAGAATATAAGAAGTCCTCAGTCAGAGAGCCAAGGCCACAGAAGTCCTCGGCCGAAAGGTCGAGGCCGGAAATTATAAAAAGTCCCTGACCGGAGAGCCGAGGCCAGAGAACGTACAAGCCTTTGACTGGAGAGTCGAGGCTGGAACAGGATAATGCGACTGGTCGAGGTCTACGGATTCAAAGTTAAACCCAGAGAGGTCAGGGATTCGGATATCGGCTCAGGATAGATGGACCCGGTGAGGTCCTGGATTTTGAAAAGGGCCCGAAGCGGTCCCGAATTTGGATATCAACCCAGAAAGGTCATAGATTTGGCTATTGGTTATAGATGGATAATAACTGGTTGACGGGTTCGGATGTCTATGGAATTGGCTTAGGGATTGGTCATTGGATTCAGAATTGGATATCGACTCAGAGCAGTCGTAGATTTGGATAAGAATACGGCGATGGCACATGGATAGAATGGCTTGAATCATGGATATAATAGTGTGGTTACGAATGGAACATAGACATTAGATATCAGATTTGATGCTATTCAAAACAAACCTTCCGATAGAAAGGCATGTTTTGGAGGTCAAATGTTAACCCGCCTTTTGGCAAGGTCGCAGACAGGCGGATTCAACTAAATCGACTGCTCATTCGTCGAGGTTGGATTACGGTGGATTTAGTCGACTGGATGGATGGACGATCAAGGATGGATAATAATCATGGATTTGCAGTCGGGATTCAGCATAGTCGATGGAAGAAGGTTATTGGATACTTCAAACTTGGGTTTCGATGAGTCGCGAGTGACCCTAGATTTGCTTCGAGTCATGTAGAGTCGAGCTTCGAGTCGTATGGATGATTTCTCCATGTCTTCTAGGTGGCTCGGCATAAGTGGCTCGGCAAGGTGGCTCGGCATGGGTGGCTCAACTGTGTTAGTGGCTCAGAGGTGAGTTGGATCGGCATAATGGTGTGGTTTGGCCTTAGTGATGTCGTTCGGCTTGAGAAGTATGGGTTGGTCAGGCATTAAGATGGTTCAGTCTGGGAGGCACGGTTCGGTTAGGATGGGGTCATTCGGCCTCGATGGGGTTGGCTGAAGTGGGTCGGCATGGAGTGGTTCGGCATCAACGTGGCTCGGTTGTGGGTAAGCTAACGGAGCGGCTCGATCGAATGCGGCTCGGTCAAGGAAAGGACGTCATGCATGGGTCGGTGAGTTGAAGTGGTTCAGTCGAAGTGGTTTGGTCAACGAGGTTCGGCATCGAGGTGATTCGACACCGCGATTGGTTCGGTCAAAGGAGTTCGGCTATTTATGTTGGTCGGCATTGATGGTCGTTTGGTTTGGGAGAAATGGTTTGGTGATGGTCTTAGTGGGCCTGCATCACTCAGGAAGCCCGGTAGCACAGGTTTTGCATATAAATACAACATGTGGGTCTCCAGATTAGGCGATCTTCTTTTCGGCTCTCTACATCCCTTCTCCTTCCCTACTAAGGCTATCTGCCATTATTATTCTAATTTTTTTGGATTGTAACTGTAATTGATTCTAATATCAATAAAAAGGAAATTTTTGGAGTGGACGTAGGCCGGAGTCAGCTGAACCACTATACATGTGTTATTACTGCTTTCTTTTTTATTTTGACTGTTCTTCATATTTATACTATCTACATACATTCTATTTGTGATTTGTGACGGTGATTTGGTGTTTTCATCTGGATTCGGGTGTTAGTGACCAATTTTGGTGCTAACACATATGTATTTCTCTCCTATGCATGCTGTATATATTTTTCAATGCAAAAAAGAAATGAAATATATGTCTACATTTTGTGTTGCTTTCCTTGTGTGCCTTCTTGCATTTTTTCGTTTATCTCTTATTCCCTTCATAGAGCAATTATGCTGCACATGAAAACTGTAACGACCTTTTATTAATTATGTTTAATTGTGGATAATTGATTCTAATTTATAATTTGTGAGATTAAATCATTTTTTGTAAATAGTTGTTTCAATTATCTTAACTAATTTGAAAATTTTATTATGAAATTTATTCTGGTGTGAATAGTTGATAAATTTATGGAATTCAATTTAGTCAAAATATTATTTAAATTGATTATTGGATTTTTAAATTTTTAAATAGATTTGCTTGTGAAAATTTAAATTAATTTATAGAAAGATAATCTATCTTAGCTTACGTGATTTAATTAGTTAGGCTAATTAAATCTATCCATTAAGCTAAAGGAAGGAATTCATTTTATTTACTTTTGGGTCTTAGTGAAGTACAAGCCCATTAGTCTAGCCATTTGCATTTCTAAGTGAATAAGAATACCCTTCTCATTTATCTTACTTTTCTAAATCCTATACATTACTTTTCTCCTCTCTAAAAACAAAATAAACTAGGGCTAATTCCTTTTTCCAATCAATCAAAATCATCTTCCTTAAATTAGCAAGAAAGTAATGGAGTAGCAAATAAGAGAAAGGTCTAGGGTTTGGAAGCTTAAGCAAAATTGAAATGGAACCTCTTAGATAATTTATTTATGGATTTTATGTGAGTTGTAAACTCATATATCTATCTCTATTAAGTCTTAATTTTCTGAATTGAGTGATAAGTATCACTAATTGTTGAATGGTTTGAGTAATTTGATAGAATTGTTGGAATTTGCAAATTAGTTGCGGAAATTTATTTGCAATAATCACTATAGTAAAACAACGATATCTCGGTGTAGAGTGATCTAAATTGGTTCAATCCTTTTTTGGTAGAAAGCTCTTTTAATAAGATATAAGTTATCTTTTAATCACTGTCCAAAATTCGACGGTTTAAAGGGTCAAAACAAAGTTTGAAACTGACATACATGTTCTGCTCTGTCGATTTTCTGAGTTGAAACCTAAAACTAAAATCGCCATAATTTAACCGTAAACCCAAATAGTGCAAAACTTTTTTGTTCGAAAGATGAGAATTAAGGAACAACTTTCATGTCGTAAGTTTTTGAAAATTCTATGAAAAGGGTTGAAATTAGGTTTGAAACTTATATACATGCTTGGCTCCGTTGATTTTCTGAGTTGAAACCTAAAACTAAAATTACCATAACTTTTTAACAATAAATCCAAATTGTGCAAAACTTTTTCATGTAGAAATTTGAGATTGTAAGAAACAACTTTCATGTTGTAAGTTTTTTAAAATTCTGAGGAATAATCAGTCGAAATGATATTTCAAAACTACAAATCGATTGTGGCCTATGATTTGTTGCTATGTTTGTGATGTTGTTTAGATGTGCTTTGAATGTTCATTCATGATATCCATTGATTTGTTGAGTGATAAATTGTGTTTAGAGATGATACGAAAATCAAACCTTATGGAACTATTGGTCATTACAATCTTGTGATATGTAATAATGGATTTCTTTTGCTTTATGGACTTTGAATCATTTTTAATTCAAAGCTATGGAAATTTATAAATTTAAATTTACCTATTTTACAAATTTATATAAATGCTTTATTTTGTATACAAATATTTTCGCAAAGAGAGTTTATTAAAGTTCTAAATATCAAACATGTTTTCTAATGTAGTCTAGTTACTTTTATAAATGATTTTATGGATTAGAAATTTCTAATTTTGGAAATATAATTGTACAAGGTTTTAAATAATTATTAAAATAATAAATTGGTTTTGAAAATGGACTTATGAATTCAAAATAAATGAACACTTTTATAGGTGACTTTTGAAATATGGTGTGTAAACATTATAACCTTATGGAATTTAAATAATCAATGTGACTTTGGAACATAGAAAATCTTGTTTTGTAAAATAAATACTCTTGGAACAATTTGGAATAATAGAATATTTTGATAAGTGACAAAGTAAATAAATATTTTAATAATCCTAATTCTATAACTTGGGGAGTACTAATAATCTACTTAGTGTCATTGATTGGTTTAAATGCTTTCGAATAAGACTTCATCGAATATGGTATATTTCATTGAATAGAATGATCGAGTGGAACTTACTAGACCATTAGCAAATACTTGAATTTCACCGGGTAGCATGGGATGCCTTGGTTAATTCTGTAATTGCTATTAGGAAGTATTTTCACTTTAGAGTTGTATTCTCTTCTGGTGTGCGGCAAGTGGTTGCTAGATTCTTAAGAGAATGTAGTTGAGTTTTTCTAGTAGTATCCGTAATAAGTGATATTTACTAGCTTTTAGTAAATACTTGGATTTCACCATACGGTATGGGACGTATCCGTTAAATTCTAGTGATTATTGAAGATGATAGTATTTGGCACTTTAGAGTTTACTCTCTTTTGGTGTGCGGCAAGTGGCAGCTAGATCCTTGAGAAGTTTATTCCCAGATTTCTTTTCGAACATAATAATATAATAATATTAAATAAATGTAGATTTATCGAGTCATGGTTTCTATGATCATCTTGATCGGTATGGACTATCCTTGAGATCATTTTATGATTCTATATTCCCGGTTTGAGTACGATCTTTGGTGTTTGATCGGTTCAAGTGATACCAATTTGTCTGTTTGTCACGGGTTTTGAGTACAATCATTGCAATTGTTTTAGATGATCATTACGATCGATTTGGATTAAGATCTCTCGGATTCTGGATACTTGGATTCTATGAATATTCTGTGTTCATGAAATAAATATATATTCTTGTGTTAGTGAAGTAAATATATATATTCTTCAGTCTTTTGTTAGTGAAATATATATATATATATATATATATATTCATGTGTCTTATGTTAGTGAAATAAATATATATTCTTGTGTCTTGTGATGGCTGTTAAGTTAATTCTATTATTCTGTATTTAGTGACTAATACGTGTTGGTGTCTTAGATGTATAACCATGTACCTTGTGATGAACTGTAAGTTAAATTAATTCCCATGACTCGTTATTTTATGGACATCTGTATTTACTTATATGTTGTTTATTCTTGTGTTATGTCTTGTTCTCACCCTATTGGATATTTAGAGTAGTCTGATTTGGGTGTTATTTTGCTTGGGTTAGGTTGAGACTTTTCAGGTTGCAGGACAAGTTGACCTTTGAATGATTATGCTAGCGAGGAGATAAACATTTGGACTTTTAGTTATCCCATTTAGGAATTTGGACCTTGTATATAAAATGTATAATTGAGATTACAGAATTGTAAAACTTGTATATTATGTGAGTCTAGTGTTTTATTTTGTAGACTCATAATTTGTAAATGTTTATGAGATTATTATTCTGCTATGATATGTGACTGATGCTTGTATGATATATTGTTCAGATTTTGAGAAATCGGCGTGTCTATTACTTTCTATTATAGCATACACGTCAAATTTTAGTTTTGATATTAAGTAAAAAGGTATAAATGACGTGTCGGTGTTAGTATAAAGATATATTTACATTCGATGGTCTTTAATAAGTCGTATTCTCCATATTAGCATATGACATTACTTGTAATGTTCTTTGCAAAACTGGGCATCACGGTGGGGTCGTTATAAAAATATCAAAAATTTCAACTTTAAAGGCAACAATAATATGCATTAGAGTGGATATAAATAAAGCTATGAAAGTGTGAACATGAAATTTTTGTAACATAAGATAAGAGAAATGAAATTTCTAGGGCAATAGATAAGGGTTATTGAAACTCTTATAGAAACCACAACATTTTCTATTATGATGCATGGTAATCCTTTTGGTTTTTTTGGTTCAAACGTGGGCTTAAGGCAAGGAAATCCACTTTATCTCTATCCATTTACAATCACAATGGAGTGTTTCACTATCTTTGTGGACTTGAAGGAACACTCATCTAAGATTCAACCGGCAGCAAAGAACATCCAAACTATCACCCTCTCATTTATGCTGATGACTAGCAAATTTTTATGAAAGCTACCAGGAAAGGTGCTAATGAAAATAAAAACATCTTCATGAAATTAGAACAGTTCTCTAGCCTTCAACTTAATGGTGAGAAAACTCAAATCTTTTTCAATAAATTCTGCATTAATAAACATGAAATGCTCGAAATTTTAGATTTGAAGGAAGGATTATTGCCAATTAAATACTTGGGTATTCTACTTTCAGTTACATATACTAGAAGAAATAAGTTCAACATCTTAATTGATAAGATTCTAGAAGATTTTGAAGGGTGGGAAAGTAAAGTACTAAGTATGGCAAGAAAATATAGGGCTAGCCAAAGCAATCATATATCATATTGTTGCCTATTGGATGCAATGCTTTAACATTCCAGCAAATTCAATAAATTCCAGTAACAAAATTTGCAATAAATTATTATGGGGTAGGAAAAGAAGTAAAGTCCATTAGGAATATGTCACATCATCCAAGGAAGAAGGTAGTCTAGGGTTACAGAAATTGGCAAACATGAATGAGGTTTATTTTGTGAAAAGGATATGGAAATTACTTTTTGAAAAACCTTTGTGTTCTAAATGGCTTATTAACAAGTATATTTTGCCATAATTTATATGAATTACATGTTAACAACTAATGTCCGGGACCATTAAAAATATGTTGAGAAGCAGACAAACAACACTTAGTTTTTTTGACAAGAGAACTGTGAATGGTAATAATACTTGCTTATGGTACAAACATATGATGCATTGGCATACATGGGTGGAAAACATCTTGCAGTCAGTAATATTATACAGGATGAAAAATGGCAACCATCGGTATTACAGCAAACAAGAGGCATTAGTCGTGACATTAATCAAACCAGAAAATATAATGATTTTCATGAAGATTGCAGGCACTACCACATTAACAGTCATGGAAAATTTGTTTTTAATGAAATGTGGGAAGCCATTATAGCACATCCTAACAAAGTTGAATGGAATAATTTTATTCGGAACAGCAAAGCTAATCCTAAAATGAAACTATATACATATGAAGCCATCACCAATCAACTTCGATTCAAGAATATTCGACCATCACAAGGTATGCAAATTTCAACTCAATGTGTTCCATGTGACAATCATGAGGAATACAGAGGCCATTTATTCTTTGAATGTAGTTTTAGTAAATATATTTGGCACCGGATTGCAATTAGATTAAAACATCCAACAATTCAAACAAATGTACTCTCTGAAATGATCATGAAATTCAAGATCTAAGTTAGAAATTCCACCAAAATTCGAGAATTTATGAACTTGAAAATTTTCTATTGTATGCTCTATCTGTTTCGAATTATCAATCAAACCTACCGAAATAAAAGGGGATTATGTTAAACCATAAACAGTTAATCTAGAAATCTCATGTAAAAAGTGAAACAAAAAATGAAAACGAAAGTGAAAGAAAAAGAGAAATTCTAGATCTTTGGGATATACTAAACCAAAACCTTAATTCCAGCTTTGATCCTCCCTGAGTTATTTTTATTTAGTTTATTAAAGTACTTGTAACTATTTCTCTATGCGAAGTTCGCACCAGAAGTTAAGGAGAGGAACATTGAATGACGATAAAGGTGGTCGATTTTTTGCAAGTTTTGAATATGAGAAGTTAGGGTTTCCTTTTCTCAAGTGTTATTTCCTTTATTGTCAAGTAGAAAGCGTGTTTTGCATAGGGCTGTTAGGCCAATGCTTATAACATTATATTTAAAATAATAAAAATATATCAATTCCAAGAGAAATCATATAAGTGGAACTATAAGAAACCCAAATAGATTTTTGGAATAAATAAATAAATATGTATGGTACATATACTATAATTTTAGGTATGTTTGATACTTGAACCATGAGGTTATTTCATAAATACATTATTCCATAAATCAGTATACTTAAAATATATTAAAGATTATGAATCATTAATATAGTTTACCTCTATCATCATATATTGATAGATTACTTGCATATGAACAAGTTGTTGAGCAAACTGAAGCTAGAGTTGTTATGTGCAGTACTATTGGTATATTGTTGAGATGGGCTAAGATACAATCTTGTATTTGTTGAGCAAACTCAAGGTACATGCATTATTCTTAGGCGGTCAATAAATGATGGGTAAGAATGAATACGATATTTTCATTTGTTAAGAAAACTCAAAGTCAAGATCAACATTTGGGCAAAGACCATGGTTAGGAGTTGTATATGATATATTTGTACCTTAGTCACTTAAATGGTTATTTTCCCAAGGCTGTATATTGTCTTCTATGTGTTTTGAACTTTAAAGTACTACAAGAATATGGATATTTGATCCATATTCAAATACACATAAATGTTGTATGGCGAAAAATATGAAATTCGATGAAAGTGGTTCATTCGAAATAAGTAAATAAACCATATTGCAAGATTATGTGTTTAATACAATTGAATATATTCAGAATATCGTCTTGTTAAAAAAATAGTAGACCTAGGACTAAAGACACACCTAGGAGTTCAATAATTGAAATGTCTGTTCAGTTTAGTTTACTTAAGTGAAACTTATTCCGTAGCCTAAAAATGTTAAGGATATCTGAATGCGCTTTTGTGAAGAATTAGATGCAGTCGTGTAGTAAGGGTTTCCTTTTAAATGATGTAACTATATGGAAAAGAAGACGAATGTCCACTCGTTTAGTAAGGGTTTCCTTTTAAATGATGTAATTATACGGAAAAGAAGACGAATGTCCGAGAGTGGATATAACATAGGCGAGTTGGAATGAGCAGAGTGAATGGTCACCTATACTTCGTTAATAGACATCGAAAACCAAAATTATAAAATAATACTAGAAGATACTTAAGATGGAATGAGAAATGTGATTTCTATTCCTAATGTATTTTCATATAGGGAATTATTTTCTATAAGAACAATTTTTTTGAGTTCATGGTATTTAATCAGAAACTCCCGACTATAAATTAGTTGTAGTGGTTGAAATAAAATCTCATAATAAGTGATTGAATGGAGTTTGGTATTTTATATGTTATTATTGTAACGGCATAAATAATGGGAGTGTACCATATGATATTTATTAGTGGATGCATCAAGTTATGAAAGATTGCTTCATATATATACCAAATATTATTTTCGAAATGATATTCATTATCGGTATTTATTGAAAATGGTATTATTATTATTTTTGTTATAAATGTTTTAAATATTTATTATAAATAACTCTATTGTAATCATGATTCTTGTTTTCATAACAGAAATGATGCATTGGCTATAGAAATACATAAGTATATCATATTTTTGACAGTAAATTAGAATTATGGACTACGCCGTATCTTCGAGAAATAATTTTTTAATCTACGATTATTAAAGTGCTCTTCTCACTTGATTTGATTCATGATCAGCAAACAAGGAATCATATGGTACTGGCGAATTGTATCTCAAATGATTAATGGAAAATCACCAATTCGGTCGAGTAATAAAAGAGTTGGTGAACTCTTCATATATAAGTGTGTGCGTGTGCGCACATGTGTATGTTTGTATGTATGTATGTATACATATATGTGTAGCCCAAGGTCTAATGATAGCAAAGCGGGTCCACTCACTTGTTAAATTCATCGATGAACTATCATCAGCATGAACGTGTGTATTTGATATACAAGTGGTACACTTATGATAAATTTATTAAACATAAAATGAAAGTTGAAAGCATAATATGTAAAGAAAATAAAAAAACTTAATTTGATCGATATGTGAATAAATAGGAAAAAAAATTCAAAAGTACTTAAAATGAATATGATTCCATCTTTAAAGCCACTATTCCCTGTGGTACATAACAATTTATTGATAAGGCGTAATCGGACTTTTCACCTAAAATATTTACAAAATCATACAAGATATGAATTGATAAGAAACCTGATCTTTAATAGTTTAAGATGTATGGTTGACTGAACTATGTTATGAACATAAGTTTTGTAAACTCAAAAGTAATTTAGATTTATGTAAGCATAAAGGCAGGTCATAAAATATTTCTAAATGCCTATTCCATTTTACTAAGAAATAATAGTTGTTTCAACAAATAAAATGTTGTGTGAGTTGAGGCCTAGACGTAAGATTCGCTCATAAAGGATCTTATGTGGACCAACCAAAGAAGTTTGGGAGTGACCAACAATATAAATTAGCGGTAGTATGATGTACTTGGATATGATACAAAGTCTCTAACATGGAAACTGATTATATAAGACGAAATAAAAGTAAGCAAGCGTAAAACTAACATAAATCAATGGAATGTTAATAATTCTCATTAAGGAAGAAACTATGAGTTTTATGTCAATATCAAGAAAAGAAGTTGTTAGTAATAACAATTTTCTCTATTGTCAATAGTCCATGAAGAGTACAAACTTTGCCATATGGCACGATACTTTAAATCCAAAATGGATTCCAAGTACATTATCAAAATATGATGTTGATAGTTGTACCTAGAGGGATATAACCTATTGGCCTTAGATGTGCCTTCAAAAAGAAAACCGATATAGTAGTAGCATAGTAACCAATGAAGATGAGAATAACCACGTAAATTTAATCACCGAAATTTTGCAACAGATATTACTCGTAAAATTATTGCCCAATATGACTTTGATTTTTTTGGTACAACTATTTTGAAATGGAAATCCTTAATAATAATTTAGAATGGATTGTTTGCACATGATAATCAAAATGCGACAAAGTCATTGGGAGCAATAACTGAGTTTTTAAGTACTGGATGGGATCTAAAAACAATACATCAGTATTGCTCGACGAGCACTAAAATTGAGTAAGTATTTTGATAGAAAAATATAATAGTTCGATTTTCTGTCAAATTGCAGAGGAATAAAGTGTCTGCAAGAAAGAATACTAAAAGACACTAATACATTTCTAAACTACAATTAAACAACATACAACTGATTGTTAACAATGTACCCACGTTGAAACCAGTTTTAGTTTGGATGTTTAATTTTCTATAGTGGATTTGAAAATGAGATATTTTATAATCAGTATAAAAGTATGATGGGAATATCCCAAATGATATACGCATGGACTGTATTGAAATGTTTGATATGGAGTATATGAAATGGACCCATTGTGTATTGGTAATAGGAATTATCTTATATGTAATATTGTCTATGTTGAGCGAGTACCAAATCTGAATTAAGATCGTTAAATGGCAATTAAGAGTATTCTCGAGTATTTACGAAGTATTAGAGAACTGTTTATGAAAACAATGAACTCCTTACGAATGGATGATTGGACTCAAACTTCATGAATGATATCAAATATAGCATTTTAAGGATAAATTCATGTTCAATTTTAGTTAAGCTTTGAGTTAGAATTGTTCCAAAAGAGAGGTGATAGCAGATTCAACAAATAGGCTAAGTACATCATTTTGAATAGAGCCTTAATTAAAGCAGTATACACATATGCACAAATTTATAAATAAGCTAGGGGTGATTTCAAATATTAAGAATCCCGTAACATTATTTTATGATATAATTCCATGATACATATCGCAAAAGAACCTAGGGATCAATAGATGACTAAACACATGCTGCGAAAGTTTTACATAATAAAGGCACTTTATCAATGACGGAGAGATGTTGGCTCGCAAAGTAAGTAGTAAAACAATATAGCAGAACCAATCACTAAGGGACTATCTCGATCAATTATAAAGAAATTGATCAGAGGAATGGGATTAAGATTCCATAATTGATCCTAAGTGCAAGTGGAAGATTGAAAGAGTTAGTGGTATAACCTAGGGGAAATTATAAATTTGGTACATATATGTCTAATTTTGTAATCAATCTTGTATGTATAAAGGGTTTACTTTCTTTTATATACTTAGTTATGATGTGACATAAATAAGTTAAATTATATATTTAAGAAAATCCTTAAATAAAATATTATGCGATTAAAGTTGCAAATAGTTTCAATCGGGAATAATAAATAATATTTTATTCTCAAATATTCTTGATCAAGATGTTTCGAGAAAGGATATCGATACATCCATTGAGACAAAGTACGCAACCCTCTCCCTAGTGCAGTGTATTACTCATGGCTGTTGGGGCACCAAGGGGTCATGTGCTCGTAGTTATTGGGTACTATGGAATGACTCATCCCAGAGTTTCCTATTGAGTGATAACAACTAGGTCGAATAGGAAATCACAATGTGACAATGTTACATAGTTTTCTCAACTTCGGAATACCATGAAACTTCAATGTGAATACTCCATTCTGATTATAATGAAATCATCGCATGGCGTCAATCGAATGACTATAGTTGGGTCTGAGTTGAAGTATTGGTAGTGAAATACTATTTAATAGAGAATTTATCTCCTCAGTTGTATGAGGATAGTATCACGGTCAACTACAATCAACTCAAAGTTAAAATCACTATCCAAAACGGGATGGTTAATAATAAATTTTATTATTGAACCAATGAATTTTTTATTTACTTATCAAGTTGAATGTGGATAGTATTGGCGTATTCACCAAATTACATACATCCTAAAGTGATATAATGTTGATGAAGAAAACATGTGTAATTTATTGCTTTTATTTGTGCTGCTTAATTTAATATAAATTACGATTTCACTGATAATATCAGTAGGCGGCGAATTTGGCCAAATTGACACCACTGGCAAAGGTAATGTGTGATGGTCAATATTTGAATTGTTTAATATTAATCACTAACTGAATTCACACTTCTATATCACATAATCATAATCATGATTTCTTTGAAAACCACACGATTTAATTGGTTTATAAATATTTAAGAAATATTAATTACTGATGTATTTGATGTTTGGATGTGTGTTTGGTAAGTGAGGTAGCTACTAGGAGTGTATCAATATATGTTTACGGGTTTTAAATATATTCATCGCTTAATGGGCTTTTGACTTTTGCCCATAAAAGGACCATCTATGGCGGACCATGCAAGGAATTGAAGTGGATTAGATGTTGACCTAAACATAAATGGAATTAAAGAAAGGTGGTTTTAAAAAGAGAATAGTGAATGTTCTCCTTTATCTCTATAAGTACAAAAGCTATCACATAAATTATTTTCTACTCCTCCTTAATTTTGCTTCCTCCTTAAATCATGGTAGACCCTTTCTTAAATAAAACATCCCTGGCTGAAATTTATTTTCAGCTTATGACGTCTAAATAAAATCAAATAAAGACAATTTATTCAATCTTGGCAACATCGGGTGGTGATTCATACAATATAGGAGACTATTCTTAAATCATTTTATGAAGGGCTGAATCTAATTAGATACAATTCATGTTTTATATTATATGTGCTCACCCATTACTCATGTTAATGTATGTGAAATGTTTTAATTACCTTTGCATTTGATATACTTTAAAAAACTTATATGTTTTTTATAGATAAAATTAAAAATGAAGCATGTACATGTAATAAAATTTGATTTATACATTAATTTAAGTTATTCTAATCATGTTAATTAAGTCATACAAATTATGGTTTATATTCATCATACATAAATATATATATATGGGATAGGGTCGGTTACACCTCATGTTTGCTACACCTCAAATTCTCCTTGATTTCAATCATATGTTCCAATTTAAATAATATACCTTCTCTCTTCTAAAATGAAAAGAGATATCACGTATGTTATTTAATTTGGAACATTTTTTTGAAATCTAAGGGGAATTAAGTTATAAAAAAGTGAGGTGCATTCGATCTATTCCCTATGTATATAGGGAAAGGATCGCCAGCCACTTTTATTTAGCCCCTAACATAGCTTCTTAATTTCAGCCACTCGTTCTAATTTAAATAATTGTGTAGTGTAATAAGAAAGAAAGTATTGTTAAATCAGAATAAGTAACTAAAATTAAGGGGATACGTTTGACAATCGAATAGATTGCGTCGATGATCCATATATGTATATATATGTATGTGTGTGTATCTATATATGTGTGTGTGTATATATGGCAATGATCGGCTATACCTCATTTAATAACATACCTCGAAATAGGCCTAAATTCTGATCCAGAAGAGGCCCATCGAAACTTTGACCAATTCCAAAGCTGGTTGTTGGTGGGTATAAGAGGTATACACAGAGCTACTTATCCATACATTCCAAAATTCACAACGAAATGATAAAATATAATATAAAAATAATATCCCATTTTATTCAAAATTCAATTGACTTAGAAATATAAAACAATACCATAAACAATAGTCAACTATCCGTAGTACAATATTCCAAAGTCACAACATCCTTAATGAGTACCTCAAAAATAAAGGAAATAACACAAGTAGATAAATAATAAATACCACAGGAAGTCAATAAGCTCAAGTCAAATGGATTTATTCGAGATGCTTTATACCCGGAGTGGGTATCCAATCCCGTACTTGTCCGAAAGCCAAATGGGAAATGGAGGACATGTGTAGATTATTCTGATCTGAATAAAGCTTGCTAAAAGACAGTTTTCCACTTCCCAGGATTGATCAGCATATAGATTCGACAGCTGGACACGAATTATTATCTTTCATGGACGCTTAATCTGGCTACAATCAAATACCCATGCATGTACCTGACCAAGAATATACCAACTTCGTAACCAATCTGGGACTCTACTACTATAAAGTCATGCCGTTTAGACTAAAGAACGCCGGAGCGACTTACCAGCGTCCAGTCAACCGGATGTTTGCCAATCAGAGTGGGAAGACAATGGAAGTTTATGTAGACGACATGCTGGTGAACTCACGATTCTCCAGTGATCACATCAAAGAATTGGAGTCAATGTTTAACATCCTTCGAAAGTACGGGATGAAGCTTAATCCGCTAAAGTGTCACTTTGGAGTTGCATCCGGAAAGTTCCTTGGGTTCATTGTCAACGCTCGAGGAATAGAAGCCAATCCAGAAAATATTTCGGCAATCAGGAACTTTCAAACTCCACGAACAATAAAGCAAGTTCAGAGTCTCAACGGGAAGGTAGCGGCTTTGAGCAGGTTCATATCGAAGTCTACCGATAAATGCATCCCTTTCTTTGATCTGATCCGAAGAGGAAAGCAGAACTTCGAATGGACTACGGAGTGCGAAGGCGCATTCCAAGCACTGGTTCAACATCTCTCCACGCCGTCAATTTTATCGAAGCCTATCAACCATGAGCAGTTGTATCTTTACTTGGCGATATTGGAAAATGCAATCGGCGCTGCCCTAGTTCGGGAGGAAGACCGAGGGCAGAAACTGGTCTACTACGTTAGCAAGCGGTTAACCGGAGCTGAGAGAAACAATCCAAAGTTGGAGAAGTTGGCCTACTGCCTAGTCATTGCCTCAAGAAAGCTCCGTCCATATTTTCAGGCTCACCCTATCACTGTGTATACCGATCAGCCGTTATGACAGGTCCTCACGCGGCCTGAGACTTCTGGTAGGTTACTCAAGTGGAACATCGAACTGGGCCAGTTCGATATCACCTATACCCCGAAAAGAGCCATTCACGGTCAAGTCCTAGCAGATTTTATAGCCGAATTCACCATCCCAGCGGACCTGCCTGAACCCACTAAATCTCCCAAGTATATCTGGAAGCTGCATACCGATGGCGCATCCAATGATCGGTGCTCAGGTGCTGGGGTAGTACTTGAAACCCCCGAGGGCCGATCCATATGTTATGCTGTGAAATTCGAGTTCTGCGCAACCAACAATGAAGTTGAGTATGAAGCTTTACTTGCTGGGTTGAGGCTAGCCCGCGATCTGAGAATTACTGCTGTGGAAATTTACTGCGACTCTCAGCTAGTCGTATGCCAAGTTCGAGGCGAATATCAGGCCAAGGATCGAAGATTGGCAGCCTATTTAGCTCGAGTTAAAGAAGTACTTGAGCAATTCGATCACCATGCTATTTTCTGCATACCCCGTGAGCACAACCAAAAGGCTGATTCATTAGCTAAGTTAGCAAGTACGGACGAAGCACATCACATGGGACTCGTTCTTGTTGAAACTTTATCTTCTCCTAGCGTTGATCAGATGGAAACTGATTTTGCATTTGAAATCGCTCCCGAAAAGGAGTCATGGATGACCCCCTATCGAAACTATATCGAGCACGGGGCACTGCCCAAGCGTAAAAGTGAAAGGAGATAGATTCTTCGGAAAGCCTCGCGGTTTACCATTCAGGACGGAATCATGTATAGAAGAGGATATTCCGTTCCTCTCCTCCGATGCATCGCCTACGATGAAATCAAAAGAGAGTTACGTGATGTGCACGAGGGAGAATGTGGTGATCACACTGGGGGGAAGGCCCTCGCCAAGAAAGTACTTCGATATGGATATTTTTGGCCAACTGTGAACCGTGATGCATCGGATTATGCAAGAAAATGTGATAGATGCCAGAGACATGCTCGAATTCCTAGGGCCCCACCTACTGAGATAACCCAATTGGTCAGGCCCTGGCCGTTTGCAGTATGGGGCATTGATATCATTGGTACTCTACCACTTGCCAAAGGAGGAGCAAAATATGTCATCGTCGTAGTTGATTACTTTACTAAATGGGCTGAAGCTGAACCACTTGTGACTATCACAACGAAAAAAGTAATCAACTTCGTAGTTCATAATATCATATGCCGGTTTGGTCTCCCGCATACCATTATCACTAAAAATGGAGCTCAATTCTACAGTGTTGAATTCAAGAATTTCTGCCAACGGTTCCACATCCATAAGAAATTCTCGGCGGTTGCACACTTTCAGGCGAATGGCCAAGTCGAAGCTGTTAATAAGGTTATCAAATCTATTCTGAAAAAACGACTGGAAAAGGCTGGGGGCAAGTGGGTTGATGAATTACCTATGGGTTTATGGGCTTACCGAACGACCCATAAATCCGCAACTGGACACACTCCTTTCACTCTGTCTTACGGCTCAGAAGCCGTTATCCCAGTCGAAATGGAAGTACCTTCTCATCATGTAACTTATTTTGACCCAAAAACTAACGCCATATTACTCGCTGAATCTTTGGAACTATTGGGTGAGAAGCGTGAAGAGGCTGATTTGAGGGTAGCCGCATATCGAAATCGAGTCGCCCGATTATACAATGCCAAGTTCCGACCACGGACCATCGAACTTGGCGATCTCATTTTAAATAGAATTTATCTGGTCCCTTCACACGTGAAGCCAAATTGGGAAGGGCCGTATGTGATCACTCAAAAGCTCGGAGATGGCACATTCAAGTTGTCGACTGTTGACGTTTAGACTTTGCCAAGAGCTTGGAATAGTGAAAGCCTTCGTCGCTACTACATATGACAGGCTACATTTATCCGATTTATTCTTTTATTTGTAGTTTGTTTTCACATTTTGAAATTTGAATTTGTAATAAGGCAACTGAATTTTCCATGTTCTTTCATTTCAGCAATAAAATGCCATCTCTTCGAGCCAGAGCCTTGATTTATTGAATATGACGTACAACATCACAATGCACGGAGAGCTAAGTTCCATTGAATGGTGGAATTTATTCAAATAGTGAGTGACTGTGATATGACCGGTCACTCACTAAATGATACCCGAGCTCGGGGGCAAGCCACTGCTATAATACCGAAAAGGATTGATACACAACAATCCTTAAAACCACACCAAACTCCTAGAGTGCGAGTTGGAGTATGAAAATTATAAGTACGGTTCCGAAGAGGGTAGACCCGTCCGCCTAACGACTTCGGCCGTATCCTAACCAAGTTTGAGGAGGATGGACCCGTCCGTCTAACAAACTCGCTTGTTAACTCGGGGTGGATGCGATCTGACCATCCACGATCCCAATAAATCCGTCGTTCCCAGAGTGTGAACGAATTCCAAAAAAGCTTAAACGAATGTGACAGACCATCGGTCGGCTAACTCTAAATTCCTAGAGTGTGAATTGGAGTATAAATACTAAGTCAAAGTTCCCGGAGTGCGAACTGTGTTATAAACGTCAATAGTTCTCGGATTCCTAGAGTGCGAACCAGATTATCGATCGCAGATTATCCTAAGTCCTCGGAGCGTGGACATGTGCTCAAGATTTGCAATAGGTTCAATTGACCACCGAAATACAAGTGTTAGTCCCTAGAACTGGGGACAAAGCTTAAGTGTTAATCACTAACCGAAGCTACACAATGTCCAAAATTCAACTCATTCATCAATTACGACTTGTTGTCACGATTTTCAGACTTGGCAAATAAAACGAACTCAACTAGAAGGTAAAAACACCATAAGTGCACTGGACTGAAATTCAAATACTGCAAATACTTAAGCATAAAAGAAACAAAAATTGAAGTAAAGAAACAAAATTTCATTTCAACTAACTATGTGAAGATTCATGTACAAGTTATTCCAAAAATTTCTACTAGCAGGGGGCCGAGCCTGCATCTATAAACGGCCTATAAAAAGAAAGACAAAAGTACACTCCTAACTGCCAAAAATGCGCTAAAAGGGGGCTTATCTACTTTTTCTTCTTCAGCCTTCTATTCGAGGCGGAATTGCCAGAATCGCTAGCAGTTTTTCGCTTCGAACCTTTACCCTTTGGCGAATCATCCCCTGAAGAAGGCATGATATCAACGTCTTCCTCCGAACTCGAGTCTACGGGGATGCTCTCTTCAGGAGGAGTCGGGGGAACTGGATCTGCAACCGGGGGCGGAGTGGACACTCTAGTATCAACTAGTGTCCCCCTGGGTGATATCATCACAAGTGGAGTCGAACCCGGCGCCATCACTCCACCCTCAGAATCATCACCGCGAGCCACCGCCTCCATCCCAGCGTTAATTTCGGCCAAAATCTCTGCTTCACGAGCGGCAGATAGTGTTGGACTGTGACGAAGCAATGGAAGCAGGCGGGAATGCGCCTAGAACGAATGGCATGTCCGCAAAGGGATCGATGTTTCGACCTAGGAGCTCGTTCATTATCTGCTCGTCCAAAGACAGTGAGCTCCCCTGTGTTATCTCCTTCGGCGCTACCGCGGTCGTGGTAATCGCCTCAGTAATAATAGCCTCATGCGCTTGATGTGATTCTTGGATTGCAGGAGGCGCTGTCAGTGTAACTTCGCTCACTGGACAATGAAGAAAAGCGGTTGTTAGAACACACTTCGAAAATGAGCCCTTCATTTCAGATACACATGAAATTTGTTCAAAGTACCTTCCTCGGTTCGGCTTGCGGTTGGCTGACGGCTTTGGATGAATGCTCCTTAATAGGAGATAGGCGTGGTTGTTCAGGGTCAAAGGCCGGGACGGGCTGGGACTCGATAACTAGAGTGGGCTTGGATCGAGACGAAGTAACAATCTCGAAACTAGTAACATGATGCTCAACTCCGAAACCTTCCCCAGTTTCTAAGTGATGGATGCCCAGTCGCTCTCTTGCATGAGAGATCATAGAATCGTGGAGAACCTTCTTTTCATCTTCGTTCAGTATGCGGTTCTCCAACTCAAACTCATTGAAAGCTCCGCCTGGCTGCACTGTTTTTTCCTCTTCGACTAGCAAATTCCAGGCATTATATAGATGTGTAGAGTAATCGTAGAGCCATGCCAAGTTCCTATGTCTCAGTACGTTGGCATTGTATGTGACGAGAAGTACCTCTATGTCCGCCTCAAGCCTGGTCTTTGCCAGCCGAACCTTCTCATCAACTTCGGCCACCACCTCGCGGACCTTTACCATGGCCGTCTCTTTCCCTCCGAAGCACCACCGCCTGATCGCACGCTTCCTGTGCGGCAACGTTCGCAGCATCCTTTTCCTTTATGATTTCAGAAATTTTGGATTTAAGTTCATTAAGCTCTTTAAGGGCTGTGTCCCGCTTAGCGGTCACGATGGTGTTCCGGTGGCCCATATCCTCTACGATAGCATAGTGCTCCTGTTTCATCCTATCCATCGCCGCCTGGGCCTCATCGGCTTTTTTAAGGGCCTCGATTCCTGATTTGCGAGAAGACTCGGCCTCACTATTGAGCGCTTGAATAATTCGATTCTTTTGACCGAGTTCTTTCTCTAGCTTCTCAATCCTGACTGCTCGATCAAAGGCCATTTTCGATGCTTTTTTAGCGGTCTTCGACCACTCCTGATACTGGAAAAATATATCTGCAATATAATCATGCACCATGGTTTCAACCGACGCTGGTACCCTTTTTAAGCGCGAGGGGAAGATAAACCCATCAAAAAAAATGTCGGGGAAATCCTTTTTCAGTTGAGCAAGCCTTATCGCTCCTTCCCCAGTGGGTTCGACAAGGGCCTGTGCGGTGGTCGAGGGGCTACTACCTCAGTTTGGCGATGAGAATCGGATCGAGAAGAGTGGGAAGACTGCTTGTGCCGTGGAGTCTCTGAAGGCCTCGAAACGTGAACCGAAGGCGGTGCGGGAGCTCTAGGAGGGGGTGTGCGAGATCGAGAACGATGTACATGTTCCCTATCCCTATCAGTCCATTCCTGGCTGGAATACCTTGATCATAATCCCAATCTCCTTCCCTTCTACGCGATTCATAGTATGATGAAGATCGACGTTTGCTGCGTAGGCTGCCGAGCATCGAGCTTCGACCGGACATGGTATCTGCAAAGCAAAAACGGAAACAAAATTAGAAATCTCCAGAAGAAGGCGACTCACGGTCAAAAAAATTGTGTAGTGCCATGAAGTGGGTATGTATGTGCAACCCCCCGACCAACCGGATGTGTTAACCGCGCTAGTGGGTAGAGACTCGCTTAAAACTAAGGCTTGTGAAAGTTCGTCCAATCCGGCATCATGCTGTAAGGACACGTCGTCCGGAATTGGAAGATTGGCGAGCCCTTCATAAAGATTCTCTGTTCTTGGGGAGACATCTCCAAAATTCTAATTCCAGAGGCGGGCCGGGACATGACAACAGAATTCCATCTCCCCTTTCTGGATGGTTTAAAAATGGCTGCCTTGCCTTTTCTCAGCTCTTTGATATCCTGGGCTACATCCACAGGTTCACCCAATGGTTCCTCATCGATGTGATTTTTCTCGGAGTCAGCCTCCTCAATTATAACAACTCTAGGCTTTTTTCGTTTAACTCGTTCCTTCGAGACAGTTCTTAATGCACCGTCAAGCATTATACTTTGTCTTCGCTCGATCAGCCCAAGAGTTCTGAGATTCCTATCCGTCAAGACCGAGTCAATATTCCTGTCTTCGCCTGGGACCTCTTGAAGAACCCGAACTATCTCCTTGTAATAACCACCTTTAGGTCGCTGAATTGTCGCTGTAAAGAAAAAGAGAGTATGAGTTGGGTTTCATTTGCAACTGTCTTACCGACTACTCGAAAAGATAGCAATACTCACGTCTAAATAACCATCGTCAGGAAAATCCTGGAGGGAACCTAACATAGAACCACTCCGTCTTGAAGTAGCTAATCCTGGTCCATGATCCCGTAATTATTTGACAATTTCTCACGGCCTCCAGAAATGTGAAAGATGGACTGTCTGTTCGACTCTTGAAATTTAACAGGTATCTTATCTCAGTCAGTCGGGGTGGACAATAGAGGTGCTCCATAAATGCAATGAACAAGCTATTGAGTAAAGCGTATCCATTTGGGTGTAGCTGAGATGGGGCGATCCCTATAAAGGACAGCGCTTCTCTTATATACTGATTGAATGGGGGGAGAGTCCCAGCTGCGCACGCATGTCGGTTGAAAGCGGTATACCCCTCCGGTGGGTTGTGTGGTCTGTCGCTCGGTCCTGGCAATAATATTTCATCCATCGACAGACCATGCCTTAAGCATATTCTCCCTAGAATATCTTCAGAAATATGTGACGAGACAGAGTCTGATGGATTGTCGATGAAGGATGTGTCGGGTAATTCGTCCAGGGCTGGACCAATGGCTTCGGCCTTGATGTCTGGTATTTCAAATCTGGAAGGAGTCAAACTCTGAGTTTCCTGTGGTTGCGAGCTTGGAGTTTCCATAGCTAACTAACTCACGAGAAATCATCATTAGATGATAAAGAGCTCGTGTGTTCCCCTCGTGTAAAGTGTGTGTTGTGCAGTGCTGTGCATTGCTTGGGTAAATTTCGCAGAGTTAAAAAAATTGGCAAACGATGAATGTAATCGGATTGAAATGGGGATGACCATCATCGCTGACCGTCATCACCAAATCATCTAGATGTTAGCAATTGATCCAGATTAAAGTTGTTATGGTTCCATCGACGAGCTTCGAAAGGTAGTCAAGTATGCAGTTTAACTGTCATGTTCAGATATACAAGAATAAAGCTCGTCAGAATTGTGCCATCAAGAGTTCAAAGTTTCGTATCCATCAAAGGAAGAGTTCGAATCGATCAGGGCAAGCTTGTTCGAATCCATTAGGATACGTGTTCGTATCGATCCCGGGGGCATGCTTCGAATCGATCCTTGATTTTCGGGTTCGTATCGATCAGAAAAATCTCGGCTTCATATCGATCCAAAGTCGAGAACTTCGAAACGGTCGTTTGCTTAATTTTCGCATCGATCATTTCGCATCGATACGATCCACCATCATTGTAATCGGTACGAACAACGTCACCTCCCTTAGGAAATCCCTGGAGTCGATGCGAGCTCCAAAAGAAAACGTGCTATGGCCTGCATCGACTCAAACGCAATCCCCCAGATCGATCCATTTTTTATTTTTTCCACTCTTTCTTCTCCAATCTACATGAGCATCGCCATGGCCATTCACGACCGAGTTTGACCCAGATCTGGCTTTACCAATTGCCAGAATGGATAATTGATGAAGATGGAGTGGATCTGAGATAACTTCGTCACTTGGATTCATGATTAATTACCTAATTTAAAATTGGAATTCGAAGATTTAATGGGTTGAATTTGATCGAGTCGAAAGCATGGCACAGTTCTCCTCTCTCAAGATTCTGGATCGATGCGAAAGTTAAAGGCGGCAGTAAAAAAGTAAAAAGTGAAAGTGGCTGAAGTCCAGGGTATTTATATGGATCTTAGGGAGAAACCGGGTCGATTCGCCTCCCAGTCCACGTGACCGGTCGCAACCAGTCAACCCACGAATCGAGCCGAACGCTCTCTTCGTATCCATCTGACCAAAATTTCCATCGATTCGAAATGGATAATGCATCCATCGATACGAAGCACACAGTGAAGACGGCTGAAGATGATGAAGCCCATCGACCCGAAACCCTTGTTTGCATCGACGAGTTCGCAACTCCATCCACAGTACGTCGATACGAACAGCGATTTCATATCCATCATAACTTATACATTAGCATCGATATGAATTGTGAATCGCCTATCCATGACAAACAGCAAGATTCATCAATACGAAAAGAGTGATGAACGTCCATCACTGCCAAACATGTCGATGCGAGCACAACTTTTCAAATTTCTATATCGATCCAGGAGAGGAAAGATACGAAGGAACGCTAAAAAACAACTGTCAATCGTTGTTGCAACTCAAATTTCACATCGGTTCAGGAGATGATCGACACGAAATTCGATACAAGGAAACTGACAATGACTCGTGAGCGTGCAACGTTAACGAGAGTCAGGTTAACATATGTGCATATTTCGAAACAATATCCCATTTTTAGCATTGACAGGAATTGGATATTTATTTAATAACGATTATGGCGACAAACAGCTAAGCCCCATCATACAGCAATCAGTTATAGCAACGCAAGGTTACAACCTTCGACAAAAGAGCAATGGTTGTTCAGAGTGAAGACTGCAGCTTTTCAAAGCACATCATGTTTCCACAAGATGTACTTTGGGGGCAAATGTTATCCCACCTTTTGGCAAGGTCGAGATATCAAAGAACTGATTACAAGCTCAAGATTAAACGTCCTAGATGTCCAGTATGTACAGGCTCGCTATGGATATCGATGAATTTTGTCCGAGTCCGGATCGGGCTATAATTAACAAATAGGACAAGCGAAGCCTTGAAAGCCCACGTTCCAAATTTCAAGTCAATCCGGGTTCGTATACTCAAGTTATGATCGATGCAAACTGAAGGTGATAACCCCGTTTTCGTATCCATCACGGCGATTCGAATCCATCACCGTCGTATCCATTAGAGCGGCAGCATATTCGTATCCATCGAGAAACCCCGGATCGTATCGATGTCATTCGAACCCATCAAAGAACCTAAGTTCGACTCGATCTCATTCGAATCCATCGGGGAGCCTCGGATGAACTCAATCTCGTACGAGTCCATCAACAGAGCATACATGTCGTATCGATCGCTAAAAGCCTACTTCATATCCATCAAGTGTCTACCTGGCTCGTATCCATCGAGGAAAGTCCTGTTCGTAACCATCAGTCATCGTGAGTTCGCATCCATGGTTGAGCTTCTATTCGAATCCACCAGGTGACTGCTTTTCGTATCCATCGGATGACCTAGCTTCGTATCCATCGAACAGTCACTACTTCGTACCCATTAGAGGCTCTTATTCGAACCCACATCCAAAGGCTTGTTCGTGTCCATCAAGTCAAATGGACCTGGATTGACGCAACGGCCATCGATGCAAACGAGGCGAGAATCATGGATGCGACACGGTCAACTCGGAGCAAAAGGTGGATCGGTTCGAAATACGTGCGCCACATCATCTCAAAAACACGTGCAACCATCAATACGAGGGGATCGATTCGAAGCTATGGAGTCGAACCAAACAGCCATCCGAGAAATCTTAACTCGTATCGATCATATCTCAAGATCCACCGATCCAAATGCTATGAATTTTCACAAGAGATTACATACGAGCCAAGGAACGTTCGCACCAAATTTCAGCTCCATCGGACATGATCTTGATTGATATGAAATGATTTCGTATCGATCACAGATCGAGTCGAAACTTTCTAGAATTGGTCGTGTGGGCCCCCTCACGTGCCAGATCGAATCTCTCGAAGTTTGAGGGAAGTCTCAGCCTCCTACGCCTATAAATAGAGCCCCAGAGCCTATAGAAGAGGGATCTTTTGATTCTCAAGCGCCCAGACTCTGCCAGATCAAGACTTACGTCATACTCTTGCTGTTGAATTCGAATTTCAAGTTGTATTTTGCTGTTGTTCGCTGTAATCACTTGTAATTGCTGAAAGAGAATAAATAAAGTTACAAAAAATTCATAGTGGACGTAGGAAACACGCCGAACCACTCTAAATCGCTTGTCTGTGCACTTACATTCCTGTTGTTTGGAGTTTTTGTTAGATAATCTTCATTTTTAATTTATATTCTTCATTGTTATCTCTTCAAAAACTTTCGAAGAGTGTTGTGCCCAATTGTGGTTCAAACATCTACACTCTTCTGTATTGTGCCCGTAAGTCTCATGGCAGTGGTAGTACTTCCCACTCCGCTTTTGTTCCTCCGTTTACTCCTTTGGGCGTGGCTTTCTGTAATGAAAAGTATTACAAGTTGCGAGTAAATATTCTCCAGAGATGCATTCAGAGGAGTATATATGTTGTAAGTTGGAATCCTTGGCTTCCATTTTCCTGCTTCTCTTTTCTTTCCGAGGTTTACTCCTCTGGACCCTTTAGATTGCCCGGGCTTATTCTGGACATTGACCTAAACCTTCCCCGAATTGCCATCGGCTTATTTCACAACGATGTTGCTCTTCACAGTCTCCTGATTAGGTCCTAGTGCCATATCTCGCCTTGTCCACCTGGCTTCCTCTCTTCTTATAAACTGATGAGCCTTTGAATAAAAACGCTCTAGGGTAGTCGAAGGTTTTCCTACCACTCCAAACTCTGAATCTGGATCCACTCCTTTCATTACAGCCATCAGAATTGCATGGTTATTAGGGTTGCTAACTTTAGTAGCCGCAACGTGAAACCTCTGTAAGTACTCCTTCAACAACTCCCCTGGAGCCAGGATTACACTAGACAGGGACATCACGTCCTTGGGACAAGTGGCATGTATCCTGAACTGTTCTACAAATTTCGTCGCCAATTCGTCAAAGCTAGATATAGACCACGGTGGAAGTCGAGTGAACCACGTGGTCGTAATTTCGGATAAAGTTATTGAGAAGCATCTGCACTTAATTGCATCATTTGCTCTAGCTGAATCCATCATCCATTCATATCTCATGACATGCTGTCGGGAATCAGTTTTGCCTTCGTAGGCCGGGATAGTTGGCATGCTAAACTTCCTGGGGTACTCAGCCTATAGAATAGTATATGTGAATGGAGTATGACTCTTAGATATTCCCCAATCTTCATTGGTCAAGCCTTGATTTTCTCTTATCATCCGTGACCATAGCCGATAGGTTCGGGGTTTGTATGGAAGATGGAAGGTTGGAATCTGTTCTACGGGACCGTTTGGGTTGATGTTTCCTCTATTGGCGGTCTGCCAAACGTGTATCTTGGGGACCAGCTTCATTAAGGTCTTGGTAAGCCGGGCATCCAGTTTCCACAAGTCCTCCAGATCCTAAGTTTCCTGCTCCAGCTTGGGTGTGGTTGATCTTTAGTTGATCGATCAGCAGCACCTTCCTATGTAGTTCAGTTTTGCGGCGTCTACGCTTGGGAGGTTCATCGGACAAAGTCGAGCTATCAAATGAAGAATAAGGAACAGGGCTACCTCCAACATTTTGATGCTACTGCTGAGTAAGCTGAGTTATGAGGTTAGCGTTAGCTTGAATCTGCTCACTAAATTGTCTTCTGCTTTCCATAAGTTCGCTCATCAACTCATTGAACTCCGCTCTAGTGACAACCGCCATTGGATTTTGTGCGGTGGTTCCTACACCGAGGTTTGCTTGTTGATTGCTAGGTCATATTTGTTGTACGCTGGCAGTCTCATGGACGTCCATGTTGTAAGAGGCTGATCTGGTACATGAGCTTCCCATGGTAGAGTTATCGGTAGAAACTCTGAGTAGAATCAATGGATGTATTGTGAATGACATGGATCTCCTTTGGGGGATTTATTCAATCCACTAGCTACAAAGTAGATCCTAGCGATCTGAGAATTCGATTCTCAATGAAAGCACCAAAATGTTAGCTCCAGAATTGGTCAATAACACCCGAAGAAGAATTTTTGTAGAGAAATTAATGAAGAAGGTAAATTAAAACTAAGGAATAACGTAGTAGAATGCAGTAATAATTATAAGAAACAAGAACACAAGATTTATAGTGGTTCGGCGTAACTGTCTACGTCCACTTTGAGTTTAATCTTTATTGCTTTTCTAACCAATTGATTACAGATAAAAATCTGTACACCAACTACTCAAATGAAAATGATAAGTGAAAAAGAATGAGTCTTGAAAGCGGCAGATCTCCATAGTGTTCTCGAAAAAGGGTCCCTTTCACTGTGCCCCTGCCCTTCTATTTATAGACGAAGATGGGTTGGACTTCCCTCATAGGCCTAGGAACAAGGTATCTCGGCCCGTGGTTAGTAGCTACTGTGCATCGAGCCAGGGATGCCGAACGGCAACTATCGAGCGAGGTTGGTCGAACCAGAGTATGCCGAGCGAGGTTTCCATGCCGAATGACACTCGTACGACGAACCATGTATCCAGGTCGAATGGCATTCGTATGTCGAGCAAGGAATGCATGCCGAATGGCACTCGTATGCCAAACGAGGCATTTTGTCGAACGAGGTACTTGAGCCAAGCAAGGCTCTTCTGTCGAACGAGGCCTGTGCCAAGCAAGGGGAGATGCTGAACGAGGCTTCACGTCGATCGAGGGAAGATGCCAAGCGAGGCTTCATGCCGATCAAGGGGAGATGCCGAGCGAGGCTTCATGCCCATCGAGAGGAGATGCCGAGTGAGGCTTCATGCAGATCGAGGGGAGATGCCAAACGTGGGGATATTTCGAACGAGGCTTCATGCCGATGGAGGGGAGATGCCAAGCGAGTCTTCATGCCGATCGAGAGGAGATGCCGAGCGAGGCTTCATGCCAATCGAGGGGAAATGCCGAGCATGGTAAGATGTTGAACAAGGCTTCATGCCGATCAAGGGGAGATGACGAGCGAGGCTTCATGCTGATCGAGGGGAGATGCCGAGCATGGCCTGAATGCCGAGCGGGGCCTGTCTGCCGAAGAGACCTGAATGCCGAACGACTCGTTACCGGGTCAAACAACCGGGTAAAAAAATTCAATTTCATAATTTGAATATAAAGTATTTGATGTTAATGTTGGGTTAAAAATTTTGTTTGAATATGAATTGGTTATTATAATAAACAAGGATATACATTTATGAAATGAAATTATAGAAGCATGGTTTATAATTATGAGTTACAAATGAAAATGGATTTAAATAGAGGATTTTTGAAATTTAAATCTCAGTGTTTTTAAAAGGATCTCAATAAGTTTTAATAAAATAATAATAGTATTATTTGACAGTATTTATGATTATAAATATCTTAAAGGATTTTAAAGGAATAAAAAGCTCTGAACTCACTTCAGTCACTGGAAAATAATTCTAATAATGACTGTAGCATCATCGGCATTCATATTTGAGTTTCTAAGTAGGAATTGCTACCATTGTAGTTTTGTTTCAAGTGTTTTGGTAAAATAGAATCTCAATTTATAATCCCAAAAGTATGATTTGATATACTAAAAATATAAGTATGTATACATTATTGTTTCAAAATGGTTTGAAATAAAACCCAAGGATTTAGTTCTTAAGTTTCCCATAAGAAAAGATTGAATCAAAAAATGTTGTGAATGTTGTAAATAATTTTAACATAAAATGTATTGGTATTAACTTAGTTATAAATCTTGTAGAAAGCATGATTAATACTAATTTTAGCAAAGTGAGCTACTGCAACTTGATTTATAATCTTAGTGAGCTATTGCATGTATTTTCTTATAGAATCCCATGTAGCCCTGCTTTTTCTTGTTAGTTTATAATCTTGTAGAAATCACTACAAGAAAAATACCTTTTTATAGCGTTTAAAAAATGCTGTAAAAGGATACGATGGCGTTTTTATAAACGCTGCATATCAATAAGTTGTAATATGTCAGGGATCTATAATAGCAACCTCGGAATCGCTATAAAAAACATGTTATAAATGACGTTACTTATAGCGTTTATGAATTGCTATTAAATGGACGATTCAGGACATACAAGTACCTTCTATAGCAATTGTAAACGCTGTAGATATATCATTACCTGATTATTATAGCAATTATAAATGCTATAGAAATATCATTGGCTGATTATTATATCAACTATAAATGCTGTAAAAACGCTATAGAATGTTTACTTTAGTCTTTCATGGCATTATTTACTTGCCATGAAAACTGTTTAATCGTTGCACAATATTTTTATTGCACTAGCATAATGCTATAATATGTATAGCCATGACAATTTTTCTTCCTAGCATTAATATAGAAAGGATGTAATATACGGTATTTCACACAGTATTAACAATTAAGCGTAAAAAAAATATATGAATAAAAGCATTTCATGCACAATATTAAGCATATATGTAATTTTATGACTGTTACATATTTGCAAATTTCATAATACATACAACAAGTTTACACACTTCTAACCACAAACTCAGACCACAACATTACCTCAAACTCCATTATTTCCCACTGTTCAAACTATCAGTGCAAGCTCACATCTTCATTACACATAACAACTTTTATACAGCACTGTACACATCTTTCTTCATCACAAAATGCACTGTGCACATCTTTCTTCATCATAAACATACTGCCACCATCCTCTCAGACTCTTCAAGTCACCTGAAAACAACACCTTCAACAAATAATCCTATGCCCTTCATACAAGCCTACTACCCTTCATACATACTGCCTAAGATCCACTGTAGTAAAACTCTACCTACTTCACTTTAAATTTGTCTGCTGCACACTTCATCAATCACACTGCCTCCAAAACCTATCATGACCTGCTGCTTGACCACCCGTAACCCCTTTCAACCCCATTTGCAAATATTTTTTCATGCCTTCCACCATAGCGTAAACCCAGAGCATCATTTTCTCAATAAAGAACAACACTGCAGACTTACAGTAGTGTTGCAATAATTCTCCAGTTTGCTTATATATGGTTACCTGTAGCTCCCATGTAAACGAAGCGGTAGTCGGAGCAGTTTATTTCATTAGCATTGTGATTGCTGTAGGTAACTTGATGCATAGAATAATTGTCAAGATATAGATTCAGCCAATAATCAGCAAAAGAATGTGGTGTTGTGTAAGCCACATTCTGGATACCCCTGGAAATGAACAAAATTTAAGTAAACTAATACGATGCAAGAAAAAATTAGCCTAAGTCGATGGAATGGATTGTGATTTGATATGAGTTTAATTTATTTCTTTATTGTGCATAAGCACTCACATAATCTTCTGATATACAAAATATGTTGCAGGATGAAGGTTGGAATCAGTGGTAGATACAACTAAATCTTACTATAAAATACACAAATATTATGGAAAAGGCCAACCAGCGGTTTTGTTGATAAAGATACTCAATTATACCTTATCAAAATGCCAGTCCTTTAGATATAGTAATGTCTGACTATCGTCACTATAAACCAAATTGTTACCATGATTTTTTGCAGAAAGTCCAAGCCAGCGATCTATGAATTGTGATGCAGAAAGTTGTAATCTCTTCTGATCAGTAAACTCTCTTGTACAACTTTTCTGCAACCTGCATAAACACAATTCAGCAATATCGCATTAGCATATGTAAGCTAAGTTTCCATTTTCCATCATATCATTTAAACTAAAATATTATAAGGATATCTTGGTCAATAATTGTTTTAGAAACAACATAACCACTTTAACATTTTCTCCTTATCAAATTATCCTGTCTTCAAAATTTTCCCCTTAGCCTATCATGCCCCTTATCTAATTTGTTTCTCCCTTTAATAACCACCCAAATCAATTCTCCTGGTTTTTAGACTTTCCTAGTGGTATAAATGCAATGTAATATGGATTTTTTTCTCTCTCTTTTTTTGGAAAATGAAACTAATATTGTATGTTTAACTTCTGTAACTTTCTAAAATTGTGTATTTAAAGCCTTATCTCCAACCTTGGTTATATCATACTTTACTCGAACATCAATTTTTAAACCCAAACCAACAATTTCTATTTTTGACAATGTGCTTATCAACAAACGTCTAAGATACCATGATAAATAAATAAAATTTGTTCAACGTCATCACAATAAACGTATCGGATTTATCAATTTGGTGAACATTCCTTATTTTCTTTTCTGAAAAGATCAAAGTTGAAAATGAAAATGAAGTACAAGAAACTTCTGATCCTGCTCTTATGAAATGAAAATGAATGACATCTGTGACTTTAACTTCATCAGTAAAAGTGCTTGCATATACATAGAGTGGTGGTGTTTCTATGTCTCCATAGTCTACTCTTATGCTTTGTAATGCATATTGCATTGTGATTTCCAATTCAATGAGTATAATTGAACCATTATGTGTATAAGTCACATAAAAACTTCTAATATTACATTTGTTAGTTTAAATAGGTAGACATTATTAGGGAGTCGCATATGTATAAAAAAAAGTGTAACATGCAGTTAATTTTACATCGAAACGTGATCTGTGAAATGTAAATAAATTTTAAAAATTGCTCGTCTTCTGCTATGTCAACGCTGATAATATACAACATAAAGAGAAATCAAGTTTACTAATGATAACACTGATAAGCTTTAAAAATAAATGTAACCATATACATAGAGAAATGGATACTTACTCTGTTGAGTACCATAAATAGTCTGTATGATCCCATGTTGTGCTTAGTTGCTCTGTCAATCCATTTTTTGTGAATGTATTATCAGTAAGAGAGTTTGTGCTTTCAATGTCTGAATTCCAAGAAAACCCGCTGATTGGTACCATTTTTGGGTATATAGTTGGAGCAGATACGTGCATGTTAAATAAGTGATTTTCAATTGATTATAACTAATAAGTCCAAGCAGTTTTATAATGTTTATTGACGTTTTTGTATGTACATTACCATTTAAAAATACACAATAAACATTGAAAATAGTCAGTGAAGTATATATAGTCAGTGAAGTATAACTTTATCTTATGTAAATTTGACCAAGATGTGACATTCGTGTGTTGATATGGATGCCAATCACTATGCAAAATTTTTCAGTGACACTACTATGCTTTCTATATGCAAAAGAAGTTTTAGAAATGTACTGGAGTTGAAGCATTTATAAATTATAGATGTTACTTCTAATTCTGTATTTAAAACCCAAGTTGAAGCATTTATTAATTAAAAAAATTCTATGAAGTATAATACTTCAAAGACCAAATTGGATTGCTTCTGAAATAATCAGGTATATAACATAAAGGAAATTACTTGCTGAAAATAACTAAATAATATTATTAGTTACCTTTGCGTGATGAGAATTTAGGTTACCTTTGCACCAGCACAGCATGAGCCGGAGTCCCAAACGTAGGGTGAAGCAACACATCCAGCCCAGTAAAGGCGCTTAACCAAAGTCCACAATCTTCAGATTACCTATGATATTGATAAGGCAAGAGCTAAATAGCATAAAATTTAGGAATCTTCCCAATTTTTGTGCTATTTAACTATGCCTCATCAATATCATTTAGACCTTATACCATAGTGACAACATCTATGATTGATGTAAACGCACCTGTGTTAAAACTTATAATTCAGATTTTACCAAATTGGGATTATTTGTTGTAAACGCACCTGTGTTAACATCTATATTCATTCACAAAACATATCATAGGTTCAGTCTCCACAGTCCAAGCCACTTGAGCACAGCAAACACACGGTAAAAATAAACATATATAATGATTATATTTTCTATCCACGGTCCATGTAGAACCATAATCCATGTCGAAACATGCATTGAATGCATCAAAAAAGTCAGTCCTGTGAATCCTTTATCACCAAAACCTTGCATGGAAAACAATCAGCAAACATAAGTGCACTACATATAAACCAAGGCCATGCATATATGCAAGCACATTCAAAGAAACAAGACCATGCACATCACAGGACAAAGCGTGCTAGAAAAACGATAGTGAACTAAGGGAACAACACCCTCAACTAAAACCAGCTGACTACTCTAAAAACAAAGCAGAACAATGCTCAAATGGAGTGACCTACTTTAATGCAAGAGTTATCTACTTTAATGCAGGCAATATTTTAGATTACTTCAAAACAACAGTGTTTCCAGCAGCAATTGCTCCAATTACTGGATCGATATGCAGCAATTTCTCTCAGCAATAAAGCCGATAAGATGTGTTAGCTCAGATACAAATACACTGGAAGTTGAAAACCCAAAAGTGTAGAATAACTTACACTGTGGCTTTACAGCAAGAAGAAACTTCTCGCTCTTCTTCATTGTCTTGAAAGCTTTGGCAAGTGCAGGACAGAAAAACGCTGGAATACACCTTTATTGTTAGTAATAGCTCACACAAAAATAATGCTCCTTCCTCAAGGCATGCTTCATATTTTACTGAAAACAACATTGAACAATATTAATTCCATGCCAACTACATTGAACATTGAATACATCCATAATACATACTATGATGGTACATATTATGTAATAATATACAACATTGAAAAAATTCAGAATTTTAAATCATATAGAAGTTTAGTAACAGTTCCATACCCAAAACTTCATTATGGTCTTTAGGATTCCCCCATCCATAAATAAATTATTATGCAAGACTAGGACAAGTACACTACCACCTGCAACTAGCCCTGTTACTTCTAAAATCTGAATGAACAATGCATTACTGATGTTGGATTATCAGCAATCCCAATCCTTACAATCTAACACCCAATTTGTAGGCAGCTTGTTTTCTTTTAGATTCAAAAGAAAACTAATTTGTAGGCAGCTGCTAGTGAAAAACTAATTTTCTTCAACAGAAAACTAGTTCGTAATCAATTGAATAACATTATTTAATTTGCAAACAAGGAAAATAATCACAAGCCAAGAAAAATCGAAACCTAAAAATAATAAACAGCAAACTTTCTAACTCATTTTCATGTACGTCACTTATATATAATACTCTCTTTACCAAAGATTTCCAAAACCATTCAGAAAACTTTAATTAAATCATTAAACGCACAACTAAAAAAAATAGAACTTGAAAAATATACCTAAAGTCAAGTTCGCAAGTTGAAATCACTCTTCGGTCGAGCTACAGAATAATGCTTAATATGCCTTGAGGAATCGCGCTTTAGCTTCACTGAGATTCACATTTTTGCTTCGCAAAGGAATCGGCTTTGTAGATGAATGTCACGGTGAGCTTTAAAGAATAGAGTGGGTGGCAAAATCGAGCTTTCATACCGAGGAGAGATTTGTGATTGAAGATAGTTCGTGTGAGTGGAGAGGAGATTCATAGAGGATATTATTGAATTTGGAAGCGAAGGTAAAAGGAATGTTTGGCGGCTTAGGAATAAGAAGGGAAAGAGGGAAACCTAAAATTTCACCGCCAGATTTTCGTTTAAGTTAAGGATTGCGTGAACATAAGCTATGGTTTACCCTAATTATCGTTAACATATATAACTATAGCAAGGGATGTTTTTGTGCAATCCCTACTTGCTATTAATATAACATTTTCTTGTAGTGAATAATTAGTATGTAAAATTATTTATTAACTTAGTTATGAATATTTTTTGAATCCCATGTTAAGTATATGCTTAGAAATCATATATATAGCTTGATCTTTGCTTTGGATGTATATATATGTGTGTGCGCGTGTGTGTATTACAAAAACTTACTCTCCGACTTTAGTTATATAACATGGTCATCCTGCTTTCAAAAATCTGAATCTTCTAATCCTTTCACTTTAATCGAAATTGTCAACTAGAGAGTTGTCGGTCCTCAAGTCTAGTTTTTCTTAAAATAGTTTTGGGTTTTTCCATCGAGTAGGTTGGGAGAGAGCTCTGCATTTCAGTAAGTGGGTGATTTTTGGTTATGTTTCGACCATGGCAAATCAACAAATGAAGTTTTTCAATGGGTTCGTTTACGGAAATCATGATTTTTAAACCTGGTTTCATGGTTTTATGTAGTTGGGTTTTCTGTGGCATTGAGTTTATCATATTTTGGTATAAATCCAAATTCCTACAATTTGGTCGATGGGAGGCCAAGTGGTCAGAGCTGAGTAGATAGGGGATGTGGTGGAGCTCATAATGGAGTGGCATGGTGTGCGATGGCCAATGGTTGGCTGTCGAGATCAATATACGGTTTTAGGGAGTTTTTGGTGTTCGACTTTGATGTGGTTTACCGAAGCTCGAATGGTGTTATGCATCGGTTTCGGGTAAGATAAGGTGCAAGAGGAGGTGGAGTTAGTGCGGTAGTTGCGGCAGCGGCAAGGGATCATCGACTTTGTGCATGTGTCAATGTTCGTGCATAGGGAAATGGTACCGGGTTTTAAAACATGGATATAGCTTGCATTTCCTGTTTCTGGTGTTCGTTCTTTGATCGAAGTAGAGATAAGAGTTTGGTCTTGGCTTGTATGTTGGGCTTTGGTCCATTTGTAAAAAAGTAATGACAATAAAACTTTTAATTACTTAAACTTAGAAAAACTATAATTTCCTCGTCTAGAACCCGTTGTCACACGGTTTTTGGCGATGGATTCGTAATGACTTGTAGAATACACTCATTTAGACCCATATGTGGTTGATAATTTAATGGAAATTTTAAAACAGGCCAAGTGTAATTACGACGTTTAGTAATTATAAATTAATTGCTAACAACCTGTTAGCAGAATAAAACACCATTCTACTATATTTAAGGAAAATTGTTTATATTAGACATTAGTTAGCAAAAATAAACACTATTCTGCTGTTAAGCTAGTTTGGGACATTACTTATATGACATTTGATTTATGTCGATGTGTTATCTATCGATTGAAATTATGGAATTCCATTTACACATCTATTGTTTAAGTAAATAACTGTGTGCGACTTGTGTCGATTTGAGAAGAGGTAGCTTGTTTAAGTACCATTGAGATTGCTAAGACTCTTTCCATATTTGACAAGTATGGATTTGAAATCAATTTAAGTTTATATTAATTTTATGTAAATTATTAACGTAATTAATAATGTTTAATTGCTAATTTCAATAATAATGTTTTAAGTTGGTTTAAATTAATGATGTTGGAGTTGGTTTAAAGAAATAAAGTTTTAAAGTTAATTTAAATTAGTAATGTTTGAAGATAATTATTATTTAAATTAAAAATGGTTTTGAAGTTAATTATTATTTAATTAAAAATATTTTAAAGACGATTACTCCTTGAATTAATTATGTTTTGAAGTTAATTATATTGGTTTTAATTAGTGATGATTAAGCTTATTATTCTTTTAATCAAAGATTTGTCTTAAGTTAATTAATCTTTTAAATCAAAGGTGTTTATAAGTTAATTTATTCAAATAAAGGTATTTATAGTTAATTAATTATTTTATTAACAAGGTTTAGATTAAAGAATTACCATATTAAAGGGTATATTTAAGAAGATTACTTATTTAATAGTGATGTCTAAACTTAATTAATCGTTTGTTAGTTGTATTTAAAGTTAATTGGTTAATTTAACAATGATAGTTAATTTAATTAACTTAAGAATATGCTTAAATTATAATATTCTTTTAAAAGGGGGATTTAAAGCTAATAAGTTTGTTTTATAAAAAAGGCCTTACTTAGTTAAAAGAGCTGAGTAAAAGAGTTATATTTTGGAAAAGCGATCTTGGATTTGGAAAGAAAGATTATGTTTATAAAGCTTTGATTGGATCAAGTATATCAAGTTATGAATCAAATAAATAACTAGTCCTTCTTAATTTTTGTGGTAGGGAAGCATTTCCCTACTTAACATTAAAGGATTAGTTGTTGGGATTCATAACAAACTATGTTTTTAAAGACATATGTTTTGATCCCTTTAAAATAAATTTTAAATAAGGAATATTTCTCAACTGGTTTGTGAATATACTTATATCGGTGATATAAGTATATAAATAATTTTAGAGATTTAATTAATGGAAGATTTATTAAATGAGGCTGAGTGCTCGGGTCAGACCGAGTATTACAGATTCAGGTAAGGACGTTCTGGAGCTTAGGAAGCGAGCTGGATGGCAGGAACGTATGGAGGGTATTCCGCTGAGTATATTATTGCTGGTTATCCGAGACAAGTTATTTTAACTATCCAGTGATTGTGAAATGTTGTAACTCTGATGTATTAATGTAAATTAACTGATACAGTTTTTCCTTGTATAACTTTTATTTTATTTAATATTATATTTTGACCCGCTGCGTATGTGAGACTCTATGTTCATTTCTATTTCTTCTTCTATCACTTTTCTTCCTTTCCTAACTATTTGGAATTTTCGGGATCGAAAATTCCCGATCGTTACATTTTGCTATACCAAATGTAACAACCCGGAATTTTCGATCCCAAAAATTCCAGATAGTTAGGAAAGGAAGAAAAGAGATAGAAGAAGAAACTGAAATGAAATACAGAATCTCACATTCACAGTGGATCAAAATATAATATCAAATAAATAACAGTTATACAAAGGAAAACGGTATCAGTTAATTTACATTAATACATCAGAGTTACAATATTTCAAAATCACTGGCAGTTAAAATAACTTGTCCCAGATAAATAACAATATGACAGCAGAATACACTCCGTACGTTCCTGCCATCCAGCTCGCCTCTTGAGGTCCAATAACGTCCTTACCTGAAAATTTGTAATACTCGGTCTAACCCGAGCAAATGGAAAATTTAAATCTGTGATTGATGTGTGTTTATTTGATTCTTAAATAACCGACTATCAAGATCTTGGCCAGTTTTTAACTCTTGAAATATATAGAGGAAATATGTGGATTATAGAAGATAGTTATCTTAGATGATACTACTATACATATAAACTCATTTTGTCCTTCTAGGATAATGATAAGGAGATCCGTCCACTTTAACAGTTAAGGGGTGATCCTTGCTCTTATGAAATTACTGTTTATATCCTAAAAAACCGGAGTTGAGTATACAGGAAACTATCGAATGTTAGTTCGAAGAGACTGAGATCGAATAAATATGAATTATCTGAAAACCACTTTGAACAAACTCAAGTATTAACCAAAAAAAATTCAACACCCCAAAGTAGAGTTAAAAGTGCCGGTATGTCCTCTAAACCTCTTTTGATTAAGTAGAGAAAGTTAGGATCTTACCGCTTCCTTTGATTCACCTTTCGAATAGATTTTTGTTATGAAAATCCTTCCTTGTCCAACCTTTCGACTAAGTCAAAACACTTATACCCCTTTCTTTATAAGTCTTTCAAACTATCGTAGTTGGCTTATTTATCGATTCGGGATAACCTATTGAAATAATGGTGGTAACCTATGGTTGGATCAAATGTTGTTGAGTACCGACTAATTGATGGGTTTCAACTTCATCAAAAGCTTTCCTCTTTAATGGCTTCGGTTTGAATTTTTAAGTCTGGGGACTTTGGTCGAATTTGATTCTTCAACTCGTTAAAGCGTTGTGCTTTTGGAAAATAGCAGTTTAAAACCTACAACCTAAGTGTATTGGAAAAATAAAGGGTTTTGATTCACTTAGAAGGTATCCCTTCGATTAAGTCGACACAAGCAAAACATAATCAAATCCAATAAATGTCTCAAAACAGCTGCATAACCAAAAGCATTAAAATTTCATCTTCGTTAAACTAATAATGTACAAACTGATCAATTTCCCTAATCTGATTTTCAAATTAGGGTTACAAATTTACAAATTTAAGAAAGTATAAGAAGAGACTGAATGAATTCCCATCCACCAAAACCAAACCCTTAGGGTCTTATTTATAGGTGTGGGTTGGCACCTTTCGACTCAGTGCTTTCAACATAGTCGAAAGGTCGCTTTGGAGACCTTTCGTCACCTTTGACACTTGGGTGTCCCTCTACATTACATTTAAATGGATATGGATGCCTCTGTCTTCGTCGAAAGGGGTAGATGTACCTTTTTCCTTTTGCGTTGCTTTATTGTTGCAAGTGAGAAGGAGAATGAGCCTTCGACTTTGTCAATAAGTTCATCCTTAGGGTTTTGAAGGTATTGAAATACTCTAGATTTCGACGCAGAAAGTAGCTTCCAAAGATATAAGTGTGGATAGATGCGAAACCCCTCTTAGTTGTGAAAGGTTTCGACCGATTCGAAAGGCTTAGTTACACTTTCAAAGGGGTTGTTCCAACAAAATATCTGTCTAGTAATTTGAATGAAGGAGAAACCTTCAGTTTTGAAAGGTTCGGCGCATACGTGAGTGGCTATTATTAGCTGCCTTCAAAAGGTATTTCTTCATCTCATTCGAAAGCTGTTCTTCACCTCATTCGAAATGCGTTCATGCATGCGGAAGCACCTGCTTCGAAAGGGAACCATTGAAGCGGAAGGGTGCTTTCGACCCTTTCGACCCCTTCATAAGCTTGTAACACACTTGACTTTTAGCTGTAGCATCCCTTCGACTCCTTCAAAAGGCTTTGTCGATGCTATCACCTCTTGGTTATGCTTCCTTTCTATTCATTTTGGTTTTGACAAAGGTTAAAGTTAGAATTGGTAGTAACACTTGCCCCCCTCCTCCCTTGCGAAGGGATGCTCTTGACTTTCCAAGTCAACTATTTCGAAACCCACAATGTTTCCCACCTTTTCATATTCTTGCATAACTCATGACCATTCATTTAAAGTTGAACATACTGTCCGTCAATCATGTTAACTTGTTTTATAAATCACGTTCCTCTCTTCTTCTCTTTCATTCATCTGCAATCAAAATAAAATACCAGCAAGAATCAAAGCTTTTGATTTCTGAAATACTTTCTATTTCCAACGCATAGGAACTTGAATTCGAAGTAAGCCTTTATTAATTCTGTTTTTTGAACTTACTTTTCACGTTAAATTTATTTGGCTTTAATTCAAATCACTGTTTTAATCTTATAATTTGAATCTTTCGTTCGTATGAAAGTATCCTTGGATTTTTTTTCCTATAACTTATTTTTTTCCATTTCTCACATCAATCTTTATCTAAAATTTATTTGATTTCGTTCGTTCGTTTTTAGGTTCAAATTTGCGATTTGGGGATTTTTAGGATTATCGATTGTAAATTCATGTTTAAATCAACTTAGTTATTGATCTATCAAAGTTTTGGATTAAAATTAAATTTAGGGAAGAAGGAGATTTTCAGTTTCTTCATAGAGAAGTTTTAACAGTATGAATCACATTTTGGCGCTGCAATATTACCTTTCTACCCCTTCGAAAGGGGTTAAGGTGGCAACTTTTGTTTTGCTTCTTTAACCTCTTTTGATGGGGTCGAAAGGTAGTTCAGCATCTCTCTTAATTGATCTCGTCGAAACGTTGATGTATTTAATATGAAGTGGACTTCTTCGAAAGCATACACTTTATTGTGTCCTGATACCATTCAAAGAAGTTGCCTAATGTGTCTTCCTACATAATTATCTAGTATGTACTTTCGAAAGCATAATATTTATTTTATAGGTTTTGAAACTTTTAGTACATGCTTACTCTCAATTTATTTTAGGGGATGTGTGGAGTTAGAGATTCATCATTCATTTTTTTTTTTTGTAAATTGGATTGAGAATAACATACTTTGTTTAAGTTGTAAATCAAATCAAACCTTTTGTCTTTATGGAAATCTACTGTATCGAATCAAGTTTGGTTGTTGGCATGCTTTCAAAATTGTATACTCCTTTCGACTTTCTCGATACCCATTGTAACTAATTGGGATTCGACCATCATTTTATACCAATATTGTCGAAACATCCCAAGTCCTTTGTATTTTTATTAATATGATTCAACTCAAACCTTTCAATTTAATTGGCATATAAGGTTTCGAAAGAATTCAAATTATCTCTGTGAAATAAAATTCACGAGTTTTGACAGAGTAGAAAGGTTCACTTGTCTTGTTTGTCGAACGTTACTAGCGTATACTTATATTTAAATTGGCTGTGTAGGCTTCAACTACTTCTTTCAATAAAAAAGTTATCCTTGAGCTTTCGAATTCGTTGAAGGGTGTTTGTTAGATGTCCACTTCCATTCTTCCTTTCGACTCTATTGAAAGCTCAACAAACTTCATTTTTCTAAACTACTCCAACATTTGTTCAAGGATAATCCATTTTCTGGTTGATATTTGAATTTTTGTAATAGGTTTATGGTATTATTCAAAAAATTGTTAATTTTATAACGAATTATAACTTTTAACTAAAATGATTTTTCCTAGTAGGATAATGGGCATGAAAAGACTTCCCAAAAACCAAAAAGAGATTGTCGGTGATGGAATCCTCTCCCAGGAAGATTGAAGAAAATTCCAAACATTCTTGATATCTACTCAAGATAAGGTGGACGCAATTCTTAGTGACTTCGGCATCACTGGGGTGGATGCTATTCCCCCAAGTGATAGAGACACCACCCAAAGCCCACCAAAAGGATATTTTGGCTACACTGTTATCCACATTTAGCACGGTGGTTTCCTGCCTGACCCTCCTGGGCATTACTCCTATTCAGCTATCTCCAAATGTATATACATATCTTTTATCCTTGGAACTAATGGCTCTGGAGTCTGGAATTCCATCACTTAATGCCAAAGTTTTGGACTTCTCTTTCGATTGGTTAAACTCAGCAACCCGAATAACCAAATTTTTAGAGCCAATCCTCCCAAAAAGCTAATATCTGAAGGGGTAAACAAATTTACAGATTAGGAAACGCGGTTCATCTTCGTTAAATGCTTTCCCAACATCTGTGGGGTTTTCTCTTCCCCCCGTAACTTGATCATGCACTTTCCATTTAGTTACCTTTCTTTGCTAATCTATGCTTCCTTATCAGGTGCTTCTATTAAAGATCTAAATGAAGAAGATAAGAAAACTGTAAAGTTGATGATTGTCGGTTCAAGTAGGATTAGGAATAGATTAACTCTGTTGAATCCTTCAAATCTACAAAAGCATTCCGTCCTACCAGCAGGTCAGAGGGTACTTGGTGAACCTCCTTTAGTTCAACACACATCCCAGAGCAAATGCTTCCTTTCTTTGGGTGATCCAAAGAATTTCTCTCCAATGTCACCAATTTGTCCCGATCACTCCGGTAGGTTTAAACGTAGTACTTGTTATCCCGCCTTTTGGCAAGGCCGAGATATCAAGGAACTGGTTCCAAACTTAAGCTCAATCGTCCTGAGTATCGAGCATGCACAGGCTCGCTATGGATATCGATGAATTTTGTCCGAGTCCGGATCAAGCTACATTGATATGACACGACAAGCACAGCCAGGGAAGCCTGCATTCCAAATTGCAAGTCAATCCGAGATCGTATGCTCGAGTTATGATCGATTCAATCTGGAGGAAACGGCCACGCTTTCGTATCCATCAGAGCAGCAGCGCCATCGCATCCATCGAAGAACCCAAGGTCGTATCGATCTCCTTCGAATCCATCAACTTCGCATCGATATGCCGGTGACCTCTTCGTACCCATCAATGGTGGTGAGACACTATTTCGTGTCCATGGAGTAACTGCCCTGTTCGTATCCATCCACTTCCGTTGGTTCGAAACCATCATGAAGCTACTGTTCGAAACCATAAGAGTGTGTTAGTTCGAATCCATCAGGTAGCTACTCTTCGTACCCATCGGGGGTCCTTGTTCGAATCCATCGAGTCATCGCTACTTCGTATCCATCGAATTGTCATCATTTCGTATCCATTAAAGGCTCCTGTTCGAACCCACGCCCAGAGACTTATTCGCGACCATCGAGTCAACGAGCCTGGGTGACGTGCTATTCTTCGATACGAGCAAGACGAAATTCATGGAGTCGACACGGTCAACTCGGAGTAAAGAACGGATCGATGCAAGGTATGCGCGCCACATCACCACGAGAGCACGTGCAACCATCGATACGAGCGCATCGATTCGAAGTAATGGAGTCGAACCAAACAGCCATCCGAGAAATCTCAACTCGTCTTGATCATATCTCAAGATCCACTAATCCAAATGTTATGAAATTTTCATAGGAGATTGCACACGAGCCAAGGAACGTTCACACCAAATTTCAGCTCCATAGGACATAATCTTGATCGATACGAAATGATTTTGTATCGATCATAGATCGAGTCGAAACTTTTTGGAATTGGTCATGTGGGCCTCCTCACGTGCCAGAGCAAATCTTCCGAAGTTTGAGCGAAGTCTCAGCCTCCTACGCCTATAAAAGAGCCCCAGAGCCTACAGAAAAGGGATCTTTTGACTCTGAAGTGCCCATGAAAAATGCAGTGTACGCGCTAATATAGTACAAACGGATCGTGTAATATGGAATATAATATAAATGCGGAAATAGATGATAACAGCAAAGTAAATAAAAATAGAAAAATCACACCAGAGATTATTATACTGGTTCGGAGCACCGTCCTACGTCCAGTCCCAGACTTCTATCTGGTTTTCTTTTCACTTCCAACTACCTCGCTTCACCCGGAGGAACAGGTTTACAACACCCGATCAGACGAATGGGATTTCACGCCTCTAATATACTGAGGACTTCAATACTTGCCTCTTACAACACCGAGGACTTCAACACTTGCCTCTTACAACACGGAGGACTTCAACAAAGATGAATATAATTGTTTGTTGACGGTATGTGTTCTTGCTAACACGGTTTTGTCACTTGTAGTACAAACTTCCTATAATCTTATCCTCAAATAGAATATTTCTATATATGAATATTTGGAAGTGGATATCGTGTTGAATCTAAAGAATGTTAAATAAATTTCAGGATTCAAAACAAAATATGATAGAATATGAGCAATTTGAACGCTTGAGAGTACAAGATAGAGATCAATAGAATAGAGTTTAGAAGAATAGAAAATCATTGTTTTGTATATATGATTTCATGATGTTTATATAAGAAATAAACAGTTGTAACCATTTGTGAAAAGATACAAACAAAAGTCATGATCATTGGTGAAGAGAAAGAGAAGCAACCGTTGAAGAAAAGGAAGTGTCTATACGAAAGGTTGCTTTCTGTTTGAAAACGGTCGACAGGTTAAAAAGGATCAGTAGAAAGGAATATGAATATATATACGTTATGTACACCTGTGCACGTAACTGTGCATTCTGGGCAGAAACGGTTGACTGCCATGTTTGGACCGGTCGACTGGTTTAGCCCAGATTGCACAATTAATGTGCACTCTTATATATATATATATATATATATATATATATATATATATATATATATATATATATATATATATATATTCAAAGATTGAAGGTATAAGATTATTTAAGGATAGATTTTAACATAAATAACATTGCTAACATACCAAATAATCAACCTCTAACATATGGAGCTCTTCGAGACTCTTTCTGTCGATCACGGCTCATTCCTTTGTCAGAAATCAAAACTCTATAAAAATCTTGACTCAACATTCTCCCCCTTTTTGATTGATGACAACATAGTTATGAATCTCCCCCTGTTTATGATATCCCCCTGATATTGTGTCCTGCATATATACTGTTAGCACAATTTTCTCCCCCTTTGTCATCGACGAAAAGGAGTTGTTAAATGGAAGATAATAAGCAACATAAAACAATGAAAGCAACAATTGTCTCCCTCTTTGTAAATGAGATTATAAGCAAAATAAAACTACTACCATAGATTAAGATTAACATTCACACAAGATGATAATACACACAAGTTTAGTACGAATTAAAACACGACACTATTTAGTACAAGTGCCAGATAATGTCTTTAAAGCAAATACTAAAGTCATAAGAACGCAAAATAAACTAAAAGAGACGTTAATCTGACTCCGTCTCACCCTCTACTTCTTCTTCTCCTTCTTCTTCTCCTTCTTCTTCAACAAGCTGAGATTTTCCATGTCCACGTTCACGACTAGTTCCCGAGCTTGTACCCTCCTCCGAAGATGTCCAAGCAAAAATAGGAGGAGCTGGGCGCTTGCCAGGGTCTGAAGCTTGCATTGATGAAGATGATGCACCACAAGATATTGCTTCCCATATAGAAATGAAGAACGACTTAAGTTTGTTAAAGCGTTTATCCATTTTTGTATCCATGCGCTTAAGTCGTGCTTCGAGAAGGAATTGATTTCGAGCAATAGTGTCAAGTGATTCTTTTGTTGAGGAAGATGATCGTAAGAGTTTAACTTCCTCAGGTTTAGGGCGAGATGGACATGATGAAGCTTCTTTATGTCCTTGTTCTTTCCATTGTTCAAAAGGCATAATATTAAAGTATGGAGCGGGAAGCTTCATTCTTGTAATCGTAGCTTTGTTGATGACTTTTGGTTTGGAAATTGAAGACTTGGGAGGTTCAATGCCACAATCAAGCAAGAGATGCATAATATACTCGTTATAGAATAAGTGTGGTCTAGAGATATCATTTACTTTCAAGATCTCATCAAAAATCATACCAATCCAATTTATACGAATACCCCCATAGATTGAGTATAATGCCTTGAAATTTTCTTTATAGACGGCATCAAAATTTCCTATTCTTGGTAAAAGAGAGTGCATAAGAGTATAGTGAAGAATTCTTGCAGAAGGCCGTAGACCCATAGACTTAGTGCTATCCTTATCATCTTCAATAAATTGATGGCTGATTTGATTACGGACATGAAAATTGCAAAAATTACTTGAGAATTTTTCACCGATAAAAGAAGAACCAAGAACGGTTGCCATCCTATCACATGAGATAAACACTTCTTTGCCACAAACAACTGACCAAAGGCAATAATTAGGATTCTCGGGCTTGTTTTTCTCTAAATTTAGGTTAGCATAGAATAATTTGATCATTACATGGTTAATTTCCACATTGTTTTGATCAAAGTCAATTAGGTTTTCAATGTCTGCTTCCTTTGCTAAACTAAGAATACGATAACTAGAGAAATCTGAAAATTTAATAAAAGAACCCGGATGGATTGTAAAATCCTTCATCTCATTCCATATTTTGACTGCAATTGGATCTACAAGCCACTTCCTGATAGAGAGATCAATTGGTTGTGTTTCGGAGGTAGAAGCTTGTTTTAATTTCTTTTGTGGAGGAGCCATATTTGGAGAGATTGGTAGAAGATTTTGTTTTTAGGGTTATGGGAGTTTTGTTAAAAAATGAAGAAATGAAGAGGTGGGGAAGAAAATGACAGTATGTGCGTAAAAAAAAAGTAACAGCTCGAAACCGGTCGACCGCCTCTAAATCACCGGTCGACCGTTTTCATACAGAGACCAAAAACGATCGACTGGTGGATTTTTGCCGGTCGACTGGTTTGCCTGTGAGTTGTTTTTCTTGCTTGCATGAATTTCTGAGTTGTTAAACAATCCATATAACATGATATATATATATATATTGATTTATAAAAAAAATACAAGAATACAATCATAATATTAAAACAACTTTAAAGAGAGGCAGAGGAATTATGATCGGAAGTCTCTTCTTTGACATCAGTAATGGGTGGTTTCCATGGCGACCACATTTCTTTCGCTCCTTCATTCTGAGCATAGTTTTTATCCCATGAATTTGGGCTTCTAGAAGATGAAGGTGCATGAGGCATTGGCTCGTATACGCCATGTTTGTTTGAACCACAAAAGAATGATGCCATTCTTTCTAGAAGAGATAGACGTTCTGAAGTCAGTTGTTGCTCATAATGCAGCTGTCTTTGAAGATCGATTTGATGTTTTTGATAATGGTGAATCTCATTGATCTTCTCTCTGGTACGGGGTGAACAAAACAACACTTTCTTTGCTCGTTTTGATGTTGGCGTATTGCCGGGAGTATGAATGCATTGGTGATGACACTTTGATTTGTGTTTTGGAGTTTCAGGAGAGGAATATTCTTCTGGCTCAGAACTTGTGACCGAAATATGGGACATTTGAGCACACTCATCACAAATATGTTCCATAATGAACTATATGTATAAACTTTTAGTCTCGGATAGGAAGTGATAAAAACAAAGTTTTTGTCAAGCTTATATAGGAAAATTCCTATATATATATATATATATATATATATATAACCTTGTGGATGAGAATTGTCATGAAAACTTGGCCGTAGAAAAAATTAGAAGCTCATATTCAATTTCCTATTATAGCAATAAATAATCTGAAAAGAACTTAAGAATATAACATTAGTGATTACTTATCAAGTTCCTTTCTAGAAATCAAACCAAGTTCTCTATGAAATTTAATGAAACTAGACTCAAGTAGAGGCTTAGTAAAAATGTCTGCTAGTTGACTATCAGTTTGGACATATTCGAGACATATATTTCCTTTTTCGATATTGTCTCTAAGGAAATGATGACGGATATCAATGTATTTGGTTCTGGAGTGATTCACTGGATTCTTAGAAAGATTTATAGCACTTTTGTTACCACAGTATATAATAGAATTTGATAAATAAATATCAAAATCTTGAAGTGTTTGTTGCATATATATTACTTGAGTACAAGCGAGAGCCGCTGATATATATTCAGCTTCACATGTTGATAGTGAAACACTATTTTGTTTCTTACTAAACCAAGAGACAAGTGATTTTCCAATAAAATGGCACGTACCACTTGTACCCTTTCTATCCGTTCGAGAGCCTCCAAAATCAGCATCACTATATGATACTAATTCAAATGGACATTCTTTTGGATAAAAAAGACCGAAATTTTTGGTATTATTAAGATAGTGAATTATACGTTTCACTGCTCGTAGATGTGATTCCTTTGGATCAGCTTGAAAGCGTGCACATAGACAAACACTCATCATTATATCTGGACGACTTGCTGTAAGAAAAAGAAGAGAACCAATCATGCTTCGATAAAGTTTCTGGTCAACATTCTTACCTTTTTCATCTTTTTCAAGATGTGTAGTTGTACTCATAGGAGTAGGTTTACCAGATGTGTTATTTAACCCGAAGCGATTGATAAGATTTCCGCAGTATTTTTCTTGATTAATAAAGATACCATTCGGAAATCGTTTGATTTGAAGTCCATGAAAATATGACAGTTCTCCCATATGAGACATTTCGAACTCTTTGGTCATAATACTTGCAAATTCCTTGCAGAGTTTATCGTTTGTTGAACCAAAGATGATGTCGTCTACATATATCTGGATAACTAGAATATCCTTTTGAGAATGTTTGATAAACAAAGTTTGATCGACTTTGCCTATTTTAAATCCTGAGTTAATAAGATAGCTACGTAGTCGTTCATACCAAGCACGAGGTGCTTGTTTTAAACCATACAGAGCTTTCTTAAGTTTGAACACATGGTCAGGATATTTTTCATGTACGAACAAAGGAGGTTGTTCGACATATACATTTTCTTTGATAAATCCATTAAGAAATGCGCTTTTGACATCCATCAGATAAAGTTTGAAATTATGGTGACAAGCAAAAGATAATAGGATTCTAATAGCTTCTAGTCGAGCAACTGGTGCAAAAGTTTCCTCATAATCGATACCTTCTTCCTGATTATATCCTTGTGCTACTAATCTTGCTTTATTTCTGGTGATATTTCCTTGTTCGTCGGCCTTATTTTTATAAACCCATTTAGTACCAATAACTGACTGATCAGTTTGTCTTGGAACAAGTTCCCAAACATTATTGCGCTCGAACTGATTTAGTTCTTCCTGCATGGCAATGATCCAGTAATCGTCTGTAGCAGCTTCTTTTGGATTCTTAGGTTCGATATTTGAGAGAAAAGCGACATGACCCATTTGGTTGAGTTGACTCCTTGTTCTGACATGTGATGTTACTTCACCGATTATATTTTGGGCCGGATGGTCTCTTAATATTCTTGGTGGTGATTGTAACTCACATATTTGAGGAATATTCTCAATAATTATTTCCGAGTCAGAATCAACATTTGTGATGATTGGATTGTCAGACACTATTGTTTCGTCATCATCTGATATAGTTTGAGGATGCTGATAGAATTCATCAAAAGAGACATGAAGTGATTCTTCAATAGTTTTGGTTCATTTATTAAATATACGATAGGCCTTGCTTCGTTCCGAATAACCGACAAATATTCCTTCATTGGCTTTTGGATCGAATTTGTCAAGTTGGTCCTTCGTTTTTAAAATAAAGCACTTGGAAACAAAAACTTTGAAGTATGAGATTTTAGGCTTTCTTTTGTTAAATAATTCATAAGGAGTATTCTTGGTAAGAGGTCTTATGGACACACGATTTAAAACATAACAGGCAGTTGCGACGGCTTCTGCCCAGAAATGTTTTGGTAAGGTGGTTCCATTCAATAATGTTCTTGCACATTCTTGTAAAGTTCGGTTCTTCCGTTCTATAACTCCGTTTTGTTGTGGAGTTCTGGGAAACGAAAAATTATGATATATACCTTTCTCTGTACAAAAATGTTCAAATTTATTATTTCCAAATTCTCCGCCATGATCACTTCTTATATTTTTAACTTTAATCCCTTTTGATTTTTAAATTCTTTTGACGAAAGATTTAAAATGATTGATAGTGTCACTTTTGTTTTTTAAGAAAATTGTCCATGTGTAACAGGAGAAATCATCAACAATTACAAGCACATATCGACTGTGATTTATTGATTGAACCCTAATAAGTCCAAATAAATCCATATGTAGTAACTCAAGTGGTTGTAATGTTGATATGACTTTTTTTGATTTAAAAGATGATTTGGTCAATTTTCCTAGTTGACATGCATCACAAATGTTGTTAACCTTAAAATCCATTTTGGGTAGTCCTCTAACTAGATTGTTTTTGGCTAGCTTGTCAATAGTTCTGAAGTTTATATGACAGAAGCGTTTGTGCCATAACCATGGATCATTATCATTAGCCACAAGACACATATCTGAATTATGATTAATATTCATATTCAGAATATATATATTTCTGTCTCTATAACCTTCGAAAACTAAATTATGATCTTTATCTAAAATACTACACTTATTATCCGAAAAGGAAATTGTAAAACCCTTGTCACATAACTGACTAATACTAAGTAAATTGTGTTTCAAATTTCTAACTAGCATGACATTAGTAACGAGAGGTAAGTTAGATGTACCGCAATTGCTCACATCGCCTTTGCCGATGATATAGCCTTTTGAATTATCTCCAAAAGTGACGGAGCCACCATCTGAGCATGTAATATTTGTCAATAAGCTCTTGTCTCCAGTCATGTGCTTCGAGCAACCACTGTCTAATATCCACTTTCCTCTTTTCTTAAGTGGGACCTGCAAAAAATAAAATTAGGTCCATGGTACCCACTTTTTATGGGGTCCTAAGAGTTAGGTCTTAGGAGTCCAAACCCATCCGGGTCTGGTATCCCCTTTATATACATAATTAATATTAAGATGCACAGTATTCATGAAATTCTGAATATATTTATTCCTAATCAAATTGTTATTTGTTTTAGGAACCCATATTTTGATAGTCTTGATGTTTTTCTTTTGAAATAAACTAAGATTTTTCTTAGCTTCAGTTTTTTGTACTTTCTTCTTCCTTTTATTACCAAGATGTTTCTTGGTTTCCCTTTTTTTATATCCCAAACCTTATTTATTCGAAACAGATTGTGAATTTTTAATGATTTTTGTCAAATTTTCTCGACCTTTGTTAAAGTTAGAAACATTTTGAGTAATGTTATCTAACTTAGTTTGTAAACTAGCCTTTACTAGGTCCAGAATTTTGACTTTTGCCTCAAGCTCATGATTTTTAGTAGTGAGAACATCATTTTTCTCTTTTTGAGTTTTAATTTCTTGACTCAAAAGAACTAATTGAGAGTCAACATTACATGATGATTCTTGAAATTTTTAAAGTTCTTCTTCTAATATTTTCTTCTCGTCTTTTAACATATCTCGTTCAAATTCTGCTCTACTCAATTCTGCTTTGGCTTCTTTTAGCTTTCATTTCATGTCTTTATATTTGACTATCAATTCAACATTAATATCAAGTACTTCATCAAATGTAGGAATTTGTACCTCATCTTTTATTGCCATGAAACAGACATTTGCTTGTTCATCTTCCGTATCACTCTCACTTTCTGATGAGTCTGTATCATCCCAAGTTACCAAGAATGCTCGTTTCTTTGATTTGCCCTTCTTATATCTTAATTTGTCATTTTCTGACTTCTTCTTTTGCTCTGGACAATCCTTGTGCATGTGCCCCTTTTTGTGACAGTTGAAGCATTCTATAGAGGATGATGTTGGTTTATTTGATCCAGATTTCTTTCTGTTATAACGACTGGCTTTTCGCTGTTTTAGGAATTTTTTGAAACCTTTTGCTATGAATGCCAGATCTTCATCTTCAGATTCTGATTCATTTTCGTCTTTTTCAGCATGGAATGCCACGTTTTTCTTTTCTTCTTTTTGTTCCTTTCTAGTCTGCAAGTTAGCTTCATAGGACATTAGATTTCCTATCAATTCATCTGGCTTCATGACGGAAAGGTCATTAGCTTCTTCAATTGCTAATACTTTTTCTTCCCATTCACTAGTCAGAGAATGTAGGACTGTTGAGACAACATCAAAATCAGAATACTTTTGTCCTAAGCCAATAAGTGCATGGTGGATAGTTTGAAACCGTGAATACATATCATTGATTGTGTCATTTGGTTTCATTTTGAAATTTTGAAATTGACTTTTCATCATGGCTATTTTGGCTTGTTTAACCTTGTTAGTACCTTCATGAGTGGTTTTCAGCGTTTGCCAAATTTGATATGCAGTAGTGCAGATACTAACATGGTTATATTCATTTTGGTCTAATGCACAAAACAACATATTTATTGCCCTTGCATTTACGGATGCTGCCGTTTTCTCAGCCGCAGTCCTCTGAATAATCAGTTGTTAGATTCACTATTTCTTTTTGAGTAGCATTCCAGGCATCATAACTATTTGATTGCATAAAGAATGAAATACGTGTTGCCCAATAACTATAGTTAAGACCATTGAAAAATGGAGGTCTTTGTGTCGATTGACCTTCCATGTAAATGGTGTTTTGAGTGCTAGTACTTGCGTTATTTGCCATATTACAAGAATATATCAAATAACTGTGTTACGGTTATATGATGGCTTTGCTCTGATACCAAGTGAAAAATGCAGTGTACGCGCTAATATAGTACAAACGGATCGTGTAATATGGAATATAATATAAATGCGGAATAGATGATAATAGCAAAGTAAATAAAAATAGAAAAATCACACCAGAGATTTTTATACTGGTTCGGAGCACCATCCTACGTCCAGTCCCAGACTTCTATCTGGTTTTCTTTTCACTTCCAACCACCTCGCTTCACCCGAAGGAACAGGTTTACAACACCCGATTAGATGAACGGGATTTCACGCCTCTAATATACTGAGGACTTCAATACTTGCCTCTTACAACACCGAGGACTTCAACACTTGCCTCTTACAACACGGAGGACTTCAACAAAGATGAATATAATTGTTTGTTGACGGTATGTGTTCTTGCTAACACGGTTTTGTCACTTGTAGTACAAACTTCCTATAATCTTATCCTCAAATAGAATATTTGTATATATGAATATTTGGAAGTGGATATCGTGTTGAATCTAAAGAATGTTAAATAAATTTCAGGATTCAAAACGATATATGATAGAATATGAGCAATTTGAACGCTTGAGAGTACAAGATAGAGATCAATAGAATAGAGTTTAGAAGAATAGAAAACCGTTGTTTGTATATATGATTTCATGATGTTTATATAAGAAATAAACAGTTGTAACCATTTGTGAAAAGATACAAACAAAAGTCATGATCATTGGTGAAGAGAAAGAGAAGCAACCGTTGAAGAAAAGGAAGTGTCTATACGAAAGGTTGCTTTCTGTTTGAAAACGGTCGACAGGTTAAAAAGGATCAGTAGAAAGGAATATGAATATATATACGTTATGTACACCTGTGCACGTAACTGTGCATTCTGGGCAGAAACGGTTGACTGCCATGTTTGGACCGGTCGACTGGTTTAGCCCAGATTGCACAATTAATGTGCACTCTTATATATATATATATATATATATATATATTCAAAGATTGAAGGTATAAGATTATTTGAGGATAGATTTTAACATAAATAACATTGCTAACATACCAAATAATCAACCTCTAACATATGGAGCTTTTCGAGACTCTTTTTGTCGATCACGGCTCATTCCTTTGTCAGAAATCAAAACTCTATAAAAATCTTGACTCAACAACCCAGACTCTGTCGGATCGAGATCTGCATCATTCTATTGCTATTGAGATCGAATTTCCAGTTGTAACTTGCTGTTGATTGCTGTAACCACTTGTCATCGTTGAAAGAGAATCAATAAAGCTGCAAAAAACTTCATAGTGGATGTAGGCAACACGCCGAACCACTCTAAATTGCTTGTCTGTGCATTTACTTTCTTGTTGCTTGGAGTTTTTGTTAGATAATCCTCATTTTTAATTTATATTCTTCATTATTATCTCTTCAAAAACTTTCGAAGAGTGTTGTACCCAATTTTGGTGCAAACACTTTGGTGCTTTCACTGAGAAAACCCAGATTTTCTCCTACTCGTTGGATCTGTCGTCGATACCGGATTGAATAAATATAAGGGAGAGATCCAGATCACTAATTCGAGTTCCTTCCATTCTATTCAGATTTGCATAAAGTCTAGGAAAGGAGTTCAACCCCCAAGATGGTTAGCACAAGGACCATCTCTGATGCTATCAATCAAGAAGACCAGGATAGACAGAATCATGCGCCGCTACCTCCCTCTAACCAAGACGTTACCGGACACTCAGATGCATCACATCCGGTTACCCGACAAGAGTTTCAGCTGCTGCTTCAAGAGCTGACCCAAAGTCGGCAACAACTTACAGAACAGTTGCGCGCCAATGTCGAGCTGACCAACCAGCTGAATTGCCAAAAGCAGAGGAGATTCAAGAGAAATCACGCTTCTCACTCCTCCAGTGAAAGTTCCTCATCTTCTGATTATCATCATCGATCTCCGCGACCCCGGCTAGATGGGAGTCACATGCAAACTGCTGGATGTCAACTAGTAATGACCGATGGACAGCTCAGAGTTGGTCCATCAGCCAGTTTCCAAACCGGACCCTCCTCCCGAGAGGGTGCCGCTCCTCACTACACCATAGACTACCGTGCCACGACCGTCGCGGTTGAACCAGGGGTCGATGCCCAAAATCAGTCAAACCTGGACCGTCGTCAGCATGGACGTACTCCTGAACCATACGTCCCAGAAGACTATGAGCCAAGAAGACGAGATGTGGACCGTCGACAGCATCCGGTCCAACCTCATAGTATAGAGCACAATCACACTCCGGTACAAGCCGCACAGAACGTACAAATGCCGGATCTTCCAACCATGGTACGTCAGATGATCCGTGAGAGCCAGGGTCTCACGAATGATGACTGGGGAATCTCCCGAAGTCACACTCCTTTTACGGACGATATTCTTACTGATGAACCCCCACGGTGATTTAGGATGCCGACTCTACCCATGTACGAGGGAAACTCCGACCCCAACCAACATATTCTGAAATATGAATAGTCGATGAGCGCTGCTAGAGCTGTGATTCATCGAATGCGACATTCAACAATCATGATGCACGGAGAGCTAAGTTCCATCGCACGATGGAATTTATTCAAATAGCGAGTGACCGTGATACGATCGGCCACTCACTAAGTGAAACCTCAGCTCCGGGGCAAGCCATCACATCAAAGGCTGAATTGGACCGACACACGACAGTCCTATAACTAACTCCAAATTCCCAGAGTGCGAATTGGAGTATAATCGTCAACTCTAGGTTCCCAGAGTGCGAACCGGAGTGTAAACACTAACACTAAATACCCAGAGTGCGAATTGGAGTATAAACATCAACTCTAGGTTCCCAGAGTGCGAACCAGAGTATAAACACTAACTCCAAATTCCCAGAGTGCGAATTGGAGTATAAACATCAACTATAGGTTCCCAGAGTGCGAACCGGAGTATAAATACTGACTCCACTTTCCCAAAGTGTGAATTGGAGTATAAAAATCAACTCTAGGTTCCCAAAGTGAGAACCGGAGTATAAACACTAACTCCAAATTCCTAGAGTGCGAATTGGAGTTTAAACATCAACTCTATGTTCCCAGAGTGCGAACCGGAGTATAAACACTAACTCCAAACTCCCAGAGTGCGAGTTGGAGTATAAACATATAAATGCGGTTCTGGAGAGGGTGGACCTATCCGCCTAACGACTTTGGCCGTATCCTAACCAAGTTTGAGGAGGATGGACCCGTCCGTCTTACGACCTCGCTTGTTAACTCGAGGTGGATGTGATCCGACCATCCATGATCTCGATAAATCCATCGTTCCCAAAGTGTGAACGAATTCCTAAAAAGCCCAAATAGATGTGACTGACCATCTATCGACTAACTCCAAACTCCCAGAGTGTGAGTTGGAGTATAAACATATAAATGCAGTTCCGAAGAGGGTGGACCCATCTGCATAACGACTTCGACAGTATCCTAACCAAGTTTGAGGAGGATGGACTCATCCGTCTAACGACCTCGCTTGTTAACTCGGGGTGGATGTGATCCGACCATCCACGATCCCGATAAATCCATCGTTCCCAGAGTGTGAACGAATTCCTAAAATGCCCAAATAGATGTGACTGACCATCTATCGGCTAACTCCAAACTCCCAGAGTGCGAGTTGGAGTATAAACATATAAATGCAGTTCCGGAGAGGTTGGACCCGTCTGCCAAACGACTTCGGCTGTATCCTAACCAAGTTTGAGGAGGATGGACCCGTCCGTCTAACGACCTCGCTTGTTAACTCGGGGTGGATGCGATCCGACCATCCTTGATCCCGATAAATCAATCGTTCCCAGAGTGTGATAAAATTCCTAAAAAGCCCAAACAGATGTGACTGACCATCTGTCGGCTAACTCCAAGTTCCCAAAGCGCGAATTGGAGTATAAACATTAATTCTAGGTTCCCGGAGTGCGAACCAAAATACAAATGCTAACTCCGAATTCCCAGAGCGTGAATTGGAGTATAAACATCAATTCCAGGTTTCCCGGACTGCGAACCGAAATATAAATGCTGACTCCAAATTCCCATAGTGAATTAGAGTACAAATACCAAGTCAAAGTTCTTGGAGTGCGAACTGTGTTACAAACATCAATAACTCTCGAATTCCCAGAGTGCGAACTAGATTACCGATCACAGACTATCCTAAGTCCCCGAAGTGTGGACATGTGCTCAAGATTTGCAATAGGTGCGATTGTCCAACGAAATACAAATGTTGGACCCTGGAACTGGGGGCAAAAAGCTTAAGCATTAATCATTAATTGAAGCGATACAATGTCCAAAATTCAACTCATTCATTAATTACGACTTGTTATCGCGATTTTAAGACTTGGCAAATAAATCGAACTCAACTTGAAGGTAAAAACACCACAAGTACATTGGACTGAAAGTCAAATGCTGCAAATACTTAAACATAAAAGAAATGAGAGTTGAAGCAAAGAAACTAAATTTCATTTCAACTAATTGTATGTGAAGATTCATGTACAAGTTATTCCAAAAATTCCTACTAGCAGGGGGCCGAGCCTGCATCTATACATGGCCTATAAAAGAAAAATAAAAGCAACCTCCTAACTACCAAAAATGTGCCAAAGGGGGCTTATCTACTTTCTCTTCTTCGGCCTTAATGTTCGGTATTTCAAGCATGGTAGGGACTGAACTCTGAGTTTCTTGCAACTGCGAGCTTGGAGTTTCCATAACTAGCTAACTCACGAGAAATCATCATTAGACGCTGAAGAGCCCGTATGTTCTCCTCGTGTAGAGTGTGTATTGTGTAGTGCAGTGCTGTGCATTACTTGAAAAGATTTTGCAGAGTTAATGAAAATAAGCAAACTACAAAGCTTCGAAGTCCAGTTATAATGACCGTCAACGCTGACCGTCATCGCCAAATCATCTAAATGTTGGCAATCGATCCGGATTAAAGTTGTTATGGTTCCATCGACGAGCTTCGGAAGGTAGTCAAGTATGCAGTCTAACTATCAAGTCCAGATAAGCAAGAATGAAGCTCGTCGGAATTGTGCTAAAGAGTGTCAAAATTTCGTATCCATCAAAATGCACGTTCGTATCGATCCAGGGGGCATGTTTCGAATCGATCGTCCATGGTGGAGTTCGTATCGATCAAAAATGGATGCTTCGATTTGATCACCTGATTGCCTGGTTCGTACCGATCAAGGAGGTCTTAGCTAAACATCGATCGCGTTCGAGTCGATACTTTTCGTATCGAACATAAAAGTATCGTATCGACATAAAGCTGAGGACTTCGAAACGACTGATTACTTATTTTTCGTATTGATCATTTCATGTCGATACAATCCACCACCATCATAATCGGTACGAAATCATCATCTCCATTAGAATACTCCAAGGATCGATGCGAAATCCAAGGAGAAATATCATCGCCTTCATCGATTCGAACGCAAGTCCCCAGATCGATCTATTTCTTGTCTTCTCCACTCTTTCTACTCCAATTTACAGGAGCACCGCTATGGCCATTCACGACCGAGCTTTGACCCAGATCTGGTTTTACCAATTACCAGAATTGATAATCAGTGAAGAAAAGAGGGATCTGGGATTCGAACTTTGTCATCAGAATGTAGAAGAAATCGATTAATTACCTAATTTGAGATTGGGATTCAAAGAATTAAAGGGTTGTATTTGATCGAATCGAAATCACTGACACAGTTGTTCTCTCTCTTGAGTTTCTGGATCGATACGAAGATTAAAGGCGGCAGTGAAAAGTGAAAAGTGAAAAAGTGAAAAATAGCTAAGTCCCAGGTATTTGTATGAAACCCAGAAGAGACCGGGTCGATTCGCCTCCCAATCCACTTGACCGGTCACAACCGGTCAAACCCCGAATCGAATCGAACGCCCTGTTCGAATCCATCTGACCAAAGATTTCCATCGATTCGAAATGGACATTGAATCCATCGATACGAAGCACACAGCAAGGACGGCTGAAGATTGTGAAGTCCATCGGCTCGAAGCCCTTGTTCGCATCGACGAGTTCGCAACTACATACACTGCCCATCGATACAAACATTGATTTTGTATCCATCATAACTCAAACATTAGCCTCGATGCGAATGAAAATTTCGCATCCACAGAATTCTCCATTTACCGATGCAAAGTCAATCTTTCAACCTTCTATATCGATTCAGGAGAGGATCGATACAAAGGAACTTCCTAAAACAACTGACAAAGGTTGTTACAACTCAAATTTCACATCGATTCAGGAGAGGATCGATACGAAATTCAATGCAAAGAAACTGACAACGACTCGTGAGCGTGCAACGTTAAGAAGAGTCAGGTTAACATATATGCATATGTCAAAACAATATCCCATTTTCAGCATTGACAGGAATTGGATATTCATTCACTAACGAATACGGCAACAAACAGCTAAGCACTATCATACAGCAATCAGTTATACCAACGCAAGGTTACAACCTTCGATAAAAGAGCAACGGTTGTTCAAAGTGAAGACTGCAGCTTTTCAAAGCACGTCATGTTTCCACAAGACGTACTTTGGGGGGCAAATGTTATCCCGCCTTTTGGCAAGGCCGAGATATTAAGGAACTGGTTCCAAACTTAAGATCAATCATCCTAAGTATCGAGCATGCACAGGCTCGCTGTGGATATCGATGAATTTTGTCCGAGTCCGGATCGAGCTACAATTGATATGACACGACAATCGCAGCTAGGGAAGCCTGCATTCCAAATTTCAAGTCAACCCGAGGTCGTATGCTCGAGTTATGATCGATTCAATCTGGAGGAAACGGCCACGCTTTCGTATCCATCAGAGCAGCAGCGCCTTCGCATCCATCGAAGAACCCAAGGTCGTATCGATGTCCTTCGAATCCATCAACTTCGTATCGATAGGCCGGTGACCTCTTCGTACCCATCAATGGTGGTGAGACACTATTTCGTGTCCATGGAGTAACTTCCCTGTTCGTATCCATCCACTTTCGTTGGTTCGAAACCATCATGAAACTACTGTTCAAAACCATAAGAGTGTGTTAGTTCAAATCCATCAGGCAGCTACTCTTCGTACCCATCGGGGGTCCTTGTTTGAATCCATCGAGTCATCGCTAATTCGTATCCATCGAATTGCCATCATTTCGTATCCATTAAAGGCTCTTGTTCGAACCCACGCCCAGAGACTTATTCGCGACCATCGGGTAAACGATCCTGGGTGACATGTTATTCTTCGATATGAGCAAGGCAAAATTCATGGAGTCGACACGGTCAACTCGAAGTAAAGAACGGATCGATGCGAGGTATCGTGCCACATCGCCACGAGAGCACGTGCAACCATCGATACGAGCGCATCGATTCGAAGCAATGGAGTCGAACCAAACAGCCATCCGAGAAATCTCAACTCGTCTCGATCATATCCCAAAATCCACTAATCCAAATGCTATGAAATTTTCATAGGAGATTGCACACGAGCCAAGGAACGTTCACACCAAATTTCAGCTCCATAGGACATAATCTTGATCGATACGAAATGATTTCGTATCGATCACAGATCGAGTCGAAACTTTCTGGAATTGGTCGTGTGGGCCCCCTCACGTGCCAGAGCGAATCTCCCGATGTTTGAGCGAAGTCTCAGCCTCCTATGCCTATAAATAGATCCCCAGAGCCTACAGAAAAGGGATCTTTTGACTCTGAAGCGCCCAGACTCTGCCGGATCGAGATCTGCATCATTCTATTGCTGTTGAATTCGAATTTCCAGTTGTAACTTGCTGTTGATTGTTGTAACCACTTGTAATCGTTGAAAGAGAATCAATAAAGCTGTAAAAAACTTCATAGTGGACGTAGGCAATACGCCGAATCACTCTAAATTGCTTGTCTGTGCATTTACTTTCTTGTTGCTTGGAGTTTTTGTTAGATAATCCTCATTTTTAATTTATATTCTTCATTATTATCTCTTCAAAAACTTCCGAAGAGTGTTGTGCCTAATTTTGGTGCAAACGGTACATGTAGTTTATTGTTTTGTTACTTTTTAAATTGCTTCTCTAACTTGTAATTTTTTTAATTTTCAGCAGCTGCTTCTTGGGTTGAACCAATTACAAGTGATCTGGCTCTCCCAACTTCTACGTCCGGTGCATCATCTTTGACTCTGGACATTACTAGGCCAAAGATGGTTGCTAAAAGAAAGTTGGATAGAATGACCATGGTGGGACCATCCCCTAAGAAGGCCAAGATCTTTGAAGTTTTCGATTATCTAACACGAGAAGAGGGGGAGTCTGTTGATATTGATAAAACTCTGGAGAGTCCAACTATTGAAGTTTCTCTTGCTCAACCCAAAAAGACTCCTGCAAAGATTGATCCCCTATCACGCATTGTCATCTCCTGTTCTCCTCGTGTGATTGATCAAATGCAGAAGGACATAGGGACTTCGATCCCTTCTCAAGAGTTGCACTCTTTCAGATCCACATTACCCATGCCTCCGAGTGATTTTGAAACGATAGTTCAGTCTATCTTGATTTCTCCATCATTTACATCTATCTGTCCACCTTCGTCCATTTCTAATCCAGTTGACCATTGTCGTTCCGTAGTTGAACAACAACTCCTAGTATGCTTAATATCACTTAATTTTATTGTTATGGTTTCTCTTTAAGTTTTTGACCTATATTAAACTTTTTCTTTCAGATCTCCAAAAGCTAGCTCACTCTGCAAGAGGGTGCAATATATTCTTCCATAGAGACATCAAGGCTTCGAGAAGAAATTTCAAACTTAAACAACCAAGTCACCTCCTTGTCTGTAGGGAAAAATGAAGTTATGATAGAATTAGGGAGATTAAGAGCTTCTCTTGCTCAATCAGAGTCGCTATTTCTGAGGAAAGGAAAACACATCAACTCCTTGTTGATGAAAATTTAGCCTTAAAAAAGGCCCTGAAAGAATCCGAAGACGAAAAGGCTCAAATGGCATCAAAACAATCTTCTCTAGTGAAAAATGTAGGATCGATTTCACCCTAGAGGGGGGGTGAATAGGGTGATAGTGTAAATTATTAAAAATTAATCGTGGAAGCTTATAAATTAATTTCAATTCAGATCACAGAATAGCAGCACGGATATCGCAGAATATAAATAACAGAACAACACAGAATTTACCAAGCTTCGGCAAAACCCTGCCTACGTGCTGCCCCCAAGGTTTCTACTAGAAATTAGATAGTCCCTCGCTTACACACGTAAACTCGCTATACCCGCTATTGACTAATCTAACTCTACGCTCAAAACCTTGCCACAACTCAACCACCGAGTTGCGAATTCTCAAGCTACGCCACGTAGCTTGTCCCCTAGTCACACGACTAGAAAAATAAACGGTTTAAAAATGAAATACAAATTAAAAGCAATGTAAAATTAAAATAACCATAATTTAAAATAAAACCCTTATTATAATTTTTAAAACCCCCAATCTACAACAAAAGGCCGGCCCACGCTTTCTTTTCCTTTATCTTTTATTGGCTCGTTCCTCTTTGAGATAATGGCGACTTGTTCTTTGTCTGTGCAAATTAGGGCTTCGTTTTCTTCGATCCAAACTAGGATTATTCGAAGTGCCGACTTTGATGTTGATCGATTCGGTGATTATTTGCTTTTAGCCTTGATCGATCGTACTCCTTGTTGCTCACTTCGGCTGCTTCGTTGATCGAGTTCGTCCCTTACTTCGGTATGTAATTTTATGCTTTTGTTTTGCTGGTTTTATGCTTCTTGAACTCGATACCAATTGCCGATGATGTGAATTTGATTTATATAGGGTTTGTAAATCCTATTCTTGCGTTCGTATAAAATCATTTGAATTTGTCAACTGATTTCTCTGGCCGCTTGATTTTGTATTGATGATTGAGATGTATCTGACTTGTTCAATATGAATATGCTTTCGTTGCTTGATGGTCACGTTGTTGATTCGTGACTTAGTCAATTTGCTTGGCTATCACGGTGTAATATACTCGGCTTGAATTTTTCTCTGACTTGATAAATTTCGTACAACTTGATTTTTGATAATCAACGTTTTGACACGTGACTTGGTCATTATGTCTTTGATGTTTATTAATCTTCTTTGACTTCGATATTTTGTAAATTGGCTTCGGCCACTGTCTGCATTCCTGTAGTAGCTTTGTTCAAGTTATCTTGGGCATTGTTGTATCCATTGCAGTCTTGCAATCTTCACTCTGGCCATACTGCATTGTTTCGATGTCATTGATTTGTTTAGCCTCGGCATTGACTGGTTTCATGCTTGTTTGTTATCTAGTAACACTTGCGTCTCTTGGCATTGCTGTTAGCTTTGGTGCATGGCTAGTGATGCACTTGGTTTGAGTTCATTTCTTGTTTTACTTGATTGAACTGCACTGATTGATTGTTAATGTGTACATGTTGCTCATGTGCTTGTTGTCATTTGCATCTGGTCTCTGTGCATTTCTCTGCGTTCATTTGAGTTGTTGATATTTTCTGATCAATTTCATGGTTCATGTCATGTAGTTCATTGTTCTAGTCACATGTATCATATTGAAATTCCTTGGTGCCTTGGTTATTGTCGTTGTACACCTATTGCTTCCCTGACCTGTAGTCTTGGTTTTATTGCTATAGCATGCACTCGACTCTGTAGTTGTAACTGGACATTTGAGTTTGTTGCATTTAGTTGTTGTTGTCTGCACTTGCTTGAGTTTCACTGCCATAAGTCATGCATGTGTGTTGCATTTCATTTGCAGCCTTGACTTTTGTAATATTTGACAGCTCTGGCTCGAAGTTGTTACTGAGTTTGACTGCATGTTCATTGGTACTGCTTCATCAGTTCATATTGAACTGTTTCCTGTCATGTTCACTTGCACACTCGAGTTTGTTATCTCTGATTCATAGTGTATATGTTGGCTGCAGTGTTGTGTTTGTTCTCCTGCATGTAGTCAGTTGTAACTGTGTTGGACTTTATTCTGGTTAGCACTTGCATCACCACTGTAACACATGTTCATCAATGCATGCTGTGTACTTCATTGCATGTTCTCTGTTCATTGCTTTTGATATCCATGTTACAACTGGTTTGGTCGAGACTTGTTGTTTGTTGGCACTGAACCTGATCTGCATACATGATTGTTGCCTTGTGTTGAGTCCAGTTTCAAAACTCGGATTTGACCTTGTGCTCATGTCGTGATTTAATTTATGTTGCACCTGAGTTGAATCCTGTATTTGGGTTTGACCTGTGCTCACCTGTCCCTGTAAATCAATCAAGTGTATATCGGTGTGCACGGCCTTGTGGCATGTACAGTGATACACTGTGCATGTCACAAGTTGTTCGTGTATGATGAATTCAAATGTAAATTATGACGAACAACCCAAAATAACTGAGGCAAATATTATTTTCAATATTCACATTTTATATTGCAAAAAATATTTCTTTTTCAATTTTACTGCGTTAGTGAATATTTTTGCAGATTGCTCAGATGCTTGATTCTATCTGAAATAAAGTTGAAGATAAATACAAGTGTGAGTGATATGTAGTGAGGTGCTGATGTAAATGTGAAATTATGTTGTATCGTAATCAAAGTTGTATATGTATAGTGAGAGCTTGAAATTGTACTATTCAAAATTGTAATAAATATTTGTTTGAATAAAATATTCGTTTGAATTCAAAATCTGTGTTATCTATTTTATTCAGCAAATATTTATTTAACCTGTGAAAAATAAAATAGTCCATTAACAAATACATTTAAACGAATGTATATATGTTTATTATCATCAAACAAAAATCATATAAGCGCATATTCAACAATCTCCCCCTTTTGATGATAACAAACATATATTTAAGATTTTGAATGTATTAAATGTATTTGATCGTTCAATTTGCTCCCCCTATTTGAATGCTCCCTCTCTACACAATACTCCCCCTACATATATGCATACAAATAAAAATATGCAAATGAGTCTAGATGCAAATGGAAAATTATTTGACCTTTGCTTGATTTTATTTGACAAAATCTTAACCTTTCTCTCCCCTTTTTGTTATCAGCAAAAGAGTAATAGTAATAGAAAAGTAGAGATATAGTGATCGATATTAATTCAACATTAAAACTCAATTGAATATAAATATTAAATTTCAATAAAAAATCAAACAAAAATCATAAATATTTTGTTAGGCGCATATTCCACTTTTAGAATGATGGAAATGATGTCATCATATAAAACCATACAGTTGTGTCTATTTGTGGCATATTTATATCAGGAATTTGAATATCTACTAACCATGCATAACCGTTAGGACTTTTAAATGAGGTTAGTAGTATTCCAATTTTATTTTAAAAAAAAATGAATTCAAGTATCTTCTAACCATGCATAACCGTGAGGACTTTTAAATGGGATTAGAATCAACTTGTTTATTTAAAAAAACAACTTTTGATATGCGTTCCATACATGCATAACCGTGAGGACTTTTAAATGAGCATGGAAGCACATAACAAATTCCAAGTAATTCACCCATGCATAACCGTGAGGACTTTTAAATGAGTGTGAATACTTTGGTATTTATTTATTATTATTATTATTACCCTTTTTTGTTTAAAAAAAATGTGAAAATGAAAAACGAACGATTCCTGTTTAAAGTACCACATATCGACAAACTATATAGAATTTTGATGAGTGATGGTCGTTAGAAATATGATAGATATGGAGATGGTCATGGAATTTTTACCAACACAAAGTTTTATAACTCTTGTTTAAATTTCTATAGAAATTTATTAATTATACCGTCTCGAGTCATAATATTTGATCAATATTAACAATCATCACTTTTTCAATCACTATTTTTCTTTTCGATAAACATTAGAGAGTCAGATTAGTCAAAATAGTCATTTAAAATCAAATTCAAAAATAATTATGAAATTAATTTTTCAAAAATGACTAATCTGAAACTATGGTCAAAAATGATTTTCTCCAGGGGGTTTTAAAAGAAAATTTTCTACTATTTGAAAATTATTTGAAATGAAGAATATGCAGATATTTTCTTTGAAACACGATGCGGTTACTAAATGTCTCAACAAAAATCACGTTTCACTAGTAATTTTTCTATCAACTAGATTACCAGTGTAATCTGCATCTGAATTTCTCTTTCACTCAAAATTATCATCAATTGAATTTTATAGACCAAAACATGAAGTGAGCACCAAAAATTTCAAACTCAATTTTTACAGCAATTTAAATGACATTCTTTTGAAATTGAATTGAAGCCGTGTAAATAATCAGAAAACCGTGAATATAGAGTCATCCATATTATAACCAATTGTAATATCCAACAAAACACTATTTTTAATCCAAACTGATATATATGAAGTAATTCAAAGAGTCTAGAGATTTTTATAGTGTTTTTGGCACAAGAATATAATTGGCCAACTATTTTGAATAAGTCAGAATCAAAATCATCATCTTTTCATCAATCTCAATATTGGCTGATTTTAATTCAGAATACGGTGCAGATTATCACATTTAATATATCGTTTAAAACATACCATTACCTGTTTTACCTTTACGATATTTTTCGTTGTTGTCCATTGTGATTCTGTCACCTTTATACTAGGCTAAGGAACTTTGCTTTGTCGCCCGTTGTGTTTCTAGAATAGCCAAAATCCAGAGAACACCGTTGTTGTTCCTTAGCCCTCCACCACACCTACACGGGAAAAGATTTATGTGACCTATTTGTTTTTATAGGTCCATGGTTGTTAGTGGCAGAAAATTTTGAAAAACAATTTTGCAAAGACGCAAAACTATTTATAGTTGTTCCCTTCGGCACCCAAATTTGTTTAACTTTGAGATTTTTTATATTTGTGCCTTTTGGAACCCAAATCGGTATAGTTTTCAAATGTTTGGTTCTATACCAACAATTATTGTGATTGTGTCCATATTTTCTACAAATTGTGCACATAGAATTAACTTGATTAATATTGCTTGCAACAATTTTTGAATTATTATATCCAAGTCCTTGTCTAACCGTATTAACAGTTTGCTTTCCTAATAGCATATTCAACGATTTTTCACTTTTTGAAAATTTATCTAAAGTCGTTGACAATTGTTGGACTTGTGTTTTGAGAGATTCATTTTCGTTTAACAACTGTGTGCACTTTTTAATAGAATTCTCTCTCCTAGTATTTTCATTCTCCTTTAAAATCAGAATTTCATTTTCAAGTGACTTTATATTGATTTCTGATTTTTTTAATTTCTTCTTCGAATGTTGGACACTTATCACACTGAGGGATCCTACTTTGATAGGTTTTAACTAATTGGTCAAGTTGTTTATTTAAATCTATCAAAGTATCTTTTTGTGATTCAAGTTTGGCGTATTTTTCCCTAAGTCGTTCAAAACAGCCATTTACTTCATGGAAATAAATAAGTAATTCAGAGTGAGTAAGTTTTGATACCTCGCTTGGCTCGTCATCGTCGCTATCAGTTATATTCCCTTGAAGGCACATATCTGCTTTCTCACTCTCACTGCTAGAACTTTGATTATCTTCATCACTTGTATTCCACGTGGCTGCAAAACTTTTCCTTTTTGATTTCTTTTTAAATTCGCGTTGATTTTGAGGACAATTGGGCTTGATGTGTCCGGGTTGGTTGCACTTGTGACAGATGATCTTATGTTCTTCAGAGTAGTCTAGTGCTTTGGCTATTCTGCTTTTCGCTTTTTGAATTCGAGCTGAATTTCCATATTTGTAATTCCACTTTTTGAATTTTTTTATTAATAGCTCCAATTCTGCTGCTGCATCATCATCGTCATCGTCATCACTTTCAGTTGTTCCTTTGAGAGCTATTGATTTCTTTCGAGTATCTCCTCCTTCACGCTCTTCCTTGAATTTCATTTCTAGCTCATAAGTGGTGAGATTTCCGATGAGTTCTTCAACTTTGAGTTGTTTTAAATCTTTTGATTCTTGAATGGCAGTTACTTTCGCTTCAAATTTTCGTGGAAGGACTCTAAGGATTTTTCGGACTATCTCCAACTCTGTGTATGCTTTTCCAAGAGCTTTTGATTTGTAAACGATATTGGAAAGTCGTCCATGCATCTCTTTGACATTTTCTTCCTTCGCCATTGTGAAGTTCTCGTATTCGCTGCTTAGCATGGCAAGGCGAGATTCTTTGACTTGAGATGTTCCTTCGTGAGTCACTTCTAGTGTGTGCCGTATTTCCTGTGCAGTTAGACAATGTGAGACACGATTAAATTCAAATTGATCCAATGAACAGATAATAGAATTCATAGCTCTAGCATTAGCATTTTGTAATATATTTTCTAGTTCTGTCCATTGATCTTTTGGTTTCTCTATTTCCTGATTATCTACAGTTATAGTTGGTATTCTATAACCTATCTCAACAATATTCCATGCGTCAATGGTTTTCAGAAAAATTTCCATCCTATTTTTCCAATAAGCATATTCACCATTGAACATTGGTGGTCTAACTATCGACTGACTCTCTGCAAAAGCATTATTAAAAGAAGCCATTTTAAAAATTCAAATTTTTAAAACAAAAATTGATTTGTTTCAAAAAATCGAATTTTTAAAACAAATGTTGACTTCTATTCCTAGCTCCGATACCACTTGTAGGATCGATTTCACCCTAGAGGGGGGTGAATAGGGTGATAGTGCAAATTATTAAAAATTAATCGCGGAAGCTTATAAATTAATTTCAATTCAGATCACAGAATAGCAGCACAGATATCGCAGAATATAAATAACAGAATAAAACAGAACAACACCGAATTTACCCAGCTTCGGCAAAACCCTGCCTACGTGCTGCCCCCAAGGTTTCTACTAGAAATTAGATAGTCCCTCGCTTACACACGTAAACTCGCTATACCCGCTATTGACTAATCTAACTCTACGCTCAAAACCTTGCCACAACTCAACCACCGAGTTGCGAATTCTCAAGCTACGCCACGTAGCTTGTCCCCTAGTCACACGACTAGAAAAATAAACGGTTTAAAAATGAAATATAAATTAAAAGCAATGTAAAATTAAAATAACCCTAATTTAAAATAAAACCCTTATTATAATTTTTAAAACCCCCAATCTACAACAAAAGGCAGGCCCACGCTTTCTTTTCCTTTATCTTTTATCGGCTAGTTCCTCTTTGAGATAATGGTGACTTGTTCTTTGTCTGTGCAAATTAGGGCTTCGTTTTCTTCGATCCAAACTAGGGTTATTCGAAGTGCCGACTTTGATGTTGATCGATTCGGTGATTATTTGCTTTTAGCCTTGATCGATCGTACTCCTTGTTGCTCACTTCGGCTGCTTCGTTGATCGAGTTCGTCCCTTGCTTCGGTATGTAATTTTATGCTTTTGTTTTGCTGGTTTTATGCTTTCTTGAACTCGATACCAATTGTCGATGATGTGAATTTGATTTATATAGGGTTTGTAAATCCTATTCTTGCGTTCGTATAAAATCATTTGAATTTGTCAACTGATTTCTCTGGCCGCTTGATTTTGTATTGATGATTGAGATGTATCTGACTTGTTCAATATGAATATGCTTTCGTTGCTTGATGGTCACGTTGTTGATTCGTGACTTAGTCAATTTGCTTGGCTATCACGGTGTAATATACTCGGCTTGAATTTTTCTCTGACTTGATAAATTTCGTACAACTTGATTTTTGATAATCAACGTTTTGACACGTGACTTGGTCATTATGTCTTTGATGTTTATTAATCTTCTTTGACTTCGATATTTTGTAAATTGGCTTCGGCCACTGTCTGCATTCTTGTAGTAGCTTTGTTCAAGTTATCTTGGGCATTGTTGTATCCATTGCAGTCTTGTAATCTTCACTCTGGCCATACTGCATTGTTTCGATGTCATTGATTTGTTTAGCCTCGGCATTGACTGGTTTCATGCTTGTTTGTTATCTAGTAACACTTGCGTCTCTTGGCATTGCTGTTAGCTTTGGTGTATGGTCAGTGATGCACTAGGTTTGAGTTCATTTCTTGTTTTACTGGATTGAACTGCACTGATTGATTGTTAATGTGTACATGTTGCTCATGTGCTTGTTGTCATTTGCATCTGGTCTCTGTGCATTTCTCTGCGTTCATTTGAGTTGTTGATATTTTCTGATCAATTTCATGGTTCATGTCATGTAGTTCATTGTTCTATTCACATGTATCATATTGAAATTCCTTGGTGCCTTGGTTATTGTCGCTGTACACCTATTGCTTCCCTAACCTGTAGTCTTGGTTTTATTGCTATAGCATGCACTCGACTCTGTAGTTGTAACTGGACATTTGAGTTTGTTGCATTTAGTTGCTGTTGTCTGCACTTGCTTGAGTTTCACTGCCATAAGTCATGCATGTGTGTTGCATTTCATTTGCAGCCTTGACTTTTGTGATATTTGACATCTCTGGCTCGATGTTGTTACTGAGTTTGATTGCATGTTCATTGGTACTGCTTCATCAGTTCATATTGAACTGTTTCCTGTCATGTTCACTTGCACACTCGAGTTTGTAATCTCTGATTCATGGTGTATATGTTGGCTGCAGTGTTGTGTTTGTTCTCCTGCATGTAGTCAGTTGTAACTGTGTTGGACTTTATTCTGGTTAGCACGTGCATCACCACTGTAACACATGTTCATCAATGCATGATGTGTACTTCATTGCATGTTATCTGTTCATTGCTTTTGATATCCATGTTACAACTGGTTTGGTCGAGACTTGTTGTTTGTTGGCACTGAACCTGATCTGCATACATGATTGTTGCCTTGTGTTGAGTCCAGTTTCAAAAATCGGATTTGACCTTGTGCTCATGTCGTGATTTAATTTATGTTGCACCTGAGTTGAATCCTGTATTTGGGTTTGACCTATGCTCACCTGTCCCTGTAAATCAATCAAGTGTATATCGGTGTGCACGGCCTTGTGGCATGTACAGTGATACACTGTGCATGTCACAAGTTGTTCGTGTATGATGAATTCAAATGTAAATTATGACGAACAACCCAAAATAACTGAGGCAAATATTATTTTCAATATTCACATTTTATATTGCAAAAATATTTCTTTTTCAATTTTACTGCGTTAGTGAATATTTTTGCAGATTGCTCAGATGCTTGATTCTATCTGAAATAAAGTTGAAGATAAATACGAGTGTGAGTGATATGTAGTGAGGTGCTGATGTAAATGTGAAACTATGTTGTATTGTAATCAAAGTTGTATATGTATAGTGAGAGCTTGAAATTGTACTATTCAAAATTGTAATAAATATTTGTTTGAATAAAATATTCGTTTGAATTCAAAATCTGTGTTATCTATTTTATTCAGCAAATATTTATTTAACCTGTGAAAAATAAAATAGTACACTAACAAATACATTTAAACGAATGTATATATGTTTATTATCATCAAACAAAAATCATATAAGCGCATATTCAACAATCTGCCCCTTTTGATGATAACATATATTTAAGATTTTGAATGTATTAATTGTATTTGATCGTTCAATTTGCTCCCCTATTTGAATGCTCCCTCTCTACACAATACTCCCTCTACATATATGCATACAAATAAAAATATGCAAATGAGTCTAGATGCAAATGGAAAAATTATTTGACCTTTGCTTGATTTTATTTGACAAAATCTTAACCTTTCTCTCCCCTTTTTGTTATCAGCAAAAGAGTAATAGTAATAGAAAAGTAGAGATATAGTGATCGATATTAATTCAACATTAAAACTCAATTGAATATAAATATTAAACTTCAATAAAAAATCAAACAAAAATCATAAATATTTTGTTAGGCGCATATTCCACTTTTAGAATGATGGAAATGATGTCATCATATAAAACCATACAGTTGTGTCTATTTGTGGCATATTTATATCAGGAATTTGAATATCTACTATTCATGCATAACCGTTAGGACTTTTAAATGAGATTAGTAGTATTCCAATTTTATTTTAAAAAAAAATGAATTCAAGTATCTTCTAACCACGCATAACCGTGAGGACTTTTAAATGGGATTAGAATCAACTTGTTTATTTAAAAAATCAACTTTTGATATGCGTTCCATACATGCATAACCTTGAGGACTTTTAAATGAGCATGGAAGCGCATAACAAATTCCAAGTAATTCACCCATGCATAACCGTGAGGACTTTTAAATGAGAGTGAATACTTTGGTATTTATTTATTATTATTATTACCCTTTTTTGTTTAAAAAAAATGTGAAAATGAAAAACGAACGATTCCTGTTTAAAGTACCACATATCGACAAACTATATAGAATTTTGATGAGTGATGGTCGTTAGAAATATGATAGATATAGAGATGGTCATGGAATTTTTACCAACACAAAGTTTTATAACTCTTGTTTAAATTTCTATAGAAATTTATTAATTATACCGTCTCGAGTCATAATATTTGATCAATATTAACACTCATCACTTTTTCAATCACTATTTTTCTTTTCGATAAACATTAGGGAGTCAGATTAGTCAAAATAGTCATTTAAAATCAAATTCAAAAATAATTATTAAATTAATTTTTCAAAAATGACTAATCTGAAACTATGGTCAAAAATGATTTTCTCCAAGGGGTTTTAAAAGAAAATTTTCTGCTATTTGAAAATTATTTGAAATGAAGAATATGCAGATATTTTCTTTGAAACACGATGCAGTTACTAAATGTCTCAACAAAAATCACGTTTCACTAGTAATTTTTCTATCAACTAGATTACTAGTGTAATCTGCATCTGAATTTCTCTTTCACTCAAAATTATCATCAATTGAATTTTATAGACCAAAACATGAAGTGAGCACCAAAAATTTCAAACTCAATTTTTACAGCAATTTAAATGACATTCTTTTGAAATTGAATTGAAGCCTTGTAAATAATCAGAAAACCGTGAATATAGAGTCAGCCATATTATAACCAATTGTAATATCCAACAAAACACTATTTTTAATCCAAACTGATATATATGAAGTAATTCAAAGAGTCTAGAGATTTTTATAGTGTTTTTGGCATAAGAATATAATTGGCCAACTATTTTGAATAAGTCAGAATCAAAATCATCATCTTTTCGTCAATCTCAATATTGGCTGATTTTAATTCAGAATACGGTGCAGATTATCACATTTAATATATCGTTTAAAACATACCATTACCTGTTTTACCTTTACGATATTTTTCATTGTTGTCCATTGTGATTCTGTCACCTTTATACTAGGCTAAGGAACTTTGCTTTGTCGCCCGTTGTGTTTCTGGAACAGCCAAATTCCAGAGAACACCGTTGTTGTTTCTTAGCCCGCCACCACACCTACACGGGAAAATATTTATGTGACCTATTTGTTTTTATAGGTCCATGGTTGCTAGTGGCAGAAAATTTTGAAAAACAATTTTGTAAAGACCCAAAACTATTTATAGTTGTTCCCTTCGGCACCCAAATTTGTTTAACTTTGAGATTTTTTATATTTGTGCCTTTTGGAACCCAAATCGGTATAGTTTTTACATGTTTGGGTCTATACCAACAATTATTGTGATTGTGTCCATATTTTCTACAAATTGTGCATATAGAATTAACTTGATTAATATTGCTTGCAACAATTTTCGAATTATTATATCCAAATCCTTGTCTAACCGTATTAACAGTTTGCTTTCCTAATAGCATATTCAACGATTTTTCACTTTTTGAAAATTTATCTAAAGTCGTTGACAGTTGTTGGACTTGTGTTTTGAGAGATTCATTTTCGTTTAGCAAGTGTGTGCACTTTTTAATAGAATTCTCTCTCCTAGTATTTTCATTCTCCTTTAAAATCAGAATTTCATTTTCAAGTGACTTTATATTGATTTCTGATTTTTTAATTTCTTCTTCGAATGTTGGACACTTATCACACTTAGGGATCCTACTTTGATAGGTTTTAACTAATTGGTCAAGTTGTTTATTTAAATCTATTAAAGTATCTTTTTGTGATTCAAGTTTGGCGTATTTTTCCCTAAGTCGTTCAAAACAGCCATTTACTTCATGGAAATAAATAAGTAATTCAGAGTGAGTAAGTTTTGATACCTCGCTTGGCTCGTCATCGTCGCTATCAGTTATATTCCCTTGAAGGCACATATCTGCTTTCTCACTCTCACTGCTAGAACTTTGATTATCTTCATCACTTGTATTCCACGTGGCTGCAAAACTTTTCCGTTTTGATTTCTTTTTAAAGTCGCGTTGATTTTGAGTACAATTGAGCTTGATGTGTCCGGGTTGGTTGCACTTGTGACAGATGATCTTCTGTTCTTCAGAGTAGTCTAGTGCTTTAGCTATTCTGGTTTTCGCTTTTTGAATTCGAGCTGAATTTCCATATTTGTAATTCCACCTTTTGAATTTCTTTATTAATAGCTCCAATCTGCTGCTGCATCATCATCGTCATCGCCATCGCTTTCAGTTGTTCCTTTGAGAGCTATTGATTTCTTTCGAGTATCTCCTCCTTCACGCTCTTCCTTGAATTTCATTTCTAGCTCATAAGTGGTGAGATTTTCGATGAGTTCTTCAACTTTGAGCTGTTTTAAATCTTTCGATTCTTGAATGGCAGTTACTTTCGCTTCAAATTTTCGTGGAAGGACTCTAAGTATTTTTCGGACTATCTCCAACTCTGTGTATGGTTTTCCAAGAGCTTTTGATTTGTAAACGATATTGGAAAGTCGTCCATGCATCTCTTTAAAATTTTCTTCCTACGCTATTGTGAAGTTCTCGTATTCGCTGCTTAGCATGGCAAGGTGAGATTCTTTGACCTGAGATGTTCCTTCGTGAGTCACTTCTAGTGTGTGCCGTATTTCCTGTGCAGTTAGACAATGTGAGACACGATTAAATTCAAATTGACCAATGAACAGATAATAGAATTCATAGCTCTTGCATTAGCATTTTGTAATATATTTTCTAGTTCTGTCCATTGATCTTTTGGTTTCTCTATTTTCTGATTATCTACAGTTATAGTTGGTATTCTATAACCTGTCTCAACAATATTCCATGCGTCAATGGTTTTCAGAAAAATTTCCATCCTATTTTTCCAATAAGCATATTCACCATTGAACATTGGTGGTCTAACTATCGACTGACCCTCTGCAAAAGCATTATTAAAAGAAACCATTTTAAAAATTCAAATTTAAAAAAAAATGATTTTTTTTCAAAAAATCGAATTTTTAGAACAAATGTTGACTTCTATTCCTAGCTCCGATACCACTTGTAGGATCGATTTCACCCTAGAGGGGGGGTGAATAGGGTGATAGTGCAAATTATTAAAAATTAATCGCGGAAGCTTATAAATTAATTTCAATTCAGATCACAGAATAGCAGCACAGATATCGCAGAATATAAATAACAGAATAAAACAGAACAACACAGAATTTACCGAGCTTCGGCAAAACCCTGCCTATGTGCTGCCCCCAAGGTTTCTACTAGAAATTAGATAGTCCCTCGCTTACACACGTAAACTCGCTATACCCGCTATTGACTAATCTAACTCTACGCTCAAAACCTTGCCACAACTCAACCACCGAGTTGCGAATTCTCAAGCTACGCCACGTAGCTTGTCCCCTAGTCACACGACTAGAAAAATAAACGGTTTAAAAATGAAATACAAATTAAAAGCAATGTAAAATTAAAATAACCCTAATTTAAAATAAAACCCTTATTATAATTTTTAAAACCCCCAATCTACTACAAAAGGCCGGTCCACGCTTTCTTTTCCTTTATCTTTTATCGGCTCGTTCCTCTTTGAGATAATGGCGACTTGTTCTTTGTCTGTGCAAATTAGGGCTTCATTTTCTTCGATCCAAACTAGGGTTATTCGAAGTGCCGACTTTGATGTTGATCGATTCGGTGATTATTTGCTTTTAGCCTTGATCGATCGTACTCCTTGTTGCTCACTTCGGCTGCTTCGTTGATCGAGTTCGTCCCTTGCTTCGGTATGTAATTTTATGCTTTTGTTTTGCTGGTTTTATGCTTTCTTGAACTCGATACCAATTGCCGATGATGTGAATTTGATTTATATAGGGTTTGTAAATCCTATTCTTGCGTTCGTATAAAATCATTTGAATTTGTCAACTGATTTCTCTGGCCGCTTGATTTTGTATTGATGATTGAGATGTATCTGACTTGTTTAATATGAATATGCTTTCGTTGCTTGATGGTCACGTTGTTGATTCGTGACTTAGTCAATTTTCTTGGCTATCACGGTGTAATATACTCGGCTTGAATTTTTCTCTGACTTGATAAATATCGTACAACTTGATTTTTGGTAATCAACGTTTTGACACGTGACTTGGTCATTATGTCTTTGATGTTTATTAATCTTCTTTGACTTCGATATTTTGTAAATTGGCTTCGGCCACTGTCTGCATTCTTGTAGTAGCTTTATTCAAGTTATCTTGGGCATTGTTGTATCCATTGCAGTCTTGCAATCTTCACTCTGGCCATACTGCATTGTTTCGATGTCATTGATTTGTTTAGCCTCGGCATTGACTGGTTTCATGCTTGTTTGTTATCTAGTAACACTTGCGTCTCTTGGCATTGCTGTTAGCTTTGGTGTATGGTCAGTGATGCACTTGGTTTGAGTTCATTTCTTGTTTTACTGGATTGAACTACACTGATTGATTGTTAATGTGTACATGTTGCTCATGTTCTTGTTGTCATTTGCATCTGGTCTCTGTGCATTTCTCTGCGTTCATTTGAGTTGTTGATATTTTCTGATCAATTTCATGGTTCATGTCATGTAGTTCATTGTTCTATTCACATGTATCATATTGAAATTCCTTGGTGCCTTGGTTATTGTCGCTGTACACCTATTGCTTCCCTGACCTATAGTCTTGGTTTTATTGCTATAGCATGCACTCGACTCTGTAGTTGTAACTGGACATTTGAGTTTGTTGCATTTAGTTGCTGTTGTCTGCACTTGCTTGAGTTTCACTGCCATAAGTCGTGCATGTGTGTTGCATTTCATTTGCAGCCTTGACTTTTGTGATATTTGACAGCTCTGGCTCGATGTTGTTACTGAGTTTGACTGCATGTTCATTGGTACTGCTTCATCAGTTCATATTGAACTGTTTCCTGTCATGTTCACTTGCACACTCGAGTTTGTAATCTCTGATTCATAGTGTATATGTTGGCTGCATTGTTGTGTTTGTTCTCCTGCATGTAGTCAGTTGTAACTGTGTTGGACTTTATTCTGGTTAGCACTTGCATCACCACTGTAACACATGTTCATCAATGCATGTTGTGTACTTCATTTCATGTTCTCTGTTCATTGCTTTTGATATCCATGTTACAACTGGTTTGGTCGAGACTTGTTGTTTGTTGGCACTGAACCTGATCTGCATACATGATTGTTGCCTTGTGTTGAGTCCAGTTTCAAAACTCGGATTTGACCTTGTGCTTATGTCATGATTTAATTTATGTTGCACCTGAGTTGAATCCTGTATTTGGGTTTGACCTGTGCTCACCTGTCCCTGTAAATCAATCAAGTGTATATCGGTGTGCACGGCCTTGTGGCATGTACAGTGATACACTGTGCATGTCACAAGCTGTTCGTGTATGATGAATTCAAATGTAAATTATGACGAACAACCCAAAATAACTGAGGCAAATATTATTTTCAATATTCACATTTTATATTGCAAAAAATATTTCTTTTTCAATTTTACTGCGTTAGTGAATATTTTTGCAGATTGCTCAGATGCTTGATTCTATCTGAAATAAAGTTGAAGATAAATACGAGTGTGAGTGATATGTAGTGAGGTGCTGATGTAAATGTAAAATTATGTTGTATTGTAATCAAAGTTGTATATGTATAGTGAGAGCTTGAAATTGTACTATTCAAAATTGTAATAAATATTTGTTTGAATAAAATATTCGTTTGAATTCAAAATCTTTGTTATCTATTTTATTCAGCAAATATTTATTTAACCTGTGAAAAATAAAATAGTACATTAACAAATACATTTAAACGAATGTATATATGTTTATTATCATCAAACAAAAATCATATAAGCGCATATTCAACAAAAAAGCCTAATAAAAATAAAGGTTTTCTAAAGTTGGCTATCAGTGTTATTTGTGATGCAAAGCAACGGATGTTTCAATTCCTAGATACTTCTCTTGAGGAAATCATTGTTAATTCTTCTAAAGATGCCATGATGCTTGCTTACGCCGACAGTAGAGCTAAATTCCCAGATTCGAGCTTTCCTTCCCTTGACCCTACTCTTATCAACAGAGTTATGGACAAAGTTAAAAGAATGGAGCAGGGGGTTGAAGTTTCTGAAAGAGAGGAGATCGATGCCTCTAAAATTCTGTCCTTCGATGTAGACTCCGACTCTGAAGATGAATGCGATAAAGATGAAGTTGCCGAAGAAGAGGGCGATAATGATGATGATGATCATGATAATGATGATGACTATGACAACAATGATGATAACGCAGATGGAGCTCAGGGTTCAGGTGGCGACTGGGGTAGTCACACTACTCCTGAAAAAGATGATGATGACAAGACCGGGGCTTCAAAAAAAGTAATTCCTGATCCATCTATTCGTGAAACAAGCCTACCTAAACCATGTGCACCTTCTAATCCTCAAGAGGAGCCTGTTAACATTAACGGTGGAAGAAACAAGAGAGAAGAAGCAGGCCCTCAAGCATCAGTTCTCGTTTCTCAAGTGGGATTCTTTGATTTAAAGAACTTTCACTTCTAAAATACTAATAGTTTAAATCCTTTATTTTAGATAAGGAGGAGACCTATTCACCCTTATATAACAATCTTGAAAGAAAACAAGTAGACATAGATAGCTTTTATAGAGAGTTTGATAAAAAAATGAAAGAACATAATATTCTCTCCGATAAGTATCATAGACTTAACAGAATGCGGCAGTGTAAGCATCTTTCAAAAATCAAGAAGCTGCCTCATGACTGAGGAGGGCGCGCCTTTGATATAGTGGTTTTTTAAAAGAGAATTAGGAGTTGATTACGCTCTTTTGGATGTTGATTGAAGAGAGGAACATCGTAGTAGACTTTTTATACAAAGCCCATTGTAGACACCTAATTGTAGGTTTCTCGTATGTATGTGATTTTAGTGGGGGGCTACTGGGCGTTTACACAAGAGATATTTGGACATATTTGGATCTAATCCACATCCTGGAGCATGTTGGAACTTACCACGAGTTAGATCGGTTCCCGAAGAACTACCTCCTGAGAAACTTAAATATTATAAGGACAAATTTTTCAAACAAATTCGATTTTGTATGAACCGAATGAATATTCATAATTATGTAATAATATTGATTTGTGCACTTTTTCTTTAGTTTTATTATATACTTAGCTATATATTATTGCTTTATCATAGAATGAACATCCCTCAGGCAACTTTGCCTCTAGAGATTATTTAAGCAAGTATGTTAAACTAAGAAGAGATTATCCAAAAAAGGCATCGATTTTGAGATCTTCAAAATTAGCCAGATATTACTTTCTTAGAGATTTACAAAGACTTTATATGGAACATCATCGTCTTTGTTTTTATTTTCTTGGTGAAGAAAAAGAAAAGCTTCTAAAGGAAATTCGAACATATCATACCAAATTAATATGTGGTCGTGATAGTCCTCCTGCCGGGAAGTGTGGCTACAGCAAACATCCTCTGGTTATTACCCTAGAAGGAATTAATTTTCCTTTTGACTCAACCGTTATTCTTTCTTCTAATTCCTTGAGTAAAGTTAGAAATGCAGTTTTCCAACTTTAGATATGAAACAAATGTCTAATTATACTTTTTCGTTTCATTTTTGCTTGAGTTGTAATCCTTTATTGCTATAATAAAGAGACTGATTATTCTAGTCTGAATTCATTTTCATTTTTGCTTGTTTAAATAGGAGTTAAAGCTGTCTATAACGCCATTCTTGTTAGATTCTCCATCTCGTTTTATCAGCATCAAAGATCGGCTATTAGCAAACATTGAAAAGAGAAAACTCGTTAATGATCCTTTATCTTCTCGCTTTCAAAACAATACCGCAGCTCTTGAATGGTATAGAAGATATTTGCTTCAATATACAATAGCTAGAAACCTCAACGATCTGATTGCCAATCTTGAGGCGGACATTAAGAGTTAAAATGAAACAATCTCCATATTGAAGCGCCAAATTAAGTTAAATCCTTCAATTGACTTTGACCATAAGATGTCGAAACTTATCCAACAAGTGATTTGGAGATTAAGTTGAAAGGTGGCCAAGCTCAGTGTAAATCGCTTGAATTCATTATGGGGAGTAATATCTCAAACATCAATTCACCAGCTTCTTCCGTTATTCCATCTGTAGCAAAATTAACAAGGTCTACTTCCCTTGTCGTCCAAAAGTTCCCTACTATGACTAATCCTCCTCCTAGTTTAGACAAAAAAGTTGCAGAAAAATGGTGCAGGAAAGTCAAATTTGACATGATGAAGTATTTCGATGAACAACAGAAAATTAGGTACTCGTAGTGCATAAATGAGTATTCTGCTAAAGTTCAAAAACTTGAACGCGAGAAGTATCTTCTTCAGAAGCATATCGCTGATTTGGAAAGGGAAAATAAAACTCTTGAAGGCATAAACAAAGATTTTAATCATACTTTAAATACCAATATTGAGTCTACTGACGACGAAGATAAAATGAGGAAAAAAAGAAGAAGCTTAAAGAAGTTCTTCGTATTGCAATTCATCACATTGTGGATCCTTTAATTGCCAAGAATCTAAATAAAGCTATTCAAGATTCATGAACAATTATATTTATGAAATGTATATATCTGTTCCGTACACTTGTAAATAATTTCATAAATTATGTAAATTATGAAAATTTTATAAATATCACTTAGTTTGCAGTCCTTTCCTATAATATCGTTTCTGAATTTTCTTTTTGATAGCTTGGTCAATGGTTTTTATATTTGCTGACCCATTCGGTCTTCCTTTTTTGATCTCCTTTTCCTAAAAGTGTGGCATAAACAACATTCTTCATCATTGACTTAAGACTTATATAGAAGTTTATCCACATCATAAGTGGAGTTTAACAGATCATTATATAATAAATAGGAAATAATAATTGAATATGGTTAAATGCCATGAAATCCACCTTTTATAATGATGAGGGAAAAAGCCAGGAATCTGATTTCTATCATATAGAAAAAATATCAGATATTTAATCTTAGAAGTTCAATATTTTATCTTATGAAGGTTGCTAATAGATAACCGGTAATTAACCATGTAACTAAAGTCCAAAAATCATTGTTGAAAGTTTGTAGTGAAGTCTAGTGACCCTAATTTTGGAATTAATAAAATAGATCTCAAACACTAGTTGCTCTAGAACCCCAGATTCGGGCATTAACGAGTGAAGTTTGGAAGTTAAAAGATTTAAAACCCAGATTTGGGTATTAGAGGATAATAACCAAAATTCATAATAATTTCGACAATAGAAATATAGAGCCCGGATTCGGGCATTAAGGAGTGAAATCTATGAATTATTAACAATTGTCCTGAAACCCAAATTCGAGTATTTATGAATGAGTACTAGAAGTCCATAATAATAATCTTCCTAATAGAGATCTTTATTCCAGATTCGGGCATTAATGGATGAAGTTCTGAATATTTGAATGACCCGAGACCCTGATTCGGATATTAATAAATGAAGTTCGGAAATCTTTTTCTTGGGAATAAATCAAAGGCTGTAGATTCTCATTTAAGCTTTCTGTTTAGCACATCTCTTTGGGTAGGTGTCACTTGATTTGTCTCTTCCCGAGCTCAGACATCTTAATCCATTATTTGATATGCCTCTTCTTAGGCTTGGACATCTTAGTCGGTTTCTTGATATGCTGCTTCTCGGGATTGGACGTCTTAGTCCATTGTTATTTGGTGCGCTTGGTTAGCTTATCCATATGCAGGACCCGAGGACATACCGAACCTCCCTCTAGGAGGTTCCTTGATCTGGCCATAGCATGGCACGGCAAGGGCTTGTCAACGCTTTAATTTGGCCATACTATGGTGCGGATAAAGGCTTACTCTAACCGCCTTCCAGGAGGCGCCTTGACCTAGCCACAACATGGAGCAGCCAAGGGCTTATCGATGCTTTAGCCTGGCTATAGCTTGACGTTGATAAAGGCTTGCACTAACCATCCTTTAGGAGGCTCCTTGACCTTGCCATAGCGTGGTGCGGTTAAGGGCTTGTCTATTCTTTATCCTAGCCATAGCGTTGCATGATTAAAGGCTTGCTCTAAGCTCCCTCTAGGAATTGCTTTAACCTGGCCAATTTAGCACAGACAAAGGCTTCGACCGTTTAAGGTAATGTCCAAGTGCGAGGAGTATTTCACTCCCAACCATGTAGATTTTCCTTAGTAAAGTAGTTCTGCATTGACTTCATCTAGGATTTCTTTACAAACCCATTAATTTTGCCTTATCTGAAAGAGTTGATTATCATTCCTTCGAGGGCTCAGCACTGGTTCATCTCATGCCCATTCATCATGTGATAGTGGCAATAGGATTCTCCTAGATTCCTTCCATATTTAGGTTTTTTCTTTTGTGATGGCCAATAGTTAAGCTCTTCTTTAGTTAGCTAGTAAACATCCTCGATTGATGTTGTCAAGTTGCATTCCTTTTGGGAGTTCAGATTTGAAGCTTGTCTCTTGAGGATGGTTCCTTGATTCTTTATTACTTGGTTTTGAAGCTTCACCCTCAACAATCAACTTTTTTCAAAACCCTTTGAAGTTTGTATGTTAGTAATGACCCACTCATTGCTTGATGCCATTTATGTGCAAAGGCATTGTAATCAGCCATCATTCCTTCTTCAAAGATTGTGCATTCGGTATAGAGTTGAATTGTTTTCTTCATTTCGTTGAACAAATTATCACTTGTACCCTTTGTTTTCTCTAAGGAAAAGATGGGTGTGGGACCAATGTGGAAAGGGTTTAAACTCCATTTTTCTGGATCATATGATTCCACATTTTTCTTCTTCATATTCCTTAGAGCTTCCAATCTTAGCATTTGCTCTTATTGTAGTTTAGAATCATTAGTTGTTCTTGGGGAGAATCCAATTAAGTGTGGTTTTGAGGACCCTTGTTCGTACCTTTTGATCTTGTTAAACATGATGATGTAAAATTCTAAAGTAGTGAGGCTTGGAATAGAATTGAGTTAGAGGAAAGTGGGGTTGGAAGTTCAACAAAGTCGGAGGTTCGAGCCCTCTTTCTAGCGTCAAAATGTTAACAAGAAAATTTTTCAACATTCCAAAGTAGAGTTAAAAGTGCCAATGTGTCCTTTTAAACATCTTTTGATTAAGTAGAGAAAGTTAGATCTTATTGCTTCCTTTGATTCGCCTTTTGAATAAATCTTTGTTATGAAGATCCTTCTTTATCCCACCTCTCAACCTAATCGAAACACTTATAACCCTTTCTTTTTAAATCTTTCAAACCAGCCTAGTTGGTTTTTATCGATTTGGAACACCCTATTGAAACAATGGCGGTAACCTAATGGTTGGCTCAAATGTTGTTGGGTGTTGACTAAATGATGGGTTTCGACTTCGTCGAAAGCTTGCCTCTTTAATGGCTTCGGTTTGGATTTTTAAGTCTGGGCACTTTGGCCGAATTTGAGGCTTCAGTTCACTAAAAGGTGGGCTTTTGGAAAGTAGTGTTTTGGAGCTAAGAACCTAAATGTATTGGAAAAATAAGGGGTTTCGACTCACTCAGAAGGTATCCTTTTGATTAAGTTGACACAAGCAGAACACAATTGTATCCCATAAAGTCTCGAAACAGTTGCTTAACCAAAAGCATCAAAATATCGTCTTTATTAAACTAATGACGTATAAACTGATCAATTTCCCAATTTGATTTTCAAATTAGGGTTACAAATTTAAGAAAGTATAAGGAGAGAGTGAATGAAGTCCCATCCCCCAAAATCAGATACCTAGGGTCTTATTTATATGTGTGTGTTGGCACCTTTCAACTCAGTGCTTTAGACCTAGTCGAAAGGTGGCTTTGTAGACCTTACGACACATTTGACACTTGCGCATCCCTCTGCATTGCATTTGAATGGATATGAATGCCTTCGTCTTCATCGAAAGGGGCGGACTCGCCTTTTCCCTTTGTGTTGCTTTATTTTTGCAAGTGAGAAGGAGCATGAGCCTTCGACTTTATCAGCATGTTCATCCTTGGGGTTTCGAAGGTATTGAAATACTCTAGGTTCTGACGTAGAAGGTAGCTTTCGAAGACATACATGCGGATAGATGCGGAACCCTTCTTAGTTGCGAAAGGTTTCGACCAGTTCAAAAGGCTTAGTTATGCTTTCGAAGGGGTTGTTCCAACAAAATTTCTTTCTAAGTAATTTTAATGAAGGAGAAACCTTTGGTTTCGAAAGGTTTGGCGTGTGTGTGAATGGCGATTATCAGCTTCCTTTGAAAGGTATTTCGTCACCTCATTCGAAAAGTGTTCTTCTGCTCATTCAAAATGCCTTCATGCATGTGAAAACACCTGCTTCAAAAATGAACCATTGAAGCGTAATGGTGCTTTCGACCATTTTGATCCTTTTCTAAGCATGTAGCACACTTGACTTTTGGCTGTAGCATCCCTTCGACTCCTTCGAAAGGCTTTGTTAATGCTATCACCTCTTGGTTATCCTTCCTTTCTATTCATTTTGGTTTCTATAAGGTTAAAGTTATAATTGGTGGTAACATCAAGCATTCGAAATGGAAGACATATCGAAGATGATGGACTTGAAGATAGAGCTTTTTGAAGTGCAAGGGATACTTGCTACTAATCCTAAGTGAATCCTAAGCGTGATTCTAAAATGGATGTAGTAGAAGTAGTGCCTTCGGTTTTTCCATATCATGAACAACTTGTATGGGTGAATGTTTACACTGCAATGCTTCCTGAAGGGTAGTGTTACCATTCCAAGTGGGACTGCTATATAAAAGGTAAATGTAGCCTCAACAAATGGGACTGATTAAAATCAGGGGAGATGCAGCACGGGGCTGTGTGTGTGTATTCGGTTGTGCATAAGAGCTCTTGGTAAAAGGTTGTGAAGCAACCTAAGTGATGATATACTTGTTACTATCCAATAAGGAGTAGGCCAGTCCTGTGTTGGCAGTGGGTCCAAGCAAGGCCCGTGGTCATTTTCTAGAGGTGTATTGTGGTAGGTGGTACCCCGGTGCTTTATTATTGTATGGAATCCATTCTCCAATAAGCTCCATACAGACTTAGTTTTGCCCAACTATGTTGGAATGTGAGATGCAATCATTTCAGCTATACTCGTATTTTATTTTAAACCTTAGACATTATTATAATATGACTGGATTTTCTATAGAAATGTTTTGGTTATCGTAAGGTAAAAAATCGTCCGTGTTTATGTGCGGCGTGGTCTTACAGGACACCTTTGATTTTAAAAGGTTTATAAGTTATAATAAAATTCCTTATGATTTGAGGTTCTTGCGTTGGTTTTACTAGACTAATCCGGACGTTGTTTTCTTATAATGCTCGGGTCATACTGAACATATTTCTAGATTAGCTTTGGATGCTTTAAAGCTCGAGAGACAAGCTGGATGCCAAAGACGTATCTCTCGTATATTTCTTTTTATTTCTACTACATTGCTTTTATTGTGTTTTTCAAAATTTGTATGGATGGGCTGTTATAGCTGTCCAGGCTGATAGGTTAGTTACTCTGATTGTGTATATAAAACATTTTTCTTGTGTAAAGATTATTTTTATATTATACATTATTCATTTCATTGTGATATTCTGTTCTTTCTTTTCTTTTCCCCAACAATCTGTATTTCCGGCACTTGGACGTTTTACGCGTGAATACCGTAGATGTATTAATGTCGAATTTCGAAGGTCGTAAATATGGGTCGTTACAGTAATCCTCTTGCGGTTGAGATCCATTATAATTCCCATCATATGACGTTTTATTTCCATTATCTTTGGTAATAATCTAGGTCGCCAATGGTTATGTCAAATTATGCTATATGTTGTATTTCTTGTAGTAGTAAACATAGATGTTCTATGCTAGCCCAACAATTCCACCAAAGTTTTATGATTGATTCAAGGATCAAACCACAAAGAAGTTATAGCACCATTTACTATAACTCTATTTATAATTCCTACTGCAGATTCTTTACGTCGTAGGATATGTTTCATGGTGATAGAATAATTATTGTTAACTTGCATAGTCCAGTAATTCATGTGTTTGAAGCACTTTCCTTTCATCCATTGAGTCCAAAAGCTTTGTTTAGTGAGTAATGATCCTATTAATGTAATAAAGGTATTATTCGTAGATTAAAAAATTTCCTTAGTCCAATACCCCTTTCTCTCATAGGTCTACACAATAAATGCCTGCTAATTTTGTGAGTTATGCCTCCCCAAAAGAAATTAGCACACAAAGCTTCAATTTTTTTAATGATAGAGCATGGTATATGGTAGCTAAGTAGCCAGCACAAACCAATAGGAGTAATCACACTCTAAATTAGTTAAGCTCTCCCAGCACTTGGTAGCAAATTGTTGTCCCAACATTCAAGCTTAGTTGTAATTATTGCATTAATTTTTTACATCGGGATGCATTAATATAATCAGATGATAAAGGTACACCTAAATACTTGACTGCCGGATTGGTTTCAGTCATACCAAAAATCTGTAGTATTTCTTGCTTGTTTTCAACATATCTACAAAAGTAAACTTTAGACTTTAGTTGATTTATTTGCAATCTAGTTGTTTGTTTCGCATCACAAAAATTTTCTTGCACTCATAAGCATTATGAACATTTTCTTCCAAGAAAAACATAACATCATCTACATATAACAAATATGGAATATAGGGCTAAATGCTAGATATAGACTTTAAATCTCCTTGTGCAAAAATGTCTTCCAATTTCAAAGATAGATACTCTATTGCAATACAAAATAAATAAGGTGAAAGGGGATCCTGTTTTCATAGACCCCTATTGTATTGTATAAAACCATGGGGGTACCTTCAACCAAAATTGAAAAGGAGGCAATACTGATGCATTCATAGATTAATGTAAAAAGAGAATGCTGGAAACCCATAGCTGAAAGCATACAGCAAGCATACTCCCTATTAATCATATCGTATGCCTTTTAGATCAATTTCAATACACATCTTTGGTTTTTCTAGTTTCCTGAAGTCCCTTAACATCTCATGAGATAGTAGGATATTTTCACCAATATTTCTACTAGGTATGAATGCTGATTGATTATCTGCAATTAGATTAGGTAGGAAATATTTGATTATATTACAGATAATTTTAGTAAAAATTTTGTAAAGAACATTAGCATAGGCTATTAGTCTATAATCAGTAAGTGTTTGAGGCTTATCTTTTTTAGGGATGATGGTCAGAAAAGAATGATTCAAGCCTCTTGCTAGTTTTCCATGTTGAAAAATTATTGAAATTGCTAAGGAAAGATCATCTTTCAACATATCCAAATGCAACTTATAAAATTTGGAGGAAAAGCCGTCAGGACCTGGGATTTTTGCATTATTTATGGAATCAAGTGTTGCTTGATATCCTTATAATCTACTAGAGCATATAAGTAATACTTACCTATATCTTTAATTTTCATTCTTAGTTCTACTAGGGGAAATTTTATTGCATTTACCTCATTAAACAAATTGGTATAATAGTTCATAGATTCATGAACAATTATTTCTTTGTTATAGATGTACTATCCTTCTGCATTAAGAATTACTTGAATTATGCTTCTATGCCTTCTCATATACATCCTTGCACAGAAAAACTTGAAATTTGTATCACCTTCCTATAGCCATAATGTTTCACTTTTTTGCATAAATTGCTCAAACTGCATTTTCAGTTGATATTTTAACTCAATGTTTTATGCATTATTCTATCATAGACTTGTACATCCTTTAGGTCTTCATCTACTTAAGTGAAAGCATGAGAGTAATCCTCCTAAAATCTTTTTACATTACATCGGATGCTTGTACATTTTTATTCTGTATCTTCAAGTTGATTTTTGTCTGCTTGAGTTTATTAATAAAATTATGTGTAAAATTGCCCCATTTTTATGCTCTAAATCCCCATAGAACGCATTGCTCATATCCATCTAACTTGGGTCAAGTATTACTATATTTAAATTGCAAATTTTTGTCTGCTCTCTATTTGTCTTTGAATGTAATAAGTAGGTTATGATCACTATACACATTAGGTAAGGCAATAGTAGATAAGTCTGGACATATTTGCAGAAATTGATGATTATGTAATCTATATCTTGCGAATAACATAAACCTACGAATCAGCAATGGATGTTGTCGAATGCTGTTTCAATTGAGAAAGAAAATGGTTTCTCTCTCTTTTCCTATATGTTTCTTTGTGTGTTTTCTGTATATCCTTTGTGATGGGCAAAGGTTAATATTTATAGGTAGAGAGAGGACCAAATTTCCAGATTTGTAGACTTAATCTTGATCGTCCATCAAGATCAAGATAAGAGAAATTAACGCTCTAGATTATAACCGTTTTATTTATTTAGCATATTAATAGGAAAAACCTTTTAGATTCTATTGACCACATAATGAGGAAGGAAACGTTTGAGAAAAGAAACGGTCCATTAATGTACCACATAATGAGGAAGGAAACGGTCCATTAATGTACCACATAAATTTCCTTACAAAACGATCAAATTTCCTTACAGTCTCCCACTTGTTCAATAGTAAAATCTATTAATGTTTTTGTATTAAGGTCATAAGGCGCGCATGATATGCTAAATTTTTCTTTAGTCGGTTATCATAAGTGTCTTGGCTAATCTAGTGGTCAATGGAAGTCATGACGTGGACACGTTATTTTGCAACATGCTTACTTCCATGTACTATGACATTGACAACTTTCATAGCTAGACCGTAGATGAGCATAACTTAATGGTCACATAATGTCTTGAAGCAAAAGACTATTTCTGTTATCATTTATCTAAATATAAATGTGTACACATTATAAAACAGAAATAAAAGATGTCCAAATTGTTAAGAGCTCAATAATTTTTATGTCCAGATAAGTACAAAATAAATGGCATAATAAGAAGATAATTATGAACTATCTGCAAGACCCATGCTATCAGTATGTCTCTGAAAGGTCTTTGGAGGTAGTCCTTTCGTGAATATGTCTGCCACTTGTAAGTCTGTACTTATTGATTCAACAATAATTTTCTTTAGTTTAACATCTTGCTTCAGTAGTAGGTATTTAAGGTCCATGTGTTTGGAACCTTTGGTTATCCTATCATGCTTGGAGAAAAAGGTTGCAGCTTCATTGTCGCGGTAAACAGTTAGTGGCTTAGAGACAAAACTTAAAGTGCCAAATTGTGAGACAAAATTACGCAGCCATGTTCCCTGAATTGAAGCCTCATAACATGCTACGTATTCAGCCATCATGGTGGATCCAAAAAGCATCTCAGATTTCTGGCTTCTCCATGATATTGCACCTCCACATAAGAGGTACACATAGCCAAGAGTGCAGATCCTAGTGTCAGGACATCCAGCAAAGTCTGAATCAGAATAACCAGTTACCTGTAGGTAACTTGATTTTCTATAGGTGAGCATGTAATTCCTTGTTCCCTTTAGGTATCTTAGTACCTTCTTTGCAGCTTTCCAATGAGCGATTCCTGGGTTACTTTGAAATCTACCCAGCATACCAACTGCATGACTGATATCAGGTCTTGTACAGACCTGTGAATACATAAAACTCCCTACAAGAGATGCATAAGGATATTTGGTCATTTCTTCTCGTTCCATAGGAGTCTTTGGGCACTGCTCAAGAACAAGTTTGTCTCCTTTCTGCAGTGGGACAGGACTAGAGGAACAATTCGTCATGCCAAATCTCTCAAGAATTTTGTCAATATATGCTTTTTGAGACAATCCCAGAATTCCTTATGATCTATCACGGAATATTTCTATTCCTATCACATAGGATGCCTCACCCATATCTTTCATTTCAAAGTTCGTTGAGAGATAATCTTTAGTTTCACGTAATAAACCAAGGTCGCTGCTAGCTAATAATATGTCATCAACATACATAATCAAAATATGAACTTGCTCCCACTGATCTTGAGGTATATACAAGGGTCAACTATGTTTTCTGTGAAATCGAAAGTGGTAATGATTTCATGAAACTTTAGATACCATTGTCTAGAAGCTTGTTTCGGTCCATATATTGATTTCTTAAGTTTGCAGACCATGTCTTCCTGTCCTTCAATTATGAAGCCTTCAGGTTGACGCATGTAGACTTCTTCTTCCAAGTCTCCATTTAGAAAGGCTGTTTTCACATCCATTTGATGTAACTCGAGATCATAATGAGCTACTAATGCTATGATAATTCTAAGAGAATCTTTCCTGCAAACAGGAGCAAAAGTTTCATTATAGTCAATGCCTTCTTTCTGATTAAAACCTTTGAAAACAAGTCTAGCTTTATATCGTTCAATTTTACCATTGCAGTCACGTTTGGTCTTGAAAACCCACTTACAACCGACTGCTTTATGTCCTTGCGGTAATTGAACGATTTCCCAAACTTCATTATTATCCATAGATTTCAGTTCATCTTTCATGGCATCAATCCATTTAATAGAATTAACATCCTTAATGGCTTGTGAATAAGAAATTGGGTCCGTAGTTCCTTCAGATTCTATTAGATAAAGCATGTAATCATCAGGAATAGCTGATCTACTTTGTCTTTGAGATCTTCTTAATGTTAGTTCATGTGGCACTTCATCAACATTATGATTGGTGTTAATTTCATTATGGAGTTGTTGATCATTTATTGGGTTTTCCTCATTGTGAACATGTTCAACAATGGGATGATTCCCAATATCTTTCGAAATAGAGGGTAAGATAATGGGTACCCTTATTCATTAATGACCACTTCTTGTTGTTTTGTACTCCCACTGATTTCACCATTCTCATAGAATTTGGCATTTTCGGTTTCAACAATTCTTGTACTATGGTTAGGACAGTAAAATCTATATCCTTTAGATTTTTCTGGGTAACCTATAAAGTAACCACTGACTGTCTTAAAATCCAATTTCTTTTCATTTGGATTGTACAGTCTAGCTTCAGCTGAGCAACCCCAAATTTGGAGATGTCTTAAACTAGGTTTCCATCCTTTCCAAAGTTCAAAAGGAGTCTTTGGAACGACCTTACTTGGAACTCTATTTAAGATGTAGACAGCTGTTCGTAATGCATCCATCCATAATGATATAGGTAAATTTGCATGACTCATCATGGATCTAACCATTTCTATGTATGTACGATTTCGCCTTTCAGCTACACCATTCTGTCATGGAGATCCAGGCGTTGTGTATTGTGCAACAATTCCAAGTTTTTGAAAAAGTCTAGCAAAAGGTCCAGGATGTTGTCCCGTTTCATCATACCTTCCATAGAATTCACCACCCCTATCTGACCTAATGATTTTCACTTTTCTTTCTAATTGCCATTCGACTTCAGTAATGAACACTTGTACAGCGTCCACTGACTGAGATTTTTCATGCAACAGATAAAGAAAGCAATAACGTGAAAAATCATCGATAAAAGTGATGAAATATTTCTCTCCACCAAAAGTTGGAACATCAAAAGGTCCACAAATATCTGTATGTATTATTTCAAGAAGTTGTGTACTTCTTGTGGCTCCTTTCTTTGTGTTTTTTGTTGTTTTTCCTTTAATACAATCAACACATGCCGTAATGTTAGCGAAGTCTAGATCCGGTAGGACACCATCTTTCACTAACCTTTTGATTCTTTCACTGGATATATGACCCAGTTTTTTATGCCACAAGAAGTAAGAATCATTATTGGATGACTTTCTTTTATTTTCTTTTCCATGCAGGGTGAGTTGGATTTCAGCATTTTGTTTAAGATGAAGTTTATAAAGTCCGTCAATTAATATTCCAGAACCAATAAGACTAGAATTTTTAAATAAACTAAAATTTCCATTTCCAACTTCAAAAGAATATCCAAATTTATCAAGTACACTTACAGAAATCAAATTACGGGAAATAGACGGAACATAAAGAGTTTGACATAAATCTAACTGATAACCGCTATCTAAAATAAGACGAAAAGTTCCAATAGCTTCAATTGGAGCTTTATCTTTATTCCTCATTAAAATGAAATTCTCACTTGGGTTTGTGGTTTGGATCGTAATGAATCCCTGCATAGAATTCGAAACATGAACGTACGCAGCAGTATCAATCCACCAAGTAGAAGAAGGTACATCAGTAAGATTTGATTCGAAATGACTTACGAAACCCATTGGGTTACCTTTCTTTTCGAACCATGTTTTACGCTTAATGCAATCTGCCTGAAAGTGTCCAGGTTTCTTGTAGAATTTGCAGACATCATCCTTCTTTTTCTTCTTGGATGGTTGAGTGGCGTCATCAGATTTGGGTGGTGCTCTTTTATGCTGTGAGTTGTTCTTTTTTCCAGCTTGTTTTCCAACCCCTTGAGTGAAATAAGCAACTTTAATGTCTTGCGAGCCTTGCCTAGACTCCTCTTGAACCATTTTGTTAGTCAATTCATTCAGACTCCACTTTTCCGTAATAGTGTTGTAATGAATTTTGAATGGTTCATACTGAGGAGGTAAGCTAGTGAGAATGAATTGGACGAGAAAAGCATCGTCCATAACCAATCCCAAGTTCTTAAGTTTGGCAGCAAGGTTAATCATTTCAATGACATGAGCGATCATTGAGCGAGAACCATCAAACTTCATGGTTACAAGATCTGCCATAAGTTTTCCAGCAAGGGATTTGTCTGCAGTCTTGAACCGATTTTTTGCGCTTTCAGTTTGGGGTAGGGAGGTTTTGATGTTGGTATCAATCACCATTCGCATAAACATCATGCTGAGCCTATTAGATCGTTCCCAATCATTATGGAGTTTGTTTTCCTCAGGCGTACTTGTGTCAGTAAGTGGGGCTGGCTTTTCCTTAAGGAGAGCCATGTCCAGTTCAAGTACGCCTAAAGAAAACTCAACTTGCTCTTTCCATTCTGAGTAGTTGGTTCCATTGAGTTTGACGATAGACATAGCGTACGAATTAAGGTTTGAGGGCATTGCAACTGCAGGTATAAAAGAAATGTAGGCTTCTTTATTAGAATAAAACACATGTCATAATAAGAGCTTAGGTTTAGCGCCTCTTGTGGGTAGGCAGTAGAACCATGCTATTGAAAGAATGATAAATATTAATGTTTCATGCGTTATTGTGCAAGCAGCAGCCGCCTGTGGACGGGACTGCATGCAATAGACCAGAGGAAACAAGGAATTTAAGCACGGAAGCGTAAAATAAAACAAGAGATAAACATTAACGTTTTTTTTTTTTTGCATAAACATTTGTCATTCTTTCAAGTAATCCACAGCAAGGATAATTAATGTCTAGTAACTCCAAGTAAATTCCATACATGAATTCAACATATAAATAATTATTTTGCAAATCATATATAGACAATTATCTTGCAAGTTCCAGGTCATGAATTTAATGTCAAACTAGAAAACAATTGCATTCAATATGTATACTTTCTGAAAAGTTTTCGCATACAATAAGTTGTTCCATATTATACAGTAGGTCAAATATTAAAGTAGAAAAAAAATCAACTTTTGCGGAAATATAAACTTTCCAGATCCAGAATACAATAAATAGAACAATATTGATAATCATGATTACTGTAGCAACTTAAATAATACGAATATTAAACTTGAATCATATTAACATTAATAATCATTATCATTATCATAGTAAAATTACAAACATCATATCAAAGATCTATGGTAGTTTCGTTTTATATATTGATGGATAATCATGAATTCTAAAACCATGCTCCGATACCACATGTAATCTATATCTTGCGAATAACATAAACCCTAAGATCTAGAATTACATGATTATCACATATGTAAAGAACTAATAAAACATACCTCCAGACATATTGTATACGAATCAGCAATGGATGTTGTCGAATGCTGTTTCAATTGAGAAAGAAAATGGTTTCTCTCTCTTTTCCTATATGTTTCTTTATGTGTTTTCTGTATATCCTTTGTGATGGGCAAAGGTTAATATTTATAGGTAGAGAGAGGACCAAATTTCCAGATTTGTAGACTTAATCTTGATCGTCCATCAAGATCAAGATAAGAGAAATTAACGCTCTAGATTATAACCGTTTTATTTATTTAGCATATTAATAGGAAAAACATTTTAGATTCTATTAACCACATAATGAGGAAGGAAACGTTTGAGAAAAGAAACGGTCCATTAATGTACCACATAATGAGGAAGGAAACGGTCCATTAATGTACCACATAAATTTCCTTACAAAACGATCAAATTTCCTTACAGATTAACCAAGACTTAGTTTATATTTGATGTCATGCCTCTTTTCCTCTATATGAATTTAGCTTCCTGTATAGAACGTTGAGAAAGACCATATTATAATGAACAATTATTAAAACTAAGGAGATAATAAATAGAAATGGGCAATCGTCCCTTCTTGTATATGACGTTTAGAGCATTATTAAAATCCCCATGCAACCTATGGCATTTGAATAGTAGAAGTAGTAGACATCATTTCATCCCACAGTTTCTCCCTCTCTAAATAAGAGTTGCTTACATACAGAAAAGGAGTAGTACATTGAAAATCTCCCCTATTTATAAGTACTGTAATTATTTGCTGAGCACTCTTTGCTGATATGTGAATAGTCTAAATCATTGCATCGATGATGATTAAAATTCACCCCTAGGACCCTATCTCATTATTATCCAAACTACTCCACTATAGGGGAATTTAGATACAAATTTTTGAATGCCATTGTCTCCTAGTTTAGTCTCATAAAGGACAATAATAGAAGGTTCATAAGCTTGCAAAGTATTGAATATATATAACATTTTATTTTCTGTATTCAATCCTGTATTGAATATAGATAACATTTTATTTTCTGTATTCAATCCTCTTACCTTCCAAGTAGTGACATTCATTTTATCTTAATGGTGCCCCTTGTAGTTCTTTTAGCAGGAGCTTGTGGGTGTTGTGCTACTTTCTCGTGTTTTTTCTTGTATTTTTCATTTTCCTCTAGCACATGAAGGACATTTTTAGGTATATTATCTGGCTTTTTAACTTCTTCAATGTGTTGTCTAATATCTTCCATAAATTGTTGTTCATCATCTAATATGTCTTGTGCAAGTGTGAATTCTTCTGTTATTGAAATCGAATCAGTACTTTGAGCTTTCAATTGTTCTATGTTCTGTGCGTTACTGTTAAATGTTGGGTTGTTGCATTCTGGCACATCTTCTGGTATATGGGAATCACTAGATGTGGGAACATCTGAAGAAAAAGACGGATCTATTGAATCGTCTAGGGATAGATAAGAGAATTGACTAGATGTATGAACTGTAGCATCCTGTAGTTGAAGAAGCTTTGCTGCTAAAATCTTTTTTTACCGAAGTCTGATTGGTGTGAACATTTTCCTATTTACCTTTCTATAGGAAAATATGGACTCCCCATGAATAGTCAGATGTATATTTGTGGTTGTAGAACATTCAGTGCCTTTTTGTTGCTCTTTTCGCTGCCAAGATTTTTGATACTTTAGCGTATAGTTGCGAATGTTGTGTTCATATACCATACATAGTTTTACCTTGTACTCATAAGCAACTTGCATTTCAATTGGACTACCATCAAAGTTTATACCGTCTATAGTGTGAGGGTATTCAAAAGTATGATCGATTTCAATCAAAAATCGAACTTAATTTATACAAATCTCCTTAGTAGTAGTATTATCCATACGCACCAGTTTACCCAATATACTAGCAATTCGACTAATCACATCTTTATTCCATAGTTCAAGATTTAAATTTAGAAAGTTTACCCAAATAGGAATGGATGAGAAATAATCCCTAGTGAGTGACATACTAGGCTTCCATAATTTCAGAATTATGATCTTAGAATTAAATGTGTATGGGCCTGATTTAATGACTTTAAGACAATCATGCTCCCTTTTGGAACGCACAATGATGAACCATCATTGTTTGTAGTAAATATCAACATAACCAACATGATTCCATACCTTTTCTACGAATGTACTAAACAGGTCATAGAAAGGACGACTTCCAATAACATAAGCGACAACTGTGTTCTACCATTTCATTTCAATGGTAACATTATTAGTTTCAGGGATGGTGAAAACAGTATTCCCGTTAGTGTTGGTTGGTGGCAAAAAATCTAGATCCAAGTCATTTATTTCATCAACAGCCAAGTACATTCCCTAACTGTTTCAACCCATGATTGAGACCGGGGGAAGCCTTGCCGCTCTGTCCGGTGGTTTCGATGGTATTTCTTTATTGGTAACCGTTCCTGCTCCGATGCCTTTTTCGCCATGGATATTTAATTTGTCTATCATATATATATATATATATATATATATATATATATATATATATATATATATATATATATATATATATTCAAACGATGCAAATTTTATATATTCAATATTGTTTATATGCATTGTTCATAATGTAAATCTTATTTAAATTGCATACATAGTTATTAAATCAGTTTATGGAGAAATAAATTTAATATATTTACCACTTTCTTACATTTATTATGTAACTGAGAACAGTCAAACAATGAAAATTCACAATTTTAAGATGGATTTTTTCCACTTTAACCTGTTTTTTCAAACTTACTACGCAAATAGCCTCATTTCAAAACTAATTTCACATGGTCCTGTTTTGATAGCTCAGCATTGAGTTGGCCAGAGTTACTGATGATTTTTGAGAAGTGCACTGACGATTTTTCAAAAGCCATTTCAAATGGCTGCAGTATATATGATTAGCTTAACTTTGGGCTGGTAAAAATAGAAAAATATGTGAAATTATTTGAGTAATAAGTTTGAAAAAAAAAAAAAAAAAGAGAAAAAGCAATTAAATATCCTTTTAAGACATGTATGGACAATCTAATAAAATAAGACTGTCTTGCAGCAGACCTCACATACCTCACATGCAAGCAACAAATATCAACCAAAAAAGCATCCGATGATACAACTGTCGAGAAACTACCACGGTAAAGTAAAATAAAGTTCAGATCACCGTACAAGAGTAGTTATACAATTATTACGGAGCTGTACAAAGTAAGAACAAAGCGCTTTTCGTCTATGCTACCTACGCAGGACTACGAAGCATTCCCCGGACTGATGCCAGCGCCAATTTGCGTACCCGGTGGTCCAACAACCGACTGTTGGGGTGGCGCAGCCACAGTCACCACAATAGCCGGCGGCGGACTAACCGCCGCAGGCGGCACACCAGAAACGACGGTCGGCTGACCCAAGACAGCAGGTGGGGCCGCCGCCGTCAAAGTCGGTGGTGCTGGGGGCGATGTTGATGTGGCGGTGGAGGCAGCAGTCGGTTGCCGCGGCTGCACCGGAATGCTCTGAGTAAAGGGAGGGGGAATGGTGGCGGCGGTGGCGGGGTCAGGGAAGCTGGTCGCTGCGGCACATGCTGGGTCCGTGGGGCTGCTGCCGGCCTGACATGGGGGAGGTCGAGCTACTTTTTGGGCACCGCCGTGATGGAGGAGGGTGAGACCGAGGAGTAAACCGATGATTGATATGGCGGCCACGATGAAGAAGAATATTTTGGTGGCTTTGCCAACGTAACACAACATCGCTACTGTTGTGACGGTGGTGTGAGCGAGTGAATTCAGTGGGGTTGAGAATTTGGGGTTGGCTGGCTTGTTGATGAAAATGAGCGATGAAATGGACGAGAGAATGTGAGGGTAGTTTGTGCTCCACTTAATTATCCTTTTTTGTTCTTGCCTCACTTGGGTCCATGTGCTGTGCCTACTTTTTGTATTTTCTGAATGAGCGCGTGTCAGGTCGAACTATAAAAAATTCACGCTGATAACGTCTTGCCCTACTAACATATTTTTTACAATATTTGCACATAATACCTTAATTTATTTGGAGAGTTTCTTCTTTTCTTTTTAACTATTAATGATTTAATAGTTAAAAAGAATGTGAGGGCATCCGTGCTTCATAAACGCATATGCTCACAACATGCTTTCAAAGTTCAGCGTCTATTCAACTAACATCCTACTTGGGATGCTTATGAAAACCGTCCAAATTCCTATTTTACAATGTCTTTTTTTTTTTTCTTTCTATTTCTCATTCAAAAACCTAAACAAAATATCATTGCAATCAACTAGACTAAAAGATGGAAAGTCGATATTTTGAACGATGCTATTGTTGGTCCAACACAATTGTTACCAAACGTGTTTAAACTATTATTGATCTTCAATAGACCACTTGGTTTCTCTTGGTGTGGTGTTGGATCTTTAGTCATTTACGTATGTTTTTATTTCCATTTAATCGTATAAACATTCGCATGGAAGTACTTTTGTATGCTAAATTTGATATTTAAGTCCCTCGAATTACCATGCGAGATAGATGATATAAGTGCACTAATGATTATTTTATCATACTACCGAATACGGTTAGATTAATTAATTGGTACACCACTTGGTGATTTCTTCATATTTCACCTTCATGGACGTTGTCTAGTAGAAACTATCACTCTGAGATAATAACCTAAATAAATGAATATTTACAAGATTACTTAACGAAAAGAAGGATCGTCCCTTTACCTTTTTAGGGGTAATGATAGGAAAACCACATATATTGCTCGTTGTAGATGTTTATTTTTGTTATAAATTCCAAACAAACCAAACAAATTTTCTTCAATTACAAAATCAGACCATATATGTATTAGAATAAGGGAGGATTTTCAAAGTGAGATACAGAAACACATCTCTATCCACAGCATCCATGCTAGCTGCTCTATGGTTCTAACTTTTGGCAAGTCTATTGGCAAAAATTAACCGTTTATTCCATAACATCTTTGCCCTTAATATTTTCTTAATTATAAACTGTAATAGTGTTTTATTTTGTAGAACAGAAATCGGAAAGAGGTTTCTCTATAGGGTATTTAAATAATAGGGGATTTGCACGAAAGGTCCCTATTCTTGTTGTTATTATAAGGAAAGCCCATGTAGAAATGAGTATGTAAATTGTGACGACCTGCCATTTCGTACCATTCAAATCGACAATAATCCACACATGTAGGACTTGAATGATGCGAAATAACAGATTGTAAATAAATTTGAAGCCAATGAAATCAAATACATAGAATCATAGACACAGAACAATCAGAATAACTCGCAGCGGAATATAAAATTAACATAGTAGTTCATGAAGCTACTATAACAGAGTCTCAAACCAAATACATAATACAGTCTGAAAACAACATAATAGAAATCCCAAATACGTAGAAGTTCACTAATACATGAGATAAACTAGAACAGCTGAAACAGAAGTAGATATAAATGTAGATAAGCAGAAACTCCAGCAAAGACCAGCTTCAGAAAGAGAATCCAAAGCTGTGAATACTCAGGTTGACCCGAGCGTAAAGTAAAACACAAAACACTCGAGTCATGACATATATACTTATATAATGTAAACCAACTCAAGTGAATTGTAGTAGAAATGCACAATAACTTAAAGGATGTTTGGAATCGTCCATCCTTTAAGAATCAGTTAAACTATAAATTAAATACATCCCGTGTTTAAAATTTCAAAATGGTATTTTATACTTCGAAGTCAAATATCATTTTAAAAATTCATAATCATTCAAAATCCATTTCAAAATATCAAATATCGTTTCTTCCAAACCACATTCATTTATTTAAAATACCATTTCAATACACATTTCAAAATAGTTTATATTTCAAAACAAATTACTTCATTCTAAATCAAAAAAAAGATGAAGTTATTATATTTAATAATTAAATTATTAAATTTCCAAAATTTTAATCTTTTTCAAAATTCATTTATTCACTTAAATTTATTAAAACAATGAAAATTCAAACTTTCCCAGCATTTAGATAAGAGGGAATTATCGTGAAGGACAAATATTAGGGCTTTTTTAATCATAAGGACAGCCCGCTAAAATTTTATCCTCAAGTACAAATCACTGCAGCTTGCCTCTCCAACTCCAGATCTTGCTACAAAACCCACACCATCGCTTCCTTCTCCAACCCAATAAACTCCGACCGAGACGTGGACCTCTCAGATCTCGACAACACCTTGGCAGAAATCAAGGACCTGCACGCGGAGTTCGAGCTCGAGAGGCGAATTCGGAAGAAGATGGAGTCTGTGAAAAAATCTGAGATGAAGGAGCTCGCGGAGAAGAAAAGAACACGCGAGGAAGCGGAGAGCGACCGTGAAAAGTTAGGGATGGAGATCAAGCACGTGAGTGAGGATTTCGAAAAGACGATGAAGGAGGCCGTGGACGAGAGGAGGAAGGGATGACGAGAGGATGGAAATCATTCTACTGTGTTCAGTTTTTGGGTATCGGTTTTGTATGCGATGTGGTATCAGTTTTAATAAAATAACACAGTATCAGTTTTTGGGTATCAGTTTTGTATGCGATGTGGTATCAGTTTTAATAAAATAACACAGTATCGGTTTTGTATGCGATGTGGTATCGGTTTTAATAAAATAAATAGTATGGATTTGTGGTGGAAAATTTCTGATGGGTTATTGGTTTTGACGAAACGGTGAAGGTGGTGGTATAGTGTGTGGTATTTGGAAGCGATGGGTAGGGTTTGCATCAGAAGGAATTTCAAAACCGATACCTAAAATTTCAAAACTGATACCTAAAAACTGGTATCAGTATCAGCTTTTAAGAGCATGGTGCTGGTGAGGGGGTGGCGTTGGCAGGTGGAGGAGGTGACATGGGGTAGTTGCACGACGCTGGTGAGGAGGTGACGCTGCAGCGATGGTGAACACAAAACGGGTGGAGAAGGTGGCACGAGGTGGTTGCTCCAAAACTTGTGAAGGAGGAGGTGGCAATGGTGGCGCTGGTGAGGAGGTGGCGGCGCTGGTGAGGAGGTGGCGTTGACGCAGGATAAGGTGGTCGGAGCTGAAAACGGGATTGAATGGGCACGGGGAAGAGAGATTTGTGCATTTGAGAAAAAATGGGCTTTGGGCCTGTCCTTGAGGATAAAATTATAGGCATGTGTACTTGAGGATAAATTATTTGAATATTTTGTCCTTTACAATAAATCTCCCTTTAGATAATTGCTACGAAAAGTTACTTTTAAAACAATTCAATTTCACAAAAGACAGCATTCAAAATGCTGTAATAGGGTTACACTAATTCAAATAAATCCTTAGTCAAATTCAACAAATATAGCACTTACAAAGTACTATAATAACCATTAATTCAATTGAGCCCTTTATTTCATTTATAATTAACTACAGCATTTACAAATGCAGTAATATCATTTACTTTAGAAAATAATAGCATTTAAAAATGCTGTTAATTAAATTCCAAATATTCATTATACTTTCACGAACCATTAAATTTTATTTAAACCATTTCAAACTTATAAAATCATATATTTTTCACTTTTATAACCATCATTTAATTTTCCCTAAATTCATGATTTTATAAAGTTAAATTTCCATGCAAAATCAATATTTAATAATAATTCACTTATTAAATTCCAACATTCAATTTCAATTCATAAAATTAAATTTATAACTTAATACTTAAGTTTAAATTTTCAAATATAACTTATTTACATTTTATTTACTTACTTCAAAAATTCACTTTTAGACAAAATTCATAAATTCCAATTTAAGTTATATTTCAAAATTCAACTCAATATTCATTTATTTCACATTGACTTATTCAAAATCCATTAATATATTATAAAATCATTTTAAATCCATTTAATTCAAAATATCATAAATTTATCATATTTAATTTAAATTCCATCTATAATTAAATCAAAATTTCCAAAATAACCTATATTTCAAATTTCCACTTTATCATTAATTCATTTCACTTATAAATTCTCGGAAAAATCAAAATACTTTACCAAAATCATTTTAAATTAAGTTTAAATCAAAATATTATAATATTTACACTTATAAAATATTTTAAAATTTTTAGAAAAACATATTTTAACTACGGGTCTGTATATAACTTCTACGCTAGGTAAAGTGATACGGGTAATATATCATTTCAACCCGTAATTTACACAGAAAACCCTGGTTTTATCAATTCAAACCCGCAGTCCCAGGTAAATGAAATAGTTTGAAAATCGTTCAGGCCTATCATTTCAACCCATAATGATTTTCCCCTATCTAAAGTCCGTTCGGGTATGTATCATTTCAACCCATAGTGATTCTAATCTATAAGGAACTTGTAGTGTAATAAACTGATATAAAATAACACACAACATAATATAACAATAACATATGATATAACATGTATTTAAGCATGGGTGAACATCATATGATCATAACATAGTAGATATAATATGATGATGCATTTTACAGATTCAATAGTGGTCAATTTACTAGTTATATAGGTATACACTGTCTAGTGAGAATAACTCACTGGTTTAAGTTGGAGATGACAACCGAAACACACAAACAACAATCTTCAGAGGCACGAAAGCACAACACAGATTTGAGTGAGAGAGAGTTAAAGATCAATTCCCTTGAATACAAATTAAACCAAACAATATAACAATCATAAGCTTTCAAACCAAAAATATGATTAAACTATGCTAGAATTATTAGCATAAATCAAAGCTGCAATGCTTTGCACTTGCTTTCAACACTCTTTAGGTTCGTCCATAAGTGGAATACATGTCTAAGGCAAGGGTTTGGATCAGGTTTGGGTGGATATGGATCGACCAAACATGATTTGTAGATGGTGCAAAGGTGGAGAGCATGAAACAACAACAAAACAAAGCATCACATGGTTTCCAATGTAATTCAAGGCTCAATAAGGCCACGACCAAGACACATGGGGCATGGCCATCACTGGTGAGGTCAAGAGGTGACATGGCAGAGGTGTTTCAGGTCGACTGGAGGTGGTGGAGGTAGAGTAGGTGGCCGCTAAGAGGTGTTGAAGGTGATGGAAACATTTATGCTCGGCTATGGTATGTAGTTGGAGTTTTGGAGCATTTGGTGAAGGATCATCAAACTATGGTGGCTCGGCTCGGGGTGGCCAGTGAGGAGGAGGTGGTGGTGACATGCTCAGGTGATGGTGGAGGTGGCAGGGCTTGTGGAGGAGCAAGGCCGAACCTAAAAGAAGAAGAGACAAGTGCAAAACAATATGAATTCAAGCATAAAAACTAAGGAAAAGAAATAAATTTGTACCAATTTCTTTTCACAAGCTATGGCGGAAAATTTTCAGAAATGAGATGAGAAAATTTTGTTTACGTGTATGAGAAATGATAATGGTCGGCTGAAGGTAGGGGTTATGGCCAATTGAATGAAAAGATGTTGGTTGGAATTGAAAAATTGGGAATACAAATAGCCATTAAGAAATAAAAAGTCACAAACCTTTCAAATTTCCCTATTTTCTTTTTATAAATTTAAATAACTTAAAATACTTATAAATTCAGTTCAAATTAGAAAATATAACAAATAAACAAAATATAAATAAATAAATATTGATTATATATGATTAAAATAAGAAAATAGCACAGAAATGAAAACTAGTCTAGAAAGTTTGAAAATAAATGGAATAAACTTTGAAATTTTTTATGTACATGAAAAATATTTATAAATAAAGATAAGAACATAAAATAAAAATACATTCACAAAAATAAATAAATAAATTTTAATTAAATATAATTTAAATGAAGAAAATAGCAGAAAAATAGAAACTAGCCTTTAAAAATAGGAAATAAATGCAATAGATTTTGGAAAATTTTATTATCACTTTAAAAATATTTAGAAATGAAATATCACAAACAAAAAAATTTAAAATAATTTCAAAATGAAATAAAGTCAAATTTAAATTTATATTCAAAAATCTAGGATTGTTACACTCTCCCCTACCCAAATCTTTTCGTCCTCGAAAAGAACGGAAAGGACAAATAGAGAAACAAGTAGAAAACAAAATAGTACCTGAAACGAACAATTCCGGGTTCGAAGCATGATTGCTCCCTCCGTTTCCCAGGTACAATCTCGATCGTTAGTACTCCACTATACTTTGACCAGATTAAAAGATTTCCTTCTGAGCTGCTTCGTACCTCTGTCAACAATACGAAGTGGCTTCCCCTCGACAGTAAGGTTAGGCTCAATATCCAAACTATCAAGAGCAGAAGGCTGGACAATAAGAGATGGATCATGAAGATGACGGCAAAGGTGCAAGACATGAAATACATCATGCACTCTAGAAAGTTTCTCAGGCAAATCTAAACGATAAGCCAAAGAAACAATTATTTCCATAATGCAGAAAAACCCTCAAAGAAGAAGAAGGTAGGAATAGCTAGGAGGAAAAATAGGTTGGAACACAAGTATGGACCATTATTTTAAAACCATATACATTTCAATTTAAAATTTTATATTTACAACATTTAAACATTTTTATAATATGATAAATAGTCATTTGATTCAAATTTGATAGTTCGAAGTAAACAATATTTAAAACATTTTACATAAATGATCAAAATATACTTTATACAATACTTTATCAAAATACTTTTATAACTCGTTGTCTTAACAAGTTTACTTTTGTTCCTGTAGACTTTGGCCATGCGTTGATCAGGCGCAAAGCTAGAATACTTCAGGTACTTAATAGACTTATTTCAACACCCAGTGAAAGTACTGGAAAACCTTTTAAAAACAACAGATATGAAAAGTACAATCCAAACAAATCAACCAAACCAAACATGTCAATCATGGATCGTGGATACACAATGATTGCACCTCAATCCCCCAGGAAACATCCGTACCCATAGGCTGACTACCGCTGCCCTGCGATTACGCCATGAAGACTGGTAGTACCACAAATACACAATGGTTATGCCTAGATCCCCCAGGAAACATCCATAGCCCCTGCAGATTACGCTACCAAATGACCCAATAGATCATAGATACACAAAGGTTACGCCTGGATCCCCCACGAAACATCCGTACCAGTAGGCTCTCGCATCCCTTGTGAATTACGCTATGCAGTCGCGCTCGTAAGACCATGGGGATCGCCGTGGAATTCGATGGACACTCGAGTATCATATCCGAAAAACCTAAATCAGAGAGAGAATAATATCGATAGAATGAATCCACAGTATGGCCACAAACCGGATATCAAGCAAAAGACACTTTCCATATCTTTACTTCGAAAATATGTATCATATAGTACCTTTCAAATTATTTTCAAATATCATACTTATATAAAGTCCATCGTATATAAGATTCCATTTTCAAATCAAATACTTTCCAAAATCAATAGTACATCAAATCATACTTATATATACTTCAATTATATAAGCTTTCACTTTACAAATTGAGTACCTTTTCCAATCAACAGTTTTCAAATCAACTTCATACTCATACAAATCCATTTATATAAGTTCGATAACTCCCAAATCACAGTAGTTAGTAAAACAAGGTTCTCAATATCAATTCCTTTTCAATATCAATTCAGTTTCAAAATCATATATGATTTCGCCAAATCATTTCTTCCTAATTACATATATTCAATTTCAAAGTTTCTTAAAACAATAGATTTAGAAAATAATCCAAATTTCTAATTCAACAAAATTTATGTCAAACAAATTCATTTCCATTTCAAACATATACTCACTTTCAAAAATCATAATACTTTCAAAGTTATAAATCTTTTGAAACCAAAATACTTGAAATCATTACACTTCGAAAATCATAACTTTTCGAAATCATACATTTGAAATCATACAATTGAAATCATAAAACATTCCTTTAATTCTTTACATTTCACAAATTTATTCAATTTAAACCCAAATCTAAAATTTCCAACTTTAATTCAATTCAAACCAACTAAACTTATATTCTTTATCAAATACCATATACCTTTCAAAATTTCTTAACTATGAAAAGTTATCCTTGATTGGGAAGTGCCCGAACCTTCAAAATAATCGAAGAAATCATATTTTAAATCCAAGAGTTGGAAATCACCAACAAATCAGTAAACCAATTCCAAAAGATAAGGTTATACCAAAACAAAATCTGAATCTCGAGGACTGAACACAGGCTTACTTTAAATCATTTCAAATATATATACATACATATATATTCCGAACATCAAATCATACTTCAAAATCTGAAATCAAAATTTGTTTCACAAAATCACTCGCATAACAAAGCTACTAGAGTGACCTCTCCCCCACTCGGAAACTCGAAAATCAATGTCGATGATGCATGCATTCATCACCGAAATTATTTTCCAACGACGTAAGTGAGTTCTGGACTTTTTATTTTCTTGAAACTTCTTTGAAATCAATTCGAAATCATTAGGATTAGTTCGGATACATTTGAAACATTTTTATTCGGAGTAATATCTTTAAATCATATTATTATTATATATTTTCCAAAATCCTAAAACTGATTTCAAAACACTGGGGTTCGAGTCCTCGAAATTCAAATTCAAAACCCTTCAGTTATAAATCGTTTTTATATAAATCAAATTCTTATAAATTTTTCAAATTTTCAAATCTTTTCAAATTTTCATTTTTAAAAGGTATTTTCATTTTTAAAAGGTACATAATCCTTTCAAAACTTCAATTTTTCAAAGAAAGAAAAATATATAATCCATATCGAAAACATTTCACTTTTATATATATAATATGGGCCATCCTTATCAAAATAATAATTTCGATGTATGCACAAATTCAAAATATAACCAAACACAAATTTCCAAAGAATGATTCATGGATGGATTTTATAACAAACAGAGATTCAAATTTCATATCATATGGAAACATGAACATAAATATCTTAGTTTGAGAACTTCCGCAAAGCAAAAGATACAATAGTGTTCATGGATGAAATCTAACAACTACTGATAATAAACAGATCCACAGAATACCACCCTACAAAAACAAAGCATCCGTATTAATTCTACCGGGTGGTACTTCAACGGGTCCAAAACACTCCCCCTCAATATGCCCCCAACTTCTACATTTCTGACATAAATGCACCACACTCCCATCTTCCTTCTCGAATTGTGGATACACAGCTTTCCTTCCATGTTGTCTCTCAGGGCAGTCTCTGGCTATATGCCCAAACTTCCTACAATGGTAGCAAATGGTTGATAGGCCAATTGATGCAGTGGGAGCAGATTTCACTTTCTGGCAGCTGCTTGGAAAGTGTCCCTTCTCCCGACATTTAAAACAGAAAATCTTGGACCGAAACCGTTTGCCCTCCATCCATTTTCCCCCATTTCTCTTCCTACACATGGCTGCATAGTGTCCCTTCTCATGACACCGATAACAAATGACATGGTCATAAGGACCAGGTCCTGCCCTTTCCTTCCACAGCCTTTCCCACTCCTCGATAACTTCCTCCCGCTCCTTACGGGCTAGTGCTCTTCGTGCCCGACGAGCTACTTTCTGCTCTTCCGATTTAGCCATATCCAAAATAACTTCCTATCATCAAAGAGTTCGAATCAACAAGATAGGAATAAAATTCTAATGAATCCAAACAAAAGGATTACCAACAAGGCGGATACATGAGGGATGAAGTTTAGAAAATCTTGATTTTAAAATAAGAAAAAATTTATACCAAATAATCTTTGAAAATCTTTTAAAAATCATTTGGAAATTATATTATGCTTCGAAAATACGTACTCTCACAAAGAAAGGATTCTGAGATTGATTTCACTCATTCCAGGGTATTTCTACCCTATCTCTAATGAGTTTTTTCTCCGGAGGCTATGGTTTGCCTAAAACCAAAGCTCTGATACCAACTGTGACGACCTACCATTTCGTACCATTCAAATCGACAATAATCCACACATGTCGGACTTGAATGATGCGAAATAACAGATTGTAAATAAATTTGGAACAAATGAAATCAAATACATAGAATCACAGACACAGAACAATCAGAATAACTCGCAGCGGAATATAAAATTAACATAGTAGTTCATGAAGCTACTATAACAGAGTCTTAAACAAAATATATAATACAGTCTGAAAAAACATGATAGAAATCTCAAATACATAGAAGTTCACTAATACATGAGATAAACTAGAACAGCTGAAATAGAAGTAGATATAAATGTAGATAAGCAGAAACTCCAGCAAAGACCAGCTCTAGAAAGGGAATCCAAAGCTGTAAATACTCAGGTTGACCCGAGCGTAAAGTAAAACACAAAGCATTCGAGTCAGGACATATATACTTATATAATGTAAACCAACTCAAGTGAATTGTAGTAGAAATGCACAATAACTTAAAGGATGCTGGGGATCGCCCATCCTTTAAGAATCGGTTAAACTATAAATTAAATACATCCAGTGGTTAAAATTTCAAAATGGCATTTTATACTTCGAAGTCAAATATCATTTTAAAAATTCAAAATCACTCGAAATCCATTTCAAAATATCAAATATCGTATCTTCCAAACCACATTCATTTATTTAAAATACCATTTCAACACACATTTCAAAATAATATATATTTCAAAACAAATTACTTCATTCTAAATCAAAAAAATGAAGTTATTATATTTAATAATTAAATTATTAAATTTCCAAAATTTTAATCTTTTTCAAAATTCATTTATTCCCTTAAATTTATTAAAACAATGAAAATTCAACTTTCGCAGCATTTAGAAAATTGCTACGGAAAGTTACTTTTAAAACAATTCAATTTAACAAAAGACAGCATTCAAAATACTGTAATAAGGTTACATTAATTCAAATAAAACCTTAGTTAAATTCAAATAATATAGCACTTACAAAGTAGTATAATGGCCTTTAATTCAATTTAGCTTTTTAGTTCATTTATAATTAACTACAGCATTTACAAATGCTGTAATATCCTTTACTTTAGAAAATAATAGCATTTAAAAATGCTGTTAATTAAATTTCAAATATTCACTATACTTTCACGAACCATTAAATTTTATTTAAACCATTTCAAACTTATAAAATCATATATTTTTCACTTTTATAACCATCATTTAATTTTCCTTAAATTCATGATTTTATAAAGTTAAATTTCCATGCAAACTCAATATTTAATAATAATTCATTTATTAAATTCCAACATTCAATTTCAATTTATAAAATTAATTTTTTAACTTAATACTTAAGTTTAAATTTTCAAATATAACTTATTTACATTTTACTTACTTACTTCAAAAATTCACTTTTAAACATAATTTAAATTCCAATTTAAATTATATTTCAAAATTCAACTCAATATTCATTTATTTCACATTTTGACTTATTCAAAATCCATTAATATAATATAAAATCATTTTAAATTCATTTAATTCAAAATATCATAAATTTATCATATTTTCATATTTAATTTAAATTCCATTTATAATTAAATCAAAAATTCCAAAATAACCTATATTTCAAATTTCCACATTATCATTATTTCATTTCACTTTTAAATTCTCAGAAAAATCAAAATACTTTACAAAAATCATTTTAAATTAAGTTTAAATCAAAATATTATAATATTTACATTTCTAAAATATTTTAAATTTTTTAGAAAAACATATTTTAACTACGGGCCTGTATATAACTTCTGCGCTAGGTAAAGTGATACGGGTAATATATCATTTTAACCCGTAATTTACACAGAAAACCCGGGTTTTATCATTTCAAACCCGCAGTCCCAAGTAAATGAAATAATTTGAAAATCGTTCAGGCCTATCATTTTAGTCCATAACGATTTTTCCCTATTCTAAGGTCCGTTCGCGTATGTATCATTTCAACCCATAGTGATTCTAATCTCCAGGGAACTTGCAGTGTGATAAACTGATATAAAATAACAGACAACATAATATAACAGTAACATATGATATAACAGGTTTTTAAGCATGGGTGAACATCATATGATCATAACATAGCATATATAATATGGTGATGCATTTCACATATTCAAATGTAGTCAATTTACTAGTTATATAGGTATACACTGTCTAGTGAGAATAACTCACTGGTTTAAGCTGCAGACGACAACTGAAACACACAAACAATGATCTTCAGAGGCACGAAAGCACGACACAGATTTGAGTGAGAGAGAGCCAAAGGTCAATTCCCTTGAATACAAATCAAACCAAACAATATAACAATCATAAGCTTTCAAACCAAAAATACGATTAAACTATGCTAGAATTAATAGCATAAATCAAAGTTGAAATGCTTTGCACTTGCTTCCAACACTCTTTAGGTTTGGCCATAAGTGGAATACATGTCTAAAGCAAGGGTTTGGATTAGGTTTGGGTGGATATGGTTCGGCCAAACATGGTTTGTAGATGGTGCAAAGGTGGTGATCATGAAACAACAACAAAACAAAGCATCACATGGTTTCCAATGCAACTCAAGGCTCAATAAGGCCACGGCCAAGACACATGGGGCACGGCCATCACTGGTGGGGTCAAGAGGTGGCATGGAAGAGGTGTTTTAGGTCAATTGGAGGTGGTGGAGGTGGAGTCGGTGGAGGCTAAGAGGTGTCGAAGGTGATGGAAACATTTATGCTCGGCTATGGTATGTAGTTGGAGTTTTGGAGCATTCGGTGAAGGACCATCAAGCAAAGGGAGCTCGGCATGGGGTGGCCAATGAGGAGGAGGTGGTGGTGACATGCTCAGGTGGTGGTGGAGGCGGCAGGGCTTGTGGAGGAGCAAGGCCGAACCTAAAAGAAGAAGAGACAAGTGCAAAACAATATGAATTCAAGCATAAAAACTAAGGAAAAGAAATAAATTTGTACCAATTTCTTTTCACAAGCTATGGCTGAAAATTTTCAGAAATGAGATGAGAAAATTTTGTTTACGTGAATGAGAAATGATAATGGTCGGCTGAAGGTAGGGGTTATGGCCAATTGAATGAAAAGTTGTTGGTTGGAATTGAAAGGTGGGAATACAAATAGCCATTAAGAAATAAAAAGTCACAAACCTTTCAAATTTATCTATTTTCTTTTTATAACTTTAAATAACTGAAAATAGTTATAAATTCAGTTAAAATTCGAAAATATAACAAATAAACAAAATATAAATTAATTATATATGATTAGAATAAGAAAATAGCACAGAAAATGAAAACTAGTCTAGAAAATTTGAAAATAAATGGAATAAACTTTGGAAAATTTTTATGTACGTGAAAAATATTTATAAATAAAGATAAGAACATAAAATAAAAATAAATTCACAAAAATAAATAAATAAATTTTAATTAAATATAATTTAAATGAAGAAAATAGCAGAAAAATAGAAACTAGCCTTTAAAAATAGGAAATAAATGCAATAAATTTTGGAAAATTTTTATTATCACTTTAAAAATATTTAGAAATGAAATCTCACAAATAAAAAAATTAAAATAATTCCAAAATAAAATAAAGTCAAATTTAAATTTATATTCAAAAATCTAGGGTTGTTACATAAATTAGGTCTCTGTTTTTCCAAATCAAAAAACGCAAGTTGGCTTTCGTTTTTTAAACTTTAAAAATTTCAAAATCAGAAAGTGCAAACTATCTTGCATTTTCCTAATAGATTGCGCTTTTTAAAAATTTGAAAATTTTCAAAAATAATTCAAAATCAGAAAGCGCAAACTAGCTTGCGCTTTTGAAAATTTTCGAAAATGTTCAAAATTTCAAAAAAAGTTCCAAAATCAAAAAAATTCAAGTTACCTTGCATTTTCTATCAAAAAAGTGCATGGCACCTTGCATTTTTCATTTTTCAAAAATAAGGATCAAATTTACATATTCATTTCTGTAGGGACTTTTCCTATAACAACATCAAAAAATAGAACATGTTACTCTTTTCTTGTAAATAATATGCTAGGAAGAATAATTGATAATTAGGAAAAAAATGTACCACTCACGTTAAGTTTATTTTCTATTAGTATTGATTTGGATTAACTAGTTAGCAACTTCTACTTGCCAAATTTGTACTAATTGGAATTATAGTAACTTTTATTTGTATTCATACATTTAGTTATTTTCATTTTTGTTCTTTTCGTGTTCATAGACTTGGACTTGATTCTGAAATACAAAAATTAGGTTGATCAAAAATTTAAGGGCAATGATGTCCGAATTATAATTATTTTGACGTGTACTGGTTGTACCCAAAATGGTGCCGATAGGAAATTGTTGGACATTCCTATGTACATTACTTAAAAGAATCAACACGATAGTTTAATCATTATTATCGTAAGCATACAACTCGGGGGGGGGGGGGGAGAGAGGAGAAATAGACCGAGTAGAATATACGTAGTGTATTTTTAAAAGAAATGTATATGAAAAAGAAAAACTTAACATATATGCATATAAAAATATAATACACAAATAAAAATGAAAACTTATTTCAGTCGGAACTAAAATAGTAAAGAAATAGAAATCTAGAGATAAATAATGCATTGTGGATAAATTCAAGCAATATTTTTGCGAATCCAAACGATCTTTCCGCAAGCATTTTCCCTTAATTGAATAGAAGGATCAAATTGATTATAGAAAGGTGACATCAACTAGTTGTTTTAGTGAACAAGAAAAATATTATTTAGTAAATAAACTAACCTTGAAACGATAATGACTAATTATTATTCTATAAAACAAGCTTGTATTTTATCTTTATTACTTTTTCTTAATAATTAAAAAAAAATTGGGATATCTGATTCAATCCCTGGAGTAACTAGTCATAAAACCCAAAAAAATAGATATACTCTTCCTATTAACTCAAAACTCCAAACGAAATTCAAGCTTAGGTAGTTGTTTTTCTTTAAAATACCACAAATGCAGAATTGATCGTTTTGCTATAAGAAACGACAAATAGGGAAGAAGAAATCTTATTTTTAAGAGATTCATTCATTTCCACTACATACATTATTGTCCCGCTTTTCATTTCCCTAACTTTAAGCTTGGATTTTTATCATTAGGTTTTTACATGCTTATCAATATCGAGATTATATGGTTTGATTGATAGAGTTAGGCATATACCTTAGGCGTAATACTGTAATTTATTATAAATTATTAAATCTCTAATTTTTTGAGAAAAATAAATGATTCTCTACGATTAGATCACTCGTGTAATTTTATTCCATACTAAAAAAATGGAGTTGTCAACATCCTGACAAGTAGCGATACCTCTCATATAATAAAAAATAAAAATAGAAAAATCCTAAAACCTAGAGAACTAAGATCCAAATAAAAATACAACAAAAAAACCACAAACTTGTTATAAACTAAAAGGAGATAAGAAGGCACTAGAAAAGGAGAGAAAATGTTATTCACACTGATATCAATTACATAAGATTGACTGATACAATTACATTACATAGGCTCCTTTATATATAGGCCTTGGAGAATGAGATTGAATATATTCCATGATGTGGGACTAAATAGAAAAATACAACGCATATTCACTTTAAAATTTACATATATTATAACATTCCCCCTTGAATATGCATCTTCAAAATCTTGGATGCTCATATGGTTACTAGAAATTGTTCCTTTTTGAAACGTCCATGAGTTGCTCCCTCTCATTATTATCTTGCTTTCATACATCCATTCAATTGTTATGAATACTGTCTGTTGCCTCATTAAAAACCTCTATTAAAAAAACCTAATGGAAAAACCTTGAACGAGGAAAAGAGTGCAACTTGAAATCATAGATATTATATAATGATATTCCTTCTAAGAATTTAATACTTCGGGATCAATTTAATGCCTCATTAAAACCCTTACTAAGAAAAACCCAATGGGAAAAATATTAGTGAAGGAAAGAAAAAAAAGAGTACAATGACATACCTTACTTTCTCATTTCTTCAAATAAAGTTTGATACTTCTGGACTAGACTAATGCCTCATTAAAACCTTACTAATAAAAACCCAGTGGGAAAAATCTTAGTTAAGGAAAATGGGTGCATTATAAAATATTTATAGATGCTCCCCCGATTTAAAATTTTCCTCTGAATTCATATTTGTCTTTCGATAACTCAAATTGGTTATAGATACTTCTGAGTCTATACATATGAATCTCATTAATAATATAATTTATTAGTAGTTTCCTTTGATATAATCAAATTTTCTAAGATTGGTTTTTCCAAATATGGTTTGCATTTTATGCATTTTGTATGCTACTTTTATGAAAAACACTTCATGTGCATTCATTTTTGTGCTTTATATTAGTTCTGCGCATTGCAACTATACATCTTTTCATGAATATTAAAAATTTCATTACAATATTACTAGAAAGCAGGAAGTAATCTACTCATCTTGAAGTATATCAAGATTTTCATTATAACAATACTTGAAAGAAATTTGTAATCTACACTTCATGTCTTTTGCATTCTTTATAACTACAAAAGTTATATATATTCTTCAGAAATTTGTATACTTTAATAAGTATTTGCATATCGCAACTATCACTTCAATGGATATTAAGAGTTTCATTACAACGATATTTAAAAATAGGAAGTAATCTACTCATCATGAATTATATCAAGATTTTCATTACAACAATACTTAAATGTAGGTTGTAATCTATTCTCCTTGTTCTTTGACTTCTTTATAACCACCATAGTTATTTATATTCTTTAGGAATTTGTATACTTTCATCACTTAATATGATTTAAACCATATTTATATCTTCGGGATATGTTAAGCATTTCAAGTACCTTTGCTACTTTATGGACTACATGTCCATATATCTCTATTAGTTAAAGATTCATGATGGCCAATCATGTTTTCCCCTAATTAAAGATCCTTAATTTATTTATAAACATAAGCGCTTTATTATTTACAAATTTATCATCAATGATTGTTTCTTGTCAGTTTTAGACATGATTCATTGAGATCTCTTTAATTATCATGTTTCAGGTACCTAAACCACTTCTAGGGTAATTTGACAATCATGTCATTAGTCTCTTCAAGAGCACCCTTAAGTGTTTCTTCAAGAACACTCATCTCTTTTATTTGACATCTTTATTACTTGCTCCAAAAGTATTTCAAACTGACTTCTGTACCATATTTCAGATATGGTTTACACATTTTGATCCTTCAAGGATTCAAAGCTATATTAGAGAAAGTCTAATAGGGATATTATTGATAATTTGTTCAAGTTAATCAATATTTTGCATCATTATACATGTTAACAAATATTTAACACTGATGATCAAAATGAACTTATATCCCTTTATCCTCCCCCTCAACGTTGACAAACATTGTCACATTAAATAATAATCATCTTTGGATTCTCATTTTGATCCACTATCATATTGTTACTAGCAAATACACCATAGATATTAATAATAGGAGGATAATTCTTTTATCAATTAATAAGATGCATTCAAGTGATATTGTGAACTTCTGGCTCATGTTTAAATATGGGATTCAATTATGCTAAATTTTGTGAAATGTAATCCATTTGAAATTGTACCAACTTTTTCTAAAATAAGCTTATGCCTTTCAATTTTAGAAAAACGCAAAGGTATTCTTTGATGTTTTCATTATAGTTCCAATATGGTAGCCATTCATTTATATATCCTCAAAACTCAACAAATTTCTTTTAAATTTGCTCGAGTTTAATGTATTCTGAATTAAGATACATGTACCATTTGGTAATACTATATGGGCTCTTCCGGACCCTTCAACTATATTAGCAGATTTGGTATGGTTGAAATTTTTAGCTAAATATTTTCAGATAGTTCGGAGAAAAAACTTCTGGTTTTTCAAAATAATGTGAGTAGTTGCACAATCTAGTAGGTATATGTTATCACTCAAATATTGATGGTCCATATCTTAAGAACTAAAGACAACATAGTTAGTCAACTACTAAATTTATAAGCATAAATAAATGCTAGTACTTTCTAAAATTTAAAATAGACTACTGATTAAAGCCAACATTATCGGTACATTATTTCAATTAGTTATGAAAGAAAAAAAATTACAAGCACCAACTTCCAACTGATTGATTGAACTGAAATAAAATAAAATCCACATAGCAGAGTTCAGGCTGCTACTATTGATCAATCCAACCATATCATTTATTATTGCACTTAGATTTTCATCATTAATAAAGTTTCATTCATCAACTTCGAAGAAATGATCTAACATCAGGTTAGTATTACTAGACAATCCTTTCACATAATTTTAGTTTAGAAGTAATTCTAAATATAGAGGAATTGTATTTTCTAATAGATTTAAAGACTTGAAACTTCAAGTTCAACCACTCGTGTCTAGTGTTTAGAAGTGTGACCATATTTTGGTGGTCATAACGCTCCTTCAGGGAGTTCTATAGGTAAAGATGATATTTTTCGGTTAAATGTTTCATTTTAAGTTTGTCGTGGATATGACACCTTAAAAATACAAAAGCCATTGTTTTATCATATTGGATTATCATTTTTATGGCATTTTCTAAGCAACAAGATTATTATTGAATGTCAACATCCAATATTTATGATAAAAAGTTATCTTCTAATAAGTCCAAAGCTTTAAATTCAAGCTTGGCTGTGTCTATTATATTATCAACTACAAGTGGAAATAAAAATGCAAAAGCATCAAAATATTGTTTATGGGTATATAATCAATGCATTTCATGAAATAAGAACCCATATCTAATAGTAGTTATAGTGAAAGAAAGAAAAACATTACTGCAAAATAGTAAAAAGACCACCAAATATAATCTATAAAAGCGACTATAATTTCTTATTTACATCCTTTTGATAGCTGTAGATCTAATCTCATTAATTGCATTCGTTAGTTTCCCTGAAAATGCAAAACTACCCTTAAAATATGGAAAAGCCTTTATATGGGTTGATCGGTGGAGAAGAGATAAATTATAATCAAAGATTGTGCTGACTTTATTATGTTTACTTTCATAATATAGCCAGATTTAAGAATATGAATAGGTAGTACTAAGTAACGTTTATTAATTCATAACAACTAAAATAGTGAGAAACATAAATATATACCATGTATATACGTTATGTTCATTGTCAAAAATAAGAGATATAAAAGAAGAATAAATGTATGAAGTATTGATATGCATCTTTGTTAGACCATTCTCATTAATCAATTAATTGTATTTAGTGATTTTTTTAATTGCTACTGACTAATATATGAATTAATATATGTGGCTATTTGCATATTGTAAGCTAAACAAAGAGAGAAAATTTGTATATCACATGTTAACATTCATTTTATGAAGAATCCAAAATACTTACTTGATGAGCCAAAGGAAAGAAACTTGATTTATTACATATTTTACCTTTTGAAAGACATGATTGGATGCATGGAAGAAGGGAAAAAATTTAGGAAATAAACTTCCTATTAGAATACCTTGTTTTCTATTAAAAAGAAAGAGAGTAGGAGAGTAGATATATTTCTATGTATTTATTTGGTTTAGTAAAAGCACCAAATATATCAACAAATCTTTTCTGGAGATTTTTTTAATATTATTATCACCACTTCTGGAGTGAACAAATTTCTAGACATTTATTTGGATTAGTAGTTAATACCATTGGCAAATATTATTAGAACTTCAGGTTCCAATTCTACTTTAAAATAAAGTCTTTGTTTAGTACTTTAGATCCTAAATGGTACAAATTGATTTTCATTATCAAACTTCAGGTTTGATTGCAACTGGAATTTACAATAATCTGAATTAGCTTTTCTAATAATTCAAAGCTTCACATCTTAAATTTATATATTTGAGTTTTGATACATAAACCTTTTTTTTAGGACTGCAAACTTATATGCATAATTTTTATTTGAGAACTTCAGGTATCCAATATTAAATACAATAAAACAAGATGACTCTTCATAATTGTATTCGAAATTAAGAATCATAATACTATTTCTCTTCGAGGAAATAGTATTTACCACATTTCTAATGTTATTTCAACATATTATTTTTATGTTATGCCTTCTGGACATATCAACATCTTCTTCTGGAATTGCACGCTTATATTTTTTCATGGCTTTATTTTAGCTTATGAAAACTTTAATCTTTCACCTTCGCACATATGAACTTTAGGTTCTTATTCCTTCATATAGACTTAATACGATCTTCTAGATACGTATTATCCTTATATTTGTTTCTCTAAGAAACAGTGAAATATTTCTTCTTGAAATATAAATTATGTGGTAAAATTATTTCTACAGTTCTCACTAAATCGAAATGCAAACAAAAAAATTCAAAATGAAAACTTTTTTTTTCATCGAACAATGGAATGAGATCTAAAAGTTTAGATCTACAGTAAAATAAGATCTAAAACGGTAAGATTAGTAGAGAAAGATCTATGAGGTAATATATATATATATGTATGTATGTATACGTATGTATATAATGAAATCTAGAAAATTAGATCTATGATAGATGAGATCTAGAAAGAAAATTAACAAAATAAGGTCAAAAATTACATCTTAGTCTTTGGAACTTTAGTCTCAGATCAAATTTAAAATTATCACTAAAAATGGATATACATGAATGAAAATTAAATAAGAGATCCGATGATTAAAATCTACAGATCTAAAGAAAATATCATATGAACATGATAGTATAATCTACAAGGGATTTGAAAAATTAGAACTAAAAAAATAAGATCTACAACAAAAAAAGATCCGAAATACATGGAAAAAAAAGATGTACAAGTATAATCAGCTCCGAATAATTAGATCAATGATACAATGAGATCTAAAAGAAAAAAAATTAATAGAATGAGATCAGAAAGATTAGATCAATTAGATCAGAAAGATAGCTTACCCTTTAGAAGATTTATAAGAGCTTCGTGCTGATAACGTGTTATAAACTAAAAGGAGATAAGAAGCCATTAGAAAAGAGGAGAAAATTTTATTCACGTTGATATCACACTACAACAAAAAGTGTCTTTTATAGCGGCATATAGCCACTATTAATCACAACCATAGCGATTTGATAAGCTGTATATCGACATGTTATAAAAAATTGTTGAATATTTATAACACAAAATATGCCGCTATGGTTGAGCCTAGTTTTATAACGCAAATTTGCCGCTATGGTACGTTAATTCAATAGCTCATTATAGCCGCTATAATACAGCTAAATCTCAAAGGAACTGGAAATCTTTATAACACCATTTTGCCGCTATAAAATATTTATTCAATAGCGGTCATTTCACGCTATTAGTATTGATAAATTCTTTTACAGCTCATATATGCCGCTATAAAAATCGTAGATACACTTTTCAAGAGCTATGCCTATATATTACATTTTAATGATAGCAATCAAACTAAATCTTCATAAACGAATAAAGATTATAATCAACAAATATAACACAAGAGCATGCTCAGAAAGAAATATGATATATTTACAATTTACACTTTACAATTCACACTGTATTTTATTCCATTTACTATTCACTGTTACATTCGCTTTACAAATCTATTCACCGCCTCACTGCCCTTCTGTCAAGCTGTCAAGATGTGCATTTCCATTGCGTCCTCTTCATAACCCTCTACAACTTCAAATAGCATTTCATACCATCCATCACAACCAGTTCACCAAGCACTGACCATCACAATCAACATTACACTAACAACAAAGTCAAACCCTAGTTCACCCACTGATACACTGAAACAGTTCACATACCACTCCCCATATCACATTCTGCTGTGCAAAAGTCATAAAATCTCCTCTCCGTTGAACAACAGCTGCAACTACACTGCCATTCTCCTGCACTGCACACTGCAGTTAACCAAACCACCATCATCCACTATCACCATCAAGTTTCACAACCATCTCCTTCCTACAACCTTGCAACACCATACATATATCAATCCATATTCCTTTGCCATTGCAATTCTGTCAACAGACATTATACATCATACTTGTAATTCCTGATAAACATCCCTCCCTCTACTCCTCTAATTAAGCGCAATTTCTTTGCAACTCCATCCACAAACTTTCTACTTCATCTCACTGCCATCATACTTTATCCACACAGCAACACTCATCGACCCTCATCGACTATCATCTTGCCACCACAACACACTTACACCCATTCTCGAACATAACAACTTCTTTCCTACACCTGTCACACATCCCCTGAACATGAAAACTTTTGCATACAATTAACATCAACCAACTCTCAGGCATTAACTCTTATACCAGTGCCACTTCACCTATCATCTATCGTACCACTTCATCGTTCATACCAATACAAGCCTGACCCCCATCTCACTGCCTACACAGTGCAGTACCACCACCATCCTCAGTTCAATCAACAACTGACATATCTCAGCCACAACCATATGTTACCTCTTGCAGCCTACATACAAAACTGTCAATGCTTCAAACCTATTGCGCTTCATCACCACATTGAACAAAACCCCAATTCCTCGTCGAATAACATCTTCCAAGCCCGAAATCAACCTGCTTCTCTGCATACTCAACCTAGCGTGTTCAAGTATGCAAGTATTCAAGTGTATAATGGTTGAAGTGTGCAACTGTTCAAGTGACTGTATGCAAGTGTTCAAGTGTGCAAGCAATTAGTGATCAAAATGTAATGATAATACCTATTTTCTTTTACATATTTGACAATTCAGTTTGATTGTCAAATTCTTAATCTATACACATATACCATTTGCTATTCTCTTGAAACTACAATACCTTACAATACCCTGCAAAAATCAAAGGAAGAGAACAAGCACATCATTGTCTGTTCATTGGTTATGTAGTTGTAGCATAATATAAACCTGCATTTAGTAGGTTTGTCATTGAATCATAAAACTATAAAGCTAGCATTTTGTTAACTATATTCATAAAAAAAAATTAATTTTAACTGCAATCTACTAGGAATAAAGATAAAAGGAAACCATTAGTAACGTAGTATTACTTAAATATATATCAGGTAAAATGAAAAGATATTTTTCCATAAACTAGTAAGTTTATAGCTAAACTAGAATAGCACAAATTAATATAGACCAACGTAAAGTGACAGTTGATATCTAAAATGAATACAGGATAATGTGGACCTATTTTGCATTTCACCAAAGTAGCAACATTAAGAAAAATGTTTACTAGTTGATGGTGTAAAGTAAACTGAAATGAAAATTACTTAAATAATGGAACACCCAAATTTAACTGAATAACCATGACGAAAACATATAGCTTCACATTACTTTAGTCAGGTTAGATACGGATGATGCATAGCTTGCATTTCAATTTAACATTCCTAGATAGCGCTGGAAATTAATGTGGAGAATCCAAACGTCTTCTAGAATTTGACGTGTTAGCAAGAAAAACTTCAGTTTTATTATGTAGTCTTATTTATATAAGATCCACTCTTACCTTGTGATTATATTTGCAACCGGACTATATGATTGCTTTTGTATGGAATATGAGTAGAATTAGGAAAAAGGAAAAATAACTTCATAATATAATTGACAACTTACCAAAGACGTGAGGAACAAAATCCCTTAAACACAACAGATTCACAAGCTAAACCCAAATAATTCATCAGTTTGTACTGCAAAAGCGCAACCAACATTTAACCTCTCACTCAATACATGTAATATATTAAGTGATTGAAATAGAGGAAGAGACAGTTGAAACAGAGAAAACAAAATGTTTCCATATGTCAGTAACTATTTTCTCATAGTAAAATAATTATAACAGAAAATTTAGAATTTAAGCATGAATGATCACATTTTGTAGGTCAGAAATTGTACGCACAAAAGGCAATAGCCTTCATAAGAATCATACTCAACCTTTCAAATTTGAACTCTATTTATATAGTTGTTTTGCTACGAAATGAAAGACAAACAAAGCTAATTGATTGTAGAGTTGCTTATCTAATATTGTTATTGCACTCTAGTATATTAAATCATTAAACGATTATGAGTATAATTGTCACAACAGAATCATAACTACAACAGTAATAAGCTATGTCGAACTAAACCGGAACTTTTTGTTTAGGTAAAAGTTAGCAAACATTCTACACAAAAAAGAAAATTAGAAAAATACCCAGTAGCATCAGCACCAGAAAAAGTTTTTCTAAGCACAGTAGCGATTCCAATATAAAATGAGAAAGGAAGAGAGATTCCAGCAGCAGCAATGGAGAATTCTTGACGACCTGACTTCTGCAATAAATGACAACAACAAATTACTATATTTGCTTGACCGTAATAGTTATATATAAATTTTAAAAGTAATATATATATATATATATATATATATATATATGTACAAACTATTAACATATTGACAAGCACCATTGTCCAAGTGGTTAAGTGATTCGGCTTGGTGCAGGATGTCACAAGTTCGAAACTTGCTTTCGAACGTTTATTTGACATGGGATATGTTGTCCCATTAATTTGTTGTATATAAAGTACCGGTTCAAAAAAAAACCATTAACATATTATAAAATTAGATACAGATGATGGCATTTAACATTTAAAGAAACTTGTAAACTAACAATGGGATGTTTGAATTAGTTTTATTTAACAAAATACATTTCAGACACAAATATTAGCTCTCCAAGAAAACATCAAAAAGCATTCACTACAAGAAAATGTATTATTAATAACACCATTTGACAACGCATTATTCTAAAGCGTTATTGTTTACCTTTAAATATTTGTTTTTTTACACAATTTGTGTTGTACGTACATATGCAACGCTTTGGCCCCAAATTTTCACCTACGTCCCAAAATAACACAAGGCAAATTTCGTTTCCCTCTTAAAACAAAATAACCCTAATCGAAGTTCTACTCCATCTCCAATCTTCGAAATTTAGCTATTGTACTCCATCTTTGATCTTCTACGGTTCGCTCTTCAATAGGTATGAAGTCGACGGCGTCAGGAGCCCTAATCTCCAATTTTCGATCTTCGATTTCGCTCTTCATCAATATCTGCCAGATTCATCCTGCTTCCTACAATGGTGACATCTTTTTATCCTTTATTCTTTTCTGTGAATATAATTTTCTATTTCCTATTTGGGAGCAATTTCAATTTAGTTTTCAAGAGTACTGATGTTTGGATTATAAATTAGTTTTATGTTTTTATTGTGATTTTTTCATATATCGTCAAATTTTGCAAAGGAGTCCTATATTACTTGTCTTTTCAGTGGTGCCTTTAGAAGTACTTATTTTTTTGGATGATTTGGGAATCTAGGAATTTATTTCCTACTTTAATCAAAAGATATTGAGGTGCCTGGCTTTGGTTTGGTTTTCAGGAAGCGATACTTCTGTAGCTGATGATCACCTAATTTGGGACAATGTCAAGGATTCCAAAGTGGAAAGTTGAAAAGGCTAAAGTGAAAGTTGTTATTCGATTGCAATTTCACGCTATTCATGTATGCTTTACTCAGTTTCTTACTTAACTTTCTTATGAATAATATGCATCTCCTGCTGTCATTATTGTTTATATGATACATGGGTTACATAATTAGGGTGTCATGTGATCTTATATTTTGAGATTCCTTTCTTGTGCTTGGAGTGTTAAAAAGTGGCTACAACTGCTAAAAGGAGTTTAAAATTGAAGTAAACCCCTATCTAGTTTAGGTTGTCATTTCTGGAGTTTCTAAACTAAAGGTTGAATAGAAACCTTTTATTCGGATTTGATTTAGATTGTCATTTGTTTATCTTGTACATTGTCAGATTACTCCTTACCTCTATTGATATTTTTTCCTCTCTTTATTTTCTTCTGTCTACATGAAGCATGATCATGCCAAGGGATGTGCATTTATGATCATGACACTACTAAGTTGATTGTTTTCCTTTGACATTTCTCCAATCTTCACTAAACTAGTTGTTGAACAAGTCGCTTGCTTAGAGAGCATTTATTATGTTTTCCATCCACCTTTTGAATTTTGAAGAAAATGGGAAGATTCAAGTGGTTATATTTATTTGATTGCCCATTAATTTGCAATTTTCTTCTAGGTTTTTGATTTATTGCTCATGGAGGAACATTCAACTAGTCTTCTAGCCTAATTATGTTTGCCTTAGGTCTGTTTTTAACTAATACATTCAGCATTATGCACACATTGGTGGAGTTAGCCTGCAAAGTCAGATAGGGTGAGCATCACACACAAAAATTTATTAAAAACTTGCAAACCATAATACTGAGGTTGTATTTAAAAACTATTTCTTCTTGTGTGAATTTTGATACCTTTGGAAAAACAACTTTATATGTTAATTTCCTGTAATACTTGAATTTTTTTACTATTGTTAATAAACAGACCGAAATTAATAGTTTTCTAAACAACATTATTGTTCAAATATTCCACATCATATTACCAGCACTAAGTACTTGTCAACCATAGCACAACAGGAAATGAAAATATAAAATAGATTACATACTGTCACTGAAATATTTTTAGTAGAAGATCTCAATTTTATGGAAGATGGTTGCTTTTACTGCTTGAAATTTAATTCTATGTTGACTCTGTTAGGTTTGATTCAAATTGCTGGGCAATTGATCGACATTTTTATTAAACCTATTTCTACTTTAATTGAATTTGTTTTTGTTGAGAAAACTTGAATAAAATAGTTAAATTATTTTGATTTTGGGGTTTGAAATGCGTCATTTGCATAGATTTGATACTTATTGTTGAGATTTACTCTAAAATCTAATCGATATAGAGTAGTAACAAACATCTTTGCTAAACAAGTTTATTAGGTGCTTTTTTGAACTTGGATCAAATTTATTTGCATTAGCTATCATCGATGAAGTTTCATCTCTATCAATCACCTGAAGTTCTGTTATGTTTATTAACATTTATAGGTGCACGGGGAAGTGCCAATGATTCTCAATTAACACGATTGCAGCTTTTTGTGGTTTTGAAAGCTTCTTCTTTGTATCAAAATGGACAATGCATCAACTTGTAAGTTATAATTTTCTCTTAAAGATTTGGCTTAAACCAAGTATCCTTTTAACATTTTTCAATACCAGAGTATCACTGACACTTTTCCTGAAATATTTTTTCATCAAATGAAACTGAAATTAAGGTAGAAAGTTGTTATATGTACACCTACGTTGTTTGATGTATGCTTTACATCTCTGGCCGTAACACAATATCCCTTATATTAGATTTAGACAAAAGTAGCGGTAGGTTGATTTTTCAGTGTCTTCCTATGGTTTTTTTGCATGTGCATGCTAATATTCAACCATTTTTTTCACTATAGTTAGTAGTACTCTTGTCCTTTTCTTAAAGCATTGATTGTTAGCACTCTATTTACTCAAGAATGACAATCTGAGATAGCTGGTATTACATTATGTATTTGGAAGTTGAACAATATTAGGTTCTATATCTGTCTTTTTTTCCCTCCAATACTAGCTGTAGTGGCTTTGAATGTTTCAACATGCAAGTTCATTTTTTTGGTACAGAAATGTTCTGTTTTAGTTCGTTTTATTAGTCTGGAGATTCTGATGTTTGACAAATGTAATGAAAGTGGGTTGCTTATTTGATATTATGATGCTGGATGAGTTGAATGTATGCTTTACATCTTTGGCCGTAACATAATATCCAGTCTATTAGATTTCGACAAAGGTAGCGTTAGGTTGATTTTTCAGTGGCTTCCTATGGTTTGTTTGCATGTGCATACTAATGTTCAACCATTTGTTTACTGTTGTTAGCAATATTCTTGTCCTTTTCTTAAAGCCTTGGTTGCGCAATTGAAATTTTTTTGGCAGTCTATTTTTTCAAGAACGACAATCTGGGATAGCTAAACGCTAAGTTCATTTTAATATTTCTTATATACAAGAAAGGAAATTGATGAATAAACCATTGGGCTAAAAGGACAGATGGTTCAAAATATCAGTGTACATTGTTTGTATGCTGGTGTATATGTTTGTATGAGTTCTAATTGCTACATATCTGGTAGTATTAAAATAAAATATTATTTTATAAGAAGTGAAATAATATTGAGCAGCAGATCATAGCTTCATTATTTTATTTTGCTGTTGAAACTATAGGATTTGGTCGGCCGTGATATCTGAGTAGATTATAGTTTGTTAAGGCTAAAGCTTGCGACTTCGAGTTTTGCTTTAGAGAATATAGTTTCAGAGCATGGTGAGAAAGCTCCTAACATTGTTTATAAAGTGGAGCTTGATGCACAAAGAAGGATCACAGTTAAGAGATCAAGTAGACTGGCATGGCCAGATCCTCAATGGTTTATGGTAGTTTTTGTTTCCTATATTTCCTTTTCATTAAATTTTAATTAGTTACCATGTTTGCATATGTGTTATCAATTTAATGATGCATTTGTAGTGTACGTGCTATGTTAAGAGATTATAAGGTAGAATTGATTGGATGGTACGAAATGCTATTTGAAGTTGTAGAGAGTTATGAAGAGGATGCAATGGAGATGCACATCTTGACAGCTTGACAGAAGGGCAGTGAGGCAGTGAATAGATTTGTAAAGCGAATGTAACAGTGAACAGTGAATGGAATAAAATACAATGTGAATTGTAAATATAGCTCATTGTTATAGAATAAAGAAAATAGAAACCATTGGAGAGAGAGAACAATTTTATTCATTCAGAGAATAGATATTTATTTACATTACATGGCATACTTTATATAAGGGCTTCAGAGGTAAGGACTGAACTTATCCCATGATGTGGGACTAAATAAAACAATGTACAAGCATATTCACTTCATAATATACATATATTATAACACTCCCCCTTGAATATGCGTCTTCAAAATCTTGAATGCTCGGATAATTTGGAAATTTCCGTTTCGAAACATGTATGATGATTGCTCCCCCTCATTATTATCTCGCTTGCATTTATCGATTCAATCGATATAGATTTGCCTCATTAAAAACCTCTATTAGAAAAACCCAGTGGGAAAAAACCTTGAACGAGGAAAAGAGTGCAACTTGTGAAATCATAAATATCATACTAAAAATGATATTTCTTATAAGAGTTTGATACTTCAGGATCAAAATAATGCCTCATTAAAACCTTACTAAGAAAAACCCAATGGGAAAAATCTTAGTGAAGGAAAAATAGTACAATGACATATTTTATTTTCTTATTTCTTTAAATAAAGCTTGATACTTCTGGATCAAACTAATGCCTCATTAAAACCTTACTAAGTAAAACCCTATGGGAAAAATCTTAGTGAAGGAAAAAGAGTACAATATAGTATGTCATATTTCAATAATTTACTGCATCAGATAGAGTTTGATACTTCTGGATCAATTTAACACTTCAGTAAAAACCTTACAAAGGAAAACCTGATGGGAAAAACCTTAGTCAAGGATAAAAATATAATTTAACTTAAATAACATATTTGAGATATTATTTCTTGAAAAGACGTTTGATTCTTCTAGATCAAGATAATGCCTCATTAAAACCTTAATAAGAAAAACCCAGTGGGAAAAATCTTAAATAAGGAAAAAGAGTACATTATAGCTTATTTCAAATGTTACAGGGAGTTGATCTTCTGGATCAAGATAATGCCTCGTTAAAACCTTACTAATAAAAACCCAGTGGGAAAAATCTTAGTTAAGGAAAAAGAGTGCATTATAAAATACTTATGGATGCTCTCCCTGATTTAAAATTTTCCTCTGAATTCATATTCGTCTTTCGATAACTCAAATTGGTTATAGATACTTCTGGATCTATAAATATGAATCGCATTAATAATACAATTTATTAATAGTTTCCTTCGATACAATCAAATTTTCTAAGATTGTTTCTTCCAAATATGGTTTGCATTTTATGCATTTGTATGCTACTGTTATGAAACACACTTCATGTGCTTTCATTATTTATTTATTTATTTATTTGCTTCAAATTAGTTTAGCGCATTGCAACTATACATCTTTCATGAATATTAAAAATTTCATTACAACATTACTAGAAAGCAGGAAGTAATCTACTCATCTTCATGTATCAAGATTTTCATTACAACAATACTTAGAAGAAATTTGTAATCTACACTTCATGTCTTTTTCATTCTTTATAACTACAAAAGTTATATATATTCTTTAGAAATTTGTATACTTTAATAAGTATTTGCATATCACAACTATCACTTCAATGGATATTAAGAGTTTCATTACAACGATACTTAAAAATAGGAAGTAATCTACTCATCATGAATTATATCAAGATTTTCATTACAACAATACTTAAAAGTAGGTTGAAATTTACTCTCCTTGTTCTTTGCATTCTTTATAACAATGAAAGTTATTTATATTCTTCAGGAATTTGTATATTTTCATTATTTAATATGATTTTAAACCACATTTATACCTTCAGGGTATATTAAGCATTTCAAGTACTTTCGGTACTTTGCGGACTACATGTCCATATTTCTCTACTATTAAAGGATTCATGATGGCCAGTCATGTTTTCCCCTAATTTAAGATTCTTAATCTATTTATAAATATAAGCGCTTTATTATTTATAAATTTATCATCGATGATTATTTCTTGTCAGTTCTAGACATGATGTATTGAGATCTCTTTAATTATCATGTTTTAGGTACCTATCCCACTTCTAGGGTTATTTAAGAATCATGTCATGGATCTCTTTCAGAGCATCCTTAAGTGTTTCTTCAAGAACACTCACTTCCTTTATTTGGCATCTTTATTACTTACTCCAAAAATATTTTGAACTGACTTTTGAACCATATTTCAAATGTGGTTTACAAATTTTGATCCTTCAGGGATTCAAATCTATATTGGAGAAAGTCTACTAGGGATATTACTGACAATTTATTCAAGTTACTTAATATTTTGCATCATTGTATATTTTAACAAATATTTAACATTGATGATCAAAATGAGCTTGTATCCCTTTATCCTCCCCCTCAATGTTGACAAACATTGTCACATTAAATAATAATCATCTTTGGATTCTCATTTTGATCCATTATGATATTGCTACTAGCAAATACACCATACATATTAATAATAGGAGGATAATTCTTTTATTCATTGATAAGATGCATTCAATTGATATTGATTATTAGAGTTTGTTCTCATTCATTGATCTAAGCTATTGGAGGAATTTACTTATTGTGTAGATCATTTGAATACATACATGACTTCAGGTCATTCAGCATTTATGTTGATTGAATTTTAAATCACTAAATAATATCTATGCATAATCACTAAATAATAGCTTATAACAAACTTCAGGTTGTTAGCTAAATATTTACATATATGGATGTATACGTGCGTCCACATATCACATGTATATTGTAAAATTTTCATATTCTTTCTCATTTGAATTAGTGATTTTTGGAACAAACTATTACAAGGATCAAAACTATTAATTTCTATTTATAAATCAATGTCAATGCACACCTGTCAAAACCACATGATAATGTTCAAAACATTTGGTTTGAAACCATATCGAACTTCTGGTTCGAACAAAATATACACACAACTTCAAGTTGTTAAGTTTTATTCCTCGATTATATCTCAAATATCAGTTTTGAACACTAATTATGATTACTTATCAAGGAGTAATTTTTAATTTCATATAGACATTTCTACACATCTCTATTGAGAGTTCTGTAAAAAAAATTACAGCAAAAATAATAATAGTATCTTCTAGATACTTGGAATGTTACAGATACAGATTTCCTCTTAGCTCTCAAACTTTTAGGACCTAATCTAAGCTAAATTAGGATCCTTTATAATCAAATTTATGTACACTTATTTGGTTTAATAAAATTACCAAATATATGAATAAACCTCTTCTAGAGATATGTTATCATTTTCAAATTTATAAATCTCTTCTAGAGATATATTAGTATCACCACTTCTGGAGTGAACTTTCTCTTCTAGATATATATATATATATATATATATATATATAATTATAATTATATATAAACATCTCCTCTAGAGAGTTCAGTAAAATAGATACATTTACAACATAAATAAGAGTGTCTTCTGGACCCTTGAAATGTTATAAAAATAAGAAATTATAATGGTTGCACATACCGATTTGTTCAAGACCGTATTTATATAGCTTTAGTGAAAATTATGATATGACATATAGATTATCTCTTCAGGAGCATATCTAAAGATATTTCTTCAAGAATAGTTATGCATATAATATTTGATTCATCGTAAGTTCTGAAAAGTAAAAGATTACATATCACTATTTGTCTAATGGAGCTACGGGTCCATGACAATAGACGATTGAATTTTGGATAATTTATTATCACATTTGACAATATTTTATAGGCAATTCTTTTATAGTGCTATACGATGATATAATATCACTTCTGGGGATATTTCATAAACACCGCTTCTAGAGTGGTACATATCACTTCTAAAGATACTTTATATGCATTGTTTTTTGGATGTCATCAATAATCAATATCTTTTTCTACATAATTGACATAATTCTACAACATCTCTTCTAGGATGTTTGGATTTTGAAATATAAAAACCATAATACATCTCTTCAAGAGTATGTCATATGGATTATCTCTTCTGGAGAATATTAAAATGTACTTCTTCAAATATATAGTTTGGCAAACACATCCAAAGATTATCAAAACTTGGGTTGTACCAACTTTAAACTGATTTACTGAACTGAAATAAAATAAAATCCACATAGCAGACTTCAGGCTGCTATTATTGATCAATTCGACCATATCATTTATTACCGTACTTAGATTTTCATCATTAATGAAGTTTCCTTCATCGTCGAAGAAATGATCTAACTTCAGGTTAGCATCACTAGACAATCCTTTCACATAATTTTAGTTTAGAAGTAATTTTAATATAGAGGAATTGTATTTCCTAGTAGATTTAAAGACTTAAAACTTCAAGTTCAACCACTCAAGTCTAGTGTTTAAAAGTGTGACCATATTTTGGTGGTCATAACGCTCCTTCAGGGAGTTCCATAGGTAAAGATGTTCTTTTTCAGTTAAATCACTAGACAATCTGAATATGGTTAATTCAAAAAAAAACAGATATAATCATATAAATTCTAAATTATTTCTAAATGAAAATATGAACATCACAGAACTTTGTTTTACTCAATGCGTGAATGAAACCGGAAATCTCATAGCAAGAGCAAAAGTGCGTGTTTCCATTAAAGGGAAACGTGTTTTATACATCGACGAATGAAAAATGGAACAAGTCAAAAATATAAGTACCATCGATTCGATATCCATTACTGGAGTCATTGAAAATTAATCTGCTTGCTTCTTCTGCAACTCAAACCTCTTTGTATTATTAAATCAGCAATAATACATATAATTATACACGCTACAAATATCAAAACCATTTCATGTAGATATTTGATAATCAGCATTAATTTGGTAGATTTTTTTTTTAATATAAAATCCTTCATTACAAAGAATATCAATTAAAAATAATGAAAGATCAATGAGATCTAAAATCAATCATTATACCATATTAGGGTTGTGGATCGAAAAGAAAAACAACAGTATATAAAATATAAAATGTTATAGATCTATAAAATTAGATCTATAATAGAATTAGATCAGAAAAATTAGATCATATTGAGATCAACATAATAACATCTAAAAATAAAATCAATTTAATAATTCTACAAATGAGATCTGAAAAATGAAGTCTACAAAGCTAGATCCATACAAATAAATAATATTAGATTCACATAATTAGATCAACATTATAAGATATACAAAATGAGATCCAGGAAAAAGAAATGAGATCAAAACAAATGTTTACAAAACGAAATTTGATCTATGAAATAAAATTAGATCCCAAGAGAAAAGAAATAGATCTCAAATGCATAAAGAAAATCTTAAGAATAAAACATCGTGCTGATAATGTGTTATAGAATAAAGAAAATAGAAACCATTGGAGAGAGAGAACAATTTTATTCATTCAGAGAATAGATATCTATTTACATTACATGGCCTACTTTATATAAGGGCTTCAGAGGTAAGTACTGAACTTATCCCACGATGTGGGACTAAACAAAACAATGTACAAGCATATTCACTTCATAATATACATATATTATAACACTCATTTCTTTCTGAGCATGCTCTTGTGTTATATTTGTTGATTATAATCTTTATTCGTTTATGAAGATTTAGTTTGATTGCTATTATTAAAATGTAATATATAGGCATAGCTCTTGAAAAGTGTATCTACCATTTTTATAGCGGCATATATGAGCTGTAAAAGAATTTATCAATACTATAACATGTTGATTTAATACCATGAAATGACCATTATTGAATAAATATTTTATAGCGGCAAAATGGTGTTATAAAGATTTTCAGTTCCGTTGAGATTTAGCTGTATTATAGCGGCTATAATGAGCTATTGAATTAACGTACCATAGCAGCGAATTTGCGTTATAAAACTAAGCTCAATCATAGCGGCATATTTTGTGTTACAAACATTCAACAGTTTTTTTATAACATGTCGATATACAGCGCTTATCAAACCGCTATGGTTGTGATTAATAGCGGCTATATGCCGCTATAAAAGACACTTTTTGTTGTAGTGATTTACAGAGAAGCTAAGATTGTTGCTTTTCATCATAATAAGCTTTTTATGTAACTTGTAAACTAACTCGGGGATGTTTGGATTTCTTTTCTTTTTTAACAAAATATGTTTTGGAGTACAAATCCTAGCTTTGGGGAAAAAAACACTAACGGAGAACCTATGATAGTTGCTTTTCATCGGAACAAGTTTTTTACTGGCAAAACAGTTAAAAGAAAAGCTGACCCAAACACAAATTATAGATAAGTTTGTTTGTTTCAAATATACTTATTAGTTTATTTGTAATCAAAAGATAGTCAGCTGTGATGGATAAATTCGAAGGAAACCCGATGCAACAATGATGGAATCACAGTCAAAAACTTAATAAGGATAACTTTTGATGGGACGGTGTCTTGAACAGAGGATTATTATTTTAATAGACTAAAAGTAAAGGGCTTCTAAAGCAAAAATACAGCAAAACATAATAACATTTTTGTTTAAATATATTTTTGCTATTAGCAACAATACAAGGGTTCAGAATATAAAAGTTACCTTAGGATTTCTGTCTCTTTCTATTAATATAGCTCTACAACCCTGCATAAGAAATCATTCGTCAATAAATCATAATGAACATACATTAAGTATAGCTAATGAATTTCAAGAAATACCTCAAAATAATCATTGGTTAATTCTTTCCGCATTAAATGACAACACATCCTGTATTCTTGGATTAAGCATTGGTCAATTTCTAGCATTCTACCTTCTCTAATCTACGGTCAGCAAGTATTTATTATTTGTAACCAAAGAAGGCAAGTCTTGGTGGTTGGCCCAATAAACATAAATAAAAGTATGGTAATAACATCTCAGTGAGGAATAACATCACCCAAATATATATATGAAACCAACAAATTAAAAAAGAATGTAAGAGATAAATATATAGCATCCAAGTGCATAGAATGCAAGAAACAAATGCAAGGCCAGTGATGCAATTTTTATTTGATTGCTAAATGAGAAAACAATGATACATTCTGCAAGGGGAAAAAAAGGAAAAGGATAGAGGATAAAAATTTACATATAGTATCAGGGAAGTCATTTACATGGCACTTATAATTATTCAAACGGTAATGTAACTCAGCTTATATGAATAAATATTATAAAGAACAAAAAATTAAAGCATTGAGAACTGTAGAGTGTAGGCTTCATACCACCTTAAGTGTAATTTTAAGACCAGTAGGGGATGCTTTTTTTTATAGATTCAATTGAACTTGATATCCACTCATCATGGTTTAGGGCAACCTCCTGTTCCTGTAGTGGAAGATTTCCATAACAATATTATTGTCTTATAGTCACAAGAAAAGTAAAACAGAATTAACAGCTTACAAGAGCAGATAAGATTCCTTCAATTGTTTTTCCAGAGAAACATTTGTTGATTATATCCAACCTGTCAGATGAGAAGAAACCACTTAATTAAATACAATCTATTCATTTTATATGGAATATATATTTATGCACATTGTGGACACACTATATTACTAAGAAAGATCCTTAAATGACATTTTAATAATGCGGCCAAAGTAATATTTAGTTTTCATGTATAAACTTAATATAAATAACAAAAAATTCCACTGGAAAACATGTACCTACACAAGATGCTATTGTCTTTTAAGGGTATATGCTGAGAAAAACCATCAAGGATCCAGCAGATAGCCGAAGGATTCGGACTGGTCATCCTAACAAGGGATTGCTCCAGTAACTCTAATTTCTGAAATGGTTAAATAACTGAAATTAAAGTAAATCATAAATAAATAAAATGCATATGATGTTATAAGCATGCATAATAACATGTTTGGCCACTTTGGTGGCTACAAAACATAGAAAAAATGTTGCTAGGCTCTTACCATAGCCAGGATCCAACCCTCATGCTATCAAAAAGAAAAAGGAAAAAATGAATATAAAAACATATCAAGAATGTATAATCTATTCCAGTATAATAAAAGTAGGTTCTGAATCAAGGAGAAACTTGTTATTTGTCTGTTAATTTTCTTCTAAAATGGCTTTTAACAAACTGGGTTTGGAGACAGTTCTCTCTTCTGATAGATACTGATATGTAGGGGACTCATTTCCAGCACTTGATGACGCAAAGGCTAACTTTGGTACCCAATTTAATTAATTTAACTGCAAACTTTTCATTTTGCTAAATAACCACAAGGATAAATTTATTACTTGATTTTCTTCCATAGTATATAACTCATCTATTATCTTCTTGGTTTACCCAGCTTGTTTCAAAATGCCTGAAGGGCCGATCGAATGAATTTTCTATACCTCACTATAGCTGGTCTTTACCATAAATCTCAGGTTAGGGTACTCTTATAATACCTCTGATATTTCAATATTCGGTTTAGTATGCAATATATTTTGGAATAAAATATTGGAACTATTAATGATATTACATTTTAGTTTATTTCTGTGAAAAGTACATATCATTTCTTAGGGGGTGCTTATTATAAATTGCTAAGCCTTTCTGATATCAATACAAGCCTCTAGAATGTCGTAGATTAATCATTATTTGATATAAATGCTACGTCATATGGTTGTTTTATTGATTGACATGATACGGCATTTTTATTACCAAGATTCAAACTTTATACTGAATAATCAAATTTTGTCTAATTCCCAAGCTCAAGACAAACATAATTAAACATCAAATATTCTAACACTTGGATTAACAATATAGCACCACGGTGCTACAACTACCTTTCCTGCTGAAATATCCAACTTGCAGGAGATCAATTAAGAACTTCCATTTAGTAACTGCATAATAATTCAAGAAGTCATTTATTTGAAGAAACCAACTATAGGAAGACCAGATTCATCTTGGTGTAAAATAAATTAATACTAATCAAATTAATCAATCCTTAAGAATTGTGCATTTGCAAAAACTATACAAACCGGTGTTCCTAAAATTAAACTGAAAATAAATTGCTACTCATTGAGATTTCAAGAATAATTCATGCCATATTTATTTGTATCCATTTGGTAACCTCCAAAACTAAAATAAGATAATTGTCCTAGTGTCTTGCAAATTTAATAACAAATTCATTGTCCTAGTGTCTTACCAAATGTACTTGTTAAACCAATTAGTGGTATCTAAGCGTTTAGGTTTGATCGAAAGAGTGTGGTTCTTTTTTAGCATCATGACCATTCATTGCCTTAAGCCATTCTCTGTGACCATGAAGCTTATCCTTCAATGGTTGTTCATGACTCCATGAGTAAGCTATTTCATATTCACTCAACTAATTTGATACAAATTCATAGATTTCTTTTACTGATTTACTTTAAGTATGTTCTCATAACAAATGCATATATTGCCTAGAGAAGTTCTTGGAAAATCAGCATTTAAGTTGGCGGTTCTACTGCTAAAATGGCTTCCATTATGGATGGTTGATAAGATATTTCTTGTTTTGGCATGGTTAATACTTCAAAACCAATAATAATAATAATAACAATGTAACCAATAATAATGTTTCCTTATGCAGACCTGTCATCACTTACGTTAGATGTATTTTTGGCATACTAACCAACATAAGCTAATAGGTGAAATACTAAAAATATTCTCATAAACATGTGATATCATCATATTAACATATTTCATCCAAAAATAATTGATAAACCTTTAACAAACAAACAAAAGTATTAATAATGAAACTAGTAAAAGTATTAATAATGAAACAAACAAAATAATTGACACCAGGGCCGGTATTGGAGACACCGTGTAGGGCCTCGAACCACCACTCGTAGATGCTAATACCCAGCCGGGGCACAGAGATGGCAATTTTGACGAACAGCCTGATCTTCTCCGGCATGGTCAGCCGACTCACAAGGTCCTGGGCTCGGACTTTTATAGGTAGGTTGGTTTTGCAGAGTGGGAGGTTGCTTCCTGGCCCCACGCACGCGAATGCTGGTCGGGCTTCGCAGTGGGTGTGGAAGACTGTGATGGTGAGAAGTAAGAGGAGGAGGAGAGGGGTGAGAGGGCCATGGTAGGTGAGTCTAGGTGAGTAGAACTCGATCCCATTGATGCATAGGATTGAACTGGATCCGATTAGGGTTTATGAAGGAGGGATGGATTTGAAGGGGTGATTTGGGGATTAGATTCCATTAGCATAGGAGACTAAGGAAAAGTGGAACGAAATGAAAGAGAAAAGATGGAGAGGGAAATAATTTGAGAAATCCGCAGCCACGAAGTAATTTGGGGACTTCGCGCTTTGTGAAGGCGTTACATGTGAACAGTACAAAACAAATAGAGTAAAAAAACAAATAATTAAACGCAAACAATAACGCTTTAAAATAATGCGTTATTAAATGGCGTTATTAATAATACATTTTCTTGTAGTGTCAGTTACATAAGATTGATAGATACAATTACATTACATAGGCTCCTTTATATATGGCCTTGGAGTATGAGATTGAACATATCTCATGATGTAGGACTAAATAGAAAAATACAACGCATATTTACTTTAATATTACATATATTATAACAAAAATAAGAAAAAAAATCTCTAGTCCACAAGATCTAGTGGATCCATCTAAATTAGTATACATACCTGAAACTGCTAAGAAACTAAACAAAAAGAATAAACGCAATACATACATACATACATACATATATATATATATACACACTACAACAAAAATGCCCTATTACAACGCCTTTTTACAACGGGCATTTGCTGCCCGTTGTAATAGAAGGCTATTACAACGGTCGATTCAGGACCGTTGTAATAGATGCCCCTTTTTACAACGGGCATTTGCTGCCCGTTGTAATAGATAGCTATTACAACGGTCCATTCAGGACCGTTGTAATATATGCCCTATACAACACTCTTTTTACAATGGTCCATTCAGGACCGTTGTAATAGATGCCCCTTTTTACAACGGGCATTTGCTGTCCGTTGTAATAGATCTCTATTACAACGGTCCATTCAGGACCGTTGTAATATATTTATTAATTACACTTAATATTTAATTATTATAATTAATATTCAATTATTTAGTAATTACATTTAATATTCAGTATTTAATATTCAATATTAGATAATTAAATTAGTAAAATTCTAAACTAAATTCATAAACACATTTGAAATTTTCATAAAATTCAAGAATTGAAAAGTAAAATTTTAAGATAACTTAAAATTTTAGAAAGTTTCCAAAATCTTAGAATATTTAATATTTCAAATAATTTAAAATTTGGAAATTTTGTAAAATAAACTTAAAAACATTTGTAAAATTTATAAACAAAAATCTGAAATTTTCATAAAATTATAAAATAAAGAGATTAAAATTTTATAAAATATTAAAATAATTCAGAATTTGAGAAATATAAATTTTACTGTAAAATTTTTAGAAACTAATGCCCCTTTTAGTTTCAAATGCATTAGTAATTACATTTAATATTCAGTATTTTACTGTAATATTTTTAACTAAACCCCTTTTTAATTTTTAACACCCTTAACCCTTTTCTCCTTAACAAATCCGGCCGACCCTTCTATCTCTTTGTAGACCCGATCCCTTTTTATAATTCTTGAGTAAAAGAAAATGGCGGCCGTTGTTTTCTTCTTTCTGAAATTAGGGCTTGAAAAATTGGGGACTTCGTTCCTTTCTCTGATCCAAAATTAGGGCTTTGCGAAGCGCCTACTGTTGTTCGATCGCATGGATAATCGTGAGTTGCTTCGATCGATTGTTTCCTTGTATCTTACTGCGGCTGCTTCGATGGAGTTTGTGTTCGAATTTGGTATGTTCTTTTTATTGCTTGCAATTGCTTGATTTCTGTATTGCGAACTCCTTGATCTATGCCGATGATGATAGTTTGGTTTTTATAGGGTTCGATCCCTTGAGTTTTCGTTCGTATATTCGTGTTTGAATTTGTCAATGGAATTGCTCTGGCCGCTGGTTTTCGTTTTGATGCTTGAGATATTCTTGACTTGTTCATAAACGTATATACTTGATTTCTTGGTTTGCACGGCTTTGTATTATTTCGTGATTGCCTAGGCTTGAATTTACTGCTCCGTGAATTTCTTGTTTTGACTTGTTCGAGTCACGGCTTCGATCATTTATCATCACCTGACTTCGGTTTTAAAATACTCGGCTTTGACAACGATATTGAACTCCCCTGTGACTTTATTTGATTCTGAACATCACCTGATTCTGAGCATTGAATACCATGCTTTCTGGTCTGAAGCTTGGTTACTTGTTCATGTTACAGTGACCAATTTTTGTTTTTGCCTTGAGCATTGTTATTTACTTGACCAGTTGTTCATTTGAAATTGTTTGAGACCTGATTGCTTTGAACTTGATGATGTTGACTTCTCTTGAGTCTGTTTACATGTGCACTTGTCTGCATTGTTTCTTGGTCGACACTTGCATCACTCTGGTTAACTGTTGCTACACTGTAACTCGAGTTTTCACTGTCATGTTGCTGTTGACATGTTCATTTTATTCATTTGAGTTTTGATGCTTCATGTAGCTGTTGGATCTTGCATTGTATTTCGAAAAGAGTTATCAAGTTACGATTGCTTAGTGGTTTCACTTGTACTTTGTTTTATTGTATTAACAATGGAGGGGCATTTTCTTTTAAGAGTTTTGCTTCAGCATGTATAATTGGACTATAATGATTTAGACTGTATATTATTTTTTGAATTTGTTGCGTTTTGGTTCTGGGTTGAATCTGGTTCTATGTTGATGCCTTTATTACTATTGTTGTCACTCAAATTGGTGTCAACTTGCATTAATTTATTCAAGTTATCTCATGCATTGCTGTTTTCCTGTGCTTTGCTTCGTTTCGAAATCCAGGTTCTCAAGGATGGGCACCTGTTTGCCATATGACCATAGCAACTGCAAACTTTACACTTATTAGGACACCACTCATGTTCAACACTTTGCCAAATTATGTTGTCATTAACATCATAAATTGAAATTTGTTGGGAAACAAGAAATCGGCATCAACTTCTACAGGCACTTGTGCTGCGAATCATTCCTTTTGTCACTTGATCCAATTTGTACCAATGACATCTTTAGTCCAGAAATCTAAGTCTATGCCCGGAAATTGAACCCATACCGGGGTCGATTGAAGGAATTTCCTCATGAGCTTCATGTCGTGTTTCATTTTTTTCCATAATGATTAGGCATTTATCATAAAAATATGGATCATTCATCAATATTTTTTCACAATCTTCTTGAGTCTCGAACTTTACTAAATAAAATCTGTTAATACGAGAGAAGATTTGAAACTCATCACTAGGTTTCCAGACTTGTGTTATGTAGGATTTAAAGAGGTGATATTATGGTTTTGGACCCATGACATAAAGAGCTATTAGCACAGCTCGTGTGCTTGTTTGTATGTTGTATCATGATGCACTTGTTACTGTGTCATCTTCACTTGCATTGCTGTGCCACTGATTTGATTTGTCGAAGCTTTGCATTCTTCATGTTGCCTTGTGTTGAACCCAGTTTTAAAACTCGGGTTTGACCTTGTGCTCGTGTCGTGATTTTAAATATATTGCACGTGAGTTGAACCCGGCTTTGCATTTGGGTTTGACCTGTGCTCACTTGTCCCTGTAGCATTATCAAGTGTATATCGGTGTGCACGGCCTTGTGGCATATACAGTGATACACTGTGTATGTCACAAGTTGTTCGTGTATGATGAATTCAAATTTAAATGATGACGAACAACCCAAATAACTGAGGCAAATATTCTTTTCAAAAAATTCACATTTTATTTTATATTGCAAAAATATTTCTTTTTCAATTTTACTGCGTTAGTAAATATTTTTGCAGATTGCTCAGATGCTGGATTCTAACTGGAAAGAAGTTGAAGATAACAATACGAGTGTGAGTGATATGTAGTGAGGTTCTGAATGTAAAATAGTGATGTAATGAAATTTGTATCAAAATTGTATAGTGAATAGTGAGAGTTTGAATTTGTACTATTTAAAAATTGTAATAAATATTTGTTTGAATAAATTATTCGTTTGAATTCAAAATCTGTGCTGTAATTTTTTTTTTAAAATTTGCATTTATTTTGCAACGGTCAGAAACCGTTGCAATATCATGTATTACAACGGGCATTGCCCGTTGTAAAAATATGTATTACAACGGGCATTGCCCGTTGTAAAATATGGTCGACCTATTACAACTAGGCCTAATACAACGGGCGCATGCCCGTTGCGAAATGCATATTACAACGGGCATTGTCCGTTGTAAAATGCCTGTTTTGTTGTAGTGATATATATAAATATATATGCAATATAAAAATAAAAAGCAAAGGACAAGCAACCATTATATGACATCATGCAAGGAACAATAAAGAGGGTCTAAAAATGATGGGAAAAACGTTAAAAACGAACAAAAAAATTCATATGAATTATGACCCATCCTAAAACATTGAAAGCAGAGGCAAGAACCAAAGTTTGAGAACCAAAATGAAACACTAATAAGATGATGTCCATAAGATTGAAATTTGAGACATGTAACAAACGAACCATTATTAATCAAACAACCGAGTATAATACACGGTAATAAGAAGACACTGACATTATAATGTAAAGCCAAACGAGTAAAATAAGCATATCCCACTAAAATCCAAAATGATTTGAATTTGGGTCTCATAGCCAAAATATTTCAGATAGAGAAATTTTGGTGGTTTGATTAATTAGTTATATGAGTTCCAAGATCAATGAAAGTTAGTACATAGATACTGCTAGGTTTTAGAGAAGCTTTACATCTGCATAAATAATTCTACAAACAGAATTAAATGCCTACGAAATGTGCTACTGATTAAATATAAATTTCAATCCATAGAAGTATGGAATCCACTTACAGGTAATAGGGTATTCAATTGTCTAGGTGTATACATAAACGTACAAAATACCCAGATGTGAACAGTTGAAAAGAACTAGTATGGTTGAGCAAAGGAAAAAATTATAGAGAGAAATACATGGACCAAAATCAAGCAAATATTACTTGTAGCGTTTCAATTGCTTCTTTTTTGATTTGTTGAATTTGAATATTCCATTAAATGAAGATGTAAGCAGCAAAGTCAGTGGTTTCAACTTTCAAGCCTTATGCCCTAACTTGATTCTTCATCTACTTTTCTATCTCGGTTACTTGTTTAAATTCTTATCGAGTCAAACTAATTAACAGCAGAACTGGAAAACTATTACCCTGGTTACATTACAAATCCTTATTTAATTTTTACTTGTTAAAATGAACATCATAGCAGTGTAATTTTGAATGAACACTGAATATACACAAAGGTAAAAAAGGAAAAAGGATCAAATGAATGTGCATCCACTTGAATAAAAATTAATAAAAAGTTATTACAGATCTATCACTTGCAACAAATGAAAGAAAAACGCATTTAAGTGTTAACAAAAACAGAAAATTTATAACTTTACAATCATAGTTTGGTCTAAATCAATATATTTGAACAATAATCCAGTAAGAAACTGCCAAAATACTGCCTTTATCTAAGAGTATCCTAGATAAAGTGAAGTTATTATTTACTTTGAGAAGAAGCAAAAAAATAGTACATGAATTTATAAATTCACGTTTACGACAGTTCCACCAGAAATACTATAAATTCATTCAAATTTTTAAATACTACTGAAACATGAATATGTGAATGAAGTCTTATGTAATTGAATATCAAATCATCTAGAGCTTAATGTCTGAATGCCCAAATAAAAAATCTCCAAACTGAATGCCTAAACAACTAAGGATCATGAAAGACAGTGCAAGGAGAAACGGTATATTTTATATATCCTATATGCAAGGCAATGCCTGAACAACTAAGGAGAAATGGTAAGCTCGTCTGAGTAAGTAAGATTGACTACACCCATACCCCATACGCTAGTAACATTTACCTACTTTTAAGTTGGCACGCCCATTTAAGAGAGGTTTTATTTTATAAATTTAGTTCAATATACTAAGGGAACCATTTGGAAATAAACATATGATTTTTGTTTGATGATAATAAACATATATATATATATATATATATATATATATATATATATATATATTCATTTAAATGTATTTGTTAATGTACTATTTTATTTTAACAGATTAAATAAATATTTGCAGAATAAAATAAATAATACAAAATTTAAATTTAAACAGATATTTTATTCAAACAGATATTTCTTACAATTTTGAATAGTACAAATTTGAGCTGTCACTGTATGTATACAAATTTCAATTACAACACAAATTCAAATACATCACAATTTTTCATTTACATTTGCACCTCACTACATATCACTCATTCACTCATATTAATCTTCAACTCCACTCCAGATTGAATCCAGCATCTAAGCAATCTTCAAAAATATACACTGACACAGTAAAATTGAAAATGAAATATTTTTGCAGTGTAAAATAAAATGTAATTTTGAAAATATTATTTGCCTCGGTTATTTGGGTTGTTCGTCATCATTTAAATTTGAATTCATCATATACGAACAGCTTGCGACATGCACAGTGGATCACTTTACATGCCATAAGGCCATGCACACCAATATACCTTGATAAATCTACAGGGATAGGTGAGCACAAGGTCAAACCCAATTCAAAAGCCGGGTTCAACTCAAGTGAAAGTCACGACATGAGCACAAGGTCAAACCCGAGCTATAAGTTGGATTCAACGTAGGTGAAATACAAAATTGTCAAGTACAAGTGAAAATGCTCGACGCAAAACAAAACAGCAAAAACCAGGAACTCAATAATGACCATACCAACATATATGCATGAATAATACATCTGACTCAATACAATAAAGCATTGGAATCAGACTCATGAAGGCGCAGAGGCACCAAAGCATGCATAAGTCCATATGCAGACATGATAAAGCCATGTGATAAAAATCACATATTTAAAGTAACCGAAGTTAGATAATATAAGGAATACGAACTCGAGCAAGTCCAGCTACCACACGAAAGCAACCATACATATATACATTTGTGAAACAGCATGTATACATATAGGCAGTGCAAACTAGCTCAAAGCATTAACTCGAAATAACTCAATATTAGATACAAGGCAACAGTAATGAACATGCATATGACTCTAGACCACAATGCAAAATTTAAATGAAACAAACCAGTGAACCGGTAAAGGCATGGAGGCAAATAATGAACCATAACCAGCATGTATGAATTCAAGCTCAATGCAATAAATGAAACTGACCAGGCAGAATCAAAATGCAACCATATGTGCAAGGATGCACATCAGCCATGGGACAGATCAGAAATGAACCAGTTCACACATGCAACCAGACTTCGAGTCGAGCAGTGGACAGGAAACTTAACAAAGACCAAGTAGACAGAGCATGCACTTATATACATATGAGACATCAACTATTTTTAACAAACAAACACAGTACAAGTTCAACATATTATATATGCAAAGTCGACATGCACATATCAAGTATATATGAGCGACCAAATACGACCAGACAGTGCAATAGTTCAAAATGGCAATCAATAGAGATGATCAAGTGACCAAAGTCAAAGCAAAACCAAAAACAACTACAAGCAACATATAACTGATTATATACATACGTGAGCATATATATATATATATATATATATATATATATATATATATACACACATATGTGCATGATACAATTTCGAACAAAGACAAGAAGATTTCAAAATGTAGTTCAAAGTCAGAGACATAATGGCCGAAGTCAATTCTCAAAGCAGATGCAAAGTGGAGTATAGTATAAATCAAAAATGAACAAAGTGCCAGATACCAAAACAGTACCAAGTTCAACCACGAAGGCCGAAGTCAATTAGAAATCAAGCCGCAGTTCAATCAACACAACACATATACAGTGATGCAGAAGTTCGAATCAAAAATAAGATCGCAAGGAATAAAGTCAAATGTAACAGTGTCAAACCAAAACCGTGGTGGCCAAGAAATCAAACCAAGTCAGGAATCAACACCGTGAAAATCAAGTAATCAAATATACAAAATTGAAAATGTCATAAATCATCACGTTCATCCATTCAAAATCAAACGGTCGAGCAATTTATCAGACGAACGAAGAAATAGGAATTCAAATCCTATATAAACCCTAATACATCATCAGCCTAATCCATTCGAGTTCAAGCAAACAAAGACCAATAAATCATTGAACTCGAATCAAAGTCGAGTCTTATCAAATATCGAAAAAGGGAAAAACTGCATACCAATTTAACAGACAAACTCGACTTGATTGAAGCAACCGTGTGTATAATTGAACAGATGATCAATCGACGAAGAAAGCAACGGAAGATTACATACTCGATTGATCAATCGAAGCGGTGCCTCAATTTACAAATCCCTAATTTCAAAGCAAAGAAGAAACAAACGAGCTATAGACGAGGCACCCATTTTTAAGTCAAAGAATTAACGGCCGAAGAAATAAAACGAAGAAGTCGGGCCGAAGGATTAGAAGAAAGAAGGGATAAATTGTTTATCTCGGTATTTTTATTTGGGCCGACTTTTATTATTTTGGGATTTAGTTAAAAATTAGGGTTTTGTATTTTTTAAATTGTTTTTGATTTGCAATTTACTTTTTGTACTCTTGTGATTTCTAGTCGTGTGACTAGAGGATGAGCTACGGTGGTGTAGTTCGATAATTCGCAAACCAGTAGCTGAGTTGTGGTAGGGTTTTGAGCGTAGAATTAAGGCTAGTCGATAGCGTGTGTCGCGAGTTTACGTGTGTAAGCGTCTGACTGCTCAATTTCCAGTAGAAACCTTGGGAGCAGCACGTAAGCAGGGCTTTGTCGAAGTTGGGTAAATTCTGTGTTGTTCTATTTCTGCATTTATTATTCTGCTATTATCTGTGCTACTATAATTCTGTTATATTCGTGCTGAGATTATTTTATATAGACTTCCGCAATAAATTTTTATAATTAATAGTATCACCCTATTCACCCCCTCTCTAAGGTGAAATCGATCCTACAAGTGGTATCAGAGCTAGGAACAAAAGCCATTTTGTTTTAAAAAGTTCGATTTTTCAAAGACCAATTTTTTACAAATTTGAATTTTTAAAATGGCTACTTTTGCTGAGGGTCGGTCTAGTATTATCCCTCCTATTTTTGATGGAATAGATTTTTTGAATTGGAAATTGAAAATGGAATTTTATTTAAAATCTGTTAATGTTAAATGTTGGGATATTATTGAAAATGGATGCGATATAACAGACGAGAAAATTATCTCGATTAATGCTCTTGCTATGCATATAATATATTCTTATATTAATCAAGATAATTTTAACTTATCTCTCATTGTGAAAGTGCACTGGAAATCTGGAATACTTTTGATGCAAGATATGGTGCAAAAGTCAACAACCGTGAGAAATCCCTCATAATCAAATCAGAAATTAAAGAAACGTACTTAGTAGGATTGGTAAAAGGAAGTGACAATGGTAATAATGATGGAGCAGCTGAGCTGGCGTTACTATTGAAGAGATTCAAAAAGTGGAACCGTAAACACGGAAATCCAACTCTAAATCAAAAATTGAAAAGCATAATATTCAAAGCACTAGATAACCCAAAAGAACGGGAGATCATCTGTCACAAGTGCAACAAACCCGGACACATCAAGCCCAATTGTCCTCAAAATCGACATGACAAAGAAAAGAAATCAAAAATGAGAAGTTTTGCAGCCACATGGAATAAAAGTGATGATTGTAAAAGCACAGGCAGTGAGAATGAAAGAGTAAATATGTGCCTACGAGGTGATATAACGGATAGCGATGTACTTATATATTTCCACGAAGTAAATGGCTGTTTTGAACGACTTAGGGAGAGATATGCTAAACTTGAATCACAGAAGGATACTTTGATAGATTTAAATAAACAGCTTGATCAATTAGTTAAAAACTATCAAAGAAAAATCCCTAAATGTGATAAGTGTCCAACATTCGAAGAAGAGATTAAAAAATCAGATAGTACAATTAAATCGCTTGAAAATGATATTTGATTTTGAAAGAGAGTGAAAACACTAGAAAAGAAAATTCTATTAAAATGTGCACTTAGTTATTAAACGAAAACAAATCACTCAAAACACAAGTCCAACATCTGTCAACGAATTTAGGAAAATTTTCCAAAAGTGAAAGATCGTTGAATATGCTATTAAGGAAACAAACTGCCAGTACAGTTAGACAAGGACTTGGATATAATCAATCTGAACTTGTTAAAAGAAAAATTAATAAAGTCAAATCCAAGTGCACAATTTGTAGAAAAATTGGACACAATCAAAAAAATTGCTGATATAGACCCAAACACGTGAAAACAATTCCAGTTTGGGTTCCAAAAGGCACAAATATAAAATACCTTAAAGTTAAACAAATCTGGATGCTAAAAGAAACATATATAAATAGTTTTAGGTCTATACAGACATATTTTTCGAAATCACTTGCCACTAACAACCATGGACCTATAAAAACAAATAGGTCACAAAAATCTTTCATCGTGTAGGTGTGGTGGCAGGCTAAGGAACAACAACTGTGTTACTTGGATTTTGGCTGTTCCAAGAACAAAATGGACGGCAAATCGAAGTTCTTTAGCCTAGTATAAATGTGACAGAATCACAATGAGCAATAATGACAAATTATTGGTAAAGGTAAAACAGGTAATGGTATATTTATTTTGAACGATATATTAAAAGTGATAATCTGCACCATAATTTTAATTTAAATCAGCCAGTTATGTTATAAAGAAATGAATGATGATAATGATTCTGACTTTTTCAAAATTGTTGGCCAATTATTCTTTAATGCCGAGAACACTACAATCCTTGAAATACTTCATATAGATTTGATTGATAATAATACATTTGGCTGACTTCACGGTGTTGTTTACACGATTTCAGTTCAAATTCAAAAGATGTAAAAATGATTTCAAAGTATTTGTTGTAACTTCACGGTCTGGTCTGTGACATTCAATTAATGATAATCTCGAGTGAAAGAAAAATTCAGATGCAGATTACACTGGTAATCTAGTTGGTAGAAAAATTACTAGCGGAACGTGATTTATGTTGAGATATTCAGTAACTGCATCATTTTCAAATAAAATATCCACATATTTTTCATTTCAAAATATATTTTTGGTTGACCTTGTTTCAGATTAGTCACCCTAAAATATTTGATTTTATTATTATTTTTGAATTTGATATTAAATGATTACTAATTATCGAAAAGATAAATAGTTATTGAAAAAGTGATGAGTGTTGATATTAATCATATATTATAACTTGAGACGGTATATTTAGTAATTTTTTTTAGAAATTTGAACAGGAGTTATAAAACTTTTTGTTGGTAAAAATTTCATGACCATCTCTATTTCTATCGTATTTCTAACGACCATCACTCATCAAAATTCAATATAATTTGTCAATATGTGGTATTTTAAATAGGAAATCATTTGTTTTTCATTTTATATATTTTTATTAAAAAGATCCAAAGTATTCGCTCCCATTTAAAAGTCCTCACAGTTATGCATGAGTGAATTACTTGGAACTTTTGATTATGTGCTTACATGCTCATTTAAAAGTCCTCACGGTTATGCATGTATAAAATGCATATCAAAATTGATTTATTAAATAGACAAGTTGATTCTAATCCCATTTAAAAGTCCTCACGGTTATGCGTGGTTAGAAGGTACTCGAATTCATTTTTTTATAAAAAATTGGAATACTACTAGTCTTATTTAAATGTCCTAACGGTTATGCATGGTTAGTAGATATTCAAATTCTTGATATAAATATACCATAAATAGACACAACTATATGGCTTTATATGATGACTTCATCCCTATCATTCCAAAGTGGAATATGCATCAAAAAGAGTATTTATGATCTTTGTTTGATTTTTGTATTGAAATTTAATATTTATATTCGATTGAGTTTTATTGTTGTATTAATGTCTATCACTTTATCTCTATTTTTCTAACACTAATACTCTTTTGCTGATACCAAAATGGGTGAGAGAAAGGTTAAGGTTTTGGCAAATAAAAGTCAAATATTTTATTTTCTATATGCATCAAGGTTCATTTATTCAATTTCATATACATGCATATATGAAGGGGAAGCTTTGTGTAGAGAGGAAGCATTCAAATAGGGGGAGCAAATTGAATGATCAAATACATTTAACAAACAAAATCTTAAATATATGTTTGTTATCATCAAAAGGGGGAGATTGTTGAATATGCGAGTATATGATTTTTGTTTCATAATAATAAACATATATATTCATTTAAATGTATTTGTTAATGTACTATTTTATTTTAATAGATTAAATAAATATTTGCTGAATAAAATAAATAATACAGAATTTAAATTTAAATAGATATTTTATTCAAACAAATATTTCTTACAATTTTAAATAGTACAAATTTGAGCTCTCACTATATATATACAAATTTCAATTACAATACAAATTCAATTACATCACAATTTTTCATTTACATTTGCACCTCACTACATATCACTCAATCACTCGTACTAATCTTCAACTCCATTCCAGATTGAATCCAACATCTAAGCAATCTGCAAAAATATACACTGACATGGTAAAATTGAAAATTAAATATTTTTGCAGTGTAAAATAAAATGTAATTTTGAAAATATTATCTGCCTCGGTTATTTGGGTTGTTCGTCATCATTTAAATTTGAATTCATCATACACGAATAGCTTGCGACATGCATAGTGGATCACTGTACATGCCACAAGACCGTGCACACCAATATACACTTGATAAATCTACAAAGACAGGTGAGCACAAGGTCAAACCCAATTCAAAAGCCGGGTTCAACTCAAGTGAAAGTCACGACACAAGCACAAGGTCAAACCCGAGCTATAAGCTGGATTCAACGCCGGTGAAATACAAAATTGTCAACTACAAGTGAAAATGCTCGACGGAAAACAAAACAGCAAAAACTAGGAACTCAATAATGACCATACCAATATACATGCATGAATAATACATCTAACTCAATACAAGAAAGCATTGGAACCAGACTCATGAAGGCACAGAGGCACCAAAGCATGCCCAAGTCCATATGCAGACATGATAAAGCCAGGTGATAAAAATCACATATTTAAAGTAACCGAAGTCAGATAATATAAGGAATAAGAACTCGAGCAAGTCCAGCTACCACACGAAAGCAACCATACATATGTGCATCTGTGAAACAGCATGTATACATATAGGCAGTGCAAACTAGCTCAAAACATTAACTCGAAGTAACTCAATATCAGATACAAGGCAACAGTAGTGAACATGCATATGACTCTAGACCACAATGCAAACTTTAAATGAAACAGACCAGTAAACTAGCAAAGGCATGGAGGCAAACAATGAACCATACCTGGCATGTATGAATTCGAGCTCAATGCAATAAATGAAACTGACCAGGCAGAATCAAAATGCAACCATATATGCAAGGAAGCACATCAACCATGGGACAGATCAGACATGAACCAGTTCATATATGCAACTAGACTTCGAGTCGAGCAGTGGACAGGAAATGTGATATTCCGGAATTTCGAGGAATTTAAAATGTGATAATCATCTTAATAAATTAATTAAAATAGATAAGAACTGTTATTTTCAAATATAAATAACCAAAATAATTAATAACATGATGATTTTAATTTTAGTTATAAATGGATTCTTAATTAAATAATTATTTGCAAATTTAATTAGTAATGTTTTAAAAATAGTTTTTTTAATAAAGTTATTACTTTCAAATTAAATTAGTGCTTGTTTAAAGTTAGTGTAAATTTGAATTGATATTAAATTTTATTTCAAATTGAATTTGAATTTAGATTTAAATTTGGATTTAAATGAATATTTATATCTTAAAAGTATTTTGATTTAAAATAATATATGAATGAGTTTTATTTAAAATAAGATTTATTTCCTTAAAAAGAATTTATTAAGAAAGGTTTATAAAATTGTAAAATAAATACAAAAGGTTTATTTTAACATTTAAAATGGATTAAAAATATTTATATGATTTTATTTAAAATTATAATTGGTTTATACTTTATTTTCTTTTAAAGATTTTATTTTTTTTAATTTTAGAAAGCATTTATTTATTTAAAAATGTATTTACTAATTTAGAAAATTTATTTAAAAGCTTTTAAAAATCTCTTAAAGATAAATAAAAATGAAATATTACAAGTGTAGGTTAATAAAGCTTAAAAATACACATGTAAGCTAAGTAATTATGAATGATGACAAGTGTTTATAGTTTGAGACAAGTGGCAAATTTATTTTTATTTTTCTTTAAATTCCTAATAAATCCTAAATCACATTATTTAAAAACTAACTCTTCTTTTCCCATCTCCTTTCTTATTTCATTTTTAAGCAAACTTAACCATGTTCTATCTTCACAACCAAAATGTCTTTTGCATCAAACCAGGAACTATTTTTCAGATTTGAAGCTTCAAACCCAAAACAAATGCAACTCTGTAAAACTAATTTTTTTTCTCAAGCATTTGTTTTCAAACCAAGCCTGAACCATTCTCAAATCTAGTGTTTGCAACCACTTCAAGTCTAAATGCAACCCTGTAATCCTCAAACCAAAACCTACCTCTGTTCAAAAAATAATAATCAAAGAAGCCTGAAACATTTTCAGATCTGTAAGCAAATGCAATCTGAAATCTATAAGCTCAAGTTCAAAATCTGTAAGCTTGCAACTATTCTAAACTGAGATTTTGCAAGTCTCCTAAAAAATCAAAGCAGCAATGCAAACTTCAGATTATCAAAAACAAATCAAGGCAATTCAAAGCTTTCAGTCCTAAAACACAAGCAGTAGCTAAAGCATGCAGTTTTAAAGAAAAAGAAATCATCTAAAGCATCAGCAAATCCAAGTTTTTCCAGCTTCAAACCCGTCAAGCTTCAAACTGTTTTCTACTGCAACATTCAAAGCTTTCAGCCTCTGCTTTTTAAAAATCTGTGAGTAAACCCTTTAAAATTTAAAACTAAGTAAGTTAATATTTGTTTTTTTATGAAATATTTGGTGAATGATGCTTTGTTGTGTATGCTTATGTGGTATTTCTGTGTTTATGATTGAATGTGGGTATGCATGCCTGAAACAAGAAAATTGGTCAACTATAAATTTTCAAAAATCAAGATCTAAACCTCTAAATTCTATTAGACTCAGATATTCAAAAAAGTGTTGTTTGCACTTGTAGGATCTAAATTTTTAAAATAATTTAAGAACATTCAGTTGGAATAATATCTGAAATGGAAAGAAGACAGTAAATAAAACAAGTCTCTGCTCTTTAAAACCTGGTGAGTAAACATCAACTTAAAATTTTAAGTAAATCATAACCTGTTGCTTGTTAAAATTTCTGAGTTTTATAGATGCATGCTTACAAATATTTAAGTGGTAGTTCTGTTTGAAATCTGAAGTATATGTTTTGATATAAATGTGCATGTCTGTAAATATTTGTTTCTTCTCTGTTTTGATACAGGGTTTTGAACTTTTTTTTAAAAAAAAACAAGAAGAAAGAAAATGCCAGTTCTTTCTATATGATCATTGTAAACCTTAACTTCAAACAAAATTAGTTGAGTTTTAATTTAAGCTAAGATTTAAAAACATGTACAAATGTTTTAAATTTAAATATGTTTCTAAAAATCTGGAAATACAGTAGTAAATCTTAAAACTTGATAAAACCAAATATTGAATTTTATGATAAAAGTTTATATCTTGAAAACATCACTGGAAATCGTGATTTTTTAAAACAAACATCAAGATTTTTAGTGATAAAATGGAAGAGCATTTTAGTGTTGACTGGAAAGTGGATTTGGAGGAGTTTCTGGTGGCCTAAGGGTTTGTGATGATCGGGATTTGGTCTGGAGATTGGGAAAGGTACGAGGAGGCTAGGAAAAATCGCTGGTTGGTTGTCTGATCATCGAGGCGTCGGCAGGAAGGCAATCTAGTTTATAACCCTAATTTTGGGTCGATCAGGAAAACAGTATCACTGATTTTCCTCAAGTTGATCGAGTGGCTTGAAATTTTGCGAAGTGGCAGTAAGGGGTGTCGGCATGGCAAGGCCGGAATTGCAGCAGTTCTGATGATCAGAGAAGGGGATGCGAGTTCATTTTCTGATGAAGTGATGGTTCCAGAAATTTTGTGGTGTTCGATTTTGGACAAGAGGCCTATGATTGTGTTTGAAGGATTGGGAAGTGATGCTATGGTAATGTTCGGTGTGTCGAGGCCTGCGGTGGTGATCATCGTCCTCAAAGACGACTGTGCAGGTGTACAGGGGGTTGTGTGTCATCTGATGTTGTGTTTGGGGTTTACTCGAAGCATTGCTCGAGAATTTGGGAAGAATGCCCGAGAGTGAACTCGAGTAGATATAGTTGTTTTTAAGCTTCAAGTTTATAATCTTCCAAATTTTAATTTTTAGTTTAAAATGGGCAGAATGTGTTGTGACTCGAGGTTAGTTCCGAGTGACCTACGGGTAAAACCCGAGGTAATAGATTTAAACAGTTTTCAGAATGTTTTAAAAACAATTTTTTTTGGAATTTGAAGTTAAATCTAGTTTTAACTTCTATATAAACTTATTTTATATTTCTTAAACAATAGGTTATGAAGTTTTAAAGATGTTTAAATTAAATTTTGTTAAATGAAATTTTAAACTGATTTTTAAAACATTAGTTTAAAATGTGAGTTAAGATTTTTTTTTTAAAAAAAGGTAAGTTTTAAAATACAACTTGAATTTGTTTTTTAAACCTTTACTTTATAATGTTTTAAGTTTTTAGGAAACTAAACTTTGATAACTTTAAAATTATCAAGTGAATAATTATTTATTTTAAAACTTAATTAATTATAATGTTAAAATGTTTTTGAGTGTTAATGTTAAATAAAGGTATTAATGATATAATGTCTTGTCTTAAGATGATTTAAGGTTTAATACCTTGAGATTGTGGAAATTAAGTAATTAATTAATTTGTTTTATTTAATTATAAAGGGTTAATTAAGTAATTAATCAGGAGTAAATTAATTGATTTAATTAATAGTTAATTAAAGGTTATTATTTAATTAATTTAAGATTAATTATAATTAAAGATTATTAATTAAAAATTGTTAATTAATGATCAAAGATTAATTAATTGAGTAACAAAAAAAATAAGAATGAATTAATCAAGTTATTAAGGTTTGATTAATTTATAATTAGGGAGTTGTTAATTAAGTAATTAGAGGTTACTTAATTAATATTTAAGATGTACATAGTTTGTAATTAAGTTTTATTAATTAATGATTGGGTTTTATTAATTGATACTATAATTAAATATTAATTAATTAATTAATCAAAGTTGATTAAGGATTAATCAAAAGTTAATTGAGAATTAATCAAAGGTGATTCAGAATTAATCAATGTTAATTAAGGATTGGTTAATTAATAATTAAGGATTAATTAATTTGTAATTAAGTTTTGTTAATTAATAATTAAGTTTTATTAATTAATAATTAAGAGTTAATTAATTAGTTAATTAATGATTAATTAATTAATTTTAAGAGTAATTATGGATTAATTAATTTGTAATTAAGAGATATTGATTAATAATTAAGTTTATTAATTAATAGTTAATGGATAATTAATCAGTTAATTAAATGTTAATTAAGTGATTATAATTGTAATTAAGGGTTGATTACTTTGTTTTAAAGGAGATCAATTAATAATTAAGGTTTATTAATTGAGAATTAAAGAGTAATTAATCTGTGATTAAAGGTTAATTGATTAATTGATAAGGATAATCAAGAAGTGATTAATTAATTAATTAAATGTTAGTAATTACTTAATGATTGTTTAAGCAGGATTAGAAGATTAATTCTTAAGTAATTAATTTAATTTAAGATGATTAAATTAATTATAACCTGGATTAATAAATTCTGTTTATGGATGATTGTTTGTATAGAATATCTATATTGGATAATATCTATTGGATGATACCTATTGGATGGTATCTATTAGATGATATCTATTGGATGATAACTATTGGATGATATGTTGTGATAATTTGTGATATGATATTAGGTATATCAGTGATAAATGTGTGATATTTATCTATGAGAAATGCTGTGTGAATTCAAGTATTGAATTGAATAGAAATGAATTGTTTTAAACTTAAAACAACTTGGACCTAAAAGATGGCGTTTTGGATTTCGATGAGACCGGGATCGGGTTTCCATATTTGGATATCCGAAAACCACATCGATCCAAATTAAGCGATAGGTCGTGAATCTCAAGTGAAGATTCAGAGTGCAAGGGTTATTGTCGTTAACTCTGAGGGTGATTCCAAAATGAGTGTAAGAGATAATGCCTTCGGTTTCGTTCGAACCCGGAACGAACTTGTATGGATTGAATGCTTTCAGAACATCATCAGGTGGACGATGAGCATTCTAAGATTTGATGTCCTATAAAGGTAATCGTAGCCTCAAGCCTCATCAACCGGGAATGGATAAAACAGGGGAGGTGCAGTAAGGCTTTGTGGGTAGCCCCCACTGGAAAGCAAGATTGATCCCTGTCTAGAGGTCCCTTTTTATTTCGGCTGTGTGGGCGGTTGGTCGCGACAACTGTCGGGGTTGTCTTGTTCGGAACTGTTCAGTAAGGAATGATTCCGGCCTTGTGTTGCAGGGGAGCGGGCGTACTCCTCGGTACGGTGATCTAGGCCACGTACTGTGACGGGCGGTACCCCAGTAGCCCTGCCATTGTATGGAATCCAATCTCCAATAAGTGCCGTACGTTTTGATTGTGCCCAACTATGTTGGAACGTGAGATGTAAGCATTCCAGCTATTTCTGTATTTTACTTGAAAACCCTAGACACTATTATAATATCACTAGATTTCCTATCAAATGTTTTGGATAGCGTAAGGTAAAAACTTACCCGTGTTTATGTGTGGGAAGTCTTACGTGATGCCCTTTTGTTATCAAAGGTTTTCAAAAGTTAAGCAACTTTAAACCGTTTACTCACACCAAACCCCTATCTGACCCGGAGTTTATTTTTGTTTTCTTAAACTCTCGGGTACTCAAATTTTTATGAGTAGCCAAGGGATCAGGTTTTGGCTTGACGAATATTGGAAAGCATGGAGCAGGAGTCCAGACGTAGCTATATCTATATTTCCGCTGTGCTGAGTTGTGTTGTAGTCTTTGTCTGTTGTATTTTGTAATAGACAGAACCTTATAACTAACTAATGAGAAAGGTTGATTGTATCTGTGTAACTCTGATGTAAATGACTATGTAATTTCTATTTTGATATATTATATTTTGTTCCGTTCCGATGTGAGATTCTGATATTGTTGAGTTCTTTCTTCTTTCTCTTATATTTCTACCTCTTTCTTTCTTATTAATGATGCGTCTTTCTGTGGAATGAAGGGCGGATCATTACAGTGGTATCAGAGCATAGGTTGAGATAATACCTTGGCTCTGGAGTGGTGTCTATCTTGAGAGCGCGCATTTGTAATTTTTAAATAATTATATTCCTATATAAATTTGTTGGGTATCTGTTCGGATTTCCAACTTGAGTTCTAGAGAAGTTTTATCTTTCTCTTTGTTTGGTTGACCATCCTATCCTATAAGTGGATAACTGAGTTAGATAAGATCTATAGAGGCTTAAGATTTCTTATCTTCCCTATAATATTCTTGTGACCCATTGATATTGGATCTCAAAGGGTTTGATCTTATTCTGGATATGGATTGGATGGATAGTATAAGGATTGTTTCTTTGAAGGCTGAGTTGGGAAAAATCGCAAAAGTGACTTGCGATAATTTCAGAGTTCTTTTGAGCTATCTTTTGCTTGGAGTGAGGCATCTCCAGAAGGTGTAGAGTTCATCGAAGTGGTTAGAGATTGCCCGGATGTTTCCAAGATAGTGGAAGTTTGCCTTCATCAGGAGAAAGAGTTGGAGAAGCAGATCCAAATTTTCTTTGACGAGGTCTTTTGTTTCTAGTGGAGATATTTCTGTAGATTCAGCCAGGTGACTTCTATTCAGGAGTGAAGTAATTATAGTTTTTTGGATTTGGCATAGTTTTACAGAAGTTGTAAAGTCTATTCTAAGATTTCTTTGCACTTAATCGACAGACTCGGGAAGGAACTAAGTTTAGTAGACCTGAGTGTGATGAGGCTTTCTTGAATCTAAAGGCAAGGCTGACTAGTGTGCCTATTCTAGCTATTCTGGATAGCAAGAGTATGTTGGAGGTCTACTTGGACGTTGTATATGGATGGATTGAGTCAAGAATGGTCAGTTCCAGTCTTGGGATTGATGATCAAGGAACATTGAAGATCATCGGAAGGATTTGAAGTGATTTCTTTGGAGTTCATCGACGGTTGCCAAGGACCAAAGAGGGAAATAGAATATGGGTAATTGAAGACTGGTTAACTAAGAGCAACTATTTTATTCCGGTCAAGGCAACCCGTACTGCGGCATCTTTGGCTGAGTTTTTCTTGAAGGAGTTTGTCCAAATGCCGGATGATTCAGTCCGGATTGTTAGCAACTGTGATCCTATTTTCTCCAGCGGATTTTGGAGATTTTGCGATCAGCTTTGGGTTCAAGTTTGAATTTGAGTTCAGCCTATCATTCTCAGACCGACGGTCGGATAAGAAGGCTGAATAGAATTTAGAGATTTTGCTGATGGCTGTGTTTTGGATCGATGGGTCTTGGAAATACCATTTGTTCTGAATGGAGTTCTCGTTCTGTATCAGGCAAGTATACAGATGGCATCCTATGGAGTTTTGCTTGGAAGATCTGGTAGATTCCCATTTTGTTGGGTAGAGTTGAGAGATCGTTTGGTTCTTGCCCAGTTTTGATCTGAGAGGCATCTGTGAAGGTGGAGTTTATTTAGAAGAGCAGTGCAGGATTGTCAGAAAGGATTTGTGGACTAGAGGCAAAGACAATTGAATTATGAGATGAGAGATTTTGTCTTTGTCAAAATTTCCTGATTTTAAAGGAGTTATCAGATTTGGAAAGACGGGGAATTTGCCCTGGATGTTTTGGTATGTTCTAAGTGTTTGAGGAAAATAGTGATTGTGGTCTTCAAGATGGAATTTCCAGTCTGGATAGCTGGAATTCATGTTGTTATTCACGTATCTCATCTGAGGAAGTACGTGAATGATCCATCTGCATTGGGATTTGCAGTTCAGTAGGATCTGGTAGTTGAGCTGGTTTGTAGTGTGGTCTGATTTTTGATCCAAATTTTTGGATCAAAGTAAGGGGAAGCTCTGGTTCTTAGTGGTTTAGCTTATTATGGTTCTGTGGAGCTAGGATTTCAGAGATTATCTTGAGAAACTCTGGATAGTTATAGGAAGGCTTATCCAGATCTGTGTCCGGATAGCTAGAATTGTTTGATTTGAATAATTTGTTTATACAAATAAATTGGTGGTTTGAATGAATTGTTTGTTTGAATAAATTATTTATTCGAATGAATTGTTGTTTAGTTAATAGTGTATGGTTGATATGGATGTTTGGATTGTAAAATAAAATAAAGTATTTTGGATTATCTTTGTTTTAAATTTCGAGGGCGAAATTCTTTTAAGGGGGAAGGAATGTGATATTCCGGAATTTCGAGGAATTTAAAATGTGATAATCATCTTAATAAATTAATTAAAATAGATAAAAACTGTTATTTTCAAATATAAATAACCAAAATAATTAATAACATGATGATTTTAATTTTAGTTATAAATGGATTCTTAATTAAATAATTATTTGCAAATTTAATTAGTAATGTTTTAAAAATATTTTTTTTAATAAAATTATTATTTTCAAATTAAATTAGTGCTTGTTTAAAGTTAGTGTAAATTTGAATTGATATTAAATTTGATTTCAAATTGAATTTGAATTTAGATTTAAATTTGGATTTAAATGAATATTTATATCTTAAAAGTATTTTGATTTAAAATAATATATGAATGAGTTTTATTTAAAATAAGATTTATTTCCTTAAAAAGAATTTATTAAGAAAGGTTTATAAAATTGTAAAATAAATACAAAAGGTTTATTTTAACATTTAAAATGGATTAAAAATATTTTATATGATTTTATTTAAAATTATAAATGGTTTATACTTTATTTTCTTTTAAAGATTTTTTTTTTAATTTTAGAAAGCATTTATTTATTTATTTAAAAATGTATTTACTAATTTAGAAAATTTATTTAAAAGCTTTTAAAAATCTCTTAAAGATAAATAAAAATGAAATATTACAAGTGTAGGTTAATAAAGCTTAAAAATACACATGTAAGCTAAGAAATTATGAATGATGACAAGTGTTTATAATTTGAGACAAGTGGCAAATTTATTTTTATTTTTCTTTAAATTCCTAATAAATCCTAAATCACATTATTTAAAAACTAACTCTTCTTTTCCCATCTCCTTTCTTATTTCATTTTTAAGAAAACTTAACCATATTCTATCTTCACAACCAAAATGTCTTTTACATCAAACCAGGAACTATTTTTTAGATTTGAAGCTTCAAACCCAAAACAAATGCAACTCTGTAAAACTTATTTTTTTCTCAAGCATTTGTTTTCAAACCAAGCCTGAACCATTCTCAAATCTGGTGTTTGCAACCACTTCAAGTCTAAATGCAACCCTGTAATCCTCAAACCAAAACCTACCTTTGTTCAAAAAAAAATCAAAGAAGCCTGAAACATTTTCAGATCTGTAAGCAAATGCAATCTAAAATCTATAAGCTCAAGTTCAAAATCTGTAAGCTTGCAACTATTCTAAACTGAGATTTTGCAAGTCTCCTAAAAAATCAAAGCAGCAATGCAAACCTCAGATTATCAAAAACAAATCAAGGCAATTCAAAACTTTCAGTCCAAAAACACAAGTAGTAGCTAAAGCATGCAGTTTTAAGGAAAAAGAAATCATCTAAAGCATCAGCAAATCCAAGTTTTTCCAGCTTCAAACCTGTCAAGCTTCAAACTGTTTTCTACTGCAACATTCAAAGCTTTCAGCCTCTGCTCTTTAAAAATCTGTGAGTAAACCCTTTAAAATTTAAAACTAAGTAAGTTAATATTTGTTTGTTTGTGAAATATTTGGTGAATGATGCTTTGTTGTGTATGCTTATGTGGTATTTCTGTTTTTATGATTGAATGTGGGTATGCATGCCTGAAATAAGAAAATTGGTCGACTATAAATTTTCAAAAATCAAGATCTAAACCTCTAAATTCTATTAGACTCGGATATTCAAACAAGTGTTGTTTGCACTTGTAGGATCTAAATTTTAAAAAGAATTTAAGAACATTCAGTTGGAATAATATCTGAAATGGAAAGAAGACAGTAAATAAAACAAGTCTCTGCTCTTTAAAACCTGGTGTGTAAACATCAACTTAAAAATTTAAGTAAATCATAACCTGTTGCTTGTTAAAATTTCTGAGTTTTATTGATGCATGCTTATAAATATTTAAGTGGTAGTTCTGTTTGAAATCTGAAGTATATGTTTTGATATAAATGTGCATGTCTGTAAATATTTGTTTCTTCTCTGTTTTGATACAGGGTTTTAAACTTTTTATTTTTAAAAAAGAAGAAGAAAGAAAATGCCAGTTCTTTCAATATGATCATTGTAAACCTTAACTTCAAACAAAATTAGTTGAGTTTTAATTTAAGCTAAGATTTAAAAACATGTACAAATGTTTTAAATTTAAATATGTTTCTAAAAATCTGGAAATACAGTAGTAAATCTTGAAACTTGATAAAACCAAATATTGAATTTTATGATAAAAGTTTATATCTTGAAAACATCACTGGAAATCATGATTTTTTTAAAACAAACATCAAGATTTTTAGTGATAAAATGGAAGAGCATTTTAGTGTTGACTGGAAAGTGGATTTAGGGGAGTTTCTGGTGGCCTAAGGGTTTGTGATGATCGGGATTTGGTCTGGAGATTGGGAAAGGTACGAGGAGGCTAGGAAAAATCGCTGGTTGGTTGTCTGATCATCGAGGCGTCGGCAGGAAGGCAATCTAGTTTATAACCCAAATTTTGGGTCGATCAGGAAAACAGTATCACTGATTCTCCTCAAGTTGATCAAGTGGCTTGAAATTTTGCGAAGTGGCAGTAAGGGGTGTCGGCATGGCAAGGCCGGAATTGCAGCAGTTCTGATGATCAGAGAAGGGGATGCGAGTTCATTTTCTGATGAAGTGATGGTTCCAGAAATTTTGTGGTGTTCGATTTTGGATGAGAGGCCTGTGATTGTGTTTGAAGGATTGGGAAGTGATGCTATGGTAATGTTCGGTGTGTCGAGGCCTACGGTGGTGATCATCGTCCTCAAAGACGACTGTGCAGGTGTACAGGGGGGTGTGTGTCATCTGATGTTGTGTGTTGGGTTTACTCGAAGCATTACTCGAGAATTTGGGAAGAATGCCCGAGAGTGAACTCGAGTAGATATAGTTGTTTTTAAGCTTCAAGTTTATAATCTTCCAAATTTTAATTTTTAGTTTAAAATGGGCAGAATGTGTTGTGACTCGGGGTTAGTTCCAAGTGACCTACGGGTAAAACCCGAAGTAATAGATTTAAACAGTTTTCAGAATGTTTTAAAAACAAATTTTTTTGGAATTTGAAGTTAAATCTAGTTTTAACTTCTATATAAACTTATTTTATATTTCTTAAACAATAGGTTATGAAGTTTTAAAGATGTTTAAATTAAATTCTAAACTGATTTTTAAAACATTAGTTTAAAATGTGAGTTAAGATTTTTTTTTAAAAAAGTTAAGTTTTAAAATACAACTTGAATTTGTTTTTGAAACCTTTACTTGATAATGTTTTAAGTTTTTAGGAAATTGAACTTTTATAACTTTAAAATTATCAAGTGAATAATTATTTATTTTAAAACTTAATTAATTATAATGTTAAAATGTTTTTGAGTGTTAATGTTAAATAAAGGTGTTAATGATATAATGTCTTGTCTTAAGATGATTTAAGGTTTAATACCTTGAGATTGTGGAAATTAAGTAATTAATTAATTTGTTTTATTTAATTATAAAGGGTTAATTAAGTAATTAATCAGGAGTAAATTAATTGATTTAATTAATAGTTAATTAAAGGTTATTATTTAATTAATTTAAGATTAATTATAATTAAGGATTATTAATTAAAAATTGTTAATTAATGATCAAAGATTAATTAATTGAGTAACAAAAAAATTAAGAATGAATTAATCAAGTTATTAAGGTTTGATTAATTTATAATTAAGGAGTTGTTAATTAAGTAATTAGAGGTTACTTAATTAATATTTAAGATGTACTTAGTTTGTAATTAAGTTTTATTAATTAATGATTGGGTTTTATTAATTGATACTATAATTAAATATTAATTAATTAATTAATCAAAGTTGATTAAGGATTAATCAAAAGTTAATTGAGAATTAATCAAAGGTGATTAAGAATTAATCAATGTTAGTTAAGGATTGGTTAATTAACAATTAAGGATTAATTAATTTGTAATTAAGTTTTGTTAATTAATAATTAAGTTTTATTAATTAATAATTAATAGTTAATTAATTAGTTAATTAATGATTAATTAATTAATTTTAAGAGTAATTATGGATTAATTAATTTGTAATTAAGAGTTATTGATTAATAATTAAGTTTATTAATTAATAGTTAATGGATAATTAATCAGTTAATTAAATATTAATTAAGTGATTATAAATGTAATTAAGGGTTGATTACTTTGTTTTAAAGGAGATCAATTAATAATTAAGGTTTATTAATTGAGAATTAAAGAGTAATTAATCTGTGATTAAAGGTTAATTGATTAATTGATAAGGATAATCAAGAAGTGATTAATTAATTAATTAAATGTTAGTAATTACTTTATAATTGTTTAAGAAAGATTAGAAGATTAATTCTTAAGTAATTAATTTAATTTAAGATGATTAAATTAATTATAACCTAGATTAATAAATCCTGTTTATGGATGATTGTTTGTATAGAATATCTATATTGGATAATATCTATTGGATGATACCTATTGGATGGTATCTATTAGATGATATCTATTGGATGATAACTATTGGATGATAACTATTGGATGATATGTTGTGATAATTTGTGATATGATATTAGGTATATCAGTGATAAATGTGTGATATTTATCTATGAGAAATGCTGTGTGAATTCAAGTATTGAATTGAATTGAAATGAATTGTTTTAAACTTAAAACAACTTGGACCTAAAAGATGGCGTTTTGGATTTCGATGAGACCGGGATCGGGTTTCCATATTTGGATATCCGAAAACCACATCGATCAAAATTAAGCGATAGGTCGTGAATCTCAAGTGAAGATGAAGATTCAGAGGCAAGGGTTATTGTCGTTAACTCTGAGGGTGATTCCAAAATGAGTGTAACGAGATAATGCCTTCGGTTTCGTTCGAACTCGGAACGAACTTGTATGGATTGAATGCTTTCAGAACATCGTCAGGTGGACGATGAGCATTCTAAGATTTGATGTCCTATAAAGGTAATCGTAGCCTCAAGCCTCATCAACTGGGAATGGCTAAAACAGGGGAGGTGCAGCAAGGCTTCGTGGGTAGCCCCCACTGGAGAGCAAGATTGATCCCTGTCTAGAGGTCCCTTTTTATTTCGGCTGTGTGGGCGGTTGGTCGCGACAACTGCCGGGGTTGTCTTGTTCGAAACTGTTCAGTAAGGAATGATTCCGGCCTTGTGTTGCAGGGGAGTGGGCGTACTCCTCGGTACGGTGATCTAGGCCACGTACTGTGACGGGCGGTACCCTAGTAGCCCTGCCATTGTATGAAATCCAATCTCCAATAAGTGCCGTACGTTTTGATTGTGCCCAACTATGTTGGAACGTGAGATGTAAGCATTCCAGCTATTTCTGTATTTTACTTGAAAACCCTAGACACTATTATAATATCACTGGATTTCCTATCAAATGTTTTGGATAGCGTAAGGTAAAAACTTACCCGTGTTTATGTGTGGGAAGTCTTACGCGATGCCCTTTTGTTTTCAAAGGTTTTCAAAAGTTAAGAAACTTTAAACCATTTACTCACACCATACCCCTGTCTGACCCGGAGTTTATTTTTGTTTTCTTAAACTCTCGGGTACTCAAATTTTTATGAGTAGCCAAGGGATCGGGTTTTGGCTTAACGAATATTGGAAAGCATGGAGCAGGAGTCCAGACGTAGCTATATCTATATTTCCGCTGTGCTGAGTTGTGTTGTAGTCTTTGTCTGTTGTATTTGAAATGTAATAGACAGAACCTTATAACTATCTAATGAGAAAGGTTGATTGTATCTGTTTAACTCTGATGTAAATGACTATGTAATTTCTATTTTGATATATTATATTTTGTTCCGTTCCGCTGTGAGATTCTGATATTGTTGAGTTCTTTCTTCTTTCTTATTAATGATGCGTCTTTCTGTGGAATGAAGGACGGATCATTACAGAAAACTTAACAAAGACCAAGTGAACAGAGCATGCACTTATATACATATGAGACATCAACTATTTTTAACAAATAAACACAGTACAAGTTCAACATGTTATATATGCAAAGTCGACATGCACATATCAATTATATATGAGTGACCAAATACAACCAGACAGTGCAGCAGTTCAAAATGGCAATCAATAGAGATGATCAAGTGACAAAAGTCAAAGCGAAACCAGAAATAACTACAAGCAACATATAACTGGTTGTATACATACGTGAGCATATATATATTTGTACATGTGCAGGATACAAGTTCGAACAAAGACAAGAAGATTACAAACTGTAGTTCAAAGTCAGAGACATAATGGTCGAAGTCAATTCTCAAATCAGATGCAAAGTGGAGTATAGTATAAATCGAAAATGAACAAAGTGCCAGAAACCAAAACAGTAGAAAGTTCAACCACGAAGGCCGAAGTCAATTAGAAATCAAGTCGCAGTTCAACCAACACAGCACATATACAGTGATGCAGAAGTTCGAATCAAAAACAAGATCGCAAGCGAATAAAGTCAAATGTAATAGTGTTAAACCAAAACTGTGGTGGCCAAGAAATCGAACCAAGTCAGAATTCAACACCGTGAAAATCAAGTAATCAAATATACGAAATTAAAAAAGTTATAAATCGTCACGTTCAACCATTCAAAATCAAACGGTCGAGCAATTTATCATACGAACGAAGAAATAGGAATTCAAATCCTATATAAACCCTAATACATCATCGGCCTAATCTATTCAAGTTCAAGAAAACATAGACCAATAAATCATTGAACTCAAATCAAAGTCGAGTATTATCAAATATCGAAAAAGGGAAAAACTGCATACTAATTTAACAGACAAACTCGACTTGATTGAAGCAGCCGTGTGTATAATCGAAGAGATGATCAATCGACGAAGCAAGCAATGGAAGATTACATACTCGATTGATCAATTAAAATGGCGCCTCATTTTACAAATCCCTAATTTCGGAGCAAAGAAGAAATGAACGAGCAACAGAAGAAGCACCTATTTTTAAGTCAAAGAATTAACGGCCGAAGAAATAAAACAAAGAAGTCGGGCCAAAGGATTAGAAGAAAGAAGGGATAAATTGTTTATCTCAGAATTTTTATTTGGACCGACTTTTACTATTTTGGGCTTTAGTTAAAAATTAGGGTTTTGTATTTTTTAAATTGTTTTTTTATTTGTAATTTACTTTTTAAACTCTTGTCATTTTTAGTCATGTGACTAGGGGACGAGCTATGGTGGTGTAGTTTGAGAATTCGTAACTCAATGGCTGAGTTGTGGTAGGGTTTTGAGCGTAGAATTAACGCTAGTCGATAGCGGGTGTCACAAGTTTAGGTATGTAAGCGTATGACTGCTTAATTTCTAGTAGAAACCTTGGGGGCAGCACGTAGGCAGGGTTTTGCCGAAGCTGGGTAAATTCTGTGTTGTTCTATTTCTGCGTTTATTATTCTGCTATTATCTATGCTGCTATAATTCTGATATATCTATGTTGAGATTATTTTATATAAACTTTCGCAATAAATTCTTATAATTAATAGTATCATCCTATTCACCCCCTCCCCTCTAGGGTGAAACACCGATTCTACAATACAAAAAAACATAAAACTGCAACTCCTAGATAGCTATCCGTTTGCACCCTGCATGCCTCCGATACTTATCCGTCATCCTACTAAAACCTTAAAAAGACCTTAACTCCTCAGTCAACTTAAATCAATTTTGAGCACCCCAGAGTTTAAGTGGAAAACATAAACTTCGAGTCAGACATAAAGCCTGGTGTGAATAATACTCAACATCCCGGTTAAATAGTTAAGTGACGCCACGCCGCTTAGGGAACGGATTTCCCCTCACTAACATCCTTTTACAACATATCTTTGCAAAACCTTTTCCCGCAACCAAAACTGGTTAAATATTATAAAGCATCATTATGTAAACATACATAAATATCAGGTAATAAATGAACTATTTGTTTAAACACATTAGTTTTGTTTGGCTAACTTTTAATCTTTGGCTGACTCAGGCCTACCTGACAATATAAACAAAATTAATCTAACATCTGTTAGACACTCCTTTTCTGGACGGCCTGTCATTAACTATCTGTTAAATACTTCTCTTCTGAACGGTCTGTCCTTAACTTAATCATCTCCCAAGTCTTTCTAATCCTAATGGTTTTTCGGGCTCATCAATAACCTATCTATATACAAACATATATTTCTTTCCGTGTGTAATCATAATTTTAGTCTACCAGTGATCAAGTCCTACACACCGGAATTTTGAATAATAGTTAGATGGGGCCAATAGCTAATGTTTAAGGCATGACCATATACCAGTCTCATCCGGTATTTCAATATCTGAGTCATTTTACTTAGGGATCCCTCCCATAATTGTCCTTGAAAACCTTTTCAAAATAGTTTAAAACCTTAAATCAAACTAACACAAGGAAAACATATAATTCTTATGCTTTACTCAAAATCACATTGCCATGTTAAATATATATATACACACACTTTACTCATACCTTTGTTGATGAAAACATTTAAACATTTAAAAGTACTCCTTTCGATTCCATTAAAAGTACCCCTTCTAAATCCTTTGAAACCATCTCTTTCGAAACCAAGTAAAACCCTTTATTCATCTAGGCCAGAAGGCCAAAACCTTTCCTTTCGATTCCATACTTCAAACCTTTCGAAACCATTGAAAATATTTCTTTCGAAAGCATTAAAAACCTTAGATATCCAATCATAAAACACCTTAAAACATTTCCTTAGAAAACATTGGAATAACCTTTCATTTCAACCCAATCAAAACCATTCATAAAATAGAACCTTTCGACCTTGTCGAAAGCTACCTTTCGACTCCATCGAAAGCTGTGCTTTCGACTGCTTCGAAACCATTCAGAAAATAGTGCCTTTCGAAAGCATTAAACCTTTAAAACATAATCCTTTCGGAAGCTCTTTGGGTTCAATTTTAAAACATATGGAAAATCCTCTTTTAAAACCTTTTGACTCCTTCGAAAGCTTAGCTTTTGACCCCTTCGAAAGCTTTGTTTCCGACTCCTTCGAAAGCTTAAAACATTCCTTTTAAAACAACAGGCTCCAACCTTTTAATATTCTAAAACATCTCTTTCGAAAACTTGGGTTATACTTCAGTTAGAATTAAAAGGGTAAACCATCTAAGTCGAAAACTTCCCTTCAAAACCTTTTCCTAAACAAGAAGCATTGGTGTCAAAAGCATCCCTTCGAAAGCATGGGAAAAGCGGTTGATTTTTAAAAGACAAGTCTACCTTTCGACCTAGTCGAAAGCCAATGACTTCGAAAGGTAGAATCTAGCAACTAGGGGTTTTGACCCCTCTGAAAGCTTTAAAGCTTTACTTTAAATATTTGACCAAGTCGAAAGCAACTAAGTCGAAAGCTTCTTTTCGAAAGCAAAGCAGGCATCTCTTTTGGCTTATAAAACGAATATACTCCAATCTCTTCGACAACTAAGGCTTCCACCAGTACCCTTCGACCTTGTCCAATACATTACATACCAAGTAACCTGATACTATATGCATTGGCTTTGAAGACATGATGTTTGAAGGTCTAGGTCGAAAGCTTTGATGCCGTGAATGGCTGAACATGCTAAAAGTACGCTTTTCTTATTTTTTTTAACTTAAAAGAGATAACTTTCAACTAACTTGCCTTTGTATGTAAAATTATTATTGGTTAATAAATATTCTCAGAAAAGTGCTATCAATAATTTTAGAAATAAATAATGATTTTATTTTATAAAATTCCCCTTCTCCTTAATTAAATATATAAAACATTTAAGTCTCGTACCGTAAATAATTTTATATATTCATCAAAACGCTTGGGAAAAATATGGAAAAATTCCAGAATATCAATTTTAATATGTTTTCCAATATATAAAAATTTCAAACACAAATAATTATTTATTTAGCCGTAAATAATTTATAACCCAATAATTCATTTTCTTCACTAGAAAATTTAGTATAAAATCCATATTGATTCAGAAAATTATGAAAATTGAAATTGCCTCCAAAATATCATTTCTAGCCTAAATTTAAATTTTCAAGTCATTTAGATGTCATTTAATAAGGTTTTCATATCAAACGTATCATTAAAACTAATATGAACATGTATAGTTCATCAACAAGCATATATATAACTTTAATCATTCAGAACATGGCATAAACTTGCAAAAACATTTCAGAATTAACTTAATACCAAAAACCATAAGAAAATGGGATGTCGTAATCATTCACCTTAGCTTTGAGATTAAAAGATGCGAGATTTGATGGTGAATAAGTTGATTAACTTTTTCCCTTCGAATCCTAGCTTTATCTTCTTCTTAAGAATGGAAATGGTGACCGGCCTTGATGTTTTTGTTTATTAGAATGAAATGAATATGAATTTCCTTTCCTAAGGGTTTAGGGTATAAGGCTCTCCTATTTTTCATTTTTTCGATCCTCATTTCCTAACACATTAGCTCATGTTATCTCATTTTAATTTACATATTAACGTGGCACGGCTCCCCTTAGTTAAATCAAATCTCAACCTATTAATCTTCACATTATTTTATTTTATTTAATTTAGCTAATTAAATATCCTAAATAATGTTATAAAAATATGGGGTATTACAGACTCCCCTCTTTAAAGAATTTCATCCTCGAAATTACGATAAGGTACTCAACAAAACAATCAAAAGTAAAACATACCATCAAACAAATTAGGATAACAGTCTCTAATCCTGCCCGCAGTCTCCTAAGTAAAGTCTCTAGCATCGTCACTCCACTAGACCTTTACTAATCTGACTGTCTTGTTCCTTAGCCTCTTCTCATCTCTCTCGATTATCAGAATCGGCTTTCTAACAATAGTCAAATCCGGCTCTACTATTAAATATTCTAACACTGTAGGTGCTATAATAGTCTTCGGCTCTCTAGCACACTTTCTAAGATGAGAAATATGGAAAAAAGCATGGACTCCTGTCAAACTATTCGGTAACTCTACTCTATATACGATTTTCCTGATCCTCTCAACAATGCGAAAAGGCCCAACGAATCTAGGCGCTAACTTTCATGATTTGCCGAATCTAATCACAACCTTCATTGGTGAAACCTTAATAAATAAATAGTCTCCAACAAATAATTCCAAATCTTTCCTTCTTCTATCTGCATAACTTTTTTGCCTAGATCGATCTTCCTTCATCTTAGCTCTGATCAATTCAATATTCTCTGTGGCTTCTTTCACCAAATCCAAACCAAGAACTAATCTATCCCGGTCTCCAACCAACGTATGGGAGATTTGCATGGTCTTTCATACAAAGCTTCAAATGGTGTCATCCCAATACTAGTCTAATAACTATTATTATGTGAGAACCCAACTAAATTGAGACAGTCTTCCCATGATCTCCCGAAATCTAACACACAAGCTCTTAACAAGTCCTCCAAGACTTTGTTAACTCTTTCTGTTTGTCCATCAGTCTGTGGATGGTAAGCGGTACTCATGTTGAGCTTGGTTCATAAAGCTTTCTATAGAGTCTTCCAGAACTCACTGGTAAACAAAGAATCTCTATCACTAATGATACTACTAGGAATTCCATGCAGTCCAACTACATTCTTTATAAACAATTTCGCCAAAATAGGTGTCCTAGTTGACTTTACCAGAATGAAATGGGCATTCTTGGTTAGTCTATCCACTATAACCCATATATTTTTATTTCCTCTACGAGATCTTGGCAACCAATCAATAAAATCCATAGAGATAGAATCACACTTCCACAACGGAACTTCTAACGGTTGAAGCAATCCACTTGGCTTCTGGTGTTCAGCATTTTCCTGCTGGTAATTCCAGCACTGCTTAACACAAACCAATGTCCCATTTCATACCTTACCAGAAGAAACTTCTCTTCATATCTTGATACATCTTCGTTCCCCCTAGATGGATAGTGAACTTCAAATGATGGCACTCATCCTAAACCTCTTTCTTCAGGTCTCCTACATTCGAAACACACAACCTTCCCTTCCTTCTCAACCACCCATTCTGGTCAAGACTAAAATCCTTTAAGTCATGCACTTTGTTCCTTCCCTTTGCCTTCTAATCCGTTCAAACAAAACTGGATCCTCCTTCTGTTTAGAAGCTATTTTTCAATCATTACTAGTCGAACTTCTAAACAAGACAATACAACACTTCCTATACTAGAACCTGTCTCGGATCTATACTACACTCTACAAGCCGACAATACTTCCAAATCTTTCCACTTGGCAATCATAGCCAGTACTGCATTCTGATGTTTTCTGCTAAGTGCGTCCGCTACCTTATTTCCTTTTCCGGGTGTATACTCAATTCCAAAATCATAAGCAGCAATAAACTCCAGCCATCTCTGTTGTCTCATATTCAGCTTCTTCTGGGAGAACAAATAATTCAATGACTTATGATCCATATAAAGCTCGAATCGCTCTCCCAAAAGATAATGCCTCCACACCTTCAAAGAAAATATAACGATAACTAATTCCATATCATGCATTAGATACCTAACTTCATGCGGTCTGAGCTGTCTAAAAGCATAAGCAATCACTTTACCACTTTGCATCAACACCACCCCCAATCCAGTTCCACATGCATCAGTATAAACAACTAAATCATGATTCCCTTCCGGTACCACCAACACCAGTCCATGGGTCAATAAGTATTTCAAGCTCTAGAATGCTTCCTCACACTTATCAGTCCATACAAACTTTACATCTTTTCACGTAAGCTTAGTCATTGGTGCAGCTATCCACGAAAAATCCTTTATAAACCTCCGGTAATATACAGTCAATCCAAGAAAGCTCTTTATCTTGGTCACTTTCTCAGGTCTCTTCCAATTATTCACCGCCTCGATCTTAGTCGGATCAACAGACAATCCTTTTTCTGAGTCTACATGACCAAGGAACTTCACTTCCTTTTTCCAAATATGGCGCTTCGAAAACTTAGCCTTCAACTGATGCTCCCTCAACGTCTCAAGCACAACTCGAGGATAAACTTCATGCTCTTTCTCATCCTTAGAGTATATCAAAGTGTCATCTATGAAGACCAAAACAAATCTTTCAAAGTGCTCTTGGAAAATTCGATTCATCAAATCCACAAAGAATGTCGCTGCATTGGTTAGTCCAAATGGCATAACTAACCATTCGTACGATCCATACCTCATCCTAAACGCCATCAAAGGAATACCATCCTCTGCCACTCTAAGTTAATGAAATCCAGTCGCCAAATCCAGCTAAGAGAATACCTTGGCTCCACTTAACTTATTATCAAATCGTCAATTCTCGGTAATGGATATCGTTCTTTATCGTCTTCTCATTCAACATACGACAATCGATACATAGCCTCAACGATCCGTTCAGCTTTAGCAAATACTGCCGCTGCACCCTAAGGTGAACTACATAGTCGAATAAAATTCTTGCCTTCCAACTCCACCAACTGCACCTTCAACTCTTTCATCTCTATAGATGTCATTCTGCTCTAGGCACTAAATCAATTCGAAACTTAATGGCTCATTTCAGTGGCAACCCAACAACCGACTCAAACACATCAGCAAATTCTCTAACCACAAAGACTCGATGCAACTCATCCTCCATCTCCATGATACCCAATAAAGCATTCACTTCATAATTAGGGTTTTCTACGATTGAAACTATCTAATCACTACAATTTGGGTGTCTAAGCGATATATTCCTATCGTGGCAAAATATCCTAGCATCATATTTACTTAACCAATCCATCCCAAGGATATTCAAAAACCCCAAAAAAATCAAATACATGTAAACAGCAATCAAAAGTATGACCTAGCAAATCGAACTCTAAATGGTCATACCTTATTCCAAGTATCGCATACCCTCCTATCGGATTCGCAACCCTTAAGGAAGTAACGAAATGTGAGGGCTCTAGGTTAAGCTTATCAACTAAACATCAAGAAATAAAAGAATGCGAGGCACCAGTATCAAACAGAACGCTAATAAGCATATTGTGAATCTGTAGCGAGCCTCCCATAACAGACTTCCCGTTCTCCTGCACAACTGGCCTTGAATTTGTAGGCTCCAATGCATACCTTTGTCACTTTCCTTCTCTAGCAGGCTCTTTGCATTGGTTCTTATAATGGCTGATCTGATCACAATTAAAGCATCAGATATTATTCTTTCCAACTGCCTCTTTCCCTTTTCCTTTTCTGGAATGACAGTCATGAGCATAGTGTCCCTTCTTATCACATTTATAATAGGCCACTTCAGATTTTTCCCTTCTTTTGTGCTCCCCCCTTCTGAGCATTCTTCTTATGGAAAAACTTTCTTTTCTGGCCTTGCCCACTCTGAACCTCCTTCTCTTTCTTCTTCTCCAAACAAGCTAATGCCTCTTCCTGCCTTAGCGCCATTTCTACCACTACATCACTTGGATCTCTTAAGTGCGGCAAGGTAGCCCTTGCCAAATTTCTCTTTATCACCATACCAACCGTAGCATACCTATACCGGGCTAACTCTTCGAATCTTGTAGCATACTCTAGAACAGACATCTCTCCTTGCTCCAATTCAACAAACTTCCTAACCAACACCGACTGCGCCATCACTAACATGAACCTTTTTTGGAATCTTCTCCTAAACTCCTCCCAAGTCATGGTTTCCTCATCAACACCAGCTACAACAGTATTCCACCACAATAGAGCAGCTCCTTGAAGCTATCTTGAAGCTAATCTCCTTTTCTGCTCGTCATTCAATCCTAAGTCAGCGAAAATCCTCTCACAATGCATCAGCCTGTTTTCTACCTCAATCGCATCTTCAGTTCCAATGAACAGCTTCCCTCTAAGCCTAATATAATCTCTGCTCAGATTAGCATAGTGTTTAACTGTCAGAGCTTCCTGAACTCCTCCTCCAACAGCATTCCCTCCGAAAACTCCAGCTGCAATTCCAGCTTGCATCATGTTTACGAAAAAATAATACATGACTCCCATATCCACTTGGGGAACCCCACCACCAGCATTTTCAGCTTGAGCCTGACCTTGACCACTCCTAGCATTTGGTCGGGCATTTCCATTAGTGGCGGTGCTCTCTCCTCCAAGATTAACTCTGCCTCTTCTTCCTTCCATATCTGTATTCAAGCCTCATAAGATACAGATGAATAGCCTAACTAAGATACAAGTCCAGAGATATAGCGTATACTTATATATAACAAATACGAGTATATTACTATAGCGTTATCCCATTACCCAATCTTAACTTTGATTACTAAGGATTATGTTTTCAAAACCATTTTTAGTTAAAGTATTTCATAAATCATGCTCTGATATCAAGCTGTAACATCCCCTATCTAGAGGCCCTAAACTAAGCTCTATAGATGCTGTAGTCATCTATAGTATTAGCTTCCGGCGACTAAATACATCTATGTTAATGGTATCTATAATATTAGAAGAACTTGAATATGAAACAAAACACAGATTTTAAAACAACTTTTTCTTTATTAAATTTCAAACAGATGTTTCATATTCTCAATACATAATTCTAATACGTTCCAGGCACAGATAAAATATACTTATTACAAAATACACCAAGAGCGGTATATGAAGATACCCCCTTGCATGATCAGAGTCATACAGTCATAATAGACTTAATACAAACACGGAGGAAATACAACAAAACATAAAATTGCAACTCCTAGATTGCTATCCGTTTGCCTCCTGCATGCCTTCGGTAGCCTTATTTGTCATCCTACTAAAACCTAAAAAAACCTTAACCCCTCAGCCTACTCAAATCAATTTTGAACACCCAAGAGTTTAAGGAAAAACATAAACTTCGAGTTAGACATAAATCCTAGTGTAAATAATACTAAACATCCCAGTTAAATATGTTATGTGAGATCACACCGCTTAGCGAAACGGATTTTCCTTTACTAACATCTTTTTAAAGCAAATCTTTGCAATACTTTTTCCTGCAACCAAAACTGGTTAAATACTATAAAGCATCATTATGTAAACATACATAAATATCAGGTAATAAATGAACTATCTGTTCAAACTCATTAGTTTTATTTGGCTAACTTTTAACTTTTGGCTGACTCGGGCCTACCAGACAATATAAACAAAATTAATCTAACATTTGTTAGACACTCCCCTTCTGGATGGTCTGTCCTTAACTATTTATTAAATACTTCTCTTTTGGACGATCTTTCGAACTCACCAATAACCTATTTGTATATAAACATATATTCCTTTCTGTATATCATAATTTTAGTCTACTTATGACCAAGCCCAACACACTAGAATTTTGGAAAACAATTAGCTAGGGCCAATAGCTAATGTATAGGGCGCAACCATTTACTAATTCCATTTGGCATTCTAATATCTGGGTAATTTTACATAGCCCATAATTTTCCTTGAAAACCATTTCAAAATGATTTAAAACCTTAAATCAAACTAACACAAGGAAAACATATAATTCTTATGTTTTACTCAAAATCACATTACCATGTTAAATATGTATATATAATTTACTCAAACCTTCGTTGATGAAAACATTTAAACATTTAAAAGTACCCCTTTGGATTCCATTGAAAGTACCCTTTCTAAATCCTTTGAAAGCAACTCTTTTGAAACCAAGTAAAACCTTTTATTCACTTAGTCCAAAACTTTTCCTTTCGAACCCATACTTCAAACCTTTCGAAACGATCGAAAATCTTCCTTTCAAAAGCATTAATAACCTTAGACATCCTATCATAAAACACTTTAAAACATTACCTTAGAAAACCTTGGAATAACTTTCCATTTCAACCCAATCAAAACCATTCAGAAAATAGAACCTTTCGACCTTGTCGAAAGCTACATTTTGACCCCTTTGAAGCTACCTTTCGACTCCATCGAAAGCTTTGCTTTCGACCCCTTTGAAATCTTAGCTTTCGACCCATTCAAAACCATTTAGAAAATAGTGCCTTTCAAAAGCATTAAACCTTTCGTAAGCTCTTTGGGTTCAATTTTAAAACATCTATAAAGTCCTCTTTTAAAACCTTTCGAATCCTTTGAAAGCTTTGCTTTTGACCCCTTCGAAAGCTTAAAACATTCCTTTTAAAATAATGGTCTCTAGCCTTTTAATACTTTAAAACATCTCTTTCAAAACCTTGGGTTATACTAAAGGGTAAACCATCTAAGTCGAAAACTTCCCTTCGAAACCTTTTCCTAAACAAGAAGCAATGGTGTCAAAAGCATCCCTTCGAAAGTATAGGAGAAGCGGTTGATTTTTAAAAGACAAGTTTACCTTTCGACCTTGTCGAATGCCAGCGACTTCAAAGGGTAGAATGGCAGCAGCTAGAGGTTTTGGCCCCTTCAAAAGCTTTAAAACAAACATACTCCAACATCTTCAGCAACTAAGGCTTCAACCAAGTACCCTTCGACCTTGTCCAATACATTACGTACCAAGTAACTTGATACCATATGTATTGGCTTTGAAAGCAATGATGTCGGAAGGTCTAGATCGAAAGCTTTGATACCGTTAATGGCTGAAACATGCTAAAAGTATGATTTTTATTGTTTTCAACTTAAAAGAGATAACTTCTCAACTAACCTGCCTTTGTTTGTCAAATTCTTATTAGTTGATAAATATTTTTTAGAAAAGTGTTGCCAATAATTTCAGAAACAAACAATGATTTTATTTTATAAAACGCTCATTCTCCTTAATTAAATATATAAAACATTTAAGTCTTATACCTTAAATAATTTTATATATTCATCAGAACACTTAGGAAAAATTTGAAAAATTCTAGAAAAATCTATTTCAATATGTTTTCCAACATATAAATTTTTCAAACCCAAATAATTATTTATTTAGCCGTAAATAATTTTATAACCCAATAATTCATTTTCTTCACTAGAAAATTAATATAAAATCCATATTAGTTCAGAAAATTATGAAATTGGAACTCATCTCCAAAATATCATTTTTGACCTATATTTAAATTTTCAAGGCATTTGGATGTCATTTAATAGGGTTTTCAAATCAAACATATCATAAAGACTAATATGAACATGTATAATTCATCAACAAGCATATATATATATATATATAGCTTTAATCATTCAAAACAAGGCATAAACTTGCAAAAACATTTCGAAATTAACATAAAACCGAAAACCATAAGAAAATGGAATGTAGTAATCATTCATCTTAGCTTTGAGATTAAAAGATGTGAGATTTGATATTGGATAAGTTAGTTAACTTCTTTCCTTCGAATTCTAGCTTTGTCTTCTTCTTGAGAATGGAAATGGTGGCCGGCCTTGCTGTTTTAGTTTGTTAGAATGAAATGAACGTTAGTTTCATTTCCTAAGAGTTTAGGGTATAAGGCAGTCCTATTTCCCATTTTTCCCTTCCTCGTATTCTAACACATTAGCTCGTGTTATCTCATTTTAATTTACATATTAACATAGCACGGCTCCCCTTAGTTAAATCAAATCTCAACCTATTAATCTTCACATTATTTTACTCAATTTAGCTAATTGAATATCCTAAATAATGTTATAAAAGTATAGGGTGTTACATCTTGTTAATGCTCAATTAATTACTTGTTTTAGGGGAAGTAATGAAAGGTTTTCTTCCCTATATATATTAACTCTTATTAAGAAATATTAGGTGTATTTGATACAATATACGTTTAAAATTAAATTTATTTAAACTTCCCTACAAATAATTTAAATAAAATAAATTATTTTATGTAAAACAAATTTAGAAATGTTCTAATTAAATTAGGCTTTTATAAGCTCAACTAAGATTCTATAGGGTTAAATTTTTGAAATTCACTCATTTCTTCCGCTAACGGGTTGGCCCAGTTCCTTCAATTGCATAATTTGAAAATTAATTTTCTTATTCTCCAAGTAACTCCTTCATTAAGTCTATTTAAATGAAAGAAGTTCATCTCCATATGTGAGTGTGTGAGAGAGCATCCACCATTATCCTCTTCTTCAATAAATCATAATTTCTGTAGCCAAATCAAATTGGGGGAATTGAGCGCAAACAAGTCTTTGGAGAAATTGATTATTCAATTTGTAATTTACAATTTAGTCTTTCCAGATTGCTACCTATAATTCTGTACTCTCTCCTATTTGTACTCTCTTTCTTCAGTGAAATAAAGAATAGTTGTTGGGTCTGTGGAAGTTGGTAATTTGGCCGAACCACGTTAAATCTTTGTGTTCTCTACTTTTATATTTTTCTTTGTTGGTGATTAATGTTTATTAAATTAGCCGTTGATAATTAATTGATAAGTTAGATACCTTCGGTTGCTTCTGCACATAAGCCTAATTATTGCACAACGATTTGGCATTTGTGCAAATTAATTAAAATTTTGCACATCATACGTTTTGATTGAGTTTTATTACCTGGAATGCCATTAAACAAAATACTAGAATTACCAATTTTAAGCACTGACATAATTTATCCCATCTGTCTAGTACTAAAACCCCTAGCCATTAATATATCTTTAAGAAAAACCTATTCAATTGAATCAAAAGCTTTGACATAATGAAAGTTTTAAAAGCGCATAAGTAATATTATTTTTACAACAATATTTAATATATTCATGAACTACTACTATACCATCCATGATATTTCTACCATTAATAAAACATGTTTGAGTATTATCTATTCATTCATTTTAGAATTTATTCTGTTAGTTAAAACCTTGGAAATGATTTTAAAAGAACAATCTAGCAATGTAACAGGTCTAAATATTTTAGTTGATTAACACCTACTCTTATGTAATAAAATAAAATTTGCAAAATTAAATCTACCTAACTTAAGCGAACCATCATAAATTTCATTGAACATTTTCAATATATCATTTTTTAACACATTCCAAAAAGTTTCATAGAATAAAATAGAAAATCCGTCCGAACCCGGCGCTTTATCGTTAGGCATATCCTTAATAGCCTTTCAAATTTCTTCTTCTGTAAACGGAATATCTAACCCTACTAAATCAATCTTGATTTCTTCACTATAAAGCATATCCTAATTAGCTTTAATTCTGTGACTATTAGATGTTCCAAAAATATCTCTATAATAATTGGTAAACTCATTATTAAGATATGCTTGGTCAAAAATCTCGTCATCATTAATTAATATGAAATTAATGGTATTGCTACGTTTTCTGCCAATGGCCACTTTATAAAAAATTTAGTATTTATATCACATCCATCCATCCATTGAACTCTAGATCTTTGTTTCCACACTATTTCTTCTTGAACGATAATTTTATTTAACTCTTTTTTTAAATTAGAAAGCACATTTTTTGCCGAAATATTTAAATTTCTTATTTCTTCAGTTTATTAAACTTCAAAATTTCATTCATTAGCTTTTCCTTTTTAATTCTAATGTTATCAAAAACATTCGTACTCCATTTTTTGAGAAATAATCTTAAATCTCTAAATTTTATAACCAAAACTTTTGCTATGTTACCTGAATATTTGCAACTATAATCATTCATGGAAAGCCATTTATTTTCATCTAAATTCTAAAAATTATTTTCTTACAAAAATATTTTTCAAATCAAAAACTTTTATTCCCAATATTAAGGTTAGTACAATAAAGAATTATAGGGCAATGATCCGAATAGATATTTGGAAGTCTTACAACCATACAAGTCGGAAATTTGTCCTCTATTTCATCAATTATATAAAATCTGTCTAAATAAACCATTGATGATTTTTTTTACTATTTGACCAAGTAAACGAACTATTACTTACTTTTATATTAATTAAATTACAATTAATAATAACTAGTCGAATTCTTTCATCGCACCAAAATCCCCTTAGGGATTTTTCACCTAAAAGTCTAGTAACATTAAAATCATCCCTGTAACAACCCTGTTTTGAAGCGGTAATATTAAACTAGTTTAATTAAAATAGAAGGGAATTTAATTTTGGTAATTATTATTACTGAATGAAATTATTATTCAATTAAAGTCTAGTTAATAGAGGATTTTTTGTTATAATAAAATTTAATTAGTAGATAAATTCTATTTAAATAATTTAAAATTTAAATGAAAGGTTTAATAAATGTAAGACATTTTAAAGAGTAATAATTTTATATACTTGCAATAGATGAAAATAAGTTTTATTTGATATTCAATAAAATTATTAAATTAACGAAAATGAATAAATTTGTTTGGTATCGATATAACGAATAAATGAAATAAATTGATTTATGTTAACATATTTAAAAAGTGTGAACAAATATTGAATGGAATGGTATAGTTATCGAACGTCTTATTTAAAATGAAATATAGATTAATATAATTAAACTAAATTTTTTTTCCTTTAGAAATGAATGAAGGGCTATTTAAAATGAAAAAACACATTATTCAAAATTCTAGAGCCTAAAACCCAAAACCTAGCCCTCGTTTAATATCTTTTGCAACTTGATTCCTGATCATTGCCAAATGCTCATTCACACGAAGTCCTAAGCCCTAAATAGTCAAGATTGCGTTTCTTAAAAAAAAAGAGCGCGAGTGCCAAGGCGACTTGTCCAACTGGCCTTGCTGTCGTCGATCGCGGGCATGGGCGAGGAGCTACGCATGTGGAGACCCAGGGCGATGGTGCGTCGCAATTAGGCAATCAAAGACTTGAGGAGGTCGTGACTTAGAGGATTGAGACGGTAACATGGGTGCGGCTATGGCCGATGGCATAGTGGTGGTTGGAGCATGATTTCTTGCACGATGATGAAGTTGCAGTGTCGTTGTGAAGTTGTTGTTCTCGTCAGTGGTTCCTACGGTTACAAGTATAGGCTAAAAAGCTAGAGTGGGAAACTAAAGCAAGCTTTGGATTAAGGTGAGTTGTTAAAGCTCATGAATTATATATCTAATTGTGTGAAAATCTTTGGTTGTTATAGATTGAATTGGAAGAGATATGCTTATGTGCTTATGTTTGATTGATTATATAATTAGTAAATCGTCATAAGATATATCTTTAAATTGATGTAGCCTTAAACATGAATTTATAGCTGAATTTCTCATCTTAGGGATGTGTTAAAATAGTTGTTGCAATGTCTAAAATTTGGCTGAAACCTCATACTAAACAAATTTGCAAGTAATTTTGATTGTATTGATCACATGAAGTTTGGATTGATGGTTGACTATGAAATGGTATTTATGTTGAGAACCATCAAAATACATTTGATTTTGTAGCTAGATTATACAATGGTTGTGCATTGTTTGTGTGAATGGGGTTATCGGAAAGCAACTATGATCACTAAATAATTCCATATTACGGATGATATCTTTAGAGCGATTTTGGCTCTACAGTTGCATTTTCGATGAGTTTTTGTTTGAATTTTTTAAATATTTTTAAAAGATTCTACAAATGAGATTTTATCTATTGTGATCCTTTTTGGAATTTATTATATAGAATATAACTAAATTATATTATAATCTTAATTTATTTCTTATTTCAAAAATTTATGTTCAAAGCTTTTAAAGATGAGAAATATTTACTAATAAAACCTTTTTAAATTTACTAATATAAGTATAAAATTTTGGAATGTTTCAGAGGCGAAAGATAAAATATGATGCTATTTTATAAAAGTGGTTATGAAAGTAATAATTTTAATATCAAGTGATTTGTATAAATGTGGTTTAAATAATTTTGAGTCCAAAAGCTTTTGTAAAAAAGCAACTCTTTTTTAAAATGTGTTTATGGATTTAAAAGTGATTTCGGAAAAATTATATCTTTGTATATATAGAATTAAGCTAAAACTCTTTTATTTATTTATTTATTTGTTATGGATTTGATATTTTAATGAGATTTCGTGCTTTTCTATGAAATAAAGAATTTAAATTAACGATTGAATTGTCAGATTGGCATAGAACATTTCGTACAATTCTTTCGCTTATTATTATAACTTGTTAAATAGAGTTTGAGTGGAATTTACTAGCTTTTAGTAAATACTTGAATTTGCTATCTGGTATGGAATAGTTAGTTGAATTATTATAATTTTCTTAAGTGACAGCAATTGATACTTAGAGTTATACTATCTTAGGGTGTTCGGATTTTAGGCCGATATATCCCCAAGAGAACATAACTCATTTTCATCGATATAAGAGTCGATACATTATTAGATTTGGTTAGATAGACCTATTTGGGGTGTTTAGGTTTGTTGATGTGACATGGATGACCTTTCATCCCTTGGATAGGTGTCATATGCAGACCCATCAGTTTGTTTTATGTACAGTTAGACAATGTTTTACCTATTTTGTTTTATTAGATAAATTCGTATAGTAGTCTGTTTGGTTTAAACTGGTGTCGGTCTATTTGGTTTGATTATTATACTATGTGGTAGGGTCTATTTGGATTTTAGACTGATTTCAGTCTATTTGGTTTTTAGGCGTCGTGTTATTGTTTTTAAACTGATAGTTGACTACCATCATTATTTTATTAGTGATGATTGTTCTTCAGAGATTTTGTGATGGATATTTAGTATCTTTTGGCTCTATAGAATTTTGAATTATTATCTCACCATATTTTTTATGATAGTACAATTTGAGACTTATGGATTTATGAAATGGTGATTCGGTTTGATATGCCCTATTATAATTAATTAGTTTTTTGGCATATTTTGAGATGACTTATTTTATGGATTAAGTCATAATAAGATTTATGAAATAGTAATTTTAATTGATATGCCTTATTATGATCATTTGTTCTGACACATTTGTATTATGACTGAGTTATTGTTAGGTCATATATTTACAATATCTATATCTCAGCTCTTTATTAGATATAGTCTGACCCATTTATTTTAAAATACTTGGGTCAGGCCCTACAGGAGCACGGACTCGTTGACTTTTGGATTTGTGCTAGACTAGAGTATACTATTTGGACTGTTTTAATTTACTTCATCCTTGTATATATTGACATTTAGGAGGATATGTCAGGTGTATTATTTAGTAATCGCTGTGTACCCAATACAGTATTTTGAGTATGATGAATATAGTATGTGGGTCTAGTACCGATATTTTGTATGTGTATGATGTATATTATTCCTTTGTGATCCGTGACTCTGATTTTGGTTTATTTATATTATATACCATTTTGAATATTTCTAATTGGGATGTTTATTACTTTGTATTAATATTATACACATCAAATTTTAAGTTCAAATCCTTAAAAGGTAATAAAGACATGTCAGTGTTAGTATAAAGGTATATTCACATTCGGTCTTCCTTAACCAGCTGTATTCTTCGTGTTATTAGATGACATTATTTAATAATATGGGCATAGCGGTGGAGTTGTTACAACCCTCATAACCCATGGTCCTATAGCAAGTGTTCTAAATTCTAAACATTCATTCCATAGAACCCTATAATCTATTTTGAATTTGGCCCAAAAACATTTGTAATATTAAGAATGGAATCATTACTAGTGTTTGAAAATATCAAACGCATTGAATGATCTTTAATAATATATTGTAAATGTCTAACACAATTATCTTTCCAACCTAACGTAAGACCTCCTGCACCCACCCCAAGCTGGAAGATAAACCCAGTGATCAACAAAATTATTAACCATAGTAACTCACTTAAGGATATAGGTATGAAGGAAGGCTATAAAAAGTACCGGACTACACAAGAATTGAAGATATGTGTTTCACCAATGTTCAAAAGCAGTGTTTCAAAGGTATTAAGGTAGCTTTTGAAGGAGTCGTAAGCTCCAGGTGGCCTTACAAATGACAAGCAAAACAAAAGCTTTGAAAGAATAGAAAAGAAGGCAAAGTTACCCTTCTGCCCCTTCTAGAGCTTTCGACGCAGATGGATCCACTTATATAAGAGAGGCTAGTATGGGTTCGACACACCTTTCGAAAGTATTGAATGATAGACTTGCACACCAGAACAAATTCCTCCAAAATAGTGGGTTTCGTCGTTGTCAATCTGCTACATGAAGAAATGTTTTCAATACGCACCTTTCGAAACGTTTGGAACCCTTTGAAAGCGTGGTGAAAGCTCCACATGAAGGACAAGAGTCCTTACGCTAAGACCCAGTCGTCACTCACCATTCCTTTCGAAGTTATGTGAAAGCTTAACTCATCTCTCATTTGCAATAGTATAGCAACACAAAGTGAAGAGCGCTCTTACCCCCCTTTGACGAAGTCAAAAGTAGTCCACTGAAAAGCAAAGTAAAAAAAGGCATTCAAACTTTAACGGCAGCAAAAGGTTGTAAAGGTGATACTTTCGACCGGGTCGAAAGGTCTAAAATGAAAGGTAGAGGCGTAAGAATGGATAAGAAAGGTTAAAAGAAAAGCCTTTCGACCACATCGAAAGGAGGCATGCAGAAGGATGAAGGAAGGCCTTTCCACCATGTCAAAAGGATGAACGAGAAGGTTAAAGGAAGGCCTTTCGACTGAAGCAAAAGGATGGCCATGACAGGAAGCTAACACGCATTTATAAATACGACCCTAGGGGTCCGAGTTTGGGGACCAGATTTTGGAATTCTAAATTGCTTCTCCTATTTCTTAGCAAACCAAATCTTTGTAACCCAAAATCAATTTGGATGCTCTCTTACTTGTAAATCAGTTTCGATTGATGCTAAAAGTGGAAGCGTGTGGATTCAATAAAGATTTTGATCATGAGAAAGATCATTTCGACCATTAGCTTGACTACTGACCAATTGCACATGATGCTTACTTATTTTCTTAACTCTTATTTTTCTTATGCGATGCAATGGGATAAATTTGAACAATGTGTATTCGAATCATATTATCGTCATGTTTAATTATATCAAATGTTAAACAAAGATGATGTTAGTGTTTCAATGTTAATAAGTCCATGGATCTTATATTGTCCGAAATGTTATTCGATTGCATATAGAACACAGAACTTGAATATTGTACATTAAAACCACTTTGAAAAACAAATACCCATTTGACCCAATCGAAGGGGGCATTTCAAAAAGGATTCAATGTATGAATACTAAGCTATGCTAGCTGGATGGATATCTTCAAAAGGTTATTCATATCGCATTACATATAACCCTTTCGAAGCAGTTCTTTCCAAAAGAGCAGAAACAATATTACTGAATGCAATTTCTTCTTTTAAGGGCAGGGTAGTCCTTTCAATTCAATCGAAAGGGACAAGTGACCAATGTTTTTCCTCCCACTTAAAAGGGGATGCAAATGACCATTACAACTCACTCGAAAGAAGTCATTAAGGAGATGATCTCATCTTAACCTTCATTTTAAGTGGTTAATTAGGCTTTGTAACTACAATTAATACTCTCATGAGGCCATCCTCGCAAGCAAACCATCCTAATCAATTCATTCGAAAAGAGGTTTCAAGGAGATTGGTCACTTCTGAAAACTTTCTTTTGAGATGTTAATAGTATTTGTTGTTAACAATTTAGCTTTAGAATGTTGACGAGTTTCCTTGTTACATTTTTGATGCTAGAAGGAGGGCTCGAACCTCCATCTGTAGTTACCTTATAGACTAATTATGGATTGTTTAACTTGGTGTAGGAAAATGAAATCCAAAAGACTTGGTCAAATGGACGAAGAGGCCATACGTTCCACAATGTTAGAAGAAAACATAACACCAACTTTTAACTTGGAGCAAGTTGTGTGCAAGGGAAACCGTTAACCCTATCTTAACAAGATGATAATGCAACCAAAATAAAGCACGTTGGAAAAAAAATTGCTCGAGATGTAAGAGCTTCTCAAAGTATCACTATATCAAAAGTCTTCCAAGACACCAAAACCAACGACCGGAGATGAGGTGATCTCTCCAAGGAGAAACTTAAAGGCTTATACCAATGAGGATAAGAGAAAAATAGACTTAACATTTTCAAAGAAAAAAAGCGTCATCCGACCAAACTCGATCATCAAGGAAGGATATTAGATAAAGCTCTCAAACAATCGAAAGCTCAACTTCAAAAGAATACAAATCAAACCGAAAAAGTTATCACGATACCAAAGCTTTTTTGAAAAACAAAGTAGTAAAGGCAATCAAGCACATGCTAAATACTAAGGGAAAGAGGACTTTGGATGAGAAAGCAAATGATAATGAACAAGTGACACCTTGCACAGACGAATCATGTCAACAATTATTCCATCTTATATAAAGATCCCAACCATGAAGTATCATGGTACTACTAACCCCGATGATCACTTCATGGCTTTCAGTAGTCAAATGGACCTGTATAATGCCTCCGGAGCCATTCGATGCATACTATTTTCGATAATGCTTCAAGGGGACGCCACTAAATAGTATCAAAAATATCGTGAAAAGATAATCTATTCATGGAAACAGTTTTCTTATGAGTTCTTTGCCCAATTCCGTATATGCAAGGATCCAACAATAAATTACACTGATCTCGCCAACATTAAACAGAGACAGGGAGAGTCATTGGGTGATTACCGCAAGAGGTTCAACGCAGAAGCATTAAAAGCTAAAGATATGAATGATGAGGATAAGCTCATTGCAGTACATTCTAGGTTGATAGAGAATACACCATTCTGAAAGCAACTCTTTATTCATGGGTGTAAGGATCTGCAGGACTTTCATTTTCAGGATGATAAATTCATTCGAATGGATGATCATGCTAAAAAGAAAGCTAATCCTAAAAAGGAAACTGGAAGGTTTGGATTAGATCGGGGACATATGAGAACAAGGTGGGAAGAGCCTAATACTAATTCAATCACTTTAACAAGCCATTGTCTTATATTTATACTGTGGCTAAGGAAAAGGTTAACTTCCCGACTTCATTTAAGGCAAAAACATTACCACAAATAGAGGAAAGGGGATGACTATTGCGCTTATCACAAAACAAATGGCCAAAAAACCGATGAGTGTAAGGTGTTGGCTGGAATCATTCATAAATTAATTTGCGAAGGGCATTCGAAGGAGTTCATCCAAGACAAACAAAAGGCACCACGTACTGGTGATGGTCCGCAAAATTTTCCTAATAATGCTGTCAACATCTTGGAAGAAGAAGGTCCATTAAGTTTGAGTCCGCCGTTAAATAGGATTGATGTTCCATTGGGGGCCACATCCAGCAAGGACTAGGAAGAGGGCCAGAAACATATACAGTAAAGAGACTAGAGAGGGAGTGTTCCCCATTGAAGAAGAGCCCCCCATTTAAAAGTCCATGAATCAATATACCAATGCCCAATCTTATTGTTACTCCCAAGGAGCCGAAGAAAGGGATCCATCACCCTCATAACGATCCCCTCATGATCACAACTTAAATTAGATTGTCTATAGTGTCCAAAATTCTCGTGGACACTGGTAATGCAGTCAATGTTATTTTCAAACATGTCTTTGATCAAATGGGCATCCCAAAATACAAGGTAGAACTCGGCCTTAAACTAATTTTTGGGTACAAGAGATCGACCCCAGTGGGACAATTGAATTTTCTAGTACATATGGGAGTATCTCCATGCTACCGAACATTTGAAACTCTCTTCGTAATCACTAACAAACCATCATACTACAATGCTTTCTTTGGCCAACCCGCACTTGGTGAGGTGGATGCTTTTGTCTCACCAAATATCTAATGGTAAAGTTCTTAACTAAGAGAGGTTGGGGCACTATCCGTGGAGAACAATTTAGCTCCCACGAGATGTATTTTGCAACGCTTGATTAATATAAGAGGGATTATTCTACTTACTTTTATTCTTCTACTGTTTTTCAGCCTTCGGATGATGGATTTTTTACATCCAACGTTTGAAACAAATGTAAGATCTAATAAGACTAATAAACGTATGTTTGAAAGGTACATTTCCATTGGAAGCAAGAGAAAGAGGACTGATGCTAACTCGGTAGATGAGGGAGAAATCATCATAAAATTTGATTGTTGTAGGGAAGTGGAAAGGATAAAACCCATAGAAGACCTTGAGGAGACATGTATAAACCCAAATGATTCAACAAAAGTAGTCAAAGTGGGAAAGTAGTTGGAAAACGGATTGAATAAAGACTTGATTCAGTTTCTTAAATTCAATAAAAACGTGTTTGCATGGTCTCATTCGGATATGGTAGGGATTTATCCATTGGTTATGTGCCATGCACTAAATATTAATCGAGAAGCAACCGCCATCAGATAGAAGAGACAATTAGATAAACTGTGGTCTGACACCCTAAAAGAGGAAGTTAAAAGGCTTCTTGAAAATGGATTCATTCGGGAGATCTTCTATCCAAAGTGGCTAGCGAACCCAGTATTGATAAAGAAGTCGAATGGCAAGTGGAGGACTTGTGTCGATCATACTGACTTAAACAAGGCATGTCCAAAAGATTGCTGCCCATTACCCCCGATAGATTAGTTAGTTGATGCAACTAGTGGACACAGATTGTTATCCCTCATGGATGCTTGCTTGGGATATAATATGATACCCATATTTAAACCAGATGAAGAACGTACAAGTTTCATTACTGATTGGGGAATTTTCTGCTACAAAGTAGTGCCATTCGGATTAAAAGAATGTCGAAGTTACCTATCAAAGAATAGTCAACATAATGTTCAAAGAACAGATAAGTCGAATTAGAAAGTTTATATTGACGATATGCTAGTAAAATCTTATGAAGCAAAGAGTCACCTTGAAGACCTAAAAGAAATGTTCGAAGTATTACGGGAATATCATATGAAATTGAAACCCCAGAAATGCACTTTCGAGGTACATTCCAAGAAGGTTTTCAGGCTGTATTGTGAGCGCTCAAGGGAGTGAGGCCAGTCCAAACTAGATTCAAGCTATCAAGGACATGCTGAGTCCAAAACTGGTAAGGATGTAATGATTTTAAATGGTGGGGTAGCCGTCGTAAGCAGGTTTGTTTCCAAGGCGACTGATAAGTGCATTCCTTTTTTCAATGTGATCAAGAAGAAGAAAAAATTTAAATGGGGAGAAGACTATAAGAAAGCCTTCCAGGAGTTGCAAAATTATTTGAAAAAATCACCAATACTATCCAGTCCCGAGCACGGTGAAGTCTTGTACTTATACATGGCAGTTTCGGAACATGCGATTAGTTTAATTTTGATTAGAGAGGAAAGTGGAACTCAACTTCTATTTATTTTGTGAGCAGACGGTTAAAGGATGTAGAGGTTTAGTACCCAGTAATAGAAAAACTAGCTTACTGCTTGATGCTTACAGCATGAAAATTTAAGGCATACTTTCAAGCAAATTCAATCAGAGTGTTGACTAACTTTCCACTCAAACAAGTCTTTAGTAAGCTTAAAACTTTAGATAGGCTAGTAAAGTGGGGAATTGAACTTAGCCAGTATGACATTGAATTTCAACGCAGGCAGCTATCAAAGGAAAAGCATTGCGGACTTTATTAATGAGTGTACAAACTTCATTAAATAACAAACGGAAAAGGATCAAAAACCTATGTGGCAGCTATTTGTAGATGGTGCATTGAATGAGCAAGGAGCTGGAGCAGGATATGTCATCATAACACTAGACGAACACCGCCTACACTACGCAATGAAGTTAGGGTTTCCCACAACAAATAATGTAGCCGAATATGAATCAATGGTGGCACGGTTGACTCTGGCTTTAGAGCTCAAAATCCCATGAATTCAAATCTTTAGTGATTCGCAACTAATGGTAAACTAAGTAAAGCAAGTATATCAGACTAAAGATGCGAAACTATCTTCATATGTAAAGAAGATATTGAAGATGCTTGCTTTATTCGAAGATTTTTCTATACATCAAGTTCCAAGAAAGAAAACCCTTAGGCAGATTCGTTAGCAAAGTGGCTAGTTCAAGGGAAGCCCCAGAAACTCGAATCGTGTCAGTAGGGTACCAAGTAATTCCAAGTATTGAAGAGGGAACACTTGAACAAGGGAAGGAATTATATGTCCTAACTAGATCCCAAACCATGGAAAAATAGAGGAAAAAAGGTAAATTAATGAAGAAATCCCAAATGAGAGGATTAATCATCCAAGGACAGATGACTGTTATAGTGACACTTGGATGTCCTTGTCAAATATCTTTCTAAAGGGATATTGCCATCTGAAAAAGTGGAAGCTGGGAAAATCAGGCGACAGGCTTCGACTTTCACAATAGCAGATGGAATTCTTTTCAAGAAAGGATATGCATTACCTTACTTAAGATGTGTGACTCTGGAAGATGGGATGAAATTGTTGGTGGAAGTGCATGAAAGATTTTGCAAAGACCACTCCAACGGGGTAAAGTTGGCAAAGAAAATAATAACACAAGGTTTTTATTGGCCTCGAATGGTAAGTCAAGCTATTGAAAGGAGATGTTAAAGATACCAAAAATACTCAAAGATCCCTCGATTACCACAAAGTCAATTAACTCCGATTTCAGGTCCATGGCTCTTTGATATATGGGGAATCAACTTAATCTAGCCATTGCCAATTTCCAAAGGAGGAGCAAAATATGTTGTAGTCGCCATAGACTACTTTACTAAGTGAGTAGAAACACAACCACTCCCCAAAATCACTTTTGTGAAAGTGCTTAGATTCGTCATTAAAAACATTATTACCATATTCGGAATCCCATACAAGATTATATCGGATAACGGAACACAAATTGAAAGCGAAGAGTTTTCTTGGATTTGCCATAAGAATGGGATTATTAAAAGATTTTCTTCTATGCACATCCAAAGGCTAATGGGGCTATTGAAGCTGCAAATAAGACTATTAAGACTATCTTGAAAAGGCGATTAAATAAACCCAAAGGGAATTGGGTAGAATAATTGCCACTTATACTCTGGGCCTAGCGAATATCCACTAAAACTGCAACGGGACATACCCCGTACTCTCTAACATATGGGTGTGAAGTGATGTTGCCAATTGAAATTGAGATACCCTCACATTGAAGAATCGCATATGCATTTGATCCAAATCAGGAATTGAAGAAAGATTCGTTAGATTTAATATATGATTTAAGAGATGAAGCAGCTATCCGAACTATAGAATATTAGAGAAAAATCACAAAATACTACAATTCAAAAGTGAAGACATGATCATTTCAAGAGGGAGACTTGGTACTCCGAAGGGTGATGGCAAATACAAAAAATCATGTGGATGGACCGCTAGGACCAAATTGGAAAGGTCCCCTAATTATAAAAGTAATTCCCCTTGGAGCTTACAAGTTATGTCGACCAGATGGCAATATCGTTCCTAGAATATGGAATGCGAAACACTTGCGACCATATTTTCTTACAATGAATAAATAAAGCACCTCTTCCTTAAAAGAAAAATCTACATGTTTAGGAATGAAATTCGCCTTGCCCTTGGACATCACCTTAAACGATCAAAGCCTTTGTCTGCATCAAGTTGGCTAGGTCAAAGCACCTCCTAGAGGGAGATTAGAGTAAGACTTCGCCACGGTATGGCCAGGTTAAAGCGTCGACAAGCCCTTGACCGTGCCACGCTAGCCAGGTTAAGGAGCCTCCTAGAGGGAGGACAGAGTAAGCCCTTGGTCTCGCCACGCTATGGCCTGGCCAAGGCATTGAACAAGCCTTTGATCATGCTATGCTATGGTCAGGTCAAGGTACCTCCCGGAGGGAGGATGGAGTAATCCCTTGGTTCCGCCACACTATGGCCTGGCCAAGGCACCGAACAAGCCCCTAATCACACCATACTATGGCCAGGTCAAAGCGCCTCTTAGAGTGAGGTTAGGTAAGTCCTTGGGTCCTGCTTATGGATAAGCTAACCAAGAGCACCAGATAACAATGGACTAAGACGTCCAAGCCCGACAAGTGGCATACCAAACAAGGGACTAAGACATCCGAGCCCGAAAAGCGGTGTATCAAACAACGGATTAAGACTTTCGAGCCCAAGAAGTGGTGCATCAAACAATGGACTAAGACGTCCAAGCTCAAGAAGCAGTAAATCCAACAGCAACAGCATACAAAGCCTAAAGGGTTACATGTCAAAAGAGTCAAAACCTAAGGAGGGATACAAAACGGAAGGCTTATATAAGAGTCTACATCCTCTGACTTATTATCAAAGAAGAATTTCTGAACTTAACTTATTAATACCTGAATCTAGGTTTCGGGTCTTTCATTATTAAGTTCGGGACTTCACTTATTAATACCTAAGTCAGGGTTTCGGGCCTTTACTGATAATTTATGGTCTTCATCATACCCGAATCTGGGTTTCTGGGCCATTATAGGTAATTATAGACTTCAATCATTAATACCCGAATTTGGGCTTAAGATTTTTGTTATGAAGACTATTATTATAGATTTCTAGTTATCATCCACTAATACCTGAATCTGGCTTAAGATTTTTATTATGAAGACTATTATTATGGATTTCTGGTTATCATCTACTAAAACCCGAATCTGGGTTTCGAGTCTCTCTCTCTTACTATTGACTTCTGAACTTCACTTATTGATGCCCGAATCTGGATTTTAGATTTATAGTCTTCCCAATACCTGAATTTGGATTTCGGATTTTTTACCATCAATTTTTGGATTTCATTCCCGAATTTTGATTTCATGGAAATTGGAATTCAGATCTCAATGGACTTCTGGTCTTCAATAAAAACTTTAAGTTTGTCTTATTAATATCCGAATCAGGGTAATTGGTTTACTGTTACTAACTTTTGAATAACGTTTATCAACATCTATCTCAGTCCTTGGATCATTATTATTTCCAATAGGAATTTCTAAATGCCTATTACTTATCCTCAAATAAGGATTCATGGTTTTCAATGACTTATTTCCAAATGATAGCTCATGATCCCTTTATTATCGAACATTTGTTGCACTAGTGAAAAACTCCTAGACTTCAATTATTATATGCCTGGTTTTCTATTAATGTAATGGGAGTTCAGTTTATGAACCTCTTTTGTAACTACAAAAATTGAATGGTGGGACTTCCGTTATTGCCAGACAAGGGTTTTGGGTTCCAAATCGTTTACAACTGCAAATTTCTTATCATTTACTAACTTTAGATGATGACCAACCAATTTTTATTACTTCCAAACTTAGGAATCAGGAGCTCTACTATACTAACATCATTTTCAAATCACTAAGCCTACTTTTATGCAAGTCATGATCTAACGACAGAAAATGTTATTTACTTTGAATTTTGCAGGAAAATGAGGTCATTAAGAACCGAATAGTTTTTAAATTTTTATCCTAATAACAAAAGCTTCTTTTATACAAGTGAGGCAAAATGTTAACAACGAAAATTCACTTAAGGATAAAGGTATGAAAGAAGGCTTGTAAAAAGTAATGGACTCCAAAGAATGGGTTTCGCCAAAGTTCAAAAGTAGTGTTTCAAAGGTATTAAGGTTGCTTTCGAAGAAGTTGCAAACTCCAAGTGCCCTTACAAACGACAGGCAAAAATGCTTTAGAAAGGGTAAAAAGGAAGGAAAAGTTACCCTTCCGCCTCATCTCGACCTTTCGATGCAGATGGATCCATTTATATAAGAGAGGCTAGCATGGGTTCGGAACAACTTTCGAAGGTATTGAACGATAGACTTGCACGGCAGAACCAATTCCTTCAAAATAGTGGGTTTCGTCGTTGTCAATCTTCTACTTGAAGAAATGATTCTAGTACATACCTTTCAAAAGTAAGAACAAGCCTTTGAAATGGTTGGAACCCTTAGAAGGCATGATGAAAACTCCATATGAAGGCCCATAGTACTTTCGCTAAGACCCAGTCGTCACTCACCATTTCTTTCGAAGTTATGTGAAAGCTCAACTCATCTCTCACTTGCAACAGTATAGCAACACAAAGTGAAGAGAGCTCTTACCTCCCTTTCGACGAAGTCGATAGCAGTCTAGTAAAAAGCAAAGTAAAAAAAGGCACTCAAACTTTAACGGCAGTGGAAGGTTGTCAAGGTGATCCTTTCGACTAGGTCGAAAGGTCTGAAATTAAAAGGTATAGGTGCAAGAATGGATGAGAAAGGTTGAAAGAAAAGCCTTTCGACCACATCGAAAGGAGGCATGTAGAAGGACGAAGGAAGGCCTTTCGACCATATCGAATGGATGCATGCGGAAGGTTGAAGGAAGGCCTTTCAATTGAAGCAAAAGGGTAGGCACGAAAGGGAGCTAACCTGCATCTATAAATACAACCCTAGGGGTCTGAGTTTGGGGATCAAAATTTGGAATTCTAAATTCTTTCTCCTATTTCTTATCAAACCAAATCTTTGTAACCCTAAATCAATTTGGAAGCTCTCTTACTTGTAAATCAATTTGGACTAATGCTAAAGGTGGAAGCGCATGGATTCAATAAAGATTTTGTTCATGAGAAAGATCATTTAGGCCATTAGCTTAACTAATGACCAATTGCACATGATGCTTATTCTTAACTCCTATTTTTCTAGTGCGATGCAATGGGATAGATTTGGACAATGTGTATTCGAATCACATTGTCATCATGTTTAATGATATCAAATGTTAAACAAAGATGATGATATTGTTTCAATGTTAATAAGTCCATGAAATTTATATTGTCCGAGATGTTATTCCATTGCATATAGAACATAGAACTCATATGTTTTACATTGAGACCACTTTGAAAAAGCAAACACTTTTTCGACTTAGTCGAAGGGGTCGTTTCAAATAGGATCGATGTACGAATACTAAGCTATGCTAGCTAGATGGATATCTTTGAAAGGTGTATTCATATCACAATAAATATAACCCTTTCAAAGGAGTTCTTTACAAAAGAGCAGAAACAATATTGTCGAACGCAAATTCTTCTTTTAGAGGCAGGATGGTCCTTTCGATTCAATCGAAAGAGATAAGTGACTGATGTTTTTCCTCCTACTTAAAAGGGGATGCAAATGACCCTTACGGCTCACTTGAAAGGAGTCATTAAGGAGATGATCTCATCTTAACCTTCATTTTAAGTGGTTGATTGAGCTTCTTAACTGCAATTAACACTCTCATGAGGCCATTCTCTATAAGCAATATGTCCTAATCAATTCATTTAAAAAGGGTTATCGAGGAGATTGGTCACTTCTAAAAACTTTATTTTAAGATGTTAATAATATATGCTGTTAACAATTTAGTTTTGGAATGTTGACGAGTTTTCTTGTTAACAATAATGATCCCCTAGACTTCTAAAAATAAGATAATCAGGATACTTAATTTAAGTTTCTTGATATAAAACTATATCAATATTATTATCTTTGAAAAGAGATTACATTTCCCTAAATCATGTAACCCCTTACATTCCAACTAATCAATCTCATAATCCAAGTGAACTAACCCGTTCTAATTTCTTACTTATAATACAATCAACATCTAACTAAAAATCATCAAAAATAAGACCTGAATTATTACCTAAGAAATGCATATCATTAGTAACAAATTACTCAAAGCATACGAACTATAAGTACTACCCATTAGAAACTTCATATCTAATCTAAAGCTATCAGATACTCTAGAGTCAACTCTAGGAAGACGTGCACTCCTTCTAACCGATATATACTCCAACGAACTAATACCAAAATTAACATTACTCCTAGAAATAGCCTTCTTAACCCTTATCTTTCTCTTAACACTACTGGCAAAATATAAACTCATGACTAGAAATGCTACATAAATCCGAATCTGCCCCACTATCATTAGCCTTCAAATCACTAAAATATACAACGGCACTCAAATTAGAAGAAACTAATACCTCTACACTTGGAATAATATTTTCCAACCGCTCCTTCGTATCATTGGAAATTATAATCTGTTTGTTATTCAACTCCTCAAAAAATTTCCTCCTATCCACTAATCACCATCAGCATATATACTTTTCTTATCTTGTTTTTTCCATCTGCATTAATGTACTTCCTTGCAGTGAATGACATTCCAACCTTGCAGTTGCCTAATCTCAATAGTGTTTTGTGCACTCACAAAATTAGATATGCCCTGTTTCTCACCACACCTTTTTGAATTATCAACATTATTGCTACCGTAACTATTAATAGACACACATTTTGTTGCACACCTACTTCCATTATCATGTTCTGTATCATCGAATTATTCAAATCCAACACACTATTCATATCATCACATATCAGATTACAGCTTATATAAGGCAGCGGAGCTACTTTTGGCAATAAAACCACACTAGTTTTCAATATTATCTCAAACTTCCCTGAAGTATAAACTAAAATTGAACCTTTTGTAACAAAGTTTCTCACACTGATTAAATCATATTTCATTGCACCTTCCCACCGTGAATTCTCATGTACTTTATTTTGTATCTTTATGTCATAAATCTTAACCAAACTTAATCTTTTACCACTGCATTATTTCTCTAACATTTTTTTTGTCACCAGGGCCACATTCTTCCCTATCATCCAATAAAACGTTATTTGTAACAGCTACCGGTTTCCATTTTGCTTTCTTCCACATCACTTTATGCTTATCAAGATTAGAGCAAGTATGAATATCTTTATCATAGTCAACGGTATCATCTAATAAACTCAAAGTTTCAAATTTATTCCTCAACCTAATATCATCTGACCAGATAATCTTATACATAGAGACATTTTTAGGGGCCTGCATAACCTTTTCATCATTACTAACTCCCCTACCCAATTTGATATGATCAGATTTGTCTTTGCAATGCTTAAAGCATGAACTTCTGAAAAACAATTAAAAACTACCGGGTCCAAAAACATAATATCATACTTATATTTGATTAAAAACTCTTCTTTTAATTGAGTATCCCATATCATGAACAAGCTACTATCTTCTATGATAAAATCTGAGTATTAATAAAATCTATTCGAAATAAAAGGTGTTTTATTTCCGTTATATACTTGTTGTAATGTGTTATGATAAATTAATTATTTAATTTAAGTACATTTAACTGAAAATCCATATATTGTATGTTTTGTGACAGTAATTACAATTGTTGTAATCATGAGTATTTTATCACAATATATAATAAATACATCGTTTTAAGTATTCCTAGTCAAGATGTATCGTGATTAGATATCGATGCATTCGTTGAAATTAGAGTACGTAATGCTCTTCAAAGGTTGTGTAAATATTACTCATGACTGCTTGGAACATCAAAGGGTTACGTATTTATGGTTATTAGATAATTTTAGAATGACTCATTCCATAGTTTACAGTTGGTTAATATAATTAAGGTGAAATAGAAAATATTGATGTGACAATATTACACAACTCTCTTAACTTGAGAATACTGTCGAGCTTTAATATGGAAACTCTGCTTTGATTATAATTAAATTATGTCATGATGTTCATCGAACGACTATAGTTGGATCGAGTGAAACCATTGAAAGTGAAATGCTATTCAATAAAGAATTTGTCTTCTCGGTAATGTAAGATTAATATCACGGTCAACTCACAAAGTCAGAATCTCTGCCTAGAGAAGTACGGTTAATAATAATTTTTATTATTGAACCAACAACTTTGTCCTTGGACTATAAATTTGAATATATTTTATATTTTATTATAATGTATAAATATATTTTACCAAGTCAAATTATTTTAAAAATAAATGATTTGAATTTTTAAACCATATACATGTACATATGCATATACATACATACATATATTCAGGCCAAAATAAGTTAAATTGAAAAAATTATCTAAACTTGTTGATGGATGCAAAAAAATTATTAGAATTAGGAAAATGGTTTAAATTTTGAATTTTATATTTAGCAAGAAATAAATTTGATAATATCATATATATAATAATAATAATTTCATAGCAAATGATTATTTCATATTTAATATATAGTGTTAAATGAATATATATATATATATATATATTGCACACACACATATAGACGCATACATTTCAATTTAAATATTATTTAAAATTTAACAACCGAAAAAAAATTAATTCTTATACGAGAATAATTATTGTTTTGATATAATATATTTTATGATAATGGGGGTGTGTATTATACATAGGCATCTTATTGACCGTCGGACAAAACGATCAATTATTCCCATGAACCCCTAGAATAGGTTATATGTTATACCGTTGTGTTCATATTATAAATGTGACAACCCACCTTTTTGACGCTCAAAGATCGACAGTAATACATCATCATTATCACTTATCGCAAATTCAAGTGCCGAAGAGGTAGATAATCAAAGTTTTTAAAAGAAATAAGGGTAAATGATAGAATAACAACAAAATCTCACATTCGATCAATTATAGATATGGAAAGTACATACAATCACTCCAACTGGTTCATCAGAGTTACAATAAGTACTCTTCCAGCCAAGGATAGTTATACCTACTTATCCTTACAGAGGCAGGTTGATACTAAATACATACTACGTGATATAGAATTTTTTTGAAATAGATCAATATTGGAAAAAGAACCCTCCAGTCTTCATGTTTCATGGCTCCTTCCAGAATCTCTAAGCTACCCGACTACTTGGCTGCCCGAGAAAATAAGGCATCCAAAGCTTAAGAAAGAAGGAAAATAAACTCTAGGTTAGTCCCGGGACTAGTGTGAGAAACTCAAAATACGAATATTTAGAAAACAAAAGGTATCTCATAAGACCACGCCGCACATAAATACGGAAAAGGTTTTTACTTTATGATAACCAAATAATTTCTACATAAAATTCAGTGATATTATTTTTAATGCAATTCTTTTGAAAACTTTTAAAATAATAATATTCAAATAGCCGAAATTGTAACATTGGTCAAATTTGATAGCGTGATAAGTTTACAACTAAACCAAAGGCACTTATTGGAGATTTAAATTTCCAATGCATAGCGTGGTGAGGGACAACCTCCTGTACAGTACATTTCATGAACCAAAGATCGACATCTTTGAAACATCTATAAATTAAGACCCTATCCACAGACCCATCTGGTAGCTGATAGGACCAAATATGATATCATCCCAATCGTTACCGACCTATCCATGATCCAATAGCATACACCACATAATTTAAACCCGGTATCATAGCATGTAGAAATAAATAGATCTAGAAAGGTGATATCATAACATAATGGTTGTGATCCACTTAGCCTTAAAGCAATCCCTGTTTTACAATTCTCTGGGTGTAAGGCTTAAGGTAACGTTTACCTTTCTTAGACTATTTTCACTTAAAATGCTACATTGCCATTTTCAACAACACACTATTGATTTTAAAAAGTACAGCCTTTGAGCTCGTATGTTTCAAAGAAGGGTGTTAAGTTATAAAAGGGATTACCACCTACACCACCAAACTGATGTACGTTTGTAGAAGTCAATACACTGTGATCTTAGAAATGCAATGTCAGATATTCATCATACAAGTTATCTACGAAGAAGACAAGCCGAAGGCACTCTCCTACCACATCACCTTAAATTAGTAGCGAGTAGTCCTTGCATACGAGTATTTAGAAAATAAAAGGGTACCTCATAAGGCCACGCCGCACATAAAGACGGAATGGTTTTTTACTTTATGATAACCAAATCATTTCTACATGAAATTTAATGAAATTATTTTTAATGACATTCTTTGAAAACTTTTCAAATAAACATATTCAAATAGTCGAAATTGTTACATTAGATAAATTTGACGGCATAATAGGTTTACAACTAAAACCAAAGGCACTTATCGGAGATTTAGATTTCTAATGCATAGAAAGGTAAGGGACTACCTCCTGTGCAGTACATTTCTATAGGAATGAACCGAGGATCTACTTCTTTGAAACCTCTAAGAATTAAGATCGGCCTACCTGCTGACCCATCTGGTGGCAGATAAGGCCAAATAGGATATCACCCCGGCCATTACCGACCTATCCGGGATCCTATGGCATATACCACATAATTTAAACCCGACGCCATAGCGGGTAGAAATAAATAGATCTAGAAAGGTGATATCATACCCTAATAGTGCGATTCACTTATCCTTAAAGCAACCCTTGTTTCACTATTTCCCAGGTGTGAGGATTGAGGTAATGTTTACCTTTCTTAGGCCATTTTCACTTAAAATGCCACATTGTCATTTCCAACAACACACCATTGAATTCCACAAAAGTACAACCTCTAAGCTTATACGTCTTAGAGAAGGGTGTTAAGTATAATAGGAGTTACCTCCTATACCACCAAACAGATGTACATTTGTAGAGATCAATAGAGAGTGATCCCTAATTTTAAACACTTGTCCATACAAGTTGTCCACAAACAGGACAAACCGAAGCACTCTCCTACCATATCCCCTTGGATTATTAGCGATTAGTACTTGCATACGAAGATCCCAGAATGAATGGGCTAATGCTATTTATTTTCTCGGGAGCTACTTCAAAATTATCAACAGGCGGTCCTCCCATCATGAAGATCCCTACCTTCAACTTCATTTTCTTTAATGTATCTTCACTTTCAAACTTGAATATTAGTTCAAAGTGGTTTTTGGATAAGAATTACCAAAATCAACCTCGGTTCCTTCGAATCAATCATCGATAAAAAGATGTTAAGTAAATAGGTGTTTATCATTTGAGTAATTACTTTCTCTTTATCAAAAATATATTCTAGAGATACATATCTTTAAAAACATTTCTTTCTGGTATATACGGAATAATTAAACCTCTCTATAGCTTTGGAAGTATCAAATCATTTTCTTAATTCATATTTGAGAAAATTATTGAGTTAAAAAGGGTCGATAGGATTATACTAATTCTACTCAACATCAATTTTCTTATTCAACTTTTACTATCCATCGAATAGTAGTGAAATCACCTTTTAAATTCAAACAGATAGTACGGTTTCCCTTCCCAAAATTTAATATGAAGTATAAGAATATTATTTCTATACGATCCAAGTTGTATTAAATTTGGAAAATTGAAATCTTTTATACTTGCCTCATTTTCGACATTTCGACCTCATCTATTCCTCGCCTAGGAAAATGGCTAAGTGAGCCAGGGCATTGGTTGCTCCTGAAAATCTCCTTAGTTTAAGCACCCCACATCTGTATCTCACGAATAGAAAAATCCAGTCTACTCATCGGCTATTAGAGCCAGGATTAAATCACTTGATTATAACAGCTTTTCATTAAATCATTTATTTGTACCTTTTAAATAAATTATAAAACCTTTAAATCATATTTAAAATACATTAATTATTTATTTGTAAACATTTATAAAATATTTAGAAAAGAATGCTTAAGTTTAAAGGCATATTTCAAAAATTATTAAAAGTGTTGCGAATAGCGTAGCAAATAGTGTTTTTAAGCTTACTTGATTAAAACAACTTTTTTACCACTTAGAAATCTATTTTTATAACTCAAATTTATTTTAAACATTTTATAAGATTGATAAAATTTACCTAATATTTTTAAAGAGTTAAAAATATCATTTATAAAACTGTGACTCGTATTTTTGACTCAACTTTCGTGACTTGTCCAAACTTCACCAAATTGGGTTTTAGTGTTTATAAAACATTTATAAACCATTTTAAGTCATTACAAATGGGTTTAACGATTCCATATCACTTTTATAACTTGACTTGGAAAATGATTTCCTTGTGTAATATTGGCATGTATTTAACGTGATTTATTTACATAATTAAACAACTTTAAAACAACCAACATTTGATGAGCAAAGCAAAGTAAACATCCATAACAATCTTATCATATCATCATACACACACAGACACACACACACACACACACACACACACATATAGTTTCTTACTTGATTTTCGATCTGGCTAACTTTAAAACGACTATAACTCCGCTATTTCGACATCGGAGCTCACGACTACTAGCATGAATGCTCCTAGGGGGTTCGGCCTTGGTTTTGGAGTCTTGGAAGGCTCGGCGTTGCTTGGAAAATGGCGGTGGAGGACCTGGTTGAATACGGCCTTGGTGGAGTAGAAAGAAGAGGTCACTAGCTTGAACTTTGGTTTCAAGTGGTATAGATTTCAATCAATTTTGGCATAACCTTGTTTTGATTTTGTAATATTTTCCTTCTTAGGCTATGAAAGCTATTAATGTAGCAAAGAAGTAGCTTAGGAATTTATAAAGATAAGTGTGAATGAAGTGAAGATAGGTTGGTGCTATTTATAGGAAAAAATGAGAATGGAAATATCATGAAATTTTCACACAAATGCATCACCATTTCATCACCACCACTCCTTTCATCATGTTCGGCCGAACATCCTCCTCCCCATGTGCGTGGCCACGTGCTTGTACTTGGCGTGTAAGAAGTTGACTTTGGTTTTACTTAAGGGTGAAGTATATGGAAAATATCTTGATATTTCGTAATATATATATATATATATATATATATGTATGTATGTATGTATATATGTATAAGTGTATTTATATGTGTATATGTGTTCATATGCAAGTGAATGTGTTCAAATATATGTACATGTATGTGTGCATATGTATATCTCAAATGATTCATAACATTGCACAATTTTTCTACGTTGAACCATTACGGATTCCGACTTAAATTTATAGTCATATTTTCACTTTTTATTATATATATAAACAAAGTTTGAAAATAGTATTTCTATCATTATATAATAATTAAAAGGGCTTATTCAATAATTAAATTAATTATTAAATCATTTAAAATCAATTTAAATTCAAAAATCATTTATTCCAAAATAGCAATATGTCTCACTCATATATTAGTGTATGTATCCAGCTCCGTGCACGATGCAGGATGGTCTAAGAGTTGTTTATTGATAAATCTTTTTTTGGTCATTTATCGATAAATCTTCGAAAACGTATATTTTTGTAAATATTTATTTAAAATAATGTTACCAATATTATTTATTGTTCAAAACATTACCATTTATGTTAAATAACCTTATATTTGAATATTTTAAAAAAATTCTGAAGTGATGAATTTGCGGGTCATTACAGACTTCCCTCCTTAAAAAAATTTCGTCCTAGAAACTAAAGATGAGAAGAAGACAACTCAAAAGGAATATATCATATATGATGAAATATATACAATGCTATGATAAGTTACTACACCATAGGCGGTGAGAAAACTCTCCATACAATATATACCATTCATACATCAATCCTAAACTCTGGATATGCCTTCTTTATCATATCCGTTGTTTCCTATGTACAATCGTTAGCATCACCACTCCATTGAACTTTAACTAGTTGCACAACCTTTCTCCTTAATCGCTTCTCATCATGATCCGTGATTTATTAGGTCGTCTTGTAACTGTTAAATTGGGCTCCACTTCTAAATCCTCTTGGGCATCTGTTTCTATGATCTGTTTTGGATCATACACATACTTACGTAAATGAGATACATGAAACACATTGTATACACCTGACAACCTCTTTGGTAGTTCTACTCAATAGGCTAATAGGCCAATCCTTCTAGAATGGGAATAGGTCCAATATATCGAGGAGCTAGCTTGCCAGTTCTTCCAAATCTTACAACTCCCCTCATCGGAGAGATCTTTAGAAATAGCTTATATCCAACTAAGAATTCTAAATTTCTACACCCTTGATTGGCGTAACTCTTCTGTCTACTTTGTGCTTCTTTTAGTTTCTTTTTGATCATGTCCACTTTCTCTAAAGCTTCTAGGATCTTTATAAGGCTAAGCAAAAACTGATCTTTGGGTCCAATCCAACATGTCGAGGATCTACACTGGCAATCATACAAGGCTTCATAAGGTGGCATATCAATACTAGCCTGATAGCTATTATTATAAGAGAACTCTACTAAATGAAGGCACCTTTCCCATGAACCTCCAAAGTCTAATACATATGCTCTCAGAAGATCCTCCAATACCATGTTTGCTCTTTTGGTTTGCCCATCAGTCTAGGGATGATATATGGTGCTTATATCCAGCTTCATTTCCAAAGCTGTCTGTATGGCTTCCCAGAACTGACTTGTAAAGATTGGGTCTCAATCACTTACGATGCTGGTTGGAGCTCCATGTAATCGAACAATTTCCCTTATATATATCTCAACTAAATGTACTGATGTTCTTATGGGCTTTACTGGGATTAAATGTGTGCTTTTAATCGGTCTATCAATGATAACTTGTACGTCTTCATTCCCTTTCCTTGACCGAGGAAAGCCATCGATGAAATCCATGGATATTTGGTCCCATTTCCACTTTGGAATTTCGAGTGGTTGGTGTAGTTCGGTAACCTTTTGCTGATCACTCTTGATCTGCTAACAAGTTGCGCTTCTACTCGCATGGATGGAATTGACTCTTTTCATGCCACCCCACGGGAAAGTCCTTTTCCATATCTCTACACATATTGGTAACTCCAGGATGTATTGCAAGTGAAGAATTGTGACATTCGGTTAAAGTTTCCTGTCTAATCCTATCAAAATTAGGAACTCTTAGTTATCCACTTTGAATCCTATATCTCCCTGGTATCACATTCTCCTCTACTTATCTGACTATCCTCTTAGTAATTGGATCCTTAAGCTGATTCTCTTTTATACGACAAATCAATGATGGACGCACTACTAAATGAGCTATAATGGCATGCTTTCTGCTTAGTGCATCTGCCATAACATTGGCTTTTCCTAGGGTATATAGAATATCCAAATCATACGATGTGCATAATTTTAGCCAACGCTGCTACCTCATATTCAAGTCTTTCTGAGTGAAAAGGTATTTCAAAGATTTATGTTCTGTGAAAAGATTAAACTTTTCGCCCAGCAAATAATGTCTCTATATTTTTAGTGTAAGCACCACGGCTAATAGCTCCAAGTTGTGTGTCGCATAATTCCTTTCATGGATCTTTGGTTGCCTGCTCACATATGCGATGAACTTTCCATGCTGCATTAGAACTGCACCTACTCCTTCCCCACAAGTTAGTATACATGGTTAAACCGTCGCTTTCATCAGAAATAGCTAATACGGGAGCAGTAGTTAACTTTTTCTTGAGTTCCTAAAGTGCTTTGTCACATTTCTACATCCACTCAAACTTAGCATCCTTCATTGTCAGCTTTATTAAGTGAGAGGAAATTTTGGAGAAGTCTTGAATAAACCTTCGGTAATATTTGGCAATCCCAAGAAGCTACAGATGTCCTTCGAAGTTTGTGGTTGTCTCCAATCTTGTATAGCTAAGATTTTTCCTGGGTCTAATGAAACTCCATTCCCTAACACAATATGTCCTAGGAATCTTACCTCTTTTTTTGAGAAATGACATGTTGAAAATTTTGCTTTCAGCACATTCCTTCTCAATATCTCCAACACAATCTCCAAATACCTTTCATGCTCTTCTTCATTCTTCGAATATATGAAATATCATGAACAAAAACCAACATGAATTTGTTGAGTACGTCTCTTAATACTCTACTCATAGGGTCCATGAAACAGACGGGTGCATCGGTTAGCACAAATAGCATAACCAACCATTCATAGAAAATATCTGGCCCTTAGAATGTAGTTAACAGAATGCAATCTTCTGTTATTCTCAATTGATGGAATCCCTAGCTAGATCCCTTTTTTAGAATACCGGAGCACCATGTCATTGATCAAACAAGTCGTCTATGCGAGGTAGAGGATACTTGTTTTTAATCATTTTCTTATTTAGATCTCCATAGATTATACAAGTATAAGGGAGCCATCGAACTTTGCCACGAAAACCACAGCTGCGCCCCAACTTGAGCGACTTGGTCGAATTAGCCTTTTCTTTAATAATTCATCAATTTGTTTTACCAACTAGATCTTTTCTTTTAGAGCCATCCTATGAATAGAGTGAATAACAGGTCTAACATCAAGGATTAAGTCAATACGGAATGCAAGGGCGAACTTTTAACTTCCACGAAAACACCCTGAAATTTTTTAACAAGCGGTATTCTTTTCAAGTTCATTTGAGATGAATCTAATGCATACATGAAGTTGTCCTTTACTGGACTACGTCCCTCATGTATTATTATTTTTTTTTTTTGCAAGGCAAGCGGGGTTAACTGGTCCCCTACCAGTTTATTAATAACTGAAAAGAAGAAGAAAAAAGGACTATGAACAAGCTCACAATCCCCAGAAAGGCACAAACATCACAGGAGAAACATTACACAGATGGAGAGAGAGAAATAAACAACACAAAAAGAAGAAAGGAAAGATAAAAGAGAATTAAACATGAACTAAGGCCAATCTGCAGCAACATAAGGACTGAAGTCAAATTGACGCTCCCCCATTCCTATCTTTATGCTAGTATGTAAAGCAACCCAAAGTTGGTGATTGCTCCTTATCTTGTTTTCAAAGCTTCTTAAATTTCTTTCCTCCCATATAAATTTCAGTCTAATACCTATCCCTCATGTATTATTCGGTCTAATACCTATTCGGTCTCGGCTTTTAATATAATCATTCGATTGTTGAGTTCTAAAATTGTTCTATACTTGAATAGTCAATCCATTTCGAGTAAAATATCAAACCCAATGAAATCAAGGACAAAGAGATTGCATAAGAATTGGTGGGTTTGGTAGGTAACTTGTATATTTACACGGATCATACAAAGATTGGTTGTACCACTTATAGGATTAGATACGCGAATAGGGGTTTCTATTGTTTCTGGGATAAGGTTTAACTTATCAACCAATTTCTTAGCAATAAAACTATGGAAAGCCCCAGTATCAAATAATACTCTAACTGAAATATCATTAACACATAAATTACCTTCTAGGACTCCCTTGCTGATGTGCACGTAAATGTGCATATATATATATATATATATATATATCTTTTTATTTAAATAAATATCATATTTGAGCATTATAACATGTTTAAAACCAAAATCAATTGTTCTCAAATCATCATATATTCATCTTCATTCAGGGGCAAAACGATCATTTTTGTGCATGTGTCAATTTGAGAATTTCCACTTGGACATTTTCTATGATTTTTATAGAAAAATTTGATGCATATGAGAGGGATTCATGAAGATATATGCATGCACAAATAAATACAAAGGAAAGAAGAAGGAAATAATTCAAATCCAAGATCATGGAGGACCCCACCCACTTGCCTAAATCTACAATTAGAAGCTAAAGACAAATAAGTGGAGGTTAAAGCTTCATGCACATTTAAAGAGGGATTAATTAGTGGCTAATGGTTACTTGGTGGCCACACTTCCTAAATAGCATTTTGGGAAGCTCCTTAAAAATAGAATTAGGGTTTTATGCATGTATAGCCCTCTTATATACATGTAAATATTGTTGAATATGTGCTTATATGGTTTTTGTTTGATGATAATAAACATATATACATTCATTTAAATGTATTTGTTAATATACTATTTTATTTTCACAGATTAAATAAATATTTGTTGAAAAAATTAAATAACACAGAATTTGAAATCAAACGAATATTTTATTCAAACAAATATTTATTACAACTTTGAATAGTACAATTTCAAGCTCCCACTATAACTATACAACTTTGATTACAATTACATCACATTTCATATTTACAGTTCACCTCACTACATATCACTCACACTCGTATTTATCTTCAACTTCTTTCCAATTTGAATCCAGCATCTGAATAATCTGCAAAAATATTTTCAAACGCAGTAAAATTGAAAAAGAAATATTTTTGCAATTCAAAAATAAAAGATGATTTTGAAAACATTGTTTGCCTCAGTTATTTGGGTTGTTCGTCATCATTTTTGATTGTATCTGTGCATATCAGCATTTTATCAGGGACAGGTTGTACATAAGTGGCTGCAGTACACACGTATACATTTGTACACGTGTGCACTGCCCCGCCAACTCATGTGCATAAATCAAACAAAAGCACTGCTAACAATTCAGCACAAGGTCAAACTCAAATAACACACGGGTTCAACTCAAGACAACTTGAAGAATACAAGGACAAATAATCAAACTGCAACAAAATTTTTGAATGGAGGCAATGAAACAAAGACACAGCAGTGTCAAGTAAAACAGTGGATAAGCCAAGATGTTCAAATAACCAGAAGTGTGCTCAAAGCATAACTAGTGCCAACATGAACAAAAACATGAAGCATACAAGCTCAAATAATCACTACAACAGTACTTTTAAATGGATGGAAGCAAAGACCAGAAGTACAACAACTCAACAGAACATGGACTGCAACAATCAAGCAAATGTAGAGAACAAGCTACATGAAGGCAACATGAAGCAATGTCGAGCTCAGTACAACACAGTGCACATAAATACTGCAACTACACAGATCAACACCAAGTATACATGGATGCAGATTACAAGACAGTTTGCAAGTAAATTCAAAGGGGAAGCATCACCAAAGACTCAATAGGGAACACATGCCACCAAGATCAACAATATCAAGTCGACCAGGCAGCAATGATTGTAATGCAACACAGTGCAGACACCAATGATACAAGGCAACATGTACAACAAGTCCAATACAACAATATGCAGAAGCAAGATCAACACAGTGGTGATGCAGTGCAACATCTACGATAGTAAGTAAATGAATACAACATGAAGCACTGCAACTCAAGGAGATAGGGTCGACCAAAAATCCAAATGCACAAAAGCATGATGCAAACTGAACAACTTACAAATATGCAACCATACAGCAGTCATGTATGCAACAGGTTCAAGGCCAGAATGTCCAGTTACAACTACAAGAGTGACACAGCGAACAATGCAACATAAAGCAACAGACCAACAATGGAACAGCAATTCATATGAACAAGTATGCAAAGGCAATATGAACAAGTGACTCAGGCAACACGCAAAATAATCAACGCAGTATTAAAATGAAAAAGTGCGTATCTTTGAAATGGTCATCACGAAATGAATCAAAGCCAAGACCGAAGCCAGCAGTAAAAATTCATGAAATCAATATTGTCAAAGTCAATCAAGCGTTCACCGTGATAGCCAAGCAAATTGACCGAGTCACAAATCAAAACCGTGTGTGCCAAGCATCAAAAATACGAAATTGACAAAGTCAGAGATCAATCTCAGCATCAAAGTGAAATCAAACGGCCGAAGACGAATTCAAACAATTTTGATACGAACGCAAAAATAGGAATTCGAATCCTATATAAGCCCAATCATCATCGGCAATTTATTCATCGAGTTCGAGTAAGCCAAAATTGTAAAAGCAAAAAGGGAAAGTACATACCGAAAACGCAGAACGAACTCGATCCAAATCGAAGAGCCGTGAACAAATCGAAGAGCATCAAAGCCTACTATCGAACCGTATCAAGTGGCGACTTCAATTTGCAAGAACCCTAGTTTGAATCGCAAGGAGGAAAAGCCCCAAATTTGCGGAAGCCCTAATTGAGTTGCAAAGAGGAACGGCGACCATTTTTTCAGAGGCCAAAGAAGAAGAAAGAATCGGGTTAGAGAATAAAAGGGCCGGCCGTGTTTTATGTTAAAAGGGCTTTAGTGTTTTAACTAGTTAGGGTTCAAGTGTTATCTTTTAATTGTTGTTTAATTGTTTTTGTTTTTACTTTACGAATCAAAACTTTGTAAATCACCACCTAGGGTTTAGGTAGTGTCAGATTGTCTAGTTAGAATTAGTTTAGTGAGCAGGGTATGCGAGTTTGCAAAGCTCTATAGGTGGGAGCAGAGTTTGCGAGTAATCAAAGCTCTATAGGCGGGAGCAGAGTTTGCGAGTAAGCGAAGCTCTATAGGCGAGAGCAGGGTGTGCGAGTCTAGTAGAGTGTTTGTGAGCGGGAGCAAATGTTTGCGAGTCTAGTAGAGTGTTTGTGAGCGGGAGCAAAAGGGTCTGCGAGTCAGTAGAGTGTTTGTAAGCGTGATACTGTTTAATTCTAATAGAAATCTGGGAATGCAGCAGTAGGCAGGGGTTGCCGAAGCTGGGTAAATTTTGTGTGTTATTTACTTTTCAGCATATTTATTTCTGCAGTTTGTTTCTGTGTTTAAATCGAGAAAATTTGCTATAACCCTATTTACCCCCCCCCCCTTTAGGGTTAATCTAGATCCTACAAGTGGTATCAGAGCAAGGTATTTTACTTTAACTTTAGAGATATGTTTGAACGCTTTTTAACTTTGGTATACAAGGTCTTTGCAGCGACTTGGGATGGTGAAGAAGGAAAGGAAGCTTCAGACAGTAGCTCAGAGGGAGCTAATTTGTGTTTGATGGCAAAAACAGATTCAGAAGCCAGCTCAGAGGAAACTAGTGAGATTTGTTGGCGGGCTAAGGAGCAACAAGAATGGTTTCTAGATTCAGGCTGTTCTAGACATATGACAGGTAACAAATCGAAGTTCCTTAGTCTAAATAATTTTAAAGGCGGAAATTTGATCATGGGAGACAACAGTAAGTGTAAGATCATTGGTAAAGGTGAAGTGGGTAACGGTAATTTTTCTTTGACTAATGTTTTATACGTTGAAAAATTGCATCATAATCTCATTTCTATTAACCAACTATGTGACAAAGGTATGAATGTTGTCTTCGATAGTGATACTTGCAAAATCATTGTTAAAGATTCTAATAACATTGTTTTTATGGGCAAAAGAAAAGGAAATGTTTACTCACTTTCATTTGATAATCTAAATCTTTCTAGATGTTTGGTAGTTACAGACGAAGAGGCATCTTTATGGCATAGGAGACTTGGTCATGCTAGCATGAGCCTCTTAGAAAAACTGGAAACGTAATTAGAAACAAAGCTAGGTTGGTCGCAAAAGGATATAACCAAATTGAAGGCTTAGATTTTGATGAAACATTTGCTCCAGTTGCTAGGTTAGAAGCCATTAGGATTTTGCTAAGTTTTGCATGTTATAAGGGTTTCAAACTTAAACAAATGGATGTAAAAAGTGCCTTTTTGAATGGTGATTTGAAAGAAGAAGTTTTTGTTGAACAACCCCCCGGTTTTGAAAATCATGATTTTCCAAGTCATGTGTATAAATTAGAAAAAGCATTATATGGTCTTAAGCAAACTCCTAGAGCTTGGTATGACTGCCTTTGTACATATCTTTTGGAAAATGGTTTTAAAAAGGGGAGTGCTGACACGACACTGTTTCTATTACATAAAGGAAGTGAATTTTTGATAGTTCAGATTTATGTGGATGATATCATTTATAGTGCTACTAATGAACTCTTGTGCGAGAAATTTGAACAAGTCATGCAGGCTAAATTCGAGATGAGCTTGGTTGGAGAATTGAAATATTTTCTTGGATTTCAAATCAAGCAAAGCAGTGATGGTATTTTCATCTCACAATCCAAGTATGTGTTGGAATTGTTGAAGAAATTTGGAATTGAGAACTCCAAACCAATGAGAACTCCTATGAGTCAATCAACAAAGTTAGACAAAGACGAGAAAGGAATTGCTGTTGATCAGAAGAAATATCGAGGAATAATTGGTTCACTTCTCTATCTTAGTGCTTCTAGACCTGATATTATGTTTTCTGTGTGTTTGTGTACACGTTTTCAATCTAACCCTAAAGAATCTCATTTGAAAGCCACTAAACGAATTTTGAGATATCTTTCACACACACAAAAATTTGGATTATGGTACCCTTCTTGTGAAAATTTTGATTTAGTCGGTTATTCTGATGCTGATTATGCTGGTTCATTGGTTGATAGAAAAAGCACTAGTGGGACATGTTTCATGCTAGGACATTCATTAGTTTCATGGTCAAGTCGGAAACAGAATTGTGTTGCATTATCCACCACTGAAGCAGAATATATTGCTTTGGGAAGTTGTTGTGCTCAAATTTTATGGATGATGCAAACTCTTTCTGATTTTGGCTTAGTCTATAAACAAGTTCCATTAAAATGTGATAGTAGGAGTGCTATAGATTTGTCAAATAATCCTGTTCATCATTCACGCATAAAACACATTGATGTGAGACACCACTTTCTTAGAGATCACATTGCTAAAGAAGACATTTGCATTGAATATATTTCATCTGAAACTCAACTTGCTGATATTTTCACAAAACCTCTCCCCGAAGACAGATTTTCCAGATTACGTTTGGATTTAGGAATTATAGAAATTGACTAATCATTTTTAAAATTTAAAAAAAAAATTGATTTTTTAATTTGATTTTAAATGACTATTTTTTGACTTATCTAACTCCCTAATGATTATCGAAAGGATCAATAGTGAATAGAAAAAGTGATGAGTGTCGATATTTGTCATACATTACTCAAGACAGTATATTTAGAAAAATTTCTTTAGAATTTCATAACAAGAGTTATAAAAACTTTTTGTTGGGTAAAAATTCCATGACCATTTCTATTTCTATCATCTTTCTATTGACCATCACTCATCAAAATTACATATAGTATGTAAATTTGTGGTAGTTTACAAAGGAAATCATTCGTTCTTCAATATCTTTAAATTTGTGAAGGAAATTATTTGTGCTTCAATTTATTATATTTAGCAATAAAAATAAATATCCAAAGTATTCACTCTCATTTAAAAGTCCTCACGGTTATGCATGGGTGAATTACTTGGATTTTTGATTATGTGCTTCCATGCTCATTTAAAAGTCCTCACGGTTATGCATGTATGGAACGCATATCAAAATTAATTGATTTAATAGACAAGTTGATTCTAATCCCATTTAAATGTCCTCACGGTTATGCGTGGTTAGAAGATACTTGAATTCTTTTTAAAAATTAAATTGGAATACTACTAATCTCATTTAAAAGTCCTAACGGTTATGCATGGTTAGTAGATATTCAAATTTCCCGAAATAAATATACCATAAATAGACAGAACTGTATGATTTTTATGATTTTATTCCCATCACTTTTGAAAGTGGAATATGCGCCTGACAAGGGTAATTATGATTTTTGTTTGAGTTTTATTGAAATTTGATATTTATATTCAATTGAGTTAAATGTTTGATTCATGTTTGTCACTTCATCCCTATTTTTATAACACTGTTATTCTTTTGCTGATAACAAAAGGGGGAGAGAAAAGTTAAGATTTTGTCAAATAGAATCAAGCAAAGGTCAAATAATTTTCCATTTGCATATAGGCTCATTTAACATATTTTTATTTGTATGCATATATGTAGGGGGAGTATTGTGTAGAGAGGGAGCATTTAAATAGGGAGAGCAAATTGAACGGTCAAATACATTTAACGTGTCAAAATCTTAAATATATGTTTGTTATCATCAAAAGGGGGAGATTGTTGAATATGCGCTTATATGATTTTTTTTTGATGATAATAAACATATATACATTCATTTAAATGTATTTGTTAATATACTATTTTGTTTTCACAGATTAAATAAATATTTGTTGAATAAATTAAATAACACAGAATTTGAATTCAAACGAATATTTTATTCAAACAAATATTTATTACAACTTTGAATAGTACAATTTCAAGCTCCCACTATAACTATACAACTTTGATTACAATTATATCACATTTCATATTTACAGTTCACCTCACTACATATCACTCACACTCGTATTTATCTTCAACTTCTTTCCAGTTTGAATCCAGCATCTGAATAATCTGCAAAAATATTTTCAAACGCAGTAAAATTGAAAAAGAAATATTTTTGCAATTCAAAAATAAAAGATGATTTTGAAAACATTGTTTGCCTCGGTTATTTGGGTTGTTCGTCATCATTTTTGATTGTATCTGTGCATATCAGCATTTTATCAGGGACAGGTTGTACATAAGTGGTTGCAGTACACACGTATACATTTGTACACGTGTGCACTGCCCCGCCAACTCGTGTGCACAAATCAAACAAAAGCACTGCTAACAATTCAGCACAAGGTCAAACCCAAATAACACACGTGTTCAACTCAAGACAACTTGAAGAATACAAGGACAAATAATCAAACTGCAACAAAATTTCTGAATGGAGGCAATGAAACAAAGACACAGCAGTGTCAAGTGAAACAGTGGATAAGCCAAGATGTTCAAATAACCAGAAGTGTGCTCAAAGCAAAACTAGTGCCAACATGAACAAAAACATGAAGCATACAAGCTCAAATAATCACTGCAACAATACTTTTAAATGGATGGAAGCAAAGACCAGAAGTACAACAACTTAACAGAACATGGACTGCAACAATCAAGCAAATGTAGAGAACAAGCTACATGAAGGCAACATGAAGCAATGTCGAGCTCAGTACAACACAGTGTACATAAATACTGCAACTACACAGATCAACACCAAGTATACATGGATGCAGATTACAAGACAGTTTGCAAGTAAATTCAAAGGGGAAGCATCACCAAAGACTCAACAGGGAACACATGCCACCAAGATCAACAATATCAAGTCGACCAGGCAGCAATGATTGTAATGCAACACAGTGCAAACACTAATGATACAAGGCAACATGTACAACAAGTCCAATACAACAATATGCAGAAGCAATATCAACACAGTGGTGATGCGGTGCAACATCTACGACAGTAGGTAAATGAATACAACATGAAGCACTGCAACTCAAGGAGATGGGGTCGACCAAAAATCCAAATGCACAAAAGCATGATGCAAACCGAACAACTTACAAATATGCAACCATACAGCAGTCATGTATGCAACAGGTTCAAGGCCAGAATGTCCAGTTACAACTACAAGAGTGACACAGTGAACAATGCAACATAAAGCAACAGACCAACAATGGAACAACAATTCATATGAACAAGTATGCAAAGGCAATATGAACAAGTGACTCAGGCAACACGCAAAATAATCAACGCAGTATAAAAATGAAAAAGTGTGTATCTTTGAAATGGTCATCACGAAATGAATCAAAGCCAAGACCGAAGCCAGCAGTAAAAATTCACGAAATCAGTATTGTCAAAGTCAATCAATCGTTCACCGTGATAGCCAAGCAAATTGACCAAGTCACAAATCAAAACCGTGTGTGCCAAGCATCAAAAATACGAAATTGACAAAGTTAGAGATCAATCTCAGCATCAAAGTGAAATCAAACGGCCGAAGACGAATTCAAACAATTTTGATACGAACGCAAAAATAGGAATTCGAATCCTATATAAGCCCAATCATCATCGGCAATTTATTCATCGAGTTCGAGTAAGCCAAAATTGTAAAAGCAAAAAGGGAAAGTACATACCGAAAACGCAGAACGAACTCGATCCAAATCGAAGAGCCGTGAACAAATCGAAGAGCATCAAAGCCTACTATCGAACCGTATCAAGTGTGGCGACTTCAATTTGCAAGAACCCTAGTTTGAATCGCAAGGAGGAAAAGCCCCAAATTTGCAGAAGCCCTAATTGAGTTGCAAAGAGGAACGACGACCATTTTTTCACAGGCCAAAGAAGAAGAAAGAATCAGGTTAGAGAATAAAAGGGCCGTCCGTGTTTTATGTTAAAAGGGCTTTAGTGTTTTAACTAGTTAGGGTTCAAGTGTTATCTTTTAATTGTTGTTTAATTGTTTTTGTTTTTACTTTACGAATCAAAATTTTGTAAATCACCACCTAGGGTTTAGGTAGTGTCAGATTGTCTAGTTAGAATTAGTTCAGTGAGCAGGGTGTGCGAGTTTGCAAAGCTCTATAGGCGGGAGCAGAGTTTGCGAGTAAGCGAAGCTCTATAGGCGGGAGCAGAGTGTGCGAGTCTAGTAGAGTGTTTGTGAGCGGGGGCAAATGTTTGCGAGTCAAGTAGAGTGTTTGTGAGTGGGAGCAAAAGGGTCTGCGAGTCTAGTAGAGTGTTTGTAAGCGTGATACTGTTTAATTCTAATAGAAATCTGGGAATGCAGCAGTAGGCAGGGGTTGCAGAAGCTGGGTAAATTTTCTGTGTGATTTACTTTTCAGCATATTTATTTCTGCAGTTTGTTTCTGTGTTTAAATCGAGAAAATTTGCTATAACCCTATTCACCCCCCCCCTCTAGGGTTAATCTAGATCCTACAAATATCTTCTACTCTCTCATATATTTTTCTTAGGAAATTAGCAGGTTGTGAACAAAAATCAAAGTGAAATAAAAACGGCTTTCAAGCCTCTTTCTTCTTTCTTTTCTGTATGCTTTTCTTTGTTTTATTGTTAATGTTTATTTCTATTCTCTCTTTCTTTTTATGTTCATAGCTTAGATTTACATTCATGCAAGTAGTGTAGCTTTAATTTTTATGCAAATAGTTAGTAGTTAATCTCTCTTTCTTTCTTTACTAGTTTTCATTTCTTTGCTTTTTAATGTTGAAACTTACATGTGTTGATTTGATAACACGAATGTATAGATAAACCCCTTCAATTTAGGGGTAATGAAGCTCTCAAATATTATGTAATCTCAACATTTTTATGATCTACGATCTATTTAGTTTGTGCTTCATGAAAGTGAATTTTGATGTAAGTTTATATAAGTGGGTTTGATAGCTTATATTGTTTATGCAAATGAGCTATTCTTATTCAATATAAACACAAATTAAATCATCATTTGCTAATTAATTTTTGATTTTGAAATGAAAGTAAAAATGAAATTTGATGATCTATACTACTAGTTACAATAGTAAATAGATCATACTTAAAATAGCTTTTAGTTTGGCTTTATTTTCATGAGAATTGATAAGTAGTTTATTTGTTGTACTATAGTTTGATGGTTTGAGTTATGTTAATTAATAACATAAACAAATCATACTTATGATAAATACAACAATTATTTCACTTAATATCAAAGCTAGAGATCATAAATTATTTGTTCATTGATTTACAAAAAAAATATGAGAGTGAATTTGCCTCTAAATTGTTCTCTAATCTCATAGTTTTTAAATCACATTTCAATTCTAGCTTTAGCTTCTTTTTGTAGTTAACAATTTCCTCTCACTTTGGTCTAATTTGATTGAATTAAAAAATTTAAAATCTTAAAAATTCCCTGTGGATCGAGCCGTACTGGCCACGTACTAAAATTGTACGTCGTGTGCTTGCGGTTATTTTATTTTAAAATTTATCGGCATTTTTCAAATCAATAGAAAATTTGCCGTTAAACAAGTTTTTGACGTCGTTGCCGAGGAATTTGCTTTGATTTTATTTTATTTTCTTCAAATTTTTTTTTTGATTTTTGTGTGATTTTATTTTTTGTGTTTGCATATTAAAAAAAAATGTGCATTTGTGCGATTTTTGTTTGCATTTTTTGTTTGTGTGTTGTTATTGTTTTTTTAGTTGATTTTGTTCATTTGCATCACTATTATAAAAAAAAACATTCGCAATTTCAAAACAAAAGCAAAATTATTTTATTTCATTTTCGATTTGCATATCATTTTACAATTTACATAAAAAACAGTGCATTGCCATTAATTGTGCACTGCCTTCTCTGTTTCCCCATCACTTCTGTTCAACATTGCCTTCATTCACCAAACTGACAACAACTCCTTTCCAACACCATAATACCAAACTGTGCATACCAATTTCTCTGTGCATTCACCACTAAACCACTTCTTTTTCATCCATCACCACTCTGCTGCCACCCATTCACCACTGTCCACGTTATTTCATCCACTACCCACCCAAATATTTATTGTGCACTGTGCCTCCGTCACACTTTTGCTCATAAACACTTAAACCTTCACACTTCTCACCACAAATTCCTGACATCTTTTGCAATCACCTTGCCTACTATCTGCCTGCTGTTACCACCTCACTGTGCAAGTTCACATATCTATCATCACTCCCCCTTGCTGCAATACCACTGCTATATCCCCTATTAACAATCTGATCATCTCTTCCACCATTTACTGCCCGGCCACCACCACATTACAAACTTCACAGCTGCCTGTAACATCAACCATCCTCCTAACCGTCAATCCCTATCCATTACATCAATTCATTCAACATAGTTACATCAATCCCGACTGCCTTTACTTCCATCAGCCCACACTTTATATCATTCAAAACTGTCTGCAGCATTCACCATCAAGCTACAACATCTAACTGCTACATATCAATACAACTCCACAACAAACCAACATCACTGCAACACAAAACCACTACACTTCTTCCTGCCTTCACCGCCTTCAAAACTGTCCTCAACATACATCAGACATACCTACCATCATCACACTTGCACTACCATATCACAATTAACAGACAACACTTCACTTGACAACTTCCTCTGATCAAATATCATCCACCTAAACCTCTGGGTGTCCCCAGTTCCTCTGATCAACAGCAGCTACAATCACTAATACCGTGCACCATAGTTCACCCCTCTTTAAACCAAACCATAACTTCAGCAACCCCAAACAACCACCGACCATCACCTACACTTCAATCACAGCATGCCACAGCAAATACATCACCTCCTATTCAAACACTCCAGTGCACTATCTCCAGCCACCACCCACCCTCAATTAACTGCCTTGCATACAAACATACTGCTTGGCCCTCTGATGCCCCACCAGACCTACCCCATACAACTTCAACTTCAATTCACCTCTGCACCCTCTCCCCCGACCTGCCATTGTCAGCAAACCAAACCACATCGGAAAAAAAAGCATTTGCACTACTTCCAACATCTTCGATCTCTACACAGCAAGTCGTGACCCTAGTTTCAATTCATCGTTTCTCAAACCTGCAATAGAACTCTACACAACAATCACCTCGAACTCGCCCAAATAAAACACGCCTTCAGTCCATCACTGCCTCTATCAGAAACCCCAAAATCGATCAGAGCAGCATCGCACCTTCCTCATCCCCCATCGCCAAACCAGAGACCGCCAGTGGACACTTGAGCATCGAATAATTTTGATTCGAACTGAACTTCGAACCACCCTCCTCAGTCTAAATCCACTCAATTCGAATCCCAAGTCGAACTCTATTCCAATCAAAATCGCCGCTTAATTCAATTGTGGTTGTTGCGAAAAAAAAACTGGGTGCCATTTTTTTTTACTGTGATTTTTCAATATGAAAGAGTGGAAGTTGAGAGTTTGGGTGTTCTGTGTATTTTGATTCGTGATTTTAGACTATTCCTTTCAGTTCATTTTATTGGGTCGGGTTTTGGGCCTGAATAATTTTTTTTTGTGCGTTTGTTTTCTTCTGTTTTTAAGTGTTTAGTTTTAGTTAAAAAAAATAAAGTTTAACTTTGTTTATTTTTCATTTTTCATTTGTTTTCACTTTAATTAGTTTCACTTGTTTTAGTTTCATTTATTTTATTTTCAATTGTTTTGTTTTTCATCTTTGATTAACATATTTAAAAAAAGTAAAAAAAAAAAATTCTACATATCTTCGTTCACTCCTTTTCAGGTTGCCAAAGCAGATTAAAAGGAAGGATTAGCTTGCCAAAAAATAACCGCTCTGTTTGCTTGTTAAAATTTGCCGCTAAAAAAAATTGGTAATAATCTGCACGCTATGGTATCGTGATCTCATCACTTGTTTTTATTTTTTTGCATTATTGGTTGCTTGCATTTGCATTTATATATAATGAAAAATTTCGAAATCCAAAAAAAAAAATCATTTTAGTTGCATCGTAAATTCACATGTAATTTCTGCTTTGCATTCATCTCATCATATTTTCTTTTCTAAGAGCAATACCCTAATTCACATAAGGTGAGGGATTTCATCATCCTTTCCTTAGTCCATAAACGCATTTCATCGTAGAATTTGACTAATAATAAAGATTAGATATTAGACTTAAGGGTGTCATGAGCTCATATAGGGCTTAATTGTATATTCACAATAGTTTTCTTTGAATAATTTTATTCCTTGGTGTCGAGGTTACGACAGAGTAATAACCAGTTATCAAAATTACGGTGGTTCGTAAATATTATGCCGGTTGTTCCTTTGAAGGTACTTAAACCTTCGGCTGCATTGCCACGGTGATTCATGGTGCACCGATAACCCATGCCCATTACATGGCTGAGAAATAATTTTGTTGATTTAAGACAAAGTGTGATTATACAATTTTGGGTTACGAACTACCACGGACAGAAAACTGTAACTAAGTCATTTGCATTTATTTAGTTGCATTAGTTCATGCATATTTAAAAAAACAAAAAAAAAATCAAAATTTCAAATTTCAAAAAAAAAATTTGTAAATTTAACTTAGTTTTTAATTTCAAAAAAAAATTCCTTTTTCCTTTCTTTCTAAAATTTTCAATCAAAAACAAAATTTCAAAAAAAATCTTTTCAAAAACAAAAAAAATGAAAACCCAAAACAAAAAAAATCAAATTTCCATTTTCTAAAAACAAAAAAACAAAATATCCTTTTGGTAAATATTTGAGAATCCAAAAAAACAAAAACATATAAAAAAATTGAAAAACCAAAAAACAGAACAAAAATCAAACTTCTTTCTCTTCTCGACTTTCACTTGTGCATGAGTACCTGGACTCGTGACACAATAATAAATCGTTGGACTCGCAAATCAACAGCTAACCGTTTAATTCGAACAAACGATCCTCGCTAAATGACGACGAGAACGCCCTTCGAACGCTTATGGATAGAATCTTTCTCGATAGAGTTTCTATTCCATCTTGCATCACATTACCCGCCCCTACGGGTAACCAATTTGAAATCCACTCGAATCATATTGCCACACTTGTGAAGTTTGGCTATTATGAGCACGATGACCCATACATCTTTTTGACTAAATTCGAACAAGTTTGCGCAACCATTAAACTCCACCAACTTTCCGATGACGGAATCAAACTTCGATTAATCTCATTCGTTCTTACGGATTATGCTGAAAATGGCTGTACAGCTTAGCATCGAACTCGATTAAAACTTGAAAAGAATTCGTAAAAGCTTTCTTAAAAAGTTCTACCCCTCGGAAAAAACGAGTAGAATTCAAAACGAAATTGAAAATTTTCATCAATTCAAGGGAGAATCATTCGGAAAATATCTTGAAAGATTCAAAGAGCTTTTGATAAAATGTCCATACCATAACTTCAAAAATGGACGATTTGCCAAATATTATACGATGGACTCGAAAATAGCTCACGAACCATGCTTGAATCAATGTGCCAAGGCAATTTTCTTGCCCAACATCATGACGACACTCGGCAATTTCTTGAAAACTTCACTGAAAAATCATCCCAATGCGAATGATCAAACGAAAAATCAATTTACTCACGATCGATTGCACACTCGATAGGATCTTCTTTTGCTTTAGAAGCTAAGATTGACGCAATGATTAAAAAATTTGATAACATTTTCTCATCGAATCAAATGAACCAAGCTTCCCAATCGATGTGCTATAATTGCAACGATCCTAGTCATATAGCCGATCAATGTCCCAATTTTGTCGAACAAATCAGTGCTTTCAATAAAGCCAAAAAAGATCCATTTTCTCCGACGTACAACCCTGGTTGGAGAATTCATCCAAATTTTTCTTTGAACCAAAACAATCCCAACATTAATACGGTTCTCCCAATTTTCAAACTTTTCGAATAATGCTTTGTCCTCCCTTTCAGCCCAACAATTTTCAACCGAACTTTACGGATCTATCTCATAATCAAACGCAACAATCAAATTTTCAACCAAACTCTGTCCATCCTCCCCAAAACGATAAGCGTTTAAGTTCACCTGAGAAAAATCTTGAAACGTTGGCTAAAGCAACTACTCAAACCAATCAAATAGCAATTTGCAAAATTTATTGACCTCGTATATGCAAAACACAAACCAATCGATTGCAAAACTCAAAATGCAAATGAGTCAATTAGCCGTGTCTGTAAGTGAACACAAACGTGGAACATTCCCTAGCCAGCCTATTCCAAATCTCAGAAATCAAAACGCAAATTCAAATCAAGCCTATGTTGTTCAAGATAGCAATGTCACCAATTGAATACTATCATAACTCTACATTTCGGTAAACAAATCGATAATCAAGTCATTAATGGAAACGATTTGCCGGAAACCTCTCTCGACACTTCTAAAACAATGAATGAATCTAAACAGAATGTGGAGCCAAACGTTGAATCAAATGTCAATCAAAGTTCTTCTACTCGAGTAGACCCGCCTACCGAGTATCGTGTTCCATTTCCATATCGTCTTCGACACAAGAAATACTCGGACCAAATGGAAAAGATGTTGGAACTTTTTAAACAAGTGAAAGTGAACATCCCACTTCTTGATATCGTTCAGAAAGTCCCTACTTACACAAAATTTCTTAAGGACTTTTGTACCCAAAAGCAACACACTCAAGTGCCCAAAAAAGTCTTCTTAGCCGCCAGTTTGAGTGAAGTTTTGTCCCAATCCATGCCCTTAAAATACATAGATCCTGGCTGCCTAGGATTTTGTGTATAATTACAAACAAGACGATTAACAAATGTTTGATAGACTTAAGCACGAGTGTCAACTTGATTCCATACTCTGTGTACGAACAATTAGGCTTAGGCGAGCTCAAACCCACAAAAGTCACACTTCAATTCGCCGATCATTCTATTAAGAAACCCGTGGAAGAAATCGAGGACTGCTCATTCGAATAGGGCAACTCATATACCCCGTTGATTTTATCGTTCTCAAAACACAACCCGTGACAAACCCTACGAGTCAAATCCCTTTGATTTTAGGCCGAGCATTCTTAGCCACCTCAAATTCCTTAATCTATTGTCGTAACGGTTCGATGAAAATCTCTTTTGGAAACATGACTTTGGATCTTAATATTTTCAATCTTGAAAGCCAATCGAATGAACCTCGTGACCAAACATTGGAAGTTAGTGTCATTCATTAAAACTTCGAAAACGAGACACTTGACCTTAATGACGAACGCGAAGCCGAGTATGAAAAATTGTTTCACGAAATTCCCAATGAAATTGATTACAATCTTCCCTTTGAATCGCTTCCAGTTGAGTCCGAATCTCAACCCAAATCTTTGGTCGAAAAACTCCAAAAGTTGGACCTCAAACCACTTCCCGATCACCTTAAGTATACATACTTAGGTGATAACAAATCGTTGCCTATCATAATTTCCACAACTCTCTCTCTCTCTCTCTTGATCAAGAAACCTCGTTACTCTCTATTCTTTCGAGAAACCAAGAAGTAATTAGATGGTTGATTTCCGATATAAAGGGAATTAGTCCCGCTCTTGTTCAACATCGCATCCATTTAATCGACGATGCCAAGCATGTTCGTGACGCGCAATGAAGGCTTAATCCAAAAATGAAAGATGTGGTGTGTGGTGAAATTCTTAAACTTCTAGACAATGGAATCATTTACCTAATCTCCGATAGTTCATGGGTTAGCACAATTCACATTGTACCGAAAATTCTGGGCTAACCGTGGTCAAGAACGACTCAAACGAACTTATTCCAACTCATACTCAAATGAGTTGGCGTGTTTGCATTAACTATCGAAAACTAAATGCTGCAACACGAAAAGTTGAACGTTTATCCAGCCACGAATTCTACTGCTTTCTTGAAGGTCATTCCGGCTATAACCAAATTCCAATCGCTCTCGAAGATCAAGAGTAAATGAATTTCACATGTCCATTCGTTACCTTTGCTTATCGACGTATGCCATTCGGTAAAACGACCCGCAAATCAGTACCCCTTGAGTCAACACTATTCTACATCAATCAACTCAAGATGAACAGAAATACGAACCATTTGGGTTAAAGAAGAAGAGGTAGAAAAAGAAAATAGAAAACAACATTAGAATCTAACCATCGCAGCGGAATAAAATATAATAGATAATAATGATCTTTACATAAAACAAATACATCTGTTTGTACATTACATCATCAGAGTACATCATCAAAATTCAATAACATCAATAACATACAACGGGACAGTTATATAAACGTATACTCAAAACTGAATACATAGCGGAATAATAATCAAGTACGGAAGTACGTATCGCCATCCCGCTCGTCTCTTGAGCTCCACAGCATCATATCCGGTATTCTATAATACTCGGTCTGACCCGAGCATTATAGTTAAATAATACCCGAGTCAGTCTGGGATACCAGCGTGAGAAAACCACACTCAATTTGATTGTTAAAGTTCAAAAATCCTTTTGAAAACAAAAGCATCTCGTAAGACCACGCCACAAATAAATATGTCGGGTTTTTACCTTACGATAGCTAAAACATCTTTTTATCAAAATCCTCTGATATTATAATAGTGTCTACATACAAATACTTATTAAAATAGCCGAAATTGTTGCATTCATTAAATTCTAGCTACTAGCCACAGTCGTGCATAATACAAACAAAACCGTAAAAGGGACGTAGGGAGAATGGATTTCCAACTACTGACTAGGCACTAGGGTACCACCTGTCACAGTACGTGACCTAGATCACCGTACCAAGGATTTCTCCCAATCCCCTGTAACACAAGACCGGGACTACCCCTTACTGGATAATCCCGAGTAAGATCACCCCACGGTTGGGATCAGCAACCGCACCACTAAGCCGAAATAAAAAGGGACATCTAGACAGGGATGACCTCACCCTAATGGGTGCTACCCACTTAGCCTTGCTGCATAACTCCCGATTTTCAATCATTCTCGGTTGATGATGCTCGAGGCTAAGCGTTACCTTTTTAGAACATATCCCTTAGAATTCTCATCGTCGACCTAACGATGTTCTGAAAGCATTCATCCATACAAGTCCGTTCCGGGTTCGAACGGAACCGAAGGCACTACTCCTACTACATCCATTTTGGAATCATCCTTAGGATTAGTAGTGACTAGCACTTGCACTTCACTACTCCATCTTTGAATCCAAACTCGTCTTCCTTACGAAAACGTACAAACCGGATCGAAGTGGTTTTCAAGAAATTAATCCCGATCTCGGTCTCTTCGAAACGATCAGCGCATTGGCCAATATTGATAGTCGGTTATTTAACTATCAATTAACATTCACAAACAACCATCCAACATAAATAATTTCACCAAATTATTTACTAATCTCAAAATATCTTCACAAGATATATTTCCACTTTTCAACCCTTTTGAAAACAGTTTTTAAACCTTCTTCCTCTCATGGAATATATTCCCCAAATATTTGCTACTTCCACTGAAATCACCAAGTACAAATTATTTAAAACACTTATTATAAAATATACTTTAAACATTTAAATTAAAATTTACTTTAATACTTATTCAAATATATATCTTTTAAGAATATTTAAAGTAAAACTACTTTGTACAATATAAAACTGAATTTCTAACTTTTAAAACATAATACCAAGCCACCTTTAAATAATTACTACTATAATAAATTTGAAAAATACTTACTTTAAAATTTAAACATTTAGAAATAATAAATTTTCTAAAACATGCTTTTTTAAAACAACATTAAAGCTATTAACTTATATTTAAAAATTTGCTTTGAAAACGTACTTGGCTATTCAGAGAAATATACTTCTCTTCACATCCTTTAAAAATAAATCACTATTTATTTTTAAACAAATTTACGCATTCCATTAATAAATTCCCACCATGAATTTATTCTTCCAAATATCCACTGATATACCACTTTGCTTTTATAAACCTCGTTTAAAAATTTCAAAGTCTCACATCACTTTTTAAAATTCCAAATTTAAACACTTAAATCAATTTTCAAATTGATTTCCAATTTACTCCATTTTGAAATAAATTTCTTTACTTACTCAATTTATTCAAAACCCATTACCTTCAGATTTTATTTATTAATTATGATTTAAAATCTTTTAACTGAAAACACCAATTTCTGATTTCCCAAATTCCTTCTTTATCCCTTTAAATAAATTCAAACCCTGAATTTTAAAATAAATTCTTTATTTCTTTAAATTATATCACTTAAGTTTTAAAATTCATTATTACTCTGTTTATTCAAAATCCCCTTTTCCATACTCAGAACATAGATATTAGAATTTTAAAATCACTCTCATTCTTTTCCAATTCATTCTTAAATTTATTCAAATTTCTTATAATTATTTTACTTAAAAATTAACTCTTTTATTTTCTTTTCAAAAATCCAATTCTATATATTTTGATAACACGGTGTACCGAAATTATGTCCAAACGAACCATAGCATTCAATATTCCAATTATCAATATAATTCATCATAGAATATCAAATATTCATAACACAGAATATTAAACAATCTAAATAATTTTGAGGAATCCAGTTGGATCCGTCCAACCTGTTTCCCTGCATCCACAGATGTTAGCACAATAAAATACCAATTCGACTTCGAGGTGGAATATCGCGGTATATTGGTTTTAAATATAATATCATCCGCTATTATGCGGCGCATAGGGTCTCATCCGCTATGTAATGGAAAAAAAATCAATCACTCCAATATATACTATATATATCCTACTATATATAATATAGAACATCAAATCAATTCAATCATTCAACTAATTATTTAAATTTAACCATTTAAATTTAATTAAAACCTAGACGAGTGAGATTAACTCACCTTTGATTTTGTTTGCAATCCAATCCAAAGCGGCTTGTCTCTCCATGATCTAAGACCTTACATAAACATTTTACATTTTATTAATATTCGAACAAATCGAACAACTAATCTCATTTAATAAATTTAATTTAACTAATAATTTAATTTCAAACTAATGATTAAATTTTAAACAAATAATTAAATTTTAAACTAATTTTCCCTTAATAATCTTTTAGTAATTATAACCATTAAATAGGTTAACTAACAAATTAATCACCATAATTCATTTAAAATGAACTAGTAAGTTTAATATGTGTTTATGTATATTTATTTATATTTTTTCTTCACAATTACCTATATGTACACACGCACACACACACACACACACACACACATATATATATATATATAATAGAAAGTGAAATCTGCCTATATTTCTCTGATTAAAGTTTTCTTCTTCTTTTTTGAAAAAATCTTACTGAATATTTTTTTTTCTGCTCTCAGCATGTATATATATAAACTAGAAAATTTGCATTTATACATATATGTAAATTGAAATATGTATGTGTAAATTTTAACCCTAAAAGAAAAACTGCAACTACCTCACTGCTTTAGAGACACGGCCGAGCGTCCATCCATTGATCGACTCCACCAACCATCGCATTCACTGCCTCCACCTTTGCTACACCATCACCCAGCCCTTCCGCGGCCGTTGCCCCTTCCTCGCCCTCACGGCTACGTGTGCGACCCGCCTGATCCTTCCAAAATCAACACAAACAACCGGCTCACGCTTACAGTTGTGACTACGTCGCACATCGATTTCGGCTGTCCCCTCCTCTACTTCCAAAGCTTGACTGCGAAGAGTTGTCGTTCCCCCTGAATCTTCGCGTGCGGCCATTCTTCGTTTGAGTGGCTCGATTGGGTTCTGATTGAGGTCGAAATCGACTTCGACCATTGATGAGGAAGAAAGAGCACTGCTCGAGTAGATTTAGGAGGAGACGAAGTGGATTAAATTGGGAATTCTGATTTTAGTAAGGTAATACCAATTATTTATCTCGGCCTTATCTGATTTGGGTTTCAATTTTTTTTTTTTTTTGAGAAGATCGATTTTGTTTTCGAATTGAAGGAGATAAGGGAAAGGATATGCGGTTATAAACTGGGATGGAATGGCGTGTTACATAAGGTAGGCTTTGACTTTGAAATTACAAAATATTATTTATTTCCCAAAATATCTTGTTCTAACAACTTAAAATTTTGATCTCCTATCGAGGCGTGCCGCCAGGCGTTTATAATGTTATGTCTCTATTTCGAACACAATGAAAAAGGTTTCGAGTTCTAATTCGATCGTATGGAGAAGATAGCGTTTGGACTCAGTCATTATATTAAATTCCCGATATAGATTCAGCGCGTTTATATGTCGTATCCTCACACAACAACTCCAAACATTACGAAAATTAAAATCCGATAATAATATAATATTACGGATTCAATGGCACTTTCGTCGAATTCCAAGACTGTGCCTCGGAAGGCTATTTTTAAATTCAATTTAAACGATAAAATTCAAAACTGAACAAATCGGTGTTAAATTCAATTTTAAAACTTTTATTATCCTCAACACTATCAATATAAACTTTACAAGCCTTCAAATTATTTTTAACAGGCTTAAAACTGCAGATTCAACATTTTACCCAACTTCAAATTATTTAATTTAATAATTAATTTACCCAATAAATGGTGATATTTGAATTCAAGTTAAAAATTAACTTTTAAATGTTTAAAATCAATTAAATATTCCGATTTCAAACATCCAGAAATTCTCGGTCGTCACATTCCTCCCCCTTAAAAGAATTTCGTCCTCGAAATTGCTGGTATTAAAGGAATGGTCCATAACCCATTACTATTTTCCTAATCAATCTGGTTTCAACAATTACCCAAACCAAGCAGTTTTTAACAATACCTAAAATCATCTTTTAATAAGAACATTATCAACCTCACTAACTTTCCAAACTTCTTCAATTTGTTCCATCCAATATCTCTTTCCCAACCATTCAAATTTAAATTTAAAACCCAATTCAAAATCTCAAAAAATTTCTAACTCTCTAAATTTTCGAAAAATTTCCCCGGCGTCTCCTTTGCGCGGCTAGCTCGGAACAACTACAAAATGCCTCTACGGGCCTCCAGATTTCAAAAGAAAAACAAAATGCCAAGTAGCTAAATCAAAAATCTAATCAAACTTCATATAGAAATTTAAACACATACCTTTTTGTCAAGCAATTCAAATTTATCTTCTGAAATCAAAAATCCCAATTTTTCCCACTTGCTTTTTAATATTGTATATCCAATTTAACCACATCCAACTACAGTTTTCAAAAATCATTTTATACACTTCTTTATAAAAATTTAATATTTATTCATCCAAGCCCGTACGATGTACTTATATCATTCGTACGCAACATCAAATCCAATCACTCACTTGATCACACAACTTCACTTTTGAACTAGTATAGTGCGGACTCTGGTTTCTTGATCAGAAACCGTCATTCTCCTTGCATAGTCATAACTATGATAGAGAATTTTCAGAATCAATCAAAATCCATATCCAAGGTTCGCCGTTGAAAATCGAGTGAAAAATCCTAACTCGGATCGATATAACTATCTCGAAATTCTATGCTCGAATCTGGATCAAATTGCTATGCGAATAAAATAGTATACGTATATCCTACGTATTTATCTCAATTGATTATCAATTATATCAATTCATATATTTAATATATTTTCCCCACACCCATATTACTTGAGAATTCTACCATTTCTTCTTAAGTTCAATATAAGTATTTTATACGCTTCTTATATTTATTTTCACTTCACCACTTTAGTTAATATCTACTTCTATTCAAATTGGTTCTCCCATTTCCATATGAATTCAATTTACATTCAACTCTGAATATTGAATTTTATCTTCCATTTATAACTGATTCATATCATTATTTTAAATTAGTTTCATCCACCAATTTATTTCCATTTTCAATTTGAAATCGTTTGTCGCCAACAAAAATTTTCCAAAAAATTTTCTAACTCCCAAAATTTTTGAAAATTTTTGGTAGCCTCCTTTGTACGGAGAAGCTTTTGCAGTTTGACAAGAGATATAAATACATATACATCGACCCACACGGTCGAAAAAACAAAAACAGTTCATATTTCCTATTTTTATTGCGTATGCGTACCTTTATTTAGCATTTTTAAGCAAGCGGCTTTTTATTTTAGCAATTAGCGCGCCCAAAATCCAGCCAAACGACTTCCCGATACCTGTACTTACTTAATTTAAACATGTAAGTGCCAAAATCATGTAATTTAACAACATTTAACATATTTAACTAGCAAACATATGAGTTTCTATAAGCAATGCAGGTTAAACAATATTTATAAGCAGCTTATAGGGTTCTGGCATAAATTTTAATTGTTTACAACCAATTCGTATACAACTTCATTCAATTTAAATGGTTTGCAACTCAATTTCTTACATTCAATTCATTTTTAACCCAAACAACTCACATTTATTTCAATTGATTCCACAAATCAATTTTATTTACCTCTACCAATTCATAGAATTTTTATTTACTTCCATTTAAGTCGAACGACTAATTTTGTCTATGCAATTTGATGATATTCACTTAACAGAATATCCATTTTAGTTTTTATCCACATCCAATTGATTCCAACTCGGTTTATATTTAATTCCATCCCATTTCTTGTTTATTTACCAACCATACATTTTAAAATCATTTCATTGAGCTTGACAACATTCGATTCTCATATTAACAACCACTTTCCAAATTAATTTAACCCAAACTTTTATTTAATGAACTTTCATTCTTACTCGAAGTTGAGCTTCTAATTATTTTTAACTTAAGTTAATTTACTTCAATTTATTCCACCCTCAAAACTTAAGCTCGCTACATTTGCAAATAAATTTTCTTTTTTTTTTACTTTAACTTGATTCTATTTCAATCAAATCTCATTTCAATCTACAAATTTACTTGATTAGTTCTTTTGTTTCGTTCATTACAAATTTTAAATTTCCAAATTCAATTCATTCACGACTCATTTAATTCAATTAGCCATTCTCATAATCCATTTAAAGTTTTAATTCCATTCTCAATTCGTTAAAATAATATCCAAGGCCGTATTTAATTCATCCATACTCGAATTGGACTTATTGCAACTCAAATCATTCATATTTTAATCCAATTCCATAACACTTTAATTCATGTTTATTTCACTTACAATTCCACGTCGAATTTCTATTTATAACTCGGGTTTCTTTTACAAACCCATCATTAACTCAAATCTCAACTTTTATTTATCCAACTAGTGTTCCATTTCCATATTAAATAATTAATTATCCAACTGGCTCACCTCCAATTTACAATTCAATCTTTGATTTTTATCTTCAAAAATCACTTTATTACTTTACTTGAGTTCAAATTTATAATTCGAATTTAGATTTCTATTTCACTTTCCAAAATACCAAATACATTTTATTTTGGCTTACTCCTTCCAATATCCAATTTTAGTTCATTTACTTACAATTATAAATTCATTTGTTCATTCACAAATTTATTTTCAACCAATAAATTCTATTTCCAAACATTAATTACTTTTAGTCCATTTGAACTAATTCTATACTTCATTTACACAATTTCAAATCAAACATTATCTAATATTCAAATTTCATTTCTAAATAATAAATTTTATTTCATTTACTTATTTCATTTAGCGTATTTAGATTTATTTACTCGCATTCACTTTTTATTTAACTTGGTTTAGTTACATTCTAATTTAATTCAAATTTTAAGTTTCTATAAGTTCTCCAATTTATTTATCTTCCGTTTGCTAACTTCTTTTAACTTACGTAAATTAATTGGCTTACATTCTAACTTATTTTCGTTTTCTTATTTACTTTAAATTTTTAACCATTCTCCAAGTTAAATTTTCTATTCTAAACAAAACTTCAAAAAAAAATTATAAGTTTCCAAACTTATTTGCCATTCCATAATCATTTTTAATAAGCTTCCAGAGTTTCATCCAAACATTTCAAACCAACTCCAGAGTTTAAACCATTACTAAAATGTTCAAAACTCAATCTTAAAAATATATATATATAAATCAAACTATTCATTTTCATTTTCAAAATCAAACCCAATTTCGCAAAAAAACATTAATCCAAAACATCCAGATAGCAATCCCCTCTTGGAAACTCGAAAATGAACATCGATGATGTCGTGATCACCATCGGAATTATTTTCCAACGACCGAAAAGAGTTCAATACTTTTATCACTTTAAAATCTCTTCAAATATTTATAAATCCCAAAATCCACCAGATTTCAAATCCAATTCAAAAATATCTCCGAAATACTACCACTATTACTTCTCTAAAACTTTTGAAAACCATTTCCAAATTCAAAGGAATTTAAATTTCTCAAAATTTCAAATCCCATATTCTTTCAGAAACATTTTCAATATTTCTCTGGAATTCTATTTCAAAATTATAGATGACATTTATAATTCACATTTACAAATCTCATTTATTTTATTAATTTATTCCTTAATCTTTGGTTATAATTCCAATTTCTTATTCAATTCTCATACAACAATGATAATAAGTTTAATACTATCACTTTCTAACAACCAAGAAACCATATATAACTATAATAATTTACGGAAAATTATTTCTTTCATATACAAAAATAATTTAGGTAAAATTATTTCATTTACCCTATTTTAAACAATACTGTGTCGGTTTATCTTGTTTAAGAGTTTAGAAATTCCTATCGATAACATGGCGTCCCATATATCGACCAGAATCCATAAACACTCAACCGATAAGTCATCACAATATAAAAACAATTTTATATTCACTAACAAATACGCGCTCATATCTGTTAATACACTTAAACTCATTCTAGAGTACCACAGACTCTATTTGAGTGATTCCAACCAGAGCCAAGGTTATCACCAACCTAAGCTCTGATACCAAGTGAAACGACCTGCAAATCCGTACCCCTTGAGTCAACACTATTCTACATCAATCAACTCAAGATGAACAGAAACACGAACATTTAGGTTAAAGAATAAGAGATAGAAGAAGAAAATAGAAAACAACATTAGAATCTAACATCACAGCAGAATAAAATATAATAGATAATAAATGATCTTTACACAAAAACAAATACATCTGTTTATACATTACATCATCAGAATTCAACAACATCAATAACATACAACTGGACAGTCATATAAATTTGTCCTCAAAACTGAATACATAGCGGAATAATAATCAAGTACGGAAGTACGTATCGCCATCCAGCTCGTATCTTGAGCTCCGCAGCATCATATCCTGTATTCTATAATACTCGCTCTGACTCGAGCATTATAGTTAATAACACCCGAGTCAGTCTGGGATACCAGCGTGAGAAAACCACACTCAATTTAATTATTAAAGTTCAAAAATCCTTTTGAAAACAAAAGCATCTCGTAAGACCACGCCATAAATACATATGTCGGTTTTTTACCTTGCGATAGTTAAAACATCTTTTTATCAAAATCCTTCGATATTATAATAGTGTCTATATACAAATACTTATTAAAATAGCCGAAATTGTTTCATTCATTAAATTTTAGCTACTAGCCACAGTCGTGGGTAATACAAACAAAATCGTATAAGGGACGTAGGGAGAATGGATTACCAACTAATGACTAGGCACTGGGGTACCACCTGTCACAGTACGTGGCCTAGATCACCGTACCGAGGATTACTCCTAATCCCCTGCAACACAAGACTTGGACTACCCCTTACAGGATAATCCCGAGTAAGATCACCCCACGGTTGGGATCAGCAACCGCACCACTAAGCTGAAATAAAAAGGGACATCTTGACATGGATGACCTCACCCTAATGGGTGCTATCCACTTAGCCTTGCTGCATGACCCCTGATTTTCAGTCATTCCCGATTGATGAGGCTCGAGGCTAAGCGTTACTTTTTAGAACATATCCCTTAGAATGGTCGTCGCCCACCTGACGACGTTCTGAAAGCATTCATCCATACAAGTCTGTTTCGGGTTCGAACGGAACCGAAGGCACTACTCCTACTACATCCATTTTGGAATCTTCCTCAGGGTTAGTAGCGACTAGCCCTTGCACTTCACTGCTCCATCTTTGAATGCGGATTCGTCTTCCTCACGAAAACGTACAAACCGAATCGAAGTGGTTTTCAAGAAATTAATCCTGATCCCGGTCTTCGAAACGATCAGCGCATTGGCCAATATTGATAGTCGGTTATTGAACTATCAATTAACATTCACAAACAACCATCCAACATAAATAATTTCACCAAATTATTTATTAATCTCAAAAAATCTTCACAAGATATATTTCCACTTTTCAACCCTTTTGAAAACAGTTTTTAAACCATATTCCTCTCACGGAATACATTCCCCAAATATTTTCTACTTCCATTGAAATCACCAAGTACAAATTATTTAAAACACTTACTATAAAATATACTTTAAACATTTAAACTTAAATTTACTTTAATACTTATTCAAATACATATACTTCAAGAATATTTAAATAAAACTACTTTGTACAATATAAAACTGAATTTCTAATTTTTAAAACATAATACCAAGCCACCTTTAAATAATTACTATTATAATAAATTTGAAAAATACTTACTTTAAAATTTAAAAATTTAGAAACAATAAATTTTCTAAAACATGCTTTTTTAAAACAACGTTAAAGCTTTTAACTTATATTTAAAAATTTGCTTTGAAAACGTACTTGGCTATCCAGGGAAATATACTTCTCTTCACATCCTTTAAAAATAAATCATTATTTATTTTTAAACAAATTTACCCATGCCATTAACAAAATTCCAACCGTGAATTTATTCTTCCAAATATCCACTGATATATCACTTTGCTTTTATAAACATCGTTTAAAAATTTCAAAGTCTCACTTCTCTTTTTAAAATTCCAAATTTAAACACTTAAATCAATTTTCAAATTGATTTCCAATTTACTCCATTTTGAAATAAATTTCTTTACTTACTCAATTTATTCAAAACCCATTACCTTCAGATTTTATTTATGATTAAAAATCTTTTAACTGAAAACATCAATTTCTCGCCCCCTCCTCTAGTTCCAAACCTTGACCGCGACGAGTTACCATTCCCCCTGAATCTTCGCGCGCGGCCATTCTTCGTTCGAGTGTTAAATTCAATTTTAAAAATTTTTTTATCCTCAACACTGTCAATATAAACTTTACAAGCCTTCAAATTATTTTTAACAGGCTTAAAACTCTAGATTCAACATTTTACCCAACTTCAAATTATTTAATTTAATAATTAATTTACCCAATAAATGGTGATATTTGAATTCAAGTTAAAAAATAACTTTTAAATATTTAAAATCAATTAAATATTCTGATTTCAAACATCCAAAAATTCTGGGTCGTCACATTCGAACTTTGTAATGCTCCGGCTACTTTCCAACGATGCATGGTTGGAATCTATTCTGACAAGATTGAACGCTTCCTAGTAGTTTTTATGGACGATTTTTTTATCTTTGGTTATTCTTTTTCCCAATATTTACATCACCTCGAGATGGTTCTAAATCGATGTAAAGAAAAATTTGACTTTGAATTGGGAAAATGTCACTTTATGGTCAAACAAGGCATAGTCCTTGGGCATATCATCTCAAATAAAGGCATCGAGGTAGATAAAGCGAAAATCAACGTAATTGCAAATCTACCCATTCCCAAATCTGTTAAGGACATTCGATCATTCCTAGGACACGTAGGATTTTACCGACGCTTTGCGAAAGACTTTAGCGAAATCACTCGTCCTTTGACAACTCTTATCGGAAAATACGTTCCATTTGATTTCAACTCCGAGTGTATCTTTTGAACGTCTTAAAAACGAACTCATTTCTGCTCCAATCATTTGCGCACCCAATTGGGATCTTCTTTTCGAAATAATATGTGATGCTTCAAACTTTGCAGTTGGTGCTGTCTTAGGACAATGCATCAACAAGATCCTTCACATTATTTACTACGTGAGTATGACTTTGAACGACGCTCAACTCAACTACACAACAACCGAAAAAGAGCTTCTAGCTGTCGTTTTTGAACTCAAAAAGTTTCGACCTTACTCGATTGGTTCACACATTACTATGTACACGGATCACTCTGCGCTTTGATATCTCGTCGCTAAAAAGGGCGCTAAATCCTGTTTGATTCGTTGGATCCTTTTACTTCAAGAATTTGACCTTACAATCAAAGACAAAAAAGGATCTGATAATGTCATAGCTGATCATTTGTCTCATTCCGAACGGTCCTTCTTCTTTACCAATTAATGAAAACTACCCCGATGAACAACTTCTTTCAATTTCAATCGATCCATGGTACGCTGATATAGTGAACTACTTAATCACTAAAGAAACTCCCTCATCTTGGTCCAAAGGGAACAAATGCAAATTCATGTCCCAAGTTAAATATTTCTATTGGGACGATCCATACTTGTTCAAATATTGTCCCGACCAAATCATCCGACGTTGCATTACAGATAATAAGATCAGGAGTGTTTTTTCGTTTTGCCACGATCAAGCGTGCGGTGGACATTTCGGTCCTCAAAAAACTGCGAAAAAGATGCTTCCGAGTGGTTTCTATTGGCCTTCTCTTTTCAAAGACTCGTTTGAATTTTGTAAAACTTGCGATAAATGTCAAATGCTTGGAGGAGTTTCTCGACGAGATATGATGCCTCTAAACCCCATTTTTACGATCGAAATCTTTGATGTTTGGGGTATCGACTTTATGGAATCTTTTCCCAATTTCTTTGGAAACTTGTATATCCTTCTTGCTGTCGTTTACGTCTCAAAATGGGTCGAAGACGTTCCTTGTAAAACCAATGACCAAAGAATTGTTGTGAAATTTCTCAAAGAAAACATCTTTTTGAGGTTCGGCATACCTCGCATAATAATCAGTGATAACAGATTGCAATCGATCTTTTGAAACATTAAGAAGAAATATTCGACAACCCACAAGTTATCCACTCCATATCATCCTAAAATTTGTGGGCAAGTTGAAGTTTCGAATCATCAAATAAAACAAAACTTGAAGAAAACTATCAAACAAAATCGAAAAGATTAGTCTCAAAAATCGACCGATGCGCTTTGTGCTTACCGTACTACTTTTAAAACTAACCTTGGGATGTCCCCATTTCGTTTAGTTTACGGTAAATCCTGCCATTTACCTGTTGGAATCGAATACAAAGTGTTGTGGGCAATAATTAAACTTTGATCTCAAGAAAGCTAGCGAAAACCGAAAACTACAACTCAACGAACTAGAAGAATTTAGGAATGACACGTATGAAAATGAGAAAATTTACAAAGAAAGAACCAAAGTTTTTCATGACAAGTCAATCCTAAGGAAAATGTTTTCGCCCAACTAGAAAGTTCTTTTATATTACTCAAGATTTCATTTATTCCCTAGGAAACTTAAAACAAGATGGACCGGACCATTTGTGGTACGAACTGTTTTTCCACATGGTGTTGTAGAAATAGAAAACCCCAGGGATGGATCGATTTTCAAAGTCAATGGTCATCGTTTGAAACCTTTCTTGAAATTTCCAAATAACACAGAGGAGGAACCCATGATCCTTCATGAGCCAAGCTACGTCTAGTAAGAATGTTAACCCGGTTTTGTAAATATGTACATAGTTTTCCCCATTACACTCACTATATCATTCATTGACTGTGGGGACACAGTCAAAATTAAGTGTGGGGGGTGTCACTTTCATTTTTTTTAATTTTCATGGCATTTTTGAATTTTCATTTTCTTTTAACTTAAAAAAATCATCAAAATTTCTAAATCCCAAAAATATTTTCTTTTTAGCAATTTGATTTATTTTTGAAGAAACACTATGGGATAAGTATAAGTTTTGGTTTGTAAATTGAAATTTCTGAAAATTTATTTGTCTTAACAAAAATAAAAATGTAGTTTGATTACAAATAAAAATGGTTTAACTAGTATAAAGGAAGATTCATATGTGTTAATTATGAAGTATGTTCTAATTGAAATTCTTTGTTTAAAATAGTGGTGAATTTAAAGTAAAGGATATAACACTTTTATCTTCTAAGTTAAATGGTGTTAAGATGATTTTGCAAAACTCTCGTTCTTTCTAAAAATAATTAGAAAAAAACATTGTATACATGTATATATAGTTTTAACACCTAGATTCATGTGTTCACACTTGTATTTTCACTCGCCATGCTCTATACCCTTTTCACGTAAGCCCAAAAAGCAGTGCACGATCGTATATATGGCCTCAGTTTATCTGAGTTAGGTGTATGTACATAAAAATTCTTTTTAATAATGCCTACATTCGATAAGTGTTCACACTTGTGTGTTCACTCGCCACGCTTTGTATCCCCCTCACATCAGTCCGTAACGTAGTTCATGGGTAATACATGTAGCCTCAGTTTAGCAGAGTTAGACATATGTAAATATTGTTAATATAACTAAAATTTTCAAATAAGAGAGAATAAGCAATTGAAATCCAAGCACCATTTTAACTTGTTTGATTTGACTTGTTATTGGAAAGAAATGAAAATACCACTGATAAATTTTGATAATCAACTAAGCATTTATTTCATAGTTACACTTTATTATCAACCGAAACAATGCGTTAAACTATTATCTATCTGCTATGATAACTTGATTTTTGTTGGAAATTTTGACGAGTAAATGACTTAAAGTTTCAAGATAACGACTAAAACTTATATTTAACATATTTGTGTCGATTTGAAAGTGAATCCTTCAATTGACATACTTTCAAAACCTAGCATTCATCCCATTGTAAATAAATCTTCCACTTTATAAATATTTTCACTTTGTATTTGGATTTTGTGGGTAGTATCCGTTGAAAACCCACACGAGACAACACTCGTCCTACTAGGGACACCCAGAGGTTTAACGGCTTGTTGTATACGCTCAATGCAATCGTACTTCCTAAGAAAATGGATTTATCTTAGTTTCCCTTTATTCGAGGATGAATAAAAAGATAAGTGTAGGGGTATTTGATGTACACATAAATGTGCATATATATACATCCATATTTTATCTCTTTTTATTTTAATAAATATAATATTTGGGCATTTTAACATGTTTAAAACCAAAATTCAATTTTTTTTTCAAATCATCGTATATTCATCTTCATTCGGGGGAAAATGGTCATTTTATTGCATATGTCAATTTGAGAATTTTATGTGGACATTTTCTATGATTTTTATAGGAAATTTTGATGCATATGGAAGATGGATTCATGAAGATATATGCATGCACAAATGAATACAAAGGAAAGAAGAAGGAAATAATTCAAGTCCAAGATCATGGAGGACCCCACCCACTTGTCTAAATCTACAATTAGAAGCTAATGGACAACTAAGTGGAGTTAAAGCTTCATGCATATTTAATGAGGGATTAATTAGTGGTTAATGGTTACTTGGTGGTCACACTTCCTAAAGGGCATTTTAGGAAGCTCTCTAAAAATAGAATTACGGTTTTATGCATGTATAAATAGCCCTCTTATGTACATGTAAATATCTTCTACTCTCTCGTATATTTTTCTTAGGAAATTAGCAAGTTGTAAACAAAAAATCAAAATGAAATAAAAATGGCTTCCCGGCCTCTTTCTTCTCTCATTTTTGCATGCTTTTCTTTGTTTTATTATTTATGTTTATTTCTATGCTCTCTTTCTTTTTATGTTCATAGCTTATATTTACATTCATGCAAGTACTGTAGCTTTAATTTTTATGCAAATAGTTAGTAGTTAATCTCTCTTTCTTCCTTTGCTTGGTTTTCATTTCTTTTCTTTTTAATGTTGAAACTTACATGTGTTGATTTGATAACACAAATGAGTAGCTAAACCCCTTCAATTTAGGAGTAATGAAGCTCTCAAATATTATGTAATTTCAACATTTTTTTGATTTATGATCTCTTTAACTTGTGCTTCATGAAAGTGAACTTTGATGTAAGTTCATACTAGTGGGTTTGATAACTTATATTGCTTATACAAATGATCTATTCTTATTCAACATAAACACAATTTACATCATCATTTGCTAATTAATTTTTAATTTTGAAATGAAAGTAAATATAAAATTTGATGATATATAATACTAGTTACAGTTGTAAATAGATCATACTTAAAATATCAGACTTAGAGATCATAAATTATTTGTTTATTGATTTACAAAAAAAATATGAGAGTGGATTTGCCTCTAAATTGTTCTCTAGTCTAATAGTTTTTAAATCACATTTCATTTCTAGCTTTAGCTTCTTTTTTGTAGTTAATAATTTCCTTTCATTATGGTCTAATTTGATTAAATTGAAAATTTTAAAATCTTAAAAATTCCCTGTGGATCGACCCGTACTCGTCACATACTAAAATTATACACCGTGCACTTACGGTTATTTTATTTCAAAATTTATCGGAATTTTTCTGATCAATAGAAAATTTGTCGTTAATCACTTGCCCTTCACATCTTCAGAGTTTGAAGGCTCATTCTTTACAGCGTAAACCTTGATCTATTCTCCCTTATTCATTAAAAGGCACTTTTTTTTCCAGTGTCCCAGCTGATGACAATTGTAACAAATACTCTTCTAAACCATAGAAGAGATGGTTTCTTGCTAATGCTTCTTCACATTGGGACTCCTATAGTTTTTTGCAAAATGGCCTTTCTTCTAGAAATTATAATAAACAACATCCTTATTATGGTTTTCTTGAGATCATCCACCATTCTTTTCGCTACCCAGCTTCTTTCTCTTGTTATTTTGTTGTTATTTCCTTGGGCTACCTCCAGATTCCTTTTTACCCAATACTTCATATCAGAAACTCATATCCAGTAGGTCCATAAAAGTTACCTTTACATGTGCAGTCACTCGGTCCTGTTATTGCTCTTTCATTCCTGCAATAAACATCTCATTCTTTTTTAAGGGCATGTCTATTAGTCCTGGCCCAAAACAAGATAACTCGATAAACTTATTTGAGTATTCCTCCACAGACATACCTTATTGTTTTAGGTCCATAAAATTTCTATAAAGACGGGATTTTCCGGCTGCAAGCATATATTGTTCTTCGGATACTTCTTTAAATCTTATCCATGATACATCAGAAATTTGAAATAGATCACTATTGATAAAGGACCCTCCAGTCTTCATGCTCTATGGCTCCTTCCAAAGTGCTCCAAGCTACCTAACTAATTGGCTGCCTGAGAAAATAGGGAACGTAGAGTTTAAGGAAAAAGGAAAATAAATTTCGAATCAGTCATGGGAAGGGTGTGAGAAACTCAAAATAAGAGTATTGGAAAACAAAAGGGTATCTCATAAGACCACACCGCATATAAACACGGAATGAGTTTTTACTTTATGATAATCAAATCATTTCTACGTAAAATTCAGTGTTTTAATGACATTCTTTGAAAAAATTTAGAATAAACATATTAAAATAGTCAAAATTGTTACATTGGTTAAATTTGACTGTGTAGTAGGTTTATAGCTAAAACCAAAAGCACTTATTAGAGATTTGGATTTTCAATGAATAGTGAGGAAAGGGACTACCTCCCATATAGTACATTTTTAGAGGAATGTGCCAAGGATCGACATCTTCAAAACTTCTACGAATTAAGATCAGGCTACCCGTAGACCCATCTAGTGGTGGATAGGACCGAATATGATATCACCCCGACCATTACCGACCTATCTGGGATCCCATAGCATACCCCTATTTCACAATTCCCCAGGTGCGAGGCTTGAGGTAACGTTTACCTTTCTTAGACCATTTTCACTTAAAATGCCACATTGCCATTTCCAACAACACATTCTTGATTTCCACAAAAGTGCAACCTCTGAGCACATATGTCTTATAGAAGGGTGTTAAGTATAAGAGAGGTTACCTCCTACACCACCAAATAGATGTACATTTGTAGAGATCAATGCACTGTGATCTTAGAAATGTAATGTCAGACATTCATCCATACAAGTTGTCCACAAATAGGACAAACCGAAAGCACTCTCCTATTACATCTCCTTGAATTAGTAGCGAGTAGTACTTGCATACGGAGATCCTAGAATGAGTGGGACAATGCTATTTATTTATCTTGGGAGCTACTACGAAATTATCAACAAGCAATGCTCCCATCATGAAAATCCCCGCTTTCAACTTCATTGTCTTTAAAATATTTTCACTTTCAAACTCGTATACGAGAGAAATGTGGATTACAGATCTGAAGGCTTGGATTAACACTAGAGGGGGGGTGAATAGTGTTAATAAAGAATTACTAAATCTTTTTGATTTATGTTAATTTAGACACCGATGTATGCAATATACAGACACAGATATGATCACAGAAACAAACACAGATGCCGAAATAAAATAAAAGTAGTAAAGAAAAGAATACACCGGATTTTATACTGGTTCGGAGTTACCCTACATCCAGTCCCGCAACACAAGTACAGATTTCCTTTTAAAAGCAATTGTACAATTACACCCTCGGTTTTAAGGCTACGAGGTACACCCTCCAGAATTTCGATCCTTTGGGTAGAGATACTTAATTTCCGGGCCATAAATTTACCCAGTTGATTTACCAAGTCTACAATCATACCTTTTCTTTCTTGATTGATTTTCAAGGCTACAATCGCACCTTTTCTCGCTTAATAGATTACAAAGAAGTCTATAACTCTGAATAGCACTGAGAATCTTGCAGAGAGAGTGATAAAGAATCAAACTAGAAGTAATCGAGTTCGATTCAATGTTGATTCGGTAGAGTAATGATAAGAATATGTATTAAGAAAAGTGGAAGAAGAAGAGGAGTGAAAAACAAGAAAATCTGATATAAAATTCGTTGAAACTAATCCATATTTATAGAAGAACAACAGCCATGTCCATTCGTGAAGAGTTATGGCGAATAGACACTTCTTTTGAAATTTAAATTTTGAACTCAACTGACACCACGTCGACATGAGGTATATAGGCATGTCGACATCCCAAAGCATTTTTTGATGTTTTGATTTTCTTTGAAAATAACCTTTATCTTATATTAAAACTAATTTAAACTTTATAAATTTATACTTGAATATAGTTAAAATTCATAAGTAAATATAGAGAATAATATATATAGAATTTAACTCTGATTTTATATTTTAAATCTAAGTGTAAATATTTAAAAGTTAAATATATTATATTAAAAGATAGTTTAAAATCAGGAGTAATTTGACTTTGAAATTAAAGATAATTTTGAGGCTAAAATTATTTAAAATCAGGATAGAGGGTTTTGAATCTTTTAAAAGGAAAGTTTTGAAAACATTATGAAAACAGGATATAATTTTGAAAAATCATTTTGAATAAAAAGTTAGCGGATACAAAACAATGTTCCACTAGATTTCTCGTAGGTTCCATCCTACTTAGGGTTCCATCCCTTTAACAGGCTCGAAGTGGATTCCATTCCATGAATAAATTGGATTTTAAGATGCAGTGCTTTTCTATGAGTTTTAACAAAATTCCTAATAATAAAAAATACTTAACTTTGAAATCTTAAACCCTTGATAATCTTGATACTCATGAGTCTTCTATCTTGATATCTTTAATCTCTATACTGTACAGTCTTCTTTCTTAGTACCTGCATGGTGAAATCCTGCATATACATATATATCTAAACTTATAATGTTAGTATTTATATTTTATAATCTATTCTAAGGTTGTTGTCATCAAAACCATAATTTCATGGACTAACAATCTCCCCTTTTTTGATGATGACAGCCTTTGTTTATAAAATTTTACTTCTATCCTAATAACCCCCCTAAAACTAATAACTCCCCCTTAATCTATGCCTAACTACCCTATTTTATATTTCTCCCCTTTTGTCATCAACCAAAAAAAATTCACTCACCCTCATTCTTCAGTACCTGCATTGATAAACTATACAATAGAATATATAGATTAAGAAATAATTATACTTATGAACATGATAACTAATCAAAGTCTATATACATTTCAATGTATATATATGTTTTACAACAAATTTCAAACCAATATCAAGAAATCAATCCACACAGAGTATCAATCCAAACCAAATCAATTCAAACAAATCAAACAAATAAAAATCAAACGTTACGTGGAACTTCCACCCATCCTTCTTCTCCAAAGATTGGGTCTGCCTTAATAGCATCTCAATTATCATTGTCATTGGTGAGAGAGACAGGAGGATGTGCTTCATTATCATCCTTGTGTAGAGAGGAGATCATCCGTCGTATCGCATCAAAGTGCCTTTCTTGTTCCTGGATCATATGCATTTGACTCAATTCTAAGTGACGCTGGTTTCGTAGAATAAAGGAGAGAATATTCTTGAACGAATTAAGAGTTTCTTCAAGATTTTCGGATAGATTGTGAATAGTATTAGCCATAATTGAATTTATGAAAGAAATAAAGGATATAGATGATAAGAAATGAATTTTAGGGAAGAATTCGGGAAGAAACGAGTATTTATAGGTGTAGAAATTCGTTTTAAATGAATAGACATTTGGTAGTTATTCAAATTTCAAATTCAAAATCAATTGTCATTTCTGACCAGTACATGTCGACATGGTCATATAGGGGATGTCGACATGGGTCAGTGAAAAATTATGACTAATTTAATTTTGTGAATAATTGTGTATATATATATACTATACTAACATTTATTCTGGAGATAAGATAAGATAGATAACAGAAAGAAAATTTCATTTCATTGCATACTACAATAATACAACGATTAAGCACACAACAAACTACATGAACATTCGAAATAAAGCAAACTAAAACAAATACAACAAGATATGAAAAGATAAGACTAGTTAGAGGATGATGAAGACGAAGATAGTCCAAGTTTCTTTCTGACTTTGGAAATGAACTTGTTCATGTTGGATGAAATTTGTCCAACTTCTTACTAACGGATCTTTTAAGAATTCGTTGATTCCCAACAATCGTCTTTTGGTTTTTGAGAAGGTTTTGGTGGATGGATTAGGAGGATAGTCAATGCTTTCCAAAGAGGTTTCACCTTCTTCTTCTTCAATTTCCATTTCATCCCCTTCTTCTTCCTCTTCCTCTTCTTCCATTTCCTCATGAGACAAACACTCTTCTTTTTCGGCAAGAGTCTCATAAGGTTAAAAAACAAAAGGAATTTTCATAAGCGAAATGTTGGAGTGGTTGAAAACTTTTCTAGAAACAAATTCTTCGCCTTTGAAATCCACTCCAAAATAGTTAAAAATCCGAGTGAGATAAATTCCATGGTATAAGGTATTCTCACCCATTCAAGTTTTTTAGGACGAAGTTCATCCAAAATAACTTACGCCCAATTTATGTCATAATTTCTGAAAATAGAAAAAAGAGCTTTGCAAACTTTTGAAGTAGGATTGTTAAAATTCCCCGATCTTGGGGTCAAAGTTTATTGCAAAAGAAGATTCACAATTCTTGCCTTTGTTCGAAAACTTCGATTTTTGAATTCAAAATTATCAATCCCTTCGAAAATGTGATGAAATGTCTCACGATCATTTTCATCGATTTTAAAATTAGAAAGATCCATTCCCGTACACTTGCAATTGAGAATGGTACCCAAAAGATCACAATTCAAAACAATTCTAGTGCCTTTGACACTACTCCAAATTTCATCCTCATTTCCATGATAAAATCCATGGTTTAAATTAGAATAGAAAATTTTGACAAGATTTGGATAGCAAACAAAATCATTTTGAGAAGCATCAATAAGACTAAGAACTCCATTGTTTGCAAAAAGAGAATCAAGTTCATAAGAAGAAAAATCTTGAAAAATAGCAAATTTTCGGGATGGACTTTGGCATAGTTAGCATAATTGATGTATGCTTTTATTGCCTTCGGATCATTGAATAATTTCTCTTTGATTTTTCTGGAAATTCTCATGGTGGAGGGGTGCTTGAAGAAGCCATTAAAGTTGAGAGTAGAGAGTTTGAAGTTATGAAGAGAGGGTTTGAATTTGAAAATGAGAGTGAAAAGATATGATAAAAGATAATGAATAAATAGATTCTCAAAGGACATATTCTTTGGTCAAAAAGTAGCTTTTCAGAGAATTGAATGAAGTGAAAAGGTGGAGGGAAATTCAAAAATTTAAATTCAAATTTTGAAATTCAAATTCAGGTACCCATGTCGACATGTGCCTTTGAATTTTCATGAATTGATTTTTCCTACGTTCTCTAATATATATAAATATTATTATTACTAATGCCTATATATATATATATATCTGAAATATTATTAAACTTCAAGTATATTTCAGAAAATATTATTATACTATTAAAAAATAATAAAAATAATAATGAAATAATAATAAAAAATAGAAAATAAATTTTAAAATACAAACAACACACCAATTCAAAACCAATCAGTCAAACAATCAAGCAACTAATTTTAAGCAAGCAATCTCAACCAACTGTATTGTAAACGTGTACCTTTTTCTGAGTCCATTTCTTTAAATTCGTCTGAGTCATGAGCAGTTGTGAAACACAAATTCGAATTATCTGTTTTCTGATCATCATCACTTGAGGACGAGTCTGAGTCATCTAGAGTAGCAGTAAATGCACGCTTCTGTTTCTTTGCTGGATCATTGTTCATAGGAGAATTTTGCCTATCTGGATACAGACAGTCTCTTTTGAAATAGCCTGATTTGTCACAGTTGTAACATTTGTCATTATTTGGCACTACATTCTGATTTCCAGAATTCTTATAGTTGTTTCTCTTGAGATTATTCATCTTTCTTTATTTCAGGAATTCCCCAAGATTTCTGGTCATAAAGGCTATCTCTTCATCATTATCGCTGTTTGAGTCTGATCCATCGGTTAATTCATTGAATACCATTGATTTCTTTTCAGATGCTTTACTTTCTCTTCTCTCGATCATTTGAACTGCATACGACATTAGATTTCCAATTAATTCTTCTATCTTTAAAGTACTGATGTCATTTGCCTCTTCGATCGCAAGTGTCTTTTGATCCCATTCTGGAGTTAGAGAATTTAAAAAAATTCTGACTTGATCTTCTTCAAAAAATTCCTTTCCCAAAGATATTAGAGAATGCACAATATCCTGAAATCTACTATACATATCTGAAATAGACCCATTAGGATTCATCTTAAATAATTGAAACTGACTTGTGAGCATGGAAATTTTGGTCTGTTTAACTTTGCTTGTTCCTTCGTGAGTAACTTGCAAAGTTTTCCAGATTTCATATGCAGACTTACAAAGTGACACTCTATTGAATTTATTTCTATCTACTGAACAAAACAGAATATTCATTGCCTTAGATTTATTTTGTGCAATAGTCTTTTGCTTAGTAGTCCTCTGTGCAAAATTAGTTGTGGGTTCAGAATATTCAGTTTGTGTGATATTCTAAGTGTCTAATCCTATAGATTGTAAATTTATTTTCATCCTATATGCCCTATGCATAGTTACTGCCATTACAAAGTGGTGGTCTGACAGTAGACTGACCCTCTACAAATGAACTAGTGACAGGGATACTAGTGTTAGTAACAGTACCAACGTTGGTAGCCATTTTGAAAAAATTTCAAAAATCAGATTACGAAACTTTGAAAACCTTGCTCTGATACCAATTGTGGGAAATGCAGATTACGGATCCTAAGTCTAGGATTAACACTAGAGGGGGGAATAGTGTTAATAAAGAATTACTAAATCTTTTTCGATTTATGTTAATTTAGACATCGATGTATGCAATATACAGACACGGGCATGATCACCGAAACAAACACAGATGCAGAAATAAAATAAAAGCAGTAAAGGAAGAACACACCTGATTTTATACTGGTTCGGAGTTACCCTACATCCAGTCCCGTAACACAAGTACGGATTTCCTTTCAAAGGCAATTGTACAATTACACCCTCGGTTTCAAGGTTACGAGGTACACCTTCCAGAATTTCGATCCTTTGGGTAGAGATACTTGTTTCCGGGCCACAAGTTTACCCAATTGATTTACCAAGGCTATAATCACACCTTTTCTTTCTTAATTGATTTTCAAGGCTACAATCACACCTTTTCTCGCTTAATAGATTACAAAGAAGTCTATAACTCTGAATAGCACTGAGAATCTTGTAGAGAGAGTGATAGAGAATCAAACTAGAAGTAATCGAGTTTGATTCAATGTTGATTTCGGCAGAGTAATGATAAAAATATGTATTAAGGAAAGTGGAAGAAGAAGAGGAGTGAAAAACCAGAAAATCTGATATAAAATTCGTTGAAACTAACCCCTATTTATAAAAGAACAACAGCCATGTCCATTCGTGAAGAGTTATGGCGAATAGACACTTCTTTTGAAATTTAAATTTTGAACTCAACTGACACCATGTCGACATGGGGTATATAGGCATGTCCACATCCCAAAGCATTTTTTGATGTTTTGATTTTCTTTGAAAATAACCTTTATCTTATATTAAAACTAATTTAAACTTTGTAAATATACTTGAATATAGTTAAAATTCATAAGTAAATATAGAGAATAATATATATATAATTTAACTCTAATTTTATATTTTAAACCTAAGTGTAAATATTTGAAAGTTAAATATATTATATTAAAAGATAGTTTAAAATCAGGAGTAATTTGACTTTGAAATTAAAGATAATTTTGAGGCTAAAATTATTTAAAATCAGGATAGAGGGTTTTGAATCTTTTAAAAGGAAAGTTTTGAAAACATTATGAAAACAGGATATAATTTTGAAAAATCATTTTGAATAAAAAGTTAGCGGATACTAAACAATGTTCCACTAGGTTTCTCGTAGATTCCATCCTACTTAGGGTTCCATCCCTTTAACAGGCTCGAAGTGGATTCCATTCCACGAATAAATTGGATTTTAAGATGCCGGTGCTTTTCTATGAGTTTTAACAAAATTCCTAGTAATAAAAAATACTTAACTTTGAAATCTTGAACTCTTGATAATCTTGATACTCATGAGTCTTCTATCCTGATACCTTGAATCTCTATACTGTACGGTCTTCTTTCTTAGTACCTGCATGGTTAAATCCTGCATATACATATATATCTAAACTTATAATGTTAGTATTTATATTTTATAATCTATTCTAAGGCTGTTGTCATCAAAACCATCATTTCACGGACTAATAGTATATTGGTTCAAAGTGGTTTTCGGATAAGAATTACTGAATCCAACCCTGGTTCCCTCGAATCAATCATCGATAAAAGATGTTAAGTAAATAGATGCTTATCATTCGATTAATTACTTTCTCTTTATCAAAGATATCTTCTAGAGATATATATTTTTAGAAACATTTCTTTCTGGTATATATGGAATCATTAAACCTTTCTTTAACTTTGGAAATATCGAATCATTTTCATAATTCATATTTGAAAACATTATTGAGTTTGAAAGGGTCGATAGAAATTATATAATTCTACTCAACATCAATTTCCGTATTCAACCTTCACTATCCATCGAATAGCAGTGAAATCACCTTTTGAATTTATGTGGATAGTACGGGTTCCCTCCTCAAAATTTAATACGAAGTATAAGAAAATTATTTCTAATCAATCTAAGTTGTATTAAATTTGGAAAATTGAAATCTTGTATACTTGCCTCGTTATCGACGTTTCGACCTTATTTATTCCTTGCCTAGGAAAAAGGCCAAGTGAGCCAGACCACTAGTTGCTCCTGAACAACTCCTTAGTTTAAGCACCTCACACCCGGATCTCACGAATATAAAAATCAGTCTACTCATCGACTTTTAGAGCCAAGATTAAATCACTTGATTATAACAGCTTTTCATTAAATCATTTAATCAAACTTTATAAAATAAAATATAAAACCTTTAAATCATCTTTAAAATATTTAATTGTTTATTTGAAAACATTTATAAAAGATTTGGAGAATTATACCTAAGTTTAAAGTCATATTTCAAAAGTTATTAAAGGTGATGCAAAAAGTGCTTTTAAGCTTATTTGATCAAAACAACTTTTCTATCATTTAGAAATCCTTTTTTATAATTTAAATCTCGTTTAAAATATTTTAATAGATTTATAGAATTTATCACATATTTTTAAAGAATTAAAAAAACATTTATAAAGAATTTATCGCTTTGGTTTTCGAACTACCAAACTATGACTATTTTAGAAACTTGTTTTTGTTGTATTTCAAAATCTACTAAAAAAATCTCGATCATTTTCTTTTATTTAAAAATTATGATTATATGAGTTCGTAAAATTCTTATTATAAAGAATTTTGACTCTGAATCCATTATATTGATGGATTTAAACTCTCAGGGCGCGAAATCGCGAACTGCCGTTACACGACGGCCTATTTTTGGCTCAACTTTCATGACTTGTCCAACTTCACCGAATTAGGTTTTAGGATTTATAAAACATTTATAACCATTTTAAATCATTTCAAAGGGTTTTAATGATTCCATATCACTTTTATAACTTGATTCGAAAAGTGATTTCCTTGTGTAATATCGACGTGTATTTAACGTGACTTGTTTATACAATTAAACAACTTTATTAAAACAACCATACTTGATGATCGAAGAATAGTAACATTGATAGAAATCATATCACTTCATATATATATATATATATATATAGTTTTTCTTTCGATCAGGCTAACTTTAAAATGGATATAGCTCCGCTATCTCGAAATCGGAGCTCACAACTACTAGCACGAATGCTCCTAGGCGGTTCGGCTTTAGTTTTGGAGGCTTGGAAGGCTTGATCTTGCTTGGAAAATGGTGGTGGAGGGCTCGATTGCATACGACCTTAGTGGAGTAGAAATAAGAGATCACTAGCTTGAACTTTTGTTTGAAGTGATATAGATTTTGATTGGTTTTGGTTGCAATATTTTCTTTCTTAGGCTATGGAAGCCGTTAATGTAGAGAAGAAGATGATGAATTTTCTTTGGAATTTATGAACAAAAGGGTGAATGAAGTGAAGAAAGGTGGCACTGTTGAATCATGAATTCTGATTCATGACAAAAAGCTTAAACGATCATTGATGAATCTATACGAGCAAGCGACAAAAAGAGAATGAGATATGCTAGCTATTAAACTAAAAGGAGATGAGACTTCAAATAAAAGTATAATATGATAATTTACTGAAGTTTTAGTCTTAAATATGGTTTATAATTGTTAAAATCTATCCTTAAGTAGTTTACACATACTCAAAGTTGTTTTAAGATTCAAATTTTTAAAAATATGTGCAAAATGTGCACTAACAACAAAGTCAGTCGACTGATTGAAAACAACCAGCAGACTGACCTTGTTCAGTACACAGATATGCACTGGTTTACACTATCTTTGAATATTCAGTAGACCAGTCGACTTTGCTCAGTCGACTGACCGACTCTAACGACTATTTTTTTCTAAAAAGACACTTCTAATTGCGAAGATTTTCGAACCAAATTGAAGAGATATGGCTGCACCTTTTGATAGAAACTCTTTGTGAATAGTTGCGCTATTTGTTCACTATATAAACACTTTAGAATCACTTCTCAAATTATTGATTTTTATTTTTGATTTCTTGCTATATTCTCTACTATCTATCTCTGCAATCTACAAGCAATCACAATTTATATATTGCTTGAATCTATGAATTAATTAATATATTCTTCGATTCTAAACAATATCTTCCTTTTATATTTTCACACACACAATATATACTTTAGGATTTGATTATAGGAAGGGTGTACTATAAAAAGACATATCCGTGTTATTCAGAACATAAGTGTCAACTGTTTTATTTACCAGTAGAAGTCCTGTTCGGTTGTTCAGGCGGTAAAAGTCCTCTTCGGCTGTTGAGGCGGAAAAATCCTGTTCGGCTGCTCAGATGTTGTATATCTATTCCTCCGGGTTAAGAGAGGGGTTTATAGAGTTTAAATCCAGAGTGTAGTCTGGGACTGGACGTAGAACGGGAAGTTCAAACCAGTATAAAAAGTTCTGGTGTACTTATTTCATTTACTTTATCTATTATCTGGATTATATTTCTGCATTAATATAATATTTCATGTTATATGATCCTAAGTGATAACTAGCCACATAGTAGTCACTTTCATTTGGTATCAGAGCAAGGACATCCTACAACCATAACACAGTTATTTGATATTTTTTTAGTAATATGGAAAGTAACACCAACTCTAGCATTAACATTAACTCTAGTTTCATTGAAGGACAGTCAACTCCACGACAACACTATTTAATAGTCCTACTATAATTACTAGTGTAACATCCCGGATTTTTAAGCCATTGAATTTGAAAATTTAATTCGTTTTAAATGTTTAAAGTAGATTCTTAATTGATTTTGAAATGAATGGATTCGGGTTCAATCAATGAAATAAGCTATAATTTTTAAATTATAGCAATTCCGGTTGAATTTGAATAATGGGAAAATAATAATTTAAATATTCAGAATTGGAATAAAAGTAAATCCGGATGTAAATAGTGATAAGAGTGGTTTTTGAAAATTTATTTTGAGTTATTTGAGTGTAAATGGCTTGGTGAAAATTTTAGATGAATTTTAAAGTTGATAAATTAATATTTGGGATTTTATATTAATTTAAAAATGAATTTAATATTATTAAAATACAACTTAATCAGATTTTGGGTCCGGAATGAACCGGAATGATTTGTAATGTGGTTATATAGTTTATATGATTGATTGTTAAGTTAATAAAATTTTACAAGTGAAATTTTAAGCGTTTTTGATAATCTCAGTAAATCGCCCGATTAAATAGACGAGTTAAAATAGCCTTCCGGGGCACAGTCTCGGAATTCGACGAAACTAGTTCCATTAGATCCGTAATCGTTAGTTATTATCGGATTTCAATTTTCGTGGCAATCGGAGTTGTCGTTTGACCGTGGCAGCTCGAAACGCATCGAAATCATTTTAACCGATTTAATTTTAAATTGATCGTTTAATTCCGTAACTCGCACATACGATCAAATTAGCTTACGAAACCTATTCCATTGTGTCTGGAACGTGGAAAAACCCTAAAAAGGCCTGTCGGAATGCGTAGTTTGGAGGTCGTTTGCATAATCTGTTAGAATCGAGAATTTTATTAATTAAATAATATTAAAACCATTTTATATGTTTTTTTTTATCAAAACCCTAGTTATAAACGGGCCGTCGTTACTTTGTATTCAATGGCCGACAATCAACGACCTTCTCCTCCAAATCGCGACCAATCCATCAAGCAATAGAAAAAATTCCAAACTGGGAAATCAAAGAGTATGAAACAAGCTCCGATTCGTACGGTGGTGATCGCGTTTCGAGCATCGTAGAACGAGTAGGGAAGCCGCGTTCGTTGCACGTTGGAGGGGTTGTCGCGCCTCTCATGGATGACCGAGCTCGTCATCGTCAAGGCCAGGGAGGGCGTTCGTGTGGCATATTCTGATTGTCTTCGAATTCGACGAAGTGGAGGCGATTTGTAACCCTAAAAGCACGGTGATGGGTTTCTCTCGTTCCAGTAAACGTCTGCATGGAGAAGAAGCAACGTGAGGCCTTGATGTGGTTTCTAGATGTGGCGGCTAGGGATTGGTTTGGGTATAATAAATTTAATTTAAAAGAAATTGATTATAAATTTTATATACAAACTTTGAAAATTCATATATAGTTCATTCGAAGTCAGATTCGTACGAAATTGGCGGCGTTGGAATCGCAAAAAAGAGCACTACGCGATGGTGCAGATCCGGAGTCATTCCGACAAGTAGAAATTTGAGTTAAATTGAACGTCGTTCGGTTTAATTTAAATTTCGAACGCTCGCCGAAACTCAAGGTGAGTTAATCTTACTCACATCTGGAATGTTAGCTGATTTAAGTAGTTGATACTTAAATAATTGTGTGATTGGTTGAAATGTTTACTTATATCAGTCTGGATTGATATATATATATATATATATTGTTGTGCTAATATTTGTGGATGCAGGGAAAACAGGTTGGAGGGATCCAACTGGATTCCTCACAATGTAGTAATTATTTTTATAATTGATGATGATGCCTGTGTATATGTTGTGATTGATAAATTTGGAATTAAATTGCATTGTGATATTGTAGGATAAACTATAAACCCAGAATGTTAATTATAAAGGAAAATTGGAGTTTTAATTATAAAGAAATTAAATTGGGTCTTAAAAGAAATTAAGAAATTAATAAATAAGGAATTTAAAAGAATATAATAATTAGAATCCGTTTGGATGGAAAATGAAAATTGGTAAATTTGGGATTTTAAACACTGTGGAAAATTTATCAATCGATAAATGAGAAGTACAGATTTCTGGAAGTGAATTCTATGGAAATTGTGTTTAAACTCCAAAGAATTTTGTTTGAAACCCTCGGAAGAAAATTTATGTTTTTAACATAAATCTGAATTGGAACCAATCGGCTAAATTTCAAGAAGGATTTTCTGGTTTGTTCGAATAGGAGTGAGTTTCCTTGGAAAACCAAGTTGGAATTTTAAATAGATTTTACTAAATGAAAGTTTAGGGTTTAAGAAAAATTGTTATTTTAAAGTAACAAATTAATAATTTGGCAATAGTAATGATTTGAGAATACATTAGCAATTATTGTTACAAATAGATTTATTTAAAGGCTGGTTTTGACTTAAGTTATTTGAAATAGTATTAATCTTTTTAAAACACTACCTTTGAATTTAGTTTAACAAAACCCTTATTTTAAATCAAAGTTTATATCTTAATAAATAGTTTTTCTTCACATATGTTAAATTTATATCTTGAGTAAATAAATAGAAGTAATTTACCTATTTTAAAGTATATTTCAGTATAAAGTATTTTAACTGTTTTAAATCTAAATGTTTTGAACTTGGTTATTTCCAATGGGAATTAATGGTAAAGGATTTACCTTGTAAAGGAAGAACTTTGAGAATTGTTTCAAATGAGCTTTGGAAATTTGGAAATATATCTTTTAAAGATATCTGAGGCAAATAAATAATGTGTGAATTATTTATTGTGTGATGGATGCTCATGGATGTTTATGAATATAAATTGATAGTTAAATCACCGACTATCAATATTGGACAAATGCGTTGATCGTTTCGAAGAGACGGGGATCGAGATTTATTTCTCGAAAACCACTTCGATCCGGTTTGTACGTTTCGTGCGAAAAACGTGTTCGGAGTCGAAGATGGAGCAATGAAGTGCATGGGCTAGTCGCTACTAATCTTGAGGATATTTCCAAAATGGATGGGTAGGAGTAGTGCCTTCGGTTCCGTTCGAACCCGGGACGGACTTGTATGGACGAATGCTTGCGAAACATCGTCAGGTGGGCGATGGGCATTTTAAGTGAAAACGTTCTAAAGGTAACGTGTAACCTCAAGCCTCATCAACCGGGAATGGCTAAAACAGGGGAGGTGCAGCAAGGTTAGGTGGGTCATGCCCAAGCAGGACAAGATTTTCCCCTGTCTAGGTGTCCCTTTATATTTGGCTTAGTGGGTGGTTGGTCGCGCCAACCACGGGGTTATCTTGTTCGGGACTGTTCGGTAAGGAATGGTTCCGGCCTTGTGTTACAGGGGAGCGGGCGTACTCCTCGGTACTCTGATCTAGGCCAGGTACTGTGACGGGCGGTACCCCAGTAGCCCAGCCATTGATGGAAATCCATTCTCCCTACGAGCCTTGTACGAGTTTTGTTTGTATTACCCACTTTTGTGGCTAGTAGCTGGAATTTAATAGATGTAACAATTTCGGCTGTTTTATAAGTATTTGTAAATAGACCCTATTATAATATCAGAGGATTTCTATAAAAAGTGTTTTAGCTATCGTAAGGTAAAAACCCGACATGTTTATTTGTGGCGTGGTCTTACGAGATGCTTTTGTTTTCAAAGGATTTTTGAAACTTTAATAATCAAGTTGGATGCATATTATTATCAGCTGGTATTCCAGACTGACTCGGGTGTTATTTCATTATAATGCTCGGGTCAGACCGAGTATTATATGTTCAGGATAGGTTGCTATGGAGCAGGAGAGGAGCTGGAGTCCGAGACGTATTATCCGTATATTATATATCCGCTGCTATGATTGTATGGTATGTCTGATTGGTATTGGTTGATGTATGAGATACTCTGATGATATGATGTATAAAACAGTGAAAGTTTTCATTTTTTGTAAAGTTCTATATTTATTATTATATTTTATTATGCTGCGACTGTGAGATTCTGATATTGTTTAGTTTCTTCTTCTTCTATATCTTCTTCTTTAACCCTAATGGTTCGTAATTCTGTGCCACTTGAGTTAATAGAGGTAGGATAGTGTTGATTCAAGGGGTACGGATTGGCGGGCTATCACACTTGGTATCAGAGCTTAGGTTGGCGACAACCTAGGCTTTGGTGGGGAAATTACTCATTAAACAGAGTCAGTAGTACTCTATAATGAGTTGAGTGTAATAATAGATATGAGAGCGTACTTGTTAGTGGATATAAAATTGTTTTTATACTGTGTTGACTTATCGGTTGAGTGTTTATGAATTCTGGTCGGTGCGGGAAGTACAACCGTATCGATAGGGGTTTCTAAACTCTTAAACAAGATAAACCGACATAGTATTGTTTTTAAAATGGGTAAATGAAATAATTTTGCACCAAATTTATATTTTGATATGAAAGGAATAATTTTTCTGAAAGTATCATCTATATTTTTGGATGATTGGTTGTGGATATCTTAATCAAATAAGAATCTAAATTTTAATCAGAAATTTGAAATAGTTATAATGAAAATAAAATTCTACAAATATAAATTATATAAAAGGAAGAATAACTAAATTTGAATTGAACTAGAATTTAAATCCTAGAAGTTTTGGAAAAGATTTCAAATGTAATGGAAATAAAGGTTTGGAAATTTAAATTTCTGGGAAAGTTTGAAATGTTTGCTAAGGAGTTTGAAGGCAATAATGAAATATTATTTTGGAAAGAATGTTTGAATGGGAACTGTTTTGAAATGAATTTGGGAAGTAAGAAAGCATTGAACTCACTTCAGTCGCTGGAAAATAATCCTGATGATGCTGGCCACATCATTAGAATTCATTTTCAAGTTTCTAAAGTGATGGATTGCTACCAAATGGTTGGTTATGATATTGTTTGGATTTGTTTGGGTATGCCAGTTGTTTTGGAAATTTCAAGGGAGAAAATTTGTTTTGGTATAAACAAGATGTTTTGGAAAATCTGGAGATTTGGTTGTTATACCAAATGGGTATGAATTGACTATTATTTCAAAATAGTTTTGGAATAAAACCGGGTAATTGAATTCTGGAACATTCTATTTAATGGTGTGTACAGTTAAAATGCATCAACTAATGAACTTATTTTGGTAAAGTTGATGCTAATAAGAAGGAAATTTAAATTTTAATCTTGGAATTAAAATTTAACTTGAGTAATTGGAAGTGAATGGAATATATGGAAGTGAATAGGAAATTTGAATTTAACTTGGGATAAGTTAATTAAGTTAGGTTTAGAACTAAATTGATTTGAATTAAATAGGAATTTTAGAAATTCCATTTAAAATGTGAAAGATGAAGAGAATCAACTATTGAACTTGAAGTTGGTTAAAATAAGAACTGGGGTTGATATTAATAAGGAAGGGAAATGAAATTTTATCCTGGAATGTGAATTTAATTTGAGCATATAAAGGTAAATAAAATATATTTGAATTTAATTTAAGATAAGTTAAATAAAAGAGGGAATAAAAATTGAATTAAAATTTAATGAGTGAATTGAATTGAATGTAAGTTGAATGTAAAATGGTTATAGTTGTGAGTTATAATTATATAATGAAAACTTATATCCTTAAGCTATTCTATAATTTGAAATTGCAATTATGAAACGGAAGCGACTAAGATGGGTGATATGGAGTTTTAAAATAAATAAGTTGGTGAACTTATATAAATAGAAATGAAACTATAATCACAAATGAGAAATGGTTGAATGGTATGGTAAATTAGAAACTTAATCCAAAATGAATTGTAAAGTAAGTTAAGGTAAAGTAAAATATACAAGGGTGAATGAACTTGAGTTAGTAAATAAGCTTTAAACTTGTATATGGAGAATTAAAATTAGATTGAATTGGATTTAACTTCGGTTAAATGGAATTGAGTTGAATTTGGATTAATTAAAATCAAAATTCAATTGTGTTATGAATAAAAGTGAATGGAATTAAATCCTTATTTAAGATAGTAAGGGAAAAAGAAATGAATTCAAGATGGCTAAAAATATTTAGTTAAAACTTGAATCTAAATTTGGAAAGAATTGAATTGGAAGAAATCTAATTGTGCTGAAAGGATATTATATGAATAAAAGTTTGACTCAACTAAATTCAAAGGGATTATTTGAGAATGAATTTAGCATAAGCTGAATTAAATAAAGAAAAGCTTGAAGATGAATTTAGTATAAGCTTAATTAAATAAAGATAGTACTGGAGAGAGTATAGTTTTGGAAGCTTGTTAATAATTGAAGGATAAAATGGAACCTAGTTCTTGTTTAGAACATTTGAAAATGGTCGTATTGTAAATAAGTTCAGTATGAATTGGGAAAGTGTATTAAAACCTAATATGGATTAGGTTAGAGACTAAATTGAATTACAATTAAATGGGATTTGTATGGTAATGAATGGAAATTTGATAGTTTGGTTAAAATTTGGAAAGTAAATAAAAATCCAATTGTGGCATGGGATTTAAATTTGTGGTGACAAATATTGAAGTGTAGATGAAAAATGGAATTAGATTATAACGGTGATGGTTTGGATTGTAAATAGATTCAAATGAGTGAAATAATTTAAAGTGGTTTCTTTGCTAATAAAATAAGTCTAAAATGGATTTAACAAATAGGCAAAGTGCATTAAAGTTTGTAAATGAATTGGAATTTGATTTGGATGAGAATCAAATGAAAATAAAAATTGATTTATAAGAAGATAATGGAAATATTGTAAAGAAAGAATAAGCAAATTAAGTAATTGTGATTAAGCTGAATAATGTGGTCTTGGATAAATTTGTTTAGATGCAGAAATTGAAATGCAAGTGAAGAGAATTTTAATTTATTATTGTGATGGAATAAGCAAGTATGAATTAAAGATGGGTGAGAGTGTAAATAATATAAAATGAGATGTTATTAATTTGAACTTAAGCTGATTGTATAAGCTAGTTGGATTGAAATTTGTAAAGGGTTTGATTTGGTAAGAATCAATTAAAATGGAAATAAATTGAGATATTATGGAATTGTAATCATTTAAGAGAATGATGAGATGGTTATTTTAAGCTTATGAAAATAGCTTTAAATGAAATTAGTTTGCAAAATAAAATTTGGATGTAAGCAAATGACTTTTAAGATTGTAATTGTGAGAAAGAAAGAATATATGAGTTGTAAATAAGAATGGAATGATATATATAACTATAAAAAATATAATAATAATAATAATAATATAATAAAATAAACTTAAGATGATTAATAAATTTGAAAAGTGAGAATAAGGATTGAGTTAATAATTGAAATGGAATAAGCATGCTTGGATTATGAACTATGCAGAATTGAAAAAAATTTAATATAAATCTAAACTGGAATTAATTTTAAATGGGTGTAAGCTGAAGTGATGATTAATTGTTTGAATGACATGGAAATTTGCTTAAGAATTGGTTGTTTGTTTTGTTGTATTGGAAATGAGTTAGTTTAAAGGAAGCAAATGGAATTGGTTTTGAATAAATTGGAATGGATTGAAATTTTAATAAGTAATGTTTACATATGGATGAAAATGGATTATAAAAGGAATGCAAATACTTCAAATTCAGAATAAGAATTGAATTGTGAATCAACTTGGAATTGAAGTGGAATAGATTGATGTTAGTAAATTACATGTTAATCATACTGAAATAAGTTTGGATTTGAATAAGAAATTAAAAAGTGATTGAAATCTTTGGATTGTTGAAATAAATATGGTTAACATTGTTAAACTATGAAGTTTGGGTTTGTAAAGAGGACTTTAAATGATGTTGGAATTGTGAATTGTTTATAAAGGAGGTTGGCATGCATAATTATGAAGTTGCTTGGTTTGGTTATGAAATAGATATGTTTGCCTTGCATTTACATTGGAAATGTTGTTAAAATGCTCATATCTTGAAACTGATGAGTTTGTTTGAGTTTAGTACAGGTACAGAAGACATTCGAGAGAGTTGGAGCGCGTATATGCGTTATATTAGCCGCTCGCTATTAAAATTTGCTAAAAAGGTACGCCTACGCAAATATAATTGGGAAAATGGTATATATATTGTGATATATTTTGGTTTTCGACCGTGTGGATCGATGTATATATATTTATCTGTATTGCGATATCGCGAAAGCTCCTCCGTGCAGGGGAGACTCTGCCAAAATTTTCCGAAAATTTTGGGAGTTAGAAAATTTTGAGAATTTTGGGAAAATGTATTAACTTGGAAAGTTATTTTGAAATACGTTAGAATTTAAAGCTTTAGAGTAAGTAAAACGAATGAAGGGGGATTGGGCTAAAGGATTTTGGAATGTGAACATAAGCTTTTAACTAAGAAAATTGGATGAGTAAGTGAGTTTAAGCATAGTTTCTACCTTAGCAAATTTCGAGGACGAAATTTTTATAAGGGGGGAGGAATGTAACATCCCGGATTTTTAAGCCATTGAATTTGAACATTTAATTCGTTTTAAATGTTTAAAGTAGATTCTTAATTGATTTTTAAATGAAGGGATTCGGGTTCAATCAATGAAATAAGCTATAATTTTTAAACTATAGCAATTCCGGTTGAATTTGAATAATGGAAAAATAATCATTTAAATATTCGGAATTGGAATAAAAGTAAATCCGGATGTAAATAGTGATAAGAATGGTTTTTGAAATTTATTTTGAGTTATTTGAGTGTAAATGGCTTGGTGGAAATTTTAGATGAATTTTAAAGTTGATAAATTAATATTTGGGATTTTATATTAATTTAAAAATGAATTTAATATTATTAAAATACAATTTAATCAGATTTTGGGTCCGGAATGAACCGGAATGATTTGTAATGTGGTTATATAGTTTATATGATTGATTGTTAAGTTAATAAAATTTTACAAGTGAAATTTTAAGCGTTTTTGATATTCTCAGTAAATCGCCCGATTAAATAGACGAGTTAAAATAGCCTTCCGGGGCACAGTCTCGGAATTCGACGAAACCAGTTCCATTAGATCCGTAATCGTTAGTTATTATCGGATTTCAATTTTCGTGGCAATCGGAGTTGTCGTTTGACCGTGGCAGCTCGAAACGCATCGAAATCATTTTAACCGATTTAATTTTAAATTGATCGTTTAATTCCGTAACTCGCTCATACGATCAAATTAGCTTACGAAACCTATTCCATTGTGTCTGGAACGCGGAAAAACCCTAAAAAGGCCTGTCGGAATGCGTAGTTTGGAGGTCGTTTGCATAATCTGTTAGAATCGAGAATTTTATTAATTAAATAATATTAAAACCATTTTATATGTTTTTTTTTTATCAAAACCCTAGTTATAAACGGGCCGTCGTTACTTTGTATTCAATGGCCGACAATCAACGACCTTCTCCTCCAAATCGCGACCAATCCATCAAGCAATAGAAAAAATTCCAAACCGGGAAATCAAAGAGTATGAAACAAGCTCCGATTCGTACGGTGGTGATCGCGTTTCGAGCATCGTAGAACGAGTAGGGAAGCCGCGTTCGTTGCACGTTGGAGGGGTTGTCGCGCCTCTCATGGATGACCGAGCTCGTCATCGTCAAGGCCAGGGAGGGCGTTCGTGTGGCATATTCTGATTGTCTTCGAATTCGACGAAGTGGAGGCGATTTGTAACCCTAAAAGCACGGTGATGGGTTTCTCTCGTTCCAGTAAACGTCTGCATGGAGAAGAAGCAACGTGAGGCCTTGATGTGGTTTCTAGATGTGGCGGCTAGGGATTGGTTTGGGTATAATAAATTTAATTTAAAAGAAATTGATTATAAATTTTATATACAAACTTTGAAAATTCATATATAGTTCATTCGAAGTCAGATTCGTACGAAATTGGCGGCGTTGGAATCGCAGAAAAGAGCACTACGCGATGGTGCAGATCCGGAGTCATTCCGGCAAGTTCATATATAGAAGTAATTTACCTATTTTAAAGTATATTTCAGTATAAAGTATTTTAACTGTTTTAAATCTAAATGTTTTGAACTTGGTTATTTCCAATGGGAATTAATGGTAAAGGATTTACCTTGTAAAGGAAGAACTTTGAGAACTGTTTCAAATAAGCTTTGGAAATTTGGAAATATATCTTTTAAAGATATCTGAGGCAAATAAATAATGTGTGAATTATTTATTGTGTGATGGATGCTTATGGATGTTTATGAATATAAATTGATAGTTAAATCACCGACTATCAATATTGGACAAATGCGTTGATCGTTTCGAAGAGACCAGGATCGAGATTTATTTCTCGAAAACCACTTCGATCCGGTTTGTACGTTTCGTGCGAAAAACGTGTTCGGAGTCGAAGATGGAGCAATGAAGTGCAAGGGCTAGTCGCTACTAATCCTGAGGATATTTCCAAAATGGATGTAGTAGGAGTAGTGCTTTCGGTTCCTTTCGAACCCGGGACGGATATGGACGAATGCTTGTGAAACATCGTCAAGTGGGCGATGGGCATTCTAAGTGAAAACGTTCTAAAGGTAACGTGTAACCTCAAGCCTCATCAACCGGGAATGGCTAAAACAGGGGAGGTGCAGTAAGGTTAGGTGGGTCATGCCCAAGCAGGACAAGATTTTCCCCTGTCTAGATGTCCCTTTATATTCGGCTTAGTGGGTGGTTGGTTGCGCCAACCACCGGGTTATCTTGTTCGGGACTGTTCGGTAAGGAATGGTTCCGGCCTTGTGTTGCAGGGGAGCGGGCGTACTCCTCGGTACTCTAACCTAGGCCAGGTACTGTGACGGGCGGTACCCCAGTAGCCCAGCCATTGATGGAAATCCATTCTCCCTACGAGCCTTGTACGAGTTTTGTTTGTATTACCCACTTTTGTGTCTAGTAGCTGGAATTTAATAGATGTAACAATTTCGGCTGTTTTATAAGTATTTGTAAATAGACCCTATTATAATATCAGAGGATTTCTATAAAAAGTGTTTTAGCTATCGTAAGGTAAAAACCCGACATGTTTATTTGTGGCGTGGTCTTACGAGATGCTTTTGTTTTCAAAGGATTTTTGAAACTTTAATAATCAAGTTGGATGCATATTATTATCACCTGGTATTCCAGACTGACTCGGGTGTTATTTCATTATAATGCTCGGGTCGGACCGAGTATTATATGTTCAGGATAGGTTGCTATGGAGCAGGAGAGGAGCTGGAGTCCGAGACGTATTATCCGTATATTACATATCCGTTGCTATGATTGTATGGTATGTCTGATTGGTATTGGTTGATGTATGAGATACTCTGATGATATGATGTATAAAACAGTGAAAGTTTTCATTTTGTGTAAAGTTCTATATTTATTATTATATTTTATTCTGCTGCGACTGTGAGATTCTGATATTGTTTAGTTTCTTCTTCTTCTATCTCTTCTTCTTTAACCCTAATGGTTCGTAATTCTGTGCCACTTGAGTTAATAGAGGTAGGATAGTGTTGATTCAAGGGGTACGGATTTGCGGGCTGTCACAACTGGTCTACTAGAATGGGAATAGATATGCAAGCTAATGGTTTTGAAACTTGGAATATTATCCAAAAAGAATATACCATGCCAACAGAGGATATTTCAACTTGGACTACTGCACAAAAAACTGATGTTACTTCAAATGCTAAAGCTATGAACATGTTATTCTATGCATTAGATAAAAATGAGTTTTATAGGGTCAGTATGTGCACAATTGTTTATGATATATGGAGAACTCTAAAAGTAACTCATGAAGGATCTAACAAAGTCAAACAAAGCGAAATTTCTATGTTGAAAAATCAATTCCAAAATTTCAAAATAAAACCAAATGAAACTGTAAATGACATGTACTCTAGATTTCAAGATATATATATATATATATATATCACTCACTATTGGCACTAGGAGAAATTTTTTCTAATTTTGATATAGTATCAAAAATCCTAAATTCTTTAACGGATGAATGGGAAAGAAATGCCTTAGCTATTGAAGAAGCAAACAATCTTTCCACTATGAAACCAGAAGATTTAATAGGAAATCTAATGTCATATGAAGTGAATTTGCAGGCAAAGAAAGTTCAAGCATAGGATAAGAAGAATGTAGCATTTCAAGCCGAAAAAGATGAATCAGATTCAGATGAAGAGGATATGACACTTATTGCTAAAAATTTCAAAAAGTTTTGGAAATTCAAAAAGAATAATAAATTCAAGAATTACAAAAATAACTCCAACAATGACAATAATAGCAGTGAACCATCATCCTCTGCTATGAACGTTATGAATGTCATAAAAGGGGTCATATGAAGAAAGATTGTCCAGAGAAAATGAAAAACAAATTCAAGAAAGACAAATTCAAGAAGAAAGAATTTTCAGTAACGTGGGATGATTCAGATTCTTCATCGTCATTAGATAGTGAAAGCAATAGTGACACAGAGCAAGCAAATGTATGCTTCATGGCTACGTGTGATGATGTAAGTGAACTAAGTTTTGAAGATATGGTTGAAATTAATTCAGAACTAGTGGACTTAGTAAAACAAATTAAAAAGCAAAATTAAGAGTTACAAGGAAAACTAAATAGATCTGAATTAGAAATTAGAATGCTAAGAGATGAAAAGAAAATTCTAGAAGAAGAACTTGAAATGTCTCAAGAATCTAATTCTAATTTAACATATCAACTTTCTATGATAACTCATGAATTAGAAATTCAAAAAAATAAAAATGATGATCTATCAGTAGAGATTAATGATTTAAGATCTAACGCTAAAGTATTAGAGTCATAAAATTCTAGTCTCAAGTTAGAATATATTAATAAAATACTAACTTCAATAAAGGACGAGAAAATCTTTCTACAATAATAGAAAATTCTCAATCTACTTCTAATAAAATGGGACTAGGATATAAGAAAATTGAAAATCCAAAGAAATTTGGAAAGTTTAAAAATAAGATTAAAAACAAAATTAAGAAAGATATTAAGAAGACAGTTTCTAAAGATTTTAAAACTATTATGATATGGATTCCTAAAACTTATAACAATTTAATTAGGAATAGACGTATCAAAACATTTATGGAAACTGTTCATAAAAATAAGAATTATATTTATAAAGGGAATTCTGAACCCGCTTGGGTTTGATTTCCTAAGACCTAACTCTTAAGACCCTAAAAGAAAAGTGGGTACCAACTTAATCTTTATTTTTTGCAAGTACCACTTAAAAAGGGAGGAAAATGGATCTTAGACAGAGGTTGCTTAAAACACATGACTGGTAATAAGGACATGTTAACTAACATTTGTCTACTCAAATGGAGGATCGGTCACTTTTGGAGATAATTCGAAAGGTTATATCATCAGAAAAGGTGATGTGAGCAATAACGGTATCTCTAACTTACCTTTCATTTCTGATGTTTCATTAGTTAAAAACTTAAAACATAATTTATTGAGCATAAGTCAATTATGTGATAAAGGTTTTAATGTATCTTTTTCAAAAAATAAATGCAATATTTCTGATAAAAATCAAAATTTGATTTTTAAAGGTAAGGGATAGAAATATTTATATTTTAAATATGAATGTAAATCATAACACAAACATGTGTTTAGTAGCCATAGAAAATGATTCTTGGCTATGGCACAAAAGATTTTGTCATACGAATATTAGCATTATTGATAAAATAGCTAAAAATAAACTTGTTAAAGGATTACCTGATATGAAATTCAAAATTGATAATATTTGTGATGCATGTCGGTTAGGAAAATTAACAAAGTCTTCTTTTAAGTCTAAGAAAATCATATCTACAACACAACCACTTGAACTACTACATATAGACCTTTTTGGACCTACTCAAGTTCAACCTATTAAACATAATAGATATGTGTTTGTTATTGTAGATGATTTTTCAAGATATACAACTATTTTCATAAAACATAAAAGTGATACTTTTGAGAATTTTTAAAATTTTTGTTAAAACAATTCAAAATATTAAGAATTTAAAAGTTAAAAATATTAGAAGTGATCATGGAGGAGAATTTGAAAATGAAGTTTTTGAACATTTTTGTAACAAGAAAGGAATTAATCATAATTTTTCTTTTCCTCGAACATCACAACAAAACGGAGTTGTAGAAAGAAAAAATAGTACATTACAAGAATATGCAAGAAATTTATTAAATGGAAGCACTCTACCAAAATATTTCTGGGCAGAAGCTGTTGCAACTGCTTATTATGTTTTGAATCGTGTTTCTATTCGACCATTAACAAAACTCGCCCCATATGAACTTTTAAATGGTAGAAAACCTAATGTATCTTATTTCATGGTATTTAGTTTATTTTTTTTTTACTTAACACTAAAGATTAGCTTGGTAAATTCGATCCAAAATCCAATGAAGGAATATTCATAGGGTATTCGGATAGAAGCAAAGCTTATCGAGTTTTTAATAAAAGAACTAAAGTAATCGAAGAAACTCTTCATGTTTCATTCGATGAAAATTTCAAAATTTCTTCTAATATTACAAACTTTGAAAATAATTCTAATAAAATCATAACAAATTTTTCAGAAGACGGTGATATTTTTCAAAATAATAACATTCATAATACTAGAGTAGATGAAAACATCATTCATAATACTAGAGAAAATGAAAATACTAGAGAAAATGAAAATTCTATAACATCTCCTCCAAGAATTCTTAGAGATCATCATGTTCAAAATATAATTGGAGAAATAAATTCAAATGTAAGAACAAGACATCAATTAAATCAAATGAGTCATGTAGCTTTTCCCTCTAATATAGAACCTAAAAATATTAAGGAAGCCTCCACAGATGACTATTGGATTATAGCTATGCAAGAAGAGCTAAACCAATTTGAAAGAAACGAAGTTTGGGGATTAGTTCCTAGACCAAGTGATCAATCGGTCATTGGTACAAAATGGATTTTCAAAAACAAGCTGATGAACTAGGTAATATAACTAGAAATAAAGCTAGATTAGTAGCACAAGGATATAATCAAGAAGAGGGAATAGACTATAAAGAAATGTTTACTCCTGTCGCAAGATTAGAAGCTATACGTATTCTACTGGTCTTTGCATGTTTTCATAACTTTAAATTACATCAAATGGATGTTAAAAGTAATTTTTTAAATGGTTATATAAAAGAAAATGTTTATGTTGAACAACCTCCTCTTTTCGCTCATGAAAAATTTTCATACCATGTTTATAAACTTAAGAAAGCCTTATACAATTTGAAACAAGCACCTCGTGCTTGGTACGACCGACTTAAAAGCTATCTAATAGACACTGGTTTTGAAATTGGGAAGGTTGATCAAACTTTATTTATTAAGAAAACTAAACAATATATTTTAGTTACAAAAATATATGTTGATGATATTATATTTGGTTCAACTAATGAAAATTTATGTCAGGAATTTTCGACTATCATGACAAATGAATTTGAAATGTCACATATGGGAGAACTATCATATTTTCTTGGATTACAAATTAAACAATTACAAAATGGTATTTCTATTAATCAAGAAAAATATTGTAATGATCTAATTAAACATTTTGGTATGGAAAACACTTCTGCCAAGACAACTCCTGTGAGTACAACTATACACCTCGACAGAGATGAAGATGGTGAGAGTGTCGACCAGAAACTATATCATAGTATGATTGGATCATTACATTACTTAACTGCTATTCGACCCGATATTATGATGAGTGTTTGTTTATGTGCTCAATTTCAAGCAAATCCTAAAGAATCACATATGCGATCAGTAAAACATAAAATCTGTTATCTTAGCAAGACCAACGATTTAGGACTATATTATCCAAAAGAATGTCCTTTTGAATTAGTATCCTATAGTGATGCTGATTTTGGAGAAAGTCGGATAGATAGAAAAAGTACAAGTGGAACTTTTCATTTCATCGGATGGTCCTTAGCATCTTGGTTTAGCAAGAAACAAAACTGCATTTCACTATCGACATGTGAAGCAGAATATATCTCTGCATCTTTAGCACGTACTCAAGTAATCTGCATGCAACAATCACTACAAGATTTTGATTTAAAATTAAATAAATCTATAATTAACTGTGATAACACAAGTGCAATTAATTTATCTAAAAATCTTTTCAACCACTTGTAGGATCTAGATTAACCCTAGAGGGGGGGTGAATAGGGTTATAGCAAATTTTCTCGATTTAAACGTAAAAACAAACTGCAGAAATAAATATGCTGAAAAGTAAATCACACACAAAATTTACCCAGCTTCGGCAACCCCTGCCTACTGCTGCATTTCCAGATTTCTATTAGAATTAAACAGTATCCCGCTTACAAACACTCTACTAGACTCGCAAACCCTTTTGCTCCCGCTCACAAACACTCTCATAGACTCGCACACCCTGCTCCGCCTATAGAGTTTCGCTTACTCGCAAACTCTGCTCCGCCTATAGAGTTTTGCAAAATCGCACACCCTGCTCACTGAACTAATTCTAACTAGACAATCTGACACTACCTACAACCTAGGTGGTGATGTACAAATTATTTGACTCGAAAAGAAAAAAAAACAACTTCAAAAATACAAACAGGAGCAAAAATTAAAATATAAACTTGAATCCCTAATTTTTGCTCAAATAAAAAATAAAAAAAACCCCCTTTAATAAAACCCTAAATAAAATAACTAAAGCCTCTTTAATAAGAATAAAGGCCGGCCCTTTTAGCCCGATCCTTTGTTCTTCCTTCTGAAATAATTGCGGCCGACGTTGTATTCCTTGTTCGTTCTGAAATTAGGGCTTCGGCTCGCGATCCAAATTTGGGGCTTTGACTGGTTTGTGATGCTCTTGCTCGCTCGTTCTTTGATGATTGATTCTGGTGTACTTCGAGATTGCAGCTGCTCCTTTGATCGAGTTCGATAGATTGGTATGTCTTCTTTTTCGTTGTTGGTTTGATTGTTTGCTTTTTAACTCGATGCTGATGATGATGACTTAGGTTTGGTATTTATATGAATTCGAATACACTTGCATTTGCTCGTATCAATTCGATACTTTCCAAATTTTTCTATTGCTTGATGCGCACGGTTTTCCTGATATAATTTTTGGACTTGATGCTCACGTCTTTGATTTTGATGCGTTCGATATTTACTTGATTGATACGGCAACAACTTTCCCTTTTACTTTGTGACTTTTTCCAAGATACGTATTTGATTTTATTGACTTGGTCATCTCTAATCTTTTGTCAACTCTGACTTCGGCTTTGCTGTGAATTACTGCTTTGACTTTCTTCATTGTTAATCTTTCGACTTTCACTGTGAATTACTTTAGTTGATTGCCACTGCTTCGACCATCTTTGTGTTCATCCCTGTGAGCTTTGACTCTGGCCATCTTCTCTGATGATGTTGATTTCACTGTTGTATTGTATACTTGGGCTTTGAAATTTTTTTTTAGTTTGGTATCTTTACTTGAATTTATCTCGGTGGTCATTACTGCACTCATGTTGTTGTGTACTGATTCTTGATGGCTTGCATGATGCATTTTGACTTGACTTGCTACCTGGTCGACACTTGCAGTTTACTGTGTCAAGTAGTTGTCTTCATATTGTCACTATATCATGTTCGATACAGTTTTCATGCTTGTGACATTCATTTGATTGTCTGCACTGTCCACTGCCCTTGTGTTGCTCACCATGTTGCATACATGTTTTCATTCACTTGAGTCTCTGGATGGTGCATTGCCACACTGAACTTGATTCATTAATTTGTTATTATTTCCATGTTTCTATTGGTTCTTCTCAAAAATTGTTGTGCCACTTCTCCATGTGTTCATGTTGCTGGACTTGTTGTTGGCATGTGCATTGTGTTTATTTGAGTTGTCTGCACCTCTGGTATGCTGCAGCTTGGTCTTTGTTGCAACTAGCTGTTGTCATGATTACTGTGATGTCATTCGAACTTGATATTGTTTGGTTTCATGTTCATGTGTGTCTTCCCATTCACTGTTGCATGGTTTTGGTCTTGTTTCATGTTTGAACATAGCATTCATATTGTTGTTGGATACTTAGAACTGTTAGGAACAGTTCGACTTCGACTTGTCTTTGGGCATTGCATTACTTCATGTATGTTGAGCTCTGGTCATTTGCACTTGCAATCTTGGATTTCTGGTTGGCCTGTAGTGTTCATTTGAGTCTGCACTTTGCACTTGATATTTGTTGTGATTGTTTCCACTGTGTTGCATTGAGTAGCTGTCATCTGTACTTGGTGCATTGGGCATTTCTTTGTGGTCTGCCTTGTTGCTTGACCTGTCTGGTTCATCTTGTTGCACTTTGGTCTGCTGTCATGTTGATGATGCACTGTCACACTGTTGCATTACTGTACTTTGCATCCATTCATGTTGATTTTTGAAATTTCACTTGAGTTGAATCCAGTTTCAAAAACTCGGGTTTGACCTTGTGCTCGTGTCATGATTTTAAATATATTGCACGTGAGTTGAACCCGGCTTTTCATTTGGGTTTGACCTCTGCTCACCTGTCCCTATAGCATTATCAAGTGTATATCGATGTGCACGGCCTTGTGGCATGATACACTGTGCATGTCACACTGTTCGTGTATGATGAATTCAAATGTAAATGATGACGAACAACCCAAATAACTGAGGCAAATCATATTTTCAAAAAAAATCATATTTCATTTTATATTGCAAAAATATTTCTTTTTCAATTTTGCTGCGTTAGTGAATATTTTTACAAATTGCTCAGATGTTGGATTCAAATTGGAATGCAGTTGAAGACAAAATACGAGTGTGAGTGATATGTAGTGAGGTTATTAATGTAAACTGAATTGTGATGTAATTGTGATGTAATCAAAAATGTATATGTATAGTGAGAGCTTGAATTTGTACTATTCAAGATTGTAATAAATATTTGTTTGAATAAAATTTCTGTTTGATTTCAAATTCTGTGTAACTTGTTCTGTTTGAATTCAAATTTTGTGTAATTTATTTTATTCAACAAATATTTATTTAATCTATGAAAAACAAAATAGTACATTACCAAATACATTTAAATGAATATATATGTTTATTATCATCAAACAAAAACATATAAGCGCATATTCATACAATCTCCCCCTTTTGATGATAACAAACATATATTTAAGATTTTGACCGCGTTAAATGTATTTGATCAATGATATACTCTAATTGATCTCCCTATTTGAATGCTTCCTCTCTACATGATGCTCCCCCTACATATATGCATACAAATAGAAATATATAAATGAGCCTAGATGCAAATGGAAAATTATTTAACCTTCGCTTGATTCTATTTGACAAAATCTTAACTTTTCTCTCCCCCTTTTGTTATCAGCAAAAGAATAATAGTGTTAGAGAAAAATAGAGATTAAGTGATCAATATTAATACAACATTAAACTCAAATTGAATATAAATATTAAACTTCAATAAAAATCAAACAAAAATCATAACTACCCTTGTTAGGCGCATATTCCACTTTTAGAAACAATGGAAATGATGTTCTAATATAAAATCATACAATTGTATCAACTTGTGGTACATTTATATCAGGAATTTGAATATCTACTAATCATGCATAACCGTTAGGACTTTTAAATGAGATTAGTAGTATTCCAATTTAATTTAAAAAATGAAATCAAGTATCTTCTAACCACGCATGACAGTGAGGACTTTTAAATGGGATTAGAATCAGCTTGTCTATTTAATCAATTAATTTTGATATGCGTTCCATACATGCAGGGCTGTCAATGGGTATCCGAAAAATCCGATATCCGTCCGAATCCGTATCCGAAAATATGAAAAATATCCGTTATCCGAAAAGTGGATACGGATATCCGATATCCGAAAAGCTTTTTGGATACGGATATGGTTATAGTGGTATCCGTATCCGAAATATATCCGTCCAATTAACTGATGCATATTTGTATAATTAAAAATAGGAAAATAGGGCTATGAGTGTTTAACTTTTGAATATTTTTGTATACACATACATATATTAGTATAAAACAATGTTTTATCACCATATTTTTTATTTCTTTGTTTTTTTATAAACAATAGTACAAAAATATTTTATGTTGATCTAAACTTTTTCGTTTATACCTTTAAATTTATCAATTATTGACGAAGCGGATAAATATCTGATATCCGTCCGTATTCGAAAATTAAGCAGATACGGATATCCGATATCCGAAAATTAAACCAATACGGATATCCGATATCCGAAAATGATTTCGGATATGGATACGGATATGACACTATCCATATCCGAAAGTATCCGTTGACAGCCCTACATACATGCATAACCGTAAGGACTTTTAAATGAGCATGGAAGCACATAATCAAAAATCCAAGTAATTCACCCATGCATAACCGTGAGGACTTTTAAATGAGAGTGAATACTTTGGATATTTATTTATTTTTACAAAAAAAATGTGACATGAAAAACAAATGATTCCTGATTACAGTACCACATATCGACAAACTATATTTAATATTTGATAAACAATGGTCGATAGAAATATGATAGTTATAGAAATGGTCATGGAATCTTTACCCAACAAAAAGTTTTATAACTCTTGTTTGAATTCCTAAAGAAATTTTCCAAATATACTATCTTGAGTAATGTATGTTAAATATCAACACTTATCATCTTTTCAATCACTATTTATCTTTTTGATAATTAGTAGGGAGTCGGATTAGTCAAAATTTGTCATTTAAAATCAAATAAAAATGACTAATCTGAAAGTATGGTCAAAAATGATTTTCTCGCGGGGGTTATATGAAAAAAAATCTGCTATTTGAAATTTATTTGCAATGAAAAATATGCAGATATTTTCTTCGAAAAATGATGCAGTAACTAAACGTTTCACAAATCACGTTCAACTAGTAATTTTTCTATCAACTAGATTATCGGTGTAATCTGCATCTGAGTTTCTCTTTCAATCCAAAAAATCACTAACTAAAATTGATAAACCAGATCATGAAGTATGCAACAAAATATCTCAACATCAAATTTAACAGCTTTTCAAATGACATTTTCTTGAATTTGAAATGAAGCCATGTAAATAATCAGAAAACCGTGAATATAGAGTTAGCCAAAAATAACCAAAAATATTATCATCCAACAAAACACTATTTTTAATCCAAACTAATATATATGAAGTAAATCAAAGAATAGTGTTTTTGACATAAATGTAATTGGCCAACTATATTGAGCAAGTCAGAATAAAAAAAATCATCATCACATCATTATCACAATTTTGGCTGATTTAGTTCAGAATATGGTGCAGATTATCACATTTACTATACCTTCACCTGTTTTACCTTTACGATAATTTTTCATGGTTGCCCAATGTGATCCTGTCACCTTTGTACTAGGCTAAGGAACTTTGCTTTGTTGCCCGTTGTGTTTCTGGAACAGCCAAAAATCCAGAAAACACTGTTGTTGCTCCTTAGCCTGCCACCACACCTACACGGGAAAATATTTATGTGACCTATTTGTTTTTATAGGTCCATGGTTGTTAGTGGTAGAAGATTTAGACAAATAATTTTGTGGAGACCCAAAACTGTTTATATATGTTCCTTTTGGCACCCAAATTTTTTTAACTTTGAGAGATTTTATGTTTGTGCCTTTTGGAACCCAAATTGGTATGGTTTTCACATGTTTGGTTCTATACCAACAATTATTGTGATCGTGTCCATATTTTCTACAAATTATGCACATGGAATTTTCTTGATTAATATCGCTTTCAACATTTTCATATTTATTATATCCAAGTCCTTGTTTAACCGTATTAACAGTTTACTTTCCTAATAGCATATTCAATGATTTTTCACTTTTTGAGAATTTATCTAAAGTCATTGACAATTGTTGGACTTGTGTTTTGAGAGATTCATTTATCAATTGTGTGTACTTTTTAATAGAATTCTCTCTCCTAGTATTTTCATTCTCTCTTAAAATCAGAATTTCATTTTCAAGTGATTTTATATTGATTTCTGATTTTTTAATTTCCTTTTCGAATGTTGGACACTTATCACACTTAGGGATCTTACTTTGATCGGTTTTAACTAATTTTTCGAGTTGTTCATTTAATTCTATCAAATTTTCTTTTTGTGATTCAAGTTTGGCATACTTCTCCCTAAGTTGTTCAAAACAGCCATTCATTTCATGGAAATAAATAAGTAATTCAGAGTGAGTGAGTTTTGATACCTCGCTTGGCTTCATATTGTGCTCTCTGTTTTTTAATTTTTGATTTAGAGCTGGATTTCCATATTTGCGGTTCCTCCTTTTGAATTTATCATTGGTAATGCTAGCTCGGCTGCTCCATCATCATCATCCTCATCACAACTGCTATTTACCAATCCTGTTAAGCACATTTCTTTAACTGAGTCGGTTGTGGAGGACATCTCATTGCTGTTGACTTTTGCTCCATATATTGCATCGAGAGTATTCTAGATTTTCTGTGCATTTTCACAATGAAAGACGAAATAAAAATTATCACGATTAATATGAGAATATAATATATGCATAGCAAGAGCATTAATCTAGAAAATTCCTTATTTGTTATATCACACCCATTTTCAATAATATCCCAACATTTAATATTAACAGATTTTAAATAAAATTTCATTTTCAATTTCCAGTTCAAAAAATCTGTTCCATCGAAAATAGAAGGATTAATATTGGAACGACCCTCAACAAAAGTATTATTTGGTGGATTCATGACTCTAGAGTTAAAGAAAAATACCAAGCTCTGATACCACTTGTAGGATCTAGATTAACCCTAGAGGGGGGGTGAATAGGGTTATAGCAAATTTGCTTGATTTAAACGTAAAAACAAACTGCAGAAATAAATATGCTGAAAAGTAAATCACACACAAAATTTACCCAGCTTCGGCAACCCCTGCCTACTGCTGCATTTCAATATTTCTATTAGAATTAAACAGTATCCCGCTTACAAACACTCTACTAGACTCGCAAACCCTTTTGCTCCCGCTCACAAACACTCTCATAGACTCGCACACCCTGCTCCGCCTATAGAGTTTCGCTTACTCGCAAACTCTGCTCCGCCTATAGAGTTTTGCAAACTCGCACACCCTGCTCACTGAACTAATTCTAACTAGACAATCTGACACTACCTACAACCTAGGTGGTGATTTACAAATTCTTTGACTCGAAAAGGAAAAAAAAAACTTCAAAATACAAACAGGAGCAAAAATTAAAATATAAACTTGAATCCCTAATTTTTTCTCAAATAAAAAATAAAAAAAGCCCCCTTTAATACAACCCTAAATAAAATAACTAAAGCCTCTTTAATAAGAATAAAGGCCGGCCCTTTTAACCCGATCCTTTGTTCTTCCTTCTGAAACAATTGCGGCCGACGTTGTATTCCTTGTTCGTTCTGAAATTAGGGCTTCGGCTCGCGATCCAAATTTGGGGCTTTGACTGGTTTGTGATGCTCTTGCTCGCTCGTTCTCTGATGATTGATTCTGGTGTACTTCGAGATTGTAGCTGCTCCTTTGATCGAGTTCGATAGATTGGTATGTCTTCTTTTTCGTTGTTGGTTTGATTGTTTGCTTTTTAACTCGATGTTGATGATGATGACTTGGGTTTGATATTTATATGAATTCGAATACACTTGCATTTGATCGTATCAATTCGATACTTTCCAAATTTTTCTATTGCTTGATGCGCACGGTTTTCCTGATATAATTTTTGGACTTGATGCTCACGTCTTTGATTTTGATGCGTTCGATATTTACTTGATTGATACGGCAACAACTTTCCCTTTTACTTTGTGACTTTTTCCAAGATACGTATTTGATTTTCTTGACTTGGTCATCTCTAATCTTTTGTCAACTCTGACTTCGGCTTTGCTGTGCATTACGGCTTTGACTTTCTGCATTGTTAATCTTTCGACTTTCACTGTGAATTACTTTAGTTGATTACCACTGCTTCGACCATCTTTGTGTTCATCCCTGTGAGCTTTGACTCTGGCCATCTTCTCTAATGATGTTGATTTCACTGTTGTATTGTATACTTGGGCTTTGAAATTTTTTTGTAGTTTGGTATCTTTACTTGAATTTATCTCGGTGGTCATTACTGCACTCATGTTGTTGTGTACTGATTCTTGATGGCTTGCATGATGCATTTTGACTTGACTTGCTACCTGGTCGACACTTGCAGTTTACTGTGTCAAGTAGTTGTCTTCATATTGTCACTATATCATGTTCGATACAGTTTTCATGCTTGTGACATTCATTTGATTGTCTGCACTGTCCACTGCCCTTGTGTTGCTCACCATGTTGCATACATGTTTTCATTCACTTGAGTCTCTGGATGGTGCATTGCCACACTGAACTTGATTCATTAATTTGTTATTATTTCCATGTTTCTGTTGGTTCTTCTCAAAAATTGTTGTGCCACTTCTCCATGTGTTCATGTTGCTGGACTTGTTGTTGGCATGTGCATTGTGTTCATTTGAGTTGTCTGCACCTTTGGTATGCTGCAGCTTGGTCTTTGTTGCAACTAGCTGTTGTCATGATTGTTGTGATGTCATTTGAACTTGATATTGTTTGGTTTCATGTTCATGTGTGTCTTCCCATTCAATGTTGCCTGGTTTTGGTCTTGTTTCATGTTTGAACATAGCATTCATATTGTTGTTGGATACTTAGAACTGTTAAGAACAGTTCGACTTCGACTTGGTCTTTGGGCATTGCATTACTTCATGTATGTTGAGCTCTGGTCATTTGCACTTGCAATCTTGAATTTCTGGTTGGCCTGTAGTGTTCATTTGAGTCTGCACTTTGCACTTGATATTTTTTGTGATTTTTTCCACTATGTTGCATTGAGTAGCTGTCGTATGTACTTGGTGCATTGAGCATTTCTTTGTGGTCTGCCTTGTTGCTTGACATGTCTGGTTCATCTTGTTGCACTTTGGTCTGCTGTCATGTTGATGATGCACTGTCACACTGTTGCATTACTGTACTTTGCATCCATTCATGTTGATTTTTGAAATTTCACTTGAGTTGAATCCAGTTTCAAAAACTCGGGTTTGACCTTGTGCTCGTGTCGTGATTTTAAATATATTGCACGTGAGTTGAACCCGGCTTTTCATTTGGGTTTGACCTGTGCTCACCTGTCCCTGTAGCATTATCAAGTGTATACCGATGTGCACGGCCTTGTGGCATGTACATTGATACACTGTGCATGTCACACTGTTCGTGTATGATGAATTCAAATGTAAATGATGGCGAACAACCCAAATAACTGAGGCAAATCATATTTTCAAAAAAATCATATTTCTTTTATATTGCAAAAATATTTCTTTTTCAATTTTACTGCGTTAGTGAATATTTTTGCAGATTGCTCAGATGCTGGATTCAAACTGGAATGCATTTGAAGACAAAATACGAGTGTGAGTGATATGTAGTGAGGTTATTAATGTAAACTGAATTGTGATGTAATTGTGATGTAATCGTGATGTAATCAAAAATGAATATGTATAGTGAGAGCTTGATTTGTACTATTCAAGATTGTAATAAATATTTGTTTGAATAAAATTTCTGTTTGAATTCCAATTCTGTGTAACTTGTTCTGTTTGAATTCAAATTCTGTGTAATTTATTTTATTCAACAAATATTTATTTAATCTATGAAAAACAAAATAGTACATTACCAAATACATTTAAATGAATATATATGTTTATTATCATCAAACAAAAACATATAAGCGCATATTCATACACCACTCGCGAACTAAACATATTGACATTTTTCATCATTTTCTTCGTGACAATATTGAAAAGGATATAGTAATTTTAGAATCTATAAACTCTGAAAATTGATTAGCTGATATTTTTACTAAACCACTCAATGAAAATATTTTTGCAATACTAAGAAGAGAACTAGGTATAATTTCTTTTAAAGAATTATAATGTTTTATTTTATTTTAATTAAAAAAAACAACACAATTTTTTTTACTGCTAACTCTTAAACTTAGCACCTCTAGATTGGAAGTCATAGGTATTAACCATTACACTACTTGTTGTTTCACAACTGTTTTTATAATACATTTTTTCTTATATTATTTGCAGTTGTTTAATTTTTAAAAAAATACCATGTAAAATTCTAATTATTCTACTCCTCTCATTATCTTCTGGTTATTCCTTATTCAACCTATCATTTACTATTTTCTTTTACTACTTATTCTTTTATATATTTGAAGGTTGTTTGTTTATATCTCCATCTTGTTTGGTTTATTCATATATTGTTTCTTTCTTACAACAATGTCCTCCGAAAACAACTCTCCATATGAATCTGCATACTCTTCTGTTGATTTTTCCATACCTTCCTCTAGAACTTCCAATGTACCTATACCTACTCCATGTCATGAACCGGCCAGACCATCCAACTATCATACTGGTTATACTCTAGAAAAAAGGAAGGCACGTCGTTTCTTATTCTATGGGTCTCCGTTAACAAAACAAAATATTGATGATTTACATCATTATCAAAAGGAATCAATAGCAAGTTAACGAGAAATGTACAATGAACAAAGCTAAATTCAAAATGACTTAGCTTTCTGGAGCAACCTAGCTGGAAATTTTTTCGAACCATCTTCATCCGACGTTCATCAACCCACAATGTCTTCCTATCATCAGTCACCACAACCTCCACCTATGTCTTCAAATTCATGGGAGCGTAGAAATCACTGGTCTCCATTAAAACCATGCAAAGAAAAGACTAAAGTCGAACCAGAAGATTGCAAGACCCGCATTCATCTACTTCTTCTTCTTCTAAATAATTTTTTATATACTTATGTTATTTTAATATTTCAATCTTATGTATCTACATTCTTTGTTTAATATATTGAATATATATTTCTTTTAAGGCAGAAAGACTGATAATGCTGAAAATAAGCATTCAGTCGACTAACAAATTTTGGTCAGTCGACTGAATCTGTAAACAGAAAGTTTCGAAAAACTAAATCAGTCGACTGACCAAAATCGATCAGTCGACTGAACAGGCTATCTGGGTCTATTAATTACTGTTTCACCTACTTTTTACCCATTTAATCTACCTTCTTCATTTTTACTCTTCACTTTTACTTTCTCTCATCAGAATTTCAAAACCCTGCCCTCAAAATTTTCAAATATCTTTAATCAATTATACATTCAAATGGCTCCAAGACAATCTAAACGATCTAGACAAGCTTCGTCCTCTACCTCTGAACCTATTAACACCTAAATTTCTCAATGGCTTATAATGCCACCACTATCCAAAGATGGAACAAGAAGAAGGAAGCTCGCTTTCTAGAAGGATCTTTTGTCGTGTTTCCTGACTTTGCTGCATATAGAATTCAAGATCTTGCAAGAAGAAGTCGTCTAGAATCTCTTCTTGACTACAATCGAAACAATCTCAAAATTAATCATATAATGATAATACTCTTTTACGCTAACTTAAATTTGGATCATCAAAATCCATGAAACCGTCACAACTGCGTATGGAGTTTAGTTTGTGGTCAACAAGTCTTCTTGTCATTGGATAGAATGAGACACATTCTTCAAACACCAACAAATGGTATTTCATTAGAAGATTTAAATGTTCATTTAGGAGAACGAGATGAAGTAAGTCATAGATTTTTGGAGGACGATATGGCAGAATTAAAATCTACCGCCTTATGCCCTACAGCTCGAATTATGCATCGAGCTTTAATGCGTACAATTCTTTCTCGTACCGGTTCTTATGAGCTTATATATCCAGAGAATTATAGGGCTTCATATGCAATTTAGGGTGATGTTCAAATTAATTGGCCTAAGCTTATTCTTGACGAATTCTTATCCTTCAACCAAGGATGAATGGACATGATTTATTACGGCCAGCATATCATGCGGCTTTTTATGAACCTACAAATTCCTATTCCAGAATTCGATACCTCCACTGTTAAAACTCTAAATAGCCGCACAATTAGTCTGATGAAATTTCCTCCGAGACCGCTCATTATCATGTCATCCCAAGATTGGCAATCAAGGCCTCGTCAACAAGCTGCTACTCCACAACAACAAAGAGATGAATTTCGCACCACAATCCCATCCTAAAGCACCCGAGATTTCAATGATCTAATTGCCCATAATCAAGTAATGTTGGATTCTCGCATTAAGAATCGCGATAAGAAGTTTGACAAGATCAAAATCTTTTTTTGAGATTCTATGGGATGCAAACTCTTGTTCCTCCTCGACCACTGCAGAACCTTCACATCATGATCCAGGAAAACGTCCAGCACCTCATTTTACTTGTTCTACATCCGAAGAACATACAAGTTCTAAAACTTATGGAAATGGTGGTGGCAAACAATATGTGGAAAGGTCTTCACGAATCAAAGAACCAGTGCCAGCAGAAGAAGAAACGGATTCATACTCGGATGAGTGATGTTGGTCATTCTTGATAGTGGTAGTAAGTTATTTTCTTTTAAATTCAAAACATTCTAGTATAGTTTATTTTTTACGAGTTTGTATAAATAGCTCGGTAAAATTTGAAACAATATGTTTGTTTGTGATTGTTATGCTGTAAGTTCACAATGATAATATTATTGTTTATTTCTTTTTTGTCGATGACAAAGGGGGAGAAATTTGTATGACTAACCAATTTTTGCAGGATTAGATATATCACCGGATATTCAGGGGGAGATCTATATAACTTCCGTTATATAGTTCTTAATATATAGCATCATCTAAAATAGGTTGTCATCAATCAGAAAGGGGAAGAATGTTGAATCATGAGTTTTGATTCATGACAAAAGGCTTAAACGATTAGTGATGAGACTATACGATCAAGCGACAAAAAGAGAATGAGATATGCTAACTATTAAACTACAAAGGAGATTAGACTTCAAATCTAAGTATAGTATGATTATTTACTGAAGTTTTAGTCTTAGATATAGTTTATAGTTGTTAAAATCTATCATCAAGTAGTTTATACATACTCAAAGTTGTTTTAAGATTCAAATTTTTAAAAATATGTTCAAAATGTGCACTAACAACCAAGTCAGTCGACTGACCGAAAACAACCAGTCGACTGATCATATTCAGTACATAGATATGCACTGTTTTACACTATCTTTGAATATTCAGTAGACTGGTCGACTTTGCTCAGTCGACTGACCGACTCTAACGGCTATTTTTTTTCTAAAAAGACACTTATAATTACGAAGAGTTTCGAACCAAATTGAAGAGATATGGCTGCGCCTTTTGATTGAAACACTTTGTGAATAATGTCACTATTTGTTCACTATATAAACAGGTTAGAATCACTTCTCAAATTACTGATTTTTATTTTTGATTTCTTGCTATATTCTCTACTGTCTATCTCTGCAATCTACAAGCAATCACAATCTATATATTGCTTGAATCTCTGAATTAACTAATATATTCTTTGATTCTAAGCAATATCTTCCTTTCATATCTTCACACACACAATATTTACTTTAGGATTTGATTATAGGAAGGGTGTACTATTAAAAGACATATCCGTGTTATTCAAAACATAAGTGTTAACTATTTTATTTACTAGTAGAAGTCTTGTTCGGTTGTTCAGGCGGTAAAAGTCCTCTTCGGCTGTTAAGGCGGAAAAATCTTGTTCGACTGCTCAAGTGTTGTATACCTCTTCCTCCGGGTTAAGAGAGAGGTTTACAGAGTTTAAATCCAGAGTGTAGTCTGGGGCAGGACGTAGAACGGGAAGTTCGAACCAGTATAAAAAGTCCTGGTGTGCTTATTTCATTTACTTTATCCATTATCTTGATTATATTTCTGCACTAATATAATATTCCATATTACACGATCCTAAGTGATAACTAGCCACATAGTAGTCACTTTCAGGTACTATTTATAGGTAAAAATGAGAATGGAAATATCATGATATTTCACACAAACGCATCACCATTTCATCACCACCACATCCCCCTCCTCTTATCATGTTCGGTCGAACATTCCCCCTCCCCATGTGCATGGTCATGTGCTTGTACTTGGTGTGTAAGATGTCAACTTTGGTTTTACTTAAGGGTGAAGTATATGAATAATATATTGATATTTTGTAATATATATATATATATATATATATATATATATATATATGTATGTATGTATGTATGTATGTATGTATGTATGTATGTATGTATGTATGTATAAGTGTATTTGTATTTGTATTTGTGTATGTGTTCTTGTGAATGTCTTCATGTATATGTACATGTATGTGTGCATGTGTATATCTCAAATGATTCACAATGTTGCACAACTTTTCTACGTTGAATCGTTACATATTTCGATTTCGATTTCCGATCATATTTTCACTTCTTATATAAATATAAACAAAGTTTGATAATAATATTCCTATCATTATATAATAATAAAAGGGCTTATTTGATAATTAAAATAATTATTAAATCATTTAAACTCAATTTAAACTTAATATTCGTTCATTCCAAAATAGCGATATCATCGATGATATCATAAAGAGATTTTATTTTCAAAAATAAAATAAATAATTTTATTTCATCACTCATATATGTGAATGAGTGTATGTGTCCAGCTCCATGCACGATGTCGGATGGTCTAAAAGCTATTTATCGATAAAACGGTTTTCGGTCATTTTATCGATATATCTTTCAAAGTATATATTTTTATAAATATTTATTCAAAATAAGATTACCAATATTATTTATTGTTCAAAACATTGTCATTTATGTTAAAAAATCTTGTATTTGAATATTTAATCTTTTTTGAAGTGATGAATTTTCGGATCATTACAATAAATATCATAACTTATTAAAATATAATATCAAAATAAATTAATAAATTAATTCAAATGAAATTGTTAATAAATTTATTTTTAACATTAACAATAAATAAATACTTCAATCAAATTAAATAAATGAAAATATCTCAAATCTCTTTTGTTAATAAAGTACCAAATTTGATTTGTACGAAAAAAATATTATTTAACAAACACAAAATAAAGATCATGGGCAATTTAATAAAATATTTATAAAAAAAATTCACAATTTTAACCCTGTTGTCGGTGCACCTGATCAAACACTAGCTGTGTATGTGTCTCCTATCATGTGTTATTTTCGACCTTTTTGTTGATGGCACGAGAAGTATGTCGATAGGAGAGTGTATATAGTTAAGAGGAGCATGTGTGTGTTATCCCATTATTGTACATTATATATTTTCCATCACCAAATGGGAGAAGAAAGCCAGAACCTTGCTTTTAGACATCTTCATAATGACAGCTATACAAGTGTATCTTTATGTCAAAAAGCTATTTCAGGAATCCAAGGACTTGGATACAAAGACACATAAAAACAAATAAGACTCAAAAAGAACGTCTATAAAGAATACAAGTAAGAGTCTTTAGCTTAGCGAGAGTTTTAATGTTAAAACCTCTCCTAGAGGTAAACACATGTACATACAAACTATTTCTATAATTAAAAGGTCGCTTTACAAAAATTGAATATCACACAGGAAATTAAAAAAAGAAATAAAGGTCATTAGGCCACCAGTCGATTGACTGGCATTACTAAGCGACTAGTTATAGTGTTCAGTCGACTGGTATAGAGATTCAGACGATATTTAAAATAGTTTTCTTTCGGTAATTTGAGCAATTTATTCAAGGCCATTCAATCGACGTGGCCTTTTATTCAGATTAATGAATGCCTATAATGACTAAAATTCTATTTTCTTTTTTTCGAAAATTTTATTTTTAAATCCTTGAAGAGCTTCGTCTTCAAAGAGATACTTCTCCTTTAATGGTTATTATTGTTCTGTAAACAATTATTTTCAATTCTATAAATGTGAGTTTTGAAAAAAGATCAATAGGATTTTCTGTTATCTTCCCTCAAATACGTTATATTCTGGTTGCTTTCAAAAGTGCTAAAAAACACTATCTTATAAAATATCGCTCTAAGCTTCTAATTCAAATTCATGCTTCAGTTATCTCTTGATTCCTTAACTTGCACGCACAACTTACCACCATCGAGGAGGTTACAAGGAGGGTGCACTTAACATTAACAAATTTGTGTCTTCGACGAACAGAACATTATCGAAGATTTGTTTCACTAAGGTTGAGGACCTATTCAGGAAGATCAGATAGAGGCATATAATACATGTTCTTTCAGGTCAAACGAGGAATTAAATTAGTGAAAATTTCAAAGAGGAGTTTTAGAACTGAACGTAGGACGAACGTCGGAACTAATATAGAAACTCCGGTGTAATGTGTTTTTATTTATTTATTATTGGCTATTGATTAGTTTGCTAAGTGTGCTTTACCATATCTTAGGCATATTATACAATCCTATAGCAATTTCACCTGCCAAATAAGATTACATTCGAAAGCATAAATTATATATTTAAATCATATGAGTAGGTTCTACTCGTGTCTCTAAAGGTGGTTCCGCAATGGTGGTATGTTCAATTTGTGATGCTTAGGGAATTTAAGATCGGGGAATGTTTGGATATTAAAGATGGAATGATGATGACGGGAAAGTTATTAGACAGTGGGAGCACAATGAATTCAAGAGTCGATTAGGCATTCCTTCTAGATCGAGCAAAATTTCGAGTGGACTGAGGTGGAAGTTTGCAACATCTTAGATAGTAAGGACATAGTTTTCCTAAAATCAAATCAAATCAATAGAGTTAAAATATTAATAATCGGTAAGAATGTCCACAAGTGAGAAGGATCGTTCACTTCCTGATGTGGAGCACTTGTAGACTCTTGACCTTCATCATTGAACATCAACTTCAAATGAGTTCTCTTTGGATACTTCCTTTGAAGTAGTGTTTTTCTCTTTACCATGTCCCGTGGAAGATTTTCTCACCAAAAAATGCATTTGCATAGATTTGAATCGTTATAAAGTAGTTTGGTCCTTCCAAATGAATCATAAGAACCACTAACTGGTTCTTAATTTTCTAATTGAATCGTCTAATTCATTCATCCGGTTCATAAAAAACAAAAAAAGTTTGCTACCAAAAACTTAGGTATTGATAGTGTTTGATTTGATAACAAGTTTTGTATTTTCAGTATTTGTGTGTGGAAGTGGATGGGTTATCCGACAACGGAAAAAAGAAAGATAAAAGATGATAGATTTTGATATTTTTCAAAATGCAAAAAACACGAAAAATTCATAAATTTTATACATTAAAACCATTTTCAAATTAACCGTCTTCCATCCGCTTCCCTTTTTCCCTGTATTTTAAAGTACACATAAAAATGAGAAATTCAAAACTCAATTTTCAATCACACTACCATAGATTTTATACAAAGGAAACAGCTACAAAAAGTATTACTCACCGGCCGGTCTAAAATGATGGTGTTCGACAAATATCCCCAAAGTGATGAAATAATTATATCAAAAAGGTTCTACAAGTACTTTGCAATTCCAATACCACTATGGGCTTGCTTGCACTCACTTGAATTGCTTACAAAAGACGATCGTCATATAAAGCAAACTTGAAATCTACACGGACAACGTATGGGAGGGTAAACGAAACAATAACAATTATGAAATCTTCATGTGTAATACGAAACATTAAGTCACATGTTGGATCACAACAATTCATTTTACGCCATTGGACCATTCACCTATTCATTCTAGATATAAATGTCACCTCCATTGCTCCATCCATTGTGAAAAATGTAAAATCCCTACGGTGGTGCATTCGGTGCCCACAGGCAAGACAATATTGCCAACATAGGTAACATTACACAAATGGTATAAGTTGGCAATTACTATATCAATACGTCATACAAAAAAAAGAAAATTGATTGCACTTCAGAATCCTGGTGTTGAGGAAAAAGAGAAACAGTTAGGGAAATGGAGTGGGATGGTAGCAAATTAGTAGTAACAACATCTCAGTAACTCCTTTGTACACTAACAGTTCTCATTTCCACGCATTTATATATGAATATACAATATCTATCATTACTTATTTACTTGTAGCACCTAAAATCTACTATTCATTGTAGGAGAGCAACCATCTCAAATAATTAGTTCCATCATCAATTGCAGCATCTTGGCTAAGAGGCGCAACCCTTTTGCGCATTAGCATTTCAACCGAGAAATGTTTCCTTTTCCTTCCACCTCTCGGTTGCGATCTCCATTGCTCATCAGCTTCAACAAAGTCCCTCTGTTATGAAATGAAATGGAATACTTGATTAATACTAATATCATAAATTGGTTCTACATTCAAAAGAATATCAGCCGGTTATTTCCCTGCTTGTTTACAAATTTACTAAGATATTCCGAAAACATCTTTCTTTATCGATAATTGCAATTGATTTGCAATTTTTTGGTCCAATCGCAATCAGGAGTTTGAATCTCGCTCTAAACAAACATTAACATTTACTTTTGGACAATAATTTTGATATATAAGTCGGGTAACAAGTTTAACTTTTAGTTTCAGCAGAAGTACATATTTGTTTTCCTTTATATTTTTCAATTTTTGTTCATTAAAATTATATATATAGAAGAAACTTCATAATGTCAAATTATTATATAAAAGTAATTTTATATGCACGTGTCGCATGTGCCAAAAAAACTTGTATACTATAGAGTTAAAATATAAATCAACGTAAAGGCGAACTTACGAGTACATGAACATGAACTCCAGATTTTTCATGATTGTCCCGAACATGTTTATAAGGAAATCTTTGATTGCATCCGGAGATCCGACAAGGAAATGGCTTGAGCTCTTCATGCACGGCTTTTACATGTTTATTTAAGTTTGATCTCTATGAACAGCCAAAAAAATGGTCTATTGATGATCTACCCAGAGTAGTTTGGAAAAAAAAAATATAACTATGCCTAAAGATACATACAACATACCTTTGTAAATGTGTACTGGCAGTTGGGGAAACTGCATTTGATCCTCTCCGTCTCACTATATTCTTCATGTATACGCAAGTGACGTCTGAAATTTTTCTTAAGCTGTTGGGTCCCACATGCCTTGCATAAAATATATTGATGGCAGGATTGTCTATGGGCTTTCAAACAATCAGCATTCGTAAATTTCTTTAAACACTCAGGTTCCCCACAAATAACCTCCACATACTCCAATTTCACTGTTAAAATGCAAGAATTTTATAGTAGCTGAACAAAGGCGAATGAGCACAGCTTTACAATTTGAGATTTGGGTGGGTGAATAAGATTAGCTTATCAAATATAAAAATTATCCACCCCAGTTACATGATGATAGGGCATGATCTAATTGAATTTTCAAAGTGGTACATATAGGCATAATACATAATTCAAGTTTGATCAGACTTAAGCTAATTTATCATATGTTATAAAAGCTTACATTTCAAAACCTTAGAAAAGTACGTTAGAGCATTTAAGACAGCAAAGTGTGTTACATGAAGATATTTTCATTTATAAAAGGTCAATGTATCATGACAGGTAGAAGATAAAATGCAAACACGGATTAAGGGAAGCTGATGATGACTAGCAAAATAAAATATATGAACTTGTTTTGTCCACTGAAGGTGGAAGAAATGAACATCACAAGCTACCTATAGCTCATGTGAATAATATTATGCCAATCACAAACAAGAGACAGAAGTTAGTGGAACAATCTAAAATGGGCGCAAAATTTAGTTGTTCTACCGCCTTAAATAAGACCAGGACTCTTCGTGATTATTAAATCGTACAAGTCATAATTAACATTAATATTAGCATACCATGGGAATCTTCATGCTTCCTCAGTTTCGATGCATATTTAAACGCTTTACCACAACCCTCTTCTGAACAGACATATTTTTTTTCACCCTCTGAAGAAGATCCATCGTCGTCACCACTGTCATCGACATGCATTTCTTTCACATGCCTGGTCATATTTCCTTGGAAGGCAAAAGTCTTGTTGCATTTTTCAAGAGGACAATTGAAGAGTTTGCCTTCATGCTTGAGCAGATGACGGTTCAAGTGGTCTTTCCTTCTATAGCTTAAATGACAATCTTCAACTGGACAACTGAAAGTCCTCTGCAAGTAATAGATCCCATCAGCAATATTGCATAACAAATTAAGGTTTAACAGAGCATAATCCCTTAGATATTAAACCTGGATGCTACTGTACATAATACATTCAGAGCAAACAGGCCCTAAGTATATGTGTTTTTGTGCATAGACTAAACAAATGCTGTGTCAAGTAATTTAAGATTAACTCGGTAGGTATGTGCAATTTTAACTATGAACAATACAATTATCTGTTTCAAAACTAAGTAACTATTGAGTGTATGAAAAGGTTGATAGTATATAGAGTGCCACAGAAGAAAAGAAGAGGCAGACTATTTTGCGGCAGTGCCGTAAGTCTCAAACTGCAACCCTGACAGATATCAAATAAGAGTAGTGCACTAAAAATAGAAACATCAAATTATATATGCAGCTCAGAGTAATAGAGTAATTAAGTCAAAATGTGCAAACCTCGACAATGGCATGGCGTGATGTGAGAGGCATTTCTTGATGGAGCTTCTCAGGGGGTCACCCCACCTGATACTAGTCCATTCAAGGAAAAGTCTATCATGCCTCTAACGCATTTTGGAGTTCTGTATATGGGATCCAATGCTTCACACGTTAACACCAGAGTTCATACAATCATAAACCTATAATCCTGCAAAATCTTGCTTTTTAATCCAGGCAGTTTGTAATAATTTAAGTCAACAATCCACCACTAGTAGTTGTTGGAGTAACTTCGTATTTGTTGTGTGACTCAAGTTAATGATGGTACTGATCATAATAACGCTAACAGAAAGGGGGAAAAAACAAGTATAAAAACCTATAAATTCATTTCAACAATTTACACAATAGGCATACATGATCATTTTTATTCACTGGTTTTTTATTTGATTACTGTGTCCGTAGTAAGGACCTTGTACTTTCATGATACCAAAAACAAAGGGAATTCAGTTAAATTTGGAGTTCCAGAGTTTGTTATTTGCAATACTCTAGTAAGAATTAAAGCAACCGTCGGTTAGATGAATATTGTTTTGCACAAATATGGAATGTGATTCAAAGCGCATATGCAATGGAAATTATTTACTTATTTATACCCGACAACAAAACCCTAGGCCACACCATTCTGCATTTTGATTTGCTCAGCCCAGTTTTTCAGCTAAATATCCACCTACCATCACTTACATTGCCTCGTAATCTGAACGTCAACATCTAGTTTAGCAAAAAAAAAAATTACCTGTAGAGAATGACTTAACATGTGTTGCTTTAGATGAGCCGGTTTACTAAAACTTGCACCACATTCTTCACAAGTATTTTTTGCCTCCTTGTGTACTGTTTCTGTTTCAATGTCTTTTGCTTCTTCATTCTTTACTTCGTCCTATGCATTTAACGTTTTATCCAATTAACATGACAGTCACAACAAATTGATTTAATAACCATTGTCAGTCAACAAATATCATTAAAGTGTTTTTAAGCTGTAACGGAGATTTAACTTCATGTATAACCATTATCATTTGGTCAGATATCGATAGTTGCTTTGATTTATCCAAGGTAGAACATTTTTCGAACAACTTCCTACAGTTATTTCAGGACAAAGTGACGTACCTTATGATGGGAGAGCACATGAGATCTAATAAGTGACTTTTTAGATCTGCAAATTCCACAATATTCACAGTAATACCTCCTGATATCTTTAAATATTGGAAATGGGATGCGCACTTCTTCTTCTATATGGCAGGTCTCCATCTACATAAAAATGGACGAACATAAATTTGAGTGCAGCATAGGAGTGAATTAAGTCGTTTAAACTTTGTAAGCTTGCTGCTATATTCATTATTACAGGCTTTTAGATAGTAGATTATGCGAGAATTTCATACCTGATCGTCAAGATGAGATTTCTTCAGATTGGCCGCAAAGAGGAAGCGTAAGACGGGGACTCAAAAGTCAAAACCCTAATTCATGAAGTGCTATTTTCCCACAGTGCAGCAGGTATAATAATCGGGTCTGGTTTAAAATAAAGGTGCACTTTCAGTTGCTTAAAGCCCAATCATAGTAGCCTTAGAACGGGAAAAGGTATGGAGCTGAAAAGGACGGCGAGCTTCAGGAATTTTTTGCATGAAAATATAATAATATGGAAAAAAATAAAAATAAAAATCAGAGAAGTAGATTTTTTTTTATTATCATCACGGCATGCAAATTCATTTATTGTGAAATAACTAGAGTGTAATCTTCACGTAGTAGTGTTATCAAAAACTAGTATTTATACTTTAGTTATTGCTAAAAATAAAATTTTACGATACATGATAAATTTATTATGATAAATGAATTATAAATTAAAATGATATATGATGCTCCAACATAAGATTAAGGGTTCAATCCTCCCTATCTGCGTATCACCATGAGAAAATGTCCTAACTTAAGCAAAATATAAATTAAAATCGGTAATATTGTATCTGTAAATAATTTATGTTATGTAGATGAGTCGTGTTTAAAGCTTTGATAATCGCAAAATAATATTCCGTGACATTTGGTTAACTTACGAGTTTGGTAGGATTTAATATCACGTTGAAACTGAGAATGTTTATATATCCAATTTTTACCAATGTAATCTGTGCTGCATCGTGATGTTGTAAAATATAAATTTATCCTTCAAAAGTTGTTGAAAATGAAACTATGTTATGTAATGTAATATAAATTTCTTAAGGTCAATGAATTAGAAATTAAGATGATTTATTATTATCTATGTATACATATTATATTATGTGATTTAAATATCTTTATATTTGAATTAAAAATCAATTTTACATCACCTCAAAATATATGAATATTGTATATGTACTGAAATTCTCCTATTTTTAGGATTTATTAGAAAAATTAATGAATATTAGTTAACTGGATTTATTTAAATGGATTAAATTTAATATTCCACAGCTAGTTAAATGTATGAACTTGAATGTAAAATATTAGGAGAGAACCGAGAATGGTTTGTAAGTACTTGTAGAAATTTTGAAATATAGTTATTTGAAGTTAATAGAATTTATATAGTATAGTGTATTATAAACTCATTCAAGTGAATTAATCATAAAATGAATAATTAATGTATATAATTTATTATATGTGTGTGTGTATCCAAATGAAAAAATATTTTTACCAATTTGTTGTTGCACCTCTACTGTACATATTGAAACTGACATCTTTTAGGACTTATTTGATGTATTAATAAACGTTTGTTAACCAAGTATATCAACTAGTTTAAAGTTTGGATTATGAAAATAATTTAAATAAACGGTGGTTAGACGTTTCGATTTTGATGCGAGAGGTTACAGATCGAAACTTGCGTAGCATGATTCAAATAAATATTGAAATATAGTATATTGTATACTACATAAGACTTGTAGTGCTAATATGTATCAATTAAGTAATCAATTCACTACAAGGAAAACAGTATTTTTCGACGGTTGAAAAACCGTCGGAAAAAGCCGTCGGAAAATAAGGCGTCAGGGAGCAGTGTTTTCGACGGCTTCCGACACAGGGCGCCGAACGTTTTTCCGACAGCCTCCAACAGCTTCCGACGGATTCTGACACTTGTCGGAAGCTGTCGGAAACCGTCGAAAAAAATTGCCTATAGGCTGTCGGAAGCCCTCGGAAAACTGTTACTTGAAAGCTGTTGGAAGCCATCGGAAATCTGCTGTATTTTTTTATTCCTGCTGCAAATATAGCCTTCTATCCACATTTCTCATCCAAACACTATTACACCAATACTGCAGAATTCAGTATACAATATTCCAATCAAATATCAAAACCCAAACTACACAAAATTCATCAAACACACAAATACATCAAATTACATCAAAGTAAAATACATAATATACATAACCATTCCAACATTCACAACAACCCAAACAACAAGTGTTCTACCATGCCATACATACACAACATAACACAAAACCATCAACATCCACATCATCATACAACCACATGAACAAATGTATCAAACATAATCATACAAAAATCAACAACTAACTCCACCGTCTACCAAATCATACAAAACTAAAAAAACATACATGAAAAAGCAAGCAAAGCAATCAATCTCCTCCAGATCTAGAGCCAGCCGAGGAAGGGAAGCGGCCACAAGACTTCTACATGTACTCTAGCAACTGTGTGGTCTGTATGGCATGTTGGCGGTTCTGCTCCTCCAGCTGGGACACTCTAGCCCGCAAATCTTCGATATCTGCTAGATCGCTCTGCGCTCTATTCCGCCAACCCTGTCTCTGATTGCTGGCCTGCAATAAATATTTAATTTAGTTGTGTGATCTCTGTAAGTGTATGTACATATCTCTGTAAGCTAGTAAGTAACATAACATTCATATCTTCTGCCTTCTTGTGCTTTACTGGTGTAATAAAGTCATTTGGTTGGTTTGAATTCAAATTTGATATGGAGGATTTTTCAAGGTTCGAATATTTTTAAATAATGAAAAAATGAATAAAATTCAAGTTTATTGTTTTGAAAAGGTTCAAATAGCATATTTGAAGTATTTTAAGATAAAATTATATATTACAGCATAGAATTATGACTTAAATATCAAATTAGCAGTAAAATAAATTATTTACCACTTGATTGCCAAATCCGTATCGTCTGCCATGCTCTGCTGGATTCATAACGGACTCAAAAATAGCATCCTCCTCATCAGTCGTCAGCTGATCTCGATCCGTATCAGAAAGGAGTTTCTGGCGTTGCTCCATAAACTTTTCCTGCATTAACAAATTAATAACATCATATCTTATTTCATTATAGTTTGACAAACAGAACAATTACTAATACTGCATAAAATAAAATACGCTTACATGGCTCCTGTTGGATTTATCGTCGTGCCATGTATACAAAACAGTCCCGTCCATATTTACATGCTCGACAACATGCGTACGAGTGAACACGTTCATATAGCCCACGGGACCATGCGCCTCATCTTCCTAAAGTTGAATTTTACATACAATTATTATACATTTAAAATTATATAGCATAAACTATTTACAATTATCATTCAGTAAATTTACCAACTCCTGCCGATACTGTTGAAATGACTTCGACCCTCCGCGATGAGTGATGGGATTTTTATTTCTGTTTGCAGAGTTTCTATCCGACTCTATCTCTACATTCAAAATTTGATACATTATTTTTCGATCACGTCAAATAAATAATTCAAAAAAAATTAGTATACTTGCATTCGCCTCGTCGGTTTCTCAGTATCCCAACCATGCTTGTCATACGCTCTGTAACAACCCAGGATTTCTGTCAATTAAAATTCGTATATTTAATTGATTATAAATATTAATTAGTGAAATAAACAGTCGAATAAATTTTATTTCAAATAATTGGATTTAATTGGATAATTAAATCGATAATTTAATAGTTGAAATTACAGAAGTAATTGGAAAATTGGGTTAAATATGATTGAAAATGATTTGTAAAATTTTATTTTATCATATTGGAGTTAGAACAATGTTATAGAACTTTTAAAATTGAATTTAAAGTTAATTTGTGAAAATTGAATATTTTAATATTTAATTGACGAGTTAAAATAGCCATTTTTCAAACAGTCTCGGATTTCGATGAAACTAGTTTCATCGGATCCGTAATGTGATATTATTGTATGCTTTCAAATTTCGGGTCAACCGGATTTACCGTTTGTCCGGAGCAAGCCAAAACGCATAGAAATTTGGTTTAATCGATTTAATTTAAATTTTATCGTTTAATGTCGTAATTCGCAAAGATGATCGAATTAGCCTCCAAACCCTATTCCATTGTGTCTGAAACGCGGGGTAAACCCTAGAAACGCCAGTCGGCACGCTTCGTTTGGAGTTCGGAAAATTTTGGATGAATAGTAATTTGGAAATTTTCTATAAAAGGCTTAGATTATTTTCATTTGCAACAAGAAACAAAACCTAACCCTAATTCTAAGCCAGCCACCACTTATTCACCAATGGCCGAAAATCTCCCGAGTTCTTCCCTTAATTTTTTTAAATCCACAAGTTAATTTGATAAACTTCCAACTAAGAAATCGTAGAGGGCAACGGGTACTACGAATTCAACGACTGAGATCGGAAATGGAGCTGCGAGTTGATGGGAAATCTCGTTCGAACGTGCGCCGTTCGTGCTCGAAAATCAAGGTGTTGCCGTGACCGAGCTTGGTCGTACTCAGGGCGTGGGGGGTGGTGAGGGCCACAAGGTGAAGGTCGTTGATCGCGGAGGTCGCGATATTCAACCCTAGTTTGGGGTTATGGGTTCGGCCGTGCGTGATTTGCCTGGAAGCAACGTGTTTGGGAAGAAGCAAAAACATGTGGCCTTGATTTCATGTAGGAATTTGGACGGCCGTGATTGAAGGTTGAAGTTATAAAAAGAAATTTATGAATTGAAATTATATTAAATTCGTGTAATGTTTAAAAGTGTATAACTTTTTCATATGAGATCGAAAAATGACGAAACAACTTGCGTTGGTTTCGTTTTGTCGAGCACTACGCAATGGAGCTGGTTTGGAGCTAGTGAAAATTTCGGGTAAAATTAAACGCACGTTTAAATTTACCCGAAATAAAACACTACAACTGTTATCGGAAACTCAAGGTGAGAACTTCTCACTCAATCGAATTGTTTCGATTTAAATTTTAAATAGTTAGATTTAAAATTGATGATTGTATGCCTGGATGATAAATTATTATCTGTAGATGATTGAAATAGACATTATACGCCGTATATTAAGCAGAGGTTATTTATTAAAAACATATACCGCGATAATTCCATCTTGATTGGAATTGGTATTATATATGTACTTGGAGTCGATTTCCCGCATTATATAGCGGATGAAACCCTATTGCGCCGCATAATAGCGGATAATATTTTATAAATCCCATATACTGCGATATTCCATATTGGAACGGAATTGGTATTGTGCTAACATCTGTGGATGCAGGAAAAGAGGTTGGAGAGATCCAACTGGATTCCTCAACTGTATTGATTTATTTACAGATATTGTGATATTTGTTGATTATCATATTGATAAATGATGTTTTGATTGTCGTGATTGATATATTGTTGCTATTGCAGCATTGGCCTATTTTTGGAGTTTTAAAAATATTAAAGTAACGATTTTGAATTTAAAAGGATTTTAAAGTGATTTTTGAAGGTATATGTTTATTAAATTTTGAATTGTTAAAATAAATAAGCGTTATTATTATTATTATTATTATAAAAGTTATATGTTTTTGAAAAAATAATACTTAAGTATGATTTTGGAGTTATATATAAGCTTTAATAACGATTTGTAAATTATTAAAAAAATTGATTTATTTAAATTGGGATTTTGAATTATTATAAACGATTTATATATATACATAAAAGATTTAAAAATTGATATTTTATAAATTTAAAATATTGGAATTATAAAACGAGTTTATAAGTGTTAAAATGGAAGTATAAAGGGATTTCATAAGTGAATGAAATTTAAAGATTTATAAATTGTGAAGTTATAAAATGAATAGATTTTTGTAAAATAAAGGATTTATAAGTAATTAACTTACAAATTAGATTTTTGGTATAAAATTGAGTTATAAATTGAACTGGTAAATAAAAGTGATTTTATAAGTTGAAGTTTTTATAAAATATATATATATATATATATATATATATATATTTGTGTGTGTGTGTGAATTTATAAACGTTACTTATAAATCCGAAATCAATTGAATTTGATAAATTAAACATAGAAGATTATAAAAGGGGATATATTCGCGATTTTGGATAGCGAATTATCAATTATATGATAGGTGTAGTAATGAAGAGTTTGGTTGTGAATTATATCCACGATTTTGGACAGTGGATAATCTTTTAATAAATGTGTAGAAACACTGAATTGGGAAAATAAAGTATATTCACGATTCTGGACAGTGAATATATATTATTAAAGAAAATGGATATGTTTTTGGGGAAGTGATATTATAAAATGAAGTTAATTGTTTTAAAGATATTTTAAAATGTATTAACTATCGAAACCATAAATTTCAACATTCATTGTTGAAATAGACGTTTTCGAGAAATAAGGAAATGGTGGACTATAACATTGTTGTTATAGTAAATGATTTTCGAAAGGAAATATTTTATGTAGTATTGAGATTTATATATCTATTTTAAGTTTGAATCCCTATACTAGTGATTCTGGGTCGTCGTAACGATGTTTTACGCAACATTCGTTTTAACTCAAATAAATGTGTTTAAGCGCACGTTTTCCTTAAAGAATGAAATATATACTTAATTTCGATTTAAGTATATTGAATATTTTCCAAGTGTTGAAAATAAATGGATTTGTGAATTACTTATTATTAAATAAGTATGGAAATATTTATCCAATATGAAGCGAATATTTTGAGATTTTATCTTTTAAAGATAAATTGAAAATGAATATTAGAAATCGATTTGGAAATCGTATATTCATAGATATTTTGGAATTGTAAATTCACTATGGAATTTATAAAAGAAAGGGAAATTTGTTTAAAAATAAACGTTGATTTATTTTTGAAGTGTGGAAATAAATTTACGGATTCGAAACGTAAATATAAAGTAAATCGGTAAGGATTTATTTAATTGGTTTAAATGAACCATTTTGAAATGAAAATGAATAGAGATTTGTGAATATATCCCGTGTAGGGAAACGATTTGAAATTTGTTTTCAAAAGTTGTAAAAGTGATTTGAAATTTGTTTTCAAACGTTGAAGTGCGGAAAATATATATATCTTGTAAAGATATTTTGGAAAATAAATAATTTGGAAAATTATTTGGAATTTGGTGATGTTGTGCATACCTATTGATAGTTAAATAACTGACTATCAATATTTACCTTTAAATAGGTATTTGTTGCGATTTGTTTGAACTTGAATGCTACACTTATTTTTAAAATAAGCGCTCACTATTCGGGTTAGCTGGGAAATGACCTTTGGGTCGTATAACTCATTCCGAATATGTGATACGTCGTAATGGATAGCATTGATGACCGGTGTTGAAGACCGGATATTTATGAAAACGGAAGGATTACCATCGAATGTTTATGCATCGGCTGTTCCCCGATATAGAAATTTATTACCCTTTGTGATGGGAAGTCCGGTCGTGATTAGTGAATATCCGGATTGCAAGGACTTCTTTGTAAGTGTCTTCGGTTCCGTTCGATCCCGGAACGAACTTGTATGGATGTGTGTCTGACGTTACAATTTGAGATGTAAAGCTGGTTTCTATCAAATATATTTCCGTTGGTGGCGGAGAATTTATTCTCTTAGCTTAACACCCTTAGAGGTTATGTAGTTGATGGTTACTAGTTATACATTCTCAAATTGGTAATGTGGCATACAAAGTGCCATTGAGCATTTGATGATCAAAGCACAGCTTTTGTATAAAGCGTGGCTTTGTGGACGAGACTTCGTCGGACCTCACACCTCGGAAATGGTCAAAACAGGAAGGATGCAGCAAGGTTATTAGGGGGTAGCTCCCCTTTAGTGTATGTCATTCCTTCTGGATAGAGGTGGTATCATGGTATGGAGCCCAGATATTTAACCTATGTTGTTGCTGCAAATTTATTACTTTGTGGTTGTTGGAATCGAGGATCCTTGGATATAGATCGGTTACGATCGGGGAATGACATATTCGTGTCAGTAGTTACCCAGTTTGAAGGGTAACCCGGCCTTGTGTTGGCAGAGATCTAACCGTAACGTTAGGTTCTCGGGTCGTCTTTCCATAGGCGAACTTATGTGGCAATGGGAAGTTCCTTGGCCTGACCATTTGTTGGAAATTCAAAGAAACAATACGATCTTGTACGGTTTTAGTTGTAGAAACTATCATTCACTTATGGTGGTCACCACTATTTGGATGGTAGCTATAGTAGGCATAAGTGCGAAATGCCTATGCTGGCTAAGATTTATATCTTTACTTTTGAAATGTATTCTACACTATGCACTAGTAATAATATCAAATGTTTCTTTTTAATGCGTATCAAGCATCTTTGACTATCATAAGGAGAAATCTCCTCTGATTCTGCGTTTGCATTGTGTGTGTGTGCGGGAGGCCTTATGGTAGTCTCATTTTCCAAAAAGCATTGCGAATCTATTTTAAAATATCCCTTGGTTTGTTTTAAAGATAAATAACTGTTTTAAGTTCTCACACCAGTCTCATGACTGACCTGGAGTTTATTGTTTTCCTTCCTAAACTCTAGGTGCCCACCAATTTCCACACGGGCAGTCTAGAGTTAGGTTATCCGGATATTCTGGAATTCAGGAGTTGCTGTAGGCAAGCTGGATGGCATGGCGTATTCACCAGTATATAGTATTTCTTTTCTGCTGTTTGTTGTTGTACACTCTGATGATGTAATGTAATATGATGTAATGTAATAACCGATATAGTTCTTTGTTTAAAGATTATTCATTTATTTATTATATATTGTTCCGCTGCGATTGTGAGATTTTGATATTGTTTCTGTTGTTTTTTTCTTTCTCTCTTCTTCTATCTTCTACCTCTTCTTTAACCCTAATGGTACGGTTTTCCAGCCTTCGATTGCTCGGCAGTTGATACAATGGACGTATTAATGTCGACCTTCGTGCGTCGAAAAATCGCATTCGTTACATTTGGTATCAGAGCTTATGGTTAAGCGACAACCTTTGCTCTGTTGGGTATTACTAATTAGAGATAGAGTCAGTAGTACTCTAGAATGAGTGTGAGTGTAATAATAGCTATGAGCACGTATTTGTTAGTGAATATAAAAATGTTTCATATTGTGTTTGCTTATCCGTTGAGCTGTTTGTGAATTCTGGTCGGTAGATGGGACGCCATATTATCGATAGGGGTTTCTAAACTCTTAAACGAGATAAACCGACATAGTATCATTTTAAATTGGGTAAATGAAATAATTTTACCTTGATTATGTTTTATATATAAAGGAATAATTTTTCAAAATTATTAAAGTGTATATGAATTGATTGTTTGCTTGTTGAACAAGTTAAATAAGAACAACAGCTGTAAAAGAAGGAATTGTATAAGCAAATGAATTATAAGTATGAAGTTATAATTAAAATGATTTACACTTGTGGAATAATCTTATATATAAGAAGTGAAATTATATAAGTAAAAGATTTATAAATGTGATTTATAATCTAAAAACAAAATTCCAGAGAAGTGTTTTGAAAGGATTTGATATTTTGGTAAATTGTTTTGGAGAAATTAAAGCTCTAAACTCTTTTTGGTCGTTGGAAAATAATTCCGATGATGATTACAACATCATCGGTGTTCATTTTTGGGTTTCCAAAAGAGGAATTGCTGCCAGATTATTTTAAATGAAAGTTGTTTGGAAAATTTAGGTTTGGGTTTTGGAAATTCAAAAGGTAATTTGAATTGATTTCAAAAATGGTTTTGAAAGGTTGAAAAGACTATGGAATCCTATTTAAAATATTATGGGAATGATAAATGAGTTGATAACTTATACAATTTGAATTTTGATAGAATAAATTTAACTTAAAGGATGGGGTTAAATTAAAGGAAGTATAAGTGAATCAATAAAAATCCAAGTGGTAATTGTTGAATATAAGTTGTATAACTTATAAAACGAGAAAATGTAAGTGAAACCAATTATTAAAATGGTTAAACAATTTGGTTAAGCAAAACAAAAATCTGGATTTGAACAAGTGGTGAAAATTTGACTTTGGTAAAAGTTAAATAGAAACGAAATCTGAATTGGATTTATAAGTGAAAATTTAAGTTAAGCTAAACAAATGATGTTTGAAATAGAATATAACTTAAGTGAAGTTGAATAAAGTTGATTTTGGTGTCGAAGTAAATTAATAAGTGAATTAATGAAATGAAGTCATTAAGATTTTGAACTTGAGTTACATAAATGAAATTCAACCTTATATTGTTAAAGGAATTAGCAATTGAATTAATAAATGGATTGAATGCTAATCAATTGAATGTAAAATAAATTGATAAGAAATAATGGATGTAAGCGTAAATTCATTAGAAGCTAATGAAGTTGAGAAGTTGAATAATTGAATAAAAATCAATTTGATATACACCAATTGGAATTAAAAGTGTTGGACCAAATTGAATGTAAATTAAATAATTTGGTTTTGTTGAATATACATTGGTTGTCATATGGATGTTAGTTGATTGTATATAAATTCATTAAGTGTTAATGAAATTGAATTAGCAAAATTTGAAAGCTAAAGTAATTGAATCCAAATTGGAAGTAAATGAATATGAACTAAATTTGATTCAATTTGGAAGTAAACTAATGTGAATGTAAATTAGTGAATATGAACTAACTGAAAAATGAATGAATGGATATTTATAAAATCCAATGTCAACAAATCAAATGTGATTAAATTGAAAACCAATTCATTGAATATTAATGAGAAGTGAATATATATTGATTTGATATGGATTTGTTGGATGGTAGTTGTTTGGTAGTTGCATTTATTGCTTTTGTTGCATTTGCTATGTTGGCACATGTAGTTGTTATGTTACTACATGTTGTATATTGATATTATTTTCATATATACATGTTTATCATTTGTTTGTTGAGTGTTTAATAGGTGCGGATTACGCATTGCTTCGCTTTTGGAGCTCGCTTTCGCGCTATATTAGCCGTATATGCTCGCTAATAATAAATAAGGTACATATCTCGGATTAATATCATACTTTTACACTTTTTTCCCTACGGGATGCCTCAGCACTTGATGAGATGTATATTTGTGATATATATACTGTCAATTTTTTTCGGATCGAGCCGCGTAAAGGAGACTCTAGCGAAACTTTTCGAAAATTTAAGGCGTTAGAATATTTTTAAGAAAATTGAGAAATTTTTGAAAACTAAGTTTGGATTTGGAAACTTAGTAAAGATTTTGTAAGAAGTTTAACTATGAATTTTGGAAAAGTTAAACACTTAATAGATTTGAAAAATCTAAATTGAACTGTTTGTTTTGGAAAATTAATGGATTATGTAACTTTTTCTTACTTGATAATTTCGAGGACGAAATTCTTTTAAGGGGGGAAGTTTGTAACGACCCAGAATTTCTGTCAATTAAAATTCGTATATTTAATTGATTTTATATTAGTAAGTGAAATCAAACAGTCGAATAATTTTATTTCGAATAATTGGATTTAATTGGATAATTAAATCGATAATTTAATAGTTGAAATTACAGAAATAATTGGAAAATTGGGTTAAATATGATTGAAAATATTTTGTAAAATTTTATTTTATCATATTGGAGTTATAACAATGTTATAGAACTTTTAAAATTGAATTTAAAGTTAATTTTTGAAAATTGAATATTTTAATATTTAATTGACGAGTTAAAATAGCCATTTTTCCAAATAGTCTCGGATTTCGACGAAACTAGTTTCATCGGATCCGTAATGTGATATTATTATATGGTTTCAAATTTCGTGTCAACTGGATTTACCATTAGTCCGGGGCAAGCCAAAACGCATAGAAATATGGTTTAATCGATTTAATTTAAATTTGATCGTTTATCACCGTAACTCCCAAAGATGATCGAATTAGCCTCCAAAACCTATTCCATTGTGTCCGAAACGTGGGGTAAACTCTAGAAACGCCAGCCGGCACGCTTCATTTGGAGTTCGAAATTTTTTGGATGAATAGTAATTTGAAAATTTTCTATAAAAGGCCTTCACTATTTTCATTTGCAACACGAAACAAAACCTAACCCTAATTCTAAGCCAGCCGCCACTTATTCACCAATGGTTGAAAATCTCCAGAGTTCTTCCCTTAATTTCTTCAAATCCACAAGTTAATTTGATAAACTTCCAACTAAGAAATCGTAGAGGGCAACAAGTACTACGAATTCAACGGTTGAGAACGGAAATGGAGACGCGAATTGATGGGAAATCTCGTTCGAACGTGCGCCGTTCGTGCTCGAAAATCAAGGTGTTTCTGTGACCGAGCTTGGCCATACTCAGGGCGATGGTGGGGGGTGGTGAGGGCTACAAGGTGAAGGTCGTTGATCGACCTGAACTTGATCGTGGAGGTCGCGATATTCAACCCTAGTTTGGGGTTATGGGTTCGGCCGTGCGTGATTTGCCTGGAAGCAACGTGTTTGGGAAGAAGCAAAAACATGTGGCCTTGATTTCATGTAGGAATTTGGACGGCCGTGATTGAAGGTTGAAGTTATAAAAAGAAATTTATGAATTGAAATTATATTAAATTCGTGTAATGTTTAAAAGTGTATAACTTTTTCATACGAAATCGAAAAATGACGAAACAACTTGCGTTGGCTTTGTTTTGTCGAGCATTACGCAATGGAGTTGGTTTGGAGTCGTTTGGAGCTAGTGAAAATTTCGGGTAAAATTAAACGCACGTTTAATTTTATTCGAAATAAAACGCTACAACTGTAATCGGAAACTCAAGGTGAGAACTTCTCACTCAATCGAATTGTTTCGATTTAAATTTTAAATAGTTAGATTTAAAATTGATGATTGTATGCATGGATGATAAATTATTATCTTTGATGATTGAAATAGACATTATACGCCGTATATTAAGCGGAAGTTATTTATTAAAAACATATACCGCGATACTTCCATCTTGATTGAAATTGGTATTATATATGTACTTGGAGTTGATTTCCCGCATTATATAGCGGATGAGACCCTATTGCGCCGCATAATAGCGGATAATATTTTATAAATCTCATATACTGCGATATTCCGTATTGGAACGGAATTGGTATTGTGCTAACATCTGTGGATGCAGCGAAACAGGTTGGAGGGATCCAACTGGATTCCTCAACTGTATTGATTTATTTACAGATATTGTGATATTCGTTGATTATCATATTGATATATGATGTTTTGATTGTCGTGATTGATATATTGTTGCTATTGCAGTATTGGCCTATTTTTGGAGTTTTAAAAATATTAAAGTAACGATTTTGAATTTAAAAGGATTTTAAAGTGATTTTTGAAGGTATACGTTTATTAAATTTTGAATTGTTAAAATAAATAAACGTTATAATTATTATTATTATAAAAGTTATATTTTTTTTGAAAAAATAATACTTAAGTATGATTTTGGAGTTATATATAAGCTTTAATAACGATCTGTAAATTACTAAAAAAATTGGTTTATTTAGATTGGGATTTTGAATTATTATAAACAATTTATATATATATATAAGATTTAAAAATTGATATTTTATAAATTTAAAATATTGGAATTATAAAACGAGTTTATAAGTCTTAAAATGGAAGTATAAAGGGATTTCATAAGTGAATGAAATTTATAGATTTATAAATTGTGAAGTTATAAAATGAATAGATTTTTGTAAAATAAAGGATTTATAAGTAATTAACTTACAAATTAGATTTTTGGTATAAAATTGAGTTATAAATTGAACTGGTAAATAAAAGTGATCTTATAATTTGAAGTTTTTATAAAATATATATGTGTGTGTGTGTGTGTGTGTGTGAATTTATAAACGTTGCTTATAAATCCGAAATCAATTGAATTTGATAAATTAAACATAGAAGTTTATAAAAGGGGATATATTCGTTATTTTGGATAGCGAATTATCAATTATATGATAGGTGTAGTAATGAAGAGTTTGGTTGGGAATTATATCCACGATTTTGGACAGTGGATAATCTTTTAATAAATGTGTAGAAACACTGAATTGGGAAAATAAAGTATATTCACGATTCTGGACGGTGAATATATATTATTAAAGAAAATGGATATGTTTTTGGGGAAGTGATATTATAAAATGAAGTTAATTGTTTTAAAGATGTTTTAAAATGTATTAACTATCGAAATCATAGATTTCAACATTCATTGTTGAAATAGACGTTTTCGAGAAATAAGGAAATGGTGGACTATAACATTGTTGTTATAGTAAATGATTTCCAAAAGGAAATGTTTTATGTAGTATTGGGATTTATATATCTATTTTAAGTTTGAATCCCTATACTAGTGATTTTGGGTCGTCGTAACGATGTTTTGCGCAACATTCGTTTTGACTCAAATAAATGTGTTTAAGCGCACGTTTTCCTTAAAGAATGAAATATATACTTAATTTCGATTTAAGTATATTGAATATTTTCCAAGTGTTGAAAATAAATGGATTTGTGAATTACTTATTATTAAATAAGTATGGAAATGTTTTTCCAATATGAAGTGAATATTTTAAGATTTTATCTTTTAAAGATAAATTGAAAATGAATATTAGAAATCGATTTGGAAATCGTATATTCATAGATATTTTGGAATTGTAAATTCACTATGGAATTTATAAAAGAAAGGGAAATTTGTTTAAAAATAAACGTTGATTTATTTTTGAAGTGTGGAAATAAATTTACGGATTTGAAACGTAAATATAAAGTAAATCGGTAAGGATTTATTTAATTGGTTTAAATGAACCATTTTGAAATGAAAATGAATAGAGATTTGTGAATATATCCCGTGTAGGGAAACAATTTGAAATTTATTTTCAAAAGTTGTAAAAGTGATTTGAAATTTGTTTTCAAATGTTGAAGTGTGGAAAATATATATATCTTGTAAAGATATTTTGGAAAATAAATAATTTGGAAAATTATTTGGAATCTGGTGATGTTGTGCATACCTATTGATAGTTAAATAACCGACTATCAATATTTACCTTCAAATAGGTATTTGTTGTGATTTGAATGCTACACTTATTTTTAAAATAAGCGCTCACTATTCGGGTTAGCGGGGAAAAGACCTTTGGGTCGTATAACACATTCCGAATATGTGATACATCATAATGGATAGCATTGATGACCGGTGTTGAAGACCGGATATTTATGAAAACGGAAGGATTACCGTCGAATGTTTCTACATCGGCTGATCCCCGATATAGAAATTTATTACCCTTTGTGATGGGAAGTCCGATCGTGATCAGTGAATATCCGGATTGCAATGACTTCTTTATAAGTGCCTTCGGTTCCGTTCGATCCCGGAACGGACTTGTATGGATGTGTGTCTGACGTTACAATTTGAGATGTAAAGCTGGTTTCTATCAAATATATTTCCGTTGGTGGCGGAGAATTTATTCTCTTAGCTTAACACCCTTAGAGGTTATGTGTTGATGGTTACTAGTGATACATTCCCAAATTGGTAATGTTGCATACGAAGTGCTGTTGAGCATTTGATGATCAAAGCACAACTTTTGTATAAAGCGTGGCTTTGTGGACGAGACTTCGTCGGACCTCACACCCCAGAAATGATCAAAACAGAAAGGATGCAGCAAGGTTATTAGGGGGTAGCGCCCCTTTAGTGTATGTCATTCCTTCTGGATAGAGGTGGTATCATGGTATGGAGCCCAGATATTTAACCTATGTTGTTGCTGCAAATTTATTACTTTGTGGTTGTTGGAATCGAGGATCCTCGGATATAGATCGGTTACGATCGAAGAATGACATATCGTGTTAGTAGTTGCCCAGTTTGAAGGGTAACCCGACCTTGTGTTGGCAGAGATCTAACCGTAACATTAGGTTCTCGGGTCGTCTTTCCAGAGGCGTACCCATGTGGCAATAGGAAGTTCCTTGGCCTGACCATTTGTTGGAAATCTAAAGAAACAATACGATCTTGTACGGTTTTAGTTGTAGAACCTATCATTCACTTATGGTGGTCACCACTGTTTGGATGTAGCTATAGTAGGCATAAGTGCGAAATGCCTATGCTGGCTAAGATTTATATCTTTACTTTCGAAATGTTTTCTACACTATGCACTAGTAATAATATCAAATGTTTCTTTTTAATGCGTATCAAGCATCTTTGACTATCATAAGGAGAAATCTCCTCCGATTCTGCGTTTGCATTGTGTGTGTGCGGGAGGCCTTATGGTAGTCTCATTTTCCAAAAAACATTGCGAATCTATTTTAAAATATCCCTTGGTTTGTTTTAAAGATAAATAACTGTTTTAAGTTCTCACACCAGTCCCATGACTGACCTGAAGTTTATTGTTTTCCTTCATAAACTCTGGGTGCCCACCAATTTCCACACGGGCGGTCTAGAGTTAGGTTATCTGGATATTCAGGAATTCGGGAGTTGCTGGAGGCAAGCTGGATGGCATGGCGTATTCACTAGTATATAGTATTTCTTTTCCGCTGTTTGTTGTTGTACACTCTGATGATGTAATGTAATGTAATGTGATGTAATGTAATAACTGATATAGTTCTTTGTTTAAAAATTATTCATTTATTTATTATATGTTGTTCCGCTGCGATTGTGAGATTCTGATATTGTTCTGTTGTTTTTTTTCTTTTCTCTCCTCTTCTATCTTCTACCTCTTCTTTAACCCTAACGGTACGGTTTTCCGACCTTCGATTGCTCGGCAGTTGATACAGTGGACGTATTAATCTCGACCTTCGTGCATCGAAAAATCGCATTCGTTACACGCTCTCACCTATCCACCGTGGTTTCTTACCAGATTTCTTAATTTTTGATATTGAGTCCATATGGTTCTTGCGCATCTTCTTCATCCATTATCCTCGTGCCAGCAGCATATCGTCTGTCTGGATGTCTATCTCAGCCCGCGTTTCACGATAAAAAGCAAAAAAAGATTACATTGTAAACGATAAACAATAGAAAAACGACAAAAACGAATTAAAAATGGAAAACAGAAAAATATACATGTAGGACATCCTGCCATACACACTCTATGATGTGAGGAGGGACGTTATCCCACTTCGGCTAGCAAGCACTCATCCTACCGCGATAAGAAGTTTTAGAGACATCCAGCACAACCTTCGAGGAAAGGAGGTCGAACCCCTGTTTTTAAATACGATACAGATACGTACGTACGTATATCGTAAAAAAATTAGACGCTGAATAAAATTAAATTCTTACCTCTCTGCTCTAGGGACTAACGAAACTACTGGACGCTGTGACTCTTGCGATGGGCCACTGCCATCGCCTCCTGATGATCGGGAAGAGCTCCTACCTCTATATAACATTATGATAAACATGTGACATATATACACATCATTATATAAGAGAATAATAACGTGATAATGAAATATATTTCATATGTAAATGACATCAACGGTGTAAATTGCTTAATTAATGACTGAAACGGAAATAGAAATGGAAGTGTGTTATACTTGATTCATAATGGGCGTACTTTTCCGACGATCAGCAGATTTCATTGCATTTTTAATAAAAATTGCTAAATAAATGACAAATGGAAATGACATAAAACATGTAAACAATGGTAAACAGATTTGGTTTCATAGTCACATCAATTTCATAATACATCAAGAATTTAAAATAGTTACATCAATTGCAAAAAAATCAGATTCAGATTTATATCAGTCATCATCGTCTTATGATTCAGATTCAGTCTCGTTTTCTACGATATTTTCCTCTGCAATGTCAAACGCTTCTACCAAAACATTTGATTCATTGATCATAGGACCAAAATCTGTATGATCGTCTATAATTATTATTTCGTTATTTTGCTCAAGATCTGCCTGATAAACTTGTTCGTCCGAAATATTCTTCCCATCGAATGTGAATCTGGCCTTTGTTTTAAAAACTGCAGACCAATCTGCTTTATCTCGTTTTAGAGACGGATAAGGAGCGTAATAAACTTGCAATGCTTGTTTGGCTAGTACAAAGGATCATACTTGTGATAGTGCGATGTATGTTTTATTTCGATAAGATTATAATCCTTGTGCACATTAATTTCAGAACCTGGAACATTGCTAAACCAATTGCATCTAAATAGAAACACCTCCTCCGCGGGTCGTGAGAAATATGTAGTTGCAAAATTTGTGTTAGAATGCCATAAAAATCATTTAAGTGATTTTCTGGATCGTCACTACCTTTAACAAATACGCCAGCATTATTTATTAATTTTTCTGCACCATATTCTTTGGTGTTAAATTTACATTCATTGACGAAATATATTAGATATGTCTTGACCACTCTTTTTGATCCCATCGCAAGATGTTTCAACCCTTCGTCAACAACACAATTTATCGGCTCATAAACGTAATTTGAAAACCAACCGGAAAATTCTTTATTGAAATCTCCGTTCGGATGTTCACGTTCATAAATACATTAGGTTATACACGCGCATGCATTATAGAAAAGAATAAAACACAAATTATTATTTCAGATTACCTAACAAATGGTGCAACCACGACACAATTTAGAAGAATATAAGTGTGTGCTACATGAAGATCTCTATCGTCTAGCCGTACTTCTACACATTTTCCAAAAGGCCGACCATGTTGTCTAAAAATAGACAACATTGCTTGAGAGGACTCTTGTTCGTCGCCTTCGTCATTACGAGGAACACTTTCAAATGAAATATTCACATGGTCACTGAAATAGTGAGAGAAAAAGAAAGAAGCTTCTTCTTCGATGTAAGATTTACATATCGAACCTTCTACTCGTGCTTTTTACCTCGCTTTTTTCTTCAGATGATTCAAATATCTATGCAAAATTAATTTATATTAACTTCATCTTTCAAATGCAATTAAATTACATGATAACATATTACATACCTCTCAAATGGATACAACCATCCATATTAGACAGGATCTCGAAGTCGTGCTTCAGATTGGAGATGAACAGGAAAATGTTCCATTACATTAAAAAAAACCTGGCGGAAATATTTTCTCTAATTTGCAAAGCAATATAGGAATATCCACTTCAAGTTTACGTAAACATTGCATTTTTAAAGTAGTCGAACAAAGCTCTTTGTAAAACATACTAAGCTCCGTTACTACCTACCAAACTATTAACGGCTGTAGTTCTTTGAACATAACGGGAAATAAATTTTCCAACATTATGTGACAGTGGTGACTTTTCATTCCGCTCAATCTACCATTTTTAAAGTCAACACATCTAAGAAGATTTGATGATATCCCATCAGGAAATCTTAACCCTTCCACCCATTTTAACACAGTTTTAACTTGATTATTATCTAATTCGTAACATGCTTTGGGGTTTTTTACTGTCATTTGGTTTCATACGAAGCTTAGGACGTTTGCATAATTCTTCTATATCACGTCTTGATTTCAAATCATCCCTCATATTTTCTCATTGTGCATCAAATCTATATTATGACGAAGTATAAGATGTTTCCAATACGGAAACTCCCAAAAAATAGTTTGTTTGCACCAGTTATGAACAACTGATTTGCCTTCAATTTCTGTTTGCTATCCAGTTTCATATATCCTTGGATAGTCTCTAACAAGTTCATATATGTCTTTGCTTGACCATATCGTCGGTGGTTGTCTGGTTTCTACTCTATTAGTTAAAAAGTTTTCTTGTCTCCTCTGAATGGATGATTTACATGGAGAAAATATCGATGACAGTCAAATCATGAAATTTTCTTACCATGAGGTAAAGAAAACGCTCATGTTTCATTCATGCAATATGGACATGTTAGACGACCGACAGCACTCCATCCTGAAAGCATTGCATAGGCAGGAAAATCACTTATAGTCCACAACAAAGAAGCAAACATACGAAAAAATTTCTTGGACACATCGTATGTTTCTACTCCTTCGTTCCACAGTATTTTTAACTCCTCAATCAACGGTTGTAAATATACATCTATTCCTTTTGTCGGATCGTCGGGGTCAGGAACGACAACAGTAAAAAACACATATTGCATTTTCATACACATCCATGGAGGTAAATTATACGGTGTGGCGATAATGGGCCAACATAAATATTTAGAACCAAATTGAGAAAATGGAGAAAAGCCGTCAGTACATAATCCCAATCTAACATTTCGACTCTCCGCTGCAAAATTTGGATACGTTTTATCGAAATGCTTCCATGCTTCTTCATCGGCCAGATGTGTCGACGTACCCTCTTCCTCTATTCTCACACTATGCTATCTCATATTAGATGCAGTTACAGAAGATGCATATAATCTTTGAAGCCTTGGAGTTATGGGTAAGTAATACATACACTTGTACGGAACTTCCTCCCTCTTCTTTTTTCTTGGTTTGTCTCTCTCCTGATTACAAATTTTACAATTTTTAAGGTTTGCGTCTTCTTTCCAAAACAACATGCAACCTTTTAAGCATGTATCTATTTTCTGATAAGGTAAACCAAAAGCCGACATAAGTTTTTAAACTTCATAGTAATTTTCATACATTTGATTATCAGGCTGCATATGTCTTTTTGCAGCTTGTACAACAGGCGTAAACCCATCTTCAGTGATATTGTATTTTGACTTCATCGCAATGTATTCTGCGATTGCTAACAGCTAATTGTCGCTTTTACAACCATCCCAAATAGGTTTCTTAGCAGCATCTAGTAAATCATAAAAAAAATTTGCTTCAATATTTGGTTCTTCAACATTTCCATCATTGTCGTCAACTTCAACCATAGAAAACATTGATCGTGCTGCATCTTCGACCATATTTTCTATACGGGTCGTCGTAACTATTTCGTTAATGATACTTTCAGACTCTACAAAAGTATTTGCTACAACTTCTCCATGCCGATCTCAAACATAATACTCGGGTACGAAACCGTTATGGCACAAATAAACTTTCACAATATCTGGTAACAAATACTTCAAATGTCTATACCTATTACACGGACAACGAATTTATGGATTGTTTTCGTCATTACTTAAAGCAAATACAACAAATACGTTTATACCATTATAAAAATCTTCTTTTATTGAGCCCCTCGGTCCTTTTCTTTTGTACATACATCTCCTCCGATCAATAAAATAATTAATCATTTTTCCTATTTGAGAAAATGAGAAGTTCAAAATTTAATATTTATTTTCAAGAATACAAATTCGAAAAAAATTATTTTCATGGTCGTATAATATATGAATTTAAAGAACTACTTCACAAATTTAAAAATATTTTCAAATAGGGCACATTTTATTTTTTAACGTATCGATACAAAAAATTGTACAATTTTTTTCCATGGTTAGACATCCTACTTCCCATTACAAACACAGTAAGCATTTACATTTTGTATATTACTTCGTCTCAAACGATTCAACAAAATTTCAGCAGCATTTCCCTTTTGTTGCCTACATTGTACACAATGCGTGTACGCAGGAAACAAAAAAGAAAAGTTAGGCCGAAATTTTATGAACCGTTTGAGACGAAGTAGTATACAAAATGTAAATGATTACTGTGTTCATAACTTGTCCAATACAGGGACAAATCCAACAAATATTGTACCAGATAAATATAAACGGTCGTTTTTTGAAAAAAACGGCTATTTATACAACGATCATGTACAACACTCGTCAGACGGGGCCAAAAACTCTCTAAGGGGCATTTGTCAATTAGATGTGCGCATTTTATGAAAAAATACAGTTGTACTAACTGTTCACATTTACAAAAATATATTTTAATTTAACACATTTATTCGACATATTACATCAACTTAAGGCTCGTTCGATGCATTTTTTTTGTTGCATAAGTCAATACGTGCACAATATAATATTTCTAGCTCGTGCATTCATTTGATCTTATTCCAACTAACACAATACAATGATAGCAGCGCTAAACACATATACAATCGTAGAATCAATGCATACACAATGATTTACATATACACGAACAACCACAAATTATACACGTTTTTCACAATTTCACGATAAAGATGAAATAGGAATACCATGGAATGCTAGAAACTATTATAACACTATTGGAAATAATTTCAATCACTAATTAGCCTTAATTTAACAACTTATGCAAATCTGGATTTAGGGTAAAAATTAGATTTTGTCGAAAATAAGAGATTATACCTGAGCTAGAGAGCAATAGACGTTGATTACGCAGCCGGGGATGATCCGAAAGCTCGAAATTGATGATTGGAAGCTTGGAGAAGAGATATGGGGATTTTGGGTTAAAAAATTTCGTATGAAAATGAGGAAGAAGGAGGCTCGGCTGACCCTGTAAATCACGATTTTCAGACGGCCGCCGATGGCTCGTCGGAAGCCGTCAGACGCCGTCACCCGACCCTGTCGCTTTTCGACACTTTCCTAGTAGTGATTTCAAAAAAATGTAAAGAAATGTATGAACTTTAACGTACAATATTGGATGAGAATTGGGAGATTCTTTTTAAATGTTTGTAGTTATTTTTAAAAAGCAGTTATTGAATATAAAATAATGGGAGAAATTTAGTAGAATAAACGTAAAATGGTAAATTATTATATTCTGGACATAAAATATATGGACTTAGAGAGAATTAAGGAGAATGAAGAAAACTCCCTGAAATTAATAAAAGAGCTTTAAATACGATTATTGTATGCATAGACAAAAATTAAAACTGTATGTAATAAAAATATATTGGTCGTGATTTCTCGAAGTACTATAGGAAGGTGGAAAATACTAGGGATGAGCATTTAACCGACTTAACCGACGTCGACCGAACCGCTTTAACCGATTTTATTGGTTAACCGAACTTTCGGTTAACCGACCGATCTTAACCATTGATTTTCGGTTCGGTTGACGGTTAACACAGTGGTTAACCGCGGTTAACTGTTTAACCGACCAAGTTTTCATCATTATTGGTATTCGGTTTCTAATAAAGCGTAACCCTGCCCGGTTACTTAACAAAACCCTAAAGTAAATAAAAAAACTAAAATAGTAAAATATCTGCATTACAGAAATAGGAATCCCGCAGCCGCTTCTTGCCTTCTTTCGTTTTCGCATTTCCTAAATCAATTCTCCAGTTTAATTAAAAAAACTAAATCTACTAATTTGTTATCATCAATCGATTTTGATTTGCAGATCCTCCATAGCTTTCGATGTGCAGATCCACTATCAATATCCAAAATCTCCTATCGATTTTGCAAAAATATCTAGAAACCCTAATCAATCTTTGTGCTGCAACTTGCTAATCGCATTAATTTGGCATTTAGACTTTGAAATATGGTGATTACTGGCAGAAAGAGGAAGAATGCGAGTTTGTTTTCACTTTATCTATTTTCTTTAATTATGTAGGTTTAGTATTATTATGCTGCTCAATTGCTGCTGCCTGCTAACTGAAAGTGGATTTTCCAATGCTTTCCATGCCATATACTAACATAATTTTCCCAGTATTATTCAATTATGCTTCAGTTTATTTGCATAATATAAATATATATGAACTACAGCTTTAATATGATTTTTTTTGATATGAACTGTTTTTATATATCAGTTATGAATTGTTTTAATATAAATATATATGAACTGTTTTAATATGAACTGTTTAATTTTTATTTATTAGTCAACTGAATTGTTTGATTATTTATTTTTAGGTGACAGGTATTTGAAAGTAGATAGTTGATTAAATTTATTTGTAATATCTAAATTTTATAGTAATATCCTTTTAAGTATTGATATTATTATTAGTTTACTAAATAGTTTAATTTACAGTGTTAAATTTCCACGAATATCCAGTTAAAATTGACAGTAAAATTGACATTATTAACATCTAATTAAAATTATCAGTAAAATCTATAATATATTATAGTTTACTGATTTACAATATTAAATCTGTAATATTATTTATAGACTTATAGTAATACTACCTTTGGAAACTTATGGATTTCAAGTATACTAATTTTCAATATGCACCAAATTTATATATATTGCTTCAAATTTTCAATATATACTTTATTTCTTGTACTAAAAACCTTATATATATTGCTTTAAATTTATACGGTTTCTATTTTCTAACATATATAAGCTTTGAATATATCTTAGTTCTAAGAATACCAATTTCTTATACATTAGTTTTTTAGGATGTATATACTATATAGTTTCCAATGTGGCAGTGATTTTAAAAGTTGAAAGGTTTCAAAGTATGTATCAGTATTTGCAAAGAAATCTAGGCATGATTTTGAAATGCATATTAGCTCCATATGTAAATATATATGCATTGGTTTTTGAAAATATAACAATCTATTCTGATATTTTTATAGTAAATTTACTGCATATAATATCTATAAAAATTTAAGTAGTTAGAACTGAAATAGTTTATAAATTTACGGTTAAGTATGAACATGTAGATAGTTTAAGTTTTATGAACTTAAATTATTCATAGTAGCAAATAGTATGAACTATTTTTACAGTAGATAGTTTAATTTTCTTATACTCCGTATTTTTTGTAAATACTTAAGTATGAGCATGTAAATAGTATGAACTTAACTGTATATTAATTTAATGGTATGAACTTAACTGTATATTAATTTTTGTTTTTCATGCGCTATAACAGGTACAAATAGGTAGTTCTAGAGAAAAAAGAGATGACGATGAGTTTGTGGAAGAAGCGGATGATGAGGAAACCGACGAAGAAGACATCAATATTAGAAAACCACCTCTACATCCGGTGCGCAAGCCTTCTTCTAGAAAGCCTTCTCCGGTATGGGAATATTTTACTGAAGACGCTTATTTCAATTTTCAAAAATGTGTATGCAACCATTGTGGTCAACAATTTGCATATGATTCTAAATCAAATGACACTACACATTTAAATTACCATATAAAACATTCGTGTAAGTCCATTTCCCGTGATATTGATAAGAGACAAAAAACTTTAGCTTTTGGAACAAATAGCGATAGTGAATGTAGTTGCAATCTTATCGCATGGTCATTCAATAAAAAGGAATGTAGAAAAACATTAGCTCGAATGCTAGTTATTGATGAACTCCCTTTTAGTTTTGTGGGGGTGAAGGATTTCTTTAATTTTGTCGAGAATTGTGTCCTGATTTTGAATTTCCTTCACGTAGAACAATTTTTGTGTGACTACTAGTCACAAAGGAGAAAATATTGGAAAAGTTATTGTCCATTGTATCAAAAAATAGAAACTCAAAAGAATAGTGTTTAACACCGTCGATAATGCTAGTGCAAATAATGTGGCAATTAATTGTGTGAAAAGCAAATTAAATGATTATAATGGTGGTTGTGTTTTGAATGGTGATTTCATGCATATTCGTTGTTGTGCTCATATAACCAATTCAATCGTCAATGATGGGCTAAAAGAAATTAGTAGCACTATAGCTGGAATTCGTACTGCAGTCAGATTTGTGAGATCATCTCCATCACGATTGAATAAATTTATGCTTATTTTGGAAATTGAGAATAAATCTATGCTTATTTTGGGTATACCGACTAGGTGGAATTCAACATATTTGATGTTAGAAGCATCTTTAAAATAAAAAAAGGTTTTTGATGATATGAATGAAAATGATGGTATTTTTGTTGCTTACTTTGATGATGAAATTCATTCTCCGAGTTCTATCGATTGGAAAAATGCTGAACTATTTGTTAAATTCTTGAAGTATTTTTATGATGTTACTTTAAAATTTAGCAAAACATTATCCATTAGTGCAAATGTTTGTTTTGCCGAGCTTAGTGGAATTCAAAGAAGAACTTAAAGGATTGGTTGATAAAATGAATCCTTATCTTGGTAAAATGGCAAATAGTATGGAAATGAAGTTTGATAAATATTGGGGAAGCAAAGGTAATATGAATAAAATTTTATTTGTTATGTGTGTGCTTGACTCAAGGTATAAATTCCAATTTTTGAAGTTATGTGTTGAAGACATGTATGAAAAAAAATTGTGAAAGACATATTAAAAAGTGTGAAGCATATTTTGATAAGCTTGTTTGACTTTTATGTGAACGATTCTACATTTGAAACACAAACACGTGAGAAACCACAACTTAGTACGCTCGATGCTAGTGAACGTGTCGAGGATGTTAGTGATGTTCTTTTTAGAAGAATGAATACTTTTCTAAGACAGGTTCAACAACACGATAACGAAGGTAATAAACTAGAAAAGTATTTAATGCACCGATTGAGGGTACACCAAATAATTTTGATGTTTTACTATGGTGGAAGGTAAATAGTTCCAAATATCGTGTTTTATCTTTAGTTGCACGAGATCTTCTTGCTATTCCGGTATCCACGGTTGCTTTCGTATCCGCTTTTTGAACCGGAGGAAGAATTGTAGATCCTTTTCATAGTACTTTGAGTCCACGGATAGTTGAGGCATTAGTTTGCACTCAAAATTGGTTAAGGTCCAAACCAATTTTTGTTGATTTCCTATCGATGATGTTTCTTATTATGATGAGCAAATATCAGGTGATATTTGCATTTGTAAAATAATATAGTTCTTCATTTGTTAGATTTTAAATGCAATACTCTAATTAACTTGTTTGGCATGTAGATTTTGTACATTGATGTCAACTGAGTCGCTATCATCTTTTATGTTCACCATGGATGGTCCATGTTCGTCATCGTTGTATTCACCTTCACCATGGTTAGTTTCATGTAGTACAAATGTTCATATAGTTTATGTTTACACTTGATAAGTATGTTGGTATACCTTCATACTTTACTGAAATTTAAAGCAATGAATTCTGATGTTAAACTGGAACTCAAATACATGTCAAACTGTTTTACATCAGGCCATGTTAGCTTCTTTCATACTATTATTGGAATGAATATATTCATTCAGTTTAGTCATTCAATATGTCTTCTTGGTTTCCATTGATTAATAAACTTCACTGTGTTAAGACAATCTTCAAACAAACAACTAATTTTTATTTTATGCTCAGTTAAACAAGTCACTGTGGCAGCCAGTTTCCAGATTTCTTGGTTCTTTTTCAGTTGCAACTTTCCCTCTGATGGTGAGTTGTCTTTTTCTTCTTTTGTTTGTAAATTTCACATAACCTAATGCGTTTATGTTGTAATTAGTCTTGTAGATCTATGATTTATTTATCAATTTATGTTAAACAAATTTCTACAAATCATTTCATGCATAACCCGATTGACCTTTGTTTTAAGAATGTTAACTATAAAGGCCTCCTCGCCTGTTCGCCCTCTCATGTAATATTATTTGAAGACATTTGAGTATTAGATATTATTTGCTGTCAAATGTGCCATATACATTATACACGAAGTTTGTTATCTTTTACAAACTCAATGATCTACTGTACAGAGTTTTTTGCATGTTAAGATGTAGATTTCTTGTGCAATTATAGTATAGAGTGTTAAACTTGGTAAAAGTTTGGTTTGGAGAATGTGTGCAAGTGTGTTACCGCATTGGAGCAGATATGGGTGTAGCTTTTAAGTAGTGAGAATCTATGAATTATTTTTGTAACGTGTAATGCTAGCAACAACTTTAAATTACAAATTTTAACTTAAAACTAACGTGTCAATACTACTTGATAATTAAACTCAATATAGACAAATCCTAGTGAACAAGACATAATGGAATTATCAAATATCTTTTTTTCAGTCATAGAAGCCAAACAATTATTATTATTTTCATTAATATTATTTGAGAAATTTATGGAGCATGAATTCGTGTGACATGAACCAGTAAATTTGGATTAAGATAAAAATGAACATGGTTTTGATAACTTACAGGACTGTTACTAGGCCATAAAGTTGTTACCTTGCTGTTCATTGCTCAATGCCTATGGACGATGCACTCACTGAACTGAAGTATGTCTGTGTAATCCTTATATGAATTGGACTATATTTATATGTAATATTTAAGAGTTATTAATGTGTATTATAAACTTGCCGAACTGAAGAATGAATGTGAACTGAACTACTTAAGTTTCGTGGTCTGTAATTCGTATTATGAATTAAAAATTATGTTGTAAACTCCAAACTATAATATATGCATTGTGGACTGAAATGTTTGTGTTGAAGCTTGAAAGTGGTAAAGTAAAGTTGTTGCAATAATGCAATGTTTCTTTCTGAAGCCTTATAATGATCATACGGTTGCAAGTAGCAACAGTTTAGCCGGTTAACTGGTTGAACAAACCGGTTAACCGATTAATTTAAACGATTAACCTGTCAATGGTTAACCTTTTGAATTAATCGGTTAACCTATTAGTTTAATCGGTTAACCGTGGTTTTGAAATAACCGGTTGGGTCGGTGGTCTTATGTCTACATTAACCGATCGTCGGTTAACCGAACCGTATAATATTATCGGTTAACCGAAAATATTAACCGATTTAGTCGGTTAACCGACCGTGCCCACCTCTAGAAAATATGATGACAAAAATAATCACTTCATCATATAATAAAAACCACAGAACATTTTAGGCAATTCAAAAGCTTCAAATGAGGATTTTTTCATTATATATAGATTACTGGTATGGAAGCACGTTTGTTGGACGTATGTAGAAAAAACTGTGAGCATGTTTTGTTTATAGTTTTACAGCCATTTTACACAATTAATATTAATTATTTGATTTTCCTCTATTTTCAATTTCAAATATGAACTTTTTTATATCCAACAATCAAAATATATTATCAAAAAATAGTGCGTTTATTTATGTCTCAATAACCTTCCACTTTCATAAATGAATATTAAATTATAAAGAAGCCAAGATTTAAGATTTACAAGGGTAGAAATCATGTGGATCAAATTTCTCTTTTCTATGTGCCTAACCAGCCAAAACATTTGAAGATTTCACAAAATAATCCCTCTTGTTTCATATGAAGGATTTTTTTTACAAAATACTGCATACATATTAAAATCTCGATTATAGTGCATGCTCGAACAAAGAATAATCGATCCTTTTGTCTTCCATGTAAAAAAGAATGTATTAATTAAAATTGCATCTCCTTCCCATCCTGAATTTTTCAAAGTGAAGTGCGATTAACCTTTTATGTGATCTTCCCAAATTTGAAAATCTAAAGCCTGGAATTTTAGTATTTGTTGCTAGCCATTCTCAAAAACCTTTTCCTTTACAAATCAAATTCCATTGGTTGTACCATAATTTAATTCAAAGTTTAATTTTCCTTTTGTAATGATGAAGTTCTCAGCGGGTGCTCTTGTTATATGTATTATTATTTGAATTTAGTTACGTTAAATACTACAATAATGATGCAAAAAAATTTGGTTTGTATTTTGCAACTCAAACAATTCCGAGAGAATAATATATCATTCTACTTATAGGTTTCAATATAATATTTTGTAGATCTAATATAACAAATTTAGATAAAAAACCATTTTATTTAATTTTCTTGTTTATTTATTTATTTAATGAATTTAATTAATAAATATTCATATAATCCATGAGTATATCATTATATATTCATATGTGCATAACGTGCATGTGCAACATAGCATAGGGTGTATATGTCAGGTTTACACATAAGTAGATACTAAGATTTTTATCTACTATGTATATACTTAACACAATCATTCTACTTATAGGCTTCGAAATAGTATCTAGTAGAACCGGGGGCAGTCTACAGCGGGTGAAATAGGTAAATTATATATATATATATATATATATATATATATATATATATATATCATATTTTGGATCATTTTAGGCTATGAAGTCTAAAGGGTTGTATTAAATCTAATATAATTAATTTAAATAAAACACAATTTTATTTAATTTTCTTATTTATTAATTTAATGAATTCAATTAATAAATATTCATATAGTCCATGAGTATATCATTATATATTCATATGTGTATAACGTGCATGTGCAACATAGTATATGGTGTACATGTCAGGTTTATACATAAGTGGATACTGAGATTTTTACCTACTATGTATATACTCAACATTTATATGCGCACACACATATCAAAAGTTATAAAATAAATAGATTGCCATGAAATAAATAATTTGAAATAAACATGCACACCTCTATTACTAGAAAACATTATTTCAGTGATGGAAAAATCAGTTTCAAATCCGTCACAAAACCTTCATTCACAATAGATTTGTAATGGATATTCCATGTACCTTTTTGTAATTAATGAAATTGGTGAGTTAATTGATTAGTAGTTAAAATGAAATAAACAATCGATATTTATTTACCTTTTTGAAATATTTAGTTACCATGCATTATTCATGTATGAAAAATTACGGACTTATTTGATTTGTTAAATGTATAAGAGCAAGTAAAATGTTATTATAAAAGTCCATTGCAAATCCATTGCAGAATCTCATAATATTGTGAATGATTTGCCATTAAATTTTCTATATGGTTTTTTTCTCTTTTCTATGGCGTGGACATCCCTCGCGAACCCATAACACAATCTTACTACAATTCTAATGGGTTTGTGATGCTTATATTTTCAGTAATCTTTGATGCATGACTACACGTTATCTAAAGAAATCCATCATAAACCCTGGCATATTTGTGATGGATTTGTGTTGAATTTTATATTTATAATTATTGATATATCTCTTATACATTCATTATAAGAGAAAAATATCATCAGAAATGTATGGTAAAATTATGCCGGATTGGTGATGGATTTCTTTTGATTTATAATTTTCAATTTATCTTTAACAAAAAAGTTGAATTCGAATATTACATCATAAATCCATGACAAATATGCATCAAAATTGCTATGAGATTGTGACAACTTATCATAAATATAGTTGACATTATTTTACTAAATTTTAGCACAAATTTTAGCAACATTTTAATTATCCATGGCTGCCCGATAGCTAATTTGTGATGGATTTTCCATGGTAATCGGCAAATAGTATTTGACACCATGTTTTCCTTTTTTTTTATGAAAATTTAGCTACGGTTTCCGTATCCGTGAAAATTTCATGACAAAATTACGATGGATTTGTTGGGAATTTTTGTTACATCACAAAAAATATGTTGGTCAACAAAAAAATTTATTTGGAAAAAGGTTTAAAATTCCAACTCAGATCCATCTCAGATTTTGCAACGGATTTTTCCGTCACAATAGTTGTCACTAAATATGCATTTTCAAGTAGTGCACACACTTATAATATTAATAAATATGCACACACTAATACATATACATATACATATACATATACGTATGCGTACATACATACATATATATATATTCATGTGTGCAATTTAAAATATCTCAAAGTTGACCAAGTTTAAAATTAAAATTTGAATTTTAAATAAAAATATTTAGTTTGACTTGGTATACAAATATTTAATTCAATTCTATATCTAGGCTATTTATTTATAATTAAAATATCTTTTATTTGAATTGGAAAACATATTACAAAATAAACAATATAATATATATTATCGTTAAAATATATAGATGGTCGAAATAATTTTTTTGAATATAACATTACAAAATGCTTTGAATAATTGCTATGGGATTGTGACGTCTTGTTGTAATATAGTTGACATTATTTTACTAAATTTTAGCACAAATTTTAGTGATATTTTAATTATCTATGACTGCTCGATAGCTAATTCACGATGGATTTTCCATGGTCAGTGACAAATAGTATCTGATGCCACTTTTTCCTTTCTTATATGAAAAATTTAGCTATGCTCTTCGCATCCTGACAATTTCATGACAAATTTACAATAGATTTGTTGGGGATTTTTGTTATATCACAAAAAATATGTTGGTCAACAAAAAAATTTCTTTGGAAAAAGACTTAAAATCCAATTCAAACCCATCTCAGATCCATAACAATTTTGCAACGGATTTTTCTGTCATAATAGTTATGTCACTAAATCATCATTTACTAATATATGTGCGTGTGTGTATCTATGTATATATACGTGTATATATATATGTGTGTGCGCGTGCGCGTGCATGTGTAATTTAAAATATCTCAAAGTTGACCAAGTTTAAAGTTTAAATTTGAATTTTAAATAAAAATATCTAGTTTGACTTGGTAAACAAATATTTAATTCAAATCTAGATCCAGGCTATTTATTTAAAATTAAATATCTTTTATTTGAATTGGAAATGGTATTATGAAATAAATAGTATAATATATATTATCGTTAAAATATGTAGATGGTCGAAATGAATTTTTAAAATATAACATTACAAAATGCTTTAAATATATAATGTAAATGTATATTCACTTATAGTTGTATATATAATACATATTTTTTTTAATTATCGATTTTTTTAAATATATATATTGATAAAATAGTTTTAAGTTTAATAGAGAAATTAAATATATACTTATACAATATATGATTCGATTTTTAGATTTTTTTTATATAAAAAAATGTTGTAAGCAACTTTACATATCAAATATATTTAGATTATTATTTTCAACACTATGAAATTATAATTAACTCACTTGATTTTGTAAACTGACTATTTAATCGATAAATAATAATTTAAATTTTCAAAAATTATGTTTTATGCATTTAGAAATATTTTTTTACATTTTAACATACTATTATGACAAATATAATTTTATACATAATAATATTAATGCGATGTCATGATTCAATATACACATTTTATTTAATGAACAATTGAAATTGTAATTAATTAATTATGGCAATGGTATATAAAAATGGTGATATTCAAGCATATAATCAACATATGATATATTAGAAATTCATACCTTAAAGGATATGGCTAGATTCTCACTTCGATATGTTCTAGCTTCTAGATCTTTTAAATCAGCACCATGGTTGCTAGCAAACGATGTATCACCTATATATTATTTGTATTATGATGTATGGATCTGAAATGGGGTTGGAAATGAAGATACGATTAATTTTCGGCCAAAGCTATCAGAAGGATAAGTCAAGAATATAAAAATTAAAGTGGAGACATATGCTTGAATTTATAGTGAAGTGTAGAGAAAATATCTCCAGTTTTGTAATGACCTGGAATTTCACTACTTGATTTGTGAATATTTAATTGATTTTAAACATTCAATATATAAGTTTTATCAAATAAACTCATTTTAATTAATTAATAATAACCTTTTCAAAATTTGTTTACCAAATTAAATAGTTCGTAGAAAAACAGAAAATGTAACCGAAGAACGTTTTCCGAAATTTCGACCTTTCGACATTGGAAAGTTGTCGGGAACGTTGTTCGTCTTTGTGCACCATATATACACATATATAAGAGTTAATTAACTAGATAATCATATACTTAAGAATATTATCTTATAATTAATTTTAAATAACAAATGATGTGACAACTCATAGATTTAAAAATAATAAACATTATATATATGTATAAGTATTGTCACACATTGAATATTTTTATAATGAATCATTAATAGCCATAATTACATGGATGAGGTGACTAGAGAGTAGAGATGTGATGCATGAGAGGGAGTAAAAGTTGTTGATTTTATTTTATATAACGATGACATATGAAGAATTGCTTATAAATATCTCCAATTTTCTCTCATTTTTACCATGCTTTTCTTCTACTATAACTTCTTCATTTCCTCTCTAAATGGTGACCTTATTTTTTCAAATTGCCTGAATTCCAGTGGCTACAACATTCTTACTGACCATTTTTTCCAATTTCGAACATAGCTATGCCAAAGTATTTTCAATCCTTGCAAAGAAATTTTTTACCTAGAATTTCAAGTTCGAAAATTACCCTTCTTCTTTTGATCATTACTTCTTCAAAAAAATTGAAAATGAGCGATCCTTTTTTGAAATGATAAAGGAAATAAATTCCTACTACTTTCCTTTTGATTATTTTTCCAAATTCCGTAAGTTGGTGGCGCAAAAACCAGTGAGAAAATGACCTAATTTTGGATTCATTTTTCGAAAAATCGATGATAACCCGAAGCTCCTCTACCTTCTACCTGCTACCCTATATCCACCCCAACCTTTGGCCGAACCTACATACACCTAGGCCAAGCCTATTTTGAGGATTGCTAGCACCTGAAGCCTTCATTCTTCAAAGCTAGTGAGTCGTTGGCAAGTTTAGCTTAAGTTTGGGTAGCTTTTGCAGAAGTTTGGTGAGTAAATTCCTAATCTTTTGAAAAGAACTTTCTTTTATATGTTGTATTGATCCTTAGCTATATGTATGTTATATATATGTTGGATCTTGACATGTTTGAAAATGTGATGATAAGTGCTAATGTATGGGTTAGTATTAGCACTCGAATGGATGTGTTATTGCAAAATTAGAAATGTATATGTATATATAGCGGTCTATGTATACAATTTGTTGTATGAGTGTAATATGTGAATGTAAAGGGTTAGTGATGAACTTGACTATAGTCGTGATGGGTTGAAAACAAAGTTGAAACTTTGTATGTGGTCGTGATGGATTTGAAATCAAACTCATTTCAAGAGTTTAAAGTTCAGATTTTGGTTAAAGTTTGCGTAATTGGTTTTAAAGTGTGAAAATATACTAAGGCATGTTTCAATCATGAAATAGTATGTTTTAGTAAGGTGGCTTCGCTTAAAGGTGGACTAAAGCAAACTGCACTCATAGCAACAGTCGTAATGGATGCATTTCGATAAAAGTTTGAATTTATATTTCAAATTTGTTTATTTTGAAATTAGTTTACAAAGTTTTTCAAACTTAATTAGTAACATTAAAAAGTGATTAATTTTAGTAATTTAATTAATTAATTAATTAAAAGTTAATAAGCACTTAATTGGTAATTATGATTAGAAAGTTAATCATCACTTAAGTTAAGTCAATGAGTATTGATTGATTAAAAGGTTTTAACTAGTGATTAATGGGGTTAAGAACTACTTAAGTGATTAATAATCATTTAATTAACATTAATGGTTAATTATTTGTTATTTAATTAATAGATTATTTAATTAATATTTAATTAATTAGGATTTAACTCTTAATCAATTTGGTTTAACGTCAACCAAGTTGTAGCAGGAAGTTAATTAGTAATTAATCAAGTTCATTAAGTATAATTAGAGTTTCATTATGATTTAGTCTTGATTTAAATTGGATCAATTAAGCTAATTAAATATATTTTTAACTTTTGAAAGGTCATTTTAAACTAAATGGAATGTGTTTTAATAAATTTTCTTTTTCAAAGTAAATCGATTCCATATCAAATGATCTTTTGTCCAGACCCTTAAGTAAGCCATATGAGTAGAAGAATTAAATGACATCCGTTAGTAGAAAAAACAACATTCTTCTATAGTATAAATGATTTGATTGTGCTGACATGTGTTAAGCAGAATAAATCCTCATTCTACTATTAATTGATTGAATTGTTTGGATATCTATTTAGAAGGATAAATCACCATCCCGTTGTTATATTATTTAGACTTGTATATGCCAATTAGTTATATTGACGTGTTATTCTCTGATTGGTAGCTTATGCAAATAATTGTTAAGTGGCTTGGGAATCAAATTGAATTTAGATGGTAACTAAATTAGAATCATTAGGATTGCTAAGCCTTATTTTGAATTTATAAAGCATGGTTTTGAATTTATTTAAATTATTTAATTAATTTGAGACTAAGGGTTTATAAATGGTTTTTCAAGTTATATAATTCATATAAAGATATTTATAAATGATAACTTGTGTATAGAAAGGGGTTTTACTTTCGGAAAGGGTTATTAAGGTGTTTTACAAATGATTTTTTGTAAATGATATTTATAAAGGAGTACATAATGGTTTATATAAAGAGTTTTAAAAATAGGAAAAAACTTTATAAATCATTTCAGAGATTTCGAAAGAGGTTTATAAATTAACTTAAAGGTTAATAAAAATGGGTTATAACTTTATTTTGAAAGTTAAAAGTTAAATGAAATATGAGATGAACTTTTTAAAGGGAATTTTTGATAAAGGATAAACGGAATGTTTTTATTTGAAAGAAATGTTTGGTTATTAATATGGGATTTGGAAAGAAGAAAACTTTAAAAAGTTTGCAAATATACTTATACTGATAAGATAAGTATATGATTTTGTTTCAAGGCGTGAAAAGTAAAATGTCTTGGTAATATACTTATACCATTGAGATAAGTATATAAATGTTTTCAAGTATAAAGGAAATTAAGGGGTTTGGGATTAGTGTTTTGAAAAGATCTTTTGATCAAGTTTTATAAAGTGGTTTTATTAATTAAAGAGAATTAATAAAGGCTTAGTAGATCCCATATGGAAATTGAACCCTGATTGGATATTTGATTATTTGATAGTAAATAACCGACTATCAAAGCTGGACCCAAAATGTAATTTTGGAAATATCTAGAAGAAACATGAGAATTATATGGTATAGTTACCGTCAAAGGTGCTATAATGTACGTATAAACTTGTTTATTTCTTCTAGGATGAATGATAAGGAAATCCATCGATAAATGGTTAGGAGGTGAACCCCTGCCCTTATCTTTGTCTGTTTATTTTCTAAAGAACCGGGGTTGAGTTTATCGAAAACCATCGAAAGTTGTTTCGAAGAGACCGAGATCGGATATGTTATCCGAAAACCACTGCGATCCAACTCAAGCTTTTCAGATTGAAGACATCTTGAAGCATGGGATCAAAGACGGAGCCATTGAAGTGAAAGGCTACTTGCTACTAATCCTGAGGGTGGTTCCAAAATGGATATAGTAGAAGTAGTGTCTTCAGTTTGTCCTTATCATGGACAACTTGTATGGATGAATGTTGGCACTGTATTACTACCTGGAGGGCAGTGTTAGCATTTCAAGAGGAATTGCTATTAAGAAAGGTAAAACATAGCCTCAAGCCTCATCAACCGAGAATGACTAAAACATGGGAGATGCAGCAAGGCTATGTAGGTCGCAGCCATTAGGGTATGTTGTCATCCCTCTAGATACGATACATCTACATATTTATAGATTGGTTGTGCATGACAGCTCGATATGAAAAGGGTTGCAAAACAACCTGGGTGATGACATATTCCATACTATCCAGTAAGGGGTGGGCCGGTCTTGTGTTGGCAGGGGTCGTTAGGTACGATCTCAGTACATTTTATGGATGTGTACTATTTTGGACGGTACCCAGTAGCCCGGTCATTGTATGAAATTCATTCTCTAATAAGTGCCATACGGTTTTAGTTGTATACCAAATATGTTGGAATGTGAGATGCAAGCATTCCAGCTATTTTAATATTTTTGAACCCTTAGATATTATTATAATATCACCGAGTTTTCTGTAACAGTGTTTTGGTTATCGTGAGGTAAAAACCCGTCCATGTTTTTATGCGGCGTTGTCTTACGAGATACCTCTGATTTTAAAAAAGTTTTAAAAGTAATAATTCAGTTGCATTGAGTTTACTCACACCAGACCCATGTCTGGCCTGGAATTTTATTTTCTTTCCCTAAAATTCCTGGGTGCTCAAATTTTTATGAGCAGCCAAGTAGTCCAGGTTTCTATGGATGCATTTTGGAGGAGCTTGGAGCAGGAGGCTTCATCGATAGATAGTTATCATCTTGTTCCGCTGTATATTATGTGCTCTATATCTGTGTATAAGGACATGCTGTTATAACTATCTTAAGTAAGAAATTGTATTAGTATGACTCTGATGTATCATTTTGTAAATCACTTTGTAAAGTATTATGTGATTAATATATGTTTTTCCGTTGCGTTGTGAGATTCTGTGTTTGTTGTTAATTTTTCTATCTTCTATCTTATTCTTTCTTTCCCCTAACGATCAGTTTTTTGGCACTTGGATACTCAACATCTAATACAGTGGACGTATTAGTCTCGATTTTCGAGGATTGAAAAGCCCAGTTCGTTACATTTGGTATCAAAGCTGATGTTTAAGCAAGAACCTTAGCTTTGGTGTAGTTAACTCATTAAAGATAGGGTAAGTGACACCCTAGAACGAATTTGAGTATGTATATATGAGCGCGTATTTGTTAGTGATTATAAAATGTTTTACATTGTGTTGATTTATCAGTTTAGTGTTGATAGGGGTTTCTAAACACTTAAACTGGACAAATCGATGCAGTATTGTTTTGAAATTGGGTAAATGAAATAACTTTACCTAGGGTATATTTTACATATAAAAGAGTGAATTTCATAAATAGTGTAATATAGTTGGTTGAGGTGTTATGAGATAATAATATGTTGTTATTATTATCATTTAGGGTTTGTTTAATCATGCTTGTCTAGTTGAGCATTGACTATTGTTAGTATGTTCCCTGTTTAAGATATGGGTTGGGTAGATAACGATTGAGAAAAATATGGAAACGAACATCTTGTGAATTAAGTTTCACAGTTTGACTAAAAGGCGTTTAATGTTAATGTTGATGTAGAATTTGATTTCAAAGTTAGAATATTTAGGATAAATATTTAAAAAGAGTTTAATGGAAGTGATTTATAAAATGGGTTTATAAAATGTATCATTTGAATTGGAAGAATTTAGGTTGAAAACATGAGAATCCAAATCCCGGTGCTTTTGGAAAATGATTTTCAAGGTTTTGGAATAATAATAATATTTGAAACCAATTTGGTTCAAGTATGAAATTTTGGAATGAAAATGTAAGGAATGTTTTCTTTGGATTGGGACGGAGAACAAGTCTTGATTGTTTTGTGATGATCAGAATAATCTTCTAAGTGACGATCAGATGTTTGCCTAGGTAAATGTTGTGGGTACTTTGTAAATTATTTTCTTTATCATTGTACGATTGAAATAATTTCAACTTGAATAAACCTAACGTGTGTTGTAACGCCCCGCCGCTCTGACCGCCTCTAGTCGGTAATTAAACCAACTAGAAACGTTCAAAATGACGGATTGTTATTTAGTTTATAACATTTAAACAGAATCAGTCACAGAATCACAGAAATAATAATATATTTTCTAAATGAACTTTTCTTTTATATACAAATATCAGAGTTATACAATGAATTACATTTTATACAGCGCAACAACTTTTATTAAGTACAAGAAAGATTTTCTGAAAAGCTTTAGTGAAGTGCTTTCCCCTCTCTCTCTAACTTCGCTGCGAGAAAATCTCCAAGCTGTAAAAATACTCGGTCTGACCCGAGCGTTTTATGAAAACCACAAAAACACTCGAGTCAGGATTAATCTTTATTCAAGTAAATAAATTTGCAATGAACTGAATAAAATGGTAACAGCCCAACAGGGTTAATGGTGCAGTACAGGCAGCAGAAGGGACGAAGCAACTTGGATCAGTCCAAGAAAAAAACATGTAAATAATATAAGTTCCCACAAATGAACATAAGGAGTGTACAGGAGTACACACATATCAGCCCAGCAAGTACAAATCTGGGTAACAATTCTTAGGTTAGCATGGCAGATAAGCACATGAGCCACTTAGTGAACACATTTCACACAACCATACAGTTTACAAAGTCACGGCAATAAGTAAATGAGGCAACAAGGTCAACAATTAAGCAAATATGTATGTTTATCATTATTATACCTATTTACATTCAAAGCATTTCATCATATTCATTCGTGCACTTATTTCAGAGAATAGTATCAATGCATAGATGACATCACCGCAAACATGACAGCAGACACAAATGTGCAACATAGTGAAAATGAACAAGTGCAACAGAACTCAATAAGGCAGACTCAAGTGAATGAAAACATATATGCAACATGGTGAGCAACACAAGGACAGTGGACAGTGCAGACAAAATGAAAGATACCAGTGAAATGGAAGACACACATGAACATGAAGACATAAACAACATCAAATGCAAGACCAAACTGCAAAAGTGACACAGCAGATTTGAATAAGAACTCCACTGGCCCTGAAGCAATACCACAAATGTGCAACACAGTGAAGAGACCAAGTGCACGACTAAACCAACAAATGCAACAGACTCAACTAAACCAACATGGCCAAGACCACAAGCAACTGCATAGAACTGTAACAACTAGAATGGAAGCAAAATACACAAATGCAAAACCAAAGTGCAACAGTCAAGTCCAAATGCATCAGTGAGGCAACTGCAGTGGACATGTATACAACAGAGGAAGCCATGATCCAGTCCAACAGAAATGCATGCAAGTGTCAACGGTCAATTATGACCAAGTACAGGTGCAAGTGTACACAAGTGAAGCAAAATGAAAACCATGCATCAGTGATCGACACAGCAGCTCGAAGACACAGTACAACAATGCACAAATAAATTTTAAAACAACCTATAAATTTTATGGTTACTTACTTAAAAAGAAAAGAACAATGTAGTTTTCAAATATGACTGTTTTGATTTTCTTATTTGAAAGACATTTTAAATTAAACTTTTAAATGAAACAAACAAGTTAAATTTATAACTTAAGTTTTAAACAGAGATTAACTCTATACTTTCTCTCATTTCAAAACAGAGATTCAAACTTCTTAAATTATGTATGATAGCAAGTAAACAAGAATCAGAAGCATGCAAGTTAATAATCAAATCAAATGGCTTCAACAAGTTTCAATTCAAAAAGCTAAAGCAGTTCAAAACTCAATATACAGGCTCTGCTTCATCCCTCAGGTAATTCAAGTAAAACCCCTAATTAAAATTTAAATTTAAAGAAATTTTGAAGCAATTAAAACATAATTAATCCCATTTTTTTTGACCTGAGGGAATGTGATCAAAAACTGGAATTAAGTAGTGGATCAGATTCAAATTCAAATTGCGGTCCAAGCTAGTTAAACCAGAGCCTGGGAACCATGGACAGGGGGAAAACTCAGATAAACACAACATGTAACCATACTTTTAATTAGAGTTAAAAGTGAAATTACTCACAATTTTACATGCAAGACATCCAACATTACAGAAATCCACACAAACACTTAAGCATTCCTGAACTTACTATGCAACCAGAATTCAATTAAGCCTTTTTAAAGTGTGATGTTACTTACAACAAAAAGGGGAAAAAAAATTCAGGGTTTGGGATTTGCTCACAGTGAATGGTTTAAAAGCAGAGCCTGGAATGGAGCTTGGATTTTGATTTCATAAACATGATTTGTTTAAATTTTTAAGTCCACAAAGAAATCAAGGGAAAAGCTTTTGAATTGATTTTGAAACATGGGCTGGAAACACAGAGGCAAGTTATTCTTGCCAGTAATATACATACAGTCCTCACATTTATAAGGACATGCAAACCCAATTTATAATCATCCAACATAATTTACAACATAAGTCAAATGTAAATCCAACATCAATGGATATAGCAAAGTTTAGGGGAATGTTTGCTCACAGTATTAAATTTTTTCTTGAAACTGTATAACATAACAGAGGTGGCATATATATACATATACACGAGCATGCATCCATCACAAAATGAATAAATTCACATCCACACAGGCAAACAGGCATTTTAACGAGAGAACAGCATTTATCACTGCATATAACATAGATTTGGGTAGGTTTTGCTCACAGTATTTTCAGAACTAAGGTATTTATTTTTCTTACTACATTTACTTAGACAACTTAAGACTGACAGGTAAAAGAGGAAGTGATTTGGGGTTTTGAATTTGCTTGCATCTGAGAACAAGAATAGGGGGTTTTACAGACACATACAAACAACACACATGAACAAAAGTTCAAACAAGCACATGCTAACAAAATTTTCCACATCTAGATTCAAAGATCCATCACATGCAGCAAAAACAAAACAAGCAAAGTTTTTGATAGCATATGTTCTCATCATTTTTCAATGATAGCATCTGTTCTCATCAGTTTAAATTCAAGTAACCCAGCAAATGATAGCAAATAACACCCAAATCATAGCATGTAACCAAGCACCCAATTCAAACAAATTTAAGAACTTGAATAAAAATTAATCGTGAGAAAACTCACCTTTTCATGAATCGAAACAGCCGAGGTGAGTAATGAGCACAATCGAAGAAAAATCGAAGCCCCAAATTGGATCGCAAGACCTAATTTTGCAAAGCGGAACGAACGAGAAGAACGAAGCCGCCATTTTTACTTTTTTTTTTCATTTAGGTTTTCGAATGAGCAGGTAAAGAGGGACAGGTATACTTAATCATGGCACCAATATCAAACGTGGGCCAACCAAAATTTTCAAAGCCCAAATAACAATCAACAAATTTTCCTTTTATATTTTTATTTTGAATTTCAATTGGTTTTGTAAATTTTGTTGTTTGAATTTTTAACTGTGTATTTCTTTATCTAATTTGTATTGATTAAAATTTTATTCCTTTTTATTTTAAAGAAAAGAAAAAATGTTCTTTCAAACTAACCATCCATTTATAAATTTACATAAATAATACTTGTATCCAAATTATTTTTTCTAAGTCATTAGTTTGAATTAAAAATACAAATTCAATATTCAATTTCAACTCTAAAGTCAAATTTAAATTTTTATTCAATTTTGTATAGATTAAATTCTAAAATTTAATCGCTAAATTCATTGTTATATTGGGAATTTATTTTAAATCATCATTCAAATATTTAAAATTAATTAAATATTTTCAATTTAAATTGTTCAAAAATTCAGGATCGTTACAATCTCCCATCCTTAAAAGAATTTCGTCCCGAAATTACAAGTAAGGAAAAATGATTGTTAAAATTTCACTAATATTTATACCCTACTCAATTTTATCAAGTTTGAAACTTACTAAAAATAAATAAATAAGTATAGGATTCATTCTATTTGTTTTATCTCATTAGCTTTGTTAATTAACTCATTTGCTCATCATTTTCTACAATCAAGACGCAAAAGTCTTTTACTGAAGTTTTCAACATACAAAACCCAAATTTTAAATTTGCAATTCTTCATTTAAGAAATTTACATAGTATAACCTTTCCAAAGCTGTGAACTTTCAAAACATTTCAAACATCCTCTTCCTTAGTTCATTAGGTTGGAATTTATGTTACTTTAATTTCAGATTATTGATTTTCTATTTAAAGTTTGAAAATACTTGCTAACTCGAAATTTAACAAGTCTATTGTCGTTCTTAAAGACATTAGGCATACGCTGGCCAAGCGCAAGACTAAAAATCTCCAAGTACTAAATATACCTGCTTCAATTCCCAGTGAAAATACTTAAAAATTCTTTTTTTTAAAAATGGATATGGAAAGCACATTCCCCCATGGATCACAGTTACCCGGCGGTTACGCTACTATCCCAGTAGAATCGCTTGTAACTGTAGATTTCTCATCTCTTGAATTTCGCCATGGTTGTTGCCATAGATCGCGGTCCACACGGCGGTTACGCTACTATCCCAGTAGAATCGCTTGTGACCGTAGGCATCTCGCCCCTCGAATTACGCTTTGGCATCTAGATTGCAGTTCACATGGCGGTTGCGCCACTATCCCAGTGGAATCGCTTGTAACTGTAGGCATCTCGCCCCTCAAATTACGCTAGTCACTCCAACTAATGGAAAACAAATGGCCAATCCAACTAATGGAAAACAAATGGCCAATCCAACTAATGGAAATCAAATGGTCAATCCAACTAATGGAATTCAAATGGTCAATCCAACTAATGGAATTCTACGTAGCTACGATTTTCAAATGGACACTCATCTCGAGTTCCAACAACCTTCACAAAATTTAAATGGAAGGTACTTTTCCATATCCTCAATTTGGAAAACATAATATCATACATACATATATAATATTTCATTTCACAATTTGTACATATCATACTCATGTACTTACATAAGTTTTCCATAACAATTACCTTCCAAACTAATGGTTTTCGAATTTATCGTATTCTCATATATACGTTCTGAAAACCTCAATATCTCATACCCGTAACAAATAGAGGATTCACAAATTTTCCATTTCATTATCCATTTCAAATTTTCCTCTAAGTCGATTTGGAAATTTAAGGTTATCTCAAACCTAATCCACATTCATAATCCAATTTATTATCGACTTCACACTCGATTTGGATTTCATATTACATCGTCAATTCTCAACACATAATTGATGTCTATCGATATATAACCTCTGAGCTCGTACGTCTCAGAGAAGGGTGTTAAGCTAAGAGAATAAATTCTCCGCCACCAACAGATATATATTTAATAGAGATCAACTGCTGTGTCGTCAATTCACAATGTTAGACATACAATCCAAATCAACCATTCAAAATTCAAAGTTCAACTTAAATCGTTTTTTGGGTGTCAAAGTTAAACTCAATTTAACTCAAAATTCAATCTTCTTGAAAAATTTCCAAGTTGAACTAATTGTCCATATTTTCCAAAAGATAATATCTTTACAAGATATATAATTTTCCACATTTAACCATTTGAAACAAATTCAAATATTCACTTTTCAATTTATCTTCAAAAGATAAAATTTCAAACCTTTCATTTCATATTGGAAAATATTTCCATACTTACTCAATAATAAGTAATTCACAAATCCATTTATTTTCAACACTTTGAAAATATTCGATATACTTAAACCAAAATCAAGTATATATTTCATTCTTAAAGGAAATCATTCTTTTAAACACATTAATTTGAGTCAAAACGAATGTTGCGTAAAACATCGTTACGACGACCCAAAATCACTAGTATAGGGATTCGAATTTAAGATAGATATATAAATCCCAATACTATATAAAACATTTCCTTTTGGAAACCATTTACTATAACAACAGTGTTATAGTCCACCATTTTCTTTCTTTCTCTCGAAAACATCTATTTCAACAATAAATGTTGAAATCTATGATTTCGATTCTTAACACATTTTAAAACAACTTGAAATGGATTAACTTCACTTTCTACACATTCAAATTCAAATTCATCACTGAATCTATTAAATCTATTATGGATTTTCATGTTGACAAATTTTAATTTGAAATCTAAATCTCATTTGAACTTTGCATTTGCTTTCTATTTCCAAAATAGTCAACTAGTTCTTTAGTAAACCATTTATCGACTTAGTTTCATTAGATTTATATCTCTATATTAACTATTTTAGACATTAGTCTAAACTTGAAATATAAGCTTTTACATCAAAACTAGTTTGATTCATACAGTTAAGTTGACAAATACATTTCCTATCAAAATTTTGCAATCCTTATTAGCGAAGGTCGGATTATTCAATCATTTTCCCAAGACATATCCGTTTTATGTAATAATATATTCACTGTCCCAAAATTGTGAATAAAATTCCCATTTAACTTTTTATTATCACAATATTCAACTTAAAGGATAATTCGCTGTCCGAAATCACGAATATATCTCCTTTAATAACTTCTATGTTTCATTTATCAAATTCAATTGGTTTCGAATTTATAAACGATCTTTACAAATTCCATTTCTATTTATAAACTTCGATTTATAATCTCCTTTATTAATTCAATTCAATTTATATAACTCAATTATATACCAAAAGTCCATTTATAAGTTAAGTACTTATAATTCATTCATTTACTAAATCGTTCTTCACAACATTTGAAATCAATTTTTCAAAAGAATTCAGAATCAAATTTCCAATTAATAGTTCGATAATCCGCTTGATTATAACTAAATTGACATGTCATTTTATTTTCCAATTATTACTTTGGAGATATTCAAAATATTTGATTTAAACCAATTCATTAATTCACTTAACTTATATTTTATTCTTTCATAAATCTCAGCAATTCGATAATGGGTTTTTTTCGAATGATCGGGACTCAAATCTAAGGAGACCTCACCGAAGAGAACTATCGCAAACCTAAATTTAGAGAGGGGAATTTTCAAAAATAATTCTAATTTTCAAAATACTTTTTATTTTAAAGAAAACAATTTTAAACTTCTTTAGATTTGAAAACACTTTCTTTAAAGTGATTCTAGTAACTATTCATATTAAACGCCATAAACTAAGCTTTGTGTAAACCAAAGCTCTGATACCACTTTTTACGCCCCGCCGCTCTGACCGCCTCTAGTCAGTAATTAAACCAACTAGAAACGTTCAAAATGACGGATTGTTATTTAGTTTATAACATTTAAACAGAATCAGTCACAGAATCACAGAAACAATAATATTTTTTATAAATGAACTTTTCTTTTATATACAAATATCAGAATTATACAATGAATTACATTTTATACAGCGGAACAATTTTTATTAAGTACAAGAAAAATTTTCTGAAAAGCTTTAGTGAAGTGCTTTCCCCTCTCTCTCTAACTTCGCTGCGAGAAAATCTCCAAGCTGTAAAAATACTCGGTCTGACCCGAGCGTTTTATGCAAAACACAAAAACACTCGAGTCAGGATTAATCTTTATTCAAGTAAATAAATTTGCAATGAACTGAATAAAATGGTAACAGCCCAACAGGGTTAATGGTGCAGTACAGACAGCAGAAGGGACGAAGCAACTTGGATCAGTCCAAGAAAAAAACATGTAAATAATATAAGTTCCCACAAATGAACATAAGGAGTGTACAGGAGTACACACATATCAGCCCAGCAAGTACAAATCTGGGTAACAATTCTTAGGTTAGTATGGCAGATAAGCACATGAGCCACTTGAGTGAACACATTTCACACAACCATACAGTTTACAAAGTCACGGCAATAAGTAAATGAGGCAACAAGGTCAACAATTAAGGAAATATGTATGTTTATCATTATTATACCTATTTACATTCAAAGCATTTCATCATATTCATTCGTGCACTCATTTCAGAGAATAGTATCAATGCATAGATGACATCACAACAAACATGACAGCAGACACAAATGTGCAACATAGTGAAAATGAACAAGTGCAACAGAACTCAACAAGGCAGACTCAAGTGAATGAAAACATATATGCAACATGGTGAGCAACACAAGGACAGTGGACAGTGCAGACAAAATGAAAGATACCAGTGAAATGGAAGACACACATGAACATGAAGACATAAACAACATCAAATGCAAGACCAAACTGCAAAAGTGACACAGAAGATTTGAATAAGAACTCCACTGGCCCTGAAGTACCACAAATGTGCAACACAGTGAAGAGACCAAGTGCACGACTAAACCAACAAATGCAACAGACTCAACTAAACCAACATGGCCAAGACCACAAGCAACTGCATAGGACTGTAACAACTAGAATGGAAGCAAAATACACAAATGCAAAACCAAAGTGCAACAGTCAAGTCCAAATGCATCAGTGAGGCAACTGCAGTGGACATGTATACAACAGAGGAAGCCATGATTCAGTCCAACAGAAATGCATGCAAGTGTCAACAGTTAATTATGACCAAGTACAGGTGCAAGTGTACACAAGTGAAGCAAAATGAAAACCATGCATCGGTGATCAACACAGCAGCTCGAAGACACAGTACAACAATGCACAAATAAATTTTAAAACAACCTATAAATTTTATGGTTACTTACTTAAAAAGAAAAGAACAATGTAGTTTTCAAATATGACTGTTTTGATTTTCTTATTTGAAAGACATTTTAAATTAAACTTTTAAATGAAACAAACAAGTTAAATTTATAACTTAAGTTTTAAACAGAGATTAACTCTATACTTTCTCTCATTTCAAAACAGAGATTCAAACTTCTTAAATTATGTATGATAGCAAGTAAACAAGAATCAGAAGCATGCAAGTTAATAATCAAATCAAATGGCTTCAACAAGTTTCAATTCAAAAAGCTAAAGCAGTTCAAAACTCAATATACAGGCTCTGCTTCATCCCTCAGGTAATTCAAGTAAAACCCCTAATTAAAATTTAAATTTAAAGAAATTTTGAAGCAATTAAAACATAATTAATCCCATTATTTTTTGACTTGAGGGAATGTGATCAAAAACTGGAATTAAGTAGTGGATCAGATTCAAATTCAAATTGCGGTCCAAGCCAGTTAAACCAGAGCCTGGGAACCATGGACAGGGGGAAAACTCAGATAAACACAACATGTAACCATACTTTTAATTGTGAAATTACTCACACTTTTACATGCAAGACATCCAACATTACAAAAATCCACACAAACACTTAAGCATTCCTGAACTTACTATGCAACCAGAATTCAATTAAGCCTTTTTAAAGTGTGATGTTACTTACAACAAAAAGGAGAAAAAAAATTCAGGGTTTGGGATTTGCTCACAGTGAATGGTTTAAAAGCAGAGCCTGGAATGGAGCTTGGATTTTGATTTCATAAACATGATTTGTTTAAATTTTTAAGTCCACAAAGAAATCAAGGGAAAAGCTTTTGAATTGATTTTGAAACATGGGCTGGAAACACAGAGGCAAGTTATTCTTGCCAGTAATATACATACAGTCCTCACATTTATAAGGACATGCAAACCCAATTTATAATCATCCAACATAATTTACAACATAAGTCAAATGTAAATCCAACATCAATGGATATAGCAAAGTTTAGGGGAATGTTTGCTCACAGTATTAAATTTTTTCTTGAAACTGTATAACATAACAGAGGTGGCATATATATACATATACACGAGCATGCATCCATCACAAAATGAATAAATTCACATCCACACAGGCAAACAGGCATTTTAACGAGAGAACAGCATTTATCACTGCATATAACATAGATTTGGGTAGGTTTTGCTCACAGTATTTTCAGAACTAAGGTATTTATTTTTCTTACTACATTTACTTAGACAACTTAAGACTGACAGGTAAAAGAGGAAGTGATTTGGGGTTTTGAATTTGCTTGCATCTGAGAACAAGAATAGGGGGTTTTACAGACACATACAAACAACACACATGAATAGAAGTTCAAACAAGCACATGCAAACAAAATTTTCCTCATCTAGATTCAAAGATCCATCACATGCAGCAAAAACAAAACAAGCAAAGTTTTTGATAGCATCTGCTCTCATCAGTTTTCAATGATAGCATCTGTTCTCATCAGTTTAAATTCAAGTAACCCAGCAAATGATAGCAAACCCAAATCATAGCATGTAACCAAGCACCCAATTCAAACAAATTTAAGAACTTGAATAAAAATTAATTGTGAGAAAACTCACCTTTTCACGAATCGAAACAGCCGAGGTGAGTAATGAGCACAATCGAAGAAAAATCGAAGCCCCAAATTGGATCGCAAGCCCTAATTTTGCAAAGCGGAACGAACGAGAAGAACGAAGCCGCCATTTTTACTTTTTTTTTTCGTTTAGGTTTTCGAATGAGCAGGTAAAGAGGGACGGGTATACTTAATCACGGCACCAATATCAAACGTGGGCCAACCAAAATTTTCAAAGCCCAAACAACAATTAACAAATTTTCCTTTTATATTTTTATTTTGAATTTCAATTGGTTTTGTAAATTTTGTTGTTTGAATTTTTTACTGTGTATTTCTTTATCTAATTTGTATTGATTAAAATTTTATTCCTTTTTATTTTAAGGAAAAGAAAAAATGTTCTTTAAAACTAACCATCCATTTATAAATTTACATAAATAATACTTGTATCCAAATTATTTTTTCTAAGTCATTAGTTTGAATTAAAAATACTAATTCAATATTCAATTTCAACTCCAAAGTCAAATTTAAATTTTTATTCAATTTTGTATAGATTAAATTCTAAAATTTAATCGCTAAATTCATTGTTATATTGGGAATTTATTTTAAATCATCATTCAAATATTTAAAATTAATTAAATATTTTCAATTTAAATTGTTCAAAAATTCAGGATCGTTACATGTGTTAGTGACAAATGTTGTTGGAAAATATAAAGTATTGTTCCAAAAATGAGATTTTGAAGTAAAGAAATATTTTTAAGTTAACTAGTTCGAGTGGCTCGAAAATAACTTAAAATTGGGAAAGGATGTCTTAAGATGGAAAACACTTCTCTTGAGTTCTTGGTAAGGAAATGTATCATACTGTTTGGTAGTACCCAGTTCCTTGGTATCATTTTGGAGTTACTTGGGCTATGGGTATAAATATAGAGTTTTATTCTGAAAAGTTTTGAATAAAAGCCGGGTGTTTGGATCTTGAGTTTTTTTAGAAAAATAAAAGAAAAATGAAATAGTGGAATCAAAATGAGGTATATACTCTTAGGATGTAGTGGAGTATTATCCAAGTTGAACCGGTGTATTTTATGAAATGTTTACATAAATAATTTGATGGAAATAGAATTGGTATTACGGAGAACCAATTAAGTAAGTGCATAAGTTGGACGTAGATCATTTCTCTTTCCATATATAGTGATCCAAAATTCAAGCACATGGTTTTGAGGTGTTGCACCATCCCAAATAAGGATCTATTACTCCATTTTTGATGGCCAGCACTTGATGAGGGTTCTTGGTGCGGAACTAAAGTTTTCTATCATAGTTACAACTATGTAAGGGAAATAGAAGTTCCAAATCAATGAGCCTAATAGGGGTCCGCACTAGAGAATCGGGTGAGCGATACTAGCTCGGAAGAAAAGTTATGTATTCGAGTTGAGATCGAATCAGATTTTGCATAAGAATGATCTATGTACATCATACAAGCTGATGTATAGTGCTAAGCATTTTTTGGGATAGGTCGAGGTGTAATTTCGGGGACGAAATTCTTTTAAAGAAGGAAGAATGTAACGACTCGGAATTTCACTGCTTTGATTAGTGAATATTTAATTAATTTTAAATATTCAATATATAGGTTTTATAATGAAATTAAACTCATTTCAATTAATTAATATTTATGGTAAAATCCTTTTCAAAATTTGTTTACCAAATTAAATAGTTTATAGAAAAATAGAAAATGTGACTAAAGAACGTTTTTCGAAATTTCGACCTTTCGATACTGGAAAGTTTTCGGGAACGTTGTTCATCTTTGTACACCATATACACACATATATAAGAGTTAAATAACTAGATAATCATATTGTTGGCCATAAAATCTGCTTAAGAACAGAAGTATGAAAGAAGGTTAACGAGACTATCAGGCTTTGATGAAGATTACAAGCATGGGTTTTGAAAAAGGTCACAAGAGGACATTTTGAAAGCACTGAGAAGGTTTTGGAGGAGTCGGAGGCACCAAGTGCCCTTATCAGTAATAGATAGTGTGAAAGCTTCGAGTCAGACAGAAGCAGGACTACCCTTCCACCACTTTCAACCTTCTGACGTAGATGAATAAGTAAAGACAGCTTCAGAACCCCTTTCTAAGGCAGTGAATGATAATCTCTCACTTACATGCCAAACCTTTCGGAACCAAAGGTTTTGCCTTTATAACAATCCTTTCGAAAGCATATCCAAGCCTTTTGAATTGGTCAAGGCCAATGACATTAGGAGAAGGTTCTGCATCAATCAATAGATAAGCATTTGGAAGCTTTTGACAATGTTGAAACCATTGGTGCTTCAATATATTTGAAGCCCCTATGAAAATCCTTCGACAGAGCCGAAAGGCTCCCATCTTTACTTCCGATGACAACAACGCAACATGAAGAGAAAGACGCATTCGAAGACCTTTCGACAACGTGGAAAGCAGTTCTGGAGAAAGTGAAGAAATTGAATATTAAAGACTTAACAAGGGCGAAAGGTCTGGAGAGAGATGATGAAAGCACGAGGATAAGTCAAAGGATACGAAAGAGATACCTTCAGACAACATCAAAGGAAGATGAGGTGTTTCGAATAAGTCAAAAAGCGTGAGGTGGCATGTAAAGAGAGGCCTTTCGACTGGGTCGAAGGCATAAGCGCGGAAGACGAGCCGACCTGCATCTATAATAAGACCCAAGGGGTCCAGTTTTGGGGCTGAATTTTGGGGGAAATCCTAAATTCATTTTGTAGGATCTAGATTAACCCTAGAAGGGGGGGGGGGGGTGAATAGGGTTATAGCAAATTTTCTCGATTTAAACACAGAAACAAACTGCAGAAATAAATATGCTGAAAAGTAAATCACACACAAAATTTACCCAGCTTCGGCAATCCCTGCCTACTGCTGCATTCCCAGATTTCTATTAGAATTAAACAGTATCCCGCTTACAAACACTTTAACAGACTCGCAAACCCTGCTCCCGCTTACAAACACTCTAATAGACTCGCACCCCCGGCTCCCGCCTATAGAGTTTTGCAAACTCGCAAACCCTTGCTCCCGCCACTACAACAAAAAAGACTTTTCACAGCGTTTGAAAAACGCTGTTAAAAGTTTTCACAGCGTTTTTAAAAACGCTGTATAACGACATGCTGTCGTTGACCCTAAAGTTTTAACTGCAAAATATAAACGCTGTCAAAAACCAACTTTCTACAGCGTTTTTTAAACGCTGTTAATAATTTTTCTACTGCAAGGTATAAACGCTGTTAATAGTTTTCTACTGCAAGGTATAAACGCTGTCGTAGGGATATGCATTTTTTCCAATGAATTGACAGCAATGTATAAACGTTGTTGTAGGGATATGCATTTTTTTTCCAATGAATTGACAGCAATGTATAAACGCTGTCGTAGGGATATGCATTTTTTTTCCAAAGAATTCAGAAAATGCTCTATACTCAGTACATTACAATTACAATACTTTTTGCAATTCAGTTCAGATAGTACTCACTCCCCAATTCAACAATAATACATACGGTCCAAAACTCTACAACATCTTAGTACAGGTTCAGGTTTATGACTTACAAGAATAGTAATAGTACATACGGTCATCTTAGTACAGGTTCAGGTTTTCATAACAAAAATATAAAAACAACGGTAGCCTGTAAACAGGACAACCAACGTCAAGACACAAGAAATTGAATTACAAGAATAGTAATAGTACATACGGTCATCCAAGTTTGAACCCGTACAGAAAGTAGTCTTTTTTTGGGCCATCACCTTCTTAAGTCAAGCGACAATAGTGAAGAAGAGGAAGCAGCTACCTTTTCACGCAGGTTGAATTTCTTGGCAATTATTGGTCGAACATCATCAACTCCTACTAAGCTTTCCAAAAATGGAAGTAATGAAAGCATTTTTACTTTGGCTTATCTGCATAAATACTTTGGCTTGCAGTAAATATGGTGATCTTAATTTAAAATTAAACATATTGAAAATTTTGGTGTCAAAATAAAATCAAAGCAGTAATGAATCTGCAAGTGGGAATGCTTCAGAAAACGCAAATAACCCAGACAGTGCAACTGGAACAGTTCAACTCCTCAGGAAAACAATAAGCATAAACAAAATCAAGAACATGTGCAAACATGGAATTTGATATACGGTGAAATACTGAAAGTGTAAGTGGTAACGGACTTCCATGATTCAAATACCATGGCTGGAGTGTCGTTACTAATAATGGTTGTTAAACAACATATTGTTTGAAGGTGAGGGGTCTTAATTCCCTCACTAGGAATAAGATGTCAAACAACATATTGTTTCTCTTAACGTTGATATCTTGGGCCTTATGGAGCATAAACTCTCAAAAGATAATCTAATAAGATTCTGTAACTTTATTAGCAATGAATGGGGAATAATACACAATAATGAGTGTGATAACAGAGGAAGAATATTACTCATGTGGAATAAAAATACTTGGCTAGTAAGTACTGCATCGATTTCAAACCAACACATCAGCTGTCAACTAGCTAATAAAGGACGTTTCAAATGCATATTCCTATTAACCTACGTGAAATATTTGGTAAACAAAATAGAACAAATATGGAGAGACTTATCTGTTGATGCTTCGAATTCCTCACTTCATTGGCCTCTTGCGGGAGACTTCAACTGTATGCTTAACAACAATGAAAGGTGATCAACTAACAATACATTAAATATAGACATGGATTTCCAAACTTTTATTCACTGTAGGATTAAAGGAAATAAGAACTGTTGGGAATTTCTTTACTTAGCGAGGAGGTGCCAACTCCACTCTTTAAGTAAAATTGAAAGAGTCTCAGGTAATTTTTAATTATTATCGTGTTTTCCACATCTGAATGTGTCGGTGTTGAATCATTCATCTAGTGATCGCTCACCGATGCACATTAACTTCATAAATTTTCCAACACATTAACTTCACAAATTTTCCAACACAATTGACATAGTTAATTTTTTTAAATATGTTTAATTTTATAAATGTATAATTTACAAAACTTGCTTTGCATTTTGTAAAAGTAAGTCAATTTTTGTAAAATTAGTTAATTTTTATATAAAAGTTTTATAGAATAGATTAATTTTCATAAATTTAGTTAATTTTTATAAAAATATAACTTAGTTAAAAATATTGTTAAAATAATTAGTTATTATAAATTTATTTAATTTTTATAAAATTTTGATAGTATATAGAAATTTATTCAATTTTATGAAACTTTAACTTAGTTAATTTTTTATAAAACATAGTTACTTTTTATAAATTATTTATGTTTTATAAAACTTAATTATTTTATTTATGGAAGTTTGAGCAGGTGATGGGAAGACAATGGAAGTTGGATTTGATGTGCAGTGGGGTTTGGGGCAATAGTGGCTGAGGAGAAGAGCAGTGAAGTTGTGTGAAGTGGTGGATGATGAAGTTGTATGGGTAATGTATAGGGTAGAACAGGGAAGGGCTTGTTTGTTTGGAAATATGCAGTAGTCAGGCAGCAAGGGTGAGTTGTTGGTGATAGTGGACAGTATATATGATGTCCAGGCAGTGGGAATAGGCAAGGATACAACTGAAATTTTGAAGCATTTTGAAGGCTATGCTACAATTTACCTGGACTATGAAACAACTGAATATAAAAAATGCTTCAAAATTTCAGTATGAAATTACTGAAGTAACAAAACACATGAATTTTTTAATAAAAAATGGACTGGTTGCTCAAAGTCAAGGATACAATGCAATGTGTAATACATGTAAAGTATATGAGCTAGAGTTAAAATGCAATGTGTAATAAATAATTATTGTAATTATAGTACACAATTTATCAGTGGGTAGATAGTATTCAACCAAGTCAAAAAAGTTTCATATCTAAACAAAGGTTAAATTATACTTACTAGAAATCGATTCCATTATAACATTCGCAGCTTTTTACCCATTTTTGAGAAGCCCTCTTCCTTTTACTCATTTTCTGCATATAAAAAAAGATTATTGGAAGTGTGCAGGAAACTAAGATGCAGTCCGATTTTTGCAGCACAACACACACACATATATAACCACAGAAGAAACATCACACATGTAAATATGAAAACACTTTGGAAATCTCAGCTTGACAAAAATGCATCTAATATATATTTATAAAAACAAAACGAAAGTAGTGTTCAAGTTCAGCTTTGCAAGAACAAAACAGCAGCCAAATTCCAAAATATCATATATATACTTATTGTCAATATCCATCACATTGGATTTTAGATTTAAATTCAATTTAAATCCTATATATTTTTTCTCTATTTTTAGGGATTAAATTTAAATAAACAATTAAACTTGAGTAAAATTCAAGTCATGTATGTGTATATATAAGTTGTATAATCAAAAATAGATTGATATACACAGTAATGATCAAATTATTGAAGCTATATATCGACTGAGAAAGGTGAAACTAAATTTACTACCACAGAGAGGTTAGATTAGAGAATTCGTGTGAAGATTAGAGAATTGAAGCAAAAAACACCAATCAACCTATAAGTTTAAAATCATTTCAAATACATACAAAGAACACCATAGAGAGGTTAGAACGAAGGGAGAAATAGACAAAAGAAGGTACCTTGATTCGAGAAAGATGAATTGAACCAAAAGTCAAAAAGGTTAGTTCATAGTATTCACAGATTATATTTTTGCAAGTCTATACCAAAATAAAAGATGATCAAAATTTTGATATATAACATCCTTATAAATAGAGGTAGTAAATTTTTATATTATTTTAGCTTTTATGTATGAATGAATGAATTGTGCATTTCATATTGATTATGAGAATTGTTGCTGTTACAGGACCTGGAAAAATTAAGGGAAAAAAGGAGAAAAAGTTATTCGCGCAAAACTAAATCAGTTTAACGTTTGTTCCATTCCATTTCTACTATGAAAAAATTACTAACCTAAGGAATATACATGTTGCCATTTAAAATGTCGAAGAATGAGTAGTAACCAAAAAAAATTCTTAGTAAAGATAACACCAGTTTTTTTTAAAAATTGAACATCTTTTATTACGGTCAACACACATATTATGGTCAAATAAACGAAGTGTTAACTGCCACATTTTCTTATCAGTAATCAGTTGTAATTTAGAGTTCACAGCAAGACAAAGGTATTATCATGTAGACGACCTACAAATTACATGCTGTTAGCGAGAGATTAATGCACATGATGTCTCGACAAATGAAGCATCCAGTGCTTATCTTGCTATCAGAAGAAGAGATAAAAAAGCCTTTTCTTAAAAGGGCAGAGAGTACGTGAGTTGATTTAAATGATATGTCTTGTCATCTAATTATGCAAGTATGTTAACAAAAAGAAGAGGAGGAGAAGGTAAAGTGGAGAACCTGAGAAAACTGGAACCTGGAACCTGGACCACTTTAACCTAAACACTGAAGAAATTTACATTGAACCAATCACGCACTACAACATATAGCACAAGTTATTATAAGATTGCACTTGCACGTGAGAAAATATAATATAAAGTTAAAAACACACACCAATGGTAAGCACCTGATACATGCTTAGTATCGCCTCAAGTGGGAACCATCCAAAATAGTGCTTGAGCATATATAAAATGGAACATCAACCCTAAAAAATGAAATAGATAACATATGAACAAATAATATGTGTACTTACATGTATTATTTTGGGACTGCAATGTCTGTATATTCTTTGGGAAATCACAAGGTATAGCAATAAGGCTAAGATAAGGAGATAAAATTAATTTAACCGTTTAAAAAAGTCTCCCCACTAATAAGACAACTACCTTAGTCTGCATGCATAATAAGATCAACGTATTACACCACTACTATAATATGTACAAAAAAAAACAACGGTTAGAGGACAAAAATTTGGTCAACATTTATTTAGCTTAAATTTTAAGTCTGGAGGATCTTTACTATCTGTAAGACAGTACATTTTCAAGTCGTACAAAACAGGTAAAATGGATAATAAAAACAGCCAAAATTGTAAAGAGAGAACATAAAAAATCAGCATATTAGATGTACTAAATTTATTGGAAACCAAAATTGCATTCAGCATAGTAAATGTACTAAATTTGATATGCAGGTCATTAAATTATAAAATTACAATAGAGCATTATGATTACAGTAAATAATGCTAGATCATCGTAATGTTGCCTTCATTAGGCCAATAGTTCTATCTAACCTTGGAAAACTATCCAAACATTGTGCCAAAGACAAAAAAGGAGAAAAATACATGTAAGCAAAAAATAATTCAAATTTGGTAAGTAATAAAAATACATGTAAGCAAAAAATAATTCAAATTTGGTAAGTAATAAAAATACATGTAAGCAAAAAATAATTCAAATGAAATGATTTGCCAGTTAGAAGGGGATGTTTACCAACAGCTTGCCTTCATAATGGGTAGAAATACAAATGTCAACATATTACACTAACCATGAACACGTAGTAAAAAAAATTATCTACAAAGTTATTATTTTAATTAACTTGTTCACATTTGAAAAATTACCATTTAAATTAATTTGCATAATTTAGTCAAAGTATATCTGAAATACCATTGCCACACACATTAACACTTCCTTTATAATAGAAATCCTTTTGGAAACAATTAATTCAATACACGTACAACTCCTAGTTTACCTGCCAAAACGTATAATACATGGAAGCAGATAAAATTTGAAGAGAGATACGATGAACGCGAAAAAAGGTAATTTTTTTATTAAAACCATATCCACATCAAGCTGAGTAAAATAAGTTTGTAATGCAGGGATGAACACATATATATCTTTTTATACACATGTATAAGTATTTACATGTTGGTTAATAAGTGATTTAACAAAAATTGCTTGACAGCATGAATAAATAAATTAATAACATGTCAATCGACCAACGGGAAGAAATAGTATGAGGATGCATTGTACATGCCTATAGTAATGATGCATACTTTCCCAAAACTAAAACACAAACATAACTATCTAGAGCTAAATGACAGCGACCACAAGTTCTTCTAATGATTAAAACGATAACCAAACCATTACTTTTAAAACGATATTGGTTTGTGCAAAATTAAAAACAACATTCAACTCGAAAACGCTGATACATATTGTTGTTGATAGGTACTTTTCTTGTAGTGGATGCAAGAATATCATCAGATGGTTGTTAGAATACTGCTATACTTACTGGATTATGAGCGTTCTTTTGGCAGTTTTGCATTTGAATATAAAGTAGGAACTAATCACAAATTAAGAAGACATTTCATTCAATAAAATGAATTATTTTGATCCACAAGAAGTGGAATCGACTGGGCCATAAGAGAATTGACATATACCTGAAAACAGCATGTGTGCAGCAAGCATATACTTCTCTAGCTCCTTCCTGGTGCAGCAAGTCTGCGCCTTTAGTAATAGTTCCTAACCACCAAACATGCCCAATATAAATACTAAATAACATTAAAGATAAAACAATACATATAAGCTGACTGATAATGAAAATTATTACGGTACATAAAAAAAGGATAATAATATGAATAAATTACCAGCAGTATCAATCATATCAGCCACCATCACAACCACTTTCTCCCTTACATCACCAATCAGGTTTAAAACCTGCAAGTACCAACATCTTTAGCTTTACACTTTGCACCACTAAAAATAACAATTTGGTGCTAATGATACAACTGTAATAAACATTTTATATCTCTCTAAACGAGTACATAGTAAAGAAAAAGGAAATTCCTCGACTAGCTGAATGAATACGTCTTTTGGCATAAACAAATATTCGGGTAACCAACTCTTGATTTGGAATCTCATTCAATTTCAAGTCTTTTTTCCCTCTCTTTCTCTCCTTATCTCGTATATATTCCATATTTTGATGCTACCTGCACAAGTAGGTAGTATCATAGAAGCGAATAAATTATATGCCAAAAAGGAAATATGAATCTTATCGTGTTTATATGGCACAAGATGCCACAATTTTTAAACGGGGTTACAAGACCTGAGGTTTCTTGGATGGTGATGATTCTAGGCTTTCCAAATAATCCAGATACTTGAGAATTAACCTAGACTTACTATTTATTTTCTCAGCTGTCTATTGTGTAGATTTACAAGGGTGTAGATTTATAGGGCTGATAAAACCAAGGCATGTTTCATATATCGTATTTGAAATCAATGGCAGATCATGTGAGTCTTAGGGATTATATGGTAGTTAATAATGGAATTTTTATATCATCTAGCTCCTATATCAAAAAGAAAAAAACTGAGATAAAGTTTATATACTACTTGGAAGATTCCTTGGGCGCGCAGCTGGTCATAATCAACAGGTACTTGACCATTTCGAAGTACCAATAGTGCATTAACATAATTATATGACTGCGTTATAAAAAAGGAAAAATATGAGTCTTTTTAGTTAATTAGAATTCAATACTGATTTTCTTATCTTATAGGTAAACTGGTGTCATATTAATCTAACCTCCCTGGTATAAGTCTTATATTTTCTCTTTTATTTTGCTCATATTTGGTTATTTATGCATACAGGTCATAAAGATCTTAAATTATATTTTGTTCTAAATGCACTATTCCATTTACTTTTTTTAGTACAACCTAGAAATTCAAAATCAACATATGAATCAGAGTAGTTCGACTAACGTAACGAGTACCTGAGATCGAAGTCCAAATCAAATCTAAAATTCCATGTTTGAATCAAAGTCCGAATAAACCTGAAACTCCATGTCTGAATCATAGCCTAAATCAAAAATGGAGACTGCTAGAATCAACATTTTGACGAAAACAAAATTAATATGTGGTCAATGAATCCAAAAATAGAATAAAAGAGAAGAATTAGAGAAATACCTGAATCGATCGTAGTACTGAAACGAGGGATGTAAGGTACAATGAAATTGAAGAAGAGGGAAATCTAAGGGGAATGAAAATAAGACGAGGGAAAACATAAGTTTTTAACGAGAGAGGCGGCGGCAAATGCTTTGTATAGTAACCCTAGTATTTCTCAGCGTTTATGAGAAAATATGATTCAGCTGAAATAACTTTTAACCGCATCCATGGGAAGAACGCTGAGAGCAACTGCAGTTAAAAGTGGATTTTGTTGTAGTGCGCCTATAGAGTTTTGCAAACTCGCACACCCTGCTTACTGAACTAATTCTAACTAGACAATCTGACACTACCTACAACCTAGGTGGTGATTTACCAATACTTTAACTTGAAAAATAAAAACAACAAAAATAAAAAACAACTTTAAACTTGAAACCCTATTTGAATATGAACTAAAACCCCCCTTTAAAAATAAACCCTAATTAAACACTAAACCCCTTTAATAAAAACAAGGCCGGCTCTTTTATTCTTTAACCCGATCCTTTTCTCTTGCTTGTGAGACAATTGCGGCCGATCCTCTTTGCCACTAAATTAGGGCTTCTGTTCCCTTGTGAAAATTGGGGCTTTGATTCTTCGTTCGATCTGATTTGTGTTGCTCTTGCTCGCGCTCGTTTTCTGATGATCGATTCTCTTGAGATCGGCTGCTTGGTTGACTTCGAGATTGCGAATCGTTTGCAGCTGCTCCTTTGATCGAGTTCGATAGATTGGTATGTATTCTCTTTCGTTGCTGGTTTAATTGCTTGCTTGAACTCGATGCCTATGATGAATTCTTGGGTTTGGTATTTATATGAATTCGACACTTGAGTTTGTTCGTATCAATTCGATACTTTCCAAAATTGTTGCTTTCTTGATGCGCACGACTTTCCTGATATATCTTCGACTTGTTACTCACGGCTTTCATTTTCAAACGTTTGATTTATCTTGTGTCAAACGGCAAAGACTTTCCTTTTTTTTTTCTATGCTTTGACTTTTTCAAAGAAGTATCTGACTTCGGCTTTACTGTGTATTACTTCGTGACTGCCACGGCTTCGGCCATCGTTGTGTTTATCCCTGTCTTCGTCTCTGGCCATCTTCACTGGTTTCCACTTGAACATTACATTAGTGAATATGATGTTGTCTGGTTGTTCGAACTTGTTTATGTGATTCCATGTATCACTGCACTGGCTTATGTATTGTAGTCTTCATGTACTTGATATTGTAGTCTTCTTCGAACTGTTTTCATTTCAGTTGAACTTGTTGTTTTCATGTGCTTGTCGAATTTGCACTTGTGTTGCTTCATATATATGTGTGCCTGACATTGATACTGCCATCACTATTTGCATGTTGGTTTAACCTGAACTTCAATTGATGTTTTCATTGTATAATCAGTAGCTTGCATCACTGGTGCACTTGATTCTGTTTGACTATGTTGATCCAATTCACCATGCATTGTTTCACTTGTAGTCTGCTAATTTGCTTTGGTGTATATTCATGATGCTTTGATTTTCATTTGGCTTCTGTAGCTTCATTTTGCACACTGCTACTTGTCTGTAGCCTTTGTTGAGTCTGTGTCATCTGCTCTTGCACACTCCATTCTTTGGTTACTTTTAATTTCTGTTACACATTGTTGTATTTGGTTCATGGATTTGTAGCTTTCATTGTTGTGTCTTGTTGTAGTTGCTATGCAGTTGCTATGCCTTGTACTTGTAGTCTTGGCCATGTTGGTTTAGTTGCATTGTAGTTGTATTCATTTGAGTTTGTTGCATTTGTTTGCTTGCACTGTCCACTGCCTCCATTCTGGTTGGTCTGACTAATGATATCTTGTAGCCTGGTCATTGTTTGCATGAGTTACTTGCATTGGTGCATTGTCTTACTGAACTTGATTCTGGTCATTGCTTGTGTGATCTTGAGTTTCTGTGTTTGATCACTGATGCATGCATGAATTGAACTTTTCACTTGGTCATCTTGTACTTCTGGATGCACTTGTCCATTTCAGTTTTCACAGTTGCTCCATTCATTTTGCATACTGGGTTGACTATTGCACGTGTGTTGTTCACCATGTTGCATTCATGTCGTTGTTCTGGCCTTGTACCTGTAGTTGTAACTGGACATGTTGCTTTATCACTTTCTCTGATTTTTTGTACATTGTTTCTCGGCATTGCATACTTTTGTTGAGTTGTTTGGAATTGGACTTCTGGTCTTTGCATCCTTTCATGTTGATTTTTGAAATTTCACTTGAGTTGAATTCAGTTTCAAAACTCGGGTTTGACCTTGTGCTCGTGTCGTGATTTTAAATATATTGCACGTGAGTTGAACCCGGTTTTTCATTTGGGTTTGACCTGTGCTCACCTGTCCCTGTAGCATTATCAAGTGTATATTGATGTGCACGGCCTTGTGGCATGTACAGTGATACACTGTGCATGTCATATTGTTCGTGTGTGATGAATTCAAATGTGAATGATGACGAACAACCCAAATAACTGAGGCAAATCATATTTTCAAAAATCATATTTCATTTTATATTGCAAAAATATTTCTTTTTCAATTTTACTGCGTTAGTGAATATTTTTGCAGATTTCTCAGATGCTGGAATCAGACTGGAATGCAGTTGAAGATAAACTACGAGTGTGAGTGATATGTAGTGAGGTTATTAATGTAAAAATAATTGTGATGTATTCAAAAATGTATATGTATAGTGAGAGCTTGAATTTGTACTATTCAAGTTTGTAATAAATATTTGTTTGAATAAAATTTCTGTTTGAATTCAAATTCCATTCAAATTCTGTGTAATTTATTTTATTCAACAAATATTTATTTAATCTATGAAAAACAACATAGTACATTACCAAATACATTTAAATGAATATATATGTTTATTATCATCAAACAAAAACATATAAGCGCATATGCAACAATCTCCCCTTTTTGATGATAACAAACATATATTTAAGATTTTGACTGAGTTAAATGTATTTTCTCAATGATATACTCTAACTGCTTCCCCTATTTAAATGCTTCCTCTCTACATGGTGCTCCCCCTACATATATGCATGCAAATAGAAATATATAAATAAGCCTAGATGCAAATGGAAAATTATTTGACTTTTGCTTGATTCTATTTGACAAAATCTTAACTTTTCTCTTCCCCTTTTGTTATCAGCAAAAGAATAATAGTGTTAGAGAAAATAGAGATAAAGTGATCAATATTAATCCAACATTAAACTCAAATTGAATATAAATATTAAACTTCAATAAAAATCAAACAAAAATCATAACTACCCTTGTTAGGCGCATATTCCACTTTTAGAAAGAATGAAAATGATGTTCTAATATAAAATCATACAATTGTATCAACTTGTGGTACCTTTATATCAGAAATTTGAATATCTACTAATCATGCATAACCGTTAGGACTTTTAAATGAGATTAGTAGTATTCCAATTTAATTTTAAAAAATGAAATCAAGTATCTTCTTACCACGCATGACCGTGAGGACTTTAAATGGGGTTAGAATCAACTTGTCTATTTAATCAATTAATTTTGATATGCGTTCCATACATGCATAACCGTAAGGACTTTTAAATGAGCATGGAAGCACATAATCAAAAATCCAAGTAATTCACCCATGCATAACCGTGAGGACTTTTAAATGAGGGTGAATACTTTGGATATTTATTTATTTTTTACAAAAAAATGTGAAATGAAAAACAAATGATCCCTGATTATAGTACCACATATCGACAAAATATATTTAGATTTGATAAACAATGGTCGATAGAAATATGATAGATATAGAAATGGTCATGAAATCTTTACCCAACAAAAAAGTTTTATAACTCTTGTTTGAATTCCTAAAGAAATTTTCCAAATATACTCTCTTGAGTAATGTATGTTAAATATCAACACTTATCACCTTTTCAATCACTATTTATCTTTTTGATAATTAGTAGGGAGTCGGATTAGTCAAAATTTGTCATTTAAAATCAAATAAAAATGACTAATTTGAAAACATGGTCAAAAATGATTTTCTCCAAGGGGTTATATGGAAAAAAAATTCTGCTATTTGAAAATTATTTAAAATGAAAAATATGCAGATATTTTCTATGAAAAAGGATGCAGTTACTAAATGTCTCAAAAATCACATTCAACTAGTAATTTTTCTATCAACTAGATTAGTAGTGTAATCTGCATCTGAGTTTCTCTTTCAATCCAAAATATCACTAACTAAAATTGATAAACCAGACCATGAAGTGTGCATCAAAAATTTCAAACTCAATTTTAGCAACAATTTAAATGACATCTTTGAATTTGAATTGAAGCCGTGTAAAAAATCAGAAAACCGTGAATATAGAGTTAGCCGTAACCAAAAATATTATCATCCAACAAAACACTATTTTTAATCCAAACTAATATATATGAAGTAAATCAAAGAATAGTGTTTTTGGCATAAATATAATTGGCCAACCATGCTGAACAAGTCAGAATTAAAATAATCATCTCTTCACCATCTCAATATTGGCTGATTTTAATTCAGACTATGGTGCGGATCATTACATTTAATATATCGTTCAAATAAATATACCATTACCTGTTTTACCTTTACGATATTTTTCGTTGTTTATCCATTGTGATCCTGTTACCTTTATAATAGGCTAAGGAACTTTGCTTTGTCGCCCGTTGTGTTTCTGGAAGAGCCAAAAATCCAGAAAACAGTATTGTTGTTCCTTAGCCTGCCACCACACCTACATGGGAAAAGATTTATGTAACCTATTTGTTTTTATAGGTCCATGGTTGTTAGTGGCAGAAGATTTAGAAAAATAATTTTGTGGAGACCCAAAACTGTTTATATATGTTCCTTTTGGCACCCAAATTTGTTTAACTTTGAGAGATTTTATATTCGTGCCTTTTGGAACCCAAATTGGTATGGTTTTCACATGTTTGGGTCTATACCAACAATTATTGTGATCGTGTCCATATTTTCTACAAATTGTGCACATGGAATTTTCTTGATTAATATCGCTTTCAACATTTTCAGATTGATTATATCCAAGTCCTTGTCTAGCTGTATTAACGGTTTGCTTCCCTAATAGCAGATTCAACGATTTCTCACTTTTTGAAAATTTATCTAAAGTTATTGACAATTGTTGGACTTGTATTTTGAGAGATTCATTTTCGTTCAATAATTGTGTGCACTTTTTGATAGAATTTTTTCTCCTAGTATTTTCGTTCTCTTTCAAAATCAGAATTTCATTTTCAAGTGATTTTATATTAATTTCTGATTTTTTAATTTCTTCTTCGAATGTTGGACACTTATCACACTTAGGGATCCTACTTTGATAGGTTTTAACTAATTGGTCAAGTTGTTCATTTAATTCTATCAAAGTGTCTTTTCGTGATTCAAGTTTGGCATACTTCTCCCTAAGTCGTTCAAAACAGCCATTCACTTCGTGGAAATAAATAAGTAATTCAGAGTGAGTGAGTTTTGATACCTCGCTTGGCTTCATATTGTGCTCTCTGTTTTTTAATTTTTTATTTAGAGCTGGATTTCCGTATCTGCGGTTCCTCCTTTTGAATTTCTTTATTAGTAATGCCAGCTCGGCTGCTCCATCATCATCATCCTCATCACAACTGTTATTTACCACTCCTGTTAAGCACATTTCTTTAACTGAGTCGGTTGTGGAGGACATCTCATTGTTGTTGACTTTTTCTCCATATATTGCATCAAAAGTATTCCAGATTTTCCGTGCATTTTCACAATGAGAGACGAAATAAAAATTATCACGATTAATATGAGAATATAATATATGCATAGCAAGAGCATTAATCGAGATAATTTCCTTATTTGTTATATCACACCCATTTTCAATAATATCCCAACATTTAATATTAACAGATTTTAAATAAAATTCCATTTTCAATTTCCAGTTCAAAAAATCTGTTCCATCGAAAATAGAAGGAATAATATTGGAACGACCCTCAACAAAAGTATTATTTGGTGGATTCATGACTCTAGAGTTAAAGAAAAATACCGTGCTCTGATACCACTTGTAGGATCTAGATTAACCCTAGAGGGGGGGCTGAATAGGGTTATAGCAAATTTTCTCGATTTAAACACAGAAACAAACTGCAGAAATAAATATGCTGAAAAGTAAATCACAAACAAAATTTAACCAGCTTCGGCAACCCCTTCCTACTGCTGCATTCCCAAATTTCTATTAGAATTAAACAGTATCCCGCTTACAAACACTCTAACATACTCGCAAACCCTGCTTCCGCTTACAAACACTCTAATAGACTCGCACCCCCTGCTCCCGCCTATAGAGTTTTGCAAACTCGCAAACCCTTGTTCCCGCCTATAGAGTTTTGCAAACTCGCACACCCTGCTCACTGAACTAATTCTAACTAGACAATCTGACACTACCTACAACCTAGGTGGTGATTTACGAATACTTTGACTTGAAAAATAAAAACAACAAAATAAAAAACAACTTTAAACTTGAAACCCTATTTGAATATAAACTAAAACCCCCCTTTAAAAATAAACCCTAATTAAACACTAAACCCCTTTAATAAAAACAAGGCCGGCTCTTTTATTCTTTAACCCGATCCTTTTCTCTTGCTTGTGAGACAATTGCGGCCGATCCTCTTTGCCACTAAATTAAGGCTTCTGTTCCCTTGTGAAAATTGGGGATTTGATTCTTCGTTCGATCTGATTTGTGTTGCTCTTGCTCGCGCTCGTTTTCTGATGATCGATTCTCTTGAGATCGGCTGCTTGGTTGACTTCGAGATTGCAAATCATTTGCAGCTGCTCCTTTGATCGAGTTCGATAGATTGGTATGTATTCTCTTTCGTTGCTGGTTTAATTGCTTGCTTGAACTCGATGCCTATGATGAATTCTTGGGTTTGGTATTTATATGAATTCGACACTTGAGTTTGTTCGTATCAATTCGATACTTTCCAAAATTGTTGCTTTCCTGATGCGCACGACTTTCCTGATATATCTTCGACTTGTTACTCACGGCTTTCATTTTCAAACGTTTGATTTATCTTGTGTCAAACGGCAAAGACTTTCCTTTTTTTTTCCTATGCTTTGACTTTTTCAAAGACGTATCTGACTTCGGCTTTACTGTGTATTACTTCGTGACCGCCATGGCTTCGGCCATCGTTGTGTTTATCCCTGTCTTCGTCTCTGGCCATCTTCACTGGTTTCCACTTGAACATTACATTCGTGAATATGATGTTGTCTGGTTGTTCGAACTTGTTTATGTGATTCCATGTATCACTGCACTGACTTATGTATTGTAGTCTTCATGTACTTGATATTGTAGTCTTCTTCGAACTGTTTTCATTTCAGTTGAACTTGTTGTTTTCATGTGCTTGTCGAATTTGCACTTGTGTTGCTTCATATATATGTGTGCCTGACATTGATAATGCCATCACTATTTGCATGTTGGTTTAACCTGAACTTCAATTGATGTTTTCATTGTATAATCAGTAGCTTGTATCACTGGTGCACTTGATTCTGTTTGACTGTGTTGATCCAATTCACCATGCATTGTTTCACTTGTAGTCTGCTAATTTGCTTTGGTGTATATTCATGATGCTTTGATTTTCATTTGGCTTCTGTAGCTTCATTTTGCACACTGCTACTTGTCTGTAGCCTTTGTTGAGTCTGTGTCATCTGCTCTTGCACACTCCATTCTTTCGTTACTTGTAATTTCTGTTACACATTGTTGTATTTGGTTCATGGATTTGTAGCTTTCATTGTTGTGTCTTGTTGCATTTGCTATGCAGTTGCTATGCCTTGTACTTGTAGTCTTGGCCATGTTGGTTCAGTTGCATTGTAGTTGTATTCATTTGAGTCTGTTGCATTTGTTTGCTTGTACTGTCCACTGCCTCCATTCTGGTTGGTCTGACCAATGATATCTTGTAGCCTGGTCATTGTTTGCATGAGTTACTTGCATTGGTGCATTGTCTTACTGAACTTGATTCTGGTCATTGCTTGTGTGATCTTGAGTTTCTGTGTTTGATCACTGATGCATGCATGAATTGAACTTTTGACTTGGTCATCTTGTACTTCTGGATGCACTTGTCCATTTCAGTTTTCACAGTTGCTACATTCATTTTGCATACTGGGTTGACTGTTGCACGTGTGTTGTTCACCATGTTGCATCCATGTCTTTGTTCTGGCCTTGTACCTGTAGTTGTAACTGGACATGTTGCTTCATCACTTTCTCTGATTTTTTGTACATTGTTTCTCGGCATTGCATACTTCTGTTGAGTTGTTTGGAATTGGACTTCTGGTCTTTGCATCCTTTCATGTTGATTTTTGAAATTTCACTTGAGTTGAATCCAGTTTCAAAACTCGGGTTTGACCTTGTGCTCGTGTCGTGATTTTAAATATATTGCACGTGAGTTGAACCCGGTTTTTCATTTAGGTTTGACCTGTGCTCACCTGTCCCTGTAGCATTATCAAGTGTATATTGATGTGCATGGCCTTGTGGCATGTATAGTGATACACTGTGCTTGTCACATTGTTCGTGTGTGATGAATTCAAATGTGAATGATGACGAACAACCCAAATAACTGAGGAAAATCATATTTTCAAAAATCATATTTCATTTTATATTGCAAAAATATTTCTTTTTCAATTTTACTGCGTTAGTGAATATTTTTGCAGATTTCTCAGATGCTGGAATCAGACTGGAATGCAGTTGAAGATAAACTACGAGTGTGAGTGATATGTAGTGAGGTTATTAATGTAAAAATAATTGTGATGTATTCAAAAATGTATATGTATAGTGAGAGCTTGAATTTGTACTATTCAAGATTGTAATAAATATTTGTTTGAATAAAATTTCTGTTTGAATTCAAATCCCATTCAAATTCTGTGTAATTTATTTTATTCAACAAATATTTATTTAATCTATGAAAAACAAAATAGTACATTGCCAAATACATTTAAATGAATATATATGTTTATTATCATCAAACAAAAACATATAAGCGCATATTCAACACATTTTTCTTATTCCAACTTCTTAGCTGCAACAAAATCCTCTGTAAAACCTAAATAAATTTGGGGATAAAGCTTCTATAATTGTAGCTCATTTTAGATCATTAATAAAGAGGAGATGGCGAATCCATTAAGGATTTTGATGATGAGGGAGATCATTTTGATCATTAGCTTGACTAATGATCCATTGCACATGATTCTATCTTATTCCCTTAACTTCCTTTTGTCTGTGCAATATATAGGATCGACTTCGATATCTACATTTGAAATACATCACCATTGAAACCAACATTAGACAATTGGAATAAGAATGGTGATGAGGTTTCGACAATGAAGAATCTATGAAGTTTATGGATATCCAAGCGGATCTTATATAGAATAAGTAAAGTAGTGCTTGGGAAGTTACAAGCTGGATCTAATTTGAAGGGATGGAATTCCATCCGACTTGATAGAAAAGGGTATTTCGAAAGGGTTCCAATTATTAACTGGCTAGCGATTGACCAAGGAGTAATTTCTTCGAAAAGGGGTTTATCCCTAGCCATCTCTATAACCCTTTCAAAAGGGTTCCTAAATAAAGGAAGTGAAACCAATTGAGTCGAGAGTAGCTATTTCAGATCAATCAATCATGCATGCCTTTCGACATGGTCGAAAGGGCCAAAACGAACCTTTTGACTCAAGCGAAAAGGATGGAAAGCCAAAAAAAAAAGTTGCCTCCGACCCACTCAAAAGAAAGGTTTCGAGCGAGGTGCTACTTCCTTTGACGGCATTTCTAAGATAACTTTTTAAACCCTTTTAACTAAGTTAATCTAGTCGAAAGGTATGTTTCGAGGGAAGTAATCATCTCAACAATCTTGTTTCGTTTGAACTCATAGCTTTGGGAATGTTGATAAGTTTTCATGTTAACATTTTTGGTGCTACAAGGAGGGTTTGAACATCTAACTTTATTACTATTTTATGGACTAATTATGGGTCATTTTACTTGGCGTAGGAAAATGAGGCCTAAACGACTCAGCGGTTTTAATGAAGAGGTTATTCACACAACAACTCTTGAGGAGAACATAACCCCGATCTTTAATCTAGATGGGGTCGTTTAAGGGCATCCTTCGACATTAGCTCAACAAGATGAGAATATTGCTAAGATCAAAAACTTGGAGCAGCAGCCGCATAAAATGCAGAAGCTCTTCAAAATGGCGCCGTCTTAGAAATCTTCAAAAATGGTTAAACCAACATAAGGAGATGAGGTAATCTCCCCAAGAAGGAACTTGAAAGACAACTCTAATGAAAATAAAAAAAAGATAGATCTAACATCCTCAAGGAAGAAGGAGCTCCCTCGATATAAAGCTAACCATCAAGGGAGGGTGCTCGATAAAACGCTTGAACAATCTGGCAGCTCTACATGAAAAGAATATTTTTCAGATCAGAAAAACTATCAAGATGTTGAGGCCTATTTGCAGGATGCTGTAGAGAAAGCAATCATGGATGCAATGTATACCAAGGGGAAGAGGACCATGGATGAAAATGCCAATAATAACGATCGAGTGCCCCCCTTTACTGATGAGATTATGGCAACTGTCATCCCATCTTATATGAAGATTCCAACAATGAAATACCATGGAATCACATATCCAAATGATCATTTAACGGCTTTTGATACCCAAATGGATCTATACACTGCATCGGGAGCCATCAGATGCAGATTATTCACAATCACTCTTCAAGGAGCTATAGCCAAATGGTACGGACAGTGCCGAGAGAAAACCATCTCTTCATGGAAGAAGTTCTCTTACGAGTTCTCCACCCAGTTCTACATTTGTAAAGATCCCACTATAGATTATACAGTCTTGGTTAATATAAAGGAAAGGCAAGAGGAATCTTTGGGAGACTATCTGAGAAGACTCAATGCTGAAGCATTAAAAGAAAAGACATCAACGACCGGACAAGCTTATCATGGTACATTCCGGCTTTATAGAGAACACCCCCTTCTGGAAGCAGCTCTTTGTCAATGGGTGTAAAAACTTGCAAGATTTCCATTTCCAGGTTGACAAGTTCATTCGAATGGATGAGGTTTACTATGCTAAGAGGAAAGCCATCCCTAAGAAAGAAGAGGGAGATTTGGCCTAGACCGAGGACACAAAAGAACAAGATGGGAAGAGCCCATTGCTAACGCAGTCGCTTTAAACAAGCCAGTATCTTATGTTTATCCTATGGCCAAGGAAAGAGTCAACTTTACAACCTCCTTTAGGGCCAAGAATAATCCTGAACAAAGAAAGGGAGGAGATTACCATGCTTATCATAAGGCAAACGGCCACACAAACGATGAGTGCAGGGTTCTAGCTGGAATCATCCAGAAAATGATCCGTGAGGATCATTTGAAAGAATTTATTCAAGATGAACAGAAAGCTCAACGGACAAGGGATGGTCCACAGAAACATCCTAGCAATGATGTAAATATATTGGAAGATGAAGACCCTCGAGTTTAATCCCGCCGATAAACAGAATTGACGTGAGTCATGGTGGGCCACATCCGATGGGAAACTGCAAATGGGCCCGAAGCAGATGCATCAAGGAAGCTAAAGAATGCATCTTCTCTGTCCAAGAGGAGCCCCCATTGAAGAATCCATGTCTTGATATTCAAATGCTGAACCTTATTGTCAGTCCTCAAGAACAGAAAAAGGGGGTCCACTATCCACATAATGATCCATTGATAATGTAACGAACCAGATTTTTGACCCCCTAAAATTGACACTAATACGTCCGCTGTATCATATGCCGAATATTCAAGTGTCTAAAATACCAATTTGTTAGGGTGAAAGAAGAAGGTAGAAGAAAACTAAACAACACAGAATCTAAAAACGCTACGAATCATATATAATTCTACAGTGATCTTTACAAAAAGGAAACATCTTTATTCATATAAATCAGAGTACACTAGGCTTATCCTCAATTTAGCCAGTTATAGAAACCTGTCCTTACATTGACAAACATATAGACTCTATAATACAACGGAAGAAAAATATACGTGAATACGTCTTGACCATCCAGCTCCTCTTCAACTCCAAAGTATCCAGCTAAACCTGGAAAAACATGCTTGATTTGGCCCAAGCATTACATGGAATAATGCCCGGGTTAGTCTGGTAAACCAACATGAGTAAAACTCGATAGCAAGTAATAACCAAACTGATTTCTACATTTGATACCTTTCAAATAGAGGGTATCTCGTAAGACCACACCGCATATAAAAATGGATGGGTTTTTACCTTACGATAACCAAAATGTTTTATACCAAAATTCAATGATATTATCATAGTTTCAACGTTTAAAGTAAATAGATAAAATAGCTGAAATGTTTACATCTCACATTCCAACATACTAGACTCTACAATCAAAAATGTAAGGCACGTATTAGAGAATGGATTCCAACTAATAACTGAGCTATTGGGGTATTGCCCGCCATAGTAACCTCTAGAAAAATGTACAAAGATCGTACCTAACGACCCATGCCAACACAGAACCGTCATATCCCTTGCTGGATAGTACCGAATATATCATCGTCCCGGTTGCTTTGCAACCTTTGATCGAGCGCTCCCACGTACACAAATTCATTGATGATTGTGTATATATCCATAAGGGTGATGATATACCCTAATGGGTGCAACCTACATAGCCTTGCTGCATATCCCCTATTTTTGTCATTCCTGATTAATGAGGCTTGAGGCTACATTTTACCTTTCTGAATAGCAGTCCCTTTTGGAATGCTAACACTACCCTCCAAGCAGTAATGCAGTACCAACATTCATCCATACAAGTTATCTAGGACAAGGACAAACTGAAAGCACTATTTCTACTACATCCATTTTGGAATCACCTTTAGGATTAGTAGCAAGTAGCCCTTGTACTTCAATGGCACCATCTTTGATCCCATGCTTCAAGATGTCTTCATTTTGAAACGCTTGAGTTGGATCAAAGTGATTTTCTAATAACAGATCCGTCCCGGTCCCTTTCGACACAATTTTCGATATTTTTCGGTAAACTTAACCCTGGTCCTTTAGGAAATAAATAGACAAATGACAAGAGAGGAGTTCACTTCCTAACCGTTTATGGATGGATTTCCTTATCATTCGTCCTAGAAGAATGAACAAGTTTATACATACAGTATAGCACCTTTGACGGTAACTGTACCATATAATTCTCGTGTTTCTCCTAGATATTTTCAACGTTATGTTTTAGGCCCAGTTTGGATAGTCGGTTATTATACTATCAAATACACAAACATCGAATCATGGTTTCATTTCCATATTGTATCCACTAAGCCTTTATTAATTCTTTTTAACTAATAAAACCACACAATAAAATTTGATCAAAAGATCTTTTCAAAACACCATTCCCAAACTCCTTACATTTCCTTTATACTTCGAAACCTTTATATACTTATCTCAACGGTATAAGTATATTATAAAACATTTTACTTTTCATGCCTTGAAACAAAATCATATACTTATCTTATCAATATAAGTATATTTACAATATTTTCAAAGTTTGCTTCTTTCCAAATCTCATACTAAATAACCAAACATTTCTTCCAAATAAAACATTCCGCTTATCCTTTATCAAAAATTCCCCTTTTAAAAGCTTATCTCATATTTTAATTAACTTATAACTTTCAAAATAAAGTTATAACCCACTATTATAAACCCTTAAGTTAATTTATAAACCTCTTTCCAAATCTCTGAAATGATTTATAAACCTTTTTCCTATTTTTAAAACTCTTTATATAAACTTTCTATACTCCTTTATAAAATATCCTTTATAAATATCATTTACAAAACATCATTTGTAAGACACCTTAATAATCCTTTTCATTATAAAAAAATCCCTTTCCATATCCTTGATAAATACCTTTATAAGAATTATATAACTTGAAAAACCATTCATAAACCCTTAGCCTCAAATTGATTAAAGAATTGAGTAAATTTAAACCAAACTTCATAAATTCCAAATGAGGCATAGTATTCCCAATGATACTAATTTAGGTTACCATTTAATTTCAATTAGATTTCCAAATCACATAACAATTATTTACGTAAGCTACCACATATGTAAATATAGTGCATATCCAATCACGGAATAACACATCAATATAACCAGCTGGCATATACAAGTCCAAATAACATAACAACAGGATGGTGATTTATCCTGCTAAATAGATGTCCAAACAATTAATTAATTTATAGTAGAACAAGAATTTATTCTTCTTAACAAATGTCCACACAATCAAATCACTTACACTATAACAGAATGGTGTTTTGTTTTACTAACATATGTCATTTAATTCTCCTAATCATATGTGTTACTTAAGTGTCCGGACAAGAGATCCTTTGATATGGAATCGATTTACTTTGAAAAAGAAAATCGATTAAAACACGTTATGTTTAGTTTAAAAATCACTTTAAAAAGTTAAAAGTACATTTAATTAGATTAAATTAAATCAAGATTAATTAAACTCTAATTAGGCTTAATGAATTTGATTAAGTACCAATTAACTTCCTAATGCAACTTGGTTAAGGTTAAACCAAATTGTTTAAGAGTTAAACCCTAATTAATTAAATATTAATTAAATAACCCATTTATTAAATAAATAAATAATTAACAATTAATCTTAATTAAATAATTATTAATCACTTGATATCTTCTTAACCATATAAAACATTCATTAAAAGTTTGTCAATTAATTAACAGTCGTTAACTTAATTTAAGTGACGATTAACCTTTAATTACCTTCTTAATTACCAATTTAGTGCTACTTACCTTTTAATTAATTAATTATATTGCAACTTAATTACTTTTTAACATTACTAATCAAGTTTGAAAAACTTTGTAAACTAATTTCAAAATAAAACAAATTTAAAATAGAAATTCAAACCATTGTTGAACTGCATTCATAACAACTGTCGCCATGAGTGCAGTTTTCTCTAACCCACCTTTGAACAAAGACACTTTATTGAAACCATACTATTTCATGATTGAAACATACCTTAGTAAATTTTCACATTTTAAAACCAACTACGCAAACTTTAACCAAAAATCTAAACTTTAAATTCTTGAAACGAGTTTGATTTCAAATTCGACCTCAAATCCATCACGACTACATACAAAGTTTCAACTTTGTTTTCAACCCATTATGACTATAGTCAAGTTCATAATCAACCCTTTTTATTCACACATCACATTCATACAAGAAATTATATACATATGCCAATATATATACAATTACTAACTTTGTAATAACACATTCATTCTAGTGCTAACACTAACCCATACATTAACACTTATCATCACATTTCAAATATGCCAAGATCCAACATATATATAATGTACATATAGCTAAGGATCAACACAACATATAAAGAAAAGTTCTTTCTAAAGATTAGGAATTTACTCACGAAAGCTATCCAAACTCTCGCTAAATTAGTGTATGACATAGCACTTCGATACCTAAGCAACAAGACGGAGTCTTGAACCCTAAATGCACTAGGTAGACTCGGCTTTGAAGGGAAGAGGAAGCGAGACTTGTTTTGGTAAGATGGAGCAACTTTGGATAAACATCAAATTCTCAATAATAAAACCGAAAATAAGTCATTTTACAACTTATTTTTGGATTACCTACTTATGGAATTCCAAAAAGGACCCAAAAAGAAGGTTACTCGAATTTTCTCTCTCTATCATTTCAATAAAAGAATAACTTGTTTTCAATTTATTTTAAAGAAGTCATGATCAAAGAAGAAGGGTAATTTTCGGACTTGAAAATTATAGTTGAAAAATTGCTTAGCAAAGATGAGTATTTTGACATAGCTATGTGATGTGCACGTAAATGTGCATCGTTTTACCACTATATTTAATCTATTTAAATTGAATACATGATCATATTGGGTATTTTAACTTGTTTTAACCAAAATTCAAATTATTTGAAATTGTCACATATTCATCTTCATCCAAGGGAAAAATGGTCATTTTTGTGCATATATAAAATTGAGAAAATTTAATGGGAAATTTCTATGTTATTTTTTAGGAATTTTGAACTCAACTACAAGTGGTTTCATGAAGGAACATGCATGCACAAAGAAGATACAAAAGAATGAAGATGGAAATAATTCAAAGTGAAGAACATGGAGGACCCTACCCACTTACCATGATTTTCAATTAGTTGCTAATGCACATGCTAAAAGACATTTAAAGCTTCATGTATAATTAAGTGGAGGATTATTAAAGCTAATGATAACTTGGCCACCACACTTCCTCCAAGGGCATTTTGGGCACTCTCCAAAAATATGCATTAGGGTTTCTAGCTTGTATAAATACCCTTTGTACTTCATGTAGCCCTCCTCTCACTTAGTCTCTTTTTATTTAGTTTTAGGCTTAAAATAAAACCAAGCTCTCTTCTTTCTTTTCATGGCTACTTGGCCATTTCGCTTTATGTAATTTTTTTAATGCAACTTCAATACATGTTCTTTTTCTTTTCATGCTTATTTACTTTCATGTTGTAGTTTAATTTTTTTTTCATGCAAGTAGAATAGTTTTTCTTTTTCTTGCTTTCTTTTTCCTTTTCTTTTTCTTTCATGTTGCAAGCTACATTTGTTGTTTTAGTGACAAATATGAGAGGCTAAACCCCTTCAATTTAGGGGGTAATGAAACTCTCTAATTATGTAGCTTCAACTATTTGTTGATTCATGCTCTCTTTTTGTGCTTAATGATGATGATAGAAATGGTTTACTAGTTGTTTTTGCTTTGAATTTGATAGTCTATATTGTTGACACCAAATAGGCTATGCTTAAACAATCACTAACACTAATTGCCTCTTCATCAAAATATGATTATGGCAAAAGAAAGTGATTTGAAATTAAAATTTGATGGTATATATTTCTAATCAATAATTAATAGGCCATACTTAAAATAGATTTCATTTTCATTTTCTTTCTCAAGTTTCATGAAAGTTAGTAAGTGCTTTAAGGGATGTGTTATAGTTTGATGGCTTATGTTGGCTAATCAATAGCATAAATATGCCATACTTATGATAAGCACATCAATTAAAGCACTAATGACCATAAAAGAGAGATTATGATTTCATATGTGTTGAATTACATGGTCTAGAGAGTGGATTTATTTTCTAAATTGTCACTTAACTCTTATACTTGCTTCTCTTTTTTTTAGTTAGTTCTCTAATTCTCTAGCTTAACTTTCACTCGACTTTGGTTTAATTTGATTGAATAGAATTTTAAAATCTACAATTCCTTACGGATCGACCCGTACTCGCATACGTACTACAAGTGTACGCCATGCACTTACGGTTAATTTTTAATTTAAATTCGCTCGACGTTTTTTTTAAACTGATGGAATTTCCATCGACGAACAAGTTTTTGGTGCCGTTGCCGGGGGATTGCTTAGATTTTAGTTTTCTATTATTTGAATTATTTTTGTTTGCTTTTTGTATGATTTTATTTTGTGTGTTTGTTAGTTTTTGTGTGCATTTGTTTGTGTTCTTGTTTGTTTTGCATTTTCGTTTGCATTTCCATATTAAAAAAAAAACAAAAAAAATCCCAAAAAAAGTTTTTATTCCATTGCTATTGCTTTTCACATACCTGTTCACATTTTCCTTGCATTTTCTATACATTTCACATTTTAGTTTTCTGTTTTTAGTCTAAAACTGCATTTGTGCGCATTTCTTTCCCTCTGTTTTCATTTTCTTGGATATTTTTGTGCTTCAGTTTCTGTTTCATCATGCATACAAAACCTTCCCTCTGTTCTCTGCACTTTGTCTTCTTGCTGCTGCCACTCCACTTGCACACAACCATCACCAGTCCACTTTCCAAAACTCCCATCTACACTACGTTACTGTTAAAACTGCATCCTCATTATCCCCTCTGTCTCAACTATCTTCATATACAAAGTTTCACTTCTTCCCAGTTCAACTATATCCCCCCTTTGACCCACCTATCACAACATCAAACTTCACCCCGACACATAAACATTACAACTCCCTTTGACATCACTTCCATGCAGCAACAACATCAGTAACCATTCAAGTAAACTGCCTTGCCATTGTTTAGACAAACATCCTCCTTTCTGATCAGTAACACCATTTCATTAACCATCCCCTCTACTTCTCTACATCACAGTGAATACATCACACTACTGCTCACCGAACTTCACATCGACTATAACTCAGTCCTTCTCAACTGTGCAACAATCTTCTCTAGCATTTCATCTACCAGCACTCAATAATCATCACATCCACTATTACCAAAGCCTCTACATCACATACCTGCACTGCAGTTCCATCACCACAGCCACGATATTCAACAACTTGCTTCTCACCATCACACCGCCTACTTCCATACAAACCGCCTCTGAGCAAACATTGCACTACAATCCTCCCATTCCAACAGCAGCTACTCCTTCCTACATCAACAAACTCTCCTTCTCCTCACAAGCTATCGCCAACCCAATCCCTGAACCACTCACGAATAACAATCAAACAGCTCGTTCGCCATCTTCCCATTCTCGACCATCCACAACCCATTCCAGTCCAATCAGTGCCGCCGGACTCCTAAAACACAAACCACTAAAATCCTGAACCATCACCGAAAAATTGAAGCCACAGCCGAACCGCACCTTAATCGTAGACCCAAAATCACATACTACTAGTGTAGTGAATTTTGATTTCTGTTGTTTCGAATTTTGATTTCGGTTGTTGCTAATTTTGATTATTTTATTTCGGTTGATAATTTTGTTGAGCTTGATTTTGGAATAAAGCATTTTGTTTCGAGGGAAGTGTAAATCTGCAGTTTGAATTGATTCGAAAGCGAGTTTTGTGCGTAGTTGCTTGGGCCGAGGTTTTGTGATAAGTTTGTGTGAATTTGCTTTGTTTAATCTTTGAGCGTTAAATTATTATTTTTTATGTTTCTTTTAAATAAAAATAGAAAAAAGTTGTTTTGTTTTCATTTGTTTTCCGCTTGTTTTAATTCCTCTTTGATAAACATACACTAAAAAAAATAACTTTTGTCTTTCCTTTTGTTTTCCTTTATTTAGGAGATTACTTTGTTCTATTTAGTTTTTTTTATCAAGTGTTCTTTCTCTTTTCTAAAAAAACAAGCAACAACTGTATATATCTTGCTTCTATTTTCAGGTTGCAGAAGTAGATAAGGAAGAATAAACTGCTTGCGTTGCTTAGCTTGCCAAAAAAAAACTGCTTGCCTGCTTAAAGAAAATTTGTACTCTTATCTCTTGTTTTTATTTTAATTTCATTGTTGTTTGCTTGCATATATTTAAAAAAAATTCAAAATCCAAAAACAAAAACAAAAGCTCATCGTAGTTGCATTGTTAATACATTTTAATTTCAGCTTGGCATTTCATTTAAATCTCGGTTAATAATAACTGTTAGAAATCGATAACACTTAATTGTATATTGACAAATTGTCTTCTTTGAACAATTTAATTTCTTGGTGTCTAGGCTACGGCAGAGTAATAACCATTTATAAATATTACGATGATTCGTAAATATTATAGTGGTTGTTCCTCTGAAGGTACTTAAACCTTCGGCTGCATTGCTACGGTGATTCGTGGTGCACCGATAAATCCTGTCGGTTACCTGACTGAGAACTATTTTGTTTATCTAAGACGATGTGTGAGCATACAATTTTGGGTTAACTTAGGATAAATCATTTGTAATTAAAACCTTGCATTCATTTAGTTGCATTAGTTCATGCATATTTTAAAAAAAAAATCCAAAATCAAAAACAAAAAAAGTTGTAAATATTTCTTAACTTAGTTTTTTTCCTTTTCCTTTGAAAATTCTAAAAAATACAAAAAAAATTTACTTAGTTTTTTTAGAAAATCCAAAATCCAAAAAAAAATATAAAATCTTTTGAAAAAAACAAAAAAAAATTGAAAAAAAATCAATTTCCCTTTTTAAAAATAAATTTTATTTGTAAATATTTTTCCTTTATATAAAAAAACCAAACATATTCTTGAAAATGTCTGAATTTCCATATTCACTTGAATTTTACAATAGTAGTGAAAATCAATATAATCTATATGATTCGACTTCAAATTCGTATGGATATTTTAACGACAACTATTGTTCAAACGATTCGAATTTTGGACAACAAACTTTTCAAAACGATGAGCAACCCTCAATTCTCGAAAATAGCATTTTATCTTTACTTGACCTCTCTACACAGCAAAATCAAAGTATAAATGATTTGTGTAACTCATATTTGTGCAATAGTTCAAATCAAAATAATCAAAATTTGAATGCACTTCAAAATTCAAATGATTTCGAGTATAACCCATGCCAATTCAATTTCGAGCTTCAAAATGAATTTCAAAATCAAGATGAAAATATGAACCAATTTTCAAATAATTTTGGCAGTGGAAATAGTTTCAATAAAGATACGATTGAAAACTTTGGTTATCAACAAATTCAAAGTGAATATTTTCAAATTAACAATCGTGAATTTGATTTTGTTGACCAAATGGAAAAAGATAATGGGGATTTATTACTTGAAAAATACAAAACTTTTCATGAAAATCATAATCAAATCTCAACTTGCGAAGAATCAAATAATAATCTACCATTTATTGAAATTGACAATTCTTGTTCTCAACGAGTCCAAATCGAAAATTTTCAAGTTAATAATTACAAATTTGACTTTGTTGGGAAAATGAATGAAATTTACGATGATTACATAAATTTGTTGTTTGAAACATATATGAAACTACGTAATAAACAAAATCATATCCCAACATGTGATGAGTTAAATGATAATCCATCTTTTACCCAAATCGATGATTTTCAAACAACAACTTTTGAAACTGAAAATAACAATCTTAATGAAGTTGTTGAAAACACGGTAATTGAGTTGGATTTCAATTCTTTTGAAGGTGTGGAACCAAATGTAAAATTTGATCTTTCTTTTCTTGATTTCGAAAATTTGAATACCACAAAGATTATAAACTTGAGACATGCAATTGGTAATCCAATAAAGGAAGATGAATTTAATAAACACGAATTTTATGGAATTTCCAAGATGAGTTGTTAAATTCCGAAGGGGTAGATTTAAATTACCATTTTGATTTTGAAATCAATAATTTTGAAGAAGTTTTCAATGACGAATTTGAGTTTCGATTTGATGAAAATAAACTTGAATTTCAACCAATTATTTTATCGACACTAAAAATCATCGACAATAAAAAAACTCGTATAATTTTTAATAAAACAACATTCGTTTTTTCAAATCAACTTTCATGTTCGAAATCTTTTACGGTTTGGTTTTCTGCGCTCGAGCTATGTTTCACATACTTGACAAGACAAATGAATTGGTCTTTGGAAGACCGTTTCATTTACTTTTTGATGATATACTTTTTGATCTCGTGTAAATACATTTCATTTTCATGTAAATAATAACAAACATTCCTTTCACTTGGGTTGATTGTGGGGACACAGTCAAAATCAAGTATGGGGGGAGAATCATCTTCGTTTTTGATTTTTCATTATTTATTTTTACTTTTCCTTTGCAAAAAGAAATCTAAAAAAAAAAATTATTTAAGCATTTTTGATTTATTTTTAAAGAAACACTATAGGATAAATATATGGTTTTGGCTTATTAAATTGAAATATTTGAAAGTTTATTTATCTTAACAACAATAAAATTGAAGTTTGATTATAAATAACAATGGTTTAACTAGTATATTAGAAGATTCATACGTGTTACTTATGAAATACATCCTAATTGAAAATCTTTGTTTTAAAAAGTGGTTGATTTAAAGTAAAGATATAACATTTTTTTGTCTTCTAAGTTAAATGGTGCTAAGATAATTTTGCTAAACTCTCTCTATTAAAATAAAAATAATAAATAAATAAATAAATAATAAATCCAAAGTATTCACTCTCATTTAAAAGTCCTCACGGTTATGCATGTGTGAATTACCTGGAATCTTTGATTATGTGCTTTCATACCCATTTAAAAGTCCTCACGGTTATGATGTATGGAACACATGTAAAAAAAAGAACGGACTTAATAAAAACCGCATATGGTCGATAGTGTTGCATGAAAGTGTGTGCACTCGCCATGCTCTGTACTTCCCTCACATTAGCCCGAAAGGTAGTGCATGGGTGGTATATCTGGCCTCAGTTTACCTGAGCTAGGTGTGTAATTTTTCTTGCAAATAATAAGAGAGCAAGCAATTTAAATCCTAGCACTATTTTTACTTATTTGATTTGATTTGTTATTGAAAAGAAATGAAAATACCAGTTTTATAAACTTTGATAATCAATTAAGGATCCATTTTATAATTACACTTTGTTATCAACCGAAACAACAAGTTAAACTATAGTCTATTTGTTATGATAACTTGATTTTTGTTGGAAATTTTAACGAGTAAATGACATAAAAGATAATAACCAAAACCTATATTTAACTTATTCATGTCAATTAAAAAATAAATCCTTCAATTGTAAATATTTTAAAAAAATTGCATTCATTTCTTTGTAAATAAATCTTGCATTTTGTAAATATTTTCATCCTGCATTTGGATTTTGTGGGTAGTATCCGCTGGAAACCCTCACGAGACAACACTTGTCCTACTGGGGACACCCAGAGGTTTAACGGCTTGTTGCATGCGCTCAATGAAATCGTGCTTCCTAGGAAAACGGATTTATCTTAGTCTTTCTTTATTCAAGGACGAATAAAAAGATAAGTGTTGAGGTATTTGATGTGCACGTAAATGTGCATATTTTTACCACCATATTTAATCTATTTAAATTGAATAAATGATCATATTAGGTATTTTAACTTGTTTTAACTAAATTTCAAATTATTTGAAATTGTCACATATCCATCTTCATCCAAGGGCAAAATGGTCATTTTTGTGCATATATAAAATTTAAAAAATTTAGTGGGAAATTTCTATGTTATTTTTTAGGAATTCTAAACTCAATTACAAATGGTTCCATGAAGGAATATGCATGCACAAAGAAGATACAAAAGAATGAAGATAGAAATAATTCAAAGTGAAGAACATGGAGGACCCCATCCACATACCTTGATTTTCAATTAGGAGCTAATGCACATGCTAAAAGACATTTAAAGCTTCATTTAAGTGGGGGATTATTAAAGCTAATGATAACTTGGCCACGACACTTCTTCCAAGGGCATTTTGGGCACTCCCCTAAAATATGCATTAGGGTTTCTAACTTGTATAAATACCCTTTGTGTTTCATGTAGCCCTCCTCTCACTTATTCTCTTTTTATTTAGTTTTAGGCTTAAAATAAAACCAAGCTCTCTTCTTTCTTTTCATGGCTACTTGGTCATTACTCTTTATGTAATTTTTCTTATGCAACTTCAATACATGTTCCTTTTCTTTTCATGCTTATTTACTTTCATGTTGTAGTTTAGATTTATTTTTCATGCAAGTAGAATAGTTTTTCTTTTTCTTGCTTTCTTTTTCCTTTTCTTTTTCTTTCATGTTGCAAGCTACATTTTTTGTTTTAATGACAAATATGAGAGGCTAAACCCCTTCAATTTAAGGGGTATTGAAGCTCTCTAATTATGTAGCTTCAACTATTTGTTGATTCATGCTCTCTTTTTATGCTTAATGATGATGATAGAAATGGTTTACTAGTTGTTTTTGCTTTGAATTTGATAGTCTATATTGTTGACACCAAATAGGCTATGCTTAAACAATCACTAACACTAATTACCTCTTCATCAAAATATGATTATGGAAAAAGAAGTAATTTAAAATTAAAATTTGATGGTATATATTTCTAATCAATAGTTAATAGGCTTAAAATAGATTTCTTTTTCATTTTCTTTGTCAAGTTTCATGAAAGTTAGTAAGTGCTTTAAGGGATGTGTTATAGTTTGATGGCTTATGTTGGCTAATCAATAGCACAAATATGCCATACTTATGATAAGCACATCAATTAAAGCACTAATGACCATAAAAGAGAGATCATGATTTCATATGTGTTGAACTACATGATCTAGATAGTGGATTTATTTCCTAAATTGTCACTTAACTCTTATACTTGCTTCTCTTTTCTTTTAGTTAGTTCTCTAATTCTCTAGCTTAACTTTCACTCGACTTTGGTTTAATTTGATTGAATAGAATTTTAAAATCTACAATTCCCTGTGGATCGACCCGTATTCGCATACGTACTACAAGTGTACACCGTGCGCTTGAGGTTATTTCTAATTTAAATTCGCTCGACGGTTTTTTTAAACCGATAGAATTTCCGTCGATGAACACTATGATTGAAAATTGAAAAAGTGGACAACTAGAATGTTCTATCCATTAAAATTTCACATGGTTACAAAAAAAGAAAAACTCCATTTGAGTTTGAAACGAGGAAGAAAAGATTGGTGGAAAGGGGAGGAAAAATGGAGAATCATATGGTCTATTTATAGGCAAGATTTCATACCCAATCACTTTGTCAATTCACATCACAAATCTTTTATAATATATATATATATATATATATATATGTATGTATGTATGTATGTATGTATATATATAATTATGTCTTGTCGCATCACTTTCTTATATATATAATTACGTTGCTTAGTCACATCACTTTCTTTATATATATAATTATTATGTTTAGTCACATCACTTTCTTTTTTATATATAATTATCATGTTTAATCACCTCACTTACTTTTATATATACATAATTATTATATAAGTTTAATTATTAATTAACTAAGACGTGACAAGAGATAATTATGGTTAGTGATTTCAAATCTAAGATTTGACAATATTTAATATATATATTTATATAAAATGTTATTATTTCTAAAACCATGTCTTTGTAACAACCTGAAATTTAACCAGTAATAATTAATTCATTAATTAACTAAGTAATAAAATAACCTTGTGAAATTAACAGAATTGAGCCACGGGAATTGCACCATTGTGTCCATGGTAATTTTCCTATCCATTTCCATATATTGAACTCCAGAAACCGAGATAATATGACCAAGTTATAAACTAAACAAAATAAGTAGAAAAAAGAAAAAAAATACATAGGCAGGTCGACCGGCCAGTCAACCTGGGCACCAAGGCGGTCGATCGCCCGGTCGACCCGCCTCTATTATTTATGAAAGAAAGAATGTTCGTTCGAATGTTCCTGAGCCTATTGTGACGTATTTTGCATTCTTCATTTTAATCCGGTCCCTCCATTTTTGCACCCGATGGCTCCTATTCAGCCGATGATGTGGTTGCATCCTATTCAATCCCCAAATCTTATAGTTCGAGATCCACTTCTACCCCTATAAATGGACCCCTAGACCTAACACTCTTTCTCATTCTAGGTTCTCCAATTGTGTTCACCTTTCTAGAAAGGACCCTAAAAGGAATAATTTTTCAAAGGAGAAAATCATTATAAATTAAATTAATTTACAACACCAAGTGGATCCGGGAAGACCAGAGGAATAGCTTAGGACCGAACGTGAGTGATTGTAATTATTTTAAGATTTCTTTAAGTAATTTAAAATAATAGGTTTTTCAATAGTTTACTACGATTTTTGGAATAGCCTTTTTAGTAGTTTATTTACAGTTTTTAGAACTATTTTCAGTCTATTTCCTTTCAGCTACTCTTTTCAGTAATTTTAGTTTATTTCTGTTAATTATAGCTTTTCCATTTATTTACAGTTTATTTATTGTGTTTTAGTTTATTTGCTATTATTTATACGTTATTTACATCTCCTTTCTACGCTTTAGATTTTCTTCTATTTTTAGTTTTCTTTTATTCATCCTTCTTCTTCGCGTATTAGAATAGGATTAACGTGAATATGGATTAAACTATAAGAAAATTGAAACAATGGAATGATATGAATTTCAAAGACTGTATAAATTACGCCTAATTATGACGTTAATTGGACTGAATTAAAAAGATTGGCTTAGTTATAACTTAGAATTATAACTAAAAAGAGTAAACGATAAACAAATCTTATTTTAGCACTTAGACCTTGGGTTAAGTAATAAGCATGATTATAACGTAGGTTATAATAAGAAAAGAACAGAATAAGGCTTACTTTAAGACACAGGCAAAACTAATAAGCACAGATAGTAGAGAGAATGTAAAGGCTTATTTAAATATTTAACCTAAGTTAATAAGAAAAAAATGAAAGTAGGACCTATAAAAAATAGCATTCCCTATTAGACAAAACGGTGGTCTCACATTAGCTTGAAGCGAGATGAGGACATGTTTATGTTAAAATGGTAATAATTTGTCAATTAGGAGTCCAAATCACGAGGGATTTGGATAAGGGGCGCAACTAGATATTGTTTGGATGACGGGCCAGTACCAACATCATTTCTCAATTTTTCTATGGACACACGGTGATCTCACGTTAGCTTGAAGTGAGATGAGGGGCACGTTTATGCTGGAGTTTGAGGTAATAAGAAGGCCCAATAGGTGGAGCAAAAGGTAGCATGGACATGGTGGTAGTTACGCATGCGAATTCCTTTCGGGTGCTCAGTAATAACTATGAGTTCCATGTGCTTAGTATGGATGTCTTTCGTAGACACCATTGCCTTTTGTGTAGGGAGCTATATATGTCGTCTGGTCCATAGTAACATTATGTATAGGGAGTTATATATAGTATTTGGTCCACAGTAAATAAATGTCTTATGTGTAGGGAGCTATATATGTCGTCTAGTCCATAGTAACATTCTGTATAGGGAGTTATATAGCGTCTGGTCCACAAAAAGGTACTATAGAGTAGCAATGTGATCAAAAAGGTAGAATTAGGGTTACATCCTAATTACAGGATTCGGCATTCAGCCTAGTCAAAGTAGAACTCAAGGACAAGTGTAAGCAATCAAAATTAACATATCTTATAAATTAAGCAATATTTAATCATGCTTATTTCTATTTTATTTCTTTCCTACTTCCTTTGTTATCCTTATTTATGCTAGAACCATTGTAGAGTCTATTACTTTTATCTTTCTTAAAGAATCTACTAATTACTATTATTCACTAGAATTTTAGTTTGACCCATTCCTCTATTTACCCCTTTCGCCCTTAGGCAATCAAGGGAGAAGTCAGTAGATTGCTGCTGCTTGAAGTTTTCTTAAAGGGGATTTCTACTATGTACTTCTTTTATTTTTAGCTTCTGTTCTTTCTATATACTGGCTTATTATGAGTGATATTATGTACTCTGATTTTTGAGACTATGAGTTTTTGTTTCATGAGACATATTGGATTTTCAAACATGTATGTGGTGTTTGGTATTTAACTTATTTATGTTTCGCTGTTTTTATTTATATTTGTCTTGTGAATGTTTGTCTATGTTAGCTTTAATTATACCTATAATGCACTACGCCGTTTAATGTATCCTTTTAGGTATATCAACGGGTGTGGGGTCTTACATTTGGTATTAGAGCCTAAGATTACAAGATTCATAAAAATTCATTTTAAAAATAAAATATTTTCAGAAAAGAACTTTTAGAAATGAAAAGTACAAAATAATTTTTGTAAAAATCCCCTCATAAGTCCAGTTCAATGTCCCTTTGACTCTTTCCTAAACTATCCTTTTCTTTTCGTAGAATGGCTGATGCCCCGAACCTTCCCGAGATTATTCCTGTCTCAGCCTGGTTTCGTAGGTACTTACAATCCATGACTCCAGAGGTGCATGGGCCTGCGCCCAATCCTGCACCGGTGGGTGGGAGTCCCATCAACCCACTTGGTACCATCAATTTCTCTAAGCTTTGTAAAGATTTTGCAAATTTGGACGGGAATACTTTTTCTTGCAAGGAGACTTTTGTAGAGGCTAGAGCTTGGATTAGGGACACAGAGAGGGTTTTTGGTCTTTTGGGATTGGATGGTCAACAGCAAGTTCAGCTAGCCGCTTGGCAGCTAAAGGAGGGGGCATCTTATTGGTGGGAGGTGATCGAGTTGGAGGGTAGAAATGTTACTTGGGATGGATTCCGAGAGCGTTTCAATAGGAAGTTTCTGTCTCAGACAAAAGAGAGTGTTCAGTTGCAGAGGTTTATTAATTTGAAGCAAGGGAGTTTGTCTGTTAAGGAATGCATCAATCAATTCAATGAGTTGTCATGGTTTGGTATGGATTTGGTGAACATGCCGCAAAGAAAGCTATGAAGTTTGCAAAGGGATTGAATCAACCCCTTCAGGGACTATTGCTAATCATGTATCGATGGAAGCTACTTATGAGTCTTTGGTCGAGATGGCGCTTATGTCGGATACAGTCAAGAAAGGAGAGTCTAAAGAGGAGATTAAATCAGAAGGTTCAAAGAAGAAGTGGTGCAAAAGAATAAGAAGAAGAAGAAGAAGAAAGGTGATGGTCCTCGGAAATAGATTAAGAAGGGAATAAAGTGCCATAGTTGTGGGAATGTTGGACATATGGCCAAGGATTGCTGGAAGGAGAAGACGAAGGGTAAGTGCTATACTTGCGGGCAACCCGGTCATATAGGTAGGAGTTGTCCCAGGGAGCGAGTACACCAGTTGCGTAGATTCAGGTGTTAGACATAGCACCTTCCAGTAGCATTCCAAATAGAGGTAGGTAAGTCACAGTTGAAGGTTTGATTTCTATATCTGATTTTCCCATATGGACTTTATTTGATTCTGGAGCATCACATTCTTTTATCTTTGGTTCTCTAGTAGATTGTTTGCACTTGGACATATCATTAGTAGTAGACCCCATTATTGTTTCAAACCTCATAGGAGGATCGGTACACTTATCTATGGTTTATAGGGTTTGGGAATCTTTATTCTAGGCGTAGAATTTGACTGCGATGCCTATGTTTTGGGTTTCTTGGGGTATGGGATGATCTTCGGGATGGATTGGCTATCCATATATAGAGCTATATTAGACTGCGAGAGGAGAGTCGTTAGACTTGAGACTTGCAATGGTAGGAATCTGGAGGTATCTTGCAACCCGTAAGGGTAAGTCATGTTGTGTTTTCTCTATTCTCTCGATTCATTGTCATCAGAGTCGCATTCTGTTCCTGTCGTTTGAGATTTTGCAGACGTCTTTGAGGAGGTTAGGAGATTGCCCCATAAGAGAGAGATTGACTTCATGATTTATTTGATCGAGAATGCCAAACCAGTAGCATTACCTATGAGGCACATGGCACCTAGGGAGAGGAAAGAATTAAGCAATCAGATTCGTGAGCTTTTGGAGAAAGGATTCATTATAAAGAGCATATCGGGGTGGGGAGCGCCAGTCGTCTTTTCCACTAAGGCGGATGGTTCTCTCCGATTTTGTGTGGACTATAGGGAATTAAATAAGCTCACCAGGAAGAACCGATATCCACTCCCTAGGATAGATGATCTTTTTGACTAGTTGGTAGGTTCTTTGGTTTTCTCTCAGCTTGATTTAGCCATGAGATTCCATCAGCTTAGAGTCGCTAATGATAATACGATAAGACTGCCTTTAGAGCACTGGACAGACTCTTCGAGTGGTTGGTTATGCCTTTTGGGCTAACTTTGATTCTCTATCAACCAATAAAGTGAGACCATTAGCATGGTTAAAGCTAAACTGTTTGATGAGCTGCATCTTTAGTGATGTCCTAAATAAGTTTGTGGTGGTATTTGTGGATAATATCCTGGTATTTTCCAAGGATATGGAGGAGCATGTTGTTCATTTGGAAGAGGTTCTTAGCACACTTCGCAGTCATCATTTGAGAGGTAAGTTTTCGAAGTGTCATTTTTGGAGAGAAGTTCGTTTCTTGGGGCACGTAGTCTCGAAGGAAGGTTTGGCTGTTGATCCTGCCAAGGCTATTGCAGTGCAAGATTGGAAGGCCTTCAAGAACGTTATCGAGGTTAGGAGTGTCCTAGAATTGGATGGCTACTATAGGAAGTTCATTAGGGATTTTGCTAAGATTTCGGCACCACACACACGCCTTACTAAGAAGAATAAAGCTTTGTGTGGGATGTGGATTGTAAGGATTCCTTCACGAAGCTTAAGGGAACCCTTACTAGTGCACCAGTGTTAGTTTTACCCTATGTAGTTAAAGCGCTCAGCGGATTCGATGCGGCGGAGGGCCAAAAAGTCATAGCGGGGATATGGCGAGGATATATTTAGGATATAGCGGATGAGTATAAAATGGTATATAAAACTCATACTTCATGTTTTGACAAATATATAAAAGGTAGTTGAATGAAAATTTTACGTTCAATTTAACTGCAATTAATACATATTTAATTTTAAATAAAAATATGTGTAAATATATTGTAAATAAATGTAATCTGTTATTTAACATGATTAAATTTAAAAGAATATTAGAGTATTTTTATTTCTGCATATATGTTAAAAACTCAATTAAAAGAATTAATTTTAAAATCATGTATAATGACATTTTTCAGTTCATTTCTTTTAAAGAAGATATAGCGGAATATTGTGGGAATAACGGGATATAGCGGGGCTTAAAGCGGAAAGGCTATATTTAAGGCTATTTGGGAAAATCATAGCAGCGGGAATCCATAATGGGATATAACGGGGTAATAGCGGGGCATTAACTGCCCAGGTTTTACCCAACGGAGCTAAGCCCTTCATTGTATACACTGATGCATGCGGAACAGGTATAGGAGCGGTGCTGATGCAAGAAGGGAGGGTAGTGTGTTATGATAGTAGGCAGTTGAGGATGCATGAGAAGAACTACCCTACCAACGATTTGGAGTTGGCTGCCATTGTTTTTGTACTTAAGGCTTGGAGGCACTAGTTGCTTAGGGAGAGGTTTTGAGTTTTTTACCGACCACAAGTCATTAAAGTACCTATTCTCGCAGATGACTTGAACTTGAGGCAACGAAGGTGGATGGATTTTTAGCCTCGTATGATTTTGAGATAGCTTATGCCCTTGGCAAGGGTGATGTGCTTGTGGATGCATTGAGTAGAAAGAAAGCAACTCTTAATCCTTTGTTCGTAGAGTGGAGGAGCTTGGAGTTCATTTCTACCTTTGATTTTAATCCCTCTATGGATATTACTCTCGAATTGTTGGCGAAATTAGAGGTGAGGCCAACGCTTATGGATCAAATTGGCTCGAGGCAATAGGAGGATGCGAAGCTCATGAAAATTATGGATAGGACTAGCTCATGAGAGGTCACGAGACATTTCCAACACTATTCCATAGATAGCGGGGGTGGCTTAGGAGAGATGTGAGGCTTTGTGCTCCACATGTCAGTGACTTGTTGAAAGCAGTTTTGGAGGAGGCACACCATTCCCGAATGACCATTCGTATGGATGGTGAAAAAATATATTAGGATATGAAGAGGTTGTTCTATTAGGGTGGAATGAAGTAGGATGTGGCAGAATTTGTGGATAAGTGTCTCATATGCCAAAAGGGTAAACGCAGAGCAGCAGAAGCCCAGTGGGTTACTTCAGCCCTTAGATGTGCCGGAGTGGAAGTAGGATGGTATTTCTTTGGATTTCATTGATGGTTTACCCCATTCTAGGAAGGAGAACAGTAGCATTTGGGTGATTGCTGATGGATTGACCAAGAGTGCTCACTTCATCCCAGTTAAGAGTAAGCTTACGACTTCATATTTGTCATCCTTGTACAGTCGAGAGATAGTTCGTCTACACGGAGTTCCTTCTAGCGTTGTTAGTGGTAGAGATCCCACTTTCACTAGTAAGTTTTGGAGAAGCTTACAGGAGGTGTTAGGGACGCAACTTAGGTTGAGTATGGCCTACCACCCCCAGACAGATGGCCAAACGGAGAGGGTAAATAGGTTGCTTGAGGATTAACTACGGATGTACATTTTGGACTTTGGAGGAACTTTGGAGGAGCATCTTCCATTGGTTGAGTTTGTGTACAATAATAGTTACCAAACAAGTATAGGAATGGCACCATTTGAGGGTTTATATGGGAGACATTGCAAGTCCCCATCATGGTGGGTAGAGTCTATGGAGAAGTTATTACTTGGACCCGATATGGTTAGGGAGAGATTTGAGAGGGTGGATTTGATTTGGAAAACGATGAAGACGACGCAAGACAGACAGAAGTCGTATGCGGACAAACGGAGGAGTGACTTAGAGTTTGAGGCTGGAAACTTAGTTTTAATCAAAGTATCCCCGCTTAGGAAGGTGGTAAGATTCAGATCAAATGGAAAGTTAGCCCCTAGATTTGTTGGACCATTTCCTATCACAGAGAGAGTTGGGAAGATGGCTTACCGAGTAAGGCTGCCTGATAGGCTTGCAGGAGTGCACGATGTTTTTCATGTTTCGCACTTGTGAAAGTGCTTACATGAATCAACGGAGGTTGTAGAGCCTAGTCAGTTGGAGGTGGTGGAGGTAGAAAGGGAAGCTTCTGTTCGGCGTATCCCCACGAAGATTGTTGGAAGAGACACCAAGCGACTAAGGAATAGGAAGGTTCCATTGGTGAAGGTGCAATTGGGAGATGATGTTGTAAGCGCCACTTGGGAAGTAGGAGAGAAGATTAGTACTTTCTATCCTCATCTTTTTTATAATATGCTTTAGAATTCCTTTTTCCATCTTTAGATTTGAATGGATTCTTTCCTTTATTATCTTCTGGGAAGGTAGAACTTAGGATTTAACCTATGGATGGTAGGATTTGATGTAAACATGTTAATAGAACATGTTATGAATGATATATGCTAGTGGTTGAAAGTGTTTGCTAGTGGATGTAATGGATGCATATAGGTACACTAGGCACTATTATTCTTTAGCGATCGGCCTAACTAAGACATTAGAACATATGCAAATGGATGTGTGCGCATTTTTATTTTATTTCCATGGTTGATATAAATGGATGTTTATTACATGAATGATTGCATTTGGATGATGTTTATAGCACGCATATAGAATTATCAGCATCATTAGAAATTTTTGCATTAATTTGGATACATGGCACATACATGATTGCATAAAAGGAGGTCAACTGAATCAGTAGACCGCCTAATCTTTTGCATTAGTTAGGGACATTTACACTACACTAATTACATAAGTATAATAAAATTGTATTAGAAAAAATTAAGGACAATGGATGAATGGTTGATGATTGAGTAGTTGTTGTAGAATTGGATGAAAACATTTAGTACATCCTTTTATCCTTAGGGATTTTGAGCACGAAATCCCTTAAGGAGGGGAGAATGTAACAACCTCAAATTTAACCCATAATAATTAATTCATTAATTAACTAAATAATAAGATAACCTTGTGAAACTATCAGAATCAAGCCAGGAAAATTACACCATTATATTCGTGGTAATTTTCCGGTCAATTTTCGTATATAGAACGTCAAAAACCGAGCTAGTATGACCAAATTATAAAATAAACAAAATAAGCACAATATATATATATATATATATATATATATATATATATATATATATATATATATATATAGGCAGGTCGACCGACCGGTCGACCTGGGAACCAAGGCGGTCGACCGCCTGGTCGACCTGGGAACCAAGGCGGTCAACCGCCTGGTCGACCCACCTTTGTTATTTACGAATGGACGAATGTTCGTTCGTTCGAACATTCCAGAGCCTATTGTGACTTGTTTTGCATTCTTTATTTTAATCCGGTCCTTCCATTTTTGCATCCGATTGCTTCTATTCAGCCTTGATGTGGTTGCATCCAATTCAACCCCCAAATCCAACGGTCCGAGATCCACTTCTACCCGTATAAATAAATCCCTAGACCTAACACTTTTTCTCATTCTAGGTTTTCTCCAATTGAGTTCACATTTCTAGGAAGGACCTTAAATAGAATAATATTTTCAAAGGAGAAATCGTTATAAATTAAACTATCAATACCAAGTGGATCGGGGAAGAACACAGGAAGAGCTTAGGACCGGAGGTGAGTGATTGTAATTATTTTAAGATTTCTTTAAGTAATTTAAAATTATAGGGTTTCTAATAGTTGTAGTTTTATTACGATTTTTGGAATAGCCTTTTCAGTTGTTTATTTACAATTTTTAGAACTAATAAAAAAATAAATATAAAATAATTCTAATTCTAATTTTTATGTTTTGAGATCCAACAAAAATTTAAAATTTTAATTTTCATCAAAATTCAAATATGAGGATGAAGTAGCTTATTATTTTCTAAGGACAACAGTTAGTCTTCTTGGAGAACTATAGTGTGCGTTCACACGATAAAGTATCCGAGTGTTCCATGCTATTCGTAATTTAGGTGGTAGTTAATCGGTCGAAGTCCCGCCTGATTCTGAGTTAGAATGAAGGAGTTATTGCAGTCTGACAAAAAAATAGCAGCTTCTGTACTAGGCGGAGTTCAATATGCAGATATGGTAGCCTGTTATTTTCTAAGTACAACTGTCAGTTCTCTTGGAGAACTATAGTGTGCGTTCAGACAATAAAGTATCCGGGTGTTCCATACTGTCCATAATTTAGGTAGGTGTTGATCGGTCAAAGTCTCGTCTGATTCTGAGTTAGAACGAAGGAGTTATTGCAGTCTGAACAAAAAATAGCGGCTTCTGCACTTGACGGAGTTCAATATGCAGTTGTGGTAGCCTGTTATTCTCTAAGTACAACTGTCAGTCCCCTTGGAGAATTACAGTGTTAGTTCACACGATGAAGTATCCAAGTGTTCCATACTATCCGTAATTTAGATGGGAGTTAATCGGTCGAAGTCTCGCTTGATTCTGAGGTAGAACGAAAAAGTTATTGTAGTCTGAACAAAAAAAAACAACGGCTTTTGCATTAGGCGGAGTTCAAATATAGGGATATGGTGGCCTGTTATCTTCTAAGTACAACTGTCAGTCCCCTTGGAGAACTACAGTGTGTGTTCACACGATGAAGTATCCGAGTGTTCCATACTGTCCGTAATTTAGGTGGAATTTAATCGGTCGAAGTCTCGCTTAATTCCGAGTTAGAATGAAAGAGTTATTGTAGTCCGAAAAATAAATGGCGGCTTCTGCACTAGACGGAGTTCAAATATAGGGATGTGGTGGCCTGTTATTTTCTAAGTACAACTGTCAGTCCCTTTGGAGACCTACAGTGTGCGTTCATACGATGAAGTATCCGAGTGTTCCATACCATCCGTAATTTAGGCGGAAGTTAATCGGTCGAAGTCTCGCTTAATTCCGAGTCATAACGAAGGAGTTATTGCAGTCCGAACAAAAAATAGCAGCTTCTGTACTAGGCAGAGTTCAAATATAGGGATGTGTTGGCCTGTTATTTTCTAAGTACAACTGTCAGTCCACTTGGAGAACTACATTGTGTGTTGACACGATGAAGTATCCGAGTGTTTCATACTGTCGGTAATTTAGATTGAGTTGACCAGTTGAAGTCACGCCTGATTCCGAGTTAGAACGAAGAAGTTATTGCAGTCTGAACAAAAAAATAGCAGCTTCTGCACTAGATGGAATTCAAATATGGGGTTGCGGTAGCTTGTTATTTTCTAAGTACAATTGTCAGTCTCCATGAAAAATTATAATGTATTTTAAAATTCTCATTTTTCAAAATTATATTAAAATATAATGTTTTTAATAAATGGGTAAATGACTCACCCATTTATAACCCTTTTAAAAATGTGTCAACCCAACCCATAACTCATTTTATAATATTCATAAATAGGTTGCCCAACCCATTTATAACTAGGGTAAATGGGCTGGGTCAAATTTTGACAGGTCTAATTTTCAGTCTATTTCCTTTCAACTATTCTTTTCAGTAATTTTAGTTCATTTCTATTAATTATAGATTTTTCATTTATTTACAGTTTATTTACAGTATTTTAGTTTATTTACTGTTATTTATACGTTATTTACATCTTCTTTCTACGCTTTAGATTTTCTTCTATTTTCAGTTTTCTTTCATTCCTCCTCCTTCTTCGCGTATTAGAATAGGATTAACGCGATATGGATTAAATTGTAAGAAAACTGACAAAATAAAATATAAGATGTAAATTTCAAAATTTGTAATATAAATGGAATTGGACTGAAATTACGCCTAATTATGACGTTAATTGGACTGAATTAAAAAGATTGGCCTAGTTATAATTTAGAATTATAATAAAAAGAGTAAACGATGAAAGAAGCTTATTTTCACACTTAGACCTTGGGTTAAGTAATAAGCATGATTATAATATAGGTTATATTAAGAAAAAGAACAGATTAAGACTTATTTTAAGACTTAGGCAAAATTAATAAGCATAGATAGTAGAGAAAAATGTAAAGGCTTATTTAAATAATTTACTAAGTTAATAAGCAAAAATGAAAGTAGGACCCGTACCAAATAACGTTCCCTATTAGACAAAACAGTGGCGTCACATTAGCCTGAAGCGAGACGAGGGCATGCTTATGTTAAAAATGGTAGTAATTGGCCAATTAGGAGACCAAATCACGAGGGATTTGGATAAGTGATGCAATTAGATATTATTTGGATGGCGGTCCAGTACAACAGCATTTCCCCTATTTTCTATGGACTCACAGTGATCTCACGTTAGCCTAAAGTGGGATGAGGGACACGCTTATGCTGGAGTTTGAGGTAATAAGAAGACCCAATAGGTAGAGCAAAAGGTAGCATGGAAATGGTGGTAGTTGCGCGCGCGACTTCCATTCGTGTGCTTAGTAATAACTATGAGTTCCAAGCGCTTAGTATGGGTGGTAGACACCATTGCCTTCTGTGTAGGGAGCTATATATGTCGTCTGGTCCACAGTAACATTCTATGTAGGGAGTTATATATAGTATCTGGTCCACAGTAAATAAATTACTTTTGTTTAGGGAGCTATATACGTCGTCTGGTCCATAGTAACATTCTGTGTAGGGAGTTATACAGCATCCAGTCCGTAGAAAGGTACTATAGAGTAGCAGGCAGATCAAAAAGGGTAGAATTAGGGTTACATCCTAGGTACAGGATTCAGAATTCAGCCTAATCAAAGAAGAACTTAAGCACAAGTGCAAACAATCAAAGTTAACCCATCTTATAAGTTGAGCAATATTTAATCATGCTTTTTTCCATCTTATTTCTTTCCTATTTCCTTTGTTATTCTTATTTGTGCTAGAACTATCGTAGAGCTTATTACTTTTATCTTGCTTAAAAACTCTAATAATTACTATCATTCATCAGACTTATCGTCTGACCCACTCCTCTATTTTCCCCTCCCCCCAAGCATTCAAGGAAGAAGTCAGTAGATTACTGCTGCTTAGAGTATTCTTGGAGGAGATTTCTGCTATGCACTTCTTTTATTTTCAGCTTCTGTTCTTTCTATGTACTGGCTTATTATGAGGGATATTATGTACTCTGATTTTTGTGACTATGAGTTTTGTTTCATGAGACATATTGGATATTCAGACATGTATGTGGTATTTGGTATTTGACTTATTTATGAAGTAATTATGAAGTTTTGTTGTATCTAAGTTATTATTTTAAGTTTTCACTGTTTTTATCTATATCTGCCTTGTGAATCCTAGTCTCTATTAGCTTTAGTTATACCTACAATGCACCACGTCTTTTTATGTGTCCTTTTGGGTATATTAAGGGGTGTGGGGTGTTAAATCTTATCACATCATTTACTAATCCAAATTAACATAAGAAAATTTATTTCTAAGTGTACTATTAACTAGTTAATTAAATCTTATATATGTACATATAGTGCACAAAGAAGAACAACATTCCTGACAACTTTCCGGTATTGAACGGTCGAAATTTCGGCAAAAGTTCTTCGGTCACATTTTCTGTTTTTCTATGAACTATTTAATTTGTTAAATTTTTTTTTAAAATGATTTTAAAATCATTATTAATTAATTAATTAAAATGAGTTTATTTTGATATAAAACCTACATATTGAATATTTAAAATTAAGTAAATATTCACTAATCAAACAGTGAAATTCCGGGTCGTTACATTTTTCCCGCCTTAAAAGAATTTCGTCCCGAAATTACAACTCAACCTATCCTAGAAATCACTTAACACTATACATTAGCTCGTATGATGTACATAGATCATTCTTATGCAAAATCTGATTCGATCTCAGCTCGAATACATATCTTTCTTTAGAACTAGTATCGCTCACTCGATTCTCTAGTGCGGACTCTGATCTGGCTACTTGATTTAAAACCTCTATTCTCCTTACATAGTTGTAACTATGATAGAAAATTTTGGTCCCACACCAAGAACCCTCATCAAGTGCTCGCCGTCAAAAGTCGATCAATAGATCCTTATTCGAAACGGTGCAAACACCTCAAAGTCATGTACTCGAATCTTAGATCAAAACTGTATGAAAAGGAGAAATAATCTACGTCCACCCTATACACTTACTAATTAGTTCTCCCTACTACCAATCCAATTTCCACTAAATCATTTATGAAAACATTTAATAAACTACACCGGTTCAACTTGGATCCTATTCCACTACATCCTAAGATCATATATCCCTATCCCATTCGATTATTCCATTTTGAATTTATCTCTCAAAGAAAACTCAACATTCAAATACCCAGCTTTTATTAAAAACTTTTTCAAATAAAACTCTATAATTCAATCATAGAAATATATATATCTATAGCTCAAGCAACTCCAAAATAATACTAAGGAACTGGGTATGACCAAACAGTATCCTACAACCCCTTACCAAGAAGGGTAATACTCAGGAGAAGTGTTTACCATCTGAACACATTTCTTCCCTAATTTTGAGTTATTTTCGAGCCACTCGAACTAGTTAACTTAAAAACATTCCTTTTAATTCAAAATCTCATTTCTGGAACAATACTTTACATTTCCAACAAAAAATCTATTTCCGACTTACTTTAGGTTCGTTCTGCTTGAGCTTGTTTCGACTGTATAATGACAAAGAGAATAATTTACTAATTGCACTACAACGTTCGTCTAGACAAACATCTGACAATTACTTAGAAAATTATTTCGATCATCACAAAATAATCAAGGCTTGTTCCCCGTACAAATCCAAAAATAATATGTCTTACTTACACTTTTATCCCTAAAAATTTATACTTTAACCAAATTGGTTTCAATATTATTATTATTATTATTATTTTCCCAAAAACTTGAAAATCATTTTTCCATAAGCACTGGGATTTAGGTTCCCAAATTTTCAGCCTAAATTCTTCCAACTTAAATGATACATTTTTATAAACTATTTTATAAATCACTTCTATTATACCATTTTAAATATTTATCTCCAAATATTCTAACTATTAAATCAAATTCTACCTCAACATTAACATCGAACGTCCTATAGTCAAACTGTGAAACTTATTTCATAAGGTGCTCGTTGCCATATTTTTCCCAATCTTTATCTACCCAACCCATATCTTAAAAAAAGAACATACTAACAATAGTCAATGCTCAGCTAAACGAGTTGACCAAACAAACCCTAAATTATAATAATAAGAACATATTATTATCTCCTAACAGCACTACCAACTATACTACACTATTCGTGAAAATCATTCTTTTTTGTATATAAAATATATTCTAGGTAAATCTAGTTCATTTACAAAATTTCAAAACAATAGTATGTTGATTGAACTTGTTCTAGTGTTTAGGAAATTCTTATCGATAACGTTGGCCAGACGCAACTAGCAGAATTCATAAGCCACTCAACAGATAAAAAAACATTTTTATAGCACCAAAAAATACGCCCTCTTATGTAATATACACTCAAACTCATTCTACAGTCTCACTTACCCTATCTCGAATGAGCATATCCCACCAAGGTCAAGGTTCTTGCTTAACCTTCAGCTCTGATACCTAAAGTAACGAACCGTGGGCTTTTCAACCATTCGGTCAGTGGCGACTGAGAGGCTTCTCAACCATGTCAGCCTTACCATGACATACACTAGTACCTCAAATCTTCTTTTACAAACAACCTCGCGACTGTAAGCGCCTAGCAAACCAACCCACCATGCCCTTATACTACCTCTCCGGGATGTGTAGGGGTGAGAGTCTCTTACTCGCCACCAAACAAAAAGCAGGAACACCATATAACGTTATTCCAACCAATGAAAACAGATCCGATCCCAGTCTCTTAGAAATAACTTTTGATATTTTCCGGTAAACTCAATCATGGTTCTTTAGGAAATAAATAGACAAACGACAAGAGCAGAGTTTACCTTCTAAACGTTTGTGGATGGGTTTCCTTATCATTCGTTCTAGAAGAACGAACGAGTTTATACGTACAAGATAGCACCTTCGACGGTAACTATACCATATAATTCTCGTGTTTCTCCTAGATATTTGAAAATTTATGTTTGGGGTCTATTTTTGATATTTAGTTATTTAACTATCAAATAAACAAACATCCAATCATGGTGTAATTTCCATATGGGATCCACTAAGCCTTTGTTAATTCTCTTTAACTAATAAAACCACTCTATAAAATCTGATCAAAAGATCTTTTCAAAACACTATTCCCAAACCCCTTACATTTCCTTTATACTTGGAAACCTTTATATACTTATCTCAACGATATAAGTGTATAATCAAAACATTTTACTTTTCATGCCTTGAAACAAAATCATATACTTATCTTATCGGTATAAATATATTTATAAACTTTTCAAAGTTTTATTCTTTCCAAATCCCATATTAGATAACCAAACATTTCTTTGAAATAAAACATTTCGCTTATCCTTTATCAAAAATTCCCTCTTTAGAAGCTCATCTCATATTTCAATTAACTTATAACTTTCAAAATAAAGTTATAGGCCACTTTTGTAAACCCTTTAGTTAATTTATAAATCTCTTTCCAAATCTCTGAAATGATTTGTAAACCTTTTTCCTATTTTTAAAACTCTTTATATAAACCTTTCTATACTCCTTTATAAATATCATTTACAAAACATAATTTGTCAAACACCTTAATAATCCTTTTCGTTAGAAAAACCCCTTTCCATAAACAAGTTTTCCTTGACAGTTACCTTCATAAGAATTATATAACTTGACAATCCATTCACAAACCCTTAGCCTTAAATTGATTAAAGAATTAAAGTTTACTAAAACCAAACTTTATAAATTCCAAATGAGGCTTAGCAGTCCCAACGATGCTATTTAATTTCAATTCGATTTTCAAATCATATAACAATTATGTACATAAGCTATCTTATATGTAAATGCAGTGCATATCCGATAAGGGAATAACATGTCAATATAACCAGTTGGTATATACAAGTCCAAATAACATAACAACACGATGGTGATTTATCCTGCTAAATAAATATCCAAACAATTCAATCAATTTATAATAGAACGGGAATTTATTCTGCTTAACACATGTCCACACAATCAAATCGCTTACACTATAGCAGAATGGTGGTTTGGTCTGCTAACTGATGTCATTTATTTCTCCTAATCATATGAGTTACTTAAGGGTCCAGACAAGAGATCCTTTGATATGGAATCGATTTACTTTGAAAAATAAAATTGATTAAAACACATTCTATTTAGTTTAGAATCACTTTTGAAAAGTTAAATCTATATTTAATTATATTAAACCCTAACTTAACCTTAATTAATCCAATTTAAATGAAGATTAAATCATAATTAAACTCTAATTAAGCTTAATAAACTTGATTAAGTACTAATTAACTTCCTAATTCAACTTGATTAAGGTTAAATCAGATTGTTTAAGAGTTAAAACCTAATTAATTGAATATTAATTGAAAAACCCATTAATGAAATAAATAAATAATTAACCATTAATCTTAATTAAATAATTATTAATCACTTAATTACTTCTTAACCATATAAAACCCTAATTAAAACTTTATTAATTAATTAGCAGTCATTAACTTTAGTGATGCTTAACCTTTAATCACCTTCTTAATTATCAATTTTGTGCTGACTACCTTTTGATCAATTAACTAATTAATTATATTACAATTTAATTACTTTTTAACATTACTAATTAAGTTTGAAAAAATTTGTAAACTAGTTTCAAAATAAAATAGATTTGAAATGGAAATTCAAACCTTTGCCGAACTACATTCACAGCAATTATCGCTATGTGTGAAGTTTGCTCTAACCCACCTTTAAATGAATCCACTTTGCTAAAACCATTCTATTTCATGATTGAAACACACCTTAGTAAATTTTCACAATTTAAAACCAATCACGCAAACTTTAACCAAAATCTAGACTTTAAACTCTTGAAACGAGTTTGATTTCAAATCCGACCTCAAATCCGTCACCACTACATACAACGTTTCAACTTTGTTTTCAACCCATCATGACTATAGTCAATTTCATCATCAATCCTTTTTATTCACACATCACATTCATACAATTTTTTTTATACATATACCAATATATATACAATTACTAACTTTGCAATAACACATCCATGCTAATGCTAACACCAACCCATGCATTAACACTTATCATCACATTTCAAATATGCCAAGATCCAACATATATATAATATACATATAGCTAAGATTCAACACAACATATAAAGAATAGTTCTTTCCAAAGATTAGGAATTTACTCATTGAAAGCTATCCAAAATCTCGCTAAATTAGAGCACGACATAGCACTTCCATTCCTAAAAAGCAAGATGGAGACTTGAACCCTGAATGCACTAGGTAGGCTCGCCTTGAAGGAAAGAGGAAGCGAGACTTGTTTTGGTAAGGTGGAGGGACTTCGGATAAACATCGAATTCTCAGCAATAAACCCAAAAATGTGTCATTTTGCAACTTATTTTTGAGCTACCTACTCACGAAATTTCAAAAAGGACTCAAAGAGAAAGTTATTGAATTTCTTTTCTCTATCATTTCAATAAAAGAATCATTCATTTTCTATTTGTTTTGAAGAAGTTATGATCAATAGAAGAAGGATAATTTTTAGACTTGAAATTCTAGGCGAACGTTGCTTTGCAAAGATTAGGTATTTTGACACGGCTATGATTGAAATTTGAAAAAGTGGTCAACTAGAACGTTCATTAAAATTTCACATAGTTACAAAAAATAAAAATTCCATTTGATTTTGAAATGAGGAAGAAAATATTGGTGGAAAGAGGAGGAAAAATGGAGAAACATATCTGCTATTTATAGGAAATATTTCACTCCTAATCACTTTGTAAAGTCACATCATAAATCTTTTATAATATATATATATATAATTATGTTTAGTCACATCGATTTCTTATCTATATAATTATGTTGTTTAGTCACATCACTTTCTTTATATATATAATTATTATGTTTAGTCACATCACTTTCTTTTATATATATACAATTATTATTTTTAGTCACATCACTTTCTTTTATATATATAATTATTATATAATTTTAATTATTAATTAAGTAAGATGTGACAAGTGATAATTATGGTTAATGATTACAAGTCTAAGATGTAACAATGCTTAATATATATATATAATGTTTATTTTTTTAAACTATGTCTTGTCACATCACTTACTAATCCAAATTAATATAAGACAATTTATTTCCAAGTGTATTATTATCTAGTTAATTAACTCTTATATATGTACATATAGTGCACAAAGACAAACAGCATTCCTAAAAACTTTCCGGCATTAAAAAGTCGAAATTTCGACAAATGTTCTTCGATTACATTTTCTGTTTTTCTATGAACTATTTAATTTGGTAAAAAAAATTTGAAAACCATTTTACCAGCATTATTAATTAATTAAAATGAGTTTATTTTGATTATAAAACCTGTATATTAAATATTTAAAATTAATTAAATATTCACTAATCAAAGTTGTAAAATTCTGGGTCGTTACATTCTTCCTGCCTCAAATGAATATCATCCTCGAAATTTCATCTCGACCTATCCCAGAAAATACTTCACACTATGCATCAGCTTGTATGATTTATATAGATTATTCTTTTGAAAAATTTGATTCGATCTTAGCTCGAATATATATCTTTCCTTCCAAACTAATATCGCTCACTCAATTCTCTAGTGCAGACTTCGATCAGGCTCCTTGAATTAGAACCTCTATTGTCCTTACATAGTTGTAACTATGATAGAATTTTTTTAAACCACACCAAGAACCCTCTTCAAGTGTTCGCCATCAAAAGTCGATCAATAGATTCTTACTCGGAACAGTGCAAACACCTCAAAGTCATGTGCTCGAATCTTGGACCAAAACTATATGAAAAGGAGAAATGATCTACGTCCACCCTACACACTTACTAATTAGTTCTCCCTAATACCAATCTAATTTCCACTAAATCATTTATGAATTTTTTTCATAAACTACAATGGCTTAACATGGATGCTATTCCACTATATCTTAAGATCATATGTCCCTATCTGATTCCATTATTCCATTTCGAATTTATCCCTCAAAGAAAACACAAGGTCCAAATACCCGACTTTTATTCAAAACTTTTTCAAATAAAACTCCATATTTCAATTATAAATATATATATATATATACACACATATACATACATATATAGCCCGAGTAACTCCAAAATGGTACTAAGGAACTTGTTATTACCAAATAGTATCCTAGATCCGCTTACCAAGAAGGGTAATACTCAAGAAAAGTGCTTACCATCTGAACACATTCCTTCCCCAATTTTAAGTAATTTTCGAGCCAATCGAACTAGTTAACTTAAAAATATTCCTTTTATTTCAAAATCTCATTTTTGGAACAAAACTTTAACTTCCAACAAAACATCTATTTCCAACTTAGTATGGGTTCATTCTGGTTGAGCTTGTTTCGATGTACAATGATAAAGAGATTAACTTACTAAGTGCACTACAATGTCCGCTTGTTACTTAGAAGATTATTCCGATCGTCACAAAAGACTTGTTTCCCGTACCAATCCAAAAATAACACTTCTTACTTACACTTTTATCCCCAAAAATTTATACTTTAGCCTAATTTGATTCAATTATTATTATTATTTTCCTAAAATCCTGAAAATCATTTTTCCAAAAGCACTGGGATTTAGGTTCTCAAATTTTCAACCTAAATTCTTCCGACTTAAATGATACATTTTTACAAATCCATTTAATAAATCACTTCTATTAAACCATTTTAAATATTTATCTCAAAATATTTTAACTTTTAAACCAAATTATACCTTAACATTAACATCGAACGCCCTATAGTCAAACTGTGAAACTTCACAAGATGTTCATTGCCATATTTTTCCCAATCCTTATCTGCCCAACCCATATCTCAAAAAGGAAACATGATAACAATAGTCAATGCTCAACTGAACGAGCTGATAATAATAAGAACATATTATCTCCTAACACCCCAACCAACTATACTACACTATTTGTAAAAATCATTCTTTTTTGTATATACAATATATTCTAGGTAAATTTATTTTATTTACCCAATTTCAAAACAATACTATGTCAATTGAACTTGTTCTAGTGTTTAGGAAATCCCTATCGATAACGTTAACCAGACGCATCGACCCGAATTCTTAAGCCACTCAACAGATCAAACAAAACGATATAAAACCTTTTTATAGCACTAACAAATATGCCCTCTTATATAATGTACACTCAAACTCATTCTAGAGTCTCACTTACCCTATCACAAATGAGCATACCCTACCAGGGCCAAGGTTCTCGCTTAACCTTTAGCTCTGATATCAAATGTAATGAACCGTAGGCTTTTCAACCATCCTAACAGTGGTGACCGGTAGGCTTTTCAACCATCCCAACCCCACCGTGGCATATGCTGGTGCCTCGAATCCGCTTTTACGGCTAGCCTCGCGACTGTAAGCACCTAGCAAACCAACCCATCAAGGCTTTATACTACCTCTTCGGGATGTGTAGGGGCAAGAGTCTCTTGCTCGCCACCGAATAGAAAGCAAGAATCCCTTATCACATTAATTCAACCACTGGAAACAAATCCGATCTTAATTTCTTCGAAATAAATTTCAATATTTTCCAGTAAACTCAACCCCATTTCTTTAGGAAATAAAAATACAAATGACACGAGTGGAGTTCACCTCCTAATCTTTTGTGGATGGATTACCTTATCATTCATCCTAGAAGAACGAATGAGTTTATATGTACCGTATAGCACCTTCGATGGTAACTGTATCATATAATTCTCATGTTTCTCCTAGATATTTCCAAAGTTATATTTTAGGTCCAGTTTTGATAGTCGGTTATTTAATTATCAAATAAACAAACATCCAATCATGTTTAATTTCCATATGGGATCCATCAAGCCTTTGTTAATTCTCTTTAAGTAATAAAACCACACTATAAAATCTAATCAAAAGATCTTTCAAAACACTATTCTAAACCCCTTACATTTACTTTATACTTGGAAACCATTATATACTTATCTCAAAGGTATAAGTATATTACCAAAACATTTTAATTTTAATGCCTTGAAATAAAATCATATACTTATCTTATCAGTATAAGTACATCTACAAACTTTTCAAAGTTTTCTTCTTTCCAAATCCCATATTAAACGACCAAACATTTCTTCCAAATAAAACATTCCAATTATCCTTTATCAAAATTTCCCTTTTTAAAAGCTCATTTCATATTTCAATTAACTTATAACTTTCAAAATAAAGTTATAACCCACTTTTATAAACACTTAATTTAATTTATAAAGCTCTTTCCAAATCTCTGAAATGATTTATAAACCTTTTTCCTTTTTCTAAAACACTTTATATAAACCTTTCTATACTTCTTATAAAATATCCTTTATAAACTTCATTTACAAAACATCATTTGTAAAACACCTTAATAACCCTTTTTGTTAGAAAAACCCCTTTCCATAAACAAGTTGTCCTTGATAAATACCTTTATAAGAATTATATAACTTGAAAGACCATTCATATACCCTTAGCCTCAAATTGATTAAAGAATTAAAGTAAATTCAAACTAAACTTTTTAAATTCCAAATGAGGCTTAGTAGTCCCAATGATACTAATTTAAATTAGCATTTAATTTCAATTCGATTTCAAAATCACAAAACAATTATTTACATATGCTACCATGTATGTAAATATAGTGCATATCCAATCACGGAATAATACGTCAATATAACCAGTTGGCATATACAAGTCCAAATAACATTACAACATGATGGTGATTTATCATGCTAAATATATGTCTAAAATATTCAATAAATTTATAGTAGAATAGAAATTTATTCTACCGAACACATGTCCACACAATCCAATCACTTACACTATAGCAGAATGGTGTTTTGTTCTGCTAACGGATGTCATTTAATTCTCCTATTCGTTTGGCTTACTTAAGGGTCTGGACAAGTGATCCTTTGATATGGAATCGATTTACTTTTAAAAATCATATTAGTTAAAACACATTCTGTTTTGTTTAAAATCTCATATAAAAAGTTGAAAATATATTTTTTAGATTAAAACCTAACTAGACCTTAACTAATCCAATTTTAATCAAGATTAAATCATAATTAAACTCTAATTAGGCTTAATGTACTTGATTAAGCACTAATTAACTTCCTAATGCAACTTGGTTAAGGTTAAACCAAATCGTTTAGGAGCTAAACCCTAATTAATTAAATATTAATCAAATAACCCATTAATTAAATAAATAATAAATTATCTATTAATCTTAATTAAATAATTATTAATCACTTAATTACTTCCTAACCATATAAAACATCAATTAAAACATTATTAATTAATTAACAGTCATTAACTTAACTTAAGTGATGATTAATCTTTAATCACCTTATTAATTACCAAATTAGTGCTAATTACCTTTTAGTTAATTAACTAATTATATTACAACTTAATTAAATTTTAGCATTACTAATTAATTTTGAAAATCTTTGTAAACTAAATTTCAAAATAAAACAAATTTGAAATAGAAATTCAAACCTTTGCCGAATTACATCCATAGCGACTGTCGCTACGAGTGCAGTTTGCTCTAACCCACCTTTTAGCGAAGCCACTTTACTAAAACCATACTATTTCATGATTGAAACATGCCTTCATAAATTTTCACACTTTAAAACCAATTATGCAAACTTTAACCAAAATCTAAACTTTAATGTAACGTCCCGTTTTTCCGTACCCTTTGAATCGACAATAAACCGCACATGTCTAACTCAAATTAGATGAAAAGGCGGATCATTAAGGGTAGAAAGTAAATTAAGATAGAAAAGAATCTCATATGAAAGGAATAATATATATTATTTCAATAATAATCTTTCCAGTGAATTTTTTTAAAATATAATATCAGAGTCTAACCTAGATTCAGCCTGGACAATAATAAACTTCTGTCCTTACAAGTGCTGAAAACAATAAAACAAATACAATAGATGTAGCGGATAATAGAATATGTCTATATGATGATGAATATCTTCATTTCTCCTCTAGAAACTCCAACCCTCTTCAACTCATCTTGAAAATACTCGGATCTGACCCCATTATTAAAAATACTCGGATCGAGCTTGATAAACCAGCGTGAGATACTCGAAATTTAAAATGACTATATTATCAAAACCTTCGAAAAGAAGGGTATCTCATAAGACCACGCCCACACATACATACAGACGAGTTTTTTACCTTATGATAACCAAAACACTTTTATACCAAAATATACTTGATATTATTTTTAATGACATTCCTTTGAAAACACTTTTCAAATAAACTTATTCGAATAAGATATCAATAGCCGGACTGAGTCTAAGGTAATATATCCGGACTGAGTCAATGGAATATACCGAACGAAATATATGATACCAAAAGGGGTACCTGAAATGTTTGCAAGTCATTATAGCTTTTTTGAGAATACAATCAAAACCGTAAATCTCGTATTAGGATTGGATTTCCAACATGATAGAGAACTAGTGGCTTTTTCTTCGATCCATGCATAATAACATAGTTCCCAGGGTGACTTAATCGCCTTTCTCAAGCTAGTCACTTGGAACTGTACTTGCCATACTACCACTAATAACTGGCAGGTCCCTGCTTTTCTTAAGCTAACCACTTTATCAAAATGGGGCAATAAATGCCTTGAGTGACGTCTCCTCCAAAGGGTCCAACGTATTAGACACCACTATACATACTCACTTGTTCCGAATTTGTGTCTGTCAGACCACATGGTATCCCATATCATCTTCCGGGATGTGAGGCTAGTAAGGCAACGCACAATTTCTTCAAAGCAGCGCTTTTCATACAAAACCACACTTTGGTCATAACAAGTTTCACTTTGAATGCCACATTGCCATTCCTTAATCACACAACTGATTTCTACCAACGTATAACTCCTGAGCTCGTATGTCTCAGGAAAAGGTGTTAAGCTAAGAGAAGTTGCCTTCTCCGCCACCAAGTAGATGATACATTGATAATGAACAATTAATATGATCAGAAATGCAATATTAGACATTCTTCCATACAAGTTTGTTCTGGGACTGCACGAAACCGAAGGCACTTTCCTCAGCCATTACTAGGCAAGAAGCCCTTGCAATCCAAAAAAATCTCCACAATGAGGAGACCACTGCTATAAATAATTCTATAATGGGAGTGACCCAAAGCATGTCAACAAGCAGTCCTATGAAGTTACTCGGTCTTCAGTTATCATCATCTTCTACCTGTCTTCACTTTCGAACGTATACATTGGTTCGAAGTGGTTTTTGGATAGGAATCACCTAAATCCGACCCTGGTTCCATCGGAGCTGATCATCGCTTTAAAAGATGTTAAGTTCATATGTGAATATCAATCATCAATCATCAATCAATTACTTCATCTTTTATTTAAATCAAATATCTTTCTCGGATATATTCTTTTTAAGTTATTCCATTTTCTTTTCAAATGTATATGGAATCATTAAGCCTCATTTATCAAATCATTTGGTTAATTTAAACCTTTCTTAAATCCTAGAATAATTCCAAATCATTTTCTCTTTTACTTAGGAAAACCTTTCCATATCATTCATTAAATCTTAATCAAAGATTTCTTATATTCAAGTTATAACTTTTAACTTAGGGAAAATATTCCGTAATTATTCATTAAATCTTAATCAAAGCTTTTTTTCTTATCTTAATCGAAGCTTTTTTTCTTAACTTATCATATTCTTGATTTTCATAACAGAGCACTACTAACACCTTAGATATAGTAAATTTCACCTCCGAGGACTAATGGCAAGTAATCCTACATCATGAAGATCTTTGACTTCAATACATTTTATTTAAAAAAATTAGTTTGAAGAGGTTTTTGATAGGAATCACCCAAATCCAATCCCGGTTCTTCGAATAGGAATCACCCAAACCCAATCCCAGTTCTTTCATGCTAATCATTAATAAAAAGATGTTATGTGGTTAATTAACATTCAAAGAATTTGTTTCTTTTCTTTTATCTTGAAAAAAACTTAAATATGATCTTTTAAAGCATCCGAGCTTTCCTTTCGATCTGTTCCACCCCTCGTCTAAAAGATAAAGCGAAAGCCAGGTAAGTTCAAGGCATTGGTTGGTCCATTCCTAGCCTTAATTGCGCATCTTGTTTTACCGTTTAGCTCTCACTGGCGGGACAAATGTACTAGTCATTTCCGCATACTCAATTATTAATCCTCATTTTGGAAATGATTTATTAAACTTCCAAATCATCATTTAAAACACTTAATTATTCTTTTAAAATTATTTCTAAAATATTTGAAAAAGCTTTGTTAAGTTTAAATCCATAATTGATAAGTTATTAAAAAGCGTTGCAAAATGGGTTGCAAAAAGCTATATTCTTCAAAACGACTTTTATATCATTTAGAAATTCATCATTTCAAATTAAATATCTTTCAAAACATTTTAAAAGATTTTTACAATTTATTTCATATTTTTAAAATATTTAAAAAATATCATTTATAACAAAATCCCATTTTAGATTCCGAACTGCAAAACCGCGATGTTTTTAGAAAATTGTTTTGGACGTATTTTAAAATCAACTTGATGAAATCTTGATTTTCTTTCTTCATTTGAAAACTATTATCATTGAGAACCAAATAATTTTTATTTTGGAGAAATCCGACTTATAAATCATTTTCTACATTAGTTTGAACTTATGGGTCGAAATTTACGAACAGCCGCTACATGACGAGCTCGATTTTGACAAATTTTGTGAATTGCTTCGGAACTTGTTCAAAATACTTCAAATTTGTTTTATACCATAGTTAAACTATTTTAACTTATTTAAAACAATATTTTCATTATTTCAAACTCATTTTTCATTTCATTTCATATTATTATTATATTATTATAATATCATTTTCAAACTTTTTTTAGATATTTTGAGATCATTAAGAGGCTAAATAATTTTCATACACACATTGTATAGATTTAATTCTCATTTAATTAACTATTCTTGCTAACCATTTCTTTTATCATTTCTCAAACCAAGTTATCGTCCATATCACAAACATATAATTATCCTTAATATCAACCAAGTTATCAAATATTTAATCATCTAACATATACCAAACTTTTTATGTAATTAACTTGAAATATTTTTAGGAATGGGTAACTTAAAATATGAGTACTCACCATTAACCAAAATATTAATTTTCTACCAACATTATTTTTTTAAACAATACTTCACTAAATCATCTTTACTTCACCGAACCATCACCTAAACAACATCATCTCACTTTCTAGCGGTCGACCATCACTTTACTTTCACTTGCTCTTGACCACAAGTCTTTCCCTCTTCTTCGCTCTCGGCCAAACCTTTCAACAACATCAATAGGCTCGGCCTCCCCTTGATCCTCTCCTTCCTCCACCATTCTTCACTTCTTAGATTCTAAACCATGTTTTGGTGATATTCTAAGGTCTTTGGCAAAGTTTGGTGGAGTTTTTACATTGTTTGATATGGTTTGAAAAGGTTAGTAAGGAAATGGAAGAGAGGAAGCCATTAAAGCTTTAAGCAAGAAGAAGAAATCTTAGAAAAGGAAGAAGAAAAAGAATGAAAAGTGTGGAATTTGTGAAAGAAGTAGTAGGTATTTATAGAAAAAAGTTTGAAATAAAATATTATTATGTAAAATGACCAATACACCCTTTACTTACTTTTTAAGCACCTTATTTTTTCAACACTTAACATCATATTTCAAATAATTTTTTACACCATTTTCACTTAATAAGTAAGTAAGAAGTATAATAATTATGTTTGGTTTGATTTGATGTTTACTTTTTGCTTTGAAATAATATTTTTTCTTTTTGTGCTTACTTTTTCTTAATTATATTCTAGAATTTTCTAAGCATGTTTGGTAAAAGTAAACTTTATTAGTGAATTATTAATACTTATACTATTTGAATATATGTTCCTATATAAGAAAATAAAGGTGCGACAACGTTGCAACAACTTTTAATCGACAAAACATTAATTTTCAACAAAATGTTTTACGGTCGTATTTTGACATTTTAGTTAAACTATTTATTTATGTAAACCAAATTTAAAATTAAATTTGTATCATGTTATTTAAAAATATAAGCACTCATAAATAAATTAAAATAATTTATTTTACCATTGAAACTTACTTTCTAAAATCAACATTTGTCAATTTTGTTGATATAAGAAAATGTTACTATTTTTGTGTATACTTCTTTTCAAAATTCTATCTAATACTGTTTGAATCATATAACCTTACCTATTTTATATTTAAAATCAATTTAAATAGTATATTTTAAAGTGGTCAAATTCTACGTCTTACACTTTAAACTCTTGAAACGGGTTTGATTTCAGATCTGACCTCAAATCCGTCGCGACTGCATACAAAGTTTCAACTTTGTTTTCAACCCATCATGACTATAGTCAAGTTCATAATCAACCCTTTTTATTCATACATTACATTCATACAACAAGTTGTATACATATAACAATATATTTACAATTACTAACTTTGCTATAACACATCCATTCTAGTGCTAACACGAACCCATACATTAACACTTATCATCACATTTCAAACATACCAAGATCCAAGATATATATAATATACATATAGCTAAGGATCAACGCAACATTTAAAGGAAAATTCTGTCCAAAGATTAGGAATTTACTCACCCAAAGCTATCCAAACTCTCGCTAAATTAGAGTATGACATAGCACTTCCATTGCTAAGCAACAAGATAGATTCTTGAACCCGGAATGCACTAGGTAGGCTCTTCCCTAAAGGGAAGAGGAAGCGAGACTTGTTTTGGTAAGGTGGAGCGATGTTGGATAAACATCGAATTCTCAATAATAAATCCGAAATAGGTGATTTTGCAACTTATTTTTGGACTAACTACTCATGGAATTTTGAAAAGGACTTAAAAAGAAAGTTATTGGAATTTCTTTTCTCTATCATTTTAATAAAAGAATCACTCATTTTCAATTTTATTTGAAGAAGCTATGATTAAAAGAAGAAGGGTAATTTTCGGACTTGAAATTCTAGGTGAAAAATTGCTTTGCGAAGATTGGGTATTTTGACATAGCTATGATTGGAATTTGAAAAGGCGGTCAACTAAAATGTTATATCCATTAAAATTTCACACGGTTTTAAAAAATGAAAAACTTTATTTGAGTTTGAAATAAGGAAGAAAAGGTTGGTGGAATGAGGAGGAAAAAATGGAGAAACATATGGGATATTTATAGGCAAGATTTCACACCTAATTACTTTGTCAAGTCACATCACAAATCTTTTATAATATATATGTATATTATTATGTTTGGTCAGATCACTTTCTTATATGTATATAAATTATGTTGTTTAGTCACCCACTTTTTTATATATATAACTATTATGTTTAGTCATATCACTTTCTTTTATATATATATATATAATAATTATGTTTAGTCACTTTCTTTTATATATATATAATTATTATATAAGTTTAATTATTAATTAATTAAGAAGTGACAGGAGATAATTATGGTTAATTATTACAAATATATGATGTGATAATACTTAATATATATATATATATATATTTATATAAATGTTTATTATTTTTAAAACTATGTCTTATCACATCACTTACTAATCCAAATTAATATAAGATAATTTATTTCTAAGTGTACTATTATATAGTTAATTAACTCTTATATATCTACATAAAGTGCACAAATATGAACAATATTCCTGACAACTTTGTGCTGTTGAAAGATCGAAATTTCGACAAATGTTCTTTGGTCACATTTTCTTTTTTTCTACGAACTATTTAATTTGATAAACAAAATTTGAAAACATTTTTAACTTCATTATTAATTAATTAAAATGAGATTATTTTCATTATAAAACATATATAATGAATATTTGAAATTAATTAAATACTCACTAATCGAAGCAGTGAAATCCCAGGTTGTTACAGATGATTACTACCCAAATTGGATTATCCATCGTCTCTAAAATTTTGGTTGACATAGGCAGCACAGTCAACATATTTTTCAAGCACGCCTTCGATCAAATAAACATTCCCGAAGACAAACTGGAGCCTAGCATAGAACCAATCTTTTGATACAAAAACAAAAGATCGACTCTGGTGTGGCAAATAAAGCTGCTCGTGCAAATGGTGGTGCCGCCATCTTGCTGAATCTTCGAGACCATCTTTGTGATCATCAATCAGCCCTTTTACTACAACTCCTTCTTTGGTAGGCCAACACTCAATGAAATAGATGCATTCGTCTCCCCCAAAAATATCTTACCATAAAATTCTTGACAAAGAGAGGATGTGGCACCGTCCAAGGGGAGCAGTTCAGCTCTTGAGAAACGTATTTTGCTACCCTAGATCAATATAAAAGGAAGTATTCCGCTTACTCGATTCTTCTACCATTTTACGGCCTTCAGATGATGGATTTTCACATCCAACATTAGAAGCAAAGATTAACAAGCGCATGTATGAAAGGTATATTCCTTCTGGAGGCAAGAGGAAGAGAGTTGATAATAACTCTGCTGAAGAAAGCCCAACCGTCACAGAATTCGATTGCCGAGGGGAAACAGAATGGATAAAACAAATAGAGGACCTTGAGGAAGCGTACATAGATATGGATGACGCTAATAAAGTGGTCAAGGTGGGAAAAGATTTGAATGGTGACTTGAAGAAGGATTTGATTCAATTTCTCAAAGTGAACAAGGACATATTTGCCTGGTCACATTCAAATATGGTGGAGACTGATCCAACGGTCATGTGTCGTGCACTCAACATCAATCTAGAGGCAATCCTGTGATGCCCCACCCTGAGACCCACATTAACAAAGAGTATTATTGGGCAATACCATCTGCTAATGCGGAGAATAGGGCTGGTTAGGAGCGACCATCTATAGCCTTGTCTTAAATATCTATTGAATATATCGATAAATACTCTATATTTTTTCCCGATTCAAGTGGATTGACATATCCAATTAATACATAATACAAAGCCATAATTGTCTAGAGGATCTATCATAAAAAAAAATACAACAACTCAAATGAAAAACACATCATTGAACAACAGATAATCATAAATATATATAAACATATACAGATACATCGTCATAGTAATAATTAATGATACATATCATATGGTATGACGACCACAATATACACACAAGTCAAAATAATATACGTCAGAGAGTCTACACAAAAAGCTACAACAAAGGATTAAAAGAAATATATCCAAGAAGAAGCGTCTGAGCGAAGCTAAGTCCAAAAGTAGGTGTCTTACTTGAAACAACTCGGTTTGACCCAAGTATAAACACTTGGGTCAGTCTTGCTAAAACAACCAGTTTAAAAAAGATAGGCAATAATATGAAGCATACGGTAAGTATGATAATTCTTCTCAATTAAGAAGAGACAATGGCAATACATGTCTATAACTTAAGTGAACAAATATCACTTAAGCATATATAACCTCTAAAAAAAAGAACTCAAGGTAAATCATCAAGTATAATAGTTGCCTCATATCATCGACGATAGCCAAAAGTATCTATAAGGGTTTCTATAACCTTATGTAACATTCCAATTTTTCGACGTTCGAAAATCGACATCAATACGTCCACTGTATCAAATGCCGAACAATCGAATGTCGGAAAACCGAGCCATTAGGGTTAAAGAAGAAAGAGGTAGAAGAAGAAAAACAATATCAGAATCTTATAATCGCAGCAGAACAACATATAATAAATAAATAACTAATTTAAACAAAAGAACTATATCTGTTTTATACATTACATCATCAGAGTACAACATCAACAAAACACGACACTGGGTAGTTATCATAACTTGTTCACATGAAACTAAATTTGCAGCAAACTATACGTAGTGGATAATACATCATATACGTGATATGTCTCGCCATCCAGCTTGTCTCCTGATCTTCAAAGCATACTTTCCTGATTTAGCTCCATAACCTACTGATAACCTGACTCTAGGCTGCCCGTGTGGAAAATTATGGGCACCCAGAGTTTAGAAAAGAGAACAATAAACTCTGAGTCAGTCATGGGACATGTGTGACATCTTAAAAACAGTTATTTGTGCAAAAGAAATAAAAAGAAATCTGTTCATGCTTTTGGAAAATGAAACTACCATAAGGTCTTCCGGCACACACACAATGCAATCGCACACTTGGGGAAGGTTTCTCCTTATAGTAGTCAAACATGCTTGATACACGAAAAATCCTTTTGATATTATTATTAGTCCATAGTGTGGAAAAACATTTTGAAAATATAATATAAATCTTAGCCAGCATACGTACCATTATAGTATGCCTACTATACCTACCATGTTAGATGGCAGGTTCTACAACTAAAACCGTACATGGCTCGTATTAAGCGATTGGATTTCCAACAAATGGTCAAGGCTAAGGAACTTCCTTTATCCGAAGGGTATGCCTCTAGAGGGATGCCCCAAGAACCTAGACGCCCCGAGAACCTAACCGGATCTCTACCAACACAAGACCATGTTATAACTAGGTAACTAACTATCACGAGTATGCCATCCCCCGGTCGTAACCGACCTTTATCGAGGCGCCTCAAATTCCAACAACCACATAAGTAAATATCTGGGCCCCATACTAGAATACCATTTTTTATCCACATAAGTTAAATATCTGGGCTCCATACCAGAATACCACTTTTTAATCAGAAGGAAATGCACATACCCTAAGGGGCGCGACCCCCATAACCTTGCCGCATCCTTCCCGTTTCGACCATTTCCGAGGTGTGAGGTTCGATGAAGTCTCGTCCCACAAAGCTATGCTTTGCACAGTAGCCATGCTTCGATCAACCAATAATCAACACTTAGCATGCCACATTACCAAATTGGGAATATATCACTACTAACAATCGATTACATAACCACTGAGCTCGTACGTCTCTCAGAGAATGGTGTTAAGCTAAGGGAAAAAATTGTCCACCATCATAAAGAAATGTATTTGATAGAAACCAGCTTTATATCTCAAAGTGTAATGTCAGACATACATCCATACAAGTCCATCTTGGGTCCGAATGGAACCGAAGCACTTCGTCCAATTAAGGAAAGAAGTCCTTGCAAATTCGAATATCCTTTAATCATGTCCGGACACCCCATCGCATAGGGTAATCTCTATACCGGAGCAACTCGGTGCGGAGACAATCAACAGGTAATCCTTTCGTTTTCGAAAATCCCAGTCTTCAACCAACGTCTTCAAATGCAATCCCATTTTGTTGTATCATTATTCAGAATGTGTTTTATGACTTATGTCCTCCCCCAACTTATCTGAATAATGAGCGCTTATTTTAGAAACAAGTGGATACATTCAGATCTAAATTAAGTCACAACAAATTTCCATTTTTTTCTTTTGAACAAAAGATCCACCTTTAAGATTCGATATGGTTTTCGGATAACCATTTGAAATCCGACCCCCGGTCTCATTGAAATTCAAATGCCGTCTTAAAGGCCAATATTGATAGTCAGTTATTTAACTATCAAATACCATCCATAAATAACCCACAGATTTAAACAACTCCTCCAAATTATTTATTTATTTATAAATATCTTCGCAAGATATATTTCTACACTTCAACCCTTTGAAAACAATTTTCAAATTACTTTTCTCTCATAGAATGAGTTTTCAAATATTGTTTATTTCCACTGAAATTTTTTCAAGTCCTAATACTTTAGGTTTTAAAATAATTTAAATCACTTAACCAAAAAATAATATATATACTTGGAAATACTTAAAATAAAACTATTTTAAACACTTTATTTAAAATATTAGTTATGAAATTTTTATACTAAAATCTCATGTAAAACTTAAGCCCAAACTAATTTCTAAAGTAAAATTATTAGATAGAGTATAATTATTTAAATAACCATCTTCTAAATCAAATACTAGTTAAATCTTTAAAATAATCACTTCTATAATTAATTTAGTAAATATTTACTTTAAAAATTTAAAAACAATTTAAGAAAATAATTTCTCCAAAAAACATTCTTTTTAAAACCAATTTTAGAACATTTAAGTTATGCTTAAAAGCTACTTTGAAAACATACTTGGCTTTCTAGGGAAAATACACTTTCCTTTTCAAAATAGTCCATTTAAATAAATTAATAAATCCTTCTCGATTTATCTCAATTTACATCGCAAATTCGTAAATTTTCTTTCCATACTTTTAAAAATAAACCACCATTTATTTTTAAAACAAATTACCCATTTCTTTATGAATTCCATCGTAAATTTATATTTTCAAATATCCACTGATATCTTATTCCACTTTATAAATCCAGTTTATAAATTCCATAGTCTCATCATTCTTTCAAAACACAGTTTCAAATACTAAATCAATTTTGAAATCAATTTCCAAAATTTACTTCATTTAAAAAATTACTCCTTTACTTACCCAAATTTATTTCAAAACCCATTAATCCAATATTCACACCTATATTTATGATTTAGATTCCATTCAAATCAAAAATACCAATTTCATACTTGATTTTAAAATTCTCCCTTTATTTTCCAAACTCATTTAAAATCTGAATTTTAAATAAATTCTTTAACTTTTAAACAATACTACTTAAGTTTTCAAAATTCGTTTATAAAAAATCTTTTTTCCCATACTTGGAATTTATTCGATAGGATTTTAAAAATCAACCTTTATCCTTTCCAAATTCCTTCTTTTAATTTATCAAACTTTCAAAAGGATTTTACTTCAAATTCTCTACTTTAATTTCCTTTTAAAAATCCAATTTTTTGTTTCTGGTATCTTAAAATACAGAATATGTTCGGCCAAACCATAGCCTTCAATAATTTCAATTACCAATGTAATCAATCACAGATTATCAATAGATCATATCACAACATATGAAATAAATTCACACATTTGAGGAATCCAGTTGGATCCCTCCAACCGGTTTCCCTGCATCCACAGATGTTAGCGCAATATAAAATACCAATTCCACTTCGAGGTGGAATATCGCGGTACATGGGGTCATCCTCTATTATGCGGGGGCATAGGGTCTCATCCGTTATATAATCCGGGAAATCAATCACTCCAATACACACACACACGTACACACACTATCATATGTAATATCACATCCAAACAATCAATCAATAATTTAAATTCTAACTATTTAAATTAAACTAGGTAATTCAGTTGAGTGAGAAGATCCAACCTTTATTTTTGCTTTGCAATCTAGCCCAAACCGGCTTGACTCTCCAATATTTTGACCCTGTACAAACAATTATATGTTTTTATTAATATTCGAACCAATCGAACAATCAAATTCCCATTTGATAATTTTAATTAACTAGTGATTTAATCTAAACTAATAGTTTTAATTTTAAACCAATTCCTTTTAATAAAAAATGTTTTTGGCAACTAAAATAATAATATAAGTTTATCAAACAAATTTATCTCCATAATACATTTTTTTTAAAATAAACTTTTAAATGAAAATAGGTATATACGCATATTTATTTTATTTTCTTTTGGAACTGCATATACTAAAAAAATTGCCTATATACATTTAAAAAAATCAAATTTATAATTCTACCATATTTTAAAATTCCTATTATATAAAATTTCAAAATCTTCCTGTATATATATTATATTTTTTTATATATCAAAAACTTTTTTTTTAAAAAGCTTCTGTTTAAACCTTATATATATATATATATTCTCATCTATATACATATTCTATAAATAAATAAAACTACCATCAACATACTTAGTTTCAAAATTAAATTTTATCAGCTAAATAAAATTTTAAATCTTCCTTACTGTTTACTTTACTGTTTTAAATCCTTATTGTCTAATTTCAATTTTTAGAAAAATTCCGAACTTATCACTTTATTTAATTTAATTAAAATAAACTTTTAATTACCTTCCAGACAGAAATACAACACGAACAAACTACCCCGCGACCACTTCCAGGCACGACCTCACCATCACCAAACCCATTGCACCCTACCTTAACGCGTGCGCACTCGCCTACCCCCATGCCCTAGCTTCGGCTTCGACAATCCCCAAAGAACCGGTCTTCAACCATTGGCCGAGCTCCATATGAGCCACCCTAAGTCACATCACGACCTTCTCCTACATCCCTACCAGCCTCGCCTTGATGCCTCCATCACACGCGCGAGCTCGAGCGTGAGCGCGCCACCTTCTTCCCTCGTATTCGTGGCCGCCTGCTGCGATTCGAGTGGATTTTTTATCAACTGAGAAACAAACAGATCGATTCGTATTTGATTAGGGCCAATTCATATATGAATAGAAAGGGGAACGATAATTGATTTGAAAAGAAGGGCTTCGTCCATGATTTTCTAATTTGTTTATTTTGATTTGAGGGTGGAAAGAGAACAGCTAATTTACACTGGCCATATATTATATTTCTCTTCCTTTTTTTTAAAACGAACGTGTGTTGGTGAAGATGACAGGTGTTAGTAGGGAAGAGACGTGTAAAATTGTCTTGTGAAAACAATTTATATTAAATACGTATATATTATATTAAATTTAAATTAAATAGTTTAGAAAATGAAGCCTAAAATCTCGATCTCCTATCGAGGAGTGCCGCTAGGTATTTATAATGTTATACCCCTATTCCGAATGCAATGAAAAAGGTTTCGAGTCCTAATTCGATCATATAGAGAAGATAGCTTTTTTGACCTGTTATTATATTAGATTTTCGATAAAATTTCAGCTTGTTTACCTACCGTACGATCACACGACAATTCCAAATGCTACGAAAATTGAATTTCGATATTAAAACACTATTACGGATCCAATGAAACTAGTTTCGTCAAATTCCAAGCCTGTGCCTCGGAAGGCTATTTTTAAATATCGATTTAAACGATATATTTTCAAAACTGAACAAATCACTTTCAAATTCAATTTTAAAAGTTCTATTACCTTCAGTATTATCAATATGAATTTTCTAAGCCTTTAAAAATATTTTTAACAAGCTTAAAATTCCAGATTCAACCATTTACCCAATTTCCAATTGTTAAATCCAGTAATTTATTATCCAAATAAATGGTGATATTTGAAATTCAATTTATAAGCTAACTTTTAAATATTTAAAATCAATTAAATATCCAATTTCAAATGTCTAAAAGTTCCGGATCGTCACATTCTTCACCCCTTAAAAGAATTTCGTCCCCGAAATTACTAGTTAAGAAGAATGATCCATAATCCGTTCGCTATTTTCCCAATCCAAATAGATTTTTAACAACTTTCCAAAACAATTTTTATTAAAGACATTATCATTCTTACTAACTTCCCAAACCTATCCATAATTTCCAAACAACATTATTTTTTCAAAAATTCAAATTTAAATTTAAATCCAAATTTTAAATTTCCAAAATTTGTCAAAATTTTCCTAACTCCTTAAATTTTCAAAAAATTTCGCCAGCGTCTTCTTTGCGCGGCTAGCTCCGTACGACTACAAAATGCCACCACGGACCCTCAGATTTCTAAAGAAAACAAAAAGCCAAGTGGCTAGACCAGAAAATCATCAAATTTCATACAGAAATTTAAATACATATCTTTTGACGTGAAATTTCATTTAACTTCTGAAATCAAAAATCCCAATTTCCTTTTGCATTATAACACCTGTATATCCTACTAGCAATAATGTCCAATTACAACATTCAAAATCATTTTGCACATTTCTTTACAAAAATTTCAATATTTATTTCATTCAAGTCCGTAAAATGTCCTTATATCATTCGTATGCAATACCAAATTTGATCGCTCACTCGATCATACAATTTCACTTTCGAACTAGTATCGTCCACCCGATTTCCTAGTACAGACTAAGAACTGGTTTCTTGATCAGAAACTGTCATTCTCCTTGCATAGCTATAAACCATGAGAGAAAATTTCCAGAATCAACTAAAATTCCATATCCAGGGTTCGCCGTCGAAAATCGAGTGAAAAATCCTAACTCGGATCGATATATTTATCTTGAAATTCTGTGCTCGAATCTGGATCATATCGCTATGCGAACAAAATAATGTACGTACATCCTCCGTATTTATTTCCAATATAATTATTAGCTATATCAATTCTCTTTTATTCAAATTTATATTGATTTCTATCCAAAATTTTCATTTCCCACACTTTTATTTACTCTATTCAAATACTTACTTAGTATACTTTCCCAATCCCAGATTTTACTTAAGAATTTCACCTTTTATTTCTTAAGTTCAATATAAGTATTTTATCACTTCTTATATTTATTTTGTACTTCATCACTTTGGTTTTATATCCATTTATATTCACTTGCATTTCAATTTCATTTGAATCCAATTTATCTTAAAATTCTAAATACTGATTTTTTTATCAACTATCCTTCATTCGTATCTAATCCATATCCTCATTTTATTTGACTCATATTTTCAATCCCATTTTGAATTTAATTTTTTATTTTCAATTTTTTATTTATTTCCAAATCAAATTAAATATTGAATTCTATTCATCCTTTCTCAAACCCTTACAAGTTTTAAACTTTTAAATATTCCATAACCATTTTTAAATAAGATTTCAGAGTTTAAATAATCACTTAAATATTTCAAAATCATTTTTGAAATCAATTATATCCAAAATCAAACTCAATTTCGTAAATATTCCCAATTCAAAACATTCGGGTAGCAATTTCTCCCTTGGAAACTCGAAAATGAACACCGATGATGTCGCGATCATCATTGGAATTATTTTCCAGCGACCGAAAAGAGTTTAGTGCTTTTGTCCTTTTAAAAATATTTTTAAATTCCAAATCCCATTAGATTTCAAATCCAATTCAAAAATATTTCTCATATTATTTTTCCAAAACCTTTGAAAATCATTTCCAAACTCAAAATAATTTGGTTTCCAAAATTTCAAATCCAAATCCCTTTAATCCCTATTCCAAAAATTACTCTGGCATCTTATTTCAATTTTATAAATCACATTTATAACTCACATCTCAAATCCCATTTTGTTATCTGAATTTTTTCTTTAACCTTTAGTTATGATATCAATTCCTATTTTTAAATTTCTACACAACAAATGATAATAATTTAATACTATCACTTCCTAACAACCAAGCAACCATATATAACTATAAAAATTTACGGAAAATTGTTTCTTTTATATACAAAAATAATTTGGGTAAAATTATTTCATTTACCCTATTTTAAAACAATACCGTGTCGTTTTATCATGTTTAAGAGTTTAGAAACCCCTATCGATAAAATGGCGTCCCACATATCGACCAGATTCTATAAGCACTCAACCGATGAGTCAACACAATATTAAAACATTTTTTATATTCACTAACAAATACGCGCTTATATCTATCAATACACTCAAACTCATTCTAGAGTACTACTGACTCTATCTCTAATAAGTAATCCCCACCAGAGCCAAAGTATATCGCCAACATAGCTCTGATACCAAATTGTAACGGCTCGATTTTTCGACATTCGAAAATTGACATCAATACGTCCACTGTATCAAATGCTGAACAATCGAATGTCGAAAAACCAAACCGCTAGAGTTAAAGAAGAAAGAGGTAGTAGAAGAAATAGAAACAATACCAGAATCTCATAATCGCAGCGGAACAATATATAATAAATAAATAACTAATCTTTAAACCAAAGAACTATATCCGTTTTATACATTACATCATAGAGTACAACATCAACAAAACACAACACTGGGCAGTTATTATAACTTGTTCACATGAAACTGAATTTGCAGCAAACCATACGCAACGGATAATACATCATATACGTGATACGTCTCACCATCCAGCTTGTCTCCTGATGTCCACAACATACTTTCCTGATTTAGCTCCATAAATTACTGATAACCTAACTCCAGGCTGCCCGTGTGGAAAATTAGGGAACCCAAAGTTTAAAAAAGGGAACAATAAACTCTGAGTCAGTCATGGGACTGGTGTGAGATCTTAAAATAGTTATTTGTACAAAAGAAATAAAAAGAAATCCATTCATGCTTTTGAAAAATGAAATAACCATAAGGTCTCCCGGCACACACACACACAATACAATCGCATACTTGGGGAAGGTTTCTCCTTATAATACTCAAACATGCTTGATACGCGAAAATCCTTTTGATATTATTATTAGTGCATAGTGTGAAAAAACATTTTGAAAATATAATATAAATCTTAGCCAGCATATGTACCATTATAGTATACCTACTATAGCTACCATGTTAGATGGCAGGTTCTACAACTAAAATCATACATGGCTCGTATTGAGTGATTGGATTTCCAACAAATGGTTAAGGCTAAGGAACTTCCTTTATCTGAGGGTATGCCTCTGGAGGGACACCCCGAGAACCTAACCGGATCTCTGCCAACACAAGGCCACGTTACCTCTATAAGTAGGTAACTAACTGTCACGAGTATGCCATTCCCCGGTCGTAACCGACCTTTACCGAGGCACCTCAAATTCCAATAACCACATAAGTAAATATCTAGGCCCATACCAGAATACCACTTTTTTTTATCCACATAAGCTAAATATCTGGGCACCATACCAGAATACCACTTTTTATCCAGAAGGAAATACACATACCCTGAGGGGCGCGACCCCCATCCGCATCCTTCTTGTTTCGACCATTTTCGGGGTGTGAGGTTCGACAAAGTCACGTCCCACAAAGCTACGCTTTTCACAAAAGCCATGCTTCGATCCACCAATGATCAACACTTAGCATGCCACATTACCAAATCGGGAATATATCATTAGTAATAATCAACTACATAACCTCTGAGCCCATACATCTCAGAGAAGGGTGTTAAGCTAAGAGAATAAATTCTCCACCACCAAACAGAAATGTATTTGATAGAAACCAGCTTTATATCTCAAAGTGTAATGTCATACATACATCCATACAAGTCCATCCTAGGTCTGAATGGAACCGAAGGCACTTCGTCTAATTAAGAAAAGAAGTTCTTGCCCTAATTACGTCCGGACTCCCCATCACATAGGGTAATCTCTATACCGGAGCAACTCGGTGCAGAGACCATCAAAAGGTAATCCTTTCGTTTTCGAAAATACCCGGTCTTCAACAGCCGTCATCAAATGCAATCCCATTTCGTCGTATCATTATTCGAAATGAGTTTTATGACTCAATTTCCTCCCCCGGCTTATCCGAATAATGAGCGCTTATTTTAAAAAAAAAGGATACATTTAGATCTAAATTAAGTCACAACAAATTTCCATTTTTTTCTTTTAAACAAAAGATCGACCTTTAAGATTCGATGTGGTTTTCGGATAACCATTTGCAATCCGACCCCCGACCTCATTGAAATTCAAATGCCATCTTAAAGGCCAATATTGATAGTCGGTTACTTAACTATCAAATATCATCCATAAACAACCATCAGATTTAAATAATTTCCCCAAATTATTTGTATATTTATAAATATTTTCGCAAGATATATTTTCACACTTCAACCCTTTGAAAACAATTTTCAAACTACTTTTCTCTCGTGGAATACGTTTCTTAATATTGTTTATTTCCACTGAAAATTTGCCAAGTCCTAATACTTTAGGTTTTTAAAATAATTTAAATCACTTATCTAAAAAATAATATATACACTTGGAAATACTTAAATTAAAACTATTTTAAACACTTTATTTAAAATATTAGTTGTGAATTTTTATACTAAAATCTCATGTAAAACTAAAGCCCAAACTAATTTCTAAAGTAAAATTATTAGTTAGAGTATAATTATTTAAATAACCATCTTCTAAATCAAACACTAGTTAAATCTTTAAAATAATCACTTCTATAATTAACTTAGTAAATATTTACTTTAAAAATTTAAAAATAGTTTAAGAAAATAATTTCTCCAAAAAAACATTCTTTTTAAAACCAATTTTAGAACTTTTAATTTATGCTTAATAGCTACTTTGAAAACATACTCGGCTTTCCAAGGAAAATACACTTTCCATTTTAAAATAGTCCATTTAAATCAATTAATAAATCCTTCTCGATTTATCTCAATTTACATCCCAAATTAGTAAATTTTCTTTCCACATTTTTAAAAATAAACCACCATTTATTTTTAAAACAAATTACCCATTCCTTTATAAATTCCATCGTAAATTTATATTTTCAAATATCCATTGATATCTTATTCCACTTTATAAATCCAGTTTATAAATTCCATAGTCTCATCCTTATTTCAAAACACGGTTTCAAACACTAAATCAATTTCCAAAATTTAATTCATTTAAAAATTACTCCTTTATTTATCCAAATTTATTTCAAAACCCATTAATCCAATATTCACACCTATATTTATGATTTAAATTCCATTTAAATCAGAAATACCAATTTCATACTTGATTTCAAATTATCCCTTTATTTTCCAAACTCATTTATAATCCGAATTTTAAATAAATTCTTCAACTTTTAAACAATACTACTTAATTTTTCAAAATCCGTTTATAAAAATCTTTTTTCCATACTTGGAATTTATTCGATAGGATTTCAAAAATCAACCTTTATCCTTTCCAAATTCCTTCTTTTAATTTATCAAATTTTCAAAAATTATTTTACTTCAAATTCTCTACTTTAGTTTCCTTCCAAAAATCCAATTTTTTGTTTCTGGTAACTTAAAATACCAGAATATATTCGGCCAAACCATAGATTCGGCCAAACCATAGCCTTCAATAATTTCAATTACCATTGTAATCAATTATAGATTATCAATAGATTATATCATAGCATATGAAATAAATTCACACATTTTAGGAATCCATTTGGATCCCTCCAACCTGTTTCCCAGCATCCATAGATGTTAGCACAATATAAAATACCAATTCCACTTAGAGGTGGAATATCGCGGTATATGGGGTCATCCGCTATTATGCGGGTGCATAGGGTCTCATCTGCTATATAGTGCGGGAAATCAATCACTCCAACATATATATACACTATTATATATAATATCACATCCAAACAATCAATCAATAATTTAAATTCTAACTATTTAAATTAAACTAGGTAATTTGATTGAGTGAGAAGATCTCACCTTTATTTTTGCTTTGCAATCTTTCCCAAACCGACTTGACTCTCCAATATTTTGACCTTGTACAAACAATTATATGATTTTTGTTAATATTCGAAACAATCGAACAATTAAATTTCCATTTGATAATTTTAATTAACTAGTGATTTAATTTAAATAATAGTTTAATTTTAAACAAATTCCTTTTAATAAAAAATGTTTTTGGCAACTAAAATAATAATTTAAGTTTATTAAACAAATTTATCTCCATAATACAGTTTTAAAAAAAATAAACTTTTAAATGAAAATAGGTATATATATGCATATTTCTTTTCTTTTCTTTTGGAACCACATATACTAAAAAATAGCCTATATACATTGTTAAAAAAAATTAAATTTATAATTCTACCATATTTTGAAATTCCTATTATATAAAATTTCAAAATCTTCCAGTATATATATTATATATTTTTTCTGAATCAAAACCTTTTTTTAAAGCTTCTGTTTAAACCTTATATATATATTCTCATCTATATACATATTCTATAAATAAATAAAGCTACCATCAACATACTTAGTGTCAAAATTTAAATTTATCAACTAAACAAAATTTTAAATCTTCCTTACTGTTTACCTTACTGTTTTAAATCCTTATTGTCTAGTTTCAATTTTTAGAAAAATTCCAAACTTATCACTTTATTTAATTTAATTAAAACAAACTATTAATTATCTTCTAGACAGAAACATACCACGAACAGACAACCCCACGACCACTTCCGAGCACGTCCTCACCATCGCCAACGCCTACTACATCCTACCTTATCGTGTGCGTACTCGCCTAACCTCATGCTCTAGCTTCGGCTTCGGGGATCCCCAAAGAACCGGTCTTCACCCATCGGACGAGCTCCATATGAGCCACCCTAAGTCGCATCGCGACCATCGCCTACATCCCTACCAGCCTCGTATTGATGCCTCCATCACATGCGCGACCTCGAGCGCGAGCGCGCCACCTTCTTCCATCGCGTTCGTGGTCGCTGATTGTGGTTCGAGTGGATTTTTTTATTAACCGAGGAATGAACCGATCGATTCGTATTTGATTAGGGTTAATTCATATATGAATAGAAAAGGGAACGACAATTGATTTGAGAAGAAGGGATTTGGCCATGATTTTCAAATTTGTTTATTTCGAATTGAGGGAGGAAAGAGAAGCCCTTGATTTACACAAGCCATATATTATATTTCTCTTCCCCCCCTTTTTAAACAAACGTGTGTCGATGAAGATGACAGGTGTTAGAAGGGAAGAAACGTGTAAAATTGTCTTGTGAAAACAGTTTATATTAAATACATATATATTATATTAAATTTAAATTTAAGTAGTTTAGAAAATGAAGACTAAAATCTCGATCTCCTATCTGAGCATGCCACTAGGCGTTTGTAATGTTATACCCCTATTTCGAATACAATGGAAAAGGTTTCGAGTCCTAATTCGATCGTATGGAGAAGATAGCTTTTTGGACCAGTTATTATATTAAATTTTCGATAAAAATTTCAGCGTGTTTACCTACCTTACAATCACACGACAACTTCAAATGCTACGAAAATCAAAATTTGATAATAAAACACTATTACGGATCCAATGGAACTAGTTTCGTCGAATTTGGGACCGTGCCTCGGAAGACTTTTTTTAAATATCGATTTAAGCGATATATTTTCAAAACTGAACAAATCACTTTCAAATTCAATTTAAAAGTTCTATTACCTTCAGTATTATCAATATGAATTTTCTAAGCCTTTAAAAATATTTTTAACAAGCTTAAAATTCCAGATTCAATCATTTACCCAATTACCAATTTTTAAATCCAATAATTTATTGTCCAAATAAATAGTGATATTTGAAATTCAGTTAGAAACTAACTTTTAAATATTTAAAATCAATTAAATATCCAATTTCAAATGTTTAAAAATTTCGGGTCGTCATACGTTATCTCTTAAATAGAAGGAAACTCAGATGATAAATATCAAATCTCGCCGAAATGGCTAAAACTTAATACTGTCATATTGGAGAAGTTCTCAGAATATGCCTTATTTCATCGGCATAAAAAGCCAAACTCAAAAATTGCCAAAATGGAAAAAAATACAAATATAAATCCAAATTGGAGAAACCTGAAACACAAAATACACCAAAATGACAAACTTAGATATATTCTCATAATAGAGAAATCTCAGACACAAAATACGCCAAAAGGAAAACTCAGATATCTATAAAAGAGAATATAATCTCAACTCAAAAAGGGGACCCAACAGCCCAATAAAAAGCCCTGTAGTTATCAATAAAATATGGACCCAACAGCCCAATAGCTATAAAAAGAGAAAGGACCCAACATCCCATTTGTAGCTACAAAAACCCAGATTGGTTGCAACAGCCAAATAAAATCCCCAACAGCTATAAAATATGAAAGGACCCAACAACCCAATCTATGGCCCAACATCCTGCCAAGTACCGTGTACTTGAGACCCCGGCCTCTTTTAGGACCCAACAGCCCATAAATAGCTCCTCAGCTATACATACATACATACATATGAACATATATATACACACACACACACATAAGTATATGTACACATAGAACCCAACAGTTCAAGTACCGACATTCACTCGTGAATGTGTCATAAACTTTCAGCTCAGAACTCGAAAAGTGGTAACTGCGTCCCATACCATGCGTTCTCACTAAACGGTTTACTAACGTTAGTCAATGCCACACTAGAAAACATCATCAAACTCATAAAATCTCATGACTTGTCTCATCTCATCGACAAGTATAAATAGACCCTGTTATGGTTCCTCATGAGCCATAAATCTCAAAATAGGAAATCCCCAACTCAAGACTTGCCTTATATCATCGACGAGCATAAAACATTTTGATGGTTCTCATCGACCATAACTCCTAAAATAGGAGATCTCAAATCAAAATAGCTTGTTAAAAATTGGCCATCTTAGATAATTCCTATAAATAAGAATTATAAAACTCAAAATACGCCATAAAACGGCAAATTTCAGAAATCATCTCGAATCAATAACCTAGAATTGCTACGATCGTACAAGTCCGGAATTAACCGAAAAAGTAAACATACGTGTCCCATATCACGTGTTTATTTAATCATTTAATTTTATTTCTCATATGCTCGAATAGTGCAAAGATGTGTATTCTATATTTAAAATAATTTACTTTGGAAAATAAGCTTTTAAAACCAATTTTCGAAATTAATTTTGAAAACCGTATTTGAAAATTCCCTTATTATACAGAATAAATAGATTTTATATTTAAAAATACTATATAATAATTGTTTGAAATGCCCATTAATTTTTAACAATTATTTCAAAAAGGTTTGGAAAAAACCATGCCCGAAAATGAAGAAAAGCGAAGAAAATCACTCCAACCGATATTCGAATTCAAATTCGAATTTAATTCAAAACAATTCAAATTTTGAATTTCATATTCTCCAAAGTTTGGCTAGTCTATTGATGGACATCATGGCCTTTGAAAATGATCAAAACATCCCAAAACAAAGCAAGAAGGCAAAAGGCGAAGGAAACAAGAGGAAGTAGGCTGGAAAAGCCTACTGTCCAGGTCGGCCTGAAGGTCGACCTGGAGGTCGACCCCTTGCATGCGTTTTGTTCAAGCAATTTTTCTGAGCTCCATAGTAATTTTCAGGAGCAGGTTCAACACTCAAACAACAATATTTTTCAACCAAATTTTGCAGAGTAAAGCTCAACATGCAAACTACCAAATAAAAGAAATATGGCAGCATTTCGTTACTGGAATCAAAAGTTACAGGCTTCCAAAGAAGCATTATGAAACAAATTTTTAAATAGAGAAAACAACTACAGGAAATTTATACAGAGAGCAAATTATTAACAGTTTTTGGCGATTTTGAGATTGGCTCAGCTAAAATTTATGAGTGTTGCAACTTAACTCGCTGTTTAGATGCAAATACCTGAATTAATGAAGAAAGATTAGAGCTTTTCTTGAAAAATAGCCTCTGGGAACCTGTATAGGAGAAGAACAGTACATGCAGAAGAAAGTTTATTGTAAATTAGAAAACCATCACTTGAATAAGAAATTTTTGATGAAATTATGGTGTTTGGAGTTAGATTACCTTTGTATTAACACTCTAAGTTGAAAAAGATTGCAATTTTTTGAATTTGATTGAAGAAAAGCTTGGATTTTTAATTTTTGAAGAGGTGGGTTCTATTTTCTGTATTTTGACTAAGGAAGAAGAAGATGAGGAATAAAATGAACGTACAGACTAACTTTGTTTCCTTTTTCTCAACAAAGTTAAGTTCTATGTGGGCTTAGACCCAAAAATTAAAAGAAAGTAAAAAATGGCCTATGATGTTAATTCACACTTATATTAAAATGTCAATGTATTTACACTAATTACAAAACAATATTGCATTTTTACCCAAGTTTTACATAAGAAAATATGTGATCTTGTATACTCAGAAAAATAAAATATTTTCAACCATATAAAAAGATAAATTTATATTTTTAAAACGTTTTTATTATCAAAATCCTTTACTTTACAAAAAACACACTATTTACTTAAACAAATGAACAAAACCTTGTTTTTTAATTCTAAAATTCAATAAAAATACCTTTCTCACTTAGGAAAATATTTCAAACCGTTTCCAAACTTAATTTGCAGCCAAAAAATATTTTAAAACCACTTTCCGCCTTTTTATTTAAATAAAAACCTTTGAAAAAACATTACTTCTTTTAAAAATTATTAAAAGAAGTAAATAGGCATATAATCATTGCATTTTCTCTAAAATAAAGTCATTTTCCATTTATTATCTCCCCAACCAAATAAAATAAAGTTTGGAATTTTAGTTTCTCATTTTTAACTCCAAAATTCATTGTTTTTTTCAAATAAGCAATTTAAAATCTTAAATTTTAATTTAATTCACAATATTAAATTATAATTACCATCATAATTTAATATTGACACGTAATCTCTAAACCAGAGTTATTGTAGACTCCCCTTATAAAAATTGCATCCTCGTAATTTCTAGAGAAGAGTTTGTATTCAACGTATTAATTTCATCAATCAGAGGAAGGATCGACAAGCACGAGATCAAAATTCCTCACTCTCTACTCAAGATAAAAGAAGACCAAGATAAAATTGCTCAGTAAATTCAATGATTTTCCCAAGTATAAATAATGGGATTTGTGGACAATTGTATTTCTTTGAGAAATACATCAAGATTTCGAAAGTATCTCATTTTCGAAACAAAAACACAATAGAGTGCTACTCAAAAATCAACCGAAGGAGATTGATATCACAAGAGTTTCTCGAATAGAGTTGGGATTTAGCATCGCTTCATCCGAACTCTAAACAACAAGGCGATGACTTTCTGCGTCCACTACGGAAGAAGCCATGCAGATAAAAAGATAACAATAATTGAGGTGAGAAACCCTGATAAGAGGTAGTTACATCAAAGATTACCCAACTCAAATGACCGCAAAACGCTAGTCGTTTGACCATTGCACTAAGGAAAACAAACTCGAGGAACATAAAAGATTTAAATTTTAACTTACAATCAAAATTTATTAGAGTTCAAAATTCATTATCTTTAAAACCATAATCTAAATTTTCAATATTTGAAAATTTTCAAATCCCTTTAATATAACATCTTATAGCAATAAATAAATTTAACCTCATATTCTTTTTTACGACAAAATTTTATTTTCGAAAGAGTTTTATATATTCATATCAATAAATTTTCAAGATACAGTTTAAATTTTTTACCACTCTTTACTTTCAACTACCCAAATTCTCATTACAAACCCCATCTTTAACATGTATAACTCGCATTAAAATATTCAATTAAACCTTTTACTTTTCAAGCAAAGTATTTTCTCATCTAATGTACATTATTTCAACAATAAAACATAACTATATACCATTTCTTGAATTTCAATTATCATAATGGCATTGCCTAGCCATTGGTTTATAATGAATAACCCTATCGATTGGCTGTAGAATTGACCAAATGGTCAAAATTGCCTCGCCACCTATCCAGTCCACTATAGTTCAATGGCTGCAAATTTGAACCTAAATAAAATTTAATTCTCAAACCATTTTAATTTATTTTCCAAATTTAATCTCATTAAAACACAATTTATCATGTCTGATTATCTCATCACAGCGTTTAGGAAATTATCGATAACGTTGATTATGCATATCGACCAGAATTCTTAAAGCAATCGATGGACAACCGAACACAAAAATCATCTTTTATAAAAGAAGCACCTCATATTTAATTCTTAAAATTTTCTTTATTTATCCCAAAAACAAAATCCAATTTCTCTTAGAAATATATCTTCAATTTTTGAAAAATTTGAAAACACAATTCATTACATATACCCAAAATCAAAAACACAAAAAGACTCATCGAGATATTTTCCTGAATACTTGATTCACAAGATTAAAGAAATAGATTTGAGTGTTCGTCATTCCTAACGGTATAACGAACTACTCACCAAACTCATAATGAGTGCAGAGTGCGGTAAAAGAAACACCAACTTCCACAACTTGTAGTTAATAAAAATCGGTGTAGAGTTAAGCTGAGGGAAGACCCTAGCACTACGTAATAGATTGAATAAGAAATCAACGAGATATAAGGGTGAGGGTGAAATGTCTTCTCGAATGAGAAGAAGAACACCAAAAAACATCATTAATTTGAGTAAAGTAAGGTCACAAAGCCTATCAACCAATGAGTATCCAAAGAGGTTATCTCAAAGAGAGGTAAGAATGGAAATATCAATTAAATTCAAAGAATCACCTCATTTCCTTAGTGGACATCCTCATAGAAGAATGACCGAAAGATTAAGAACCAGAAATGAGATCAATACAATACTCGATTGCCCGATTGGGTGTCATACCGGAACGGACTCACCAAAGTTAATAGAATCACAATGATCGGCATTCGAGATATATCATCTACATCTTGAAACTCAAGAGTAAATAAAGAATTTTCGGAATCATAATCAACATTCCAAAGACAAGAAATAATATACCAATAGAATTAGGATACCTAAGTATAGGATCCTTCAAATCACAACATGTAGCTTGATAAAATGCAAGCCACATCATCTCAACCACTCCAAACTCTGGATAGAAAATTGCATGCTAATGCAGATGAAAAGATAAACTACAAGGAACAAAATCCTAAAATCCTCCTGTATCATATCCAATATTATGGATCCCTTCAATAGGATTCGCAATCCTCAAAGAATAACAAAGTAAGAAACATTAAAGGTATAGGATTAATAAGCTTCTTCGATTTTAGTGAATATGAAGCATTCATACCGAAGAGAACTTGAACAGAATAAACATAAAATAATATAAAGGTCTAGAAAAGAAAAAGGAAGTACCTCCAGGATGAGAGGAACCACTTGAAGCATCCATCACAAGAAGGTTTCCCGAATGAGGACCCTTAGATAAATTGGGGCATTGGGAAGACCAATGTCCCTCTCGTTTGCAACTACGGCAAACGATAAGCTTAAGGCACTCTTTCATAAAATGTTTATGAGAACCACAGTTGAAGCATGACTTATGAGAATGAGGTTTTGCATCTGAATGTGAACTAGAGGCAAGCGGTTTCTCCTTTTTGAGGAAAAGACTTAGATTTCTAAGAGGGAAACTTATTATTGGGGTTCTTACGAACCTCAAACTCATCATTACTATCTTGCTCTTTCTCGATGGCTTCGAGGTGAAGCGCTGAGTCTACTAACTCCTCAAATGATAGCTTAAGCTGGAGCACAAGAGACTTTTTCAAATATTTCTTCAAACCAGAGACAAAACGAAGATTCTTTTTATAAGGAGTGCTGATAAATTCAATCCCATATTTGGATAGGGACTCAAAAGAAGAAACATATTCTAAAATGGATGATTTCCATTGCTTCAACTCAAGGAAGCGACGGGCTAGGAAAGCTTTCTCAGATTCAGTGAAAAATTTGAGCTCATATCGCTCTCTAAACTCTGCCAAGTAAGGGTGGACTCGTCTATCTCGACAATAAGAAGCTCATACCAATCGAAAGAATGCTCTTGCATTATACTCGACGCTACAAGAACAAGGTGATGATCAGATAAATCCATGCGAGAGAAGATGTGCTCGCATGTCCTAATCCAAGCTCGAACCTCAAGAATAGTCTCTGAATCTTTGAAAGGTCTGCCTCCTAAATGAGAAAAATCACTACACATGCACGTAAATACATATTTGCAGGAGGCTGGATGCTCCGACAAGTTCTAAAATCTGATTAGTCAACATGTACTCACCTCCAGGGCTTGAGCCACTGGACTGCTCAGCTTCCGAAGTGTGACCTCTTTCTCTTCCAGCCATGAATTGAAAGTTAAGATAGATATTATTTACTCACAGGATAGGTATCATTAATTCAATTAAGGAATACTATGGAGTTAAAATGCATTCTTAAACATATTTCAAACTTCTATCTATCCCAAAGGACAAGAAAAGGACAAAGCACGATGACTAAGGGATCGTAACATTTGTATTACACTTAGGTGTACCACAATACGTGTTTCTGTCCTGTGTTTATCATATTTTGTTCTGAACTCAGCTCTGATAACAAGCTGTGACATCCCGCCCCGAGATCCACATTAACAAAGAGTATTACTGGGTAATACTATCTTTTAATACGGAGAATAGGGCTACTTAGGAGCGGCCATCTATAGCCTTGTCTTAAATAGCTATTGAATATGTTGATAAATGATATATATATTTTTTCCGACTCAAGTGGATTAATATATCCAATAAATACTTAGTACAAAGCCATGGGTGGCTAGTGGATCTATCAAAACAAAATAAAACAACTCAAATGCAAAACACATCACAGAACAGCAGATAATCATATATAGACACACACACACACATAAAAATACATCGTCATAGTAATACAAAATGATACATATCATTAGTATGACGACCACAATATACACATGAGTCAAAATAATGTACATCATAGAGTCTACACAAAAAGCTACAACAAAGGATGAAATCAAATATATCCAAGAAAAAGCGTCAAAGTAAAGCAAGTCCAAAAGCATGTGTCTAACCTGAAACAATTCGGTCTGACCCTAGTATAAAATACATGGGCCAGTCTAGCTAAAACAATCAGTTTAGAAAAATAGGTGATAATATGAAGCATAAGGTAAGTATAATAATTCTTCTCAATTACAATGGCAATACATTTCCATAACTTAAGTGAACAAATATCACTTAAGCATATATAACCTCTAAAGAAAAGAACTCAAGATAAATCATCAAGTATAATAGTCACCTTATATCATCGACGATTGCTAAAAGTATCTGTAAGGGTTTCTCTAACATTATCTCTTAAATAAAAGAAAACTCAAATGAAATCTCGCCTAAATAGCTAAAATTAAATACTCTCCTATTGGAGAGGTTTCAAAACTTAGAATATGCCTCATTTCATCGGCATAAAACCTAAACTCAAAACTTGCCAAAACGGAAAAATACAAATATAATATCAAATTAGAGAAACCTCAAACACAAAATACATCAAAAATGGCAACTCAGAGATATTCTCATAATAGAGAAATTTCATACTCAAAATATGCCAAAAGGCAAATTCAGATATCTCCAAAAGAAAATATAATTTCAACTGAAATTGGACCCAATAGCCTTATAAAAAGCCCAATAGCTATAAATAAAATATGGTCCCACCAGCCCAATAATAGCCCAGCAGCTAAAAAAGTGAAAGGACCCAACAGCCCATTTGTAGCTACAAAAAACCAAGGACCCAACAACCCAATAAAAAGCCCAACAACTATAAAATATGAAAGGACCCAACAACCCAATCTAAGGCCCAACAACCTGCCAAGTACCGTGTACTAGAGACCCCCGACCTCTTTTAGGACCTAACAACTTATAAAAAGCTCCTCAGCTATATATATAAGTATATGTTCAAGTAGCACCCAACAGCTCAAGTACTGGCATTCACTCGTGAATGTGTCACAAACTTTCAGCTAGGAACCCGAAAAGTGGTAACTGCATCCCATATCACACGTTCTCACTAAACGGTTTACTAACCGTTAGTCAATGCCATACTAGAAAACATCATATAACTCATAAAATCTCATGATTTGTCTCATCTCATCGACAAGTATAAATAGACCTCTTGATGGTTCCTCACGAACCATAAATCTCAAAATAGGAAATCACCAACTTAAGACTTGCCTCATATCATTAGAAAGTATAAACACATCGTTATGGTTCTCATCGACCATAACTCCTAAAATAGGAGATTGCAAACCACAATAACTCGTGAAAAGTTGGCCATCCAAGATAATTCCTATAAATAGGAATTATAAAAATTAAAAATACGCCATAAAACGGCAAATTCCAGAAATCATCTCAAATCAATAACCCAGAATTGCTTCGATCGTACAAGTTCGGAATTAACTAAAAAAGTGAGTGCACGTGTCGCATACCACGTGTTTTACTAAATCGTTTAATTCTCTTTCTTATATGCTCGAATAGTGCAAAAATGTGTACTTTATATTTAAAATAATTTACTTTGCAAAACAAGCTTTTAGAACCAATTTTCGAAATCACTTTTGAAAACCGTATTTGAAAATTCCCTTATTATCGAGAATAAATAGATTTTATATTTAAAAATAATTTAAAATTACTCTATAATAATTATTTGAAATGCCCATTAATTTTTAAAAATTATTTCAAAAAGGTTTGGAAAAAACCGTGCTCTAAAACAAAGAAAAACGAAGAGAATCACTTTAACCGATATTCGAATAAAATTCGAATTTAATTCAACACCATTCAAAATTTGAATTTTAAATTCTTCAACGTTTTGCTAGTCTATTATGACATCATGGCCTTTGAAAATGATTAAAACATCCCAAAACAAAGCAAGAAGAGTAAGCAAAAAAGGCAAAATGCGAAGGAAACAAGAGGAAGTGGGCAGGAAAAGCCCACTGTCTAGGTCGACCTGGAGGTCGACCATACTCCACCCTAGGTCGATCGGCCAGTCGACCTAGGGGGTCTTTGGGTTGACGTGTAGGTCGACCCAGAGTAAGGGTAGGTCGACCCCTTATACGCGTTTTGTTCCAGCAAGTTTTCTAAGCTCTGTAGTGATTTTCCAGAGCAGGTATCATCACTCAAACGACAATATTTTTCAACCTAATTTTGCAGAGATAAATTTCAACATTCAAACTACCAAATGAAAGAAATCCAACAACATTTCGTTGCTGAAACAAAAGTTAAAGGCTTCCAAAGAAGCAATATGAAATAGATTTTTAAATAGAGAAAACAACTACAGGAAATTTATAGAGAGAGCAAATTATTCACATTTTTTAGCGATTTTGAGCTTGGCTCAGCTAGAATTTTTGAGTGTTGCAACTCACCTTGCTGTTTACATGCAAATACTCGGATTAGTGAAGAAAAATTAGAGCTTTACTTGAGAAATAGCCTTTAGGAAACTATACAGGAGAAGAACAGTACATCAAAAGAAAGTTTATTGTAAATTAGACAACCGTCACTCAAATAAGAAATTCTTGATGAAATTATGGTGTTTGGAGTTAGAGTACCTTTGTATTAAAATCTAGGTTGAAAAAAATGTAATTGGTTGAGATTGAAGAAAAGCTTGGATTTCTAATTTTTAAAGAGGTGGGTTCTATTTTCTTTATTTTGGTCGAGGAAGAAGAAGATGAGGGATAAAATGAACATACAGACTAATTTTGTTTCCTTTTTCTCAACTAGATTAAGTTCTAAGTAGGCTTAGACCCAAAAATTAGAAGAAAGCAAAAAATGGCCTCTGATATTAATTCACACTTATATTAAATGTTCATGTATTTACACTAGTTACAAAACAATATTGCATTTTTCTCCCAAGTCTTACATAAGAAAAATATGTAAACTTGTATGCTTACAAAATAGAATATTTTCTACCGTATAAAAAGATAAATTTACATTTTTATAACATTTTTATTATCAAAATCCTTTATTTCATAAAAATACACTATTTTTTTGAACAAATGAACGAAACCTTATTTTTAACTTCTAAAATTCAACAAAAATACTTTTCTCACTTCAAGAAATATTTCAAACCATTTTCAAACTTATTTTATAGCAAAAAAATATTTTAAAACCAATTTCCACCTTTTTATTAAAATAAACAACATTTTAAAAAAATCACACACTTCTTTTAAAGATAATTAAAAGAAGTAAATAGGCAATAATTAATATAATTATTATATTTTCTCTAAAATAAAGTCATTCTCCATTTATTATCACCCCAACCAAATAAAATAAAGTTTGGAATTTTATTTTCTCATTTTTAATTCCAAAATTCATTGTTTATTCCAAATAAACAATTTAAAATCTCAAATTTTAATTTAATTCACAATATTAAATTATAATTACCATTATAATTTAATATTGATAGGTAATCTCTAAATCAGGTTTGATACAAATCCCTATTATACAGCAAAAGAGACAGTCAGACAAGGTATGATCAGATGCTTTGAAAGAAGAAGTTAACAAACTCCTTGAGAATGGATTTACTCGGGAAATATACTACCCATAGTGGTTAGCCAATCCAGTTCTAGTAAAGAAACCAAATGGAAAATGGAGGATATGCATTGACCATACAAACTTAAACAAAGCATGTCCAAAAGATTGTTTCCCGCTACCACGAATCGATCAGCTAGTAGATGCAACAAGCGAACAGAAGTTGTTATCTCTTATGGATGCCTATTTAGGGTACAATCAAATACCAATGTACAAAATATATAAGGGGCACACTAGCTTCATAAATGAGTGAGGAATCTACTGGTATAAGGCGATGCTATTTGGGCTAAAAAATGCAGGGGCAACATATCACAGACTGGTCAACAGAATGTTAAAGGAGAAAATTGGTCGAAGTATGGAAGTTTATATGGACGATATGCTAGTAAAGTCTAGCGAGGCTAAGAATCATCTATAGGATTTAGAAGAAATGTTCAGGATATTACAGAAATATCAAACGAAATTGAACCCACAAAAATGCTCTTTTGGAGTCAATTCGGGAAAGTTTTTAGGCTACCTTGTAAGTGCCTAAGGGATTGAAGCTAGTCCTGACCAAATTCAAGCCATTAAGGATATAGTAGAACCCGAAACCAGCAAGGAGGTAATTAGTTTGAATGAAAGGGTGGCTTCCTTAAGTAGGTTCATTTCCAAAGCTATCGATATATGTATTCCCTTCTTTGATGTAATCAAAAATAAGGAGAACATTGAATGGGGGAGATTGCAGAAAATCTTTTTAAGACTTGAAAGCCATCTGGAAAATCCACCGATACTTTCTAGCCCCAAGAATAGGGAAATCTTATACTTATATATGGAAGTTTCAAAACATGCGGTCAGCTCAGTATTGATTAGAGAAGGAAGTGGAGCTCAACTTCCTGTTTATTATGTGAGCAGACGTTTGGAGGATGTAGAAGTACGATATTCAGTAATAGAGAAGCTAGCCTATTACTTGATTCTCACAGTTCAAGAACTCAGAGCATATTTTCAAGCATATCCGATCAGGATATTAACCAATTTCCCCCTAAAGAAAGTTTTCAGTAAACCAAAAACTTCGGAAAGGTTGGTAAAATGGGGAACTGAGCTCAGCCAATATGATATAGAATTTCAATCATGAACCGCAATCAAGGGGCAGGCATTGGTAAATTCATTAATGAGTGCACTAACTTCATTAAGGAGCAATCGAAAAAGGAAAATGATCAAAAGCCTAATTGCAATTGCTTGTTGATGGTGCGTTGGATGAATAGGAGGCTGGCGCAGGATATGTAATAATAACGCTAGATAAGCACCGCTTACATTATGCCATGAAATTAGGATTCCCCACAACAAACAATGTGGCAGAATATGAATCTATGGTAGCAGGATTAACCTTGGCATTAGAACTCAAGATTCCACGAATTCAGATCATTAGTGATTCCTATTTAATGGCAAATCAAGTGAAATAGATATATCAAACAAAGGATTCCAAGCTATCTTTGTATGTGAAGAGCATACTAAAAATGCTTGCTTTGTTTGAAGACTTTCCAATACATCAAGTCCCAAGAGCGGAAAACTCACAAGCAGATTCACTAGCAATAATAGTCAGCTCCAAAGGAGCCCGAAGACACACGTTGTCCCAGTAGGATATAAGGAAAATCAAAGTATTAGAGACGAAGCATCCAAGTTGGGAAAAGAACTTTTAGTTCTAATAAGGTCTCGAGTTAAATTACAAGGGGAAGAGAGAAGAGAAAGTGATAAAGAAATAATAGATGAAGGGGTTAACAAATCAAGACCAAGTGACATGAATGATGTTGGATGTCACCCATCATCAAATATCTTGTTAAAGGAATACTCCCATCTGACAAAGAAGAAGTAAGGAAAATCAAGAGACAAGCTCCAACCTTCATAATGATGGATGCAATCCTCTATAAGAATGGATATGCTCTTCCCTATCTAAGATGCATAAGCTTGAATGGTGGAGTAAAATTGATGGCTGAAGCACATGAAGAATTCTATGGGGATCATTTGGATGGAACAAAATTGGCAAAAAAATAATGAGGCAATGAATTTATTGCCCTCGTATGGTAAGCCAAGCTTTCGAGTATGTAAGAAGATGTGAAAAATGTCATAAATACTCAAAGATTCCTAGATTACCTCCAAGTCAATTGACTCCAATTGCGAGTCCATGGCCCTTCAACGTATGGAAAATAGATTTAAGGCCCATTGCCAATCTCAAAAGGAGGATCAAAGTTTTCTATAGTCGCCATAGACTACTTCACCAAATGGGTTGAGGCGGAACCACTTCTAAATATTAATTCTAGGGAGGTACTTAGATTTGTCATCAAAAATATCATAACCAGATTTGGAATTCCCCAAAAGAAAATTTCCAACAATGGGACACAAATTGAGAGTGAAGAATTCTCTTGCTTTTCCCACATAAATGGAATCGTTGAAAGTTTTTCCTCCATCGCACATCCAAAAGGGAATGGGGAAGTTGAGACTGCAAACAAAACCATAAAGACAATTCTAAAAAAGTGGCTAAACAAAGCTGAAGAAAATTAGGTGGAAGAACTACCACTTGTGTTATGGGCTTATCGAACATCTACCATAACAGCGATGTGGCATACCCCTTACTCTTTGACATATGGATATGAAGCGATGTTACCAACTGAATTGAAATACCTTCATATTGAAGAATCACCTATACATTCGATATGAATCAAGAACTGAAAAGAGAATCCCTAGATTTGATACATGAACTAAGAGATGAAGCAGCTGTAAGAACCACGGAGTATCAAAGAAGAATCTCAAGGTACTAAAACTAAAAAGTGAGAACGCGATCATTTCACAAAGGAGATATGGTACTCTGAAGAGTAATGGTGTAAACAAGAGACCCCACAGATGGACCCCAGGGGCCAAATTAGGAAGGACCCCTAGTCATTTGCAAAGTAATTTCCTCAAGAGCTTACAATTTTTTTCGACCAGATGGCAATATGGGTCCTAGAATATGGAATGCTAAACATTTAAGACCATATTTTCCAAAGATGAATGAATAAAGCATCTCTTTCTTCAAAAGGAAAATCTACATGGTTGGGAGTGAAATACTCCTCACATTTGGATACAACCCAAGATGTAGTCTACTTAAGATGGTAGAAAGCCTTTGTCCGTGCCGAGTTGGCAGGGGTACAACACCTCCTAGAGGGAGGGTAGAGTAAGCTTTTAACTGCGCCACGCTATGGCCAGGTTAAAGCATCGGACAAGCCCTTGTTCGTGCTTCTGGTCAGGTTAAGGCACCTCTTGGAGGGAGGATGAAGTAAGCCTTTATCCGTGCCACAATATGGTTAGGGTAAAGCACCAAACAAACCTCTATCCTAGCATGCTATGGCCAGGGAAGGGCGCCTCCTAGAGGGAGGTTGGACTAAGCCTTTATTGCACCATGCTATGGCCAGGTTAAAGCACTGGACAAGCCCTTGACCACATCTCTGGCCAAGTCAAGGCGCCTCCTGGAGAGAGGTTGGGTAAGTCCTTGGTTCCAGCCTCTAAGATAGTCTAACCAAGAGCACCGAACAATAATGGACTAAGATGTCCAAGCCCAAGAAGAGGCTCATCCAACAATGGACTAAGATTTCCAAGCCCAAGAAGAGGCTCTTCAAATCATGGACTAAGGTACCAAACCCAAGAAGCGGTATATCTTTCAATGGATTAAAACATCCTAGCCCGAGAGGTAATTGATCAAATTACAACTACATACAAGACCTGAAGGGTTCATACATGTCAAAGAGGAACAAATCTAAGGATTAAAGCCGAACTCCATCAATTAAATACTCGAATTTGGGTTTTTGGTTTCTTATTTTAGGATTTCATCGATTAATACCCAAATCTTAGTTACATGACTTTTAATTTTGGACTTCATTTACCAATATCCAAATTTGGATCTTGGGTCTTTATCAATCACTAATTATCTTTATCATACCCAAATCAGGATTTCAGGATTATTACTTAATGCCCTAATCTGGGCTTGTTGTTTCTAAAGACAGCTATCAGGGACATCTGGCAATCCAACATATGCCCTAATCCAAGCCAAAGATTTCTATTATGACAAACAATCTTTGTGTATTTTTGCTCATCCAACAGATCCCTAATCTAGGCCGGAGATCTTATCAGAAAGAAAATTGTTAACAATTTCTAAATATCTGACATATGCCCTAATCTGGGCTTAGGATTTTTGGTGTGAAGACAACTATTACAAATTCTTAGTTATCCACTATAAATACTCAAATATGGGTTCGAGAATTCCATTCTGAAAACCATTTCCGATTCTTGCTTACTAAGACTTGAATTTGGGTTTTGGATATCTTATTATTAACTTATAAATTCCATTAGCTAATACCCTAATCTGGGTTTGAATGAGGCTCATCAATATAAAGATCCAGACCGTGGGACCATTCTTATCTCCAAGGAAAAGCTCTGAGCACATATTAAAATTTTATCATCAGATAATAGTTAATTACCTCCTATTTCTTGGCACAGATATCTCTAATAGGAAGTTCTTAGACTTCAATTGTTATGTGCAGGAATAACTATTAATTGGGGACCCTATGTTCTTTGTTAAATCAAGCTTATAATTAACTAACTAATTAAGTAGTAGGTTGACAATAGAAAATGTCACTTACTTTGATTTTTGCAAGAAAGCAGAGTGATTAAAAGAAAAGTAGTTTTGACATTTTTGTCCTAAAAAACAAAAGCCTCTTTCACACAAGTGGGGTGGCAAAATGTTAGCTGTAAAATCTGCTTAAGAATAGAAGTATAAAAGAAGGTTAATGAGAATATCAAGCTTCGCTAAAGATTAGAAGCATGGGTTTTGATAAAGGTCGGAAAAGGACATTTCGAAATCATTAAGAAGGTTCCAAAGGAGTCGGAGGCACCAGGTTCCCTTACTAGTAACAGACAGTGTGAAAGCTTTCGAGTCAAATAGAAGCAGGACTACCCTTCCGCCACTTTCAACCTTCCGATGCAGACGAATGAGCAAAGACAGCTCCAGAACCCCTTTCAAAGGAAATGAAAGATAATCTCTCAGTTACACGCTAAACCTTTCAGAACCAAAGGTTTTGCCTTTACAACAATCCTTCCGAAAGCGTATCCAAGCCTTTCGAACTGGTAGAGGCCAATGACATCAGGAGAACAATCAATAAATAAGCATTTGGAAGCTACTGACAATGTAGAAGCCATTGGTGCTTCAATATCTTCGAATCCCCTATGAAAAGCCATCGACAGAGTCGAAAGGCTCCCATCTTTACTTCTGATGACAACAAGGCAACATGAAGAGAAAGGCGCATTTGAAAACCTTTCGACAACGTCGAAAGTAGTTATGGAGAAAGCAATGAAAAGGAATATTAAAGACTTAACAAGGATGTAAGGATGATAAATGGCCTTTTCGACTTAGGCGAAAGGTCTAGAGAGAGCTGAAGAAAGTGCAGGTAAATCAAAGGATACAAAAGAGATGCCTTTCAACGGCGTCGAAGGTAGACAAGGCGTTTCGACCAAGTCGAAAGGCGTAAGGCGGCATATAAAAAGAGAACTTTCGACCGGGTTGAAGGCATAAGCATGGACGGAGTCCCAACCTGCATCTATAAATAAGATCCATAGGTCCAGTTTTTGGGACTGAATTTTGGGGGAAATCCTGAATTCATTTGTCTTATTCCAACCTCTTAGCTACAACAAAATCCTCTGTAAACCCTAAATTAATTTGGGGATAAAGCTTCTATAATTTTAGCTCATTTTAGATCATTAATAAAGAGGAGATGGTGAATTCATTAAGGATTTCTATGATGAGGGAAATCATTTTGATCATTGGCTTGACTAATGATCCATTGCATATAATTCTATCTTATTCCCTTAATTTTTTTTGTCTATGCAATATATAGGATCGACTTGGATATCTACATTCGAAACACATCACCATAGAAACCAACATTAGACAATTGGAAAAAGAATGGTGATAAGGTTTCAACCCTGATGAATCTATGAAGTTTATGGATATCCAAGCCGATCTTATATAGAATAAATAAAGTAGTGCTTGGGCAGTTACAAACTGGATCTAATTCGAAGGGATGGAACTCCACCCAACTTGATCGAAAGGGGTGTTCCGAAGGGGTTCCAATTATTAACTGGCTAGCGATTGATTAAGGAGTATTCCTTCGAAAAGGGGGTTTATCCCTAGCCACCTCCATAACCCTTTCGAAGGGGTTTCTCAATAATGGAAGCGAAACCAATTTAGTCGAGAGAAGCTATTTCACATCAACCAATCATGCATGCCTTTCAGCATGGTCGAAAGGGCTAAAACGAACCTTTCAATGCAAGCGAAATGGATGGAAAGCCAAAACGAAATAGTTGCCTCCGACCCACTCAAAAGAAAGGTTTCGAGTGTGATGCTACTTCCATTGACTGCATTTCTAAGCTAACTTTTTAAACCCTTTTGACTAAATTAATCTAGTCGAAAGGTAGGTTTCGAGGGAAGTAATCATCTCAACAATCTTGTTTCATTTGAACTCATAGCTTTGGAGATGTTGGAAAGTTTTCTTGTTAACACATATACTTAAGAATATTATCTTATAATTAATTTCAAGTAACAAGAGATGTGGAAACACATAGATTTAAAAATAATAAACATTTTATATAAATGTGTGTATGTGTGTATATAATTATTATCACATCTTGAATATTTCTATAATGAATTGTCAGTAGCCATAATTACATGGATGAGGTGACTAGGGAGTAGAGATGCGACGCATGAGAGGGAGGAAAAGATGTTTATTTGATTTTACATAATGATGACATAGGAAGAATTGCTTGTAAATAGCTCCAATTTCCTCTCATTTTTACCACTTCTTTCTCCTATCATAACTTCTTCATTTGACCTCAAATAGTGATCTTATTTTTGTCAAATCACTTGAAATTCCAGTGGCTACAACATTCTAGTTGACCACTTTTTCCAATTTCGAACATAGCTATGTTAAAATACCCGATCCTTGCAGTGCAATTTTTCACCTAGAACTTCATGCCCGAAAATTACCCTTCTTCTTTTGATCATAACTTCTTCAAAAAAAAGTAAAAATGAATAATTATTTTTCTAAAATGATAAAGAAAAAAATTCCTACGACTCTTCTTTTCACTACTTTTCCAAATTTCATGAGTTGGTGGCCCAAAAACCAGTGGGTAAATGACCCAATTTTGGGTTTATTTTTTGACAAATTGATGATAACCCAAAGCTCCTCTACCTTTAAGCTGCTACCCCACATCCACCCCACACCTCTGTCCGAGCCTATATACACCTGGCCTATGCCCATTTTTAGGGTTTCAAGCACCTAAAGCCTTCATTCTTCAATGCTAGTGAGTCCTTGGCAAGTTTAGCTTAAGCTTGGGTAGCTTTTGCGGAAGTTTGGTGAGTAAATTCCTAATCTTTTGGAAAGAACTTTCCTTTATATGTTGTGTTGATCCTTAGCTATATGTATGTTGTATATGTTGGATCTTGGTATGTTTGAAATGCGATGATAAGTGCTAATGTACGGGTTAGTATTAACACTCGAATGGATGTGTTATTGCAAAATTAGAAATTGTATATATTTGATATATGTATACAGTTTGTTGTATGAATGTGATGTGTGAATATAATGTGTTGATGATGAACATGATTATAGTCATGATGGGTTGAAAACAATGTTGAAACTTTGTATGTTGTCGTAATGGATTTGAAGTCGGATTTGAAATCAAACTCGTTTTAAGAGTTTAAAGTTTAGATTTTGGTTAAAGTTTGCGTAATTTGTTTTAAAGTGTGAAAATTTACTAAGGTATGTTTCAATAATGAAATAGTATGTTTTAGTAAAATGGCTTTGCTTAAAGGTGGGTTAAAGCAAATTGCACTTATGGGGACAGTCGCGGTAAATGTAGTTCGACAAAAGTTTGAATTTCTATTTCAAATTTGTTTTATTTTGAAATTAGTTTGCAAATTTTTTCAAAATTAATTAGTAACATTAAGAAGTGATTAAATTTAGTAATTTATTTATTTAATTGATTAAATAAATAATTAATTAAAAGTTAATTAGCACTTAATTGGTAATTAAGAAGGTGATTAGAGGTTAATCATCACTTAAGTTAAGTTAATGACTATCAATTGATTAATAAAAACTAACGGGGTTAAGAAGTAGTTAAGTATAATAATTATTTAAATAAGATCAATGGTTATTTACTTGTTTATTTATTTATTATTTATTTAATTAATGTATTATTAAATTAATATTTAATTAACTAGGGTTTAACTCTTAAACAATTTGGTTTAACCTTAACCAAGTTGCATTAGGAAGTTAATTAGTACTTAATCAAGTTCAGTAAGCCTAATTAGCGTTTTATTATGATTTAATCTTAATTTAAATTGGATTAATTAAGATTTAGCTAGGGTTTTAGCTAATTAAATATACTTTTAACTTTTCAAAGGTGATTTTAAAATAAACGAAATGTGTTTGAATAAATTTTCTTTTTCAAATAAATCGATTCCATATCAAATGATCTCTTGTCCGGACCCTAAAGTAACCCATATGATTAGGAGAATTAATTGACATCCGTTAGTAGAACAAAACACCATTCTACTATAGTGTAAATGATTCGATTGTGTTGATGTGTTAAGTAGAATAAGTCTCCGTTATGCTATAAATTGATTGAATCGTTTGAACATCTATTTAGCAGGATAAATCACCATCTTGTTGTTATGTTATTTGGACTTGTATATGCCAATTGGTTATACTGATGTGTTATTGCCTGATTGGATATGGACTGTATTTACATATATGGTAGCTTATGTAAATAATTGTTAAGTGACTTTGGGAATCGAATTGAATTTAAATGGTAACTTAAATTAAAATCATTGGGACTGCTAAGCCTCAACTGGAATTTATAAAGTATGGTTTTGAATTTATTTAAATTATTTAATCAATTTGAGACTAAGGGTTTATAAATGGTTTTTCAAGTTATATAATTCTTATAAAGGTATTTATAAATGATAACTTGTGTATAGAAATGGTTTTACTATCAGAAAAGGTTATTAAGGTGTTTTATAAATGATGTTTTGTAAATGATATTTATAAACGAGTAAATAATGGTTTATATAAAGAGTTTTAAAAATAGGAAAAAGGTTTATAAATCATTTCAAAGATTTGGAAAGAAGTTTATAAATTGACTTAAAGGTTTATAAAAGTGGGTTATAACTTTAGTTTGAAAGTTATAAGTTAACTGAAATATGAGATGAGTTTTTTAAAAGGGAATTTTTGATAAAGGATAAGCGGAATATTTTTATTTGAAAGAATGTTTGGTTATTTAGTGTGGGATTTGGAAAGAAGACAACTTTGAAAAGTTTGTAAATATACTTATACTGATAAGATAAGTATATGATTTTGTTTCAAGGCATGAAAAGTAAAATGTTTTGGTAACATACTTATACCGTTGAGATAAGTATCTAAATGTTTCCAAGTATAAAGGAAATTAAGGGGTTTGGGCTTAGTATTTTGAAAAGATCTTTTGGTCAAGTTTTATAAAGTGGTTTTTATTAATTAAAGAAATTAATAAAGATTTAGTGGATCCCATATGGAAATTAAACCCAGATTGGATGTTTGGTTATTTGATGTTAAATAATCGAATATCAAAGCTGGACCTAAAACGTAACTTTGGAAATATCTAGGAGAAACATATGAATTATATGGTACAGTTACCACCAAAGGTGCTATAGTGTACGTATAAACTCATTTGTTTTTCTAGGATGAATGATAAGGAAATCTGTCCATAAATGGTTAGGAAGTGAACTCCGCTCTTATCTTTGTCTGTTTATTTCCTATAGAACAGGGTTGAGTTTACCAAAAACCGTCGAAAGTTGTTTCGAGGAGACTGGGATCAGATATGTTATCCGAAAACTCTTCGATCCAACTCAAGTGTTTTGGAATGAAGACATCTTGAAGCATAGGATCGAAGACAGAGCCATTGAAGTGCAAGGGCCACTACTAATCCTATGGGTGGTTTCAAAATGGATGTAATAGAAGTAACGCCTTCGGTTTGTCTTTATCCTGAACAACTTGTATGGATAAATGCTGGTACTATATTACTGCTTGAAGGGCAGCATTAGCATTCAAAGGGGGATTGCTATTTAGAAAGGTAAAATGTAGCCTCAATCCTCATCAACCGGGAATGACTAAAACATAGGAGATGCAACAAGGCTATGTGGGTCGCACCCATTAGGGTATGTTGTCACCCTTTTAGATATGATACATCTACATATTTATGGATTGATTGTGCATGAGAGCTCGATATGAAAAGGGTTGCAAAGCAATCGGGGGATGACATATTCGGTACTATCCAATAAGGGGTAGGCCGGTCTTGTGTTGGCATGGGTAGTTACGTATGATCTCGATACATTTTCTAGACGTGTACTATGATGGACAATACCTTAGTAGTCCAGTCATTGTATGGATCTATTCTTCAATAAGTGCTATACGGTTTTAGTTATATACCAAATATGTTGGAATGTGAGATGAAAGCATTCCAGCTATTTTAATATTTTACTTTTAACCCTTAGACATTATTATAGTATCATCGATTTTCTATAAAACTGTTTTTGTTATCATAAGGTAAAAACCCGTCCGTGTTTATGTGTGGCATTGGCTTACGAGATTCCTTTGGTTTTAAAAGAGTTTTAAAAGTAATAATTCAATTGAATTAGGTTTACTCACGCCAGACTCATGTTTGACTCGAAATTTTATTTTCTTTCCCTAAAACTCTTGGGTGCTTAAATTTTTATGAGCAGCCAAGTAGTCCAGTTTCTACGGATGCATTTTGGAGGAGCTTGGAGTAGGAAGCTTCATCGATAAATAGTTATCACCTTATTTCGCCGTATATTATGTACTCTATATCTGTGTATAAGGACAGGCTGCTATAACCGTCCTAAGTAAGAAATTGTATTAGTATGACTCTGATGTATGATTTTGTAAATGACTTTGTAAAGTATTATGTGATTAATATATGTTATTCCGTTGTGTTGTCAGATTTTGTGTTTATTCTTAGTTCTTCTATCTTCCTCTTTCTTTCCCCTAACGATCGATTTTTTTCTTAGCACTTGAATACTCGAAATGTAATACAAAGGACATATTAGTGTCGATTTTCGAGGATCGAAAAGCCCGGTTCATTACAAGTTTCTTCTCCATACCAATTCAAAAGCAAAGATCTCCTCCTTATCTCCGTACCTTGGCCGGCCTTGTACTAAGTTCAATATAGGCTCAATTATTCATTAGCCGTTAATTAATATGTGTATTTAAATCTAATTAAATATACTTCAATATCGTATATCGATAAGTGCATACATTACTTTTATACACACATAATTAATTATTAAGAGCACCCTAAATAATTCTGGAGGTAACTCCATTTTACTGAACATGCCCCATATATTAAATGTAAAATATTAATCAAATTGGTTAATTTATAACTACTAAAATAATTAAATCAAAATGGTATTTTGAAGATTGAAAAAAATTCAGTTATGCGACTCAAAGATATGAATTCCGTCAGGGATTAATATTTGAATAATTCAAATATTAATGTTTGCACATCACTATAGCTAGTGGTATGACAGTATGGTCGAATTCATCACTAATAGATCTTCACTATAGCTAGTGGTATGACAATATAGTCGAATTCGTCGCTAATAGATCTTATCGGTAAGATCAAATTTTACAAATTTATGTAGTACCGTTTAGTAACGGTTATTTGCACCAATTATCATCATTAACCCCATATCACTTTAAGATTTATAGTAATTGGTTTTGGTTTTGGTTTTGATCAAAATTCCAGCATCATCTATATCAACTCGGTTAGTTCACAAACATGATCTTTGATTCCATAGTAACACTCATTACTAATCGTATTACTCTGAATAGAGATTTTGACTTTGAGTTGACTACAGTTGACATGATACTAACCTTATATAACCGAGGAGACAAATTCTTTATTGAATGTTGTTTCACTTTCAATGCCTCAGCCTAGACCAAACTATAGTCGCTCGATGGTCCATATGTCATGATTTAACTATAATCAAAGTAGAATATTCACATTGTAGTTTAATAGTATTCTCAATACGAGAGAACTGTGTAATGTCGTTACTCAAGATTTCCTATTTGACCTAATTATTACTAACCAATCCGGAACTCCTAGACAAGTCATTCCATGGTTATCCAAATACTATCAATATGCAACCCCTTGGTACCCCCAACAGCCAAAAGTAATATATTGCCCAATATTTAATGTTATATACTTTGATCTCAAAGGATGCGTCGATATCCTTTATCGAAACATCTTGACTAGGACTATTCAATACAGGAAAAATGGCTTTTAATAACATCTAATTGTAGCATTTTAATATAGCATGTTATCTTTTTTATATTAAAGCTTAAATAATACAAAAAAGTTAAAGTAAACCATTGCCCAAACATTCACGGGCGGACCAAACTTTTTCACACTGCCACTATGTTCATTTTTTCACCTAATTTTATGTTTCACTCAAAACTATAAACCTACTTTTCATTTTCACAAAAAGAAAACTTTGTTGCCCCTTTCGAATCCCATCATTCGAGTCCACTGTTACCCCGGTCAACGATTCAGCTACAGGTCTTTGAAGTGGTGGTTCATCAAACTCCAAACATTAGAAAAGAAAATGACGGTGGAGGTGGTTATCAATCTTCACCGAATACTAATATATGTGATGATAATGCTCAATCATCAAAACTTGCAATTGCTTACACATTAGGATTTCTATTTAAGCGAGTGATTTGATTTGAGTTTAATGTGGAATAATGTAGATTAATCTTCAACGGTGAGAGAAAACATGATGATACCATACCTCATAATCAATAAAAGCTGATAAAGACTATTCATGGTAATATGAGCGTTCAAATCAATATAAAAGAGTGAAAATCTCATCACAATCCTCAATTGGCGGATATGGCCTCAAATTGGTCGACCAACCGAATATTTTGGCTCAGAGGCCAGTTTCCTCGTCTATAATAATTTCTATTTCTTCCGTTCTCTTCTTCACTTCTCTTGAGTACCTTTCGGTTCCCATATTCTATAGGATTGGTTAATCCACACCAGTATAAAATTTATGTTGTCTTCCTCTTACTTTGTTACTTTTATATTTATCTATGCTTGCGTCAATGACCGATTGTTAGTATAAATTTGTGTTGTTAATTCATGTTTTAGTATTAATTGTGAAAGAACTTTAAAAGTTCAAATAAGTTAGAAAACACTATTCACCCTTCCTCTAGTGTTAAATTGTCTTTAAATCCATTATTTTGCAACCTGCATTTTGCACCAAAGCACTCGGTTTTCAAAAACTCGCAATCTGATTTTTGAAAAGTATAAATGGCTAGCAATACTGTTAGTACACTTGTTAATACTTTTATAGAAGGAAAATCTACTGCTATGTTAGTCGCTACGCACTAGATCGACGATGTTTAAATATATAGATATAGAATTGACGCACAGTAATCACAACAACATCAATATAAATATAATAGCAGTAGGAATAAATAGTAAAGTAAAGCAAAAAATAATCACACCAAAGTTTTTATATTGGTTTAGATCTCCAGTTCAACATCCAGTTCCAAACTCCTTCTAAAATTAACTAACAAACTCCCTCAAGTCGTCCGGAGGAATAGGCACCTAAGCAGTAGAACATGATTTTAGTGCACTTTCCTGGGCAGCCGAACACGACTTTAATCTTTTCTTTAATAAAGAAATAATTTGACTATATTACATATTAAATACATTAAGTAGCCGAACTGGAGTACAACTGCTATAACTTTTAAAAAAGATTAAAAATGAGTGTGTAAATGTTAGGAAGTTGATTAAGACCTGACTCAAATATTGTGAAGTTAAAGAGCGCTGGTCTAAACTGCTGTTGGAATGAATATGGAGTTTAGAGTATTTGGAAATAATATAAGAATGATTTGGAATAAGATTGCATATTTTCTTTTGGGATGGTGGGAGGCTTTAAATAGGAGTGATAAGATTCCATTGAACAAGAACAACCCTTTTGCAATTCAGTTTGGAAGAGATACAACCATCGGAACTTTACAACTGTTGAAGAAGTGGCTTGAAAGTTACTTTAACCATTCATTTTATAATGATCATATAAAACAGTTTGCAAGTAAAGATTCAAAAGCGGGTTTGGTAAATTGAATGGGCATATGCATTTCTCCTTAATGGTCTGAGTTCGAGTCCCACTGCTGCTTGTTTTTCAATCCTTTATTTCTTTTACTTATTCATATGGACTTACTTGCATGCTTTAACGTGAAAGGCTACGTGATGTGACAGATGGAACATGTGATCATATGCATGCCAATTGGTTCGAATCCTACTCCGACCATATTTTAATAAATCTTTATTTTTATTGTTTTGTCAAGTAGACCTAGTAGCACGCTTCAACAAAAGCGGGTGTAGTAGTTACTGTGCGCACTTTCTCCCATGCCACCTGTGTTCGAATCCCACTCCATGTAATTAATTCACCAATTTATTTTTCCATGTTCTTTGGATAACAAAATACATTATCTAAAAATTTACTTTAACAATTTATCATTTATAAACTTTTCATTCCTCTTGTACACAATTGACCTGAAATTGCTTGACAAGCACATTAGTAATATTGTCATATAGTTGTTATCATCAAAACACCAAAATTGTGTTTTCATCATTCTCACCTCTTTTGAAGATGACAACCATACGACTTTCTAAAATAATATTATATTGCTTCCCCTTAATATTTGTCTCTTTGAATTTATATACTCCTCTATCAACATGCCCAATATTCTCCCCCTTTGTCATTAACAAAAAGGTTGAAAATCATCATTAGTTTTGGGTTATAATAATTTAGTCAATATAGTCAAAAATAATAAAAAATTTAAGTTTAAATTCTACCTTTTAAGCTTTTCAAACAAATCTTTAATAATTACCCAATTTTGAAAATATTATAACAAAATTGACATAATATTATTGGCTAATGTTAGGAAAAAAAGGTTTATATAATATTAAGCATAATTATACATTCTAAAATATTTATTACTTTAAAAATATTTTTATTTTCTATGAAATAATTTTTCACACTCATTTAGCATAATGGAAAATATGTTAAGCATTTTTAGTACTTTCAAAAGCAACGTCTTATATAAAAGAGTATTTAATTTATTTATTTCAAAAATATTACTTTGTGATACTATAAAATTAACAGTACCAATCCTAAACTACTTATAAAAAGAAAAATGAATTAGATATACTGAATTTGCTGTACTTTCATTATCCATAAATCCTCGTTCTCCATTTTAGGTACGAAACATTTGCTGTTTGAAATTCATGTCATTCTTTCATTTTTCTTGGGTACCTATAAGAAATAAAATTTATATTTTGGTACCCTTTTGGTACATTAGGGTCCAAGGGTTAGATCGAAGGTAACCATACCAAAGAGGATTTGGTGGAACCTTTGAAAATAAAATTTTCATTATTAACTACGGTATCAAAATAATATCAATGTAGTTTTCTTTGTTTTTCCAATTAACGGGAACCCAAATACTTAGATAATTTTTATTCATATTTTCTGTCAATGATTTTGTACTTCTAGAGATATTTTAAACATTATTGATCACAAAAATACCTAAATTCTATAAAAATTATGTTTAGATTTTACTCGAAATCTAGTATTAGCACTAATATCTCTACCGCATGAAAGCATATCTAGTACTATCTCTATCATTAGTTTTATTATATCGTATGCCACATTTATCATGTAGAAGTCAAGAATTTGGTAAAATCATGTTTAAATCATTTTAACCATTATTAAATTTCAAGAATTCATTTGTACAATTTTCAAATTCTGTTCTATTATTTTCTAAAGAAATATTACTATTTTTCGAAATATCAATTTCTTCTTTAATTTAGAGTTGTCATTTTTTGACGTACATTTCTCATTTTTGGAAGAAAAATCAAGATTTTGAATTATTTAAAAATGTTTGCAATAAATCATTTTTTCTTTTCAAATCCAAAATTTATTTTGAAAAAATTTCTTTTTCTTTTTCAAACAAATTATTTTTTTCGCCTAGAAAATCTTTAAGAGTCATAAAAGTATGTTGATTTTTTAAATATAACTTCTGATTTTTCAATTTCTCATTTTCAAATTCAAAAAATTTAATCTTTTCTAAAATAACAATATCAAGCTTTGATATCTTATCGTTTATACAAACTAATTCATCATATCTTTTGCTAAAATTTGTAAATCAAAAAGTACCTTTTTATAGTCCTCATTTGTCGTAGCTTTGATAGTACCAGACCTTTTGCTTGCTGTATTTCAACTGGATCTTTTTTTGGCCATTTTTGTACGATGTTGTGATGATCAATAGAATTCCATCCTCTGATACCACTTGTTAGTCGCTATGCACTACATCGATGATGACCAAAGATATAGATATAGAATTGACAAGCAGTAATCATAGCAGAAGTAATATAAATATAATAGTAGCGGGAATAAATAGTAATGCAAGAAGCAACCAAAGTTTTTATACTAGTTTGGACCTCCAGTCCTATGTTCGGTTCCAGGCTCCTTTTGGAATTAACTAACAAATATTCTCACATCGTTCGGAGGAACAAACACCTAAGCAGCAGAACGTGATTTCAGTACACTTGCCTAAGAGCCGAACAGGACTTCAACCTTTTCTTTTACGAAGAAATAACTTGACTATATATTGTGTCTTCAATACACTGAGTATTCGAACTAGAGCACAATTTCTATAACCTTTAAAAATGCTACAGAATGAGTGCAGAGGTTAGGAAGTGGAATAAGATCAAACTTAAATATTGTGGAGGGAAAGAGCGCTGGTCTAAACTTTCTTTTGGAATGAATATGGACTTTAGAGTGTTTGGAAAAAATATGAGAGTGATTTGGAATAAGATTGTACATCTTCTTTTGGGATGGCGGGCGGCGTTGAATAAGAGTGATAAGATGCCATTGAACATGAGCAACCCTTCAGCAATTCAGTTTAGAAGAGATGCAACCATTTAAACTTCACAATTGTTCAAGAAGAGGCTTGGAAGTTACTTTAACCATTTGTTTTACAACAGTCATATAAAACTGTTTGCAAGTAATGATTCAAAAGTGGGCATGGCAAATGGAAGGGGCATGTGCATTTCTCCTTAATGGTATGGGTTCGAGTCCTACTATGAACTTGCTGGCATGCTTTAACTTGAAAGGCTATGAGGTGTGATAGATGGAACACGTGCTCCTATGCATACCACCTAGGTTCAAATCCCACTTCTTCCATTTTTTGAAGTTCTTTATTTCCATTCTTTTATCAGGTAGACATCGTAGCAGGCTTTAACAAAAGCGGTGCAGTAAAATGGTTAGTGTATATGCTTCCTCCCATGCACTTGTACTTTGAATCCCACTCCATGTAATTTTTTCACCAATTTATTTTTCCGTGTTCTTTGGATAACAAAATACATTAACAACAAATTTACTTTAACAGTTTCTTTTATAAACTCTATCATTCCCCTTGTGCAAAGTTGACCTGAAATCACTTGACAAATAAATAAGTGGTATTGTCATACAGTTGTTATCGTCACAAAGCCAAAATTGTGTTTTCAACATGCTAGGCACCCATATTTTAATGGCATTAATTATACTCATACGTCATGTAGGATGAATATTTATTTGCATTCTAATGGTTTAGATATATGAAATATTACACAAAGTGGGTACACTAAACCCTAACTGACTTTTCACAATGGACTGTTGACCAAAAGACACAAGCACTTAATAATTCTAAGGCTATGAATATTTTATTTTGCTCTTTAGGTAAAGATGAATTAAACAGAGTCTATATTTGTATGTTTGCATATGAAATTTTGAGAACATTGCAAGTTACACAGGAGGGCCCTAGTAAAATTAAACATATCAAATTTTAATATTAACTAATCAGTTTCAATTATTTAAAATGAATCGGATTGAGTCTATTTCTGACATGTATTGTAGGTTTCAAAATATAATATCATTGGGTAAAAACATTTCTTAAGAGGACCAAGTTAGAAAAATCCTTAATTTACTCTCTTCAGGTAGGATCAAAAGACATTAGCAATAGAAGAGGCTAATGATATTAGTTTTAAAAAAATTAAAGAGTTATTAGGTAATTTAAAGTCCTATGAAGCACAATTGCAGTGTAGAAGAGAAAGAAAGCAATAGAAAAATTGCTTTCATTGCACTAACTGAAAATCAAGAGGCAGATAATGACAATGATGAGGAGATCCTTCACGACTAGGAATTTCAGAAAGTTCTTGAAGTTAGAAAGATGAACAACTTCCATAGACCAGAAAACAAAACTCCTAAAAATTGAACTGTAATTAAATGTTTCAACTTTAATTTACATGTTCATCCGCAAAGAGGACGTCCACATCAAAATAAATCAAGGATCTCGCCAATTACCTACTCATCCAAAAAAGAAAGAGGGCTTACACAACAATATTAGATAATTCAAATGCTAATTCAAGTGATGATGAACTAGGCACGGAGGATGCAGATATGTGTTCTACGACAATAGTAGATTGATAAGAACATATCAAAGCAAAGAAGCAAAAAGCGGTACTTTTTAAATTTCATTTTTTTTGGATGATTAAATTTAAGAATAAAATATTGATTAATAATAATATTGGATGCATACAAGTCTATATATAGGAATCTTTTGCCTTAATTTAATTTTTGGATTTTTTGGTCCATACGTTGACATACCCGGATCAATAAGTTGACATGCTAGCTTGAATAATGAAATTCGTTTTCAAATTCAAAATTTGAATTTCCCTCTCTTGTAATATTTAAAAAATTCAAAATATCTCTTCACCTCCTTATCTCCTAAACTACTCAAAAATGGCCTCCTCAAGCTAACCACCAAAAACCATTTTTAATAATAAAGTAGACAGCGATACTTATATTGAATATGCTAGTTCTAGAAAAATATTACCTTGAAGATTTGCAAAATTTGACTATATTTCTTCTTATGATCTTCAAGATCTTTGTTTTCAAAATGATATTCTTGTAGTCGACTCTTCCCAAAATGATTGCGTTTGTTATCCGGATTCAGTAAAAATGTTTTATCCAAATTTAAATAGAAAATTTTTAGAAGGAGAAGAGGGATAAATCTATATTAATGTGAAAGGCACAATTGTTGTAGATTGTGAAATTTTAGGTCAAATACTTGGTTGCAAATATAGTAGAATCAACCTCCCCACTTTTAAAATTAATGAACAAAATCGAGAAGTTTTTCATGATAATTTTGAAAACAATGAAGACTTTGAATTCAAACACAAAAATCTTTGTGACGACCCGCCTTTCTCTCAATAGAAAGGTGCATCATTATTAAGAAAGTAAGGGATAGAAAGGAGAAAAGATAGAGAAGAAAGAACTAAACAACATCAGAATCTCACAGCGGAATGAATAAATTATATTAATCACATAAGTTTACATAATATACAGCATCTATCAGAGTTATACAGCTTATACATCACAAACTAGACAGTTATAAACACGTATCTAGTCATTACAACTCAAATACAACACAGCAAAAAACTATATATCTACAAACGCTGAAACCTCCTGCTCCAATTCTCCTCCAGAATTTGTCAAAGCTAACCTAAATCCCTTGGCTACTCGTAAAAATTTGAGTACCCAAGAGTTAAAGAAAAAAGAAAATAAACTCCGGGCCAGACATGGGTCTGGTTGAGTAATAGGTTAAAGTTGCTTAACTTTGAAAACCTTTGAAATCAAAAGGTATCTCGTAAGACTTCCCGCACATAAACACGGAAAAGTTTTTACCTTACGATTACCAAAACATTTGATAGGAAATCCAGTGATATTATAATAGGGTCTTGGGTTTTCAGGTAAATAAGAAATATCTGAAATTGTTACATGATTAAATTCTAGCATACTAGCCACAAAGTGGGTTATACAATCAAAACCGTAAAGGGCACATAGAAAGAATGAGTTTACATCAATGGTAGGGCTACTGGGGTACCGTCCGTCACAGTACGTAGCCTAGATCACCGTACTGAGGATCCACCCTAAATCCCCTGCAACACAAGGCCAGAACCATCCCTTACTGGATAATCCCGAAGAAGACAACCCCAGCAGCTGTTACAATCAACTGCCCACACAGTCGAATAAAGGGACCTATAGACCGGGGAAATCTTGTCACACTTGAGCACGACTCACTTAGTCTTGCTGCACCTCTCCTGTTTTAGCCATTCTCGATTGATGAGGCTTGAGGTTATGATTACCTTTATAGAACACATCTATCTTAGAATGCTCATCTGTAACAGCCCTAGTTTTTAGCTATTTATTTCTTTTAATTTTTTTGTTTTTAGGAATATAATTTATATAAATTGTGTTTACCAATATTGTTTAAATATTTAATTTAGAGAATTAAACTCGTTAATTTAATATGATTTTTGTAATTAAATTTAAGAAGAAGAAAAAAAAAAAAGGAAATTTTTATAATGTATAATGAAGTGTGTGGTAACTAAATGTTTTGGATATTATCATAATATCTGTTGTTATACCCATTCCCTAAAAATAATGAAAAGAAGAAAATTTGTAACGTATTAAAGTAGTTAATTAATTATGTTAATTTGGTAGGTTATGACATGCAAATCATGTTGGTGGAATATTCTCAATTTTGACATATTAATTATGTTAGCAGTGAACATTGTTAAGCAATTTAAAACAATGAAACTTACAATCAATTTATTTGATAAATCTACCTTATTCCTAGTTAGCAATTCAAAACTTGAATAAAGGCACATACGGATATTTTAAAATGGAGTTAATGACAATTAATAGATATTTCAAAAAGAAATTTATGACAATTAATAGAGAAATTAATTGTAAAATTTCAGTAGTTGACCAGAATTAATTTATTGAATAATTAATGCAAATTAATAAAATTGATGAAAGATAAATAAGTTAATTCTTTTGGTTAATGGCATGAGGACACGAGGTTAATCCCCATTTTGTAGGAGAAATCTGCCCGTGTAACCAGTCCGGCTACCAGTGCCTACAAAGCGGACGGATTAATGTGAGACGTCGCAGGATTGATAATTAACAAAAAGGGTTAATTAACTAATTAAGTTAGTAACCAAATTTGAGTATGTAATTAAAGGAGGATAATTAATTGGTAATATGGTAATTAATTGAAATCAATTAAGGAGGGTAATTAAAAGGGATAAGGTAATCAATTGAAATCAATTAAAGGCAATTAAAGGGGAATTAATTGATTAGAAGAATATGGAAATCAAATTTGCCTTCCTTTGCGCGTGACACAAAATTTTATTCTTTTAACATTTTGACATTTGCCTCTTACCATTTGTTTCTTGAGCATGTCACTGTATTCATTTATTCACGCAGCCTTATCCACAAAAATATCAACTCTTCCAATTGCCATTTTTCCTCTCACCTAAATTAAATGCATTCAAAATTTAATCTTGCCTATCTTTGCAAATTTTCGCATACCCATTATATCTCTCTGTTTCCACTGCGTTTGTTTTGCAATAAATAAATTTTTCGAACCATTGATCAAGTAAATATTTATGTAAGCATTTATTACTTTTGCCTTTTCAGTTAAAAGCTTTTTCATTGCTTACCATAAATCACGCAAGAGCTCAAGTTTTGCTTCCTCAATCAAATCTGTTCAAATTTGCAGTAACGCATGCTTTAAATTTAGATTATAACTGGTATAAATCACGCAAGCTATCTAAAAAAAAAAAAAAAAAAATCCAAAAGAGTGATATCGTTCAAACATAAAACTGGAAAGAGAAATCAACGCATGCATTTATCACAATTTTCGTGTAGCGTTCAAACAAGAAGAACTGGAAATAAATCTCTTGCCTAAACGCATGCACTCAAAAATCAACGCTTGCATTTATTTCTTACGTTTTCAAACCTGCCTATTTATCTCCCCTTTTTATTTCGCAAGTTTATCTATAAATACTTTGCCTCATTCACATAAGTTTTCATATCTCCTTGTTTGTCCCTCTCTGGTACAAGCTTCTATCAGGTAAATAATTTGCATTGTTTATTTCTTTGCTTCTTCCAATTTTCCTTCCTCCTTCTTGTGTTCTCTGATTTCCTTGCTCGGCTACTTCCCCATCATGCCGTGCCATTTATAAATACATATAGAACTTTGTTAGTAGTAGGCTGGAAGAAATGATATAAATTGATTGTAGGAAGCTAGACTATGGAATTAGTGTAGTTATGATGTAGTTAGTGGTATTGTGGATTTGGATAAGTGCAGTTTGAAGAGGAAGGCATAGAAAAAAAAAAAGAATTACAATTTAATAATGGAGAAGATAAATTGATAAGGAGAAAATGATATGAAATGTTGTTTAATTCAAATAAACAATATTGTATGAATAAATCTTGGGTGAATATAATAAAATGACATTTATTTCAATTTTTAATGGTTGAAATAAATTTAAGATGGTTAAAAATAAATTTAACTACTTATTTGAGAATTTGGGTGGATAAATATCAATGGATTGTATTTATTATGGTTAATAAAAGGATATTGGTGATGTATACCAATAATCACCTTTTAATGTTTAATAATAAAAGTAAAAGAAGAAATAATTTGCCTAAACATGATGAACATGTATGTGAAATAAAGTATTATTTAATGAATTCGAATGTAGTTAGTGGCTACATTTGATTAAATCGAATAATTTGAACAGTATTGTGTTTGTTGCCAATATTGTCATTTTATTTAAATAAATATATATGAGAATGAAAATAATTGATCATGATAAATATGATTAAAAATGTGAGAAATAATTTAATAATGTCTAAACATGTATTTGTTTTGTTTGGGTGCATAACATCTTTTTATTCAATCAATTGTATTAAATTTGCAATTTATTTTGCAATTTATTCAATTTATTTTATGCATGCGTACGGTTGAAGTATGGGCCTAGGATATGTTGAGACGGTTAGCGGGTTGTAGTAGTCGAGCAAGTTGAACTAAATTTCTTTTATTCTATTCGTTCCAGTTGTTCTGAAATTTTGCTTTGACCGTAATTTTTAAATTCGCATACTTGGTATTTGGATCTTATAGATTTAAGTCAAGGCTTTGCATCCGCCGAAGTTTGATCGTGCTTTCCGTTTTTTTTCCGAAGTAGATACCGTGTTTGATTTAGATCCACTGCAGCGTTTAAGGTGAGTATTTCTCACCAGACATATGTACATATATTTTGTGAATTATCGCAAGTGTATGTGTAAAAATTTTATTTAAATATTATCTGTCTGTAGTATAACGTAGAATGATGAATCCCATTTAAATTGACACCTCATCAGTTATTATCTGTTGTATTATTTCTGCAGTTATATTATATTATTGTTTATTTACTGCTTAAATCACCACTGCAAGTTCCCTGTTAAATTTAGATTGTTGTGGGCTGAAATGATAGGCCTAAATGATGATTACTGTGCTATTATTATGTTAACTGTTTAACTGTTAACTTGGGATTGCGGGTTTGAAATGATAGAACCCGGGGTTTGTAAATTACGGATTGAAATGATATAAATCCGTATCACTTGACCTAGGCTAGAAAACTATATACAGGCCCGTGGTCCTTATAATATTTTCTGAAATATTTAAAATTATTTTGGAAGTTAAATATTTGATTTAATATCTTTAAAGGATTTTATATTGATTTTGAATGAGTTATAAATGTTAATAAATAAATAAATAAATATTTGAATAAAATTTTGGAATATAACCTATTTTGGAAATTCTGGATTTTTGAAAGGATAAGATTTCAGTTAAGAAATATATATATAAGTTATATTTGGAAATATTTATTAAGTTAAACAATCTACTAAAGCATTTAAATGCTGTCTTTTGAAATTGGACTAGTTTTACCCGTAACTTTAGGTAGCATTTCCTAAGTGCTATAGAATCTGGAATTTGATTGTTTTGAAATTTAAGGAATTTGATAAATTATATTTATGTTTAAGTTTTGGAGACCTTTAAGATATGAGATTTATAACTGGATTTTTCTTAATAAATTTAAGATGAACATTCTAGTGTTAAGTAAATTTTGAAATTATTTAATGGCATAATTTTGGAGTTTTATCTATGGAATTTATGGGAATATTCAAGACGAAATAATAAACACTAATTTGTTGAAAGAAAAAATATCCAACCTTAGTTTTGAATATTAATACTCCAATTGGATATATATATATAGGAATTGAAATGGTCTTGGGAACATGAAGTGATATTTAAATTATGGTTTAAAATAAAGAAATATATTTGTAAAGCTATGTAAATTTTCTTCTTTACAAAGTAACCATAAAGTTAAACCATTTATATCCAAACCATTTGTGTTTTGGGAGTTATGTTTTTTTAAAGAAAAATTTCCAATATATTATGGTTTAAAGGTATAATGCAAATATTTGGTTTCCAGATATTATAAATTTTAAGCAGTATGGTTTTGGAAAAGAATTATATTTGAATATAACGATATCATGTTGTTTTGGGTTTTAAATGATATCGTATTTATAGTTTTGAAATGGAAATGTTTATACTGGGTTTAAAGTATAAATTGTTTTTAAATGACCACGGGTTATAATAACGATGGGTTGGCAAAGAGACCGGGATCGGATATGGACATACTCTCTGTCGATACCGAAAACCACTTTGACCAACCGTGTACGCGGTGGAGATTCCAGAATGAAGTAGGTCGGTGGTGACGTTTCCTGTAAGGTAAATACGTGGACCCGACTCCCGTGAGTTGGCATAAGGTGGCTAAAACAGGAGCAATTCCAGGCCAATGAGGTCATTCCTCTGATCGGACGCTCCTCTTCGATATTATACTATGATCTTGGATTGATTCAGTGGCCACTTCTATATTTTGATTTTGGGGGAGTTAGTTCGAGGTGGGCGGCAGCTGCGCGCTGCGCGTTACCATCAGCCTGGATAGCAATTGGTATATCTACCCTGGCATTGCCTAGTTGTGCCGTGTCACCTACCCTATCGCGCCTTGTACGAGTTTGGTTTTCTCCCGTAGCCCGTGTGGTATCCTCTAGTGGCTTCCCGATCAGGAGGGACTATGATATTGGATGGACTACTGGGACTATTACGTGTTAAGGGCTATATGGGTAACCCCTTAACGCTATTAAAAAGTAAGTTTATTTTATAAATAGACACTAGTATAATAGCGCAATATACTACATAGTAAATAGTTCGACGGATCCTTAGAGGATGGGCGGTCCCAAGCATCCTTTAAGTTACTTGCTCTATATTACAGTACACTTGAATTAGCTTACATTATATAAGTATGTATGTCCTGACTCGAGTGTTATGTTTTATTTTTACGCTCGGGTCAGCCTGAGTTGCAGCTTCAATTTCTTCTCCGTAGCTAGGACACTCAGTAGATCATTCGCGCTGCTGGAAGTTGTTTCAGCCTTTATCTTTTCTGGAATTCAAGACTTTGAAGACTCTATCTCTATTTATGTCTTAAAATTTGTATTGAGGATATCTCTCTCTTTTCCTCCTTATTTTTTTTTTTTTTATTTTTTTTTTTTTATTTTTCTTTTTTTTTTTTTTCTTCTTTTTATTTTTTTCTTTTTTTTTTGTTTATTTTTTTTTTTTTTTTTTTTCTCTTTTTTTTTCTTTATTTCTTGTCTTTTTTTTCTTTATTTTTTTAATTCAAGTCCGACAATGTGCGGATGCGAAGGGTTGAAAATACTGGGTCGTTACATTTGGTATCAGAGCTTTGGTTCTAGGCAAAACTTAGAATGTATGGTAAATTTGATTTACAGAATCACGTTCATTCGAGATTGAACCACTCTCTTTTCGAATTTTGGAACATTCCCTACGGTTCCAAAGCTCATTCGTATCCCTCACTTTTTCATCTGCTTTAGATTCTGGAGTCTCATAACTCCACTTCGGATGATCTTTATTGTAAATTGGCGGTCTCGCCATTATTCTAATAAAGGGGTGAAACTCCTTTACCATTAGCATTGATTCACCGGAGATTTATATTTATCCTCGGTTTATATGCTAGTATCTTTGGTTATTCCAAATTCTATCTCTTCGGATCAAATGTAGATTTACCCCAACCACATCGATATGGCTCTTTAAGTCACGGATGACTAGGTCAAGGTTGTCCGCGACTTATATAGACTTACCCAGTTTCCTTATTCTGATCTTCTGATTTCAATTTATCTTGAATTCTATTTGATTTGAGTTCATCAAATTTGAGTCTCTATCCTGGTTTGAGAAGTTTATTCCTATATTTGAAATTAAAATCTAATATTATATATATGAGTATAATTTTCAAAATTTTATAATTAATTTAACTAGTTGTCAAGAGATAATAGTTTTGATTTTATTTATGGTGTTGTAAGCCATGTGTTTGTCTAATAAATAAGTGAATATAAAACAATGGTTATAAATTAATTTGGAAACAGAAATGAATTTAAAACTAAAACTTGAGAATTAAATTTCTGATGATTTCAAACCTTGTGTTTAAATTTTAAAAGGATGTAATAAGTATTTTTGTATAGAAATTTGTTTCCAAAGAAATTTTAAAATTAGTGCTTTTCTCTTTGTCACTGGAAAATAATTTCGGTGATGACTGCAGCATCATCGACATTCATTTTCGAGTTTCGAAGTGAAAAGACCATTCTGTAGTCTGGCTACAGTGTTTCCTTGAGATTTTAATTGATTTGAATTTCTAAAGTATGACTTAATATATATAGATATATAATTTAAATTTGATTTGACATATTAGGTATATATATTTAGTTATCTCTAAATGGTTTGAAGGGAATCAGGAATTTAATTCTTAAAGTTATCTTGAGGAAGGAAAATAAATACAATAACAAAAATTTGAATAAAAAGGTTCCAATTGGAGATAATTAAATTGAAAGTTTTATTTGTATAACACCCAATTTCATTTAATATAACTTACCTTGATTTTCAAAAGTTAACATGTAATTGGATAATATACAATATAAAAGGATTTTATGAGTGGTTATAATAAATATTATACACTTAAATTTTAGTTATAAAAGATTAATGGGGATAAATAAGGAAAAGGAATTTAAGGAATTTTATTCAAATGTCTTAATAATCAAATTAATTTAATATGGAGCCGTAAATCTAACCAAGAGATTTTAATAAAAGGTTATTTCCTGAAATGAATATGTTTGTGTAATAAACAAGGTATCTTTGAATAAGGAAAATATATTTGAAAGGGATATTTTTGGAGTAAGGATTATATATCTTCAAATCATAGTTTAATTGATGTCTAAATAAATAGTTAAGACGTATTCTAATATCACTAAATTTTGATAATTGAGAATTGGTTTTCAAATGGAAATTCAAGGGTAACTTATTGAAGGAATATCTTATTTATAAGATAAGTATTTTTAATAAAGTGTTAGGTTATTTGTTAAAATTCAGAGTTAAGTACATAATAAACTGATTAGGAATACTATTATATCTACTATAGCATATTATGAGTGCTGCTGTTTCTAAAAATAAAATGTTTTGGAAATTTTTTTTATAAATGAACTTAGGAATATTTCAACCTTGAAATGAATATTGTTTGGCATTGAATTTAAAAGGTATAAATGAAGATTATTTTAAAGGTATTATGATTTTAGTAGCATGATTTCCAAATGATAATATTTATAAATTTAATGATTTCAAAGCATTATGATTGCAAATTTATTATCTTATTTGTTTTCAAACTATCTTTAAGTGTCCTTGGTTTCCCTATCTGCTACAGAATGAGGAGGCTATTGCTTATACCAGTCTATTTAGAAATCTTTTCTATAATCTTTAAAAATCTTTGTTACTCATCGGGGCCTGAGCACCGCTTACCACCCATAGACCGACGGTCGAACTGAAAAGAGTAAAACCGATTCTAGAAGATCTTCTTCGTGCTTCAAATCCGGAACTATTCGTTTAAAGTTCTTGTTTATCTAGCTTATCTTCCTTTGTTTCTTTTCTTTTGTTCCTTTTCGAGGACGAAAAGTTCTTAAGTGGGGGAGAGTGTAACAGCCCTAGTTTTTAGCTATTTATTTCTTTTAATTTTTTTGTTTTTAGGAATATAATTTATATAAATTGTGTTTACCAATATTGTTTAAATATTTAATTTAGAGAATTAAACTCGTTAATTTAATATGATTTTTGTAATTAAATTTAAGAAGAAGAAAAAAAAAAAGGAAATTTTTATAATGTATAATGAAGTGTGTGGTAACTAAATGTTTTGGATATTATCATAATATCTGTTGTTATACCCATTCCCTAAAAATAATGAAAAGGAGAAAATTTGTAACGTATTAAAGTAGTTAATTAATTATGTTAATTTGGTAGGTTATGACATGCAAATCATGTTGGTGGAATATTCTCAATTTTGACATATTAATTATGTTAGCAGTGAACATTGTTAAGCAATTTAAAACAATGAAACTTACAATCAATTTATTTGATAAATCTACCTTATTCCTAGTTAGCAATTCAAAACTTGAATAAAGGCACATACGGATATTTTAAAATGGAGTTAATGACAATTAATAGATATTTCAAAAAGAAATTTATGACAATTAATAGAGAAATTAATTGTAAAATTTCAGTAGTTGACCAGAATTAATTTATTGAATAATTAATGCAAATTAATAAAATTGATGAAAGATAAATAAGTTAATTCTTTTGGTTAATGGCATGAGGACACGAGGTTAATCCCCATTTTGTAGGAGAAATCTGCCCGTGTAACCAGTCCGGCTACCAGTGCCTACAAAGCGGACGGATTAATGTGAGACGTCGCAGGATTGATAATTAACAAAAAGGGTTAATTAACTAATTAAGTTAGTAACCAAATTTGAGTATGTAATTAAAGGAGGATAATTAATTGGTAATATGGTAATTAATTGAAATCAATTAAGGAGGGTAATTAAAAGGGATAAGGTAATCAATTGAAATCAATTAAAGGCAATTAAAGGGGAATTAATTGATTAGAAGAATATGGAAATCAAATTTGCCTTCCTTTGCGCGTGACACAAAATTTTATTCTTTTAACATTTTGACATTTGCCTCTTACCATTTGTTTCTTGAGCATGTCACTGTATTCATTTATTCACGCAGCCTTATCCACAAAAATATCAACTCTTCCAATTGCCATTTTTCCTCTCACCTAAATTAAATGCATTCAAAATTTAATCTTGCCTATCTTTGCAAATTTTCGCATACCCATTATATCTCTCTGTTTCCACTGCGTTTGTTTTGCAATAAATAAATTTTTCGAACCATTGATCAAGTAAATATTTATGTAAGCATTTATTACTTTTTCCTTTTCAGTTAAAAGCTTTTTCATTGCTTACCATAAATCACGCAAGAGCTCAAGTTTTGCTTCCTCAATCAAATCTGTTCAAATTTGCAGTAACGCATGCTTTAAATTTAGATTATAACTGGTATAAATCACGCAAGCTATCTAAAAAAAAAAAAAAAATCCAAAAGAGTGATATCGTTCAAACATAAAACTGGAAAGAGAAATCAACGCATGCATTTATCACAATTTTCGTGTAGCGTTCAAACAAGAAGAACTGGAAATAAATCTCTTGCCTAAACGCATGCACTCAAAAATCAACGCTTGCATTTATTTCTTACGTTTTCAAACCTGCCTATTTATCTCCCCTTTTTATTTCGCAAGTTTATCTATAAATACTTTGCCTCATTCACATAAGTTTTCATATCTCCTTGTTTGTCCCTCTCTGGTACAAGCTTCTATCAGGTAAATAATTTGCATTGTTTATTTCTTTGCTTCTTCCAATTTTCCTTCCTCCTTCTTGTGTTCTCTGATTTCCTTGCTCGGCTACTTCCCCATCATGCCGTGCCATTTATAAATACATATAGAACTTTGTTAGTAGTAGGCTGGAAGAAATGATATAAATTGATTGTAGGAAGCTAGACTATGGAATTAGTGTAGTTATGATGTAGTTAGTGGTATTGTGGATTTGGATAAGTGCAGTTTGAAGAGGAAGGCATAGAAAAAAAAAAAGAATTACAATTTAATAATGGAGAAGATAAATTGATAAGGAGAAAATGATATGAAATGTTGTTTAATTCAAATAAACAATATTGTATGAATAAATCTTGGGTGAATATAATAAAATGACATTTATTTCAATTTTTAATGGTTGAAATAAATTTAAGATGGTTAAAAATAAATTTAACTACTTATTTGAGAATTTGGGTGGATAAATATCAATGGATTGTATTTATTATGGTTAATAAAAGGATATTGGTGATGTATACCAATAATCACCTTTTAATGTTTAATAATAAAAGTAAAAGAAGAAATAATTTGCCTAAACATGATGAACATGTATGTGAAATAAAGTATTATTTAATGAATTCGAATGTAGTTAGTGGCTACATTTGATTAAATCGAATAATTTGAACAGTATTGTGTTTGTTGCCAATATTGTCATTTTATTTAAATAAATATATATGAGAATGAAAATAATTGATCATGATAAATATGATTAAAAATGTGAGAAATAATTTAATAATGTCTAAACATGTATTTGTTTTGTTTGGGTGCATAACATCTTTTTATTCAATCAATTGTATTAAATTTGCAATTTATTTTGCAATTTATTCAATTTATTTTATGCATGCGTACGGTTGAAGTATGGGCCTAGGATATGTTGAGACGGTTAGCGGGTTGTAGTAGTCGAGCAAGTTGAACTAAATTTCTTTTATTCTATTCGTTCCAGTTGTTCTGAAATTTTGCTTTGACCGTAATTTTTAAATTCGCATACTTGGTATTTGGATCTTATAGATTTAAGTCAAGGCTTTGCATCCGCCGAAGTTTGATCGTGCTTTCCGTTTTTTTTCCGAAGTAGATACCGTGTTTGATTTAGATCCACTGCAGCGTTTAAGGTGAGTATTTCTCACCAGACATATGTACATATATTTTGTGAATTATCGCAAGTGTATGTGTAAAAATTTTATTTAAATATTATCTGTCTGTAGTATAACGTAGAATGATGAATCCCATTTAAATTGACACCTCATCAGTTATTATCTGTTGTATTATTTCTGCAGTTATATTATATTATTGTTTATTTACTGCTTAAATCACCACTGCAAGTTCCCTGTTAAATTTAGATTGTTGTGGGCTGAAATGATAGGCCTAAATGATGATTACTGTGCTATTATTATGTTAACTGTTTAACTGTTAACTTGGGATTGCGGGTTTGAAATGATAGAACCCGGGGTTTGTAAATTACGGATTGAAATGATATAAATCCGTATCACTTGACCTAGGCTAGAAAACTATATACAGGCCCGTGGTCCTTATAATATTTTCTGAAATATTTAAAATTATTTTGGAAGTTAAATATTTGATTTAATATCTTTAAAGGATTTTATATTGATTTTGAATGAGTTATAAATGTTAATAAATAAATAAATAAATATTTGAATAAAATTTTGGAATATAACCTATTTTGGAAATTCTGGATTTTTGAAAGGATAAGATTTCAGTTAAGAAATATATATATAAGTTATATTTGGAAATATTTATTAAGTTAAACAATCTACTAAAGCATTTAAATGCTGTCTTTTGAAATTGGACTAGTTTTACCCGTAACTTTAGGTAGCATTTCCTAAGTGCTATAGAATCTGGAATTTGATTGTTTTGAAATTTAAGGAATTTGATAAATTATATTTATGTTTAAGTTTTGGAGACCTTTAAGATATGAGATTTATAACTGGATTTTTCTTAATAAATTTAAGATGAACATTCTAGTGTTAAGTAAATTTTGAAATTATTTAATGGCATAATTTTGGAGTTTTATCTATGGAATTTATGGGAATATTCAAGACGAAATAATAAACACTAATTTGTTGAAAGAAAAAATATCCAACCTTAGTTTTGAATATTAATACTCCAATTGGATATATATATAGGAATTGAAATGGTCTTGGGAACATGAAGTGATATTTAAATTATGGTTTAAAATAAAGAAATATATTTGTAAAGCTATGTAAATTTTCTTCTTTACAAAGTAACCATAAAGTTAAACCATTTATATCCAAACCATTTGTGTTTTGGGAGTTATGTTTTTTTAAAGAAAAATTTCCAATATATTATGGTTTAAAGGTATAATGCAAATATTTGGTTTCCAGATATTATAAATTTTAAGCAGTATGGTTTTGGAAAAGAATTATATTTGAATATAACGATATCATGTTGTTTTGGGTTTTAAATGATATCGTATTTATAGTTTTGAAATGGAAATGTTTATACTGGGTTTAAAGTATAAATTGTTTTTAAATGACCACGGGTTATAATAACGATGGGTTGGCAAAGAGACCGGGATCGGATATGGACATACTCTCTGTCGATACCGAAAACCACTTTGACCAACCGTGTACGCGGTGGAGATTCCAGAATGAAGTAGGTCGGTGGTGACGTTTCCTGTAAGGTAAATACGTGGACCCGACTCCCGTGAGTTGGCATAAGGTGGCTAAAACAGGAGCAATTCCAGGCCAATGAGGTCATTCCTCTGATCGGACGCTCCTCTTCGATATTATACTATGATCTTGGATTGATTCAGTGGCCACTTCTATATTTTGATTTTGGGGGAGTTAGTTCGAGGTGGGCGGCAGCTGCGCGCTGCGCGTTACCATCAGCCTGGATAGCAATTGGTATATCTACCCTGGCATTGCCTAGTTGTGCCGTGTCACCTACCCTATCGCGCCTTGTACGAGTTTGGTTTTCTCCCGTAGCCCGTGTGGTATCCTCTAGTGGCTTCCCGATCAGGAGGGACTATGATATTGGATGGACTACTGGGACTATTACGTGTTAAGGGCTATATGGGTAACCCCTTAACGCTATTAAAAAGTAAGTTTATTTTATAAATAGACACTAGTATAATAGCGCAATATACTACATAGTAAATAGTTCGACGGATCCTTAGAGGATGGGCGGTCCCAAGCATCCTTTAAGTTACTTGCTCTATATTACAGTACACTTGAATTAGCTTACATTATATAAGTATGTATGTCCTGACTCGAGTGTTATGTTTTATTTTTACGCTCGGGTCAGCCTGAGTTGCAGCTTCAATTTCTTCTCCGTAGCTAGGACACTCAGTAGATCATTTGCGCTGCTGGAAGTTGTTTCAGCCTTTATCTTTTCTGGAATTCAAGACTTTGAAGACTCTATCTCTATTTATGTCTTAAAATTTGTATTGAGGATTATAGACAATGTAAGTTCTGTTTTGTTGAAGTTATATCAGTGGCTTCATGAACCACTAAATTTTTAATTTCCGCTGCGAGATTCTGATATCTGTGTATGTGATTCTGTGATCTATTTATTGTATATTCTGAGTTTTGCCAAATTTATTCTACAACGCAGTATTTTGAACAATTCAAGTCCGACAATGTGCGGATGCGAAGGGTTGAAAATACTGGGTCGTTACATCATCGTCCACCTGACGATGTTCTGAAAGCATTCAATCCATACAAGTTTGTTCTGGGTTCGAAAAAAACCGAAGGCACTATCTCGTTACACTCATTTTGGAATCACCCTCAGAGTTAACGACAATAGCCCATGCATTCTGAATCTTCATCTCAATTGTAAGCACTATCCCGTTAACTCGTTTTGGAATCACCCTCAGAGTTAACGACCATAACCTTTCCTCTGAATCTTCACTTGGTCTTCACTTGAGATTTCACGACCTATCGTTTAATTTGGATCGATGTGCTTTTCGCATATCCAAATTTGGAAACTCGATCCCGGTCTTATCGAAATCCAAAACGCCGTCTTTTAAAGCCAAGTTGCTTTAAAGTTAAAACAATTCAATTCATTATCTCTATTCACACAGATAGATAATTCACAATCTCACAAATAAATAATCCATATCATCACAATTCAACCAAAGCATCTTATATCACATATCAGCACATATCTCATATCAGAGATACCAAACAATTCAAGGCATTCAGTATCATCCAACCATCCATAAGCAAAGATTTATTAATCACACCATCTCTAATTAATTTAAAATAAATTAAATTAATTACTTCAATTGCTTATAAATCCTGCTTTCTAATCATTGATTATTTACAAACCAATTAATTAATCATCCTCTAATTATCCATCTTAATTAATCATCCTTGATTAATTATCTTCAATTACATTAAGTAATTAGCGTTTAATTAATTACACAAATTAATTATCCTTAACCAATTACAGTAATTAACCTTAATTACTCTCATTAATTAATTAACTATAATTAATTACATTAATCCTTAATTAATTACATTAATTAATTATCCTATAGTCACTTATTATAGATTAATTATCTTAAACTAATCAACACTTAATTACTTTATTAATTATATTAATTAATGATCCCTTAATTACTTCCTCAATTAATTATTTTTCTAATTAATCACATTTAATAATTTAATCTTAAATTAATTACATTAATTAATCAACCTTAATTAATCATATTAGTAACTAACTACCGTTAATTAATTACATTACATTAATTAGCTTTTAAATAAATTTTATTAATAATTCTTTAATAATTGCACTAAGTAATTAATTATTAATTACTTCCACTAAGTAATTATCCTTCTTATTAATAACACAAAGTAATTATACCCAAAATTACTTTCATTCTTCAATTAATTACCTCTAGTAATTATCCATTAATTACTTCACTAAGTAATTACACTTTATAAATTACATAAGTAATTATCCTTAATTAATTAGTTTAATTAATTATCTTAAATTAATCACATTCAAAGTAGTCACATACATTCAAATTATCTTAAATTAATCACATTCAAATTAATTAATTAATCCAAAATATTTTAAAATATCTATCTTTTGAATTTCAAAATTAAATCCAAATTCAAATTAAATTTTTTTACAATCCAATTTAAAGTCAACTTATATATACGTACATATATAATAACACATTTAATTTGAAAATAACTATTCTAAAATCTATTTACATCTATATATAAAAACAACACATTATTAATATTATTTTAAAAATAACAATTTGCCAATTTTAAATAATTTACAAAAGAGATTATCACATAATTTATAAATTACTTATTTTACTAAATGAATTAATGTATCATATGTAAATTGTATTTTAAACTTTTATGTATATTCCCAAATCATATTTATCCAGCAATATTTTAAAAGAAATTAAAACAAACCTTTTAATTAATCTTATTTAAATTTAAACTTAAGCTATAATTTAAACTAATAAACATTTACCTTAAATATTTATAAACTATATGGTTATTTATTTAAATAATCTTTGAGAAGTTTTATATTAAATACAATCATAATTTCCAAACTACCAAAATATATATTAGAATTTGAAAACATGATTTTATTTGTTAAATTCTAACCAAAGCTTTTCTATTTACAATATATACAAATATATATATACAGTATAAATAGAAAACATTTTATTAGCTTCAAAAAATAAAATTTTCCAATTAAATGTTTATTTGCTTTTAAAAGGATAAACTTGCCAATTTAAATTAAAATTATAAAAGAAAATTATCAATCAATTTAATTATCAATACAGATTATTAAATTGATATTGCCCAAAATTTCCCGGTCATCACAATCTTAGACCCAAATTGAGACTTATGAGTCTTATTTTACAACAAAGCACCATTCCAATAATGAGTAGTTATAATATCCCAAATTAAAAGATTTTTAAAGCTCTTTTTACCATTTATGGAAATTACGACATCATTCGGGCAAAATTCATCTTAGATGATTTTGTTCAAAAGAATATTTCTTGACATAAGATCACACTTTACCATGGTGTGTATCTCGCTAGAGTTTTTGAATATTTTGGTGTTGATTTATGAGGAGAACCAACTTGCCTCAGAAAGTTTCAACAATCCAACATTTCTCTCATGCGTATTCCTCCTTATTCCGAACCTTATGAGACTCTTCCCAAAAAAGAAATACTAGCGAGAGAAGAACAAGAAGAAATTGAAGAAGAAGAAGAAATTTATGGAATTCAATGAGAAGATCCAAGGAAAATGGAGGAGGAAATAGAGACTTCTCTTGAAAGTTTTGAGACACCATCTTAAAGCTCAAACAAAGGAATCCTCAAAAATTAAGAGAAGATCATCAAAAATCAAAAGAAGCTAAGTAGGAAATTTACTAATCTTTCCAACAAAGTGGATAAGTATTTTGAGAGGATTATGAAGAAGCATGATGGGAGCTCATCTTTTAGTAATCTTTTAGTTCTATCTAGCTATCCACTGTATCTTTTCTCGCTTTTATTTCCTTGCATTTCCTTAGTCTATTTCATGTTATTTTCTTATATTTGCTATGTATCAATTATTTTAATCAATGAAAATCAGTTCTTGCTATTATATATTATTCTATTAGTCTCTGGAAATCATTGAAATATAATGATATTAAGTAAAAATAAAAATATGTCTAAATTTAATAATGCAAATTCAGGTACATAGTCGACATGCATGTTTGTATATGTCGACTTACTATAGCCGTTTGGCATAATTTTCAATTTTTGGAATATTTTAACTACATTTAATTTAGTTATTTTAAATGTGTTTTCACTCTTATTTAAGCCTATTTTTCCCAGAAAAACTCACTTATTAATCATCATTCCATCTCCTTTCATTCTTAACATTTTCCTTAATTAAAATGACTTCTCCACACCAGAAACTTTGTGAAAACTTTGAAAAGACACTTAAATCATTCAAATATGTTCTCTCCTTTATACAAAGGAATCAAAGGCATTTGGAACTAAGCCAAATGCAAACGATAAAAAGGCATGAGAAGCATTTTGATGCCCTTCAATGGTTAGTTTCCTCCCTTATCAAAGATGATCAAACAAACAACCTAAAATGCTCAAACACTAAGGATAATGAAGATTGGTATGCCATCAAAGCAAATCCAATCTTTAGATCTGAAGGTTGGGTTAAAGTCCATAGGAATACCTAAATTTCTGTTTGTTTTAATTTGCAAATCCGCATATTAAAAACTTATTTATTTCAATATGTACATAATTAATACTCTTAGGGTTGGATTAATTACCATATGTTTGATCTGTTGTCATCGTATAATTGTATGAATTATATAATAATTAGGTTTGAATTAGTTAGGTAATGAATTATGTTTTGATTTAATTATAGTGTGTATTACACAAATTAAATAAATAAAGTTTGCATTATACTATTTATTTATTCTCCTTAATATTTATTATATAACTGAAAGATTGATAATTGTATATCTTAAATACATGCTATGATTATATCATATTAGATATCCAGTATTTTCTTCATTTATGCTTATATTGCATCTTAGTATATCACACTTTATGTCCTTATATTATGATTTAATTAATTTGGTCCAATCACAATTATATATTTAAACCTATATTGATTAGCATATTACATAATTCTTAAATATTGATTTTGACTCCATAGTTTATAAGCATATTATTTTGAGGGAGTTTTATTTTCACCCAATTTTTTGTTGATGACAAAGGGGGAGAAAATATAAAATATACATATGTATATATTCTGGGGGAGTTGTATCATAATTTATATACAAAAATATTTAGTGGTTGTCATCATCAAAAGGGGGGATTATTAATACCTCATTTATTGATTTTAATGACAATAACATACAAAAATGGATACTAATGTTTTGCCAAGTTATATAGTATATAGTGCAGAATATTACATAGGTGCTGAATCAATGACTGTACAGTATAAAGACTCAAGATAAAGATATAAAGATTCATGAGTTCAAAAACAAAGATATTAAAAGCTTAAGATTATAATTTAGTGTTTGGAGTCATTAGAACATATTGTTAAAATCCTCGATAGCAATTTTTGATCTTTATCTTCAATTTTTGATCTTTGATATTTTAAACAAAATAAATTATTTTAATTTCAAAATATATTTTTAAATATTTTATAAAATATTGTAAAGAGATCAAAAATATTTAAAAACTACATTCCTGTTATTTTACAAAGTGTAGGATTTTCAAAAAATTTGAAAAAGAAAGACATTTTTAATTTAACTAGCATATGTCGACATACATATTTTGATATGTTAACATATATACCGTTAATTTTTTTTTTAAATTTTGAATGGAAATGTCTTTTGGACACAACCATTCATGAATGGATACATCTATTCACTTACTATAAAAAAGGAGTGCAAGCGAATTTTTAATCAATTAGTAACTTACTTTCTTCTCACTCCTTACTCTTTTGAAAATTCTCTTAAAAAATATACTATACACTCTTCAAAATCATATAGAATCAATTCATACTCCATTATATTGCTTCATTACTACTTACCTACTGTTTTCAAGCATCTCTCTCTCTCATTTCAAATATCAAAGTGCTATCGAAGTGATTATTGGATCTATTTTATCCAAAGTATTATTCTTGGAAAAACATCAATTCTACTCTTATTTGTATGGGTGTACTTGTAGTCTGTTAAAATCAAGTAGGTGTGCTTAGTAGCTTAATAAATTAGTGGGTGATCTTGTTGCCCGACCAAATCAAGAGGGTTTGCCTCGGACTCGAGATATAGAAGGGTATGCCCTATAGCATTGAAATCGAGATTGTATTTTAGTTTTCCTTCTACCTGGTTTAAAGTTGGCAATTGAATAGAATTCTATACAAGCAATTGTACGAGACTTGGTGTATGATTGGTTAATCTAAGCCAATGTAAAATTCCTAGTGTTTTCTCTCTTGCTTTACTTTATTGCTTTTATACTTGTCTATGATTACATCTACGAACGATTGTTAGTATAAATCTATGTTGTTAATCTATGATTTAATATTAATCTTAAAACAATTTTTTTTTACATAAGTTAGAAGACACTATTCACCCTCCCTTGTTGTTAAATTAGCTTAAGATCTATTATTCCGCAATCCACAACAAAAGCACCTGCAAAATCATGAACAAATTTCCTTTAACAATTAATTAAGCAATTCATATTACTTCCCTGCTGAGATGACCCGTAATTTTTTGGATATTTGAAATTAGAATATTTATTTGATTTCAAATATTTGAAAGTTAGTTTAACTTGAATTTCAAATATCACTGTTTATTTGGCAATTAAAAATTTTGAATTAAATAATTGAAAATTGGGTAAGTTGTTCAGTCTGAAATTTTAAGCTTGTTAAAAATAATTTAAAAGCCTGTAAAATTTATATTGATAATACTAAAGATGATAGAACTTTTAAAATTAAATTTAAAAGTGTTTGTTCAGTTTTGAAATATATCGTTTAAATCGATATTTAAAAATAGCCTTCCGAGGCACAGTCTCGGATTTGGACGAAACCAGTGCCATTGGATCACTAATAGTGTTTTATTATCGGGTTTCAATTTTCGTAGCATTAGGAGCTGTCGTGTGGACATACTATTTGTAAACGCGTTGAAATCGATATCGAAGATTCCATATAATAATTGGGTCCAAAAAGCTATCTTCTCCATACGATCGAATTAGGACTCGAAACCTTTTCCATTACATTCGTAATAGGGGTATAATATTATGAACGCCTAGCGACACGCCTCGATAAGAGATCGAGTTTTGAGTTGCGAAAATCGAAACGATTTAAATTTAAATTTAAAATATAATATATATGCTTTCCCTTCAGAACACTGTAGACCATCCAACACGTGTTCCCCTGCCTTTCCAAATCACGTACAAGTGTTTCCCCTTCTTTTATATTAGCAGCAACAAAATAAATGACTGAGTATTTGAAAACAAATTCAAATGAGAACTGAATTCCATCTCTAGTTCGATTTAAAATAGATTGAAATCCCCCTTCAAGACAACAAAATGAATGGCCAAATTCGATTCAAATTAAGTTCGAGTCCATCCCTCTATTCCATAATTTTATTCACGAAGTTTCAAATCGAACATGTGTAAAAAAATGGCTTCCATCTGAGAGATACGAACGAATTCACGAAATCGCGAGCTTCCTTTTCTCATGCCTCAATTCGAAAAACAAATCACGGCTTTTCTCTTCAAGTTTTGTCTCCCTCCTCCTTCAATTCCAATTTGAGATCGTATCTCCCCTCGACTCAAAAATAAATGAATAAATAAATGGCAAAACGAATTCGAAATTCGTTCATAAATCAGAAGAAAAATTTTAGTACAAATCAATTCGTTCAAACAACCATCGCGATTTGAAATCGCTCGCGATTCAGGCATGACAAATCGAATGGAGGCGACTCGATCATTGTAGAACCGTGCTCACGTGGGGCACGCAGGCGAGATGGATTGTCGTGATCAACTTGCGACTGTGGAAGCATGTTGGTTGGTGCTCGAGCTGTCGAGGTGACAGGAAGTTCACCGATGATGGGAAGATGGGATTCATGAGAGTCGCAGACTCGTGAGGGAGGAGCAGATCGTTTGGGTAGCTTGGAATTTCGATCGGCGGTAAGGTATAGGGTTGTTTTATTTTAATTGAATTTTAAAAATATGTATTCACCTACTATTTTAAATTAATTATACACACACACACATATGTAAACAGGAAACTATATACATAGGAGTTTTAAATGTTGAAGAATTAATAGAAATTAGATTTTTAATATAGTTTATTTTTATAAGTGTGTATATATATAGTTTCAAAAGAAAATATTATATGCATGTTTAATATATAGGTAGTTTCAAGGAAAAATAAATATACATATACCTATTTTAAATTCGCTAGTTATTTTAAATAACGAATTTGGTGTTAGATTTATTCAATTAACTTATTTAATTATTTTAGTTACTAAAGGATTTTTAAAGGGAAAATGATTTTAATTGATTGTTCGATTGTTGGAATATTAATAAAAATCATATAATTGTTTATTCAAGGTCAAAAGTCTGAAAACAAGTCGAGACGGTAATGCACTGCAAATAAAAGCAAATGTGAGTTAATCTCACTCATTTAGATTAACTTTTTAATTCAAATAGTAAAATTTAAAATTATTATTTGTTTGCTTGAAATGATAATTTATTATCAGTCTAGATGTGGTATATATATATATATATATATATATATATATATATATATATATATATATATATTGGAGCGATTGATTCCCGCATTATATAGCGGATGAGACCCTATGCGCCTCGCATAATAGCGGATGACCCTTTATGTCACGATATCCCCCTCGAAGTGGGAATGGTATTTTATATTGTGCTAACATCTGTCGATGCAGAGAACAGATTGGTGGGATCCAACTGGATTCCTCAAAACGTTGAATTTATTTTATATTCAGCGATGTGATTTATTTAATGATCTGTAATAGATTATATTGATTATATTGGGGATTGAAATTATTGAATGTTATGGCTTGGCTGAATATATATTGGTATTTTGAGAAATGGAAATATATATAAAGTTCGGATTTTTAAAGGAAATGAAAAGAAAATTCTTAAGCAAATAATTATTGGGATTGGATAAATTGAGTAATAAATTGTAAAGGGAAATTAAACCAGGGAATCAGTTTGAAATCGATTTAGTATTCGAAAATTATGATTTAAGGGAAAATGAGAAATGGAAATTTATAAACAGGGTTTATAAATGAAGTAGAATATTTATCAGTGGAGAAATTTGGAAGTATAGATTCCAGTGGAATTTATAAGAAAAGGGTGGAATTCATCTAAAAAATAAAAAGGTGATTTTATTTTCAAAAAATAAGTTGGAAAGTATATTTTTCTTGGAAAACTAAGTATAATTCAGAGAAATGGTTTCAAAGTATAAATTAGAAGTTAAAAAAAATGTATTTTTAGAATGTTTTAGAAATGTATTATTTTAATTATTTTTAAGTGAAAAGTAATATTTATTTAAGTTAATTATGGTAGTTAATTATTTTTAAAGGTAAATTAGTATTATGATTTTTAAAAAGGAAATTTTAACATAAATATTTGATATAAAAACTTTATTTTAAAAGGAAATTTTGGTTTAAGTTTCACTCAGGTACTCTTATGGAATTTCATGAGTATTATTTTTAATTAAGTAATTTTAGTAGTCTTAATGTAAATAATTTAAGTATATAAATTTTTTAAAGTGATTTAAGGAGACGAGAAATGTGTTTTAAAATAAAAATAGAAATAAAAAGTGGTTTATTTTTAAAGTGTTAAAAGAAATTTACAGGTTGAGACGTAAATTAAATTGGGATAAATCGAGAAAGATATATTAACTAATTAAACTGACTATTTTGGTATGAAAAGTGTATTTTCGTGAAAAGCCAAGTATGTTTCAAAACAATTTTTTTTAGTATAAGTTAGAGGTTTTAAAGTGATTTTAAAAGAATTTTTTTGAAAGAAATTATTATTTGGTGGTTTTAAATTTTTTAGAAGTAAATATTTATTAAGTTAATTATATAAGTAATTATTTTAAAGGTTTAACTAGTATAAGATTTAAAAGATAATTATTTAATATTTATTCCTTATAGAATAACTTTTATTTTAAATTTTAGCTTTGTCTTAAGTTTACATGAGAAATTATTATAGAATTTCATAACTAGTATTTTAAATAAAGCGTTTTAAGTAGTTTTTATTTTAAGTATTTTAAAGTATATATTTTTGGATAAAGTGGTTTAAATTATTTTAAAATCCAAGTATTTAGACTTGGGGATTTTTAGTGGAAATAAACAATTGGGTGGAAATTTGTTCTGTGAGAGAAAAAGTGATTTGAAAACTATTTTCAAAGGGTTGAAGTGGGAAAATATATCTTGCGAAGATATTTTGAAATAAATAATTTGGGAAATTATTAAGGCCTGATGGTTGTTTGTGGATGTTATATGATAGTTAAATAACCGACTATCAATATTGGCCAATGCACTGATCGTTTCGAAGAGACCGGGATTAGGATTAATTTTTCGAAATTCACTTCGATCCGGTTTGAACGTTTTCATAAGGAAGACAAGAGCTTGGAGTCGAAGATGGAGCAGTAAAGTGCAAGTGCTAATCGCTACTAATCCTGAGGGTGATTCCGAAATGGATGTAGTAGGAACAGGGCCTTCGGTTCCATTCGGACCTGGAACAGACTTTTATGGATGAATGCTATCAGAACATCATCAGGGAGACGGTGAGCATTCTAAGTGAACGTTTGCTTAAAAGGTAATGTATAGCCTCGAGCCTCATCAACTGGGAATGGCTAAGACAGGGGAGGAGCAGCAAGGCTAAGTGGCTAGCAACCAGGGTAAGGTCATCCCTGTCTAGATGTCCCTTTTATTCGGCTGTGTTGGAGGTTGCTGATCACAATAGCGGGGTGATCTTATTCGGACTATCCAGTAAAGGGTAGCTCCGGTCTTGTGTTACAGGGGATCAGGATGGATCCTCGGTACGCTGATCTAGACCAGGTACTGTGACGGGTTGTACCCCAGTAGCCCCACCATTGTATGGAATCCAATCTCCAATAAGCACCCGTACGGTTTTAATTGTGCCCAACTATGCTGAAATGTGAGATGCAAGCATTTCAGCTAGATTCGATTTTACTTTCTATAGACACTATTATAATATCAGACGGATTTTATAAAAATGTTTTGGTTACCATAAGGTAAAAACCCGACATGTTTATTTGTGGCATGGTCTTACGAGATACCTTTGATTTCAAAGGATTTTGAAAACTTCAATAATCCAATCGAGTGTGTTTTCTCACTCTGGTTTTCCTGACTGACTAGGGTGTTATTTAACTATAATGCTCGGTTTAGACTGAGTATTATAGATATAGGAAAGGATGTTGTGGAGCTCAGGAGACGAGCTGGATGGCGAGATATATCACACGTATTTGATATATATTCCGCTGTGCAGTATAAGCTGTATAATCAGCTTTTGTGAGGACAAGTTGATACAACTATCCAGTATTTTGCTATGGTTTGTGTTGTACTCTGATGATGTAATGTATAAAATAGATATAGTTCTTTTTGTATAAAGATCGGTCATTTATCTATTATATATTATTCCGCTGCGTTTATGGGATTCTGATGTTGTTTTGTTTTCTCTTCTTCTACCACCTTCTTTCTTTCCCTCGGCTATATGTCTTTTTCGACACTCGATCGTTAGCATTTTATACAGTGGCGTATTTTGTCGATTTTCGAGGGTCGAGTAGGGCGGGTCATCACATTCGGTATCAGAGCTGAAGGTTAAGCGAGAACCTTGGCTCAGGCGGGGAATACTCATTAAAAATAGAGCCCGTAGTACTTTAGAATGAGGTCGAGTGTATTAATAGATATGAGCGCATATTTATTAGTGAATATAAAAATTGTTTTTATATTATGTTGACTAATCGGTTGAGTGTTTATGGATTCTGGTCGATATGTGGGACGACATGTCATCGATAGGGGTTTCTAAACTCTTAAACAAGATAAACCTAAAATAGGGAAAATGAATAATTTTATCCAAATTATTTTGTATATAAAATAAATAATTTTCCATAAATTATTATAGTATATGGTTTCTTGATTTTTAGGAACTGATAATATTAAATTATTTTCATGGTTAAGTGAAAATTAAACAAGAATTGAAATTATAACCAAGGTTAAGAAAGTATATAACAAAATGGTGTTTGTGAATGTGAATTATAAATATAATTTATAAATTGAAGTAAGATGCCAGAGTAATTTTTGAATAAGGATTAAAGGAATTTGGATTTCGAAATTTTAGAAATTAAATTCCTTTGATTTGAAAATGACTTTCAAAGATTTTGGAGAAACAATGGTGGTATTATTTGGGAAATATTTTTCAATTGGATATGAAATCTGGTGAGATTTGAAACTTAAAAATATTTTTGAAGGGATAAAAGCACTAAACTCTTTTCGGTTGTTGGAAAATAATTCCAATGATGATCGCGACATCATCGATGCTCATTTTTGAGTTTCCAGGAAAGGAATTGCTGCCAAATTGTTTTAAATTGAAGTTATTTGCAAAATGGGTTTGGTTTTGAAATTCAAAGGATAATTTGATATGCAAATGAATTATGTATATAATCGATTTCAAAAATGAATTTGAAATATTGAGTAATTGTTTAAAAGACTCTAGAATCTTATTTAAAAATAAATGGGATTGATAACTAGTAACATTTGAAATTTTCTATAATAGAAAATTTTAACTTGAAGAAGAGTTAAAAATTTAAAATAAGTAAGAAAACGAAATAAGTTAGAATGTAAGACAATTAAATGAAGTAAATTTAAAGAAGTTAGCAAATGGAATTTAAATAAGTGGAAAATTTATAGAAGTTAAATATTTGAATTAAAATTGAATTGTAACTGAATCAAATTAAATAAAAGTGAATTTGAGGAAAAAGTATAAGTAGACAAAATGGAATGGTTATTGAAATAAAATTTGTTAAGTTGAAAATAATTTTGTAAATGAACAAGTTAACTTAAAATTTGTAAATAAATGGAAAATTAGTCATGTGGACTAAATAAAACAAAGGATTGAAAATAAAATTAGTAAGTAAACTAATTAATTTAAGTGGGTAAGCAAACGAATTGAAATGATACTTAATTTAAATTGTGTAAAGTGAAGTGTAGAATTAGTTCAAAGTGGACTAAAGATAATAGTGGTTTGGAAATAAATAATGGTTGAGATATGAATAAATTAGTAAGTGGAACTAATTAAAGAAATAGTTAGTTAAATATGGTTAGGGATAAGGTGAATAGAATTCAATATTTAAAATTGGAGGATAAATTAATTCAAATGGAATTGAAAATGCAAATTTGAATGGAAATGGATATATAACTTCAGTAATGAAGTGAAAATAAATATTAAAGTGCAAAATATTTATATTGAACTTAAGAAATGGATGATAAATTCTTAAGTAAAATCGAAATTGAGAAAGATACCAAGTACAAATGTGAATAAAGATTTGATAAGGGCGTGTGAAATGATAATTGTGGATAAGTGAATAGAAACCAAAATACATGTGAATAAAAAAGAGAATTGATATAGTTAATAATCAATTTAGATAAATACGTGGGATGTACGTATATTATTTTATTCGCACAACGATTGGTCCAGATTTGAACACAGAATTTCAAGATAATTATATCGATCCGAGTTGGGTTTTTCACTCGATTTTCGACGGCGAACCCTGAATATGGTTTTTTGATTGACTCTGGATATTCTATATCATAGTTTGTGGCTATGCAAGGAGAATGGCGGTTTCTGATCAAGAAACCAGATCTGAGTCCGCACTAGGAAGTCGGATGGACAATACTAGTTCGGAAGTGAAATTGTGTGATCGAGTAAGTGATCGAATTAGATATTGCATACGGATGATATATGTACATCGTATGTGCTTGAATGAAATAGATATTGAAATTTTGTAAAAGGAGTGAATAAATAATATTGGATTTGTGATTGGACATTATTGCTTAGTAGGATACATAGGTGTTTTGAAAGGAAAGGAAATTGGTGTTTTTGATCTCAGAAGATAAATTTGATTTGCCCGACAAAAAGGTATGTATTTCAAATTGTCATATGAAATTTGATGATTTTCGGATCCAGCCACTTGGCCTTTTGTTTTCTTTTGAAATCTGGGGGCCCGTGGAAGCATTTTATAGTCGTACCGATCGAGCCGCGAAAAGGAGATGCTGGCGAAATTTTTCAAAAATTTAGAGAGTTAGAAATTTTTTGAGAAAGTTTTGATAATTTAAAATTTGGTTTTAAATTTAAATTTGAATTGTTGTGATAATAATATTGTTTGGAAGTTATGGATGAGTTTAGGAAGTTGGTAAGAGTGATTGTGTCTTTAATAAAAAGATTGTTTTGGGTATTTTAAAACTGTTTGGTTTTGGGAAATTGTTGAAAACTATTTGGATTGGGAAATAGTTAACGGGTTATGGATCATTCCTGTTAACTAGTAATTTCGGGGATGAAATTCTTTTAAGGGGGAGGAATGTGACGACTCGGAATTTTTGGATATTTGAAATTGGAATATTGAATTGATTTTAAATAATTGAAAGTTAGTTTAACTTGAATTTTAAATATCACTGTTTATTTCGCAATTAAAATTTTTGAGTTAAATAATTGAAAATTGAGTAAATTGTTGAATTTGAAATTTTAAGCTTGTTAAAAATAATTTAAAAGCTTGTAAAATTTATATTGATAATACAAAAGATGATAGAACTTTTCAAATTAAATTTAAAAGTGTTTTGTTAAGTTTTGAAATATATTGTTTAAATAGATATTTAAAAATAGCCTTCCGAGGCACAGTCTCCGATTTCGAAGAAACCAGTGCCATTGGATCCGTAGTAGTGTTTTATTATCGGGTTTCAATTTTCGTAGAATTTGGAGTTGTCGTGTGGCCGTACGATTTGTTAATGCGTTGAAATCTATATCGAAAATTCAATATAATAACTAGGTCCAAAAAGCTATTTTCTCCATACGATCGAATTGGACTAGAAACCTTTTCCATTGTGTTCATAATAAGGGTGTAACATTATAAATGCCTAGCGGCATGCCTCGATAAGAGATCGAGATTGTGAGTTGCAAAAATCGAAATGATTTAAATTTAAATTTGAAATATAATATATATGCTTTCCCTTCAAAACACTATAGACCATCCAACACGTGTTCCCCTACCTTTTCGAATCGCGTAAAAGTGTTTCCCCTTCTTTTATATAACAACAACAAAATAAACGATTGAGTATTTGAAAACAAATCCAAATAAAACTGAATTCCATCTCCAGTTCGATTTAAAATAGATCGAAATCCCCCTTCAAGACAATAGAATGAATGGCCGAATTCGATTCAAATTAAGTTCGGGTCCCTCCCTCTATTCCACAATTTTATTCACGAAGTTTCAAATCGAACTCATGTAAACAAAAAGGCTTCCATTTGAGAGATACGAATGAATTCACGAAATCGCGAGCTTCCTTTTCTCGTGCCTCGATTCGAAAAACAAATCATGGCTTTCCTCTTCAAATTTCGTCTCCCTCCTCCTTCATTTCTAATTCGAGATCGTATCTCCCCTCGACTCAAAATAAAAAATAAAAATAAATGGCGGAATGAATTCGAAATTCGTTTGTAAATTAGAAGAATTTTTTTAGTACAAATCAATTTGTTCAAACAACCATCGCGATTTGAAATCGCTCACGATTCAGGCGCGGCAGATCGAATGGATCAACTCGATCATTGTAGAACCGTACTTGCGTGGGGCACGTAGGCGAGATGGATTGTCGCGATCAACTCGCGACTGTGGAAATGTGTTGGTTGGTGCTCGAGCTGTCGAGGTGACGGGAAGTTCACCGATGATGGGAAGATGGGATTCGTGAGAGTCGCAGACTCGTGAAGGAGGAGCAGATCGCTTTGGTAGCCTGGAATTTCGATTGGCAGTAAGTATAGGGTTGTTTCATTTTAATTGAATTTTAAAAATATATATTCACTTTCCATTTTAAATTAATTATATATAAATGTGAACAGGAAATTATATACATAGGAGTTTCAAATGTTGAAGAATTTATGGAAATTAGATTTTTAATATAGTTCATTTTTATAAGTGTGTGTATATATAGTTTCAACAGAAAATATTACATGCACGTTTAAAATATAGGTAGTTTCAAGGCAAAATAAATATACATATACTTATTTTAAATTCTCTAGTTATTCTAAATAACGGATTTGGTGGTAGGTTTGTTCAATTAACTTATTTAATTATTTTAAATGATTTTTAAAGGGAAAAGTAGTTTAATGAAATCATTAGTTAATTAAATTTATTAAACGGTAATTGATTTTTCAATATTTGAATATTAACAAAAATCATATAATTGTTTATTAAAGGTCAAAGTCTGAAACCAAGTCGAGATGGTAATGGACTGCGAAAAAAGCAAAGGTGAGTTAATCTCACTCATTTGGATTACCTTTTTAATTCAAATAGTTAAATTAAAATTATTGGTTGTTTTCTTGATTTGATAATTTATTATCAGTCTGGATGTGGCATATTATAAATATATATATATATTGGAGTCATTGATTTCCCGCATTATATAGCGGATGAGACCCTATGCGCCCCGCATAATAGTGGATGACCCTTTATACCACAATATCCCCCTCGAAGTGGGATTGGTATTTTATATTGTGCTAACATCTGTGGATGTAGGGAACAGGTTGGAGGGATCCAACTGGATTCCTCAAAACGTTGAATTTATTTTATATCCAGCGATATGATTTATTTGATGATCTGTGATAGATTATATTGATTATATTGGGGATTGAAATTATTGAATGATATGGCTTGGCTGAATATATATTGGTATTTTGAGAAATGGAAATATATATATATATATATATATAAAGTTTTGATTTTTAAAGGAAATGAAAAGAAAATTCTTAAGTAAATAATTATTAGGAATTGGATAAATCGAGTAATAAATTTTAAAGGGATTTAAACCAGGTAATCGGTTTGAAATCGATTTAGTATTTGGAAACAGTGATTTAAGAGAAAATGAGAAATGGAAATTTGTAAACGGGGTTTATAAATGAAGTGGAATATTTATCAGTAGATAAATTCGGAAGTATAGATCCTGGTGGAATTTATAAGAAAAGGGTGCAATTCATTTTAAAAATAAAAGGTGATTTTATATTCAAAAAAAAATGTTGGAAAGTATTTTTTTCTTGGAAAACTAAGTATAATTTCAAAGAAAAGATTTCAAAGTATAAACTAGAAGTTAAAAAAAAATGTTTTTTAGAATGCTTTAGAAATATATCATTTTAATATTTTTAAGTGAAAAGTAATATTTATTTAAGTTAATTATGGTAGTTAATTATTTTTAAAGGTAAATTAGTATTATGATTTTTTAAAAAGGAAATTTTAACATAAATATTTGATACAAAAACTTTATTTTAAAAGGAAATTTTGGTTTAAGTTTTACTCAGGAACTCTTAGGAATTTCTTAAGTATTATTTTTAATTAAGTAATTTTAGTAGTCTTAATGTAAATAATTTAAGTACATATATTTTTGAAATTGATTTAAGGAGACGGGAAATGTGTTTTTTTTAAAAAGTGGTTTATTTTAAAGTGTTTATAGAAATTTACGTGTTGAGACGTAAATTGAATTGGGATAAATCGAGAAGGTTATATTAACTGATTAAATGGACAATTTTGGTATGGAAAGTGCATTTTCCTGAAAGGCCAAATATGCTTTCGAAGCAGATTTTTTTTAGTATAAGTTAGAGATTTTAAAGTGCTTTTAAAAGAATGTTTTATAAAGAAATTATTATTTAGTGGTTTTAAATTTTTTTAAAAGTAATATTTATTAAGTTAATTATATAAGTAATTATTTTAAAGGTTTAACTAGTATAAGATTTAAAAGATAATTATTTAATATTTATACCTTACAGAATAACTTTTATTTTAAATTTTAGCTTTGGCTTAAGTTTACAAGAGAAATTATTATAAAATTTCATAACTAGTATTTTAAATAAAGTGTTTTAAGTAGTTTTTATTTTAAGTGTTTTAAAGTATATATTTTTGGATAAATTGATTTAAATTATTTTAAAATCTAAGTATTAAGACTTGGGGATTTTCAGTGGAAATAAACAACTAGGTAGAAATTTATTCCATGAGAGAAAAAGTGATTTGAAAACTATTTTGAAAGGATTGAAGTGTGAAAATATATCTTGCGAGGGTATTTTGAAATAAATAATTTGGGAAATTATTAAAGCCTGATGGTTGTTTGTGGATGTTATATGATAGTTAAATAACCGACTATCAATATTGGCCAATGCGCTGACCATTTCATAGAGACCGAGATTGGGATTAATTTTTCGAAAACCACTTCGATCCGGTTTGAACGTCTTCGTGAGGAAGACAAGAGCTTGAAGTCGAAGATGGAGCAGTGAAGATGCAAGGGCTAATCGCTACTAATCCTGAGGGTTATTTCGAAATGGATGTTGTAGGAATAGTGTGTTCGGTTCCGTTCAGACCGAAACGGACTTGTATGGACGAATGCTATCAGATGATCGTCAGAGGGACGGTGAGCATTCTAAGTGAATGTGTGCTAAAAAGGTAACGCATAGTCTCGAGCCTCATCAACCGAGAATAGCTAAAACAGGGGAGATGCAGCAAGACTAAGTGGCTAGGAACCAATTATGGTAAGGTCATCCCTGTCTAGATGTCCCTTTTATTCGGTTGTGTGGGAGGTTGCTGATCCCAACCGTGGAATGATCTTATTCGGAATATCCAGTAAGGGGTAGCTCCGATCTTGTGTTGCAGGGGATCAGGGGGGATACTCGTATGTTGATCTAGACCAGGTATTTTGACGAACCGTACTCCAGTAGCCCTACCATTGTATGTAATCCAATCTCCAATAAGCACCCGTACGGCTTTGATTGTGCCCAACTATGCTGAAACGTGAGATGTAAGCATTTCAGCTAAATTCTATTTTACTTTCTATAAACACTATTATAATATCAGACGGATTTGATAAAAATATTTTGTTATCGTAAGGTAAAAACCCGGCATGTTTATTTGTGACGTGGTCTTACGAGATACCTTAGATTTCAAAGGATTTTGGAAACTTTAATAATCCAATTGAGTGTGTTTTCTTGTAACAACCCTAAATTTTTCATATTTTTTAATATTTGACTTTGTTTTATTTTGAAATTATTTTAAACTTATTTTATTTCAAACATTTCATTTTTAAATGTAGGTGTTGATTATTATGTGAATTATAATTTTAAACCGGTATAAATAGGATATTTTACTGAAAGATGAATTTCTGTCCAAACTGGTCAAACCTTGACTTTTAAATTTCAAATTTAAATATTTAAATTCTTAAATTTTATCTTTTATTATGAAAATAGATTTAATAACTTGAATACTGCCTTTCGTTTCGTTGAAAACGGATTAAATTTCGGAAAGTTATGTACATTTCAATTTTGAGTATAATTTGTTTTATTTTGAAATTTTGTCCATTTGAAATTATATAAATCATATTTTCTATGTTATATTTTATTTTAATATGTGTTAATATGTTATTTTATTTATATTTTGTCTTTTAATATTTTTAAAGTGATAATAAAATTTTTCCAAAATTTACTGTATTTATTTCCTGTTTTTAAGGGCTGTTTTCCTATTTTCTTCATTAAAAACTATATTTAAATTAAGTTTTAAATATTTATTTTGTGAATGTATTTTTATTTTATGTTATTATTTATGTTTAAAAATATTTTACAAGCTCATAAGAATTTTCTAAAAATTATTCTATTTAATTTCAAATTTACTAGTCTAGTTCACTGTTTTTAGCTATTTTTCTTAATTTAACTTTATATAATTAATAAATAATATATAAATTTTTATATTTTGATAAATTTTCAAAATTTTATTTGGGATTATTATTATTTACAGAAATATAAAGTTATATAATTAAAATAAAGAAATATGAAAGGGTTTTGACTTTTGAATTGCCTTTTGCCCTTTTGAATTCTGCCTCTTCATTATCCTCACAACTCTACATTTCTCTTGCCATAACTCCCCACATTTCAGCTGATTATCTCATTTTCAATTCGAGTGTCTTTCTTCCTCCTTCCTGAGAAAAAAAATTCGGCCCTCCCTTGCTTGAAGAATTTGGTAAAACTTTATTTCTTTTATCTCTTTTTCTATTTACATCGTTTATTTCTAGCTTGATTTTGCACATGCTTTCACCTCTTTTAGGATTGGCCACGCCTCCCTTGCTGCCTAGCCACCTCCAGCACCTGATGACACACCACCAGCACCTCCTCCTCACCAGCCACCCAAGCCATGAACCCCCTTGGTGACGCATATCCACAAAAGTTTCAAAACACCCTTCATACTAGCCTAACCGAGCACCACTCTCATTCCATCACCTCACCACCCCTCTAGCCGCCACATACCACACCACCACCACCTCCAGCACCTTCAGAACCCACGGCCACACCACCACAGTGGACCCCACTCCTCTGGCCATGACACCTAGGGCCTTGGCCGAACCCAAAATCCTTGACCAAATTCATGTATGCATGCTTATGTGTGTTATTGCCTTCACCCACCTTTACACCATCATTCCAACATGTAGGATGAACCCATACTCACCCAAACTAGACCCAAACACCTGCAATTATGTTTTATTTCCCCTTATGGCTGAGCCTAGTAAATTTTAAAAGCAACTGCAAGCATTTTTATTTGATTCTGTGCAGTCTATTCTAGTGTAGTTTTGATCGTAGTTGATTTTAAACTCATCGTTGTTATATTGTTTTTGTTTAATGTGTATCCAAGGAATTTGACACTTGGCTCCTCTATTCGAATCTGTGTCGTGCTTTTGTGCTTGTGTAGATCCTGTTTGTGAAATTCATCGTTGGGTCATCAGCTCAAACCAGTGAGTTATTCTCACCAGACAGTTTTATACTTATATGAATAGTAAATCGATCACTTGTGAATATGTAAACTACATCACCATATTTTATTTTCTATGTCACTATCATATGATGTTCACACATGATTAAACACCAGTTATATCATACATTACTGTTATATTATTGCTGTTTTGTTATTTTATCAGTTAATTACACTACAAGTTCCCTTTAGATTAGAATCACTATGGGTTGAAATGATACATACCCGAACGGACTCTAGAATAGGTGAAAATCGTTATGGGCTTAAATGATAGGCCCGAATGATTTTCAATTATTTTCATTTGCTTGGGATTGCAGGTTTGAAATGATCAAACCTGGGTTTTCTTTGTAAATTACGGGTTGAAATGATATATTACCCGTATCACTTTACCTAGGCTAGAAAATTTAATACAGACCCGTTGTTAAAATACGTTTTTCTTAAAATTTAAAATATTTTAGAAATGTAAATATTATAATATTTGATTTAAATTTGATTAAAAAGATTTTTGTAAAGCATTATTGACTCTCTGAAAATTTATAAGTGAAATAAATTAATGGTAAAGTTAGAAAATCTGAAATGTAAGTTTTTTTGGAAATTATAATTTTGTGATAAATGGAATTTAAATTAAATATGAAAATACGATAAATTTATGATATTTTGAATTAAATGAATTTAAAATAATTTTATAATATATTAATGATTTTTGAATTAAGTTAAAATGTGAAATGAATGAATATTTAAGTTGAAATTTTGAAATATAACTAAAATTGGAAATTTGTGAATTTGGCTTAAAAGTGAATTTTAAGTTAAGTAAATAAAAATGAAATTAAGTTATATTTGAAAATTTAAAATTAAGTGTTAAGTTAAATTTAATTTAATGAATTTAAAATTTAATGTTGGAATTTAATAAGTGAATTACTATTAAATTTTGATTTTTGAATAGAGATTTAACTTTATAAAATCATGAATATAAGGGTATTTGAATGATTGTTTTAAAAGTGAAATTATATGATTTTATAAGTTAAAAATGGTTTAAATAAAAATATAATTGTTCGTGAAATTATACTGAATATTTGAAGTTAATTTACTGCATTTCTAAAATGCTATTAATTCTAATGTAAAGGATAATACATCATTTGTAAATGCTGTAGTTGATAATAATGAACCAAATGGCTCAATTTAATTAAAGGCTATTATAGCATTTTTGTGAATGTTATAATGGTTGAATTTAACTAAGTTTATTTGAAACTAATGGAACCCTATTACAGCATTTTAAATGTTGTCTTTTGTTAAATTGAACTGTTTCAAGTGTGACTTTTCGTAGAATTTTCTAAATGCTGCGAAAGTTGAATTTTCATTGTTTTAATAAATTTAAATGAATGAATGAACTTTGAAAGATTAAAATTCTGGAAATTTAATAATTTAATTGTTAAATATAATATCTTCATTTTAATGATTTAAATGAAGTAATTTGTCTCGAAATATAAACTATTTTGAAATGTGTTTTGAAATGGTATTTAAATTAAATAACAATGAATGTGGTTTGGAAGATATGATATTTCGATATTTTGAAATGGATTTTGAATGATATTGAATTTTTAAATGATATTTGATTTCGAAGTATAAGTACTATTTTGAAATTTTAACCACGGGATGTATTTAATTTATGGTTTAACTGATCTTTAAAGGATGGGCGATCCCAAGCATCCTTTAAGTTATGGTACATTTCTACTACAGTTCACTTGAGTTGATTTACATTATATAAGTATATATTGTCCTGACTCGAGTGTTTTGTGTTTTACTTTCCGCTCGGGTCAGCCTGAGTATTACAGCTTTGGATTCTCTTTCTGGAGCTGGTCTTTGCTGGAGTTTCTGCTTATCTACGTTTATATCTACTTTCTGTTTCAGCTATCCTAGTTTATCTCATGTATTAGTGAACTTCTATTTATTTGGGATTTCTAATTTGTTGTTTTCAGACTGTATTATGTTTTTGGTTTGAGACTCTGCCGTAGTAGCTTCATGAACTACTATGTATTTTATATTCCGCTGCGAGGTATTCTGTTTGTTCTGTGTCTGTGATTCTGTGATTTGTATTTCATTTGCTCCAAATTTATTTACAATGTGGTATTTTGAGCAATTCAAGTCCGACATGTGCGGCTGCGAATGGCTGAAAATACCGGGTTGTTACATTTGGTATCAGAGCTTTGGTTTTAGGCAAACCATTGCCTGTGGAGCAAAAACTCATTAGAGATAGGGCAGAAATACCCTAGAATGAGTGAATCAATCTCAGAATCCTTTCTTGTGAGAGAACGTATTTTAGAAGTATAAAATAATTTCCAAATGATTTTTAAAGGATTTTCAAAGATTATTTTTGTATAAAAATTTTCTTATTTTGAAACCAAGATTTTCAAAACTTCATCCCTCCAGTATCCATCATGTTAGAAATCTCTTGGTTAGGATTCTTATCGATTAGGATTCCTTGAACTTTGGAACACTCCCACTTGTTCTGAAATCCAGTCTTGTCTTCCCTATTCTATCCATTTTGATTTTGGAGCATTTCATAGCTCCACTTTGGAATGACCTCTATAAAGATCCGTGATTCCGCAAATCTTTGAATGATTTGTAAAGGGGTGAAAATACTTTATAATTGGCATTGATTCACCGGAGGTTCCTGTATACTCGATTTTCGATGCTATCTATCTCCTGCTCTACCCGGACTCTATCTCTGGCGATCGAATGTCGATTTGCCTTAGATTTCCGAATTGATTATATTACTGAAGTCACGGTTGACCGGTTAAGGTCGCCCGCGATTTATATAGGCTTATCATCTTCTATTTGGTAATAAAATTATCTTATCTTCGTACGAGCTTATCTTCGAAATAGAATTCTATTTGACTAGAGTTCCTCTAAATTCGAATCTCCGTATTGCTTGAAATCTAACCTTGAATCATTCTTTGGAAATTTATGTTTGATTGTATTTTGAATTTGTGCATACATCGAAATTATTATTTTGATAAGGATGACCCTATTTTGTATATAAAAGTGAAATGTTTTCAATAAGGATTTTTACCTTTGGAAAATGAAAATTTGAAGCTTTGAAAGGATTTGAAATTTTGGAAATTTATAAGAAAATGTGGTTTATATAAAAATGATTTATAAATGAAGGGTTTTGAATTTGAATTTCGAGGAATCGAACTCCGGTGTTTTGAAAAGGGTTTTTAAGATTTTGGAAAATATATAATAATAATATGATTTAAAGATATTTTTCCAAATAAGAAATGTTTCAAATGTATCCGAATGAATTCCAATGATGTCAAAGAGATTTCAAAGAAGTTTCAAGAAATAAAAGTCCAAAACCCACTTATGTTGCTGAAAAATAATTTCGGAGATGAATACATGCATCATCGACATTGATTTTTGAGTTTCTGAGTGGGGAAGAGGCCACTCTAGTAGCTTTGCTATGCGAGTGATTTTATGAAACCAAATTTTGATTTTCGATTTCGAAGTATGGTTTGATATTCGAAAGATGTGTGTGTGTGTGTGTGTATAATTGAAATGATTTAAAATAAGTCGGTGTTCAATCCTCGAGATTCTGATTTGTTTTGGTATAACCTTACCTATTGGAATCGATTTACTAATTTATTGGTGATTTCCAACTCTTGGATTGAATATATGATTTCTTCGACTATTTTGAAGGTTCGAGCACTTCCAAATCAAGGTTAACCTTTTAAAGCTAAGAAATTTTGAATGGTATAAGGTATTTGATAAAGTATAAGTTTAGTTTGGTATGATTAATGTATAAAGTAATATGATTTATATAAGTTTGAAACTGTTGTGGAGTGAAATAAATAAGACTATTTTGAATTATACTGGTATGAAATATAGTTTCGAAAAGATATTTGAAGTAAAATGTTGAGTTTTTGTTAAATTTATAAGTTAAGAAAAACAGTGAATTTTGACTTAACAAATGAAAGTGAGTTTTAAATTGAATATTTGATTTAAAATTTTGTTGTGATAGATCATATGTTAAAAATTATTTAAATGTGTCTAAAAATATGATTTATAAGTTTAAAATTTGCTAAAATTGAAGTTGTATTGTTTTTTAAAAGTTATAATAAAATCTGGAATTTTATTAATAGCATTTCAAAAATGCTATAGTTTTATGACAACACTTTAAAATGCTGTTGTTTTTGAATTTAACTTTGTTTGAATTACTAAATATCTGTTATGGCATATTATAAATGTCATTATTCTTGAACTAAACTATTTTGGAAACTATAAGTTACGATAGCACTTTTAAATGCTGTCATTGTTATAATTTGACAATGTTTCGTAATATTATAGATTTTAACACTGTTGAGTTATGTTTTAAAAAGTTAAATGATTTAATTTTGGAATTGATTATTTGTGAATTTTAAGGAGTTTTGAATATAATTTAATATTTAAATTTGAATTTTAAGGAATTTAAATATAATTTAAATTTAAATAAGGTTTACTTGGTTATGTGTTAAATGGAATGAAACGTTATGAGATAAATGAATTTTTGAATGGAATTTTGAAATATATTTTGTAATGATATTTGAAATAATAATTGAATGACATATTTGATTTTTTTAAATGATATTTAAATTTAAATATTTGAAATTGAGTTCAAATAATGATTTGATAATGAGGCTTTGAATGATATAATCTTTGTTTGATAAAGAATGTGAATCAGGAATGATAACTGATTTTGATAAATGAAATTTAAAGTCTATATTTGTATGAAAGGATATTTTGTTTACTTGTAATTTGAGTTTAATTAAAAATGATGGATTTATGAAATGAATATGTCAAAACTAAGTAACAATGAAGTAAAATTTGAGATATATGAAATTATAAAATTTAGTTTTGGAATACGGTATATTTAAGCTCTGAAATATATTAAAGATTGAATAGTTTATTTTGCGGATCAAATCTTTATTTGAAATTTGATAATATTTGAAATGGTTTTGTTCGAAAACTAAATTGAATTGAAACTGATGGTTTGAATTGAATTGAAGCTGGAACTTGTAGACTTGGGTTTAAATTGAATAAATTTGTGAAATGTAAAGAATTAAAGGGATGTTTTATGATTTCAAGTGTATGATTTAGAAAAGTTATGATTTTCAAAGTGTAATGATTTCACGTATTTTGGTTTCGAAAGATTTATAACTTTGAAAGTATTATGATCTTTGAAGTGAATATATGTCTGAAATGGAAATGAATTTGTTTGACCTAAATTTTTGTTGATTTGGAAATTTGGATTATTTTCTAAATCTATTATTTTAAGAAACTTTGAAACTGAGTATATGTAATTCAGAAGAAATGATTTGGCGAAATCATATGTGATTTTGAAACTGAAATGTTATTGAAACAAATTAAAATCGAGAACCTTATTTTACTAAATACTTGATTTGGGAGTTATCGAACTTATATAAAATGGAGTTGTATAAGTATGAAGTTGATTTGAAAATGTTGAATTGAAAAGGTACTCAATTTGTAAATTAAAATCTTATATAATCGAAGTTTATATAAGTATGATTTGATATACTATTGATTTTGGAAAGTATTCGATTTGAAAATGAAATCTTATATATAATGGAATTTATATAAGTGCGATATTTGAAGCTATGATTTTGAAGGGCTATTATATATGGTATATTATATTTTGATGTAAGAGGTATAGAAAGTACCCTCCGGAAGAAGTATAGTGATATGCTTCGACCCAGATGGACTTGGGGAATCCAGGAATGGATTCGACCGATAAACCCTAATGGACTTGGGTGAATTCAGAAATGGATTCGAACTGATATGGTTGTCCGGACTTAAACTCATGAGTTCCTCGATTTTTTTTCAGGGCAGATGGTTCTTTAGTTTACCCAATGGAGGTGCTTTTGATCCTGGGATCTGTTGTTTATGGATCTTCCGGGAAGGAAGTGCATCCATTGTGTAAATCATTGAATCAGCAGCGTACCACTGCAGCAGGGGTCGATGGTCCCTTGTTTACGAACTGGCTACGATTTTCTGGAATCCGGAAGGTAGAAGGATCTTCTAGAAAGTGTTGTGTCCATTTCGTAAATACAGGATCAGCAGCGGGCCACTGCTATCGTATTATCATCATCATTTGACATTGGATTTTGAGCGGTACTTCTCATACCTATTTTATTTAGCATTTTCACTAGGTGTTAAAACAGGTCTACTAAGTACTTGGAGAATTCTAGCTTTGCGCCTGATCAACGCATAGCTAGAGTCTGCAGGAACGAAAGTAAACTTGTTAAGACATCGAGTTATAAAAGTATTTTTGTAAAGTATTGCATAAAGGATATTCTAATCATGATTTAAAATATCTTAAATATTGTTTACTTCGAACCATCGAATTTGAATCAAATAACTAATTATCATATTAAATGTTTAACATGTCAAATTTAAAAAAGAAATTAAAATAATGGTCCATCCATGTCTTTCAACCTGCTTTCCCTCCTAGCTACTTTTTTCCTACCTTCTTTCAGGATGTCTTCCAACCTATTGTTCTTTCTTGTTGTTTCTTCGCTTCCTTCCTTTTCGAGGACGAAAGGATTTGAGTGGGGGAGAGTGCAACAACCCTAAATTTTTCATATATTTTAATATTTGACTTTGTTTTATTTTGAAATTATTTTAAACTTATTTTATTTCAAACATTTCATTTTTAAATGTAGGTGTTGATTATTATGTGAATTATAATTTTAAACCGGTAAAAATAGGATATTTTACTGAAAGATGAATTTCTGTCCAAACTGGTCAAACCTTGACTTTTAAATTTCAGATTTAAATATTTAAATTCTTAAATTTTATCTTTTATTATGAAAATAGATTTAATAACTAGAATACTGCCTTTCGTTTCGTTGAAAACGGATTAAATTTCGGAAAGTTATGTACATTTCAATTTTGAGTATAATTTGTTTTATTTTGAAATTTTGTCTATTTGAAATTATATAAATCATATTTCTATGTTATATTTTATTTTAGTATGTGTTAATATGTTATTTAATGTATATTTTGTATTTTAATATTTTTAAAGTGATAATAAAATTTTTCCAAAATTTACTGTATTTATTTCCTATTTTTAAGGGTCGTTTCCCTATTTTCTTCATTAAAAACTATATTTAAATTAAATTTTAAATATTTATTTTGTGAATTTATTTTTATTTTATGTTATTATTTGTTTTTAAAAATATTTTACAAGCTCATATGAATTTTCTAAAAATTATTCTATTCAATTTCAAATTTTCTAGTCTAGTTCACTGTTTTTAGCTATTTTTCTTAATTTAACTTTATATAATTAATAAATAATATATAAATTTTTATATTTTGATAAATTTTCGAAATTTTATTTGGGATTATTATTATTTCCAGAAATATAAAGTTATATATTTAAAATAAAGAAATATGAAAGGGTTTTGACTTTTGAATTGCCTTTTGCCTTTTTGAATTCCGCCTCTTCATTATCCTCACAACTCTTCATTTCTCTTGCCATAACTCCCCACATTTTAGCCGACTATCTCATTTTCAATTCGCTTATCTTTCTTCCTCCTTCCTGAGAAAAAAATTTCAGCCCTCCCTTGCTTGAAGAATTTGGTAAAACTTTATTTCTTTTATCTCGTTTTCTATTTACATCGTTTATTTCTAGCTTGATTTTGCACATGCTTTCACCTCTTTTAGGATCGGCCATGCCTCCCTTGCTGCCTAGCCGCCTCCAGCACCTGATGACACACCACCAGCACCTCCTCCTCACCAGCCACCCAAGCCATGAACCCCCTTGGTGACGCATATCCACAAAAGTTTCAAAACACCCTTCATACTAGCCTGACCGAGCACCACTCTCATTCCATCACCTCACCACCCCTCTAGCCGCCACCTACCACACCACCACCACCTCCAGAACCCACGGCCACACCACCACAGTGGATCCCACTCCTCTGGCCGTGACACCTAGGGCCTTGGCCGAGCCCAAAATCCTTGACCAAATTCATGTATGCATGCTTATGTGTGTTATTGCCTTCACCCACCTTTACACCATCATTCCAACATGTAGGACGAACCCATACTCACCCAATCCAGACCCAAACACATGCAATTATGTTTTATTTCCCCTTATGGCTGAGCCTAGTAAAGGTTAAAAGCAATTGCAAGCATTTCTATTTGATTCTGTGCAGTCTATTCTAGTGTAGTTTTGATCGTAGTTGATTTGAAACTCATCGTTGTTATATTGTTTTTGTTTGATGTGTATCCAAGGAATTTGACACTTGGCTCCTCCATTCGAATCTGTGTCGTGCTTTTGTGCTTGTGTAGATCCCGTTTGTGAAATTCGTCGTTGGGTCATCAGCTCAAACCAGTGAGTTATTCTTACCAGACAGTTTTATACTTATATGAATAGTAAATCGATCGCTTGTGAATATGTAAGCTGCATCACCATATTTTATTTGCTATGTCACTATCATATGATGTTCACACATGATTAAACACCAGTTATATCATACGTTACTGTTATATCATTGCTGTTTTGTTATTTTATCAGTTAATTACACTGCAAGTTCCCTTTAGATTAGAATCACTATGGGTTGCAATGATACATACCCGGACGGACTTTAGAATAGGAGAAAATCGTTATGGGCTGAAATGATAGGCCTGAATGATTCTTAATTATTTTTATTTACTTGGGATTGCGGGTTTGAAATGATCAAACCCGGGTTTTCTTTGTAAATTACGGGTTGAAATGATATATTACCCGTATCACTTTACCTAGGCTAGAAAATTTAATACAGACCCGTTGTTAAAATACGTTTTCTTAAAATTTTAAAATATTTTAGAAATGTAAATATTATAATATTTGATTTAAATTTGATTAAAAATGTTTTTGTAAAGCATTATTGACTCTCTGAAAATTTATAAGTGAAATAAATTAATGGTAAAGTTAGAAAATCTGAAATGTATGTTTTTTGGAAATTATAATTTTGTGATAAATGGAATTTAAATTAAATATGAAAATATGATAAATTTATGATATTTTGAATTAAATGAATCTAAAATAATTTTATAATATATTAATGATTTTTTAATTAAGTTAAAATGTGAAATGAATGAATATTTAAGTTGAAATTTTGAAATATAACTAAAATTGGAAATTTGTTAATTTGGCTTAAAAGTGAATTTTAAGTTAAGTAAATAAAAATGAAATTAAGTTATATTTGAAAATTTAAACTTAAGTGTTAAGTTAAATTTAATTTAATGAATTTAAAATTTAATGTTGGAATTTAATAAGTGAATTACTATTAAATTTTGATTTTTGAATAGAGATTTAACTTTATAAAATCATGAATATAAGGGTATTTGAATGATTGTTTTAAAAGTGAAATTATATGATTTTATAAGTTAAAAATGGTTTAAATAAAAATATAATTGTTTGTGAAATTATACTGAATATTTGAAGTTAATTTACTGCATTTCTAAAATGCTATTAATTCTAATGTAAAGGATAATACAGCATTTGTAAATGCTGAAGTTGATAATAATGAACCAAATGGATCAATTTAATTAAAGGCTATTATAGTATTTTTGTGAATGTTATAATGGTTTAATTTAACTAAGTTTATTTGAAACTAATGGAACCCTATTACAGCATTTTAAATGTTGTCTTTTGTTAAATTGAACTGTTTTAAGTGTGACTTTCCGTAGCATTTTCTAAATGCTGCGAAAGTTGAATTTTCATTGTTTTAATAAATTTAAGTGAATGAATGAACTTTGAAAGATTAAAATTCTAGAAATTTAATAATTTATTATTAAATATAATATCTTCATTTTAATGATTTAAATGAAGCAATTTGTTTCGAAATATAAACTATTTTGAAATGTGTTTTGAAATGGTATTTAAATTAAATAACAATGAATGTGGTTTGGAAGATATGATATTTTGATATGGATTTTGAATGATATTGAATTTTTAAATGATATTTGATTTCGAAGTGTAAATACTATTTTGAAATTTTAACCACGAGATGTATTTAATTTATGGTTTAACTGATCTTTAAAGGATGGGCGATCCCAAACATCCTTTAAGTTATGGTGCATTTCTACTACAGTTCACTTAAGTTGATTTACATTATATAAGTATATATTGTCCTGACTCGAGTGTTTTGTGTTTTACTTTACGCTCGGGTCTGCCTGAGTATTCACAGCTTTGGATTCTCTTTCTGGAGCTGGTCTTTGCTGGAGTTTCTGCTTATCTACATTTATATCTACTTTCTATTTCAGTTATTCTAGTTTATCTCATGTATTAGTGAACTTCTATGTATTTGGGATTTCTATTTTGTTGTTTTCAGAATGTATTATGTTTTTGGTTTGAGACTCTGCCGTAGTAGCTTCATGAACTACTATGTATTTTATATTCCGCTGCGAGGTATTCTGTTTGTTCTGTGTCTGTGATTCTGTGATTTGTATTTCATTTGCTCCAAATTTATTTACAATGTGGTATTTTGAGCAATTCAAGTCCGACATGTGCGGCTGCGAATGGTTGAAAATACCGGGTTGTTACATTTCTCACGCTGGTTTTCCAGACTGACTCGGGTGTTATTTAACTATAAATTGCTTGGGTTAGACTGAGTATTATAGATACAGGAAAGGATGCTGTGGAGCTCAGGAGAAGAGCTGGATGGCGAGACGTATCACACGTATTTGATGCATATTCCGCTGTGCAGTATAAGCTGTATAGTCAGCTTTTTTGAGGATAAGTTGATATAAGTCCAGTATTTTACTACAGTTTGTGTTATACTCTGGTGATGTAATGTATAAAACTGATATAGTTCTTTTTGTATAGAGATCATTCATTTATTATATATTATTTTGCAGCGTTTGTGAGATTCCAATGTTGTTTTATTTTCTCTTCTTCTACCACTTTATTTCTTTCCCTCAGCCATCTGTCTTTTCCGACACTCGATCGTCAGCATATTATGCAGTGGCGTGTTTGTGTTGATTTTCGAGGGCCAAGAAGAGCAGGTCATCACACCTGCTACAGCGAGGTATGTGTATAAAGTAATTATAGTTTAGAAGTATTTTGATAATACAAAATCATAGTTTGAGGTTCTATGCATGACATTCTCAGGGTTGTAGATTTTATATACATTACTTTGTATGATTTTGAATACAATAAAGGAAAAAGTTGTCGATATGAGATGTTAATAAGTGCCATCAATAATGGAAAAAACAATTTTTTCCCCTTTTCATATGTATAACTTTAGTTGTCTACATTTGGTTAGATTAAGTAGTCCACAATCATTACATTAAGTGGCCCATACTCATTACTCATGATTGCTTTTACTTATACATTATAACATGTGCCTAAATATTAGTATGCATAATGAAGGAGGAATATGAAAAAAATGAGGATATGAGGAAGGTATAATATGGTTGTAGCTATCATGCCTACTTTATTAAGCAATGGATTTAGCATAAAAATGCTTGCCCAGGTTACAAGACTACAGTAATAAAAAGGCAACGGTCGATTACCCAAGTTCTACGATAATTATTTCAATGGTCCTTCTTGTTAATGTAAATAGTTCTCAAGAACTGGTGGTTACTGTTAGCACAAAGGATTTGGGAATATATGGGTATTTTATCTAGATGTTTGTTAGTTGTTTTTCTATTAGTTGCAAAAAAAATTATCCATGAAGAAAAATGACTATTAACCTTAATATGTGTTACTATTAAGCGCATCACACAATATTGATTGGTAATGATTATTATTGTATTACAAATCAAGTTCTCAACTCTTTGATCGGTATGCTACATTCCAACCTATTCTTTAATTTGATACATGTAGTTTTTTAAGTACAATAAGTGATCCTCTCAAGTAGAAATGCACGCATATAATTTTATTCTAATTTCTACACTTAAATAAGGTGTCGCCAACAAGCCCGACAGATAGCAAAAACCTCTCTCCAAAGAAGTGAAAATAAAAAACCTCCCAATATGTAATGTAAGAATCCAAAGGAAGACACTAAGATCGTGAACAAGAAATTAAATAAACAACGGTCAAGAAGAAATCATATAAAAATAAGTCAAAAACCTTAAGCCAAACGATAGAGATGTCGGTAAAATAGTATATCGTCCATTGGATAAAGGAAGCATGGCTTACATGCTAAGCAAATCAGTGAAAGTAAAATATTAGCAGCATGGCCATAAGATATCTCTCAAAGAAAAAACTCTGATGACTATCAAAGATATCCAACTACAACAATTCAGCATCCACATTCCATCCACAATAGCGCTATAGCAGAATCTGTCCAGTTCATACCAACCTACTAAGCTTCAATAAACTCAACAAAAAACGTGAATCCAACAGATATATATCTACATTAAATAGTTTATATACATATATAAAGAAAGTAAAGATAGAATGACAAAAGTTAGACTTTGTTTTCACTCAAAAGTAAAATGTTCGAGTTTATCTTCGTTAAAAGATTCAACTAGATCGGTGCTTAGGGCTATATTGTCTCTCTTGTTGTTGTAAACAATTTTCCTTTAAGGTATCAATGCGATTTTTTGCTTTTTAAAGAAACTCTTCTAAGTATACATTTTTAATTAATTTTTAGGTAGGATTTGTAATCTAATTGAAACTGAAATGTTTTCATAGATTTGATTATCAGAAGGAGTATCAGTATTATTGAACATCCTTTGGTTTCTTTCAAACCATAAATACCAACAAGAAATTGTAAAGATGGTATCAAGTAAAATCCTATAACATTTAGCATATTAAATATATTACCATTCCTGTACTAATCATATTTAAAATTAGTGTTGGTCATGGTAAAGTCAAAAATAGTCTGAGTATTTGCAGGAATATAATAAGTTAGAGGACAATGATAATATAAGTGTGTTGCGTTTTCTAAGTCTATATTACAAAAAATGCAATTTTTGTCTATAAGAAAATTCTTTTTCTTTAAAAATTTAGCTATGTTTAATTTCTTATGTAGGTTTGGCCACATGTGTAACTTTGTCTTTAAGGGAACATTAACTTTCCAAATAATTTTGAAGATGTTTTGTTTAGTCCTAGGGAAATTTAAAAAATTGTAAACTGAGTTTAAGATGTATATTTTATTGTTTTCTCATCAACAATTTTAGAGTCGCTCTCATTATGTAAGTTATAGTACCAAGCATAGTATGAAGCGTTACAAATTAGGTAAAGGTAATACATTGAAGCGCACGGGTGAAATTAAAGTTCCATGGAAATTCATTAGAAGGTTTAAAACCTCGAAAATCTAGGCATTTTTAAAACTACAACATCAAAAATTTCTTTGCATTTAACTCTCAAGGGTATAGCAGAAATATAACTATCATGCCAAAAAGATGTGTTAATACTAGAATGAATTATTATTATTAATACCAAAATTAAAAATATTAAAACAAAATTTAAAATGGTTTTCCAAAAGCAGGACATGCTGTTTGAATTAGAGAAAATATGGTGAAGAAATAAGTTGTACCATAAAATTGAATTGAAATGATTTCTTTCAAAACCAACTTTACATTATTATTATCATCAATTTCCAAAGCCATTTTCTTTGTAAAAACACATTAAGATTATGAAGACTTATGATTCTTAGGTCCCCTTCCTCTTTGAGTTAACAAACTATTTACCAATTGACAAGGCAGTTAATACTACTACCTGAACTATCCCCACTCTAAAGGAATTTTCTTTTAATTCTATCTATTTGATCAATTATCCATTTTGGAAAAGATAATAAGACATCCAACAGATTGATAGAGTCGATAAAAAAGAGTTAATTAAGATAATTATACCTGCTCTAAATAAAAATATACTATTCCAGTTTGATAATCTTCTAGTAATTTTATCAATTATCACTTTCCATCTTCGTTTTTAGCTTAGTTGGTCTACTCAAGGACCATAAATAATATTGAGCTCTAATTAAAATTAATCTTAAGTCGCGATAGCGTCTAAAGCTATATAAAATAAATTTAAAAGCAGTAATGTGGCAAGGTGAACGTGGGGCAAAAAGCCTTATTTCAAATCTACATAAAATAAATTTAAGCCCCAAGCGATCAATACTCTTTGATTCTTACCGGTATATAGATTTTAATTGACTTTTGTAGTGCAACAAGTAAGAAAGCATGGTAAGTTCATTATCCGTGTTTAGTGTTTAATTTGATATCCTATATGGTTTTATGAATGTTTTCATATATTTTAAACTAGCTATGATGAGCTTTATTCCTTGTTGCACACCAATCATGAGAATATATGATAGATGAAACTAAGGTGGAGTAAGAAACAAACATAAGAGCTTACAACTAACAATATTTTACCATAACATGCAACAATTTGCTCGAATTTTTTTGCTTACTCCGACAACGTATGCCTGATGCTTGCAAAATTAAAGTCAATTTAACACTATTCTTTAGGTATACTATGAAGATCATTAAAGAAAACCTTATGTTTGCATATTTTACTTTTATATCACGAGCAATAAAAAAATTAGTCATTTAAAGATTTAAGCGGTTAGTTTACAAACTTACTTAACAACATGTAACTATTACGTAACTCTTTTACAGAATTGCATCCTAATTACTCTTTCTACTTTGTTATATAGGTGCAGAAAACATATGCTTTGCTATGTGGAGCGAACTTTTAAGGAGGGCAAACTCTATGGTTATGACATTTGGCAACTTTGACAAGTTTTTATTATAGAACCTTTATGTTGCAATCATGTATGTTTAAACATTTCCAATAAAATATTATATATAACAATTAATTGTTTAGTATATGAACTTGGTGCAACTTTAATTATGTTTAATATATAACGTGGTGCTATTTGAACTGGTTGATATGCATTTGAATAAAGGTTAAATGTTATCTTTTAGATATTTTATAGAAATGTTATGTAAACTCTAACAGGACGAAGGTTAAATCGCTATAATTTTTTTTACATCATGTATAAAGGATGTTAAATACCACATACAATGCCCCAAAAGTTGCTATTATAGGATTTGTACTTATAATAACATGTCATTAAACAATGCTTTTGTAACACTCTTGAAATTTTAATAATAAATTAAAATACAATAATGGTAGAAGTGTAATACTGCATAAAAGTGAAAAAAAATAAATTTTAATAGAATTTGGAATCATGCTTCAAAACCCATCCCATTGTGAACATATTTAACTTGTTGAATTTGATAACACGGCTCAGAACTAGCTTAAATTGGACCCGTTGCATATCCATAAATAATAATTTCAAGATTAAGCCTAATAAACAAAAAATTTAACTATACACACACACACAGATACACACACACACATACATATATATCATATGTTTAATACATACACACACACACACACACACATATATATATATATAGTAAAATACATACATACATATATATATATAGTAAAATCTCCATTTTTAACTTTTGTAATTATACGATTGCCGTAACAATATATGAAAACCCAAGGACAAATTTATCAATCCTCGTGTCTAGATTGCTCAAAACCCTCTCAGCCATTTAGAATTACGAGTTGTTGTAGTGTAGTCATGTTTCTCTTTCATCTTCCAAACCCAAAGTTTAGTGACAAAATGCAGTTTTTCCTATCTTTCCTTATTATTGAGATTAAAGAAGATCCTTGCTTTGTTTGAAGAAAAATTGTTTGAGTAGTTTATTTTGCTATTTTAATCAACTATTTTGGTTAAATAGCTTAAATTCGAGGTGACTTTTTCACATACATACATACATATTTCCGATATCTAAATGTGTTTGGTTCAAATAAGGTCTATCGGTAAGTCTCTATAAATAGTTATAAATAGAAAATTTTCATACAGGTAATGAACAACATATGGTTATAATTTTAAATAGACTTTGGTTAAAATCTGGTCAGTAGACTGAAGTTTCTTTTACTTAATGGTTTATTGTCATTTTTTTAAATCGTTCACTTCATTTGAAACTATCTGTAGAAGGTGATGGTGATGTGCAGTGTATATAGTCAAAAGGATAGTAACATTACAATACAGTGGATTTTCAGTTATATACAACACAAGTTTTATTTGCTTTTCAACCAAGCATTTTGTATGCTGTAAAAATGTATTCTATACTACAAAAATATTCGTTGGAAAAATTGTTACCTAAATTACTACTAAAACAGGCAATAGTCATAGAAAACCATGAGAAATTAATGACAATAATGATTACAGAATCAAACTCCCAAGTGCCAGAAATTCCATCAAATAATCCATTGGTTCTATCACCAGTGATACAACCAGCATTTATGACATCTTCAGCAACATTCAAATCAATAGCTTCGAGTGTAGCCAAAGCATTGCTTTGAATTTGGGTCAGACCTCTATATTGCCCTTCTCCTCTATTTGCACCCAGATTTCTCTCAAACACAATCACATCAAATCCCTTTTTTCTACCAACCTATCCTCCAATCCCACCCCAGCTACCAAAATTTTAAGATTTGGTGACTTGGGCGTTCTTAAATCTGAACCTTTTTCATGCTCAATTAAAAATATTCCTTGGAAAATCATACCTCTAACATATTATTCACATTATGGTCGATCAACTTATTTTTTGTTGCTTTTCTTACTATTGATAAGATATATGAGTCTTTCTATAATATGAAATTTCATGATATTATTTGGTGTAGCGTAGGTAAAGTGATTTAGCCAAAAAGAAGTGTGGTACTGTGAATGTTTATGGGTTAGGAACATGCATGGTGACGTATCCTAAAATTTATCCTCTCAATCTTCTATATTTTATATAATGCACCAAAAATCGATTTCATATGTCATAGGAAGCCAATGGAGATGTTTCATAGTTCATTTTGTGTCTTGCGAAGACACAACACTCTTAAGTAATGAAGATACTTCAGTTGTCAGTTCTACAAAATACAATGAAAAATTGCACCATCAACCAGTATTTTCCATCACCGCGAAGATCATACAAGTAATGGGAAGAAAAACTTGACTAATATCTCATAAGTACTATAAATTACATATGTTGGATCATAGCATCAATTGGAACAACATGGCAAAGATACAAAGTGATCTTAACCCTAGGAGTTCTATTATTAAACCAAGTAGTCTTTTATAAGACGACAAGAACTGAGTGCTAGACCGGAAGGAAAACTAATTTGATAGAAATAATGGATATTTTCTTTTTGTTAGAGCATCTCCAACAATTCGGAGTGCCGAAATTTAATTTTCCGCACTTCGAAATGTTGGAGCCCTCATTTCTGCAGCAGAAATGAGGGCAGGCGCCTGTTGAAACAGGCGCTTGGGCCTCAGGCGCCTGTTCAACAGGCGCCCGTGTTTTTAAAACATCGGGCGCCTATTGAGCAGGCGCCTGAAGCCCAGGCGCCTGACGATCGCGCCTATTTCAGGCGCTTTCCCCCCATCTCCCCCTCATTTCTACCTCTTCCATCCTCTTTTCAGTTAATTTTTTTATTTTACTTTGCGTCCAAATGCCGCCCCGTCCGGTCAAAACTGGTAGTCGCACCTTTTGATATACGACCGATGCCAATATCGGACTTGCTCATGTCCCTCCTGATGCTACCGTGACTCCAGACGATCTTCGATCCTTGCACGACTTACCCCCTACTGTTTCGTATCGACTTACTGCAGCTATAGCGACGCCACAGGTATACGTTTATTTCTTTGTTGCTTGATGAACAACCGTGTAACTATATATGTATGATAATTCTTTATTTATTTTAACATTAAATAATCATATATTTAGGTTCGTCACGTAGCGATGCGAGGAGTTGGTATAGGTGTATGTCTGAGTATTTTGATCAGTTACCGTAGCCGATTTTGGATAGGCTACATGCGTCACCTTTTGGTGAATTTCTAGATTTACCTAGATTTGCACATGTAGATCATTGCCTGGTAGAGGCCCTCACCGAGAGATGGCGGCCCACCATTCACATATTTTATTTCCTTGATTTTGAGCTAGGACTGACTCCTCTAGATTTTTATATGCTCACTGGCATAGAGGTTGGTCGACCGGACCGTCTCCCTGTTCCATTTGATAGTTCATTTGAGGAGTTCGAGTCATATTCATCTTATTTACCGACTATGGCCGATGAGGAGGTTAGAGGAGGAGCTGTTACTCTCCCTTGTTTGCAGCGGTATATAGCAGAGTACATGGTCGTTGAGGATATGCACACTCCGGTTATCCGTGCCTTCATATTATACCTTTTTGGGTCTACATTTTTTAGTAACAATAAGGGTACTATTAGGCTTGGTTTTTTGCCTGGATTAGTAGATGTGGATGGACTACATATACATGATTACGGTACTGCTATTATTGGTTATTTGTACGTAGCATTAGATAATTATCCGCTTCAGCAGTCTAGACAGATGTGTAGATTTTGGTACATTCTTCCATTTTGGTACTACGATTATAGTGCCAATATGCACCCCCGACTGATTGTAGAGGGGATGCCACACCTTATATTTACTTTCCTAGATTGCGTCGTTGGGGTCCTCCTATGCATTTGTTCCATGTTGCACAAGGGATGCACAATGAGTTGATGGAGGCTAGACAGCAGATGGATATGAGGCTTCGTGGTAACATTGTCGTTCGTCCATGGGATCAGTATTTACAGTTCCTAGAGCCCGGTCCTGATGTGTTATCCCAACTTTTGGCAAAGTCGAGATATCCAAAATTTTACTAAGAATCGATAATTATTATTCTTGAATATCAACTGTGCATTGCAGGATAACCATGGATATCGATAAATTTTGTCCGAGTCCGGATCGTGCCACAATTGACGAGACATGACAAGAAAAGCTGTAGAAGCCAGCGTTTCAAATTTCAAGTCAATCCGTGTTCGTACGCTCAAGTTATGATCGATTCAAGATAGAGGAGATAGCCCTTGTTCGAATCCATAGACAAGGGTTCCGTTCGTATCCAGCTAAGCTACTTCGTGTCCATCAAGTTGTAGTGCTTCGAATCCATGGAGTCATTCCACTTCGAATCCATCAGCTTGGAGTACTTCGAATCCATGAAGTTCGTACCCATCCTCATGTCTCAGCTCGATTCCATCTAGTTCGCACCCATCAGCGAGCAATAGTTCGAATCCATCAGACAACCGCTCTTCGAATCCATCCTGTAACCCCATTTCGTATCCATCGCCCAAAGCAACATGTTCGAGTCCATCAAGTCTCCTCTGCTTCGAATCCATCAGATGGCCAAACTTCGTATCTATCCCAATGGCCTTCCTTCGAATCCATGCAGTTACTCCACTTCGAATCGATCCTGTTACAACAGCTTCGTATCGATCGGCCAGAGCATACCACGATCGATACGAACGAGCCTCTGTTCGAATCCCTGAAAGCCCTCGAATCCACTAAGTCAAAGTGGCGAAGATCATGGAGTCGACCCAGTCAAACCGGAGTGAAAAGGGGATCGACACGAAGAATGCGCACCACGTCATCACGAAAGCACGTGGAACCATCGAGTCGAAGCCATCGATTCGAACAACATCGAGTCGAAGCAAGCAACCTGCCCGAGAATAACAATTTGAATCGGCCATATCTCGAGATCTACAAGTCCAAATGCAATAATTTTTTTACAGGAGCTTACATACGTGTTGAAGAATGTCCATGCCAAATTTCATCTCGATTGGATGATTTCTTGATCGATTCGAATGGAGTTCGAATCGATCCAAAGTGGGCCCAAATTTCCTGAGGCCGAGCATGTGGGCCCCCTCACGTGCCAGAAGTGTTCTACCGGATTTTTAGGAGAAATATCAGCCTCCTACACCTATAAATAGAGCCCCAGGTCATTCAGAAAAGGGGATGGGAATTCTGAAGCGCCAAGACTCTGCCGGATTCAATTCTATCATCGCTGTTGCATTCAAGTTTTAGAGCTATAATCCATTGTAACTTGCTGTAACCAACTGTAATCATCAAGGGAACATCAATAAAAAGAAAAACCTTTGAAGTGGACGTAGGCCGGAGACAGCCGAACCACTATAAATTGTGGGTCCTTGTTCATTATTTTTGCTGCTTGCTGCTTGCTTAAATATGTGATTTGTGTTTGAATATTGTTGATTTATACTCATACACTGGTGCTTTCACAACACTTGGGGTTTGTGACCAATTTTGGCGCAAACACTTTGGTGCTTTCACCGAGAAGGACTAGCACCCACTACACCAGATTCGGAATTCAGATTCAAGAGTTTGAAGAATCCCGATTCAGAGACAATGACTCGACAAACAAGACAAAGAGCTGATCGGAGCCAAAAAGGAGGGAGCCAAGAAGCATCCTCTGGAGCCGGAGAGGGACAGGCTTCGATGTATATCACTAGAGATGAGATGGAAGCTATGGCTAATTCATTACGCGAAAGCATAGTGAAGACTCAACAGGAGATGCTGCAGAATTTCCTCGAACAAATGAGGGCGGCGAATGTGAAAAACCTTGGACCAACTACAACGACTGCAAGTGGGGGACAAGGAATCAGGATTACAGAAGCTAATGAAGGTCAGGTTCAAGACCATAATGCAGGAGCTGAAGGTGATCAACAAGGGCTTGGTGGCAGACCCTCAGGGTCCGATACTGGAAGACCAATAGACGGAGCTCAACAAGCTGGAGCCGATGCGTACACTAACGAGCCACCCGAAGAGTATGTACTAGAATTCCCTTCAAGGCTTGGGGGGCAGGACAGGAATGTGGCCAGGGGTCAAGCGCTGGACGGAGATGAGAGAATGATTGGTCTAATGCGACGAATCATGAGAGGAGGATTGTCTGGCGGAGGGTTGGAAGAAGTCAGTCGGAGTCCGTTCACTCCAAACATCAGAAATGCAAGGAACCCCCCAAAATTCAAACTACCAGTGCTAGATCCTTACGACAGGAGGTCAGACCCGACCATGCACATCACCAGATATATTAGGCACATGGAAGTGCTAGGAGCATCTGAGGAAGTGATGGCTCGATGCTTCCCTTTATACTTGTCGGATTTGGCTGCGCTTTGGTTCAGGCAACAAGAAACTGGATCAATCAGAACATGGGGCGAGCTTGTAGACTGCTTCATGAGACAGTTTAGGGTCCCTGTGACGCGACCCAAGAGTGTGATGACTTTAGCCTCGATAAAGCAAAGGACCGGAGAGTCCATAAAAGATTTCTTATTGCGATTCAATGCAATGGTGGCTTCTGTAGATCGCCCGGATCCATCGATGATTTTGATGGCGGCGGTGGCAGCGGTTGGCGAAGGCACCAAATTTAAAGATTCTCTGACTAAAGATCCACCGTAAGATCTCGGATAGTTCTATCACAAAGCTGAAAAGTTCATCCGATTAGAAGAATCACGGGCCGAGAGGCAGGAAACAAACGCCGTGCAAAGTGAAGGAACCTCCACAGAGCAGCCCGGAGTAGATAAAGGAAAGAGGAAACAGGATGACAGATACGATGGTCCAGATAAACGGAAGAAATTTCGGGAACCTAGATTCAGGCAGTACACAGATTTGACTATAGGCCTGGAACGAATTTACACTGATACTCGGGGGCAACTCCCTTATCGAAAGCCACCTAGGAGAGATCCTACTGAGCGGGAGCGCAGAACTGGTAAATACTGCCTATTCCATGAGCTGGATGGGCACACTACCGATGAATGCTGCCACTTGAAAGATGAGGTGGAAGAACATGCCAGGAGTGGTAGATTGCCACAATATGTCAGAGAATGGACAGCGGCGACAAGGCCTGAACAACTACCGCCCCCATCTAACAGGAACGATCCTGGATCGGGATCACAACTCGTCATCCACTGATTAAAGATGGCAGGGGCCAAGTCCAGGATTTGGATTTCGGTCGAATAATTTTGTTTAGATTTGTTTTTTGGAATAAATGGCTACTCCACTTACTCATGTACGGGAACCGGAGAGATCCCTAGACATGCTCTGAGATGGAGATAGACCGATATGCCCGGAGAGGCGATGTTTAGCTTTATCCTGATGTTTGAGATTGAACATTTAGGACCTTAATTTGAATAAATAAATTTGAATCTCTTGAAATAAACCTTTGACCGGAGAGTTAAACGAGGAGCATTAAATACCAATATAAAAATGATCGCTTTATGACCCTACCCGGAGAGGCGGGGTCCGGGGTGCAAGAAGTGAGTTGCTTCGCCGGAGCGACAGGATCAACTCACTTAAGAACTGTTTCCCCTTCACCGGAGAGTGACAGTATAGGATTCAGCAAGAGCCTAGAGAGGCTATGATCGGTCTAGAACGACCAAGACATCGTTGTACGTCCTAACCAAGATCGGAGTGCAAGGAATAGAAGGCAACGCCAGAGTGCAATAGGATCTTTCTATTCAATCGCTAAGTCGGGAATGGGCTTGACAAGGGTCCAGAGTGACCATCGATAGTCCAGAGAGGCTGAAGAATTTCGTTATTAACTTCCACTGGAAGGGATTGATAATAACTTGGCTCCGAACAGCCATGAACTTGATTGATAATACTACAGCTGCGAATGAAACGTGAATTTACTACACTCGATTTAAGACTGTTCAAAACATACCTTTTACAAAAAGGCATGTTTTGGGGGGAAAAGTGTTATCCCAACTTTTGGAAAAGTCAAGATATCCAAAAATTTACTAAGAATCGATAATTATTATTCTTGAATATCAACTGTGCATTGCAGGATAACCATGGATATCGATAAATTTTGTCCAAGTCCGGATCGTGCCACAATTGACGAGACATGACGAGCAAAGCTGTAGAAGCCAGCGTTTCAAATTTCAAGTCAATCCGAGTTCGTACGCTCAAGTTATGATCGATTCAAGATAGAGGAGATAGCCCTTGTTCGAATCCATAGACAAGGGTTCCGTTCGTATCCCGCTAAGCTACTTCGTGTCCATCAAGTTGTAGTGCTTCGAATCCATGGAGTCATTCCACTTCGAATCCATCAGCTTGGAGTACTTCGAATCCATGAAGTTCGTACCCATCCTCATGTCTCAGCTCGACTCCATCTAGTTCGCACCCATCAGCGAGCAATAGTTCGAATCCATCAGACAACCGCTCTTCGAATCCATCCTGTAACCCCACTTCGTATCCATCGCCCAAAGCAACATGTTCGAGTCCATCAAGTCTCCTCTGCTTCGAATCCATCAGATGGCCAAACTTCGTATCCATCCCAATGGCCTTCCTTCGAATCCATGCAGTTACTCCACTTCGAATCGATCCTGTTACAACAGCTTCGTATCGATCGGCCAGAGCATACCACGATCGATACGAACGAGCCTCTGTTAGAATCCCTGAAAGCCCTCGAATCCACTAAGTTAAAGTGGCGAAGATCATGGAGTCGACCCAGTCAAACCGGAGTGAAAAGGGGATCGACACGAAGAATGCGCACCACGTCATCACGAAAGCACGTGGAACCATCGAGTCGAAGCCATCTATTCGAACAACATCGAGTCGAAGTAAGCAACCTGCCCGAGAATAACAATTTGAATCGGCCATATCTCGAGATCTACAAGTCCAAATGCAATGAAATTTTACAGGAGCTTACATACGTGTTGAAGAATGTCCACGCCAAATTTCATCTCGATTGGATGATTTCTTGATCGATTCGAATGGAGTTCGAATCGATCCAAAGTGGGCCCAAATTTCCTAAGGCCGGGCATGTGGGCCCCCTCATGTGCCAGAAGCGGTCTACCGGATTTTTAGGAGAATTATCAGCCTCCTACACCTATAAATAGAGCCCCAGGTCATTCAGAAAAGGGGATGGGAATTCTGAAGCGCCAAGACTCTACCGGATTCAATTCTATCATCGCTGTTGCATTCAAGTTTTAGAGCTATAATCCATTGTAACTTGTTGTAACCAACTGTAATCATCAAGGGAACATCAATAAAAAGAAAAACCTTTGAAGTGGACGTAGGCCGGAGACAGCCGAACCACTATAAATCGTGTGCCCTTGTTCATTATTTCTAAATTGCTGCTTGCTGCTTGCTTAAGTCTGTGATTTGTGTTTGAATATTGTTGATTTATACTCATACACTGGCGCATTCACAACATTTGGGGTTTGTGACCAATTTTGGCGCAAACAATCATCCACTCACTTTTCAGTTTTCCATGTCGCGATGCAGGATTTGCTTTTAGGTTCCTACATGTCCATTCATATAGTATTTAGGGGAGCGTGTTGGCTACAGTTGTATGGTATAGTTCACATTCCATCAGATCCGCTACCATGGGATGATATGTATGGTGATATTAGGGGTGGACCAACTTATATTCTTGTGATGAGGGGTGCGGGATGGGTGGATGGTGAGCCTTTTATAGTTCTTGGAAACTTTGATTTGTACTGGGCTCAAGTAGCCCTACGTGCTTATGCGTTGCCTGATTATATTCGGGGTTTGAACTCCGATCATATTGGTCCGCCTACCTCTTCCGGTAGAGTTCCACTACTGCCTGCCACTTTTGAGCCTACATCATCTCAGTACACGAAGCCTCCTACTTTCGACCTCCCTCCTCATTCGTTTAAAGCGTATGATGTACATGGTCAGGTGGTGGAGTATCCCTTGCAGTATCCTACAGATGACGGTATTACGGGTGTACCATCCGCCGGATTGTATCAGCCTCATCAGGTTTGTACGAGTTATAATTGTTCTGTAAATTACTTGTCATTATATTCTCCACCTATGTATAATTTTTCTTGTGCGCATATCAGTATTCTCAGTACATGGATTATGGTAGACGGATGATTGCTGCATTTGAGCGTATGACGCTCAATTATACATAGATGATGTATCAGAGTTACCAGACTACGGTCCAGCAGCAGCAGACTCAGTATGATGCACATATACAGGGATTACGGACCCAGATTCAGCAGCTTCAGGAGCAGCTCCATGCCGGACCTGAGCCTCACGACTTTGATGACGTCAACGATGATAGTGACGACGATAGGAGACGATGAGGAGATTGATAGCGGTTCCGATCACATAGACTGATGTGCTGCATTTTGATGTTTTAGACTATGTTATTATTTTTCACACCTTACATTAGCTGGTTTCATATTATGTTGGTGATGATGCTACTGTTATATGTGATTGTCTATATGTTATGGCATTATGTTGATTACATTTAATGTTGAGTATTGCATTGTGTTGATTCTAATTTACGCTTGTTTATTATTAAGCGTATATGAAGTCAAAATGTTGAAGTAACAAACATGGTTGTGTTTGTTTGTCAAATTTTTTATGGATGTTTGACACGTGGACGTTAATATCATGCTTCATTTTTTTGATGCGGATCACGACCTCTTTATTTAAGATAAATTGTTATATTCTAATGTCAAAACATTTAAAAGTTCGGTAAATTCAATCAATGTGTAACATAATATTTTTGGATACAGAACTGAAACTGTTAGTAATTTTTTTTATACAAACTGATCAGATGTGCGATGATGAAGAGATAATGGAAACTCAGTTTTGGGACACTATTGCTGAATTTTACAATAGCAATGTTGAGTGTAGAAGTAGATGTACGAAGGTAGGATTGAGGACTAGTTATGGGAACTTCTGCAATGCCTGTACGCGTTACAATACGGTTATTAATTAGGTTATATTTGAAAATTTGTTTGAACCAACCTGTTCCACATTTGAAGGTCGTTACTTTCTCAAATATCACAGCACATTCACTGGATATGAGGCTTATATCATACGTCAAAATTGGCTAGAACGATTTGGATATCCATAATTTGAGTGTATTATTGTTGAGTGTATTATTGTTTTTGTGTATGCATATTTATTATTGTCTTGTTTATGAGTAATTTAACTTTCTACTATATTGTCAAATCAAAATACAGTGCTCATATTTAAACATAAATAAATTTTAACATTCACACGTTTCAATAGATACGTAAGAGCTTTTCTTCTCAAACACATAGTTCAGTTCTCCGCTCCTTCAATCTTCTAATCCTCATACCAATGCCTTCATGGTCATCATCAATTGACTCTGATGCTAGGTACGTTCCGACGGAAAGCGAATACACCGATGAAGATTGGAATATTAATTACCAAGACCAGCATTACGAGGACGTTGCTCGTGAATTCTCAAATCTTGACCAACTCACACTTCAAGAAGATGTTCAACCTGTACGAACAGTTGGTTCATCAACAACCACAGGAGGTTGAACAAGTACCAAATTTGCAACCTTCGGTTGAACAAAAGGTTGACTCTTACACAGTATTTTGCCACTGTGGTTATAAGGTTGAAGTTGTGGTTAGAGCTGATGGCGAAGATATTGGTCGTCGAATCCATCTGTGTCCTTTCTGGCCATAAGGGTGCAATTATACAGAATGGGTTGATGAACGGCTATGCCGAAGGGCCATAACATATGCCAACACATTGGAATGAGAAATAAGATATCTCTGAAATTTCATGCAGACTTTCAATTTGACCGTAACCTGTAGTTTCTTAGTGTCAGTTCTAAGTCCTAATCGGGGTATTTTTGTTGGTTGTATTATTGTGGAGTGTATTATTATGGAGTGTATTATTGTTTGTGTATGTATTGTCGTTGACTATATTAATGTTTGGGTGTTTCAATAATATTATCTTGTTTCTTTCTATATTATTGCGTTAAGAACATGGCTACAGTTGTATGATGGGATGAGACACTGCATCAACAATCAATAGTGTAGGGAGGGGACAAGATAGTGCAGACGTGACACTGCAGATAAGACACTGCATCAACAGTTAATAGTGTATGTTAAGAACATGGCTATAGTTGTATGATTGGATGAGACACTACATCAACAATCAATAGTGTTTAGATGGGACGAGACATGCAGCCGTGACATAAATGGAATCTACTTTATAGATTGTGGTTGAATTTAATTAATGCTACCCGCATGTGATTGTTTGTTTTGTTATGAAAGCCAGCATGTGATTTAATGTATAAATAGCCTGTTAGATGCTGAGAAGTATTATTGCTCGTTCTTATTTCATACAATTTCAAATATAACAAATAGTGGCAGAAGATTGCATATTTTTTGATGATAAGGACGACAAATTTGATGAAATGATGGTAGATCATTTTCGTCGCGAAAAGGAACTAATAAGTATAGCTGCACTATAGGTTGGTCAATCGAGCAGGCAATATGGTGGATCAGTTGTTGGTCATCGGTATAAAAATCGTAGACATTCATGGCACAACGACAGACTGATGGAAGACCACTTTGTTCGAAATCCTACTTACACAGATGTTGATTTTAGAAGAAGATTTCACATGCGGTGTCCTCTGTTTTTTAGAATCCTACAATGTATCAAGCAGCATGACAAATATTTTATCTTAAAACCCAATGCATCTCGTACAATGGGATTGACTGGAATTCAAAAAATGAGAGCTGCACTAAGAATGCTTCCATATGCAGGAGTGGTGGACGCGCTTGATGAAAATTTGAAAGTGGCGGAAAGCACGGTAGTAGAGTGTTTGGAGCATTTCTGTCAAGCTATCGTGGACATTTACGGTGATCAATACTTACGCAGACCGAACGAGGCGGATATAGTAATGTTATTAAATATGCATGGTTGTAGAGGTTGGCCTGGAATGTTAGGCATTATAGACTACATGCATTGGGAGTGGAAGAATTGTCCAAAGGCATATGCTGGAGCTTATCAGGGTAAGTCTCGTATGTCATCTATTATTCTTGAAGCCGTAGCGTCGTATGACTTATGCAAATGGCATGCATTTTTTGGAATGCGGGGTTCGAACAATGATCTTAACGTAGTCGAACGATCTACGCTGTTCAATGATTTAGCAAACGGTAGATCAACTCCTTGTACCTTTACTTTAGGAGGTAACATGTACGATCATGGATATTATCTTGGCGATGGTATATATCCTAAATGAAGTACCATTGTCAAGGCAATTCCTAACCCACAAAACAATAAACAATCAAAGTTTGCAGCGATGCAAGAAGGCCAGAGGAAGGACGTTGAAAGAGCATTTAGGGTTCTTCAGTCTAGATTTGCCATAGTCAGTAATCCATGCAGACTCTGGTCACCAATGAAAATGACCAAAATAATATACACTTGTATTATTTGACATAATATGATTATAGAGGATGAAAGAGACATGGAAGAAGATTACTTTTACGAGGGTAGTCCAACACCACCGCGCGTTTGGCGCAACGATATCATTGGAAGCGCACTAGAACTCAAGTTTCACGTAGAAAGCCAAATGTCCTACCGTAGTGTTCAACTGCATCGAAGACTGCAAAATGATCTCATAGATCATCTTTGGAGGTTTTTTTGGAAATCAGTGAAACCATATTTCTGCTGTTACTTTTCCTACTACTGTTTATGTTGTTGTTACTTATTATTGTTATTGTAGTCTGTTTATGTTTAATTAACGTAATGTTGTTATAATCTTTTGTCAGTGTAATGCAATTTCAATGAAAATACTTATATTAATAATTGCTTGCATTCAGAACACAATACAAATAACGGTAATTAATAGATACAAAGGTTGTAGAAACGGCAATTCATTTAATGACCCTCTTCAGGTCTACGCCTTATAATTTCTCTCCTTCTTTGCTCCGTATGCTCCAGTTGTTCTGCAGACATGTGTGACGTATCCATGAACATTATTGCATCTCCATCTCTTTGCTGGTTTCCAGCAAGATGTTGATCCATTCTTGATAACTTTTCTTGGTGTTGAATTGCTCGAGTTTCCATTGCCCGGTTAAATCTATCTTCAGATTCAACTAGGAGTTTTTTAATTTCTACTTGATCCGCTCCAGCAATCTGCTTCTTTTTGGTTGCTTTTGCTCCTTGTGGCCTAACAAAATGATCTTCAGTTGGGGTTGGGTCTTCTTCTGATCCTAAACCGTAGCTTCCTAACGATTCCCTAGGACTAGAGCTTTTTTCAACTCTAGGCGTTTTACCCCGACCATTGTTTGATTGAACTTGTTAAACAGTTTTATGAAGCGATGATTTCCATTTAACGTGCTCAACTAACATGTCATAAACATGCATGAACTGATAAAAATGTGGTGCTTGTTTACGATCAGGTTTATAGATTTGTTTGAACAACTTGTTTGCGGCCATTCTCTGTTAAAAAAATAACCAGTATAATTAGAGAACTATGATAAAAAGTAGAACACTGAAATTATATTAAAGCTTACCAAATGCGTTTCATTTCCAAATCCACTAGGATTCGTTTTCTTTAGCTTGAAAATTTGAGAATCGAACGTTTGCATTTGATGATTTATTTTTCCATAATGACCTTTGACTGAAGATAGCATTCTTTTCCGATCGATGTTCTTCCGATTGTAGTAATTTGTAATTTTTCCCCAAAAAGTCTCACCACTTTGATCGGTCCCTCGAATATGATCGACTGAGAGTGCACAACAAATGTAGCAAAGATCGTAGCCTTCCGCAACGCTCCAACTTGCATTAGTTACTTCTTCCCCAATCGAAACCATAACGTCTTGTAAGTTGTAGTCTTCAAAACTGGACCTTGCAGCATCGACATGGAAATCAGAGTACAATTTTAGTTTAGATTAGTGGTAGTAAAAAATTGTGATGGAGGAAGGAAATTGGTTGTGAAGGGAAGAAGAGGGGGGAGTTGTATTCGAAGGGGAAATAAGGCCGTTGGGAGATGACCGTTGGAGGGGGATTATGTGGGCGCCTGTTGAACAGGCGCCTCATTGTGAGGTGCCTGCTCAACAGGTGCATGGTATCCAGGCGCCTGTTTAACAGGCACCTCGCCGAATTCCCCTTTTCTACACTACAACCCCCCTTTCTGCACTATCACATATTCTAGAACCCTGTTGGAGTGCTTCCAGAGTGCGGATTTGAGAATTTGCAACCTTTTGGAGATGCTCTTAAACTTTTATCCACTTAGGAATCTCAAGCCGTTGTTTATTGATTCTAACCCAAATCATGTGTTTTGTCTAAGTTAGTTAGGAACCTTAAGCTTTTGTCTATTTTACATATGTTAGTGTAGTTATTGTAATAAATACATTCAATATTATGTAGAGATATAAATATATTCTTCAAAGATGTGCTTTTTACCCAACTAAAATTTTCAAGTGATTTGAATTGGATTGTGTAGATTATATAATATCAAGTAATAATTAATGGTTTAAAAAGGTAAATTACTTAATTGCATTAACTTTGATTTTGCTCATGATATAAGTTATAATGATAATTTAAATGTGAGAATTGTTACTGTAATATTAGATGAGCTAATATTTTAATATTCTAACTCATTTCATGGTTAAATGAGCCGATTACTTTTAAGGTGGTGTTATACAGCAGGTTTTAACAAAAGTACTATGCATGATAATATTCTTCGAGTTATTGTCATCTATGCGACAAAGATATTCTTAAGAATATCTAAAATTGAGAACTCCTAAATATTCACAAGCATAGTTGGAATAAATTTAGTGATTATATATAAGGCAGTGTTCATCAAATTTAAAACCCATGACCAAGTTTAATCACATTTTATATGCCTATGTCCATCAGACATCCATGCTATAAGTAAATATAGACCTAACTCCCACCACTCTTCAATCCAAACCCTAATCATCACTAAGTAACTCCAATATCCTTCTCTTCCCTTCAAACCTCTTAATCTAAACACCATTTTTTTCTTCTAAATCTCTTCTTCGATTTTTATTTCAAAAACAAAACAAATCAGATTAAAAGAGAGTGAGAGAGAGAATCAGTTGAAAGAGAAAGAGAGGAAGGGAGAATGGAAAACAAATCAAGACTTAGAGATCTAGGAAAGATGGTATGCAAATATTAAAGAGAGGGGAAAGTTTTAATAATATGAGCGAATCTATTATGATGTGTTATGATGTAAAATAAGTAGCCAAATTTCTTTTATACATCTATCTAAATTAAAAATATGGTTTTTGAATTTGAATTGACAATTTTGACTGAAAATAATATGGATTGAAAAGGTGGAGAAATCTGGGTAGTAATTTAATAATTTAATTATTGAAACATAGGTTCATGGTAAAATAATGAATTTCACTTCTAAACATATACATTTGGTTGGTTTATGTAATATAATTGAACCAATAAAAGTAGATCTATATGTATATTCCTTGAATCACCTAGATTTGATTATATTGAAATAGGCTTGAGTATACATGGATAAATGGTTGAATAAATGTATATAACCAAATAGATAAGCTACATGAATCAAATATGAATAAGGTTGAAATTTTAGTCGAAATACTTACTAAAACCGAACTTTTTAGCTATACATAAATCTATAACAAAAATGAACAAAATAGAGAAGAAGAAATAAAAGGAAAACATCAAAAATGATGAAATATACCTAGGTTGTACATTAGAATTAACCAGATATCTATATTCTTTTACAATGCAAAACAGAAAGGAAATAGTTCAATACCGGCACGATTCAAATGTTTGAGCTTGTATCCAGACATCTGGAATAGAAATTTGACTTTGATTATATGGTAAGATGTCTGAATGCCCGTAGTTTGTTTGGTACAGAGAATCAGATGTCTCAACCAATATCTAGATGTTTTAACTAAGGTCAGAAGTCTGAATATACCATTTAGACATCCGAATAGTTTAACCAAGCCCAGATTAACCTAGACCTGTTGTAGGTCAAGTAGGATGGATAGGGAAAAATATTCCCACTTTCTCGACTTACAGGAGTTCACGTAGCTGCATGGAGCTATGCAACAAGCATAATTGGTTTAACACATCAAGACATACCTAGATTCAAACTTCATGGCATGCATTACGTGACATTCAACAGGGCATCCTATTATAACGCAATTAGATGTTCTTATCATTATCTTACCACACCCGGTTGCATGTTTTATGCGCTGGACAATAGGGAAGGCGACAGAGATATCCATAACAGTAGGGCAGTACAATCGGGCAAAGTGATTGGACCTATGGGGGGTCGTATTGTTAAATGGCCTCTTTAGCTTTAGGTTGAGTGGTATAGAGTGTAGGACATATTTACTATTCAGAAGGTTACACGAATGCTTTGGTAAGTTATAGATCTTCGGGTTGTATACTCAGTGTATGCCTAGGCATTGTGGTGTTTGCTCAATATGTATGTGCAGATTAAGCGGTTTACCATTTAGAATGTTAGTTCAACATATGGTTAGGTGGTTTGCTATCAAGACCACATACTAGGGATATTCCTAGGTTTACTTAGTTTCTGTATGTCTGATCTTAGGGTGGAAATTCTCATTAATTGAATTTGGGGTTAGGCGTATTAGGGGTAGTTACTCCATAGCGCGTAAGTTGACAACTTCTTATATAAAGTACATGAACATAAATGAAAAACCCTAGGTTATATAAATTATAAATCCAATATAATTAATTTCTATTATCCCATCTTTTGGTTAGGCTGGGATACCATGAATTTAGCTAAAACAGATAGTTATCAGGATTGGAGATCAGTTGTATTTGAGACTATGGACGATAGTTGAATGGATTTGGATGAACAACACTCGAAAAATGACTAAGTATGGAATTAACACTTCACTTAGGCAAAAGATTAGATCCCCAATTTCTGACCCAATCAAGGCGTGATTTGTATGGAATCACAATGAAGGCCTCATAAGGCTACATTTCAAATTTCAAGTCGATTGGAGTTCGTATGCTCGAGTTATGGACAAAAGAAGATGGATCGGTGTTGACGGATCAGTAGTAATTTGCTTGGGGTCGAACCTGGGAAAATTTGCTACTTGCTTGGAGTTGGATGCATGTTTTCTTATAGTTTTGTTAGAGAAAACGATCGGCACCAATCGTTTTTTACTTAGAGTCGGATACGTGTTTGCTTGGAGGTTCCTCGGAGAAATACAATCGACAGCAATCGTTTTTCGCGCTTGGAGTCAGAATCATGTTTGCTTGGAGAAAATTTGAATTTTACCCAAATCTAACCCTAGGACAGAGTTTTCCGCACCTATTTCGAGTCAGAAAGGTGACTACTTCATGTCTCGTTTTGGGTCAACCATGAAGTGGGTTTTTCGATGACCATTTTGACGATTTTCTACGATGATCGATCCATAACTCAAAATCTACAACTCCATTATACAGAAAACTTTGGGAGCGTGGACTAGAGGTAAGGAGGATGCACCACAATGATCGTAGGTCAATAAGCAAGTGATAACGACAGGTATGTATCGTTTTAGAACAATCGGGCATGATCGATCTTAAGCACAAACAACTCAACTCAACTCCTCGGAATCTTACAAATGGTAAGTCAAAATGGCACAAAATTTGGATAGCAAGTAGCTAACATCATAGGGGGCCTACTAGAATGATTTCACCCCAAAAGGAGTTAATATGAATGATCAATACCGATTGTTTTTTGGCGAGTGGTCCCAAATTTTTTAGGTGGGGTCGTCTGGACCTAGAGGTTCTTTTGGCAAAATTTCAGCTCGATCCATGCACGTCTTCACCTATAAATACAGCAGACTTAGCCCATTACAAGGGATCTTCTTCTTCTGGATCTTCTTTTGGCTATCTTTCATTACTTCTTATCTCTTCCTCCATTAATGTTCTAAGGCTAAAAACTATTGTATTTGTAATCCTACAGTATAATAAAAAGATTATTGGAGTAGACATATGCTGGATTTGCCGAACCACTATAAAACTTGCATGTTCATTTACTTTTCTGCAATTTATTCTGTGATCAATGAATCTATATTTTTCCGTTTGGATCTAAATATTGGATAGTGTGCTTTCATATATAACTAAGTGTTGGTGACCATTTTTGATGCTAACATTTTGGTGCTTTCACTGAAAAAACTAGCCCCCGTGGATTTTGGGTTCATATTTGGGATCGATTAGAGAGCTTAGAATTGGAGCAATGGTGAAACCATCAATAAGGAGACAAGTAGCAGATAGGAGCCATCATGAAGGGAGCCAGGAGGCTTGCTTAAGAGCCGGAGCTAATCAAACCTCCGCCTACATCACTTAGGAGGAGACGGAAACGATGGTGAATGCTATGGTAGAGTGGATGTTGAAGGGGCAAGAGGAGATGATGCAAAATCTAGTCTGAAAGATCGAACAAGCTAGAGCATAAAACTAAGGGAATAGAGTAGCAGGAGCTAATGGAAAATTGGATCAAAGGGTTAAGATAGTAGGGACCATTGGAAATCAGAACCATGATCATGGAAATGAAGATAACAGGTAGCTGGATGGAGTGGAGTAGCCGGGGGTAGTCCTCGGCCAAAATAGAGTGATCGGTACCAATCCACCGGTATGGATTAGCATCGATCGATCAAGACTTGGGGCATCCCCGCTGTCAGGCTGGATCGATCCCAGGTGGGGTATTGGATAATGCTGAGATGTTTGGTGTCTATCGGAATGCAGATGTGCGTAATGAGGAGTGTATACCAGGATTCCTCTATGGACTTAGGGGGTAGTTTGGAAATGACAATCAGAGATAACCTTTGGGAGACAATGGCAAGTTTATGGAAATGATTAGACGGGCTATGGGAGGAGGATTAGCGAATAGAGATCTAGAAGATATAAATAGAAGTTCCTTTACTCTTAATATCAAGAATGCTAGGAATCCACTAGAATTCAAACTACCAACGCTAGAAGTTTATGACGGAAAGTCGGATCCAACTATGTATATGATGAGGTATATACGGCGTATGGAAGTACTGGGGGCATCATAAGGTCCTGCCATGATGGTTCCTCCTGTACTTAATGGATGTAGCTGCGCTATGGTTTAGACGGTTGGAAAGCAGTTCTATTAGCACATGGAAAGAATTGGTCGAAAGATTTATGAAGCAGTTTCGGGTTCACGTTATGAGACCTAAGAATGTGATGACACTGACATCAGTAAAATAGTGGGAAGGAGAATCACTCAAGAATTTCTTAACCAGGTTCAATGCGATAGTTGTTTCGGTGGATCGACTAGATCCATCGATGGTATTGATAGTGGCAGTGTCAGGAGTTGCAGATAATTCAGATTTTAAGATATGGGATCCATTGATGGATCTCGGGAAATTCTAGCATGAAGCAAAAAGGTTTCTATACTAAGAAAATGTGAAAGCTAATAGAGAGGCAATGTAAGTTAATACGGTACGGGGTAGAGAACCACCTGGTGAAAGCTCAGAAAAGGATAAGGGTAAACAGAACATGGACAATAGCTTTGATGGATCGATGCGGTAGAGGGGAGAAACCAAATTCACTTCTTACTTGAAATTGAATGAAACCCTAGAACAGATACATTTGGATACTCGAGGACGTCTTCCGCATCAAAGGCTGGCAAGGAGGGAACCCTCTAAACATGAATGGACATCTGGAAAGCACTACCTATTACATGAGCTAGATGAGCACAATAAAAATAATTGTAGGAATTTGAAGGATATCATTGAGGAACACATGAGGAATGGTCAGTTACAACATTACGTAAGGACGTGCTACGGTGGTGGAATAAGAGCAGCCACCATCCACGAATGGAAGTGGCACTGGATCAAGGCATCGTTATCAACTTGTCATCAACTGGTCATGATGGCATGGAATAAGTTAACAAACTCCGTAGTAGGATGGATAAGTCACTTACACATGCACAAGATCGAGGACGATCCCTAGGCATGCTACGAGATGATAAACTGTAGTGCTTGGGTTTGTGAAATTTGGTTTTTTTCTTCTTGCTTGTTTCGAACTCTTGTTTTTCTACTTTTGTTTGAACTCCGGTTTATTGGTTGTATGGACTCTGATTTTACATTTGGCAAAATGGATTTACGAATGCTTAAATTTGGATCATTATAATAGACAACACATGTCATGATTGTGGTCTTGTGCGAAGAGACATGATAACAACACAAGTTATGGGTGTTTTCATTGGGTAAACATGAAGAAACAGACTTTGCAACATGGATTAAGTCATCGACTGGGTATCGAGGCCAAAGAATAAAACCCTACAGGTCATCAGGTATAGAGCATGCCTCACAAGGGGTAGATCGCTTAGCTCGAATGCAATGGATCGACCTACTCAAGTCGTCGAGAATGGATTATGTCAACAGGGATCTGGAGAGATCAAGGTTGTTAGGTATGGACTATGCCTGGCAAGGGGTAGGTCGATTTGCTTGAACACGATGGATCGATCTACTCAAATCATCGAGTATGGATTGTGCTCAACAAGGATACGGAGAGATCAAGGTCATCAGGTATGGACTATGCCTTGCAAGGGGTAGTTCGCTATGCTCGAATGCGATGGATCGGCCTACTTAGGTCGTCGAGTACGAATTATGGTCGGTAAGGATCTGGTGAGATCAAAAATTTAGATTAGGATAACAACCTGAAAAGTTCATGGGTTTGGATATCGGTTTCGAACAAAAATGAATTTGGATTTGGATTGATGTGGATTCAGATAAAACAATTTGGAGAGACCTTGGATTTTGGATTGGAAAATACGACTATCAATTGATTATGGATTTCAGATTTTGGATTTATAGTAAATCAAAACATGCCTTCCAACTATAAGGCATTTTTTAGGGGGCAAATGTTATCATATCTTTTGGTCAACCCCTACGAACTCAGCTAAAAGATACGGTTATTAGGATTGGAGATCGGTTGTATTTAAAACTATCGATGATAGTTAAATGGAGTCGGATGAACAAAACTCAAAAAAGGGCTAAGTATGAGACTAGCACTATAGCTAGGCAATGGATCGGATCACCAATTTATGACCTAATCAGCACGCGATTGGTATGGAGTGACAAGGAAGGTCCCATATGGCTACATTACAAATTTCAAGTCGATAGGAGCTGGTATGCTCGAATTATGGGCAAAAGAAGATGGACCAGTGTTGACGGATCAGTGGTAATTTTCTTGGAGTTGGACTCGGGAAAATTTTCTACTTTCTTGGAGTTGGATGCATGTTTGCTTGGAGAAAAACAATTGGCACTGACCGTTTTTTGTGCTTGGAGTCGGATACGTGTTTGCTTGGAGGTTGCTTGAAGAAAAACAATCGGCACCAATTATTTTTCGTGCTTGGAGTAAAAATCACGTTTGCTTGGAGAAAATTTGGATTTTCCTAAGTCTAACCCTGGGTCCGAATTTTCAGCACCTATTTCGATTCAGAAAGGTGATTACTTTGGGTCTCGCTTAGGGTCAACCCTAAAGTGGGTTTTTCGATGACCGTTTTGGCAATTTTCGACGATGATCGATCCATAACTCAAAATCTACAACTCCATTACACATGAAACTTTGGGAGCATGGACTAGAGGTAAGGAGGACCAACCATAACGATCGCACCTCAAAAGGACTAAGTGGGAATGATCAATACGTATTGTTCTATAGCGACCGACCATGATCGATCTTCGGCACAAACAACTCAACTCCACGGAAAATGCAATATCTTACAGAGGGTAAGCTAGAATGGCACAAAATTTGGAGAGCAAGTAGCTAACATCATAGAGGACCTATTAAAATGATTGTACCCCAAAAGGAGTTATTTTGAATGAGTGGTTTTAATCGTTATTTGGTGAACAATCGACCCAAATTTTGTGGGTCGGGTCATCTAGGCTGAGAGCTTCTTCTAGCGAAATTTCAGCCCGACCCATGCACTTCTTCACCTAAAATTACAGCGGACTTGGCTCATTGCAAGGGATCTTCTCTTTTGGATCTTCTTTTAGCTCTCCTTCATCACTTCTTATCTTTTTCTCAATTAGTTTTCTAAGGCTAAATTAACTTTATTTGTAATCCTACAGTATAATAAAAAGATTATTGCAGTGGACGTAGGTCGGAGTTTGCCGAATCATTATAAGACTTGCGTGTTCATTTACTTTTTTGCAATCTATTCTACGGTCTATGGATCTATATTTTTCTATTTGGATCTAACTATTGGATATTGGTGCTTTCACATACAACCGAGTGTTGGTGACCATTTTTGACACTAACACTTTCCAACACTGTGCCACTAGTAATATGTTTCGCTCAAAAACCTTGTATGATCCCATTCTTTTCTCCATCGTTGTCTCTATTACAGAAGGAAGACTGGTAGATGAATTGGCCAGGATAATGCGCGTGGAGGAAGTGACTTGGTGCTCCAAACATATATTTATTTATAATTACTTCTCTATGTACTAATATTATATTATACCTTTCAATCATCCTCTTATTGTATTGTCATTTGGAGACACTCTTTCTCATTTACTGTATATGCCATGTTTATGTTGAGGCTACTATTTGATTCTGTTATTTTCAGTGCTTATATTTTATTTCCTTCCGCTGTGAGATCTAGAAGTTAGACATGTTTAAAAAAAATTATTTGTCTCTGTATCATGTAACTCTAAAAACCAACGATTCATACTTCTTGGTGCAACATGAGTTCAAAAGCGACTTTTGGGGCTTGGATTGGTGTGTCTGAAAGCACCAGTTATTACACCTAATATTTGAGCCCAGGTTTAGGATTCCTTAAGGATTAGGCGTGTATTAAGGGAATGTGTATATTTTTAAATTTTGTATATCTATACATGTAAGTATAACATAAACACATCCATTTTTGTAATGCTTAATACTATATAAGGAAAGTTGCTAAAATTCCTAATCATGGATAAATGAGATGAGCAATCGAACTCGAAGTGGTTTTGGTGAAGTAACTAAGGTTCCAAGCATGAACGTTTCTATATGGTTCCACCAGTATGTTCAACTAAGAGGTCAGACTAAATTTAACTCCAATGGAGGACCCATAACATAAGAGTTAGGTGCGCCTTTGGCTCTTTCACCTACTTTAGAATTTCCCAAGCTATGATGGAATTTCCAGAGTCTAGGTGGAAAGTATTATTTTGGGGCTGAATCATTTGCTGAGATGCGGGCTTTGTTGAGGAATTGTGATTAGATGTTTTCTATGATAGTTGTGGAGGATGCAACAAGGAGATAGTTGGTTCGTGGCACTTGGAAGAGGAGGCCTTGAACTGGTGAGAAATTATTATTGCTGAAATAGATGAGGTTGGATTGCTTGGACTAATTTTAAAAAGCACTTTAGGACTAAGTTTATATCGAAAACCGAATTGGGAGTGCAACTAGAGAAGTTCATCCCTTTAGAGCAAGGAGAGTAGTGTTAAGGAATACATCAATAAGTTCAATCAACCAATAAATTATAACCTAGACCTTATCGACGCCCTAATGAAAAAGGCAACGAAGTTTGCTAAAGGGTTAAAGCCATCTTTGAGAGATGTTGCTTTGACCGTATACCCACTGGGCTGCTTTTGAGAGTTTGGTTGAGATGGCATTGCAGAATTCTATTGGTAAAGAAGAACCTAAGAAGGCTAAAGAGAGGCCAGTTCAATAGGATCATCCGTAAAGCGAAATAAAGAAACCGAGGTTTAAATGTAAGAATTTCCATGGAAAGGGACATCTGACAAAGAATTACAGGACGAGTATTACTAAGATCAAATGCTACAATTACAACTAGTTTGGCATATGAGGAGGGAGTGTCCGATCGCACCTAAGACTTTTATCTAATGTTAATACATCAGTTATTTATTTTGATAATAACCTAACCTTGATAACAGCAATAAACATTCATATAAAATGTAAATACTAATGTTTTGCCAAGTTATATAGTATATAGTGCAGGATATTACATAGGTATTAAACTGAAGACTATATGGTATAAAAAACTCAAGAGATGGACATGAAGACTCATGAGTGCAAAGACCAAGATACGATATTTAGCATATAGAGTCATAATATATTGTTAAAGTCCCTGGTAGCAATCTTTGATCTCTGTCTCCTTTTTTCCATCTTTTATATTTTCAAACAAAATAATTTTCTTGGAATATATTTAAAAGTATATATTTTATAAAAGTTTTTGAAGTTCAAAATGTTTATAAACTATGTTCAAACCATTTTGCAAAGTTTTAAACTATTTTACAAAGCATAGGATTTTCAAAACATATTAAAAGAACCAAGTTTTCAAATTCTACATGCATATGTCGACATGTGCGTAGATGGTATGTTGACATACATGCCGCCAAATGGTTTTTCAAATTTTGAAAAGAAGTGTCAATTCATCACAGCTTTTCACAAAGGGACATATCTATTTATTCACCATGTAAAGAGGAGTCCAAACAAATTTTTTTAATGGTTAATCTACTTATATTCTTCCCTCCTCTTGCTCACTTAAAACTTCATTAAAAATATACTCTATTCTCTTCAAAATCATAGAGAATAAATTCAAACTTCATTGTATTGGTTCACCACTACTTTCTTACTGTTTTGGAATCATCTCTCTCAAATCAAAGGTCAAACTGCTGTCCAAGTGGCTATATGATCCATTGTGTCCAAAGTTCAAGAAATTGTCTTTGAAAAACTACCAAACTCTATTTGTATTTGCTTGGTTGTGCTTATAATTCATTTAAATCAAATGGGTGTGCCTAGTAATTCGGAAATCTAGTGGGTGTGCTTGTAGCCTAGTCAAATCAAATGCATGTACCTTGAGCCCGAAAAATCAAAAGGGAGCATCTCGTAGCCTCGGAATCGTGACTGTAATTGGGTTTCCTTCTGTCTTTTTAAAGATTGGAATTTCAAAAAAACTGTACAAGAAATTGTATGGGACTGTATATAGGAGAAATCTAAACTAGTATAAAATCCTTGATGTCATCTCTTTAACTCTTTACTTTGCTTTATTGCTTTTATTTTTATCTGTGATTGCATCTGTGGCTGTTGAATAAGTACAATTCCATGCTGTTAATTTGTGATTTAGTATTTAAATTGAAAGCAATTTAGTAAGATTTAGAAAAGTTAGAAAACACAATTTACGTCCCTTTAGTATCTAATTGGTCTTAAGATCTAAAATTTTGCAACCCACACCTAAGTGGTTTTAGTTTATGCACTTGATATTGTTCCAACCTCAAGCGTAGCCCCAGATGAGGAAAATGGAAAGAAGGTCATCATAGAAGGTGTGTTAACCTTCTCTGATTTATCTATTTGCACTTTATTTGACACTGGAGCATAACACTCATTTATTTCAATTAAACTAGCAAATGAATTGGAGACTAGTATGGTTAGAGACCTTATTATAGTATCAAATCCAATTGAAGGATTGATTCATTTATCCATGATTTGTAAGGGTTTGGAATTGTATATTTTGGATGTCGAATTTTGTTGCGATTCTTTTGTATTAGTAGTTTCTAGGTTTTGATTTAATTTTGGTGAGGGGCTGGATGACTATGTATGGAGTAGTACTAGATTGCAATAGGAAGGTGGTTCGTTTGGGTACTTATAGTGAGTGTAGCTTGAAGGTTTACTTCAATCCCAAAAGCTTAGTTATGTTGAGTTACTCGTATTCCCTAAACCCGTTGCATGAGGAGTTAGCTTTCGTACAAATAGTTCGTGACTTTCAAGATGTATTTATCAAAGTTCCGGTCTTCCTTCTCAGTAGAATCAAATTTCAAATTTATCTAAAAGAGAATGCTAGACATGTTACCTCACCCCTTGGCATATAACTCCTAGGGAAAGATGTAATGAGTTATAGGAGATAGATTTCATTCGTAGAAGTATTCCATAACGAGGAGCATCTATAGGCTTTGTTACTAAAGAAGATGACTCTTTACGGTTTTGCTATGAGTTGAGTAAGCTGACAAAGAAGAATTATTATCCACTGTCACGAATAAACGATCTCTTTGATCGGTTAATTAGAGAAAAGGTATTCTCTCAACTTGACTTTGGCTATTGGATTCATCAGCTATGTGTGGTCGAGGATAGTATTCAGAAAATCACTTTTCTTATACCTGATGGATTTTACGAGCGGTTAGTCATACTGTTTGGACCACCAATGCACTAACATATTTCGTCGACCTTATGAGTCAAGTCTTAGAGGGTTGCTGAATAAGTTCATTATGGTATTTGTCGATGATATACTTCTCTATTCGAAAAGCGAGGAAGGGCACAAGTTACATTTAAGTGAAGTGCTCAATACTCTCCTTAGTGTAAGCTTAAGGTGAAAATTTTCAAAATTCACTTTTGGTGGGAGGTTCCTTTCTAGGACATGTTGTTTTCGAGCATGGACTATCATTTGATCCTAGTAAACCTTTTAAGTATAGGATTGGCATGTACCGAAAAGTGCTACGAATGTGAAATTTTTTCTGAGTTTGGTTGGCTTTTATAAGAATTTCATTAAGGTCTTTACCGTAATTATCGCACCATTGATATTCCTTATTAATAATAATTTAGTTTTCTCATAGCACATGAAGTAAGAACATGCTTTTATTAAGCTAAATGCTATGTTGACTAGTGCACTTATTTTACTAATCCCCAATAGGTCGAAAGCATTTGCGGTATATACAGATGTTTATGGTATAGGAACGAGCTTTGTTTTAATGCATAATGGTAGAGTTGTTTGCTATGCTAGTTAACAATTGAAAATATGAGAGAAACTATCCAACCCATGATCTTAAGTTGGCAGCTATGGTTATTAGCATCAAATCTTGGAAGCATTATCTTTTGGGGAGCGATTTGAGTTATTAATGGATCATAAGTCTCTAAGGTATTTGTTCTTCCAAAAAGATCTAAATTTAAGGCACCAGGATGGATGGAGTTCTTCGTGTCATATGATTTCAGTATATCGTATACTCCGGGTAAAGGCAAAGTTGTAGCCAACGCCTTGACTCAAAAGCATGCAATGCTAAGCTTTATGTTTTCAAAAGGAAAGAACTTGGAGTTTATTTAAACATTTGATTTTTGGCCTGAATCAGACCTTACATTATGATTGTTAACTGCTTTAGATGTTTAGCCTTCACTTATGGACTATATTGGTTTGAGTCAGAAGCAAGACACGGAGTTATTGGGTATTTTTGAGAAGCTGAATAGAGGAAGCATCGTTTCATTTGGACCATTCTTCCATTGATTCGAGAGGATGGATATAGATAGATGTTAGGTTGTGTGTTCCTCTTATTAAGTAGTCAATGGACATGGTACTAGGATATTCCTAACATTCTAGGATAACTATTCATCCCTAAAGTGATAAAATGTATCGTGATATGAGGAGAGTGTTCTATTGGCCAAGTATGAAAAGGCCTGTAATGGGTTTGTTTCCACATGTGTGACATGTAAGAGATTAAAGGCAGAGCAGAAGAATCCTAAAGGATTGTTACATCCATTGGATATTCCACAGTGAAATAGGAGGGCATATCCATGGATTTTGTTGATGAGTTACCTAGAAGTAGAAGATGGAATAAGAGTATTTGGTCATAGCTGGTCGACTGACCAAATATTCTCATTTTATCTGATTAGTAGTGCAGTGAAAACTGCATCTTTGGCAACCATATATGTGAGGAAGATAGTTTGTTTGCATGGAGTCCCTTCTAGTATTATCAGTGATAGAGATTCGCTTCTCACTAGTGAGTTTTGAAGGAGTCCTCAGGAGGCCTTGGGCACCAAACTAAATTTGAGTACCACCCGTAGACGGATTGACATACTGAGATGGTGAATTGGGTATTGGAATATTTATTACGGATGTGCATCTTGGACTTTGGAGGTTCTTGGAAGGATCATTTGCTATTAATAAGTTTGTTATAATAATAACTATCAAGCAAGTATAGAAATGACACCATCCAAGACATTATACGAGAGGCCATGTATATTTAAGATTTCCATCTTGTTGGTGGCACATTATATATAGAATCAATCTTGGACCAAACATGATTAGAGATACTTTGAAGAAGGTAGATTTGATCTGTAGGAGGATAAAGACAGTGTGGGTTAGATCGGAATCATATGCTAATAGGAGGCGCATGGAGTTGGAATTCGAAGAACTTGTTTGGTTTGATGATAACATTGGAATAACGCACACACTTCCGTATATGCGATACATGGAAGACGTTGTGCACTCCGTGCATCCTCTTAGGCAAGTCGATTCTATATGTTATCTTTTTAACCCTCCCAACTATCAAAAATGGTCCAACAAATCGTAGTGCCAACTTCCCCAACTCTTAACAAAATACCTAATATCCAATATAGTACTCAAGCGTTTTGTTTCCTATCAGCATAACTCTTATGATTGTCTTGAGTGCTTTCATTTTCTTATAGATAAGGTTAATGTAATTAGTAGTCTTCCATATCATATTAGACCCTATAAACAACTGGCCATACAAGGCTTCGATAGGTGTCACACTTATATCAGCCTTACAACTATTGTTTTATGTGAATTCTGCAAAAGGTAAATGATCCTCCCACGAACCACCGAATCAAAAATACAAGCCAATAATAAATCCTTATATTTGCGGTTTGCCTTCTTTGTCTGACCATTAGTCTATAGATGATATGATGTACATAAGTTAAGATTAGTGCCTAAGTGCTGTTGTAAACTCTGTCATAACTCATTCATAAATAGAGATCACTATCACTTATGATATTCTTATGGATGCCAAATGTAGTCAAACTATCTCTTTCACATAAAACTTTTCTAATCATGCAACTATTCTTGTTGTTCTCAAACAAAAGAAATGAGCACTCTTTGTAAAACTCCTACCATAACCCATATACACTTATTTTCCCTTTGGCTCGTAGGCAAATGAAATCGATCAATATTTGCCCCACTTTCACTCGGAAAATATCTAAAGGAAGCAAAATCCCACGTGGATTCTTTCACTTCGATTTAACGCCCAGGCAAGTATGCATTTGGCAATGAACTATGCTACATCTCTCTTCATACCCTCCTAGTAAAATGCATGCTTAACATCGTTACATATTTTATTCCCTCTTGGGTGTATAGTCAGTCGAGAGTAATGACACTCTCTAGGAACTTCTTCACGAAGTCTATCCACATTTAGAATAAATAACATGTTGTCTTTCTAAAGCCAACCTCTATGATCTATATGGTATTGCCTCATATGTTCCGACTCTATTTCTATTTCCAAGGCATTGAATATTATCACTAGCTTTGCATCTTGCCTCTAACCAGCACCTATTCGATCAATTGGAGTAGATTGAATCTCTAAGACCGCTAATATTTTGGGTTCAAGTTCGCATCTAGGTTAGAAATCTAAACTGGCAATGGATTCAAACGTCGTCTACTCTATGAACATTGAACCCACCATAAAATTTCTTATGCTAAGTGCGTATACTACTGTATTTCTCTTTTCTGGAGTATAGAAAATATAAAAGTCTTAAGAGGCTAGAAACTAAAACCATATATGCTATTTAAGGTTGAGATTCTTTTTAGGAAGAGATATTTAAGAAACTTATGATCGGTATACAGCTCAAATCTCTCTCTTAATAAGTAATGCCTTAATGTATTGAGAGTAAACACAATTGCCGCCAAATCCAAGTCGTGATAGGTAGTTTGTTCAGTGCTTTTAGTTGTGTAATTGCGTAAGCAACAACTTTCCCTTTTTGCATCAGTGCGGCTCCTAGGCTGGTACCACACGCTTCTGTATAAATGGCATATTCCTCTATTCTATTGAGAATGAATAAAATATGTGCATGTGTCAATGACTCCTTCAATCTATTAAATGCACTCTTGCACCTTGAATCCCATGTGAGCGGTATATTTTTCTTCGTTAGCTGCATTAATGATGTAACTGTCTTAGAAAAGTCCTTAATAAACTTCCTATAATATCCATCTAATATAGGAAAGCTATGAATGTATGTCTTATTCATTGGCTTCTTCAAGTACTGCATTACCGTCACTTTACTAGGATCAACCGAAATCCCATGGTCAGACATAATATGTCCTTAAAAGTTTACTTCTTTTCTCCAGAAAATGACATTTAGCAAACTTTGCCTTCAACTGGTGCCATCTCACTCCAACATGATCCTCAAGTGAGTCTTATGTTCTTCCTCGGTTTAAGAGTAGACCAAGATATCATAGATGAACACAAGTACAAACTTGTTCAACTAATGCCTGAACACTAAAATCATAAGGTCTATAACATAGGAAGGGGCATTGATGAGCCCAAATGCAAAATCAACCACTTAAAGAACCCTTTCGGTGTCCTAAATGCTATAATAGGCACACTCTCCTTATCTACTCGAAGATGATGGAACCTCATGGCTAAATCCAATTGCAAAAATATCTTAGCTCCTCTAAGATGACTGAATAAGTCATGTATGCGGGGTAATAGAAGCTTATCATTGTTCATCAACTTACTTTGTTTTTATACTCAACACATAACTACAAAATCCATCCTCCTTCGTTGCAAATACTATTGGTTTTCCCTATTCAGAAGTACTTTCCTAAATAAAACCCTTCTTCAACAATTCTTTGTTAGCACCACTAACTCACATCGTTTCCTAAGCATCATTTGCCTAATAAGCACATACTTGCTTCGCGTCTTTAACTAGATCAATGTGGAATTTGATCTCTTGATGGGGAGGGAAAACAAGAATGTAACCCCCTACCTCTATAATCATACTACCATAGAGTATTACTAGGTAATATCGTCTGATAATGTGGAGAACAAAATGATATTTGGCTATCATACATAAATATTCCCTTGGGTTAACATTGGTAATTATTTCAAAAATCATAAACTACTCTCATATGCATACCCGGTATTGAGATAAATAAATAATTATGTGCATTTCTACGATAAAACAATATGCAAATTTTAAAATAAATCACATAGAACAAACAGTCATCGGGGAAAAATAGAATATAAATACATAAGTCCACGTGGGTCTACCAAAAATAGCCAAATGCCCACTATTTATCAAATAAATACAATATATATGTCCAATATATACATCTCATTATCATCAACATATATAAGGCAACATAAGTAAATAATGATAGACTAATCTACTAATAAACTAGTCTCTAACTATGCCCCATAATCACAAGCTGGTCACTTCGTCCCTGAATCTGAAATTTCTCGAACTGACTCTAGTGTTATATAAATACCACACAGGTCGGACTATGTCTAGAATGTGGACAACATTATATAATAACAATGGGCTTGGTATGATCAAGTGTACCTCATAACGATATATTAATGACCTAAATATAACATCACATCTCTAACCACGCACATATCTTTACTCATAATAAAGCAATGTTGAGTAACACATCAATGAATGATAATTGAGTGGGTAAAGAGACACACAACCAAATGTAACAACAAATAAATATAATCCAGTACTACATGGCATGCGCTCAGCAAAGCCAAGATTATCTCTCATATAATCATATAGTAGACTTACCAATTATCCATCATACTCAGCGTATAAAATAGACAACTAATAAATGTCTAAGCCAAACATATATCAAATACAAATATGTCATGCTCTTAGTAGCCAGGTTATCTCTATATAAATATATATGATAGATATACATGGGGACACACTCATAAACTCTCGATCTCATGAATACCCTTAATCAAGTATGACAAATCTTGACTTCCAGCCACTGAGTTAGTCATGTGGCTCTCAGTCCCGTTAGTCCACACACTGGCTCTCAGCCATACATAATAATAGTACAGTAGAGGTATAATTTTAGTATCACATATACACCATAACTAGAAGGGAGAATGACATCTCTCAGCCTACTACAGGAGCCTTCCTCACACGCTCTCAACGCTACTCATATAGTCTTTAGTTAGCTCAATTCAACGATGATCGATTAATATCTAAAAATCTACAAGTCCAACACACTTTAAATTTCCAAAATATCAATATATTGGACAGAAGAGTCCCTACAAAAAATCACATGTCAAGATGAGCAAGTTCGAACGATCGGTATACATCATTCACAAACGATCGTACGAACTCAGCCAAATGATCCAACTCGATGAAGATTGGTCAATATCTCATCAAGCACAACTCTGAATAACACCAAAATTTGGGAGCATGGACTAGAGACATGGGGGGAGCTTACAGAAACGATCGCACATGCATTAGAGAAGAAATGAATGATCGGTGCCGATCGCTCCAACGATCATGTTAGGGCTTGCGATCGTTGTCGTGGGTCCCTATGGATCTAGAGAGTTTTCTACCGAGTTTCCAGCGAGATATTTCATCGTCTTCACCTGTAAATATAGAATTCTTTCTTCATTTAAAGGATTTTTTACACTACTTGTTGCTTTGGACTCCATTGTAATCAAGTGCTATTATCATTTTTTCATTGTAATCAGATTTACAAGTAATCAATAAAGCAAATTCTTTAAAATGGATGTAGGTACATGACGCCGAGCCACTATAAATTCTCCTCTCTTTGTTAGTGTTAATTCTGATTGCTTATTTACTTATCTTATCATTTAATTTCGATTATTCTTCATTTATTTTTCTACTGTTCTATTCTCGAGTGTTTGTGCTCACTTGTGGTGCAAACATACGCAGATCCTTCCTCATTTTCATATAATTCTCGATCCAAGATCCGAGTACATGACTTGAGGCGTTTCACACTTTTCTGAATAAGGATTTATCCCTTGATTTTTGACGGGAAACATTAGGTAAAGGTTCTTAATATGAAACCGAAGTTTTCTATCATAGTATATAGCTATGTACGGAGAATGGAGGTTCTTAATTAAGAAGCCTGATCAGAGTCTGCATTAAGGAGTCTGGTGAGCGATACTAGTTTATAAAAACAACTATGTATTCATGTGAGTGATCAAATCATATATTTTCATAAGAATGATCCAAGTACATCATACAGACTGATATATAGTGTTAATTTTTTCTGGTATCGGGTTATGGTAAATTTCGGGGTCAAAATTCTTTTAAGAGGGGAGACTGTAATGATCCGGAATTTCACCTCCTTGATTTATGAATATTTAAATTATTTCAAATATTCAAATAATAGTTTTTATAACGAAAATAATAAATCTTTTAAATAATAACTAATTTTGGTGAAATAGTTTACAAAAATATTTAGTTCGAAGAAAAATCGAAAACGTGATTGGAATTCATTTTTCAAATTTTTGACTTTTCATCGTGTAAAAGTTGTCGAAAACATTGTGAACTCTAGAGCAAGTGTACATACATTCATTCATAAACAAGTTAAGATATGTTTAATGTGTGTGTGTGTAGACATACACATTTACTTAAGCAGCATAAAGAGTGCGATATATATTTTATGAAATATAAAATAAAAGAATTAAAAGATGCCTTATGTAACATTGATGAACATAATTACATGAACCAATTAATGCATGTTGGCTCAAGATAGTTAAAGGGGCAAGATTTTCATGTATTTCAAGAGGAGGATGGACAAAGCCTGATAAGGTGGCAAGCATTTGTGGAGAGTAAAGTACTTAGGGGCAATTTGATAATTTACTAAGTCCATTTTATATAAAACTAAATTTCCTTATTTTCTCTTTCCAATTTCATTTTTATTTCTCATTTCGAAATGTGTTCCTTCTTTCTAAGATTTAAAAAACTCTTTAATGGTTTCTCTCTTATTTTCCAAAATTTAAAATCCTAACTTTAACACTTTTGTTACATGAAAACTTGTTCAAAACGCTCCTTTATTTCTACACCACCTCCTTGCCAAAACATGTCCAAAGACCCTTCATAACTCTATGCCGAGAAAAACCCCCTCCATGGCTGAAATGAACTTCCACTTCCCATGGTCTAAAATCTATTTTTGCTAAAGGAAAAGCTAGGATCTAGGTCGTGCTATGGTAGATCTAAATTTCTAGTGAAAGTTCAGTGAAGTTAGTAAGCTTTTGGTTAGTAAAGTTAACATTTTATCTAAAAAATTTAGCTTTAATTATTATGTATCTTCTTGCTAATTATGGTACTTGGTTGGATGGAATTGATGTCAATTTGTATGCGTATATGTGCATGCTTGTTTGACATGTTGAATCTAGACTTGAAATGAAGTCTACAACTGAAATAGTTAGAAAGTTATGGTTTTGTTTATGTCTTGTTGTTATGACATATGAATGCATGATGTTGGATAATGTATGTGGTGTATATGCTAAGAATGTTAGCACATAAACTTGTTCAAGTGACATAGAAAATCCTTTGCTTTCAAACTAGTTTAGTTAAGTGTTTGCTAAAGGGTTTTATAAAGGTTACCTTTAGATTCAAAACTTTTCTAAGTTGAAAGTGGGTTAAAGTAAGTCAAACACATAAAAAAATAGAGTTTTGAAACTTATTTGAAATATAAAACAAGTTTTGAAATTACGAATCATATAGCGATAGTCGCTATAGGTGCAGTTCGCAAAAACGAACTCATTTTGCAATTAAAAATGGTTTTCACTTAAGTATCTTTTCTGAAAAGTGTTTTCAAACTTTTTTGAAGTATAGAAAGGTAACCATTTTATTATTTAACTTTTTATTTATTTAAAGATTATTTAATTAACTAATTAATTAAATAAGGTGATTAGTACATAATCATTAGTTAATAAAGAAAATTTGTATTAATTACAAATTAAAGATTTATTATTAATTAATAATTATTTAAGAATCAATTATTATACAATTAATAATTAAGGATTAATTATTAATTTATTTTTAAAGAAAAGGTTTAAATATTTAATTAATTACAAATTAAGTTAAGATTTAATTAAAGACTTAATTAAGATTTAATTATTATTTAATGATGGTTTAATTTATTATTTAACTATTAATTAAAGTTAATTTTTATTTAATTACTTATTAGAAGATTAATTATTTATTTAAATTTTAAAAATTATTTAATTATTAATTAAATACTGATTAAGTTAAATTAAATTTAGTCTTAATTAAGATTCAACAAAGATTTAAATTTTTATGTAATGAAGGTTTAAATTATTATTTAGTTATTAACTAAAGATTAATTAAGGTTTAATTATGTATTTAAAGATTAACTATTATTTATTTATTAGGTTAATTTATATTTAGTTATTTATTTAAAGGTTAATAATTATTTAATTATTTATTTAAAAGCTAATTATTGTTTAGGTATTAAATTAAGGCTTAATTAAGATCTATTAAAGGTTTAAAAGTTATTTAATTATTGCATAAAAGTTTTAACATTTAAAACCACTTTATTTCAAAAGATTAGTTTTGTTTTTAAAGCAACTCTCTTTTAAAGAGTATTTTAAAAACCGAGGGATTTCTTTGTCGACTACCCTTAAGTAACCCAATTAAATAGAAACCCGATGACATAGTTTAGCATAATTAAACATCATTCTACTAATTAAATTATAGTTGACATCTGTTAGTAGAATAAATCACCGTTCTGCTATAATTCACTAAATAAATTATGTTTTAACATCTATTAAGCAGAAATTAAACCCAATTTTACTATTATGGTAACTTGGACATTTACCTATACGTTGATTAATTGTTAATGGTTGATTCTCTTTACATATCTGTTTGTTATTTAAATGCCCATATTATAACTAGAAATTAAACTGAATTAAATGAGAACCATTGTGGTTGTTAAGTCTCTTCAGGATTTTGGGAAATTAATCATTTTAAATATATTTTTATTAATGGTTTTAAAACAATGTTATTACCAATTTATATTGCTTATAGTCCATTACCATTTTAAATATGATATTAAAGGATAATTAAGCAATTATTTTATTAAAAATGTTTGGATGTAATTTAATACTTTGTAATTGGTTGTTTGAAGACATTATTTTGATAATGCAATAAAAATAAATTTAATGAAGGATGTTTTAAATAATAGTTTGTTATTTAAAGATGCTTCAAATAATTGCTTTGTTTATCAAAAGGAACTTTATTAATTGAGATTTATTAAAGGAGAAATAAAGAACATGTATAAAACGATTTTTATAAATTGAAAAGAGATCTTGAATTTTAGGAAGAAGTTTTATAAATGATTTTGGATTATAAAGGAAGTTTTATAAATATTTTTTGATATTTATAAAAGAGTTTTATAAACGATTTAGGGTATTTATATAGGAGTTTTATAAATACACTTGGAGATTTATAAAGTGCTTTATAAATGGATTTGAAATTTTAGGAAAGGAGATTTTCATAAATGAAAGAGATTTATTAAAGGGATTTATAGAAGAAATTTATAAAGAATTTAAGACCGGATTTCCCTTAACTGACCTTCTTAATTATGGTGGTGTAGAACTTTCGTTCCATGCTTAACACGGAGGGAATAGTGTTCCGGGTTATCCTTATCTCTAATTGAAAAAACTTTTCTTATGATCCCGTGAATATGATTTTGAAATAAGAAATCTTTCATAATGTTTTGTGAATATACTTATGCCGAAGGGAAAATATATGAATATTTTGATAAATATTTTGGAAGGAGATATAAATAAATGAATGTTTATTTTAAGGTTTAGTTGCTGCTATGGGTAATTAAATTTTTGAACCGTTATTTGTTTATTTTATAGTTAAGTAATCGACTATCAAAATCTTAGCCGGTTTTGGCTCAGGAAGTATGTTGTGTATATTCGAATTCACCGGCGAGAACTTGAATACTTGTTGCATGCTTCTGAAAGAATCGCGAATGAGTCAACCAGAAATTATTGGTTGTTCTTTTGGAAAGATCGAGATTGGATATATTATCTGAAAACCACCTCGAGCCAACATGAACGTTCGAATGGAAGACATGTTGAAGATGATCGAAGACAGGTTCTCTGAAATGTAAGGGCTACTTGTACTAATTCTGAGGGTGATTCCAAAATGGATGTAGTAGAGGTTGTGCTTTTGGTTTTGTTATGACCTAGAACGATCTTGTATGGATGAATGCTAGCATTGCATTTTCTGCATGAAGGGCAATGTCAGCATTCGAAGAGGGGTTTACTACGAGGAAATGGTAAGAGCGCAGCCTCATACCATAGTAATGGCTAAAACAGGGTGTGACGACCCGAGATTTTTGGATATTTGAAATTTTAATTAAATTTAAATATTTAAAAGTTAGTTTTAACTTGAATTTTAAATATAACCAATTATTGGATAACTAAATTTTTGAATTTAATTATTAGAAGTTGGGTAAAATATTGAATCTTCAGTTTATGCTTGTTAAAAATATTTCAAAGGCTTCTAAAATTTATATTAATAATAATGAAGATAATGAAAGCTTTAGAATTTAATTTAGAAATGTTTTGTTAAGTTTTGAAAATATATCGTTTAAATCTATATTTAAAAATAGCCTTCTGAGGCACAGTCTTGGAATTCGACGAAACCAGTTCCATTGGATCCATAATAATGTATTATTATCGGATTTCAAATTTCTAAGTATTCGGAGTTGTCATGTGATCGTACTATAGGTAAACGCACTGAAATTTATATCGAAAATTTAATATAAATAGCCGAGTCTAAAATGCTATCTTCTCTATGCGATCGAATTAGGACTCGAAACCTTTTCCATTGCGTTCGAAATAGGGTATAACCATATAAATGCCTAGCGGCACATCTCGATAGAAGGTTAAGATTTTGAGTTGCGTTTTTTGAAGCAATTTGAATTTAAATTTGAAATATTTATATTTTATATTCTGGTCAAATCCTCGGCCGTATTTCCTTCACATCTGCTTTTCCTTTTTCTCACTATAGCGAGACCTATCTTCTAAGTATAGGAATTTTAAACACGCGTTCATTTGGTATAACACGCGTTTTTTTTAAATTATTGAAACAGCCGAGACTTTTGAAAAAAAAAATCATTTTTTATCCTTCTAACAAAAATGGTCGAAGAGGAATCAATAGAGAAAAAAATCAAAATTGACAGCAGTTTTAAAAAAATAAAAATAAATCCATGGCCGACATCGGAGGAAGCTTGATTGCATTCGTAATTCGCTCGAATTCGAGCCTGGGGAGACTTCGATCAAATCCATAGCCGAAGCCTATTCGAATCAAATTTTCCTCTGCTCGAAAAATTGAGGAAATGCAGGCGGAATCGCGACCCACTTTGCGATGGAAGGCTCGTGGCGACGACCTGGTAATCGAGGGGAGGGGTTGCGCGAGGTCACGCTTAGGGGATGATCGTCTTCGATTGGGTGGCACATGAGTTCGAGATCGCATTCGAGATAGAAGTTCCTCTGTTCCTGGAAGGTTGGTGTGTACGCGGTAGTTGGCGGCGGCAACCCGAGGTGGTCGCGTTGCGTTTGAGGGAATGAGGTTCGAATCTTAATTTTCCAATTAGATTTAAATTTTATTTATAAGTATATATGCAGTAAGGTCAAGTTTTAATTTAAAAATATGTGTGTATACATATAGAAATACGAATTTTTATATGGATAAGATTTTGAAAGAGAAATTTTAAATGTCAAAAAATATATACAAAATTAGAACTTTTGAAATCTATTTTTTTTATTGTAAGTATGTATGTGTAGTTCAAAAAGGAAAATAAACGTACATATATACATTTTAAATTTACTAATTATTTTAAAACAATGTGTTGAGGTAATTAATTTGTTTAACTGGTTCATCTAATTATTTTAGTTAATAAAAATATTTTATTAAAAGAAGATTAGTTTAAGATTAAATTATTAGTTTAAAACCAAAATTTTGGTTAAACTAAATCATTTGTAATAAAATTTAGTAAATGGAAATTGATTGTTCGATTTATTTCGAATATTAATAAACCGTCTAATTGTTATATAAGGTCTAAAAATCATGGAGAAGCAAGTCAAGGTTTGATCGGATTGCAAACAAAGATGAGTTAATCTCACTCATTTAAGAGTACCATTTAAATTTAAATAGTTAAATTAAATTATTGATTGAATGATTGAATTAACTGGATGTCGTATATTATATATAGTGTGTATATATATGTTGGAGTGATTGATTTTCTGCATTATATAGTGGATGGGACCCTATGCGCCCTGCATAATAGCGGATGACCCTTTGTACCGTGATATTCCACCTTGAAGTGGGATTGGTGTTTTAAATTGTTGTGCTAACATTTGTGGATGCAGGAAAACAGGTTAGAGGTATCCAACTGGATTCCTTAAAATGTTGAATTTATTTTATATTCAGCGATATGATTTATGTGATAATTTGTGATGGATTATATTAATATATCAAGAATTGAAATTATTGGATGCTATGGATTGGTTGAATATATATTGGTATTTGAGGAAAATGAAATATATATGAAGTTTGGAATTTTAAAGAAAATAAAAAGGGAAATCCTTAAGTAAAGTAATTATAGCGAATTCAAATAAATTAAAGGAATGAATTTGGAAAAAAAATAAAGGTTTGATTTTAAATACTATATAATAAATTCAAAAGAGGAAAAACTATATAGGGATTTTGAATAAATGGAAACAATGATTTTATATAAAATAAGGACTTAAGCAATATTGTTTGGTAAAGTATAAAGAAATATATTTTTAAAATTTAAGATTTGAAATGAATTTGGGAAAATAAAAGGAGAATTTGAAATAAAATATGAAATTGGTATTTTCGATTTAAATAAGAATTTAAATCATAAATAAAAGAGTGAATATGGGATAAATGGGTTTTAGAATAAATTTGGGTAAGTAAAGGAATTTATTTAAAAATGGAGTTGGTTTGGAAATCTTTTTAAAAACCGATTAAGTGTTGAAATTGTGAATAAAGGAGAATGAGATTGTGAAATTTATAAACAGGGCTTATAAAAAAAAGTGAAATATTTATCAGAGGATAATTTGGAAGTATAAATTCAGGATGGGAATTTATAAAGAAATGGGAAATTTGTTTTAAAAATAAATAGTGGTTTATTTTTAAAGGCGTGGAGGGGAAATGTATTTTCCTGAAAACCCAAGTATGTTTTCAAAGCAGATTTTAAAGTATAAGTCAAAAGTTTTAAAGTTGTTTAAAAGAATGTTTTAGAGGAGTTTATTGCTTAAATTGTTTTGAGATTTTAAAGTAAATATTTATTAATTTCATTGTAGTAGTAATTATTTTAAAGGTTTAACTAGTATTATGATTTAAAAGATAATTATTAAATATTTATATTTTATAAAGTAGTATTATTTTAAAGGTAGTTTGGCTAAAGTCTTTATTTGAGAAATTTGTATAGAATTTCATAACTTTTATTTTAAATTTAGTTTTGGGTTAAGTCTTACAGGAGAAGCTATTATAAAATCTCACAACTAGCATTTTAAATAAAGTCTTTTAAATAGTTTTTATTTTTAAATGTTTTAAAGTATGTATACATATTTGGATAAAGTGTTTTGAATTATTTTAAAATCTAAGTACTAAGACTTGGTGAATATCAGTGGAAATAAACAATATTTGGAAAATTTATTCTACGAAAGGAAAGTGATTTGAAAATTGTTTCCAAAGGATTAAAATGTAGAAAATATCTTGCGAAGATATTTGGAAATAAACAATTTGAAAAATTATTAATGACTGATGGTTGTTTGTGGATGCTATTTGATAGTTAAAAACCAACTGTCAATATTGGCCAATACGCTGATCATTTCGAAGAGACCGGAATCGGGATTTATTTTCCGAAAACCACTTCGATCCGCTTTGAACGTTTTCGTGAGGAAGATAAGAGCTTGGAGTCGAAAATGGAGCCGTGAAGTGCAAGGGCTAATCGCTACCAATCCTGAGGGTGATTCCAAAATGGATGTAGTAGGAGTAGTACTTTCGGTTCCGTTCGAACCCAAAACGGACTTGTATGGATGAATGCTTTCAGAACATCGTTAGGAGGACGATGAGCATTTTAAGTGAATGTGTGCTAAAAAGGTAACACATAGCCTCGAGCCTCATCAATCGAGAATGACTAAAACAGGAGAGGTGCACGCAAGGCTAAATGGCTAGCAACCAATTAGGGTAAGGTCATCCATGTCTAGATGTCCCTTTATTTCGGCTGCGTGGGCGGTTGCTGATCCCAACGCGTGGTGATCTTATTTGGACTATCCAGTAAGGGGTAGCTCCGGTCTTGTTTTGCAGGGGATCAGGGTGGATCCTTGGTACGGTGATCTAGACCACGTACTGTGGTGGGCGGTACCCCAGTAGCCTTGCCATTGTATGGAATCCAATCTCCAATAAGCGCCTGTACGATTTTGATTGTGTCCAACTAAGCTGAAATGTGAGATGTAAGCATTTTAGCTAGATTCTATTTTACTTTCTATAGACACTATTATAATATCAAACGGATTCGATAAAAATGTTTTGGTTATCGTAAGGTAAAAACCTGGCATGTTTATTTGTGGCGTGGTCTTACGAGATACCTTTGATTTCTAAGGATTTTGAAAATTTTAATAATCCAATTAAGTGTGTTTTCTCACACTGGTTTTTTAGACTAACTCGGTTGTTATTTAACTGTAATGTTCGAGTCAGACCGAGTATTATAGAGTACAGATTCTGGATGGACTGCTATGGAGCTCAGGGGATGCGCTAGATGGCGAGACGTATCACAAGTGTTCGATGAATATTCCATTGTATATGATTAACCGCATAGTCAGTTTTGTCGGGACAGTTTATGATAACCGTCCAATTGTGTGCTATGAGTTCTATTATACTTTGATGATGTGTTGTAATAAACAGTTACAGATTCTTTTGTTTAAAAATTCCGTCGTTACCTATTATATGTTATTCCGTTGCGTTGTGAGATTCTAATGTAGTTTCTATTTCTTCTTCTACCTCCTTCTTCTTTAACCATAATGGTTCGGTTTTCCAAAATTCGATTGTTCGACATTTGATACAGTGGACGTATTGATGTAGATTTTCGGGCGTCGAAAAATCGGATCGTTACAGTTGGTATCAAGCTGAAGGTTAAGCGAGAATCTTGACTCTGGTGGGGGTTACTTATTAAAAATAGAGTCTATAGTACTCTAGAATGAGTTTGAGTGTATTAATAGATATGAGCGCGTATTCATCAGTGAATATAAAAATTGTTTTCATATTGTGTTGACTTATCGGTTGAGTGTTTATGTATTCTTGTCGATATGTGGGACGCCATGTCATCGATAGGAGTTTCTAAACTCTTAAACAAGATAAACTGACACAGTATTGTTTTAAAATAGGGTAAATGAAATAATTTTACCCAAATTATTTTTGTATATAATAGAAATAGTTTTTCGTAAATTATTATAGTTTTATATGGTTGCTTGGTTATTAGAAAGTGATAATATTTAATTATTATCATTGTTGTGTGGAAATTGAGCTAGGAATTAAAATTATAACCAAAGGTTAAGGAATAAATTCAGATAACAAAATGAAATTTGTAAATGTGAATTATAAATATGATTTATAATTGAAAATGAGAAAAAAAATTCCAGAGCAATATTTGAATATGAATTGAAAGGATTTGGAATTTGAAATTTTGGAAATTAAATTTCTTTGAGTTTGAAAATGATTTTCAAAGGTTTTGGAGGAACAATGGATTTGAGAAATATTATTGAATTGGATTTGAAATCAGGTGAGATTTGTAATTTAAAAATATTCGAAATATTTTTGAAGGAATAAAAGTACTGAACGCTCTTCGGTCGTTGAAAAATAATTTCGGTGATGACTCAAGCATCATCGTTATTCATTTACGAGTTCCCACGAGAGGAATTGTTACCAAAATGTTTAAATTGTAGTTGTTTGCAAAACTGAGTTTGGTTTCAAAATTCAAGAGATAATTTGATAACAAAGGATTTTGGATATAATTGACTTCAAAATGATTTTGAAATACTTAAGTAATAGTTTAAACTCAGGAAGTTTGACTAAAAATGTCTATGGATTATCAACAGGTTTGGAAACTTATAAAGTTTGGAAATTGAAATTAACTCGTAAAAAGTTAATGAAAGCAAGTGTGACTAGAGAAATAAGTTAGAAAAGTAAACCAATTGAATGAAGAAAATTGAATAAATTAGTGAATGAAGTGCAAGCAAGTTGAAAACATATAGAAGTAAAATTTTTGAGTTAAATTGAAATGTAGCTAAACTAACTTAGATAAAAGTGAATTTTTAGGAAGTGAATCTAAGTAGACTAGACTAAATGGAATGGATATTAAAATAAAAATTTATTAAGTGGAAAATAAATTTGTGAATGAACAAATGAATTTACATTTAAATGAAATTGAAACTGAATGTTGAAATTCATTTGGAATTTGTAAGTAAATGGAAAATTAGTCAACATTGGACTAAACAAAACAATGGATTGAAAATGAAATTAGTAAGTAGACTAATTGATTTAATTAGGTAAGCAAATTAATTGAAAATTTAATATTGGAATCAATTTGAATTGTGTTAAGTAAAGTATAATTGAGAAATATAGTTTAAATAGACTAAAAGAACAAAGTTCTAAGAATTAAAATTTATTGGAAATTGAATAAAATGGGTATAAAGCTTAAGTGGTGAAGTGAAAATAAATATAAGAGGTGTATAAAATATTTATATGAACTTTAGAAAGAAAGGGTGAAATTCTTAAGTATATCTGATTTTGGAAAAAATATTCTAAGTTAATATTTGAATTAAGCTTTAATAAAAGGATGTGGGAAATGATAATTGTGAATAAGTGAGTAGAAATCGAAATAAATGTGAATAAACTAATAATCAGTTGAGATAAATACGTTGGATGTACATATTTTATTTTATTTGCATAGCAATTTGATCCAGATTCAAGCATAGAATTTCAAGGTAGTTAGACGGATCCGAGTTGGGATTTTTTCACTCGATTTTCGATGGCGAACCCTGAATATGAATTTTCGATTGGTTCTGAAATTCTCTATCATAGTTTAGGACTATGCAAGGAGAATGACAGTTTCTGATCAAGAAACCAGATCTGAGTCCGTACTAGGAAGTCGTATGGATGATGCTAGTTCAGAAATGAAAATTGTATGATTGAGGGAGCGATCGGATTTGATATTGCGTATGGATGGTATATGTACATCGTACGATTTGAATGAAATAGATATTGAAAATTTTGTAAAGAAATGTATAGAATGATTTGGATTCTGTAATTTGATGTTATTGCTTAGTCGGATATACAGGTGTTTTAAAAGCAAAGGGAACTGGAGTTTTGGTTTCAGAAGATAAATATGAATTGCCGACTAAAGGTGTGTATTTTAAATTGTCAAATGAAATTTTGTGGATTTCTGATCTAGCCACTTAGCATTTTGTTTCTTTTGAAATTTGGGAGCCCGTAGAGGCATTTTGCAGTTGTTCTGATCTAGCCGCGCAAAGGAGACGCTGGCGAAATTTTTCGAAAATTTTTAGAGTTAGAAAAATTTTGAGAAAATTTTGATAATTTAAATTTGGTTTAAAATTAAATTTGAATTGTTGAGTAAAAATAATATTGTTTGAAAGTTATGATTGAGTTTGGAAAGTTGGTTAGACTAATAGTGTGTTCTTAATAAAATGATTTTGGGAAGTTGTTAAAAAGTTTGGTTGTTGGAAAAAAGTAAACGAGTTGGAGCATTCTTCTTAACTAGCAATTTCGAGGACAAAATTCTTTTAAGAGGGCAGGAATGTGATGATGCGGAATTTCTGATATTTGAAATTTAAATATTTAATTAATTTTAAATATTTGAAAGTTAGTTTTAACTTGAGTTTCAAATATAACCAATTATTGGATAATTAAAATTTTGAATTTAATTATTGGAAGTTGGGTAAAATATTGAATCTCTAGTTTATGCTTGTTAAAAATATTTCAAAGGCTTATAAAATTTATATTAATAATGCTGAAGATAATGAAAGCTTTAGAATTTAATTTGGAAGTGTTTCGTTAAGTTTTTAAATTATATCGTTTAAATCGATATTTAAAAATTGCCTTTCGAGGCACAGCCTTGGAATTCGACAAAACTAGCTCCATTGGATCTGTAATAATGTATCATTTCGGATTTCAAGTTTCGAAGCATTTAGAGTTGTCTATGATTGTACGACAGGTGAACGCGCTAAAATTTATATCGAAAATTTAATATAAATAGCTAGGTCCAAAAAGCTATCTTCTCCATACGATCGAAATAGGACTCAAAACCTTTTCCATTGCATTCGAAATAGGGGTATAACCTTATAAACGTATAGCGGCACGCGTTGAAAGGAGGTTAAGATTTTGAGTTGCGTTTTTCGTAGCAATTTGAATTTAAATTTGAAATATATATATCTTACATTCTAGTAAAATCCTCGGCTGTATTTCATTCACATCAGCTTTTCCCTTTTCTCACTATAGGAAGACCTATCTTCCACGTATAGGAATTTTAAACACGCGTTCATTTGTAATAACACACGTCTTTTTTTTTCAAATTATTGAAACAGCCGAGACTTTTGAAAACGAAATCATTTTTACCTCCTTCTACAAAAATGGCCGAGAGGAATCAAAAAAGAAAAAAAATGAAAATCGATAGCATTTTTTTATAAAAATAATAATAAATAAAATAAATCCATGGCCGACATCGGAGGAAGCTTGATTGCGTTCGTTGCTCGCTCAATTCGAGCCGAGGGAGACTTCGATCAAATCCATAGCCGAAGGCTGTTCGAATCAAATTTTCCTCTGCTCGAAAAATTAGGGCAAGGCAAAGCAAGGGCGAATCACGATGGAAGGCTCGAAGTGACGACCTGGTAATCGAGGTGAGGGTTGCACGAGGTCAAGCTGAGGGGATGATCGTCTTCGATTGGGTGGCACGCGAGTTCGAGATCGCGTTCGAGGTAGAAGTTCCTCTGTCCCTGGGAGGTTAGTGTGTATGCGGTAGGTGGCGGTGGCATCCCGAGGTGGTCGCGTTGTGTTCGAGGGAAGATGAGGTTCGAATCTTAATTTTTCTAATTAGATTTAAATTTAATTTATATGTATATATGTAGTAAGGTCAGGTTTTAATTTAAAAATGTGTGTATATATATATATATAGTTAAACAGGAATTTTTATATGGATAAGGTTTTGAAAGAGAAATTTTAAATGTCAAAGAATATATATAAAAATAGAACTTTTAAAATCTATATAGATTTTTTTATTATAAGTATGTATGTTTTGCTCAAAAAGGAAAATAAATGTACATATATACATTTTAAATTTACTAATTATTTTAAAACAATGTGTTGAGGTAATTAATTTGTTTTAACTGGTTCATCTAATTATTTTAGTTAATGAAAACATTTTATTAAAAGAAGATTATTTTAAAATTAAATTATTCGTTTAAAACCAAATTTTTAGTTAAATTAAATCAATAGTAATTAAATTTAATAAATGAAAATTGATTGTTCGATTTATTTCGAATATTAATAAACCGTGTAAATGTTATATAAGGCCTAAAAATCATGGAGAAGCAAGTCAAGGTTGGATGATTGCGAACAAAGGTGGGTAATCTCACTATTTGGAATACCATTTAAATTTTAATGGTTAAATTTAAATTAGTGGTTGAATGATTGAATTGACTAGATATGGTATATTATATATATATATATATATATATATATATATAGAGTGATTGATTTCCCGCATTATATAGCGGACGATACCCTATGCGCCCCGCATAATAGCGGATGACCCTTATACTGCGATATTCCAGCTCGAAGTGGGATTGGTATTTTAAATTGTTGTGCTACCATCTGTGGATGCATGAAAACAGGTTGGAGGGATCCAACTGGATTCCTCAAAACGTCGAATTTATTTTATATTTAGCGATGTGATTTATGTGATAATCTGTGATGGATTATATTGAGAATTGAAATTATTGAATGCTATGACTTGGTTCAATATATATTGGTATTTGACGAAAATGAAATGTATATGGAGTTTCGATTTTTAAAGAAAATAAAAAGGGAAATCTTTAAGTAAAGTAATTATAGTGAATTCAAATAAATTAAAGGAATGAATTTGGAAAATAATAATAAAGTTTGATTTTAAATCCTATATAATAAATTCAAGGAGGAAAAAAAATAGGGATTTTGAATAAATGGGCAAAAGGATTTTATTTAAAATAAGGACTTAAGCAATATTATTTTGTAAAGTACGAAGAAATATATTTTTAAAATTTAAGATTTGAAATGAGTTTGGGAAAATAAAAGGAGAATTTGAAATAAAACATGAAACTGGTTTTCTGATTTAAATAAGAATTTAAATCATAAATAAAGGAGTGAATATGTGATAAATGGGTTTTAGAATAAATTTGGGTAAGTAAAGGAATTTAATTAAAAATGGAGTTGGTTTGGAAATCGTTTTAAAAACCGACTAAGTGTTGAAACTGTGAATAAAGGAGAATCAAATTGTGAAATTCATAAAGAGGGTTTATAAAAAAAGTGAAATATTTATCAGAGAATAATTTGGAAGTATAAATTCTGAATGGGAATTCATAAAGAAATGGAAAATTTGTTTTAAAAATAAATAGTGGTTTATTTTTAAAGGTGTGGTGGGGAAATGTATTATCCTCAAAAGCCAAGTATGTTTTCAAAGCAGATTTTTAAGTATAAGTCAAAAGTTTTAAAGTTGTTTAAAAGAATGTTTTATAGGAATTTGTTACTTAAATTGTTTTAAGATTTTAAAGTAAATATTTATTAATTTTGTTATAGTAGTAATTATTTTAAAGGTTTAACTAGTATTATGATTTAAAAGATAATTATTAAATATTTATATTTTATAAAGTAGTATTATTTCAAAGGTAGTTTGGCTAAAGTCTTTATTTGAGAAATTTGTATAGAATTTCATAACTTTTATTTAAATTTAGTTTTGGCTTAAGTCTTACATGAGAAGTTATTTTAAAATTTCATAACTAGCATTTTAAATAAAGTCTTTTAAGTAGTTTTTATTTTTAAATGTTTTAAAGTATATTTTTTTTGGATAAAGTGTTTTAAATTATTTTAAAATATAAGTACTAAGACTTAGTGAATTTCAGTGGAAAAAACAATATTTGGGAAATTTATTCTGCAAAAGGAAAGTGATTTGAAAATTGTTTTCAAAGTATTAAAATGTAGAAAATATCTTGCGAAGATATTTTGAAATAAATAATTTGGAAAATTATTAATGACTGATGGTTGTTTGTGGATGCTAATTGATAGTTAAATAACCAACTATCAATATTGGCCAATGCGCTGATCGTTTTGAAGAGACCGGGATTGAGATTTATTTCTCAAAAACCACTTCGATTCGATTTGAACATTTTCGTGAGGAAGACAAGATCTTGGAGTTGAAAATGGAGCAGTGAAGTGCAAGGGCTAATCGCTACTAGTCCTGAGGGTGATTCCAAAATTGATGTAGTAGTAGTAGTTCCTTTGGTTCCGTTCGAACCCGGAACTGACTTGTATGGATGAATGCTATCAAAACATCGTCAGGAGGACGATCAGCATTTTAAGTGAATGTGTGCTAAAAAGGTAACACATAGCCTCGAGCCTCATCAATTGGGAATCGTTAAAACAGGGGTGGTGCGCACAAGGTTAAATGGCTAACAACCAATTAGGGTAAGGTCATCCATGTCTAGATGTCCTTTATTTAGGCTATGTGGGCGGTTGCTGATCCCAACCGCAGGGTGATCTTATTCGAACTATCCAGTAAGGGGTAGCTCCAGTCTTGATCTAGACCACGTACTGTGACGGACGGTACCCCAGTGGCCCTGCCATTGTATGGAATCTAATCTCCAGTAAGCTCCTGTACGGTTTTGATTGTGCCGAGCTATGCTGAAACGTGAGATGCAAGCATTTCAGCTAAATTCTATTTTACTTTCTATAGACACTATTATAATATCAGATGGATTTGATAAAAATATTTTGGTTATCGTAAAGGTAAATACCCAGCATGTTTATTTGTAGCATGGTCTTACGAGATACCTTTGATTTCAAAGGATTTTGAAAATTTTGATAATCCAATTGAGTGTGTTTTCTCACTTTGGTTTTTAGACTAACGCGACTGTTATTTAACTATAATGCTCGGGTCAGACCGAGTATTATAGAGTACAGATTCTGGATGGACTGCTACAGAGCTCAGGGGATGCGCTGGATGGCGAGACGTATCACAAGTATTTGATGAATATTCCGCTATGTGTGATTGACTGCATAGTTAGTTTTGTGGGGGCAGGTTATGATAACTGTCCAATTGTGTGCTATGAATTTTGTTGTAGTCTGATGATGTAATGTAATAAACAATTATAGATTCTTTTGTGTAAAAATTCCATCGTTTCCTATTATATGTTATCCCGCTACATTATGAGATTCTGATGTTGTTTCTATTTCTTCTTCTAACTCCTTCTTCTTTAACCCTAATGGTTCGGTTTTCCGGAATTCGATTGTTTGGAATTTGATACAGTGGACGTATTGATGTAGATTTTCGAACGTCGAACAATTGGGTCGTTACAGTTGGTATCTGAGCTGAAGGTTAAGCGAGAACCTTGGCTCTGGTGGAGGTTACTCAGTAAAAATAGAGTCCGTCTAGAGTGAGTTTGAGTGTATTAGTAGATATGAACGCGTATTTGTTAGTGAATATAAAAATTGTTTTTATATTGTGTTGTCTTATCAGTTGAGTGTTTATGGATTCTGGTCGATATGTGGGATGCCATGTCATCGATAGGAGTTACTAAACTCTTAAACAAGATAAACTAACACGGTATTGTTTTAAAATAGGGTAAATGAAATAATTTTACCCAAATTATTTTTGTATATAAAATAAATAATTTTCCGTAATTTATTATAGTTATATATGGTTGCTTGGTTGTTAGAAAGTGATAATGTTAAATTATTATCTTTATTGTGTGGTAATGGAGCTAGGAATTAAAATTATTACCAAAGGTTAAGGAATAAATTCAGATAACAAAATGAAATTTGTAAATGTGAATTATAAATATGATTTATAAATGAAAATGATATAAAATTTCTAGAGCAATATTTAAATATGAATTGAAAGGATTTGGAATTCGAAATTTTGGAAATTAAACTCCTTTAAGTTTGAAAATTATTTTCAAAGGTTTAGGAGGAACAATGGATTTGAGAAATATTGTTGAATTGGATTTGAAATCAGGTGAGATTTGGAATTTAAAAATATTTGAAATGTTTTTGAAGTAATAAAAGCACTGAACTCTCTTCGATCGCTGGAAAATAACATCGCTGATGACGCAGCATCATCGATGTTCATTTTGAGTTTCCAAGAAAAGAATTGCTACCAAAATGTTTAAATTGTAGTTGTTTGCAAAACTGAGTTTGGTTTTAAAATTCAAGAGATAATTTGATACCAAAGAATTTTGGATATAATTGATTTCAAAATGATTTTGAAATACTTAAGTAATGGTTTAAACTCCGGAAGTTTGACTAAAAATGTTTATGGATTATAAACAGGTATGGAAACATATAAAGTTTTGAAATTGAAATTAACTTTTAAAAAGTTAATGAAAGTAAGTGTGACTAGAGTAATAAGTTAGAAAAGTAAACCAATTGAATGAAGAAAATTGAATAAATTAGTGAATGAAGTGTAAACAAGTTGAAAACATATAGAAGTAAAATTTTTGAGTTAAATTGAAATGTAGATGAACTAACTTAGATAAAAGTGAATTTTGAGGAAATGAATCTAAGTAGACTAGACTAAATGGAATGGCTATTAAAATAAAAATTAAGTGGGAAATAAATTTGTGAATGAACAAATGAATTTACATTTAAACGAAATTGAAACTGATGTTGAAATTCATTTGGAATTGGTATGTAAATGGAAAATTAGTCAAGATTGGACTAAACACAACAATGGAATGAAAATGAAATTAGTAAGTAGAATAATTGATTTAATTGGGTAAGCGAATGAATTGAAAATTTAATATTGGAATCAATTTGAATTGTGTTAAGTAAAGTAGAATTAAGAAATATAGTTTAAATGGACTAAAAGAACAAAGTTCTAAGAATTAAAATTTAATGGAAATTGAATAAAATGGGTATAAAGCTTAAGTGGTGAAATGAAAATAAATATAAGAAGTGTATAAAATATTTATACGAACTTAAGAAAGAAAGGGTGAAATTATTAAGTAAATCTGATTTTGGGAAAAATATTCTAAGTTAATATTTGAATGAAGCTTAAATAAAAGGGTATAGGAAATAATAATTGTGAATAAGTGAATACAAATCAAAATAAATGTGAATAAAAAGAAATTGATATAGCTAATAATCAATTGAGATAAATATGTAGGATGTACGTATATTATTTTATTCGCATAACAATTTGATCCAGATTCGAGTACAGAATTTCGAGGTAGTTATACGGATCCGAGTTGGGATTTTTTCACTCGATTTTCGATGGCGAACCCTGAATATGGATTTTAGATTGGTTCTGAAATTCTCTATCATAGTTTAGGACTATGCAAGGAGAATGACGGTTTCTGATATAGAAACCAGATCTAAGTCCGCACTAGGAAGTCGGGTGGACGATACTAGTTCGAAAATCAAAATTGTATGATCGAGGGAGCGATCGGATTTGATATTACGTACGGATGGTATATGTACATCGTATGGATTTGAATGAAATAAATATTGAAAATTTTGTAAAGAAATATATAAAATGATTTGGATTCTGTAAAAGGATGTTATTACTTAGTATGATATACATGTGTTTTAAAACCAAAGGGAATTGGAGTTTTGGTTTCAGAAGATAAATATGAATTGCCGACTAAAGGTATGTATTTTAAATTGTCATATGAAATTTGATGGATTCTAATCTAGCCACTTAGCATTTTGTTTCTTTTGAAATTTAGGGGCTCGTAGAGGCATTTTGTAGTTGTACCAATCCAGCCGCGCAAAGGAGACACTGGCGAAATTTTTGAGAGTTAGAAATTTTTTTGAGAAAATTTTGATAATTTAAATTTTGTTTTAAATTAAATTTGATTTGTTGAGTAAAACTAATATTGTTTGGAAGTTATGATTGAGTTGGAAAGTTAGTAAGAGTAATTGTGTGTTCTTAATAAAAAGTTTTTGGGAAGTTGTTAAAAAGTTTGGTTGTAGGAAAATAGTAAACAGGTTGGAGCATTCTTCTTTACTAGCAATTTCAGGGACGAAATTCTTTTAAGAGGGGAGGAATGTAATGACTGGGGATTTCTGGATATTTGAAATTGAAATATTTAATTAATTTTAAATATTTGAAAGTTAGTTTTAACTTAAATTTCAAATATAACCGATTATTGGATAATTAAATTTTTGAATTTAATTATTGGAAGTTGAGTAAAATATTGAATCTTCAGTTTATGCTTGTTAAAAATATTTCAAAGGCTTATAAAATTTATATTAATAATATTGAAGATAATGAAAGCTTTAGAATTTAATTTGGAAGTGTTTTGTTAAGTTTTGAAATTATATTGTTTAAATCGATATTTAAAAATAGCCTTTCGAAGAACAGTCTTAGAATTCGATGAAACCAGTTCCTTGGATCTGTAATAATGTATCATTATCGGATTTCAAATTTCGAAGTATTCAAAGTTGTCGTGTGATTGTAGGATAGGTAAACACGCTGAAATTTATATCGAAAATTTAATATAAATAACTAGGCCTAAAAAGCTATCTTCTCCATACGATCGAATTAGGACTCGAAACCTTTTTCATTGCGTTCGAAATAGAGGCATAACCTTATAAACTCCTAGCGGCATGCGTTGATAGGAGGTTAAGATTTTGAGTTGCGTTTTTCGTAGCAATTTGAATTTAAATTTGAAGTGTATATATTTTATATTCTAGTCAAATCCTCGGTCGTATTTCCTTCACATATGCTTTTCCCTTTTCTCACTATAGCAAGACCTATCTTCCACGTATAGGAATTTTAAACACGCGTTCATTTGGTATTACACATGTCTTTTTTTTTTAAATTATTGAAATAGGCGAGACTTTTGAAAACGAAATCATTTTTTCCTCCTTCTAACAAAAATGGCCAAAGTGGAATCAAAAGAGAAAAAATAAAAATTGACAGCAGTTTTTTATAAAAATAATAATAAATAAAATAAATCAATGGCCGACATCGGAGGAAGCTTGATGACGTTCGTAGTTCGCTCGAATTCGAGCCTGGGGAGACTTCGATCAAATCCATAGCCGAAGGCTGTTCGAATCAAATTTTCCTCTGCTTAAATAATTAAGGCAAGGCAAAGCAAGGGCGAATCGCGACCCACTTCGCGATGGAAGGCTCGAGGCGATGACTTAGTGATCGAGTTGAGGGATTACGCGAGGTCAAGCTGAGGGGATGATCGTCTTTGATTGGGAGGCATGCGAGTTCGAGATCACGTTTGAGGTAGAAGTTCCTCTGTCCTTGGGAGGTTGGTATGTACGCGGTAGGTGGCGGAGGCATCCTAGGGTGGTCGCGTTGTGTTCGAGGAAAGATGAGGTTTGAATCTTAATTTTTCCTATTAGATTAAGATTTAATTTACATGTATATATGCAGTAAGGTCAGGTTTTAATTTAAAAACGTGTGTGTGTTGTGTATATATATAGTTAAACAGGAATTTTTATATGGATAATATTTTGAAAGAGATATTTTAAATGTCAAAGAATATATATAAAATTAGAACTTTTAAAATCTATATGGATTTTTTTATTATAAGTATGTATGTGTAGTTCAAAAAGTAAAATAAATGTACATATATACATTTTAAATTTACTAATTATTTTAAAACAATGTGGCGAGGTAATTAATTTGTTTAATTGGTTCATCTAATTATTTTAGTTAATAAAAATATTTTATTAAAAGAAGATTGGTTCAAAGTTAAATTATTAGTTTAAAAGCAAATTTTTAGTTAAATTAAATCATTATTAATTAAATTTAGTAAATGGAAATTGATTGTTCGATTTATTTCGAATATTAATAAGCCGTGTAAATGTTATACAAGGTCTAAAAATCATAGAGAAGCAAGTCAAGGTTGGATGATTGCAAACAAAGGTGAGTTAATCTCACTCATTTGGAATACCATTTAAATTTAAATAGTTAAATTTAAATTATTGATTGAATGATTGAATTGACTGGATGTGGTATATTATATATATATATATATATATATATATATATATTAGAGTGATTGATTTCCTGCATTATATAGCGGATGAGACCCTATGTGCCCCACATAATAGCGGATGACCCTTTATACCGTGATATTCCACCTCGAAGTGGGATTGGTATATTAAATTGTTGTGCTAACATCTGTGGATGCAGTAAAAACAGGTTGCATGGATCCAACTGGATTCCTCAAAACGTTGAATTTATTTTATATTCAGCAATGTGATTTATGTGATAATCTGTGCTGGATTATATTGAGAATTGAAATCATTAATGCTATGGCTTGGTTTAATATACATTGGTATTTGAGGAAAATGAAATATATATGGAGTTTGGATTTGTAAAGAAAATAAAAAGGGAAATCTTTAAGTAAAGTAATCACAGTGAATTCAAATAAATTAAAGGAATGAATTTGGAAAAAAAAAATAAAGGTTTGATTTTAAATCCTATATAGTAAATTCAACGAGGAAAAAAGGGATTTTGAATAAATGGGAAAAAGGATTTTATTTAAAATAAGGACTTAAGCAATATTGTTTTGTAAAGTACGAAGAAATATATTTTTAAAATTTAAGATTTGAAATGAGTTTGGTAAAATAAAAGGAGAATTTGGAATAAAATATGAAATTGGTATTTCCAATTTAAATAATAATTTAAATCATAAATAATGGAGTAAATATAGGATAAATGGGTTTTAGAATAAATTTGGGTAAGTGAAGGAATTTATTTAAAAATGGAGTTGGTTTGGAAATCGTTTTAAAAACCGACTAAGTGTTGAAATTGTGAATAAAGGAGAATGAGATTGTGAAATTCATAAACAGGGTTTATAAAAAAAGTGAAATATTTATCAAAGGATAATTTGGAAGTATAAATTCTGGATGAGAATTTATAAAGATGAGAAATTTATTTAAAAGTAAATAGTGGTTTATTTTTAAAGGTGTGAAGGGGAAATGAATTTTCCTAAAATGCCAAGTATGTTTTCAAAGCAGATAAAGTATAAGTCAAAAGTTTTAATATTGTTTAAAAGAATGTTTTTGAGGAATTTATTACTTAAATTATTTTAAGATTTAAATTAAATATTTATTAATTTAATTATAGTAGTAATTATTTTAAAGGTTTAACTAGTATTATGATTTAGAAGATAATTATTAAATATTTATATTTATAAAGTAGTATTATTTCAAAGGTAGTTTGGCTAAAGTCTTTATTTGAGAAATTTTTATAGAATTTCATAACTTTTATTTTAAATTTTCGTAACTAGCATTTTAAATAAAGTCTTTTAAGTAGCTATTATTTTTAAATGTTTTAAAGTATATATATTTTTGGATAAAGTGTTTTAAATTATTTTAAAATCTAAGTACTAAGACTTGGTGAATTTCAGTGGAAATAAACAATATTTGGGAAATTTATTCTACGAATGGAAAGTGATTTGAAAACTGTTTTCAAAGGATTAAAATGTAGAAAATATCTTGCGAAGACATTTTGAAATAAATAATTTAGAAAATTATTAACGACTAATGGTTGCTCGTGGATGCTATTTGATAGTTAAATAAGCAACTATCAATATTGGCCAATGCGTTGATCATTTCGAAGAGACGGAGGTCGGGGTTTATTTCTCGAAAACCACTTCGATCTGGTTTGAATGTTTTCGTGAGGAAGACAAGAGCTTGGATTCGAAAATGGAGTAGTGAAGTGCAAGGGCTAATCGCTACTAATCCTAAGGGTGATTCCAAAATGGATGTAGTAGGAGTAGTGCCTTCGGTTCCGTTCAAACCCGGAACGGACTTGTATGGATGAATGCGATCAGAATATCGTTAGGAGGATGATGAACATTTTAAGTAAATATGTGCTAAAAAAGGTAATGCATAGCCTTGAGCCTCATCAATCGGGAATGGCTAAAATAGGAGAGGTGCACGCAAGGCTAAGTGGCTAGCAACCAATTAGGGTAAGGTCAACCCTGTCTAGATGTCCTTTTATTTCGGCTATGTGGGCAGTTGCTATTCCCAACTTCAGGGTGATCTTATTCAGACTATCCAGTATGGGGTAGCTCAAGTCTTGTGTTGTATGCAATCAGGGTAGATCATCGGTATGGTGATCTAGACCACGTACTATGACGGGCGGTACCCCAATAGCCCTGCCATTGTATGGAATCCAATCTCCAATAAGCACCTGTACGGTTTGATTGTGTCCAACTATGCTGAAAAGTGAGATGTAAGCATTTCAGCTAGGTTCTATTTTACTTTCTATAGACACTATTATAATATTAGACGGATTTGAGGAAAATGTTTTGGTTATCATAAGGTAAAAACCCGACATGTTTATTTGTGGCGTGGTCTTACAAGATACCTTTGATTTCAAAGGATTTTGAAACTTTAATAATCCAATTGAGTGTGTTTTCTCACTCTGGTTTTCCAGACTGAATCAGGTGTTATTTAATTTTAATGCTCGGGTCCGACCGAGTATTATAGAGCACATATTCTGGATGGACTGCTATGGAGCTCAAGGGATGCGCTGTATGGTGAGACGTATCACGAGTATTTGATGAATATTATGCCGTGTATGATTAACTGCATAATCAATTTTATAGGGACAGGTTATGATAACTATCCAGTTGCGTGCTATGAATTCTGTTGTACTCTGATGATGTAAAACAATTACAGACTCTTTTGTTTAAAAATTCCGTTGTTATGTATTATATGTTATTCCGCTACACTGTGAGATTCTGATGTTGTTTCGATTTTTTCTTCTACCCCCTTCTTCTTTTCCCCTACTGGTTCGGTTTTCCGGCATTCTATTGTTCGGCATTTGATACAGTGGACATATTGATGTAGATTTTCGGGCATTGAAAAATCGGGTCGTTACACAGGGTATGCTGCAAGGCTATGTGGTTCGCTCATGATCGTCGCCTTATCTAGAGTCCGTATCTATATGTATGCTTCAGGGACCATTTTTATTTGTTGATCACAACCTAGGGGTGATCATATTCAATAGTATCCAGTCAAGGATAGGCTAGTCTTGTCATGCCGATAGCAAATTTAACCACAACCCTTGGTACATTTTATTTAGAGGTGTACTATTCGGAAGGTAGTTCCTTACCTTGCCATTTGTTGGAATCCATTTTCGATATACATACCTTCGGTTTTTTGATTGTATACCTATTATTATTGTGATGTGGACACACCACAACTACTTGATTATGGATATTTTAACCTATAGGCATTATTATAATGTCACTGGATTTGATGATATAAAATGTCTTGGTTATCGTAAGATAAAACCCGTCCGCATTTATGTGAGGTATGGTCTTACAAGATACATTTTTATTTTGAAATGACCTTCAAATGCAGAAATCAATTAGATTTGATTGAGCTTTCCCATGCTAGTTTAAAAGATTAATCTAGACGTTATTTTCTTATAATGCTCGGGTCAGCCCAAGCATACTTTCCTAGATTTAGTTGGATGCGTTGAAACTTTAGGAGTTGAGCTGGATTTTCTAGAACGTATTCCCATATTTGCCTTTATCTTCCACTGTCTTTGTTTGTTTGGTTCTAGTCTGTATTCATCAGCAAATTGTAAGGATAAGGTGTTATACCTATCCAGGCTGATGTTGGGTAGTTCTTTGATGTTATGTATATAATAAAGATGATTTTTTGTAAAGACTTATGTATATTATATATTTCTCATCATGATGTGAGATTTTGTTCTGTTTATTCTTTCTTCATCCCAAATGGCCTGTCTTTTAGATACTTAAATGATGGACCCATGAATACCAAGGATCTATTAAGTGTCATCTTTAGGTGTAAGAAAGGGAAATTGTTACAACCCCATCCTTCGAGAACTCAATTGCTTTCGAACATATATAACATATGGATTCTTCCTTTCCCTTTATCTAGACCTTTTGTGCATCATCAATCGAGATCATAGGGTGATCTACAATCATTGGGCTATTTGGAAGCCCAATAGCCCAACTAAGAAGTCACGTTCTATCCAGCTTCTGGGACCTTCCATATGCTGCACTCATGCTCGCACTCATGCTCATCTTAAGTCAATGCACTTTCCATAAGACCTATTTTTCGTGGGGTAATCGGGGTAGGTTTATACCATCAACTTTTTCCATTATTCCGGTTTATAATCAACTTATCTATATTTTAGTGTATGGTTGCAACTACTCTATAGTTGGGATTTGTAAGATTCGAAATATTATATATTTATAGGCAAAATACATATACGTTCACACAACATTTCCTAATTTTTCTAGATTGACTAACCTATGCTCTAATAACAAATGTAACAACCAGCACCCAAGTAGGCCTGAAATTTCGCTAAATGGAAAACCCAAATCCACCAAGATACGGATCGTTGGTTTTTTATCCTACAAATAAATGCCTATCAAAGCACCATCAATATAAACTCACAACAGAATAGTAAAGTATAATAAACATATAGTTAACGACCAATTTGACACTTCTAATATCTAGTGTTCTTATTAGTGCCGACCATGCATAAGGAAACCTGTCTTTCCACTGTTCCTGCCTTGTATTAGAACTTGTCCCTCTAAAGCTATCCTATGGGTTGTAATGAGGAGGGCGTCAGAGCAATATTCGGTGACTAGTAAATTATACTATTCATTTATAATACTGGTTTATGCCGATTGCTTTCCATTACATGTTATGTCTTTTATTTTATTTTTTCGTCTCGACTCCACGTTTGTGTACGATATGCCCCATTTACCCGAAGTAGAATATAACCACTTATGTACACACACACACACACACACACACATATAAATACCCATAGTCCCTCATTGGACCAAGATACCATCCCCGTTAGTATCTGTAATTCTACATTACCAGGCATCATCATCAATATCTAGGCCAAAGTACCCATGTACAAAGTAGAAACTCCCTTTAGTGCCTAATAACGGCGTCATAAAAGTTGAGCCATATTCTATCTTTCCCTGGGGATTTACAAACTTGTCTGCTTCCTATTGTGGTCTCTGCTCAACGGACTACCACATTTGTTTTTGAAAGAACTCTTATATGGGTTAACTAGCCATTCCATAACAAAAAAACCAGCGAACAACCGTGGCGATGCATATCAAATGTGGCCTACCGTAGCAGGAGGCGTAGCCCATCAGGCGTAACCCTATCTTTCCTGTTTTGACCGCTCTAGACCGATGACACGCTCAACTTATACAGCTCCTACTCCAGATTTGGTGGCAGACCTGCTGACATAGCATCGAGCTGCTCACCATCCTATTTATATTGCTCCCTTTCCTATTTTTGAAGTAGAGTCCACTTTCTATTGGGATATTCCTTTATCTATATGCAAGCGTATACTCTCATGGGTTATACGATTAGATAGGTTCCACGTTAGTATAATGTATACACAACTGCTATTAGCCCTTTGCAGTAGACAAACTTCTATTGTGTAATAGTGTTGACCTCACATTCTAGCCCACTCTAATGATTTGCCATTCTTATTTACTCAGTTATTTACACACACACACACACACACACACACACACACACACATATATATATTTCACACCCATCATAACGTATATTTGAATATACATTTATTTCATTATTGCTTTTCTTTACTTTCAATCATCGTTGTTCAATAAATCTAACAAGCATAATTTATTCTTATCGTTTACTATCATTTTTTATCCATTTCTAATTATTGATTTAAGTATCATTTATTATTTCCCTTCCGTTTAACATTATTGAATGAAATGCATTATTTCCTTTTTAACTAATATCTTTTTTTAGTTCCCTCTTTAGACTTATTACTTCTATATTCGTTTAATTGTAACTTCTTTGTTTACTATTCGTTTTCGACACTATCTTAAATTACATACTTTAGGTTTCCTATTTAAATTGTCGTTATTATTCCTACTTACATCACTTTAGTTATACTTAAGGATTTTAATACCTTAATACATTGGAATTACTTCTTTCCCCAAAGAAAATTGTTAACATTATAATTCTCTATAAATTAATTAAAAGAGAACTTGTTTTATGTGTGAAATAACATAAAATTATCTTTTATTTTTCTATTAAAAAAGGCAGTACAAAATAGGGTGATTCTCTTATTTTTTACATCTCTACCTTTTTGTTTACATTCCTTGTTATTTCAACCAACACACTTCTACTTGTATTTTTAGGCAATTTATAGAAATTCACATGGTTACACAATTGATTCCATTGTATTAATATATCGTCTAATCCCAATTTAATTTATAATCAATTCTAGTTTATGTTCGACAATCTATATAAAGTAACCAAATTTGAAATCTCAATATGATTTCACTCACAAGTTACAAATCCAATGACTATTTATACCTCTATCTTTCCAAATCCAAACGTATGCAAAATCTACAAATTTAGGGTTTTCCATAACATATAGGCATATTTTCCATATTTATTACGCGCATACAATTAAATATCCCATTCATGAATTATATCAATTTCTTATGCATATGAAATTAAATACCAACTCATGATTTATATCAATTCCTTATGTGTACAAAATTAAATATCCAAATCATGATTTATAACTAGACATTAATGAAATGTATTACAATGATATAAATCCGATATTATTATAAAATTTGTAATTTCCCACTCACCTTGCTTTAGGTTTCCCCTTCTACAGATCTAGATCCATTCCCTTTTTATCCAACTCCCTCTTACTTTAAATCCAAAATAAAAAGGGTACACCCGCTATTAGAATTACAGATCTAGGGAAATGATTGAATTAAATTTAGATTCGAGTTTGATTCACAATTTACCTTTGTTTCTATGTTCTGAATCAATCATATTCTTCTCTTCTATTATTCTTCGCTTCTCTCTCTCTCTCTCTCTCTCTCTCTATATATATATATATATATATATATATATATATATATATATATAAAATCTTAAGATCCATCTTGGACACACATCTCAAACTTGACAACAAAGGAAAATAGTTGGGTAAATCGACATCATTCAATCGCATGTTCCATTTTTTACTAATCAACGGTCGACAATTCACAACCGTGGTTCAACCGCTATCGACGTAGATGCATAAGGGGTCGACAAGTTACTTTGTTTAAACGGTGATTAGTTAGCGTTGTTGGCTTTTGTGTATTTTATTCCTTTTTTTACACAACCGACATAACTTTCTCCCATTTTATATATTTTCTCAGATTTGATTTGATGTTAGTATCTCTTAATGTCCAAGTTTCCATTAACATTGGTAATTAATGTTAATTAACTATTATTACCATAACTACGTATATATTTATTCACGAATCAAAAACTTCAAATGTTAATAACTTTTTTGTGTGAACTCTGGTCGAAAAACATTATATATGAAAATTGATCAAAAAACACAAACCCGATGGTGCAAGTTTCATTACCAATTCCTATTATGACTTTATTGTTTATTAATAATTTTTAATTAGATTAATTGTCAAAAAGATTACAGGGTGTTACAGTCTATCTGATAGGTTGGGTTTCAATCGTAATCTATTCACCAATTCACTAGATATAAGGGAATATGTGTGATGCCCCATCCCGAGACCCACATTAACGAAGAGAATTACATAGTAATTCTGTCTGCTAATGCAGAGAATTGGGATGGTTAAGAGCTAAGTATGTCGGTTTTGGCACTTATATTTTTTTTCTTATCTCGAGTATTCGACGTACTTAATTTTTATCTAATACACTACTATGGTGGCTGTAGGATTGATTCAGGAAAAAATTATAATAAATACTACAATCACAAGACACAGAACAACATCATAGATACTATATACATACACGTACATCAAATGCAATACAACTCGTCACAAGTGGTATTCAACCATAATATATATACATACATCCCTAACAAAAGAATATACATCATAAGGTTCCCAAACAAAAATTCTGCTGCACAAAACTATGCCATATCCAAAGTCGATGGTGGAGTCCAAAAGATAAATTAAGCTAAGATTCCAACTACCTAACCTGCAACTTGGTCTATCCCGAGTAATAAATACACAGGTCAGTCTAGCTAGAACTTGATATTAGTAAAAGATAAGAGGGATAAGTGCATAAGGTAACTCTTTCTTTAATTATGAAGGAATGATATACAAGAATAAATCAAATGTAATGTCATGGAATAGATTCATTAAGGTTTGTCACATGAAAAGGTTTAGTTCAACATAAGAAATCCATACACAAAGGCATTCAATATAAATACAAGTAACCATTCAAAAGTTGTAAGAGAAACTCATCAAAATTTTCAACATGAATCTCATAGAACTTAAAGTAGAGTTCAAATCACATGAAAACGAGATCACCCTATATAACATCGCATGTAGCACTAAGTATCGATGCAACAAAATCTCAAATGGTGAAATCGTATAAAGCTCAGAAAACCCAGATTAGCCATATCCTCGATTGTAAAGCCAAAGTAATGCTACACGTGCTAAACTCTTATTCAATGCTATTTATAATTTAGGTACCTAACTTGTGGACCCGAAGGTCATACTTATGGTGACCGAAGTCCCATATCTCATGGTGATCGAAGTCACAAAACTCAAATGACCTTAAGGTCTATAGCACTGGCATACTCATGGACGTGTCACGAACTCTCGGAAAGGAACCCAAAAAGTGTTAAACGTGTGTCCCATACCACATGTTCGCACTAAACGGTTTACTAACTGCTATTTAACTCCACATCATAAAAATAAAATCGCAAATCTCAGAAATCTTAGAATACCCACAATCTTACCTCGTATCATCGGCAAGTGGAAATAAATCCCATAATGGCTTCTCATAAATCATAATTCCCGAAAAGGGAAATTTCATATCAAGACTCGCCTCGTCTCATTGGCGAGTAACACAAGCTATATACGTGGTTCTCATCGAGTATTACCCCTATAATAGGAGATCTCGAACCTCTCAACTCACCAAGTACTAGTTAACTTAGATAATTCCTATAATTGGAATTATAAATCTCAATTATCAACTCAAAACAATATTCTCAAGTGGTTTCAATCGTACAAATCCGAAATTAACCAAAGAAAGTAAACTCACGTGTCCCGTACCACGTGTTTTACTAAATCATTCAATTCTCTTTCTCATACGTTCGAAAAGTATAAAAATAATTTATATTATTTAGAAAATAATTTACTTGAGAAAAAGGGATTTTAAAATAATTTCCAGAAATCATTTTGAAGGCATTTATTTGAAAATTTCCCTTAGCATAGAAAATAAATATACTTAAAATACTTCGAAATAATTCAAAATACATAAAAATGCTTTGAAAATATTTAATAATAATGATTTCAAAAATTAAATTGTTTAGAAATTTTCTCAAAGTTTATTTGGAAGAAATAGTGCTTGAAATTAAAGAAAAACGAAGAAATTACTCCAAATCATTATTCGAATTTAATTCAGATTTGGACCAAATTTTAAAATTTCAAACTCCTCCAAAACATGGCTAATCCATTCATGGATATCATAGCCTTCATACACATCCAAAATCATCTCAAAAATGCAAAAGATTTAGCATCAAAAGGCCTCGGAATCGAAGGAAAAAGTGGCAGAAAAACTTGAAGAACAACACAAATAAGCGGGCATATGCAGGTCGACCAGGAGGTCGACTATACACTTCCTCAGGTCGACCTAGAGGCTCTGATGTGACGCCCAACTCTAAGATCCACATTAGCAAAGAGTGTTACTGGGTAATACTGTCTGCTAATGTAGATAATAGGGCTGGTTAGGAGCGACCATCTATACTCTTGTCTTAAATATCAATTGAATACGTCGATTAGTGATCTATATTTTTTCCCTCTCAAGTGGATCGGCTTATCCAATAAATGATTAATACAAAACTACAGGTGGCTGTAGGATCTTTCAAAACAAAATACAACAACTCAATTGTAAAACACATCACAGAATAGCAGACCATCACATATATATACACACATATACAGATACATCATAGAGTATACAAAATGATACATGTCAAATGGTATAGCAACCATAATATATATAAGCGAGTCAAAAGAATATACATATCAGAGTAGCAACAAAAAGGACTACACAAAAGCACAACAAAAAGAGCTAGCAGAAAAGTCCATGCAGAAGCATAATAGGCCAAATTCAAAGGGTACCTAACCTAAAACACCTCGGTCTGACCCGAGTATAAATACATGGGTCAGTCTAGCTAAACAAATCAGTTTACAAGGATAAGCGATAATATGAGCATAAGGATAATGTGATAATATTCTCAAGTGAGAAGGGAAAATTTAAAATGTATGGTTAAAACAAGTGATAATACGGTATTACTACACAAACTTACAATCACAAAAGAGAAAAAATAATTCGTAAAACGCTAAATATAGAAAGCCTCATATCATCGGCACATCACAATCATCAATAACGGTTTGGGGAAAATTATAGCTTCTAAAAGGAGAAGTCCCAAACCTGCCATAATAGCAATCTTAGAAAAACTCATAAAAATCATCATCTCCAAATGAGCCATAAGGCAAATATATCTGCAAATAGGAGGTTAAAATCTCAAATATATGCCAGATTTGCAATCTCAATAAAACGCCAGTGTAGGCAACTCAAATCCAAAGATAGAACTCACAAGAGTTCAAATTTACATAAGGTAATCGCAAAGTGTGCGCGCGAGCGTGTGTGTATAATATCCCAAACGGATCAAATGGCCAACAATAAAAAGACGATATGCTTGGGAAATCACAAATATCAATGAAATCATCTCAAAGATATAGCACGTGCTTATGGCCGAAGCCCAACAAGTACCATTCTCTCAAAATAAGGCACCACTTATCTTAGATAAATGTCCCTAAGGAAAATAAATACGTTTTTAAGACAAACATCCCGAAGGACAACATCCCAAAGGACAAATATGTCATAATGGACAAATACGTCTCTTTGACAAACATCCCGAAAGACAAATTACCTAAAGGTCCAGCACTGGCTAATACGTCTCTTAGACAAATGTTTCACAAACTTTTGGATAGGAGCCCGAATGGTGTTAATGTGTGTCCCAAACCATATGTTCGCACTTATTGGTTTACTAACCATTAGTAAATTTCACATGCAAATCAATAAAAAGTTTACCTCATCTCGTCGGTAAACTCGACCCGAAGGTCAAAACGATCAAACAGAGAAGTTAGGAATTAACCGATAAGATAAACGCACATGTCCATGCCACATGTTTAACAAAACCGTATAATTCTCCTTCTCGTTCGCTCAAATAGTGAAAAAACATGTATTATATATACAAAATAATTTAATTGAGAAAACAAGCTTTTAAAACCAATTTTCGAAATCAATTTAGAAAACCATATTTGAAAATTCTCTTATTATAGAGAATAAATAAATTTTATATCTAAAAATACTTTAAAATATTTTATAATAATTATTTTGAAATGCCCATTAATTTTAAAAATCGTTGCAAAAGATTTGGAAAAAACCGTGCTCGAAACGAATCAAAACGAAGAAAATCATTCGAATCGATATTCGAATTCGAATTCAAATTAAATTCAAAAATAATTCAAAATTTGAATTTCAAAATCTCCAAAATTTGCTAGTATATTGATAGTAATTGTGGCCTATCTTCCAATATTAAATCCCAAAGTCCTATTTAAATAAATATTTTAATTATCGAAAAAATACGGGCCGTTAGACTCTCACCCACTCAAAACTTTTCGTCCTCGAAAAGGAAAAGAAGAAATTAAGAAACATGATATAATTTTATATGAAAATATTAATTTATAAATGATGAAAACTTACATTATTAAGTATTTTAAACAAAATATATCAATTTATTAATAGTTAAATCTTCATATTCAAGTTTAATAAAAGTTTGAAAATATTTCGCTTTCACAAATTTTCGAAGTCTCAAATTTATGAAAAATTTCGGCGGAGTCTCCTTTGTATGGATAGGTCCAAAAAAAATATTGATAATATATATATATATATATCATATTTCAACAATATAGTTCCTAAACCACGGGAAAACAATATTTACCGCTACAAACCCATAATCCGAAAACGAACCTATTTGTCGGGCAAACAACGCTTTATTTATGAAACCAAAAGCAGCAGCTATTGCTTCCATAAACCTATATTTCACTTTGTAATAAAAAAGGGTGAGAATTATGTACGAGTGAAATATTGAGTTGTTTCAATTAGTAACAAAAGAAAATCAATGCAAACAACTGCAATAAAATAATACGACCATCATATGAAACAAAGGAATCAGTCATGCATCCATAGCAACCAGAACTAATAGTTTGTTCCTGTTCAGAAACTTTTAATTGTACAAGGGTGATAAATAACTACAAAGTGTACCCTACACACAATAGCCTTAGATAATAAGTTAATAGATTATTTATACATCCCCAAACATCTAAAGTATCACGTCATAAACATCCATAAGCCAAACAACCAAGAATTTAATACATTATTTAAGTTTTCTCAATTGGGTTTCTTTTTTTTCATCACTTACTTTCATTTATTTTCATTCATTCAGACAACATCATTTTCTTTTTCCATTCATTTACATATATGGGGCGACTATTTGTACACAAAATTAAACACAAATGGGTGACATAGGAGATCTAAACCGTTGGATCTTTTTGTCCTTATATAGGAGGTGGAATTCATGGGGCAATCCAATGGTGCAGATACTTTGTGTCACCAATTGTGTCTATATTTTGTGTCCCGATAGACTTTCCCTACATATAAACTTGGTTTCCATTAAATTTTAATATTCATTAGTGAATTAATCCATACTTAAGTTTTCTTAACTTTAAAATTCACACTTATTCATTCATGTATAGTATCATCAATTATTAAATCTATTTATGAATCATTTCCACATTTTCTCAAGTTTATAATAATTTACTTAATAGTATTCACTTTTTTCTTTTATTCAGTTTAATTATAAAGCATTTCAATAATATTAACTTAAGTTTATAAAATTCATTGTAATTAGTTTTTTCTTTGTAACATATGTTCATTTTGAAGCATTTTTGTTATTAAGCCTTTTATTTGTATAATATTCTATTACATATTCATATTAACATTTCAATTTTTCTAAATATTTCAAGTAAGTTATATATATATATATATATATATATATATATATATATATTTTAAGAATGAAACAGAATGTCATACAAATTTTAGCTTATTTATTTTAATTAATAAAATGTTCAATAGTTTACATCTTCTAAATTCATTATCCATTAATTTGTAAGTGACAAATCTCTAATTTCTTTACAGTTTCATTAATCATTTAGCTTCCAATTTGTTTTTATTCATTTTAGAAGTTTCCATTTATTAATTTACTTAAGATTTCATTTCATTACAATAATTGAAATCCCTAATTTTAAGAAATTTAAGAACTAAATACCCAGTTCCATTTCAAATCATTAATAATAGTATATATACACTCATAGCTTTTATATATCTAGTCATATTTAGAAATTAAAATTAAGATTTGTTTATCAAAACAAATGTGTAGTAAAACTGTACAATGGCCTTCCCACTTTGAAACTTGAAAATGAATGTCGATGATGTGGCCATATTCACCGAAATTATATTTTCCAGCGACAAAAGGAGGGGAGTACATAATTTATTTCCTTTAAAAATTCTTTTAAAGCATTTTTTTCAAATCACATTGAAAATACTTATATCTGAAAATACTTCCAAATAATACCTACATTATATCCCAAAATCCTTTGAAAATAAATTTCAAACCCTAGAACTTAAGTTCTCAAATTTCCAATTCATATTTTCTTTGTTTGTAAACTTTATTCTACAACCAATATTTATAAAATTTCACTTCCTAATAAAAAAATTATTAAATGCAACTATATCCAATTACAAAATTATTTTTATATACAAAATATAATGCTTGGTAAAATTATTTCATTTACCATATTTCAAAACAATATTGTGTCTGTCTGCCATATTAAGTATTTAGAAATCCTTATCGATGTCATAGCATCCTATGTGCCAACCATAATTTATAAATACTAAACAGAACAAATTAAGCCAGTATAAAACATCTTTATAACACTAAAAAATATGCTCTCTCATATATACACTAAAATAAACTCATTCTATTATATTTCTACCCTATCTCTAATAAGTTAAAACCCACAAGGCTAAGGTTATCGCTAAACCTCACTCTGATATCAACTGTAACGATCCACCTTTTTAGATGGTTTAAATCGACAATAAACCACACATGTCAAATCCAAACCATTCAAACGGGAGGATTGTTATGGGATAAATATGAAAAAGAAGAGAAAAGAAAGGAAAAAAACACATAATCTCATAGCGGAATGACAAAATATAAAAATCAAATAAACTGTTCATGAAGTTGTTTTACTAATAAAATTTGATTACACTTTTATAATATACAATAGTTATATATACAGCAGGAATAAAGAAATAATGCAACAGAACAACATGATGCAGTGGAATAACTATAGAAAATAAATAGCATACAAATCTCCATCTTCATCCTCCAGAAATAATGTCTTCAACGCTAAAAAGCGTAGGCAGACCCGAGCGTAATGAATAGACAAAACACTCGAGTCAGAACAGAAAGATCTTATGTAAGTTAAATCAACAATAAATAAATATGAGTGTAACAGCTTCACAGATGTTTACGGGATTTTACATCTCACTATCCAGTGTCTAACATGCGTGCAATAACTTAAGAGATCTTCGAGATTACCATCTCTTAAGGATCCATTAAATTATCTACATATACAATACAAGACGCTATTATAATATGTCCACAGTAAAGTAAAGTACTAAAATGTCGTGAAGGCATTACCCATATCCCCCTTAACACAATTTTATATAAATCCCATAGTCTATACAGATATTGTAAGCTCTACCATACCGGTGGGGTACTCATGGAGCACTTCATTGGTATGGTACAAAAAAAACTCGTAGTGGGCTTGATAGGCATACAACAAGGCATGCAAGGCTATGCTCAGGGTAGGATACTACCATTTTGCGGATCCGGACTGGTGGTAACGCATAGTAGCTACTATCGCCCACCTCGGAACACACTCCCATAATTAAAATCGAGGAGTGGCCATCAAATCAATCACACTGTAATAAATATGGTACCGAAGAAGCATTTCTATCGAAGGTGCGACCTCACTTGGCCTGGCATGGCTCCTGTTTTAGTCATATCAAGCTGACCCGAGGGGTCAGGGCTGTGTTCATATATCATACAGTAACGTTCACCAAACCATCCTACTTCATTATGGACTCTCCACCACGTGCATAGTTGTTAAAGTGATTTTCGGTATTTTGACGGAGAGTATGACAATATCCGATCTCGGTTTCTTTAACAACCAAACGCTTATTTCACACCAGTTGGTTCTTTTACATTTCAAACAAATCATATTTCGTATCAAAATATCATATTCATTTCAAAATCATATCACATTCGAAACCATTATTTACTTCAAAATCATTATTCACTTTAAACCATATTCATTTCCAAAATCATAATCACCAAACAGATTAAACCATGATATCAAAATATTCGCATTTGAATCAATTAAATCTAAATCATAACAGTTCCAATCTTTAAACAATTTGAATATTGAAAGTAGTTTATATATTGAGATAGTTATACCCTAAAATTGGTTTATATTTTAAAAATAGATAATAGACTAAAATGGTATATATATTATAAATACTTTATATTTCAAAATAGCTAATATATTAAAATAGTTAATGTATTAACATAGTTTATAATAGTTACAATAGTTAAAAATAGTATTAAGTAGTTTTACTAGTTTAAAATAGTTTGAATAGTTTAAGGATTTTAAAATAGTTAAAAATAGTTTAGTACAAAATGATTTGATTATTGGAATGAATTGTATAGTAAATAGTTGGAAATCCGAATAATCTAATTATAAAATAATAGATTTTTAAATAGTTTATATTAAAATAACGAATTTGAAAATAATATCAAATTAACCATTTCATCCATTTCAACAAATCTGGACCATATTCAGATCTTAAATCAACAAAATTCAATTCTAATCATTCAATTCAAATTCTCATTAAAACCATTTCAATTTATATCGATTTCAAATCCATGTTTGAACTACAAATTTAAACCACTTCAAATTTAATAGATTTCAAAGTTTAAATATTCAAACGTTTAACAATAACTTAAATTTGATAAATTTCACTTATATGTCAAAATTCAGCTTTAAAATTCCAATTTATATTCTATAAAGAATTCATTTAAACCAATTTCTATTTTAATATTTTAAAGCTTGGATTTTGGAAACAATTCAGTTCATATAAATCTAATTTTATTTCAAATATAATTTAACTAGATTCAAAAATTAAGGATATAAAATCATTTAATTTAACAAATCCGATGTCTGTATATAATTTTCTACCCTATGGTCAAGTTATACGGATATATGTCATTTCAACCCGCAATTAATTTAAATTTACGGGTGTATATCGTTTTAACTCGCAATCCCGAGTAAAATTAAAAATCCGTAAAACGGTCGAGTTTATCAATTCAACCCATAATGATTTTTTCCTAATCTATAAGATTGTTTCGGTATGTATCTCTCACTATCGTAAATCCAGCGTTCAAAAATCGACATCAAATACCTCACTTGTATTCGATTGCCGGAGATTCAAAAGTTGAACTCCAGTTCGGATGGAGCTTATAAAAACATTAGATGAATATAAACAGCGGAAACAAAGATGATATACATTGATCACAACACAGATACAACACTGATACAATATTAATTACAACATTTTAATCCCATCATCAAAGTGCTATAAAACCATACAACAGCAGAATGACAACGCCACAGTAGAATGTTAACAACAGGTCTTCAAAAAGGATCTAACATACTTTGACTTAGATGAGGTCTTCCAGAACTCCAAACACTTCAAAAGATTTCCAAGCCAAAAGCTTTCCAAAATCTGATAGCTACCAAAAGACTCCTAATCCAAGCCAGCTCCAAAACACGGATAACCTGCTTCTAGGCTGCCCATGTGGAAAATTATGGGCATTCAGAATTTAGGAAGGGAACAATAAACTCCGGGTCAGTCATGAGACTGGTATGAGTAAACAAAAACATTTGTTTGTACAAAAACAGTTTATAAAAGAAATTCGTTCATGCTTTTGGAAAAATGAAACTACCACAATACCTCCCGCCACACACACAATGCAATCACACAATTTAGAGGAGGTTTCTTCCTATGATAGTCAAACATGCTTGATATGAGAAAATTCTTTGATATTATTACTAGTGCATAGTGTAGAAAAACATTTCGAAAGTATAATATTAATCTTAACCAGCATACAACCTTTATTGTATGCCTACTATAGCTACCACCTAAATAATGGTGACCACCACAATTAAATGGCAGGTTATACAACTAAAACCGTACAAGGCTCATATTGAATGATTGGATTTCCAACAATGGTCAGGCAAAGGAACTTCCTGCACTGAATGGGACGCCTCTGGAAGGATGCCTCCACGAACCAAACCAGATCTCTGCCAACACAAGGTCGGGTTACCTCTGTAACTAGGTAACACCTACAAGTATGCCATCTCCGGTCATTACCGACTTTTATCCCTGGATTCACCAGCAAATAGCAACAACCACGCAGTTAAATATCTGGGCTCGATACCATGATACCACCTCTTATCCAGAAGAAAATGGATATACCCTAGGGGCGCGACCCCTAATAACCTTGCCGCAACATTCCTGTTTTGACCATTACCGGTTTGTGAGGTTCGACGAAGTCTCGTCCATAAAGCTACGCTTTACACAAAAGCCATGCTTCGATCAACAAATGATCAGCAGCACTCAGCATGCCACACTACCAAGTTGGGAGTATATCACCGATAACCATCAACTACATAATCTTTGAGCTCGTACTTCTCAGAGAAGGGTGTTAAGCTAAGAGAATAAATTATTCGCCACCAAACAGAAACGTATTTGATAGAAATCAGCTTAATATCTCAAAGTGTAGTGTCAGACATACAACCATACAAGTTTGTTCCAGGTTCAAACAAAATCGAAGGCACTTTCAAAGATGCCCCTGCAAATTTGGGCATCCACAATCCCGATCGGACTCCCCATCACATATAGAGATCTCTATACCGGAGGAACTCAGTGCATAGTCATTCGACAGGTTATCCTATTGTTCTTTGAAAACACTCGATCTTCACCACCGTCTTCAAATGCTTTCCATTTCGTCGTATCACTATTCGAAAAGGGTTATATGACACAAAGTCCTCTCCTAGCTAAACCGAATAATGAGCTCTTAATTTTAAAAACATGTGGATATATCATTCACAAAGATTCACCATTAAGGTTCGATGTGGGTTTCGGATAACCAACTAAAATCTGACTCCCTATCGCATTGAAATTCAATTGCTGTTTTACAGGCCAATGGGTTTTCACATTCACATAGAAACAATTAACAGATATCACAGCTCAACATAAAGCAATTCATATCACATGGTATCACAATCACATATCAAAGATATTAATCAATACAAAGCATTCAATAATAATCAATCATCTATAATTAAGATGAATTAATCGTGTGATTATAATCAATTAATCACATAATTATTTTCATTAATTATCCTCAATTAATGATTAATTATTCTTAATTATAAATTAATTAGTATTTAATTACTAATTAATTAATCTTAATTACTTTCATTAATTAAATATTTCTTAATTAATAAATCCTTAATTATAAATTCATTAACCTTAAATTAATAATTAATTAACCTTTAATTAATTATTCTTTAATTATTTAAGTAATTATAAATCGGTTCTCTTGATTAATCATTTAATCATTATCAAAATCTTTAATTAATAAACCTTACAATTAAATCATTATTAACACATCAATTTATTCAAGAAATTAAGGTAAATCAAAACATCATTTTATCTTAATTAATTTCATTATTCATTAAAAATAAACTCTTTTAAAAATATAAGTTTAAAACATCATAAACTTAATTAATTTAAAATATTTTACTTTCAAAACCTTTAACTATACATTCCAACTTAACAAGCAATATTTATTTTTTAAAAGAATAGATTCAGAAATTAATTTAATTTAGATTGTTAAAATTTAAAACTGGAAAACATACTACCCGAGATCAACTTCGAGTGTTGCTCGAGACAATTGCCTGTTTGCTTCGAGTTTTTCCAAAACCAACCCGTATGCTTTATTTTTTCAAACTTAAATTTTTGTTTAAGTGTTAAACACGGCGCACACATCAATTTACTCGAGCAAAGGCTCGAGCCAGCACATAAGCTTCCTGAAGTCTACTTCGAGACATCCACCCTTCCTTCCCAACCCATTGCCTGTTGATACCAAACGGGCACCGTGCACATGCACATGAACTCCGGCCACCTACGTACCAAGCTCCGACCTTCCACACATCGACGACGACCGATACTAGTGTCACGAACACCCAGAAATCAGAGTCGACGTCGAACTCGCAACCGAACCATCTGACCAAACTGGAACAAAAAACGATCATCACGTAATCGACTCGTTCTTCCACCTCTAACCATCAGAGGTCACGTGATCTTACCCGAAGCCTCACCGATGTCTAACGCTTCGATTGGCACTGGTGCGATCGATTCTGGTCATCTAACGATGGCGCAACAATACCAATTCCGACTATGAGCAAATATGGGTTTCGAACCCTAAATCGATCTCGTTTTTCCGCCATGATCAAATTAAAAATTTCGAGCATTTTTCCTCGAACCCATATCTCCTAGGCCATCACCAGTAATAACCCCGACCATCCTCGTCACGCCGATGACCAGTAATAGCCAAAAGACCCAAATTTTCCAATTCACCAATTCTCAGTGAATACATGTTTAAAAATTTAGATCTTACCTTTAAAAATCATTATTATCAAAAACGTTCTCGATGAAATAATTTAAATTAGAAACCATGATGGTCGAATTTTCAACAGATAATAGGTTTACCTGTATTTTCAATTTTCCAGAGAATGCTTTCATTTGTTTTACTTAATTTTATTTTTAAGATTTGAATCATGTTCAAACAAACCACTTTTGTTTAAATTCTAAAGTCTAACAATTAGCGGGGAAAGAGAAATCAAATTTTGAACAGGCCTGATGCCTGTAAACCTGGAACAAAATTCATATGTCTGTTATCCAGACATGCATAGCCAATTCATACTGATATCCTACAAACTGGCATGCATACAATACTTCATCACTTTTTTTTTACTTCAACATGATTATCAAACAACAAGGCAGAAATCCAAATTCAAAAGGTTACTCACCTGTAAAGAAGAAACAGAGAGCTTGTCTGGGTTTTAAAAGTTGAAGGTTGGAAAATGTATTGATTTTTGAGCTCTTGATCTTAAAAACAAATCTGGACTTGTATTTGTTTTGAATTTTGGAAAGGCTTGATGTTTGTTGAGTTGAAATCTCTGCTTGTTTGAAATTTGAAACTGTTTCTTGATTTACTGGATAGAGATGATTCCCAGGCTTTAGATTTTGAATTGTGAAAGGTGTTTTAATTTCCAGGTTTTTCCTTATCTTTGTTTTGATGATTTCAGATTTTGATTTGTCATTAATTCTCTGGCTTCTGATGTTAGAGTTTGTATAGGCTTAGTTTAAAAAATGAAGATAAAGTAATGAGAAGAAGGATATTAGAAATTTTATATAGCTTTATTTTCTTTTTATAAATTTCTCAAAAATAAAAAACAATGTGATGACACTTGTTAACTTTAATTACAAGATCATTACACTTGTAAATTTTCACGTCATCTTTCCTACAATTGTAATTTGCATTGTTAATAATGCATTTATAATTTAACACTTGTATTTTGTATTTTATATTGATTTTTAAATTGCATTTTCTATTTTCATAAACACATTCTTCTTTATTTATATATATACACAATTTAAAAGAAAATTGTTTTGAAACTAATTATTCATTAAATAAATTACCGATATATAATTTAAAATCCAAATTATTTTATTAAGACATTTATTTAAATTTTAAATTCAAGTTCAAAGTCAAATTCAAATTTGAATTATAATCCATTTATATATGTATAAATCAATATAATTCTATTTGTCTCGAATTTTTTTAAATTAATTCCAAATTAAATCCCAAAAATTCAAATAAATTACTAATTTTAAATTAATAAAATTTGGGGATGTTACTAATTCCCCCCTTAAGAAAATTTCGTCCTCGAAATTTGAGAGAGAGAGAAAGACAAAAAAAGAATATAAGAACACAGAAAAAGATAGAGAAATGGCTTACCAGATTAAGCCGAAATATCCACTATGCAATTGGAATAGGACTTCTGCATGATATCCTCTGTTTCCCAAGTACAGCCATCTGGATCACCACTCCATTGTACTTTGACCAGTTTCACAATTTTATTCCTCAACCGCTTTTCATCACGATCAATGACCTTTAATAGTTCTCTCCTTACTGCCAGATTTGGTGTGATCTCCAAATCCGGCTGAGCGACTTCTTCAATAATACTATCTTGATCGTGCACATATTTCTAAAGATGTGAAACATAAAACACATCATGTACGCCAGATAACCAGCTGGGTAGCTACACTCGATATGCCAAAGGAACGATCCTTTCCAGTATAGTAAAATGACCAATATAACAAGGTGCCAGCTTACCAGCCTTTCCAAATCTCAACACTCCCCACATTGGAGACACCGTTAGAAAATCGGAAACTTCAACTTGGAATTCTAAATCTCTTCTTTTTCTATCAGCATAACTCTTGTGTCAACTTTGAGCCGTTCTTAATCTCTTTTGAATAAAATCAACTTTTTTAGTGGCTTTCTTAGTCATATCTGGTCCTAGGACGAGTCTATCACCTGACTCAATCCAACATGCAGGTGATCGACACGGACGACCATATAAAGCTTCGAAAGGAGCCATTTCGATACTGGCCCGGTAGCTATTGTCATATGGGAATTCAACCATATGTAAATCGTCCTCCCATGAACCACCAAAGTCCAGAATACAAGCATGCAACGGATCTTCTAAGATTCGATTGATCCTTTAAGTCTACCCACCAGACTGTGGGTGATAAGCAGTGCTGAAGTTCAATTTGGTTCCTAATGCGGCTTGAAATGCCTCCCAGAATCTACTAGTGAAGATCAGGTCACGATCACTTACTATACTGCTTGGTATACCATGGAGACGAATAATCTCTTTTATATACAGCTCTACCAAACTTGCCGCTGTTCGGGTAGATTTTACAGAAATGAAAAGGGCAGTCTTAGTTAAACGGTCCACTATAACATAAATTGCTTCAATCCCCTTTCGATTTCGTGGCAGCCCATCTATGAAATCCATAGATACATGATCCTATTTCCACTTAGGTATCTCCAATGGTTGGAGTAAACCCGCCATTTTCTTTTGATCACTTTTAATTTGCTGGTAGGTTGCACAGCGACTAACATAAATAGATATATCCCTTCTCATTGTTTTCCACTAGAAAGTCCTTTTAATGTCTCGATACATCTTATTAACTCCTGGATGGATGTTAAGTTTGGACTTGTGACACTCGTCCAAAACTTCACGTGTTAAATCCAGGATATCTAGGACACACAACCTGCCTTATAATTCCTCTATAATCGACTTCAAAGCTAGAATATTTACCTTGATATATTCCTCTATAGATTTCTCGAATTTTTTTATCTTCTGTCCGCTTTTTCGCAATCCTCTTAAGTAGGAGCGACAACAAGATGAGCAAGAATATCTTGTTTTCTATTCAAGGCGTCGGCTACCACGTTGGCTTTTCCGGGTGTGTACAGAATATCCAGGTTATAAGACGCTAGAAATTCCAACCAACGTTGTTGTCTCAGATTTAAATCCTTTTGGGTGAAGAGATATTTCAGAGATTTATGGTCAGTGAATAATTCGAATTTTTCACCTAAAAACAAGGAGGATTTATTTAAGTATAATATTAAGTTAAGTTAAGCTTTTAAATTTGTAGAAAAAGTTGAAAGAGATTTTTACCCAGAAGATAGTGACGCCATATTTTTAAAGTGAAAATAACAGCTAAGAGTTCGAGATCGTGGGTTGGGTAGTTTTTCTTATGTGGACGTAATTATCTACTCGCGTAGGCAATTACTCTACCATTTTGCATTAACATAGCACCCACACCATCTCCACAGGCATCTGTATAAATAGACAGACCTTGATTCCTGTTAATAATAGCCAGAACGGGAGCGGTAGTCAACCTCCTCTTCAACTCCTGGAACGCTTCACCACATTTTAGAGTCCAATCATATTTAGCATTCTTCATTGTTTGCTTAGTCAACGGACTAGCTATTTTTGAAAAATCCTGAACACACTTCTGGTAGTATCCTGCTAAATCCAGAAAATTTCTAACTTCCTTTGGAGTAGTGGGTCGCCTCTAGTCTAGAATAGCGGAAACCTTGCCTGAATCTATAGAAATTCCCTCTTCATTAACAATGTGACCGAGAAATCTAACTTCTTTGACCCAAAAATGGTATTTGGAAAATTTGGCGAGCAAAATATTCCTCCTTAATATTTCCAAAACAATTCTCAAATGCTCAGCCTGCTCCTCTTCGGTGTAGGAATAGATCGGAATATCGTCAATAAACACGAGAACGAATTTGTTTAACACTTCTCGAAATACATGGGTCATTAAGTCTGCGAAGTATGCGGGAGCATTGGTTAGTCTGAAAGGCATGACTAACCATTTGTAGAATGTGTCTGGAACCCTAAAAGCAGTTAAGTGAATACAGTCTTCAACAATTCGTAATTGATGGAATCCTTGAGCTAGATCCATATTCGAAAAGAATCGAGCATCGTGCAGTTAATCAAACAAATCGTCGATTCTAGGTAAAGGGAATTTATGTTTACGTGTTAATTTATTGAGATCGCGGTAATCCACACACAATCTCAAGGATCCGTTAGATTTTGCCACAAACATCACATCTGAACCCCAATCGAAAACACTGGGGCGTATTAACCCTTTCTCTAGCAAATCTCCCTAGGTGCCATCCTGCGACTTGCATGAACAACAGGACGAGCATTTAGAACTAAGTCGATTCTGAATTCAATTTCTCTGTGCGGGGGTAAAGATTTAACCTCTTCGAATACATTTGAAAATTCTCAGGCAATAGGCATGGACTCCAGACTAGGTTCGGAATACCCCAAGGTATACATCAACTTATCTCTCTTAGGACTTGGATCCTCACAAGAGATTTCGATAAAATTCCCAAATTTAGTTCTGATCAAAATCGTTCGATTGTTACTATCTAATTTGGCTTCGTATTTCGTTAGCCAGTCCATTCCAAGTAGGGTTTTAAATTCATTAAAATCGAGAACAAAGAGACTGATAGAAAATTGATGACAAGAATACAAGATAGGAACGTCTCTACATCGTAGACAAAAGGTTCGCAGGGCCACCGACTGGATTTTTCACGTAAATGGGCTCGTCGACAAACTCAGGTTTAAGTTTTAAATCATTTACAGTTTGTTGGGAGATAAAGTTAAGTGTAGCGGCCGTGTTGAACAAAACTCTAACAACTCTATCATAAATAATAAGGTTACCTTCTAAAACTCCTTTTCCATTGTCCGCCTTTGAAGTTGAGGGGTTATCTTTGATCGCGTACATTTTTGCCACTTGTGCTTGCTTCTTTTTCGGGCAATGTTTAGCTTCATGACCTGGCTTGTGACAGTGAAAATATTCCTTGGTTCTTTGACTTGTCTTTACGGGTTGATCTTCCTTTACTTGTTTCTTTGGCTTCTTACAATCATTTGAATAATGACCCTTTTCCTGATAGTTGTAACAAGTAACATCCCTTACCGGGTTCTCCTGATAGTTCTTCTTCTCCTTGCCTTGATACGGTATCTTCCCTTCGGACTTCCTTTTCTTCCAATTTGGATTGCTTGCGCTTCCTTTCTCCTACGGAACTTCCTGCATATCCAAGGTAGAATATCGATAACCCATATCAATCAAGTTAAAAAAGGATTCTTTCACATGGGCTGTCATTCTTTCATGGTACTTCTTATTCATCCCTCGTATAAACCTTTCATTCTTCTTAAAAGGTGTATTCACTAGCTCCGGACCAAATCGAGATAATTCGTTAAACTTATTCAAATACTCCTCAAATGATAAACTTCCCTACTTCAGGTCCATAAACTCCTGGTACATTCTGGAGTTACCAACGGACGGCATGTAACGCTGCTCGAACACTTCTTTGAATCGACCCCAAGTAAACTCATATTCCGGCTCATCCACTGTAACTGTCTCCTACAGGTCTAGGGCTTCCTCTTGGAGTTGACAAGAAGCTATTAATCGCATTTGATCGTCTTCTAACTTTAGCTCTCTAAAAATTCTTTCACATGATCTAATCCAGACTTGGGCTTCGACAATAGATTCCTTGCCAGTGAATGGCTTTCCACCAAGTCTGGAAAAACTTCTATATAGATCAGCCAGATTCGGCTGAGGTTGAGTAGGTATAGCTGACGTGGCAGGGACTTGACCAGTTGTAGTGGTATTTCCCCGTCCCCTACCTCGTCCTCTTCACCTGCTCATTCTCACTATCTGTAAGTAGTAAGAAAACTTGATTTAGGTATACGGACGAGATATCTTAGGGAATATCAACATTTAAAAGGAATAGACTAAGAAATTTTTAGGGTTTCGGTCTTTCGATTTATACTCATTATAGGGTATACTTCACCTTATCTCTAATGAGCCACCTAATGTGTAATACTCCGTAGCTAAAATTCTTACTCAACCTTTAGCTCTAATACCACTTGTCACGACTCGAAATCCAGCGTTCAAAAATTGGCATCAAATACCTCACTTGTATTCGACTGTCAGAGATTCAAACGTTGAACTCCTGTTCGGATGGAGCTTAAAACAATATTAGATGAATATAAACAGCGAAAACAAAAGATGACATACATTGATCACAACACATATACAACACTGATACAATATTCATTACAACATTTTAATCCCATCATCAGAGTGCTATAACACCATACAACAACAGAATGATAACGCCATAGTGGAATGATAACAACGGGTCTTCAGAAAGGCTCTAACATACTTTGACTTAGATGAGGTCTTCCAGAACTCCAAACACTTCAAAAGATTTCCAAACCAAAAGCTTTCCAAAATCTGATAGCTACCAAATGACTCCTAATCCAAGCTAGCTTCAAAACACGGATAACCTGCTTCTAGGCTACCCATCTGTAAACTTATGGGCACCCAGAGTTTAGGAAGGAAACAATAAACTCTGGGTCAGTCATGGGACTGGTATGAATTATTTGTACAAAAACAGTTGTTTGTATAAAAATAGTTTATAGAAGAAATCCATTCATGCTTTTGGAAAAATGAAAGTACCATAAGACCTCCCGCCACACACACAATACAATCGCACAATTAGAGGAGATTTCTTTTTATGATAGTCAAACATGCTTGATACGAGAAAATTCTTTGATATTATTACTAGTGCATAGTGTAGAAAAACATTTCGAAAGTATAATATTAATCTTAGCCAGCATACAACCATTATTGTATGCCTACTATAGCTACCATCTAAACAGTGGCCACCATAAGTAAATGGTAGGTTATACAACTAAAACCGTACAAGGCACGTTGTATTGAATGATTGGATTTCAAATAATGGTCAGGCAAAGGAACTTCCTACACTGAATGTGACGCCTCTAGAGGGACGCCCCCAAGAACCAAACCAGATCTTTACCAACACAAGGCCAGGTTACCTTTGTAACTAGGTAACACCTACAAGTATGCCATCCCCGGTCGTTACCGACCTTTATCCCAGGATTCACCAACAAATAGCAACAACCACACAGTTAAGTATCTGGGTTCCATACCATGATACCACCTCTTATCCGGAAGAAAATGGACATACCCTAGGGGAGTGACCCCTAATAACCTTGCCGCAACATTTCTGTTTCGACCATTATCGGGTTGTGAGGTTCGACGAAGTCTCGTCCACAAAGCTAGCTTTACACAAAAGCCATGCTTCGATCAACAAATGATCAGCAGCACTCAGCATGCCACACTACTAAGTTGGGAGTATATCACTGATAACCATCAACAACACAACCTCTGAGCTCATACGTCTCAGAGAAGGGTGTTAAGCTAAGAGAATAAATTCTTCGCCACCAAACAGAAATGTATTTGATAGAAATCAGCTTTATATCTCAAAGTGTAGTGTCAGAGATACAACCATACAAGTCTGTTCCGGGTTCGAACAGAACCAAAGGCACTTCCAAGGAAGCCCTTGCAAATCCGGGCATCCACAATCCCGATCGGACTCCCCATCACGTATGGAGATCTCTATACCGGAGCAACTCAGTGCAGAGTCATTCGACAGGTTATCCTATTGTTCTTCGAAGACACCTGGTCTTCACCACCGTCTTCAAATGCTTTCCATTTCGTCATATCACTATTCGAAAAGGGTTATATGACACAAAGTCCTCTCCCAACTAAACCGAATAATGAGCTCTTAATTTCAAAAACATGTGGATATATCATTCACAAAGATTCATCATTAAGGTTCAATGTGGATTTCAGATAACCAACTGAAATTTGACTCCCTGTCGCATTGAAATTCAATTGTCATTTTACGTGCCAATGGGTTTTCACATTCACAAAGAAACAATTAACAGATATCACAACTCAGCACAAAGCAATTCATATCACGTGGTATCACAATCACATATCATAGATATCAACCAATACAAAGCATTCAATAATAATCAATCATCTATAATTAAGATGAATTAATCGTGTGATTATAATCAATTAATCACATAATTATTTTCATTAATTATCCTCAATTGATGATTAATTATTCTTTATTATAAATTAATTAATCTTTAATTAATAATTAATTAATCTTAATTACTTCCATTAATTAAATATTTCTTGATTAATTACCTTAATTAATTAATCCTTAATTATAAATTAATAAACCTTAAATTAATAATTAATTAACCTTTAATTAATTATTCTTTAATTATTTAAATAATTATAAATCATTTCTCTTGATTAATCATTTAATCATTATCAAAATCTTTAATTAATAAACCTTATAATAAATCATTATTAACATATTAATTTATTCAAGAAATTAAGGTAAATCAAAACATCATTTTATCTTAATTAATTTCACTATTTATTTAAAATAAACTCTTTTAAAAATGTAAGGTTAAAACATCATAAACTTAATTAATTTAAAATATTTTACTTTCAAAACCTTTAAATATACATTCCAACTTAACAAGCAATCTTTATTTTCTTTAAAGAATAGATTTAGTAATTAAATTAATTTAGATTGTTAAAGTTTAAAACTAGAAAACATAATACCCAAGATCAACATGAGCGTTACCCGAGACAATTGCCTGTTTACTTCGAGTTTTTCCAAAACCAACCCGTATGCTTTATTTTTTCAAACTTAAATTTTTTTTTAAGTGTTAAACCCGGCGCACACATCAATTTACTCAAGCAAAGGCTCGAGCCAGCAAACGAGCTTCCCGAAGTCTACTTCGAGACATCCACCCTTCCTTCCCAACCCATTGCCTATTGATACCAAACTGGCACCGTGCACATGCACATGAACTCCGGCCACCTACGAACCAAGCACCGACCTTCCACACATCGGCGACGACCCATACTAGTCTCGCGAACACCCAAAAATCAGAGTCGATGTCGAACTCGCAACCGAACTATCTGACCAAACTGGAACCAAAAACGATCATCACGTAATCGCCTCGTTCTTCCACCTCTGACCATCAGAGGTCACATGATCATACCTGAAGCCTCACCGATGTCTAAATCTTCGATTGGCACCGGTGCGATCGATTCTGGTCATCTAACTATGACACAACAATACCAATTCTGACTATGAGCAAATATAGGTTTCAAACCCTAAATCGATCTCGTTCTTTCCGCCGCGATCAAATTAAAAAATTTCGAGCATTTTTCCTTGAACCCACATCACCTAGGCCATCTCCAGCAATAACCCCGACCATCCTCATCATGCCGATGACCAGTAGTGGCCAAAAGACCCGAATTCGTTCAACTCACAAATTCTCAGTGAATACATGTTTAAAAATTTTGATCGTACCTTTAAAAACCATTATTTTCAAAAACATTCTCGATGATATAATTTAAATCAGAAACCATGATGGTCGAATTTTCAACAGATAATGGGTTTGCCTGTATTTTTAATTTTCCAGAGAATGCTTTGATTTGTTTTACTTAAATTTATTTTTAAGATTTGAATCGTGTTTAAACAAACCACTTTTGTTTAAATTCTAAAGTCTAACAATTATCAAGGAAAGAGAAATCAAATTTTGAATAGGCCTGATGCCTATAAACCTGGAACAAAATTCATATGTCTGTTTTCTAGACATGCATAGCCAATTTATTCTTATATCCATACATACTTGCATGCATACAATACTTCATCACTTTTTTTTACTTCAACATGATTATCAAACAACAAGTTCAGATATCCAAATTCAAAAGTTTACTCGCCTGTAAAGAAGAAACAGAGAGCTTGTCTGGGTTTTAAAAGTTGAAGGCTGGAAAATGTGTTGATTTCTAAGCTTTTGATCTTAAAAACAAATCTGGACTTGAATTTGTTTTGAATCTGGAAATGCTTGATGTTTGTTGAGTTGAAATCTTTGCTTGTTTGAAATTTGAAACTGTTTCTTGATTTACTGGATAAAGATGATTTCCAGGCTTTAGACTTTGAATTGTAAAAGGTGTTTTAATTTTCAAGTTTTGCTTTATCATTGTTTTGATGATTTCAGATTTTGAATTGTAAAAGGTGTTTTAATTTTCAGGTTTTGCTTTATCATTTTTTGATGATTTCAGATTTTGATTTGTTCTTAATTGTCTAGCTTCTGATGTTAGAGTTTGTATAGGCTTAGTTTAAAAAATGAAGATAAAGGAATGAGAAGAAGGATATTAGAAATGTTATATAGCTTTGTTTCCTTTTTATAAATTTCTCAAAAATAAAAAAACAATGTGATGACACTTGTTAACTTTAATTACAAAATCATTACACTTGTAAATTTTCACACCTTCTTTCTTACAATTGTAATTTGCATGTTAATAATGCATTTATAATTTAACACTTGTATTTTATATTTTATATTGATTTTTAAATTGCATTTTCTATTTTCACACATTCTTCTTTATTTATATATATACAATTTAAAAGAAAATGGTTTTGAAACTAATTATTCAAATGAATTACATATATATAATTTAAAATCCAAATTATTTTATTAAGATATTTATTTAAATTTTAAATTCAAGTGCAAATTCAAATTCAAATTTGAATTACAATCCATTTATATATGTATAAATCAATACTAATTCTATTTGTTTGAATTTTTTTAAATTAATTCCAAATTAAATACTAGAAATTCAAATAAATCACTAATTTTATATTAATAAAATTTGGGGATGTTACAGTATCATTTAAACCCATAGTAATTTTCCTAACAATAACTAAGGGAACTTGAAGTGTGAAAATAGCATATGAAATAAATATAACACCCAATCATCTAGATGTCAATAATTAAACATCCATCACAATCATTATTCGAATCAACCAATAAATCACAACAAACAAATTGGTTATTATCATCAGGTATTTAACTAGAAATTAATTTCAATATTAATTTAAATAGCAATTCAATTAAATAATCTCAAATTAAATTTAAATGACAACTTAAAATACCAAAAAACAATCAATAAATTTTCAATCACATCATAAATTTAATTTAGTTAACATAAGATATTTTAGTAGTTATGAGTGGGTTAAAACACTCACCTTTGATTTCGGATTGATTTAAAATCCAAATAAGCCCAAAAATTCTAATAGTCTCAGAATGCAGCTATGACGATTCATAATTTTCGATAATTAAAAATAGTTAATTAAATAAGGTTTTGTGATTTAGTGTTGGAAGAAATGAAATTTGTAATTTAATAATAAGAATATAATTGGAATGAAATGTAATAATATTATTTTATGGTAATGATGACTGCTTTAAAAGTAATTCCGATTAATTGAAACGATTAAAAAATTGTAATTGGTTATAGATTATAAATTAATGTTAATAATGTGTGTATAAATTGATAATTGGATTAAAAGAGAAATTTATAATTTAAATGTTGTATTGACCTAATGAAATAGTAGTAATAAATTGTAATTGAATAAAATTATTTTTATGTAAATAACTATAACATTTGTGTGTAGATAACAAACATACAAATGTGATTAAATGTAGAAATGGTGACAATTGTTATTTGTTACCAATCTATTTAATCAATTATAATAAAATGAAATTACAATGTTACGTAGAGTGAGTTAAGACGATCACTGTAAAAGGTAAATGCAATAACATGTATAGAAATGTTAATTATATTTATATGGCAATAATTGATGTAATAAAAAGAGTGGTACAAAGATAAATTTATTTTATTGAGATTATTAAATTATAATAAAATCGACAAAATTCAATATAATTGAAATATAGTAGTTAATACAAATAAAATATGGAAATTATAGCATACTAATGTAATAAAATATAAACCAATGTTAACTATGTCTCTAGAGTAATAGTTGATTGAATAAAAGACTGAAATCAAATTAAAATAATTTATTGGAATTTAATTTTTATTAATTGGATTTAATTACAGTTCAAATTGAACATTGAAATTAGTAAATTGATTGGCATTGAATTGATATGAAATTTGTTTTAAGTTATTTATAAATGTCTAAGTAATCAAAAATTATGAAATTTGTTAGTTTATAAATACTGAATTAAAAAGTGATTAATTGATTTAATAATAATTTATTTAATTAACGTGAAAATAGCCATTTTGGAAACTGTCTTGAATTTTGTGAAACCAGTTTCATCGGATTCGAAATGGTGAATTATTGTAGGATTTCAAGTTTTGTAGCGATCAGACATGTCGTTTGATCATATGAACTCGAAACACGCAGAAATCAATGTAATAAAATTCAATTGAAATCAATTTGAATAAGCGGATTTTAAAGCTAACTTGTTATTAGATGGAAGTAGGACTTGAAACCTATCCCATTGAGTTTAAAAATATCGAATACATCTATTTTGATATATGGGATAACTCATTTCCGCTTCGGGAACGAAACAGGCTTTTCGAGTTATTTATCATTCAACTTTCAAATCGATCTAGGCTATTCGTTTCTATTTCTGATCTGCCTATGTATAGCCGGTTATAAACCCTAGTTATTTCTTATTCCATTAGTTTGTACGTACAATTCTATCTGCTTCTCTCTTTCCAATGGCAAACAAACATAAACAAATTTCCAATTTCAAATTCTACTGCAAATCAAAACCAAACCAAACTCCTTCAAACCCTGACAAATTGTATATCATTTCAAAGCTCTCGACAAGCATAATCCACTGGTGGAATTTTTTTTTGCAATCGAATCACATGTTTGTCCAGAATTCGCCGAATTAGTTTCGGCCATCCATTAGCTAGGGTTTCGATTGAACGGTGGATCGACGTCTGATCGACGATCGGGATGTGGCATTGGGAAGGTGGCACGATGCAGGTCTTAGGGGTACTAGCCATTCATCCAGATAGCCTCGAATTCGCCAAGAAATGTCATTGAAGTCGAACAGTGGTGCTGGCCATTTTTGGCGCCCCGGGCGGCTACGATATGGTGGTGGGGTCGGCTTGAGGCGTAGAGGCGGGCGGCATTTCCTGATTGACGTGAATGATGCTCTGATGGTCGGCGTTTTGGTCAGAAGGGTAGCAACTGCATTCATACTCGAATGAAGATAGCAGGCTAGGGTTTCTTTTTTGCAGAGGTCACGTGGTCGCGTGTTATTGGTAATCATCTTTCATTAAATTTTATTTAAATTTCAATTTCGAACCGTCTAATGTTAAAAACTTTCTCATACGAACTCAGAATTGGACGCGGTTTCTTCCATTGGAATCGTATCGAAATTTCCAACATTTTGACGTAGGTTTGGACTAATTCTAAAACTGTTCAATTTTGGACCTTAATGTGGATTTCAAATCGATTTGAAATCAAAGGTGAGTGTTTTGGCCCACTCACAACTACTAAATTTTCTTATATTAGTTAAATTAAATTTATGATGTAATTAGAAATTAATTGACTAACATTTAGTATGTTTAAATTGTCATTCCAGTTAAATTTGACTTTTATTGCATTTAATCATCGTTTACTTTAATATTGAATTTAAATTGTTAATTTAATACCTGTTAATGATAATTAGTTATCTATTGATGTTTATTGATTGATTTGGATGATGATTGTGATGGATGTTTGATGGTTGATATTGGATGACTGGATGTGGTATTTATATTGTTATAAAACCGCAAGTTTCCTATGGGTTGAAATGATACATATCCGAACGATCTATAGATTAGGAAAAATCATTATGGGTTGAAATGATAGACTCAAGCAATTTTATGGATTTATTTAATTTGGAATTGCGGTTTGAAATGATATATAATCATAAAAATTGAAATTGTGGATTGAAATGATAAATATCTGTATGACTTGATCCTAGGGTAGAAAATTATATACGGACAAAGGATTGGTTAAATTAAGTGATTTGAATCTTTATTTTTTTTGAATTCAGTTAATTGGTATTCTAAATAGAAATTTGTTTTATATAAACTGTATTATTTTCGAAGGTCTAAGCGTAAATGTTGAAATTGGAATTCATTTAATGAATTGTTTAAAGGATTTAAATTGGAATTTCAAACTTGAAGTGTCAAATATAAATGAATTTATCAGAAATTCAGTTATTGGAAATGTTTGGAAATAACTTTGAAATCTATTATAAATTAAAATCAAACTATTTTAGTCAATTTAAAACTATTTTTAATTTATTTAATCCATTATAACCGATTTAATCCATTTTACCTATTTTAAACTAATTAAATTTATATAAATCTATTTTAAGTATATTTAATATAATTTAAATCTATTTAATATATTTTAAATTTATTTAATCTATTTAAAAATATACTTAATATGATTTAAATCTATTAAATCTATAATCAATCAACTTAAAATATTTTAAATCTAATTAAATTTATTTAATCTATATTTAATCTATTTAAATCTATTTAAAATCTAGTTAAAACAAATTTAAATCTATTTAAACTATTTTACTATTTAACCTATTTTAATTTATTTAAACTATTTTTAAACTATTAAACTATTTATGACTATCTAAACTAATTTTCTAAAATTACAAACTGTGTAAAGTTGAAGTATTTATATTTAAATCCTTGATGATGATACAACTTAAATTGGAATTTGGTATTGATACATTTTTGTGAAATGACATATTTGAGTAAATATGATTTTGAAAGTGAAGATGATTTTGAAAGTGAATATGGTTTTGAAAGTGAATATGGTTTTGAAAGTCAATATGATTTCGCAAGTGATATGGTTTGAAATCGATGATATTTTGATATTAAGTATGAATTGACTTTTGAAATGTAAAAGAACTGCCCGTTGTGAAATAAGCATTTGGTTGTTAAAGAGACCGGGATCGGATATTGTTATACTCTTTGCCAATACCGAAAACCACTTTGACAACTGTGTACGTGGTGGAGATTCCAGAAATGAAGTAGAATGGTTTGGCAAACGATTCTGTATGAGGTATTTACGTGACCCTGACTCCCGTGAGCCAACTTGTTATGGCTAAAATAGGAGCTACACCGGGCCAAGTAAGGTCATTCGTCCTATCGGGCACATTTCTTCAATACCATTTTATTACTTTGTGACTGATTTGGTGGCCACCCCTTGATTTTGATTTAGGAGTGTGTTCCTAGGTGGGCAGTAGTAGCTGCTATGCGTTACCACCAGTCCGGATCCGCAACTGGTACATCTACCCTAGGCAGTGCCTTGAGTGCCTTGTCGCATGCCCTATCGCACCTTCTACGAGTTTGTTTTGTGCCGTACGTATGAAGTGCTCCCTGATAGCCCACCTGCAGGTGGAGTTTATAGTATCTGCATAGACTACGGCATTATATAAAATGTGTTAAGGGAGATATGGGTAACGCCTTAACACTATTTTAATATTTTATTTTACTGTAGACATATTATAATAGCGTATTATACTACATAGTATATAGTTTGACGGATCCTTAGGAGATGTTAATTCCAAACATCTCTTAAGTTACTGCACTCACGTTAAACACTGGATAGAAGATGTTAAACCCCGTAAACATTTCCCACACTGCTACACTCATATTTATTTACTGTTGATTTAACTTACGTAAAATCTTTTAGTTATGACTCGGGTGTTTTGTCTTTTCAATTCTCTTGGATCAGTCTGAGCTTTTCAGTTTATCGAAGACTGCTTTCTGAAGGATGAAGACAAAGATTTGTACTATTATTACTTATTATATGTGTTCCACTGTGTCATGTTGTTCCACTACATTTATTTATTATCTGTTCTTGTTGTATGTATCTCTGATCTGTATTATAAAATTATAATTGTTATTATTTATAAACAACTTCATGAACTGTTTATTTGATTATTATATTTTGTCATTCCACTGCGAGATTCTGTATTTGTTTTTCATTCCCTGCCTTTTCTTATTGACCCCAATAACAATCTGCCCTTTTGTATGGTATGAGTCTGACACATGTGTGTGCTTAAAACGTCCATAAAGGTAGGTCGTTACAGCAGCCAAACCAATTTCATGTCATTCGAAATTCCAATATAGTTGCAACGGAAGAACGCGCATCCACATCCGAATTCGTACGAACAAATTATGAATTAGTAAACATTGTGGATTTTAATTTATTTAATATAATAGCTTAATTAATTAACCAAGCTAATTACCCTCTAAAATATGATTAGCCACAAACACAACTCTGTTCTCAAGCACGTGAAACCGCTCCTCCTTTATTCTCCGTTCATCATGCTACACAGCACCGGATGCTACCGCATCCGAACCGAAGACGCACCTCCCCTTGCTCTTTACCCCAATACTGGCCAAGACTCCCCTAGTTCCCTCGATCGGTAAAAATTTGACCAAAACTACCACAACTTCTGATGACGATTGCCGACACTGTGGTGCTCCGATAAAGATCATAGCCATTGATCGAGTCCATCTTGCCGAGCTCTCCAAATTTATAGTTGATGATGAAGTCAGAAAGTGACCGAAGCGGTGCCGATCAATAAGGAACGTCGGATCCTAAAGGTTAGAGTGTTGAACGACGGTTAGTTTTATAGAGTTTGAATCTTTGTTTAATTTGTAATTGAAATTAGGTCTTTTTTTCTGACATTAAGGAAGTGGAACAGAGGGAAAAGACATTTGTACGTATAGAGGAATGAAAAGCTACTAGTGTTTCAGGAAAAGAACTATTTATATAGACAATGAATGAAGGGACATGTCAAATTGGGTCAAAACGATTATGACGACACGAAAAGACCGTTTCTTTTCCGAAACGAAAGTAGGTCATCCAATATATCATAATGTATGTTTTCGATATTTTTTAACTACATGGAACTAGTTTTGAACCCAATTTCCATTGTATACAAAAGTTAGCTTTTAAAATCAAATTATTTAATTGAATTCATTAGATTGATTTCTACGCGGTTTGAGCTTGCACAATCAAACAATAAGTCCGATCGCTACGAAACTTGAAATCCTACAATAGTTTGCTGTTATGGAACCGATTAAACTGGTTTGGTCGAAGTTCTAGATAGTGGCCAAAATTGCTATTTTCACTATAAATAAATAATATTATTATCAAAATTGATTTAAGTACTTTTCAAATTCAAATTTAATAGTTAACAATTTCATCATTCTAGATTACACAGAAATTAATAATCTATCAAAATAAATTTTCTACGTTAAATTCACTTTAAAAATATTTCACTAAATTCAACTTTCAATTACATTGTGATCAAATTCTAGTTAGTTACAGTCTAAATTCAAATAAATTATTTCATTTTGATTTCCACTCTTATTATTAAATCAACTATCACCCAATAGATATAATTAACATTGATTTATATTTTATTACATTCATCATTTTACAATTATCATCCTAATTCATATTAACTGCAATATTCGATTTACATTAGTTTTCAAATTTTTTTAACATATTAAAATGATATGATAAATAAACAATTGTTACTTTTAAGTACTTTAATCATATTTATAAACTTATTATTTACAAACAAATGTTATAACTACTTGCACATACTAATTTCATATTCAAATTTCAATTAATTACATATAATTTCACCATTTAATACAACATTTAATTTGTTTCCTTAATTACAATTATCACCAAATTAACTTTACAATAATTTCAATTGGTTGAAATTACATTAAAATAGTTTCAATAAAATTAAATTTACATTATTAAATTATAATTAATTTTCTCATTAAAAAATCATAAATTTTAATTTCTTCCAATATTAAATCCCAAAGTCTTATTTAAATAAATATTTTAATTATCAGAAAAATACGGGTCATTACAAACAACTTTTGAAACCTCTGAACCTGGCAAGACTGACCTACCCTCAGACCAATCTTTGTGGCTAACAAAAGCGAATATGACACCACCCCAGTTGTAACCGACCTATCCGAGAGCTCTCTTGGCATACACATCATACTCGAAATATATAGAGTAATCTAGAACGGTGATGACCATACCCTAATGGTTGCAAACAACATAGCCTCACGGTATGCCCTGTTTAAGCCATTTATGGGTGTCGAGGCCCGAGGTAATAATTATCTTTCACATAGCACATTCCACTTTGAATTCCACATTGCTAATTTCGTCACACACCATTGATTTCCACAAATGTACTATTACTGAGCTCGTACATCTCAAAGATGGATGTTAAGTATAGGGGAGTTACTTCTTACCTCACCAAACAGATGTACGTTCTTAAAAATGAATGTATATATATGTTGGAAATGCAATGTCAGCTATTCGTCCATACAAGTTGTCTAAGAATAGGACAAACCGAAGGACCTCTTTTACCACATCCTATTAGGAATCATCCCTAGGATTAGTAGCAAGCAACCCTTGCATCGAAGATCAAATAAAAATATTACTGCCATATATATATGATATGGGAAATTTCCCTCCAAAGGTCAGTGACAAGCAGCCCTTCATTCCATTTATTATCATTCCAATTCTTCTGTTCAAATACAAAAATTTGTTCAAATAGGTTTTCTGATAAGAATCACTCGAATCCGACCCCAGTTTCTTTAAACCAATCATCGATAATATTAGGTAAATTTTTTCTTACCATTTGATTAGCTACTTTATTTTTATCAAAAATATCTTCTAGAACATTTCTTTCCAGTACAGAAGAAATCATTAAAACACTCATTAACTTTGAAAATACCAAATCATTTTCATAAGTCATATTGCAAAACCAATATTGAGTTCAAAAGGGTCGATACAAATTATAATAATTTTACTCAACATTGATTTCTGTATCAACCTTGACTATCCATCGAATAACAGTAAAATCACCTTTAAATTCACACGGATAGTACAGTTCCCTCCTCAGAATATAATACCAAGTATAAGAAGATTATCTCTATACAAATCAAAGCTGTATTAAATTAAATTTGTAAATTTGAATCTTTTATACTTGTCTCATTTCTGACATTTCTAGCTTATCTATTCCTCGCCCAGGGAAGAGGCCTATTAAGCCAGGGCACTGGTTGCTCCTAAACATCTCCTTAGTTTAAGCACCTCACATCCGAATCTCATGAACTGAAAAATCCAGTCTACTCATTGGCTTTTAGAGTCAAGATTAAATCACTTAATAATAGCAGCTTTTCTTAAAATCATTTATTTAAACCTTTTAAAATAAATTATAAAACCTTCAAATCATCTTTAAAATACTTAATTATTTATTTAAAAATATTTATAAAATATTCGAGAAAGAATACTTAAGTTTAAAGCCAAATTTCAAATGTTATTAAAAGAGTTGTAAAAAATTCTACGAATAGCGCTTTTTAGGCTTATTTGATCAAATCAATTTTTAGATCATTTAGATATCCATTTTTATAACTCAAATCTCTTTTGAAATATTTTAAGAGATTTATTGAATTTATTCCATATTTTTAGAGAATTAAAAATATCATTTATAACGAATTTTTCGCTTTGGTTTTCGAACTACCAAAGCACAACTATTTTGAAAACTAGATTTGCTCATATTTCAAAATCTACTAAACGAAGTGTTGATCATTTTCTTTTTTTAAAAAACTACGATAATAAAGTTTGGAAATTACTTATTACAAAGAATTCCGCTTCGAATCCATTGTATACATGGATTTTACTTTCTATGGCGCAAAATCGTGAATTTCCATTACACGATGCACCTATTTTAACTCAATTTTCATATTCTTTCCAAACTTTGTCAAAACACTTTCAAATGTTCATAAAACATTCCTAAATAATTTTAAATCATTTTAAAAGAGATTTAACAGTCTCATATACACCATTTCATTTATAATGGAAAGTGATTTCCTTTATGATATTCGATATGTGTTTAACTTGACTTGTTAACATTATTAAACAACTATAGTAAACAACCAAACTTTATATTTAAAGCATAGTAAACGTCCATTCAATCATACCATGTCATCATCATCATACAAGTATATGAATATATAGTTTCTCACCTTTACTGGATTCTAACTTTATGAGAATTTGCTGTACGATCCAATTAAACCCTACGGAATTGAGCCTTGGACCTTAAGAGGGGCATGGCCTAAACTTGCAAATGGAATTATGCTCGGCCTTGGTGATGGAGGTGGTGGCAGAAAGTATAGAAGAGAAGTGGTGGAGCTTCAACCTTGCACTCACAAAACTAGACTTGAAAATAGATCATTTTCTCTCATCTTTTTGACCAATTTTCCCTCAAAATTTAGAAATGCTGTCAAAGGGAAAGTTCATTAAAATTATCTCCTCTTGAATATAAAAAAAGAATTAACTCAATTTGAGTTGTGTTTGAGGGAGATATGATCCGAAGGAGAGGCATTTTCGGACATGAAAATCTGAGTCCCAAACACTCTGCAAGAATAGGGATTTTGGCATAGTCAACCTTGAAATAGGTAGAACTAGTACACATAAAAGTTGTAGCCATTGGTATTTTATACGTTTTGAAAAAAAATTAATTTCTCCATTAGGTTCGGTATTGAAGAAGCTATGACAGAATGAAGAAGATGAGAAATGAGTGGGTATTTATAGCCAAAGTTCACCTCCCAAAATATCATGATATTTTTTTATCATGCAACACCACTTCATCACCACCCTATCCCTCCCTTAAGTCACCACACCTAGCTGAAATGCCCCCCCCTATGTTTATGCACATGTGTATGCCCTGTGTGAGTAAGAAGGTTGACCTTAGGATGCTTAAAGTGTAAGAAAACTAAAGTATCTTAGATATTTTTAACAAATATGTATATATAAATGTATATATGTTATGTGTATGCATTTGTGTGCATGTGACATGTATATACATTCACATATATGTGCACCAGAGAATACACAATGTTTCAATGACTTTGAACAACTTCTATTCGTTAAACCATTAAAAATCGTGAAACCTATTCCCAGTCACATTTTCGCTTATTAATTAAATTACATATAAATGAAAAAAAATTTAGAAAAAATTTCCCATAATTTTCAATTAATTAAAACAATCACATCTTATTTATAAAACCGTATAAGTAAATATTAAACAATTGTTTACACAAAATGTTGTTATATTGATAAAGCAATATGAATTTTCTTATTTTTCAAATCGGGCATATATCTTCATAAATTATTATAAATGATTTATTATCACTACATAAAAAATTAAAATGAATTATTACCATTTAAAACCAATTGTTGGAATAATATTGATAATTACTAAATCATTAAATCTCAATTTAAATTCATAAAACAATTATTAAATATGATGTCATTATTGGTAATGTCATAAATACATTTCATTTCCCAAAAATAAAATAAATAATTTCATTTCATATTCTTGTTTAAAAGGATAAATAAGTACACGTATCTTGCTCTATGCATGAATTTTGATACTTATAGAGCTATTTATTGATAAAATGATTTTCGGTTATTTTATCGATATTTTTTCAAAGTATACATTTTTGCAATTACTTATTCAAAATAAGATTACCATTTTTATTAATTATTTAAGACAACATAAACTATATTGGAAAGCTTATATTTGAATATTTTAAAAATAAATATAATTTATCAAATTGATAAATTTGTGGGTCGTTACAGCATTCGTCTCCAATCATTACCACAATGATATAGAATAAAAGAATGTGAATGTCAATTACTTCAACTTTCGTATTATGGATCGATCATCGAGTTATATCAAATAGTAGCGTCATTTGGTCACCAGGACCCTATCCTTAAATAAACTCTAGACTCTTCAAAATGAAATCTTCACCCATATATTAAAATATTTTCAATCGATCGGTAAATAAGATCCAACCAACTAAAATTCCAATACTACTAATGCCATTATTACGATCCAACTTTCCCTATAAAACTTTATTCCAGTCAACTCTTTAAAACTTTTAATGTCCTAGAAGTATAACTTTGGTCCAGATTCCTTCATATAGATCATAACCCATTTATTTTGTTGTTAAGTCAACTTTTGTTTTTCATGCAGTTTCAATGAAATAATTTAGACTAACATCCCTCTTACCAAAATATAATATCCATATCTTAATTCATAAATTTTCCTATTTAACTTCTGACTCTTATTTAGAGTCATATGCCTAAGGGGCATATCAATAGGAATGATGAGTTTAACCATTTGGGAAGGAAGATTGGAATCTTTAATAAAGGCATATGAGATTCTTATGCTACATGATAGAATAATTCATCATCGCGGGGCTATCGGTTTCACGACATACAACAAGATCGTACCTAGTTACTTTTCCTTATCTGATCCAAATCCTTATCCTCGTCCAACGTTATCCTATAATGAGTCATCCAATCTATTTTTAAATCGATCCATACCCCAAAAGATTTGGTACATAGGTGTCACAAAAGGACACTACAACGTAAATAACAAATTCCAAATCATGGAAATAACAGGTAAATGGTTCGACCCTCGGGGTGGATTCGACACCACAGCAGGTATAAGCACCTTATGAGACAGTAGGTCTAAAATGTCCACTATGACAATCTATATCCAAAAGTAGCAACTCTCTTTCCATCACATTCTGCTTTCCTTTCTCCCAGACGGATGGTTATATGCTTGCACCAGGGACCTCTTCTAGTACACAAAGCTAAACTATCTGACATTCTTATTCACTTCCTAATTAATGAAACTATTTTCTATAAAGATAATAATTTAACAATCAGAATTTCCTTCCCATACTTTCAAAATAACAATTAAAATATCTACTAAAAATTCGAATTCATCAAACATCAAAATTTAAAACATATCAATTTGGAGATAATTTCCATAATTTTTAGATCTTATTCCAATATATATATATATATATGTATGTACATATATATAAATTTCAAGGCTAAATTCTTTTGTAAAACTCTTCACTTCCTTAATATGTGTGTCCATCAAGCAATTTAAAAAGATTGCATATTTTCTCACAATTTCCTAGTATGCACATAACACTAAATTTATACATCCTCTTCTAACCTAAATTGGTATCCATTTCCCACTCTTCAATTGAGAGTTAACTCAATTGGGATAGAAGAAGGTGTACACGTATGTACTTAATAATATATGTGTATATTCGTTCAATGTTTGCATTGAGTGCCCAGTGGCGAGGAGATCAGATACATAGTTTTAAGAGTGGAAAGGGAAGTCCTTCCTTGACTTTCTTGGAGCTATCAAAGAATTGCAGAGTCGACATTGGCATACAGAACAAGTTGAGCTATTTTAAAAGCGATTGGTTTTACTTATGTTGTCCACCTGGGTTTGCATGACGATTGATATCCGAATGTAAGTTCTACCGTATTCGTTTGCTACAAGTTCGCCTTGTTAGTTATCAAGCTTAACTCATTTCCTTTTTGCCATGCAGATGTTTTGGCGAGGCCCAATGGTGCAGCTATTGCGGATGCCGTTAGAGTTCCCATAGCATTTTTGGAGGGGCATAAAGACAATAGAGTTCTTCTCTCCGATGAGGCTCTTCTAGCCCATAATCTGCTAGAAACAAGCCATGGCACTGGTCTAGTCCAAATGGTCGCTAGTGAAGATAACGATGACAAAGATGACGATAATAACTCACTCGAAAGAGGCAAGGAAAATCTAGATATGCCCCCAGTCCCGAGTCCACATGAAGAAATAGAAGAAAATGTGGGAGAAAGGGGAAAACATACCAAGGAAAGAGAAATTATAGGTAGAAACGACGAAGCTGACCATGATGATACTGATTTGGGCCACAAGTCCTTGGCTAAAAAATACATAAAGGACCAACAGTCCGCTCCTAAAAAGATATTAGTCATGACAACTTCCAAGGCGCGGACTTATATACAGCCTCCACCGGTTACCACTGCTGAGAAAACTCCTTCTCTTACTTCCATAAATACATTCTCTAAGTTAGAGCCAATTCCTATGAAGTTTAGCTCCTTTGGCATCCGTGTTAAAAGCCTTAAAGGACATAACTCCCCCATTCGTTTTAACGATGGCATTCCTTCCATCAGTATAAGGGAGATCACTCCTATGAGTAAAGTTCCATAACATGGTCCATCGGGGGATGCTAGGAAACTCACACACGTGTGCAGTTCACTGCGCTACATTGCACTTGACTCGTGTCCTTGCTTGTCGAATCTAACTTATTCCCATTTCTTTTACTGGATCGATGGTGGGGAAGAAGTTTATATATCGGTCCTTGGAGGAAAATGTGTCTCAATCATATAGGCACCATCCAAGTACATACTATCAAGCAAGTGGTCAAGATTCAGAGTCTGATTGCTAATCTAGCCAAGATAGAAGTAATTGTTTTATAACAGAGATTATCCATCGCATGACTCCGCTTCCAAACGTTGTTCTAGGTCCAGGTTACCTCTGCATGATTGAGCTAGGCAATCTGATCGCCACAAAGGCTTGCGACCAATTGATGTTTCTCCTACACCTCCTCCAACTTCCATTACTATGCAGCAGTTGGTACCCTCTTACTTCAGGCCATCCTTCGACCACATGTGCCATCAAAGTAGTTCTGAGACTTCCCATCATAGAGCTGCCAAATAATCAATCGAAGCTCCGATCATCAATACGGAGCAACAACTTGTTGTTGGCTCGAATGGCCGAACTGAGGGAATAATTTTTGGATGTTTGCTTCGACGAACTTGTGTTTGTGCCTAAATTGAAGAGAGTTTCACTTGAGATCAAAGATAATTGATGCTTATAATTAATATAGTGAATGGGCATGGGTAGCTGAAAGAATGTTCAATGACTCAAGAGAAAGGCAACTTGAGATTGATAATCCAAATATCACATTAGTGCTAGACAAAGGAATCATTGCCCATCTTGATGTTGAGGTTGAAAATTTAAGGAAATCACAAACCAAAGCTGAGAAGAAAGCCGAGGACTCCATCAAGACAAATAAAGATGAGAGAAACAAGCATCGTGATAAGATTGAGACCGTGCATCACTAGAATCACACCTTAATGCTAGAAAGGGTTGCCTCAAATCAGAAGGTGATTGAGCTGTCGGCTAAAATTAAGAGTGGGACAAAAGGGAAGAAAGGCGCTCTCCAACAAGATCAGAACTACTACAAAGTGTTGCTTGGTACTCACATTGAAAGAGACATGGCGGTAAATGTGCTAAATACGTGGATGCACTTATCAAGAAGGAGGTTGAAGCTATAGAAAAGAAGGTGATAGAGAAGTTCGAACCAATGCTTAACAAGTACAATGCCAATGTACTCAAATTTTGCAACTTACAATGGTTCAACCGTGATTATACCAAAATTCTTGCTCTTGCTTGGGAATGGGTCATCGAGGAAGAAAAGGAATTCCTGAAAGGTGGTGAGGTGTATCTGGCCCAGCTCGAGAATGTAATTTTAATAGTAGATGAGCTTAAGGTTCGAAAAGAGGGTCAGCTTATTTTCCATCCGGAGATAGCCAATACAAAGCAGACAGACATAGGTGAAGGCTCCAGATCATCACCCTAAGATGCCACTACTTGGAACACCTCTGAACCCAGAATTACTCAAGATCCGTCTTCGGTCTAGGAGTACGATCTTGATCAACCCCAAATGTTAAAGGCCACAATCCTCTCTCCCATCTTGGAAGGGAAATCTGGTGGCACTCCGGTCGACACTGAATCCCAAATAGAAGGAGGTATCTCGTTGACCTCACCTATATTTCTAAGAGTCCATATGTCACCAATTAACATTGCTAATCTCTCTTTTATATCTCTCATGTTTTTGGTCATCCATAGGTCATCCCACTTGCTAAGAAAATGTCTCTAATCATGATAATAATTGGCTACAATGAACTCGATGACTACTTCGATGACCGTGCGCATTATCCCGATTGGGAAAATCCCGAGCTTAGTGAGCAGTTGATAGGTGCTCTACAGGATAAAGGAACTGGCAAGCTCCAAGGAGCTCAGTCTGATGATGAAGTTGTTATTACTAGGTCCTTCGAGCCTCCACTCCCACCAGAAGCGCCCCTAAGTAGGATTTGGTCCTAGCAAAAAATTTCAAGCTGGAGAAGATAGAGACTTTTCCTCCTCCACCATCCATAGGTCTGCCCGATCAGACTATCTTTGCTTCCGTCACCCTTCCCCCGCCCAGGAGCACCCAAAGCATGCCTGTTGGATCATCGTAGAGAACTGCATCCAAAAGAAAAGTAAGGAGTCAAAGATAATGAAGCAACCGAAGAATCCAGTGTGCCATCTTCTATAGAGAATAAGGAGAGGAAAGAGAGAAAAGAGGATCAGGAAGTGATCATCCTTTTTTTGTGTTTTTCGGTTGTACAGCATCACCTAAACTCTTTTTGATTGTCTGCTTTTATTTTATCAATCGATATTTGTGTGGACTCGGCCTTAGCTTTTGCCTCTTTAGCTTGGTCATAAATAATACTTGTAATTTTTCCCCCAAGTCTTATTTTGACTGTGAATAATAATGTCTTTTGTTTTGCCAAATCTTTATGTATATGTGTCCAAGTACCTAAGAAATACATTTTTCATTATATATACTCGCGATCTATTTACTTTCACGGTCATTATCAGACTAAGTCATTAGTCTGTTCCATGATTTACTAGCCTTTAATCATTCTAGTGGATGCAAGGTAATCGTTAAAGTGCCAAGCTTTGGGCATCGATTGGGGTAAACCATTCGGTGTAGTAGTTCAGGTATCATTTTCTAGGATAATGACATCTGATCGTGCGAAGCTTCATGCACTGGTTTGAGTTAACCACTTACGACCGTAATTTGCACATCCTTATCCACGACATTTATTTTCAATCACGCTTAACTCTGGTTGTGATCAAAGCTTATAAATAAAATCTCACCTTTCACCGGGCATGGATCTTTCATCTTGCCTACTTTAGGCAAAGTATTAGTGATTGGATGGTCATATCACATCCATTTTGAATTATACTCCTGCCCATATGTCATGGGAAAAAGTTAGCTAGTGGGTAGTCAAATCACGTCCTTTTTGAATTTATGCTTAAACCCACATTGCAAAAGTCAAGAATTAGTTGGCGGACGGTCAAATCACATCCTATTTAGTTTATACTCCCGCTCCTATATCAAGGGCAAGAGTTAGTGGATGGACAGTCAAATCAAGTCCATTTAGGTTTATACTCATGCTCTTAATCCAAGGACAAGAGTTAATAAATGAACGGTCATATTATGTTCTTTCGACTTATAATCATATGCCTACATCAAAGGCGAGAGTGAGCATACGAAAGTTCGTGTCATGTATTTTTCGAGTTTATAATCTTGCCCCCACGTCAAGGCCAAGAGTTGGCTGGTATTGATCTTTAGACATCAAGAGTGATTGAATTTCAAGTGTCCGATCATTGACCATGGACGTTTGGTTAGCACCTATCTTTGGGTACCTACATACCTACATTACACATATGCAGGTTCATTAGAATCGATCACTTTTCATAACTCTTAAGCAATGTAAAGATAGATCTGCAAGCCATTTATTTAAAAAAATAAATGATAGATTATGTCTTAGTACATGGCTTCATCCAATTATGTACAAATTTATTTCTAAGTGAAATAGAATCGTAAATGCATGCTATTCCAAATACGCTCTCTTAATACGTTCCTACTCCTTAATTTAAGGAATATTTTGCTCTAATACAAAGTGTAACAACCAACCATTTTCGATCATCCAATTTAACGCATCTCACGTTGTGTAAACCCATAAAGCCAAAGTTAACATATCATTAGGTTAAGATAACAAGAGGTCAAATAAGATAACAAAATTTATCCACCTTTTTATGAACTTATAGCGAAAGGAGTAACAGATAATATAAACAAATATCACTTTACTTCAAATAGACGGATCCAATGTATATACATATTCAAGTACAAATAAATCCATATCCAAATCCATACACATTCCTATAATAAATGTCAAGTGACTATTTATATACAAATCTATATAAAATAGTAACGCCTTCACCATATGCACCATCCAGCATCACTTAGTATAACAATCCAATTTCCATCAACCAAATGAATAAACAAAAAGGGAAAAATATAGGGAGAGGGTCAAACTATAGTTTGGTGAGTGATGTATACTCTACTACTTAATCTAGATAATTCCAAATAATACCAAAATAGTTATGATAATCAACCATACCTTAATCCTATCTCACCTACATTAAACAAGTTGGTTAAAAAATACAATTATACATGGCTAATTTAGTAAATCAAGGTCTCAATACAATTCATTTACAATGGTCAATGGTATGGTCTAATCCATGCTCAAAGCCAACCCCACCCTAATGCATTAAAACATGGCTGAATCATGGAATGAACGTGGTTCCATACACACCTTACAGATCCACTTTCGTACAACAAAACACACCTTAGAAAATACATTGATAATTGAGTGATCATGTTACTATGATAGCCAATAGTGGTCTCAATATTCAATAGTCAAACAAATCACTATTATAAATCGACTATCCATATATCTATTTTTTGAAAATGGGAACTATAGCCTCATAAAAAACCTAAATGGAAAAAGTGTAGCACTACCCAAGGAAAAAAAGTACGGTTACTTTATTGCTATATACAAAAATACTTATAATTGTTTATACCAAAAAAGAATAAAATACATGATAGCCAACAAATAAAAGAAGTAAAACATGCCATCTACATCACCAGGCTACTTTCCCAATAAAAAAAACCAAACAAAAACTACTCTTTGTTCCTTTCAATCCCTTCCATCACACAACTGCACTTGCCATATCCACTATAGATTGGAATCCAAACATCCCGACCGTAGTTTGAACGAGATAAAGCCGACGCACCGCTTGAGTAGTATTTTGGAAGTATTTCCCATAAGCCTCCATGGATTGGAGATGGAATAAACGAAATTGCAATTTATTGCACTAGTTATCCACCATCATTGAGCTCAATCCCCCATCTTTTTAAGAAATCACAGTTGTAGTCTGTAACACCTAGTAAAAATTTACAATAAATAAATTAGATAAATTAATTAAACAAGACAATGTTAAAAATGGAAATTTTGCAAAAGTTGGAATTTGACTACGAAAGTTATGTCATTGTGTACATGGTAAAATTTTGATCAATTTCCATATACAGTATGTTGAAAACGGAGCACAAACGAAAAAGTGATGGATGTTTGAAGTTTTTGAATTCAAAATAATTCAAATAAAATTCAAATATAAATAACTAAATAGTTCTTAAATTTGAAATTTGAAAGTTAAAAGTAATTAGATTTGGGGGTTAGGTAATCGTTAAAATTAATGTTAACATTAAGTGGTAATAAAGGAATTAAATAATTAAAATCAATGATCAATAAAATTCTACTCGAAGTTGAAGGACCGATCGACCGCTAGCTGTTGATCGGTGTGTAGCAGTGGTCGACTAGTGAAGGTTGTTAGGTCTAAGGTTTTCTACAACAGTGAATGTTCGGATTTTTTATTATTTAAAACCGGCTTAAATTAGATGGTTCTGGTGCATTTTAATCACTATTAATAAGAGCCAAGTCCTCTCGCTTTTATTTATAAATTGTTTTGGGAACCCAGCAAAGCTCTATTTGTTCATCTCTTCCAAGATTCAGAAAACTTCTTTAGGGTTTCAGGCAATAAATCCTATATGTTTTTTGTTTATTGGTTATTTTCTAAACCTATTCTCCTCCAAACCTCTACATTTATGAATCTTAGGCATATAAAAATCTCTTTTTGTATATATGAAAAACAAGAGATCTGAAAGTGATTGTTGAAGGCGTGTTAGATCCAAAGAAGACAAAGCTGAGGACCTACATTGAGTGGAAATCTTAGCCTTTTTTTTCTTAATAATTGATTAGTGTAGTTTGGATTTGAATTATGTCTTAGGAGTTTTGGTTCATTAAAACGTTAAAAATCCCAAAGTTTCCCGAAACTAAATGTCAATTCTAGGTTGAAATCTTAATTGTTTATACTAATATAATGAATTTTAGTGTTTTTACCTTCTATTCACCTCTTATTCTTTTTTTGGATCTAATTAAGGGTTTTCACTAAAATATAGGAGTAAGGTATGAATTCTTATTCGTAGTTTGCACCACTTATTTCCAAAGTCTTAATAGAAATTCGCTTTGTCTAATTTAAAAAAAAAGTTGAATGGTGCATAAAAAGAATTGAAATTGTAACTTTATCGATTTATTCCATCGTGTTAATATAATAGGTTGAGTTTGAATTTTATTTGGATATAAATTTGTTGATTGGGTTTTTTGACAATGGATTTATAGTATCTTGATAATATGGAAATGATACTTGTATACTTTTAAAAGTGTTGAAATTCAAACATTAGGACGTAAATTCTGCATGCTTAGGAATTCCTATGTGTGTGTTTGTCTGTGCATTAGCGTAAATGACATGTAATTATAACATATTAATTGCATGGTTAATAGGCTATTAATTATTATTAGATTCCCCTTTGGAAAGTAATTAACTATAGAGGTGAAATAAGAAAGATACCTTATAAGGCCTTAATAATGGATACGTGATGTGTGATAATATATGTTGAGAGTTGTTTGCAACCAAATTGGCCACAAACACCCAAGAATATGTTTAAGTAGTGAAATAAAGGAAAAAATTAAATGAAAACAGAGGAAAATCACAAAATAACAAGAAAAACACAGCAGAAAGAAGAAACAAGATTTATAGTGGTTCAGCGTTGATCGCCTACGTCCACTTCGAATATTCTCTTCATTGCTTTTCAATTAACTTGAGTGTAATCACAAATAGAAAGAAACAATAGGAGATAAGAAAGGAAAAGAGGAAGTCGATTACAATAATGATAGAATCTAATCAACAACGTCCGAGTCCCCAGAATGGCCCCTTATGCCCATATTTGTAGATGAAGGCGGCCTTCAATCTGACTAGAACTTCGGCAATAGGACCTTCTCGAATATATGAGCCCACCATAGGGAGGGCTAGGCCCAATTCTCAATGGATAATGATCGGTACATATCCCTTTATATGTTGAGTTTGGGCTAGCGATCCCTATGGTAGCTCCATTATGCTCTAACATGATGATGATTCAAATATCTGGGCATTTGGATACGTGGAGCTCTAGTTCTTGTTGACCTTAGGTTCAAATATTAATCCGATCAAGGGAATGTCGATCCCTTTATGTGATAGCTCCGACTCTCTTGGTTCCACAACGTATACCGATCCATGTTGCCTGAGAGAAGGATGCCGATCAATCCCTCACAAGCGAGCCATGCTGATCCCTATCTTAAAAGCCATTCCATGCCTATCCATCCCTTACAAACACACCGTGATGTTCCCTCTCTTACAGGCCATACCATGTCGATCCATCCCTTGCGAACACACCATGCTAATCCATGCCTATCCATCATATTGTACCAGTCCATCTAGCACTGCTGAGTCATGTTTAATTAGACACTACGTCTTATGTCGATCCCTCTACATCCCTACCTAAGATGACTACTTAACCGAGTATCCATATCGATCCCCATGACCTCTTCATGTTATACCGAACCCTATATCACCTCATTCATGTCTACCAACCACTATGTCGACTCCCTCTTTCACATAAGCCACCTCCCATCTTTCTAACATTCTACATTATCCATCCATCAACTCTATCCAATTCGGGCTCTGTATAACTGTCCGAGCTTCATATCTTGGTCATGCAGCCATTGTCTCATGATCATCCTTCTCATTAACAGTTGAGTCTAGCCGTTGCGATCAGTCAAATATAACCGGGTCAGGGCATCGGGTAACACTTGCTTCCTAAAGTACGTCTTGTGAGTAACATGACATGCTTTGAATTGAAAAAAGTCTAAGTACCAAGAAGAAGTCAATCTAACTCTTCGGGTGGCTTCTGTTCCTTTATCGATCTTTAATAATGCCAGTATGGTGTTGTGTTCTGTTATTACGTATATATTTGGTCATGTGAGACCTATAAGTTTTCTTCTGATTCGATGTCAAACTTGATTGTTTCAGGCTACATTGCAATTTCAGTTAATTTCGAAAGGCTGAACCCTTAAATCACTTCAGTGCACATTCACATACACGTTTCCATTACTGGCCGTCGGACGTGTTCGAATGTTCGTAGGTCATTGCCAAGTTTAATAGTCCCTTGTACACTTATGTTTAGAACCGAATCTTCGCGATGATGATCATCTGCCATTTCCTTGTTGTCCGTCACTTCTCTACTTCTAGTTTTTGTTTTCATTCATATCCATCATTTTCTTTATTCTATTTCGTTTTGTTTTTCATTTTTTAGAGGGATCAGTATTCCACATACCGATCCATCACTAGAATCACGAGAGCAAGGTTCGGCATGCCTCGGTACCGAATCTTTTTCTTCCTTCTCTTTCCTTATGACTTGGTCACCCTTAACAACTGGTTGGACTCCCCAATGTAAACGCATGTATGTAAGTACATCCTCCTTATCTCCTTCCCTTCACTTTCCTAACCTCATAACTTTTACTGCCTTCATCGCTTTTTCAAGCCTCCCTTCCACTGAACCCACAACATCATGAATCCCACGCCATAAACAAAATTCCTCAAAATTGAGATCTCTAATTCGAGTGCGTATTCGAGCAACTCCTCCATAGTCACCCCTCCATAACCTTTGATTCGTAAGTTTGAGCTCTCCCCTTTCTTTTATTTAATCTAACATACACATAGGTATGAATTCTTCTTTCTTTACTTGAGCCATCAGGTCGTGAATTTTGAATTCGTATGAGTTGGAGTTATTTCTGTAATTCGCACTCGAATCGGACCAAATCAAATATTTGTAGTCGAAATAGTACGAGAACGAGGAGGTGACGGAGAGGGAGACGGAGAGGACAGAGGAAGAAAGGTTCTAGCTGGTTCCTTGGAAGGGATGGAAGAGAGTAGGTTTTTAAGGCGTGAAAAGTAGAAACTAGATCAGGCAAGATTTCGGTACTTAGTAATTTGGTAATGGGATGGAGAGTAGTTAATATTAGGGATTTTCATAAAAAATGGGATGTACGAGTGATTGATAGGAATTTGTATCAGGCGAGGGGTCGGTAGTTGGTCTCGAGTTGAGTGGTCGATGCTGACAATTAAAGCGTAGGGTTCAGTAACTAAGCTAGGATGAAGAATGGGTAGGAGCTAATCATTTAAGGGGTCGGTATAAAGGTATAAACATGGATTTCATAATAGAGGCTAGGATGTAGGAATCGGTATATAGGTTGGAAAAAAGGGATCGGCATAGGGAGTCGAGGGATCGACCTAGGCAATGAACGCTAACTTAACTTAAATCATTTAAACACGGAATTGCTCACTGCCTTGCCTAGACGTAAAATGACTTCGACTGCTGGACTTAAGTTGAAATGAACATATTGCCGGACTTCTAGACATGGACCATAAATTGGATAAAAAAAACTTCATAACTTAACATGTCGATAGTCGATCCTAAAGCTCTTGTTATCGATCGACTTTCTTATTGGTTGAGACATTCAGCAATGACGATCTCTCTGGATGTAATTTTAAGTCTTGTCATTTCATTCTAGCTTTTATGAGTCCAAACTGTTCATACTTGTTTCACACTACACTGCACTACACTAGTTCACACATGACACATGGGGAACGGGTTATTATTTCTAGCGTTGATTATCTATGGAGGATAGCTGACATGGATTTCAAGTTACAGGGAGCACTCAGTCATAATGTCCTCTGGATCAGCCGCAAGACTCATCAGTTCTAAGGCAAGATCAAGCTCCACCACTATATCTGAAAAACCTTCTCCGAGCCACCATACAGAACAAGCAGAGGCGTCCAGCCTACAAACGGGTCTCTTTTCCGACATTCTAGTCTTACCAATGGAACGCTATTTGTCTGGCTCTCGGTGCCACAAGGATGCCATCATTCTAGATAACCCTATCGACGCATAAGCTCCAAAAATTGGCAAAGCCGCCCTTCATTGATTGTGCTCCATACATGGAATTCCGTTTGAAGACGTTTTAGTTCCACCAAGGCAAGACAGACCCTATTTGCCCTTAGCCGGATATGTCGTTGCAACAAGTTTATGTGCTTGGTTGGATGTGTTCCACCTTTCAACTCCTTTATTCGGGAAATGCTGAGGTACCTGGGAATCGCTTCTACCCAATTGCACCCCAACAGCCATGCCTTTATTCATGGGACCTTCCTTCTCTTTATGAACGTTCTGTTTTGTCTGCCGACCCCCGAGGACAACAGATATATCTATAATTTTAAAAGATGGTCAAGGAGTCCTTTGTATGTCCACCTCGACCCCTCGCCTAAATTTCAGGTCCTAACAGCTGCATCGAACAAGCTCTCTCTATTCAAGCAGGAGTGGTTTTATGTATGATGTCCTCTTTGCTTCGCAAGGAGATGGTTAAAAGGACGTAAGTGTTACTCCTGCCTCGTCTTTAGTTCGATAGCTCAGTTTATAGCTTTTCCTTTGAATGTACTAATGTCCCAACTTCTTTCAGGTGTTCATCCTCAACTTGAAGGCGTCGATTATCCTAGAGCTGTTGCTGCTATCCATGCCACTCTCGTTGAGGATTGGAACATCAAACAACTCATCACTGATGAGCTGCTTTCATTATCAGGCTGCTAGAAGACGGCCACAAAATAGGACTCCCTGGGTGCAAAGCAGCCTCAATAATTTTTGCCGAAGAAAGAGTAGAAATAAGCGACCCTGGTTGAAAAGGAGTCATCTTCCTTACAAATGGAAAGCTCGCTGAAGGGATTCTCTGACCTTCCAATTCAGCCTTCCAATTCAGCATGACATACCAACTTACGACTTTCCTAACATTAACATCGAAGGGCTCAACTCCCCTACCAGAAGCAGTCAAGGCGTCCAACCTTCCAGCAAAAGGGTGAATACTTTGATGAGTAAAGCCACCGTTACCTATCTGTCGGGGGGATCCCTAGGACACACACTAACAGTTACACCCTATTATACGCACGTTATTAATTCTTTGTTCGAAAGCTTTTAATGTTCTCTTATTTGATTCTTCACAGGTGCAATGTCACATTCCCATGCCTTCAACCGTCTTTGGGGTTCTTCTACTTACTATCACTCGAGCCAAGATTTCGAATCCGGGAGACGTGGAGAAAATATGATGGGCGAAGCAAAGATTATTATTCATAAGAGTCTCCTTCCTCATCCAAACAGAAGTCTCAGTCACACGCTCCTCGTTATGATGATCACCCAAACCTTCCTACTTAGAGTGGAGATAAGTCTTTGCATCATGGCTCTCATGCTACCGTGCCGCATAATCAATATTCTAGATCATTAATTTCGAGCCAATAACGTGAGCGCCATTCTAGAAAACACCTACTTTGACCCGCCTCACTGGCTCCTTCTCTTGACTCTACAATATGGAGAAGCTGGCCGAACTTAAAGCTACCTTTTTAAGAATCTGGTTTGATAGACTTAAGTTCCTCCCTTTCGTACACGTCATTCCCAAAAGTGCCAAAGAGAGCTCACTAGCATGCATGAATGACGCATATGTCTAACATGAATCATTTATTCACTTGGCCGAGAAAATCTTCGAAGTCTCCGTTCAGCGCCAACATGAAATTGATCGCCTCAAGTTAGAGGTTATTCATAACAAGTACATCATCAAGCACTAAGACACTAAGCTGCTTGGGTATAAAACCCAACCTTCCGAAGCAAAGAAGAATGCAAAAGAAATTACAGAAGGGGTAAATTGCCTGGAGGCTTCGCACAAAAAAGAACTAGACACGGTGCTTCATCGCAATGGCACTCTTGCCTTAGAAAATGTCTCCTTGCAAAAGAAGAAAGATGTCTTAACTCGCCATGTCGAAGAGTTGGAAAAATTATTATAAAAAGAGAGAAAGGAAAAGATTGAGGCATAAGAAGAATCGCAGAGATACTATGAGGAGATCTTCGAGGCAAGAAGCTTAAGAACAAAGCTCGATGAACAAGTCAGCAAGATCGAAACTTAGATAAAAGAGGCCTGCGAGGAGGGCAGAAAAGAAGTGCCCAAAGAAGCTGACTCCAGGTAGAAGCTGCCACCGAGTCCGGTAGAAATGAGATCAAGAACTTGTTCAATCCGCTTATCGCCGAATATAACGCGAAAGTTCTTCTTCATCGTGACTTAACCTTTCTAGGCAAAGGTTATCTTAAATCACTCGCCGAAGCTTAGGAGCTCATTACCAAAATCAAAAAGGAAGATATAGGAGGAGCATAGCTTAATGAAGAGGAACTCGTGCAAGAGGTTCTTTGAGGAAATGAGCTGTCCGATCTGGCCGCTGCGAAACTTTAATTCTTCAAGGCTCCCGTATTGGCTAAAGATGGAGAGGACGTCGTTGAATCTTTTGAAATCGATCCCAACGGTCCTTCTTCTACCCAAATAGCTAGTACATCGTCTTCCTAAATCATGGAACAATAGATCGGCTATGATTCGGACGTACCCAGCCTTGATCCATAGATGATATCTCCTATTTTCGAAGGGAGCGCTCTAATGACCACTGAGAGTCAACCAGATGCTGGTATTGTACAGAACTCCTTCGAATACAAAAGTTTTTGTTTCTGGCGCATAACGACCATTGACTAACGCCCCTTCTTAAACAAATTTTTGCAGGTCATTTCGATCATGAACAAACTCCCAGGAGCAATTTCTCTATGGAGCAATAAGAGAAAACGGCTGAAGCACTAGGTGGTGTAGATATTTTAGATCCCAATGCTCAAATCATCGAGGCACTTGATGAAGATAAGCCCGAAGACCCATCTTCTTTTGAGGAACTTGGTGACATGATGATCACGGGTGCTATGGAGCACACCGCCAAAATCAACATGAAGAAGTAGATTGAAGAGGAGGAGAAATTGAAATATGAAGTCCAATGCGAGCCCTTTGAGGTGGTAGTCGGAGATCCTGGTCTTGTACCTCTGTAGGTCATTCCACCTGATAGTGTCGATCCCTGGTGAAATTCCTCCTACTTCTTCGAGTGTTCCAACTAAGAGCAGTAAAGGGTCCCAAAAAGACACTCAACTGATTCTACCCCTGAGAAGCCAAAGAAGGAGAAAACATTGAAGAAATAGTTACCACTTTGCATCATTGTACATAGCTTGAATAATTTGGATGTGTGTTTTTTCTTTAGTAGTAAGTGTACGAGCACGAATCCTGAACTTTTGGAATAACTTGTACAGATTTTCTAAGACTAGCGAATAAAAGGTTTTGTTTTTTGACTATCCATCATGCAGATCATTACTTCAATAGTTGAATAATTACTTTCCATTCCATGTACTTGTAATAATATTCACAAATCTCATTAAAAATTCACTATCTCCATCTCAAGGCCTCTCAGAAATCATTGCCTTCAGTCGTAAGGAATGTCAAGATGGAATTGCAATGAGCTGCCGTATCTAGCCTTAAGTAATTTGAACCCCTTCTGTCAATTTCAAGTTAGCATCTATAGGATCAAGAACAATCAAAATCCATCCTTCTGCCCCATGAGTTTACAAGTCAGTATGCACCCTGGGGACTTGAAGCTATTTTGCAAGTGGTCGGTTCATGCTCAACTTATGCTTCTGCTTCAGTCCATACTTCGGGGACTTATAATTTTCTCGTGGGCAGCCGTGTATCCATCCGGGGCAGTCGTCTTTCCGCTTGGATTGCATGCACTCTAGTCCACACTCTGAGGATTTAGAGTTTTTTCGTAGCAGTCGTGTATCCACCCAAGGTAGTCTTTTTTCCGCTTGAATTATCTACACTCAAGTCTGCACTCTAGGGACTTAGAGTTTTTTCGTAAGCAGTCATGTATCTGCATGGGGCAGTCATTTTTTCACTCGAATTGTCTACACTCTAGTCCACATGCTGAGGACTCATAGTTTTCTCATGGGCAGTCATTCATCCTCCTGGGGCAATCGTTTTTTCACTTGGATTGTCCATACTCTAGTCTGCACTCTAGGGACTCAGATTTTTCTCATGGGAAGTCGTGTTTCCACTCATTGTAGTTGTTTTTCCACCCTGATTCTCTATACTCTAGTCCGCACTCCGGGGACTTAGAATTTTCATGGGCAGTCGTGTATCCGCACGAGGCAATCGTTTTTCATCCAGATTTTCTACACTCTAGTCCGCCAATAGCTCCTGAACTTGGGTAAGATAAGGGGCAAGTCATTGTTCCTTAGCCTGATAATCTCCTCTAACTAAATACACCACCAGTTGCGAGTCGCAAAAGATTTCAAGAGACTTTACTCCGAGCTCTCTAGTGAGTTTAAGCCCAGTGATCAATGCTTCATACTCGGCTTTGTTATTTGTAGTTGGAAAATCAAGCTTCAAAACATAGAAAATTGATTGGTTCTAAGGGGTTACAAGAACAATCCTGACTCTGGAACAATGATCATTAGGTGTCCCATTGGTGTATAGCTTCCATCGCACAGTAGGGATTGCACCACTCTCTGGAGGCTCGTCCTGCATGGTAAACTATGCTATGAAGTCTGCCAATGCTTGCCCCTGGATCACTCTTCGCGGCAGATTTGTAATGTCGAACTGGATGAGCTTGATGTTTCATTTAAGCAATGTTCTAGACACCCTAGGTCACTATAGGACCTGTCATAACGTTGGACGGTGTAAATGTTAATCGGATGTGCCTGGTAGTATGGTGAAGTTTGCACGACGCAATTAGCAAGCAGTACGCCAATTTCTCTATCTTATGGTAGTTTCTTTCTGCATCTGTTAATCATTTATTTACATAATACACCGGCTTTTGAATTCTTTCCCCTCGCAAATCAAGGCGGCACTTATAGCATGCGACGATATAGCCATGTAAATATACAAATCCTCAAGATCGACCGGCTTCGACAAGACAGTGTCCTCTCCAAACGATCCACCAGAGCTTGGAATGCGTCTTTACAATCTTTCATCTACTCAAAATTCCTCTTCCCCTTCCTTATCAGGTCAAAGAAAGGAATACATTTATTAGTTGCCCTGGAGATGAATCGACTCAAAGCAGCAACCTTCCTGTTCAAACATTGTACTTGTTTAATGGTTTTAGGTGCTTGTATATCTCGAATGGCTTAAATCTTCTCTTAATTAACTTCAATTCCTCAAGAATTAACAATAAATCCTAAGAACTTCTCTGACGCAACAATGAATGAGCACTTCAGAGGGTTGATTTTCATGTTATGGAATCGAAGGATATTGAACATCTTCGCCAAGTATTGAATGTGGTCTTTGATCGTCGTGACTTCATGAGCATATCATCCCCATAGACATCCATTATCCTTCCCATCTAATCCTTAAACATTCGATTAACTGGACGTTGATAGGTTGCTCCGACGTTCTTTAATCCGAACGACATCACTACATAACAGTATAACCCCACATCCATTACAAAACTAGTATGTTCCTTATCTGAGACATGCATCGGGATTTGGTATACCTCGAGTACGCATCCATGAGTTAAAAAAATTCATGCCTTGTAGTTGAGTCGACTAGCTGATCAATTCTAGGAAGAGGAAAACTATCTTTAGGGCATGCCTTATTCAAGTATGAATAGTCAATGCACGTTCTCCACTTCCCATTTGCATTCTTCACAAGCACAGGATTAGATATCCATTCAGGTAAGAGGGCATCACGAATACATCTATTGAATTTAAGTTTATCCACCACCTCTTTAAAAGCGACGGATCCCTCAGAGTCATTGCCTCGCCTTTTCTGTTTCACTAGAACATACTTCAGATCCGTGTTTAATGCATGGCTCGCAATGGCAGGCGAGATCCCTCACATGTGAGAATGCGTCTAAGCGAATACATCCAGATATGCTCAGAGAAAATCAGCAAGTTCTCCCATCATCAAAGGGCTGAGTTGTGATCTAATCTTCAACACCCATGATGGGTCATCATGGCTGATCGTTTTATCAATCACCAACTCAACTGGCGATGCCTTGGTCTCCTTGGGATCCTCCTCATCATCCCTCAGATCTATATCTTTAGAGAACTGACTGTGGTGCCCAAGCTAAGACTTAGGTTCCATTTATCAATCTTCGGTAACTTGGATGCGAACAGACTTGTCTACGCCCTTTCCCTTCTCCTTACGCCAAGCCTCTTTCAACTCAGCCACATTACAGGCACGTCTAGTCGCTTGATCACCATACACAACACCTACTCCGTTATCAGTCAAGAATTTCAATGCCAAAAACTATAGGGAAAAAGCTGCTCGAAATTCAGCCAATGTCGGATGGCCCAGAAAAACATTGTATGGTGATTCAACATCCAAAACAGTGAACGATAGGATTCGCACCCTCCTATGTTCACCTTCACCAACTCAACTGGCAATTAGACATAACCAACTGCCTCAGTCGCTACACCATTAAAACGGTCTATTCGAGCTTTAGACAGTTCAAATCCTTTGCCTTCATTCTCATTTGATCATAAGCTTTCTTAAAGATAACTTTAACAGAACTTCCACAATCAATCAAAATTCTTCTCACCAAAGCATGGCCAATCATGGCTGAAATGACCATCGGATCAATATTAGAGGCCTCTACTCGGTCAGCATCCCTACTCTTGATACTATATCATTAGTCTTTATTCATTGTTACTTGGCCGGAGTCCCGTCCTCCATATTTGAACAACATTAAAAATCCACATGTCTCATTGCGCTAACATAACGCTCCATTTCCTGCCAACTTCCATCCACATGGTGTGGTCCACCAACTATCGTGTTTATTACCAATCTTCCTCCAGTCCATATAGGCTTCTCAGCCCTACGTGGAGTTTGCCCTCGATGGGGTTCAGATGTCCCCTGTCCACCGTCCTATGAATTTTTCATAAACAGCTTTAACTTCTTCTCCCAAATCAATTTCTCGATAGCATCCTAGAGATGCTTGTACTCATTTGTGTTGTGCCCGTAATATTCAGGGAACTGACAATAATTTCATGTTTTCTTTTGTGTCTCTGTTGACTCCTTCGGATACGGCTGCTTACATTGAAAAGTATTACATGTGGACAGGTAATATTCTTCAGAGATGCATTAAGAGGTATGTAGCTATCATATATGGGAAACTTACTTTGGCCTTCCAGGCTACCTCTTCCGTACTTCACTAGTTCTTTTCTGTTGATTCGGCTTGTTTTGAACATTGACTCCCAAAACCCTCATCAGACTGCTTTATTGCGATGTTGCTTTGCACTATTTCTCACTGGGCCCCGTAGCATTGCTCTTTTTAGATAGTCTGGCTTCTTGCTTCCTTATAAACTAGGCCGCCTTTGAATAAAATCGTTCTAGCGTGGTCGGCGGTTTTCCAACTAGCTAGTCGCGACTTCGGATTCCAGGTCAACCCCTCTTGTCACAGCAACAAGTATCACATGTCCATTTCGGTTACTAAGTTCAGTGGAAGCAATATGAAATCTCTACTAGTAGTCCTTTAGTGATTCCCCCAAAGCCAAAATGGCACTGGACAATGACATTACATCTTTAGGGCAAGTAGAGAATGACATTACATCTTTAGGGCAAGAGAGTGGATCTAGAACTGCTCCATAAATCTTATTGCCAGATCATAAAGTCTTAAGATTGATCGTGGAGTAACCTTTTAAACCACATTATGGCGATCCCAGAGAGAGTTATAGGGAAGGATCTACAATTGGCAGCATCGTTCACTCTCACTGAATCAATCAACCATTTATACCTTATGTTGTGCTGCATGGGGTCGGTTTTTCCCTTGTAGGCAGGCATCGTGGACATGTTAAACCTTCTAGGATACTCGACATGAAAAACACTATCACTAAATGGGATGTGGCTCCTCGAGATTCCCCAATCATCATACGTCAAACCCCAGTTCTCCCTCGCCAGCTGTCTGGCATCGTCGATAAGCCCAGTGTCTGGATAGGTGGTGCCATGTGGTGGTCGAGCTCCACCTCGCGTGAATGTTCTGGTCGATGTCTATGGGCCGTCTTACCCCTCCTTGGCCCATCATCCTCCTAATGTGCACCATGAGTGTTCATCATGTCATCGTTTCGAAAAGGTAGTTGGTCAGCATCCAAATGTACCCTAGCATTCAAGTTTCTGGACCTAGCTCTGGCATGGCTTCTCAATTGCTCTTGAGGGACAACCTCTCTAGCTGAGGGATTGTAGCGACCCCTAAGGAGGGATCGAAACCTATCCATCTTGGTAGACCATGTTGGTCTACCAAGCATTGATGTGATGTCCCCGTTCACGTCGCTTCAACTTTGTGACACCTATGATGTTTGTTTGATGAGGCAGAACTATCCAATGTCGAGTACGAAGCGAGATCCCTTCTCGCACTTTGACGCTGCTATTGAGCAATTTGGTTCATCAAGTTGGCATTAGTTTGGATTTACTCATTTAGTGTCCTACAGTTAGCCATCAATTCCCTCATTAAGTTATTGAATTCGGCTCTAGTGATGGAATCAACGAGATTTTGGACTTCAGCGGCCTTTACACTCACATTAGCAGGCTGGTTACTTAAAGCTCCTTGTTGGGTGCTAGCAGTTTCATTTGCATCAAAGTTCAGGAAAGTTGATCTAGTATGTATCACCATTCTGAATTTCTTTGCTTAGACTCTAGTAAATCTGAGTACTATCTTCGAATTTCTAACAATGAATCTAGATCTTCTTCGAAGGATTTTCTCAATCCAATAGCAGTAAAGGGGATCCTAACAGGCTGAGAATCAAAGCTCTCAATGAAAGCACCGTAACCTTTGCAAAAAATTAGCCACAAACACTCAAGAATAGGTTTAAGTAGGAAATAAATGAAGAAATTAAATGAAAATAGAGGAAAATCATAAAATAATAAGAAAAAGACAGTAGAAAGCAGAAACAACAAGATTATAGTGGTTCGGCGTTGATTGTCTAGGTCCACTTTGAATATTCTCTTTATTGCTTTTCAATTAACTTGATTACAATCACAAATAGAAAGAAACAGTAAGAGATAAGAAAGGAATAGAGGAAGTCGATTACAATAATGGTGAAATCTAACCAACAACGTTCGAGTCCCCAAAATGCCCCCTATGCCCATATTTATAGATAAAGGCGGCCTCCAATCTGATTCGAACTTTGACAATAAGATCTTCTCGACTATATAGGCCCACCATAGGGAGGATATGCCCAACTCTCAATGGATAGGGATCGGTACCGATCCCTCCATATATTGAGTTTGGGCTAGTGATCCTTATGGTAGCTCCCTTATGCTCTAACATGATGGTGCTTCAAATATCAGGGCGTTTGGATATGTGGAGCTCTAGTTCTTGTTGACCTTAGTTTCAAACGTTAATCTGGTCAAGGGAGTGTCAATCCCTTCATGTGATAGAGCCGACTCTCTTGGTTCCTCAATGTATGCCAATCCATGTTTCCTGAGAGATATATGCCGATCCATCCCTCATGAGCGAGCCATGTTGATCCCTCTTACAAGCCATACTATGTCGATCCTTCCCTTACGAACACACCATGCCAATCCCTCTCTTAAAAGCCATACCATGTCGATCCATCCCTTATGAATACACTATACCAATCACTGCATATCCATCATATTACACCAATCCATCTAGCGCTGTCGAGCTATGTTGAACTAGACACCACGTCTTATGTTGATCCATGTATATCCCTACCTAAGTTGACTACTTAATCGAGAATCCATACCGATCCCCATGACCTCTTCATGTTATACCGAACCATATATCACCTCGTTCATGTTTACCAACCACTTTGTTGACCCATCTTTCACATAAGCCAACTACCATCTTTCTAACATCCTTGTCCATCCATCAACTGTGTCCAACTGGGGCTCCATATAACTGTTCGAACTTTATATCTTGGTCTTATGTCGTTGCTTTATGATCATCCTTCTCATCAACAATCGAGTCTGGCCTTTGCGATCAGCCCGATATAGCCGGGTCAGGGTACCGAATAAGAGTGTTATATATTATGACCAAGATATAAGGATGCAAGGTCAATCAAAAGCATATGGAAGTCTGCCCAGCTAATCTAGCTGCCAGCAGTATGACTTTAGTACTGATGTGAGACATCGCCTATGATAAGTAACTATAGATGATGCAAGGTTAGTCCCAAATTATGAAAAGTAAATTTGCCTAGCTAATCTGGTTACCAGTACCTACTAATAGTCGGACTAATGTTAGGTGTCACTATGGGGAATGGTGATAATATGTAGGACCTACTTCAGCGAATGAATGTATTAAGTGGTTGTGTGAGGGTTGACAACTTTCCTATATAGGAAGTAGTAAATGATCGGGGTCATGGTGTAACATCCTGCCTTTTCGTATGCTTTAAATCGACACACGTGCCAATTCAAACCATACGGAAGGGCGGATTATTACGGGGTAAATAAGAAAAACGGGAAGAAATAAAAGAAAATAGAATCTCACAGCGGAAGGATAAAATATAATAATCAAATATACAGTTCATGAAGCCGTTTACAAAATATTTAATCATACTTACACAATATATATCAGAGTACAATACCAATAATAACAATGCAGCGGAATACGGTGTGTAGTGGAATATAATAATTAATAATAATAGAAATCTCCGTCTTCGTCCTCCAGAGCTAAAGTCTTCCGTCCTGAAACGCTCGGACTGACCCAAGCGAATTGAAAAGACAAAACACTCGAGTCAGAACTAAAAGATCTTATGCAAGTTAAATCAACAGAAGTAAATATGAGTGCAGTAACTTAAAAGATGCTCGGGATTCACATCTCTTAAGGATCCGTTAAACTATTTACTATGTAGTATATTTCGCTATTATAATAGTGTCTATTTGTAAAATAAACTTACTTTTAAATAGCATTAAGGGGTTGCCCATATAGCCCTTAACTCAAATATATTCCCATAGTCTATACAGTACCGTAATCTCCCCCGTACTGGGCGTCGTCAGAGGGCACTCCATAGGTATGGTACAAAACAAAATCGTATAAGGCGCGCTAGGGTAGGTGACACAGCACAACTAGGCAATGCCAGGGTAGATATACCAGTTGCTATCCGGGCTGGTGGTAACGCGTAGTAGCTACTACCGCCCACCTCGGACAAACTCCCCCCTAAAATCAAAGAAATCAAAAGTGGCCATCGAATCAATCCAAAGTCAGAGTATAATATTGAAGAGGAGTATCCGATAAAGGGCGCTAACCCCCTTGTCCCGAGAATCTCTCCTGTTTTAGCCACCTTATGCCAACTCACGGGAGTCGAGTCCACGTATTTACCTCAAAGGAAACGCCGCCGCCATCCTACTTCATTCTGGAATCCTCACGCGTACACAGTTGTTGAAGTGGTTTTCAGAGTTGGCAGAGAGTATGACAACTTCCGATCCCGGTCTCTTTAACAACCCAACATTATTATAACACCGCGGTCTTTTAAAAATAATTATACTTTCAAACCAAATTATAATATCCATTTCAAAACCATATAATACGATATCATTTCTAATTTAAAGACCCAAATCAATATGATATCATCTTTTCAAATATATTTCTTTCCCAAAAACATACCACTTTATATTTTATAAGATCTTGAAACCAACATTTGGATTACAACTTTTCAAAACATAATACTTCGAAACTCATAGCTTTAAAACCATACTTCCAAAACTTAAAGGGTTTGGATATTCAACAGTATATAAAATAAAACAGTTGAATTTAAAATTTCTTTATAGAGTAAATAATTTCCCCGGCTTTTACAACTTTATTCACTTTAAATTTAATCTAAACCCATAACTTTTAAATTCACTTTCAGTTTAAATAAACACTTCGATTTCAATATTTTCAAACTTTGAGTATTTAATAAATTTGAAAACTAAGGTTGGGAATTTCTATTCAACAATTCATTTTCCTATTATTTAGTTTTGAAATGTTTACATAATAGATCCATAACCATTTAAAATAAAACTCAATTTATTAACACTAAATATTTCCTTCCATTTGTTTATACTATAATTATTCATTTAATTTATCTTGAATAAAAATCCAGATATAAATATCATACCTTTTAAAATTTCAAGTTTAATAAGTTTTACATCAACTTATGGAGTTAAATTTTTAAATAAGCTCAATTCCAAATAAATTTCCAATTTATCTTCCAATCTTAATTGGTTTAGAACATTAAAACTCTATATATACACACATTATCTTAAACTTGTACTTGACCATATAATATAAATTATCAAACTCCATTATTCAACTTATTTATTTTATTTAACAGATTTATATATAGCTTAAATTCAAAAATTTAACTATATATGTATATATATAAAATAATATTTATATAATATCAAAATTTAATATTTATTAAACCGTATCCTATCCAAACCATAGAAATCATTTCAGAATTTTTTATATATATATACCGCGGTGCCTGTATATAATTTTCTATCCTATGGTCAAGTGATACAGATATTTATCATTTCAATCCGCAATTTAAAATTAAAAATGCGGTTGTATATCATTTCAAACCGCAATCCCGAATGAAATGAAAATGCATAATAATAACTTGTAGTTTATATAATATAAATACAACATCCATTCGTCCGTCATATCAATCATCAAACATTCATTAATTTATCATCCAATTCAAACAATCACAACAATAATTAATAATTAATTACTAATAGTTAAATTTCCAATAATGAATTAAATAACTGTTTAACTGTATTTTATATGCAATAATAAATAAATTTAACTAGCAGGTTATATACAGTAATAAATTTTACTAAAAATCTTAACTGGCAGTTTTAAATGCAATGAATAAATAAATTAACAATTAACTGGCAGTTTTTAAATTCAATAATGAATTAAATAACGCGTAAATTAAATGAATGCAATTTAACTAAGAAAATGATGAAATATATGCCAAACAGCTACAAATAAAATTTTAAACACATCATAAATCAATTTAACTAACATAAGAAATCTTAGAAGTTGTGAGTTGGTTAAAACACTCACCTTTTGAATTTAAGTCGAATTTGAATTCAATTTAAACCCAAAATTTGCACAGTCTCCAAATCCATCCAAACCAGCGCCAAAACGTCAGAAATTTTATTACGATCCTAACAAAAAAGTCGCGCATGAAACAGAGCTCGTATGAAAAAGTTAGGAAAATTAAAAGATTGGAAAATTCTGGTCCTGAGTCGACTTCGGGTTCAATTTCAGTCCACCGCCTCAGTTCCCCGGTGCTTGCTTGGAGTTTTTGCCAAAACGGCCCGGAGCGATCCGAGTAACTTTTTTCCTAACCCGAAGTAGATGCAGCGTTTTTGCCTCTGAAACTCGAAGCGCGACAAGAAGTTGCTGCAGATCCGCAATATTTTTTTTGAAATTCAAATTAGATTGGGAAGATTAGGGTTTGCAGTGGAATGAGGAAGAGCATACGTTCAGAATAAGGAATAAGAAATGACCTAGAGTTTATAACCACACATATATAGGCAAACAGAATAGAAAGAATGGGCTAGGTTGGATTTGGGTTTTGAACGATAATTGACCAGAAAACCCCGTTTCGATTCTGGAACGGAAAAAGGTAAACCCATATATCAAAATATATGTTTAAAAATATTTTAAACGCGGTGGAAAAAGTTTCACGTCCAAATATCATCGTATGAAGAAGTTACGCTAAATTCAAATTTTCCAAATTGATTTCAATCGATTTAAATTACATAAATTTCAAGGCATTTCGAGTCCGTAAGATTAAACGACAAGTCCGATCACTACGAAACTTGAAACATTACTATAATTCACTGTTACGAATCCGATGAAACTTGTTTCGTCGAAATCTGAGTCAGTGGCCAAAATGGCTATTTTTCCAATAATTAAATAAATTTAAAATAAATTAATTAAATCAAATTTCGCGTTTAAATTCCGAAATTTGCAATCTTTATCACTTTAAAATTCTCAAACATTTACAATGATTTAAATTTTTTTAAATGTCAACTTATTAAAGATTAATCAATATAAATCTTCAATTTCATAAAATTCAAAATTATAGATAAAATTTCCATTAAATTGAATTAATTCATAATTATTCCATTCATTAATTTCAAATAGAAGGGTTTACTATTGGATGTAAAAATTATTATATAAATATTTCCCAATTTCAATTAATTTTAAATTAACGTAATAATTAAATCATTCATTTGCAATAAATCCAATTGTTATAAATTAAATAAATTAACTCACTATTAAAAAATAAATTTTATTATTCAATACACTATCATTAAACGGATAAAATATTGGATTTACAACTATTACCATAATATTCTTACATTCCATTTAACTTTCTATTAACGTAATAATTAGATGTTTGATTTCATTTAATTCCAGTAAAACCTATTATTATACGCTAATTTCCAATATATTGACACAACTTAAATTAGCATTCTTTCCATTCAATATCAACTAGCATTTTATAAGTAAAATTTACATTAGATTCATACACATTACATAAATAACTACAATTTCATCTAAATAAATATTTACGAAATTTTCAAATATTAAATCCATTTAATTGCAATAAACCATATTATCGTGATTTAAATTCAAATAAATAATTAAATGTTGATTCCCTTTTTTTTATCCAAACAATCGTTATCCTATAAGCATATTTAACATTTGTTAACATTTCATTACACTGATACTTCTACATACCTCTTAGATTTGTATCAACGGTTATATTTAAAAATGTGAATCTTGTCAACTACGCGTATTAATTTAGGTTTTAAACTCAATTAACAAAGTTTTCTAAGTCCAATCCCTTTTTACCAAATTTGACAATCCCTAACCATTTTGTACTACACCTTATTAATGTAATATTTATTAGATTTTATTTTAAATTAACGTACAACTTAATTTCCCTTAATTGAGATCTGATTCCTAAATTTTTATTTAACATACTAAATGAATAAATAACCTGAATAAATGGTCACCTACTTACTTTCTTTCATTTATAAGTTTACTACTTACCCACCCAGGTATAAATCCCATATATAACACTGATTAATTTCCATTAACACTATATTATCCAATTATCATAAATTTATTCAATATATACTCTTGTCTACTTATAAATAAATTTATGTATTCTATAAATTCTCATTCACTCTTCCGTTACTAAATTAAAATCATTAAGTAACGTTGCCTCAATAACAGTATTAAAATTCCTTAACATTTAAGAGGACTTTATATTCAAGTAAATTGGTTGACCAATAGATTAGGTAATATATAATAATTTTTATCATACCCTTAAGATTTACGCTTGTTCTCTTCTATTTGATTTATATCCTAAAAAAAAATAAACAATTTAACTCCATAAATAAACTTATTTTATTACCTAAATTATACATAGTTTGAATTCAATACTTACTTTTTTTTCTCCGTATTCAATTATATTCAGGCATAATACTTACCCTATTTCATTTATTTCGGTTTTATTAAATCTATCCAAATTTTATTCGCTTCAATATTATTCCATTTATTACAATTGCTCATTTAAATTCTAACATTCACTTTATTATAAATGATAAGATTTTCTTCTCTATCTAAACATTAATATAAAATCATATTAAATTTCAGTTTTAAATCTTCAAAATTTAAGGTTGTTACACTTTCCCCCACTCAAAACTTTTCGTCCCCGAAAAGGAAAAGAAGGGAAAAAGAAAAATTAAGAAATCAATATATCTTATTTAAAACATTAACTTTATAACTATTAAATTTTTCAAAATTAATTAATTTAGATAAAGTATCTCAATTTATAACCATTAAATCTTTTGTACTTAAACTATTAAAGTTTGGAAAACATTTTTCAAAAATTTTCTAAGTCTAAAATTTATGAAAAATTTCGGCAGAGTCTCCTTTGTACGGAGAGGCTCGGGAGAAAAATATAATATCAAAAATATACAATATACAACATATATTTTCCAAGATATATATATCCCATCACGGGAAAAATATAAATATAACAGCGCTATAAACCGTAATCCGAAAAGGTACATATTTGTCAGGCAATAACGCTTATATTATGAAACCAAATGCAGTAGCAATTGCTTCCATAACCTGTATTTTACTTTTAAAGTCTAAAAGAGTTAATAATTTTATAAAATGAAATATTCAAGTTGTTTTAATTACAACCAACCAAACCAATACAACAACAACCAATGGAACCACAGCAAACAACCATCACATAGAATCAACACAAAGCAATCATTCATTCATATTAAACAAAACAAATAGTTGTTCGGGTTCAAACTTTAAATTGCACAGAACGGAAAATAACAGCTTAGTGCACCATTTACTCAACAGTCTTAGATGAAACTAAATAGACTATTCCCATATCCAAACAATTTAAAGTATCCTTACCCAAACAGTCATAAACCAAACAACAACAATTCCAAACAAAAAATCAAATTTATTTATTATTTATAATTTTTTTTCTTCATATAATGATTTCTTATAATTCACATTTATTTCTTGCAAAATTTCATTTCATTCATTTAATAATTTATCTTTTCAATTTACCTTTCTTTCTTATAGTTTCATTTATTTCTAACAAATCTCATTTCATTTACTCATAACATGAAATTTCTTTTATTATATTCCATTCATTTATTCACTGCTTAATTTCATGTTCTTAAGTTTATAATCTTTTATTTATTACTACTTATCTACTTACACATTTACCTTCTATCATATTTATTATTGTAAGGGTTCCATTGTAACTTAAGTTTATAACAATAACAACATCAATTTCTTATTTATTAGAGAATTTTATTGAATACTTCATTACTTCAAATTTATTACTTGTATAATATCCATTACATTTTTTTATTAAACATTGCAACTTTTTATATTTGGTAAGTTATATATGTTAAAGAAAATACAGATGAACTTATACAAATTTTATCTCATCCTTTAATTAAATTTAATGTTCAATAATATTATTCTTTGTTTCATAGCGTACAGTTCAAATTACCTTTAATTTCATTCATAACCTAGCATTAAATTCCTTATTTTAATTTATTAATTACCTACGTTCCAATTCACTCCAGTAACTGAAACTATTAATAAATGGAAACTTAAGAATTAAATACTGGGATTTTATTCAAAATCATTTAAAATAACAGATAAATTTATATACTTACACTCTATATATCCAATTATATTTATAACAATTAAAAATTTATATTTGTTTATCAAAAATGTGTCTGCAGTAAACTACTACAGTGGCTTTCCCGCTTCGAAACTCGAAAATGAAAGTCGATGATGCGTGCACTCATCACCGAAATTATTTTCCAACGACAGAGAGGGGAGTACAGATTTTTTTTTTCAAATTTCTTTTAAAACATTTCTTTCAAATTATATTGAAACATTTATATCAGAAAATACTTCTAAAATAATATTACTATTCCAAAATTATTCGAAAGAAATTTTCAATAGCCCGAAACTTAAGTTCTAAATTTCCATTTCATTTATTTTATCTTCAATCTTGCTTCGACTATTAATTGTAAAGTAATTACCTAACAACCAATATATTGCAACCAAATATATATATATATCATTTAAAATTTATATTATAGAAAATATAATAGGAAAAATTATTTCATTCGCCTACAATAAAACAAATATTATGTCGGTTTGTCCTGTTAAGTGTTTAGAAATCCCTATTGATGTCACAGCGTCCCATGCATCAACCAGAATTTATAAATACAAAACGGAACAGATTAACACAATATTAAAACCTTTTTATAACACTAACAAATACGCTGTCTCATATATATACACTCAGCGACTCTCATAGGGTATTACTACCCTATTAGTAAAGAGTCAGACCCCACAAAGCTAAGGTTTATTGCTAAACCAAAGCTCTGATACCAACTATGTAACATCCCGCCTTTTCGCACGCTTTAAATCGACACTGGTGCCAATTCAAACCATACAAAAGGCGGATTATTATGGGGTAAATAAGAAAAACGGGAAGAAATAAAAGAAAACAGAATCTCACAATGGAAGGATAAAATATAATAATCAAATATACAGTTCATGAAGCTGTTTACAAAATATTTAATTATACTTATACAATATATATCAGAGTACAGATACCAATAATAATGCCGCGGAATACGGTGTGTAGTGGAATATAATAAATAATAATAATTGAAATCTCCGTCTTCGTCCTTCGGAGCTAAAGTCTTCGGTCCTGAAACGCTCGGACTGACCCGAGCGAATTGAAAAGACAAAACACTCGAGTCAGAACTAAAAGATCTTATGTAAGTTAAATCAACAAAAGTAAATATGAGTGCAGTAACTTAAAAGATGCTCGGGATTCACATCTCTTAAGGATCCGTTAAACTATTTATTATGTAGTATATTTCGCTATTATAATAGTTTCTATTTATAAAATAAACTTACTTTTAAATAGCGTTAAGGGGTTACCCATATAGCCTTTAACACAAATATATTCCCATAGTCTATACAGTACCGTAATCTCCCCCGTACTGGGCGTCGTCAGAGGGCACTACATAGGTATGGTACAAAAAAATCGTATAAGGCGCGCTAGGGTAGGTGACACGGCACAACTAGGCAATGCCTGGGTAGATATACCAATTGCTTTCCGGGCTGGTGGTAACGTGTAGTAGCTACTACCGCCCACCTCGAACAAACCCCCCCTAAAATCAGAGAAATCAAAAGTGGCCACCGAATCAATCCAAAGTCAGAGTATAATATCGAAGAGGAGTATCCCATAAAGGGCGCTAACCACCTTGGCCCGAGAATCGCTCCTGTTTTAGCCACCTTATGCCAACTCATGGGAGTCGGGTCCACTTATTTACCTCAAAGGAAACACCGCCACCATCCTACTTCATTCTGGAATCTCCACGCGTACACGGTTGTTAAAGTGGTTTTCGGAGATTGCAGAGAGTATGACAACTTCCGATCCCGGTCTCTTTAACAACCCAACGTTATTATAACACCGTGGTCTTTTAAAAATAGTTATTTTTTCAAACCAAATTATAATATCCATTTCAAAACCACATGATACGATATCATTTCTAATTTAAAGACCCAAATCAATATGATATCATCTTTTCAGATATATTTCTTTCCCAAAAACATACCACTTTATATTTTATAAGATCTCGAAGCCAACATTTGGATTACAACTTTTCAAAACATAATACTTTGAAACTCATAGCTTTAAAACCATACTTCCAAAACTTAAAGGGTTTGGATATTCAACAGTATATAAAATAAAATAGTTGAATTTAAAATTTCTTTATAGAGTAAATAATTTCCCCGGCTTTTACAGTTTTATTCACTTTAAATTCAGTCTAAACCCATAACTTTTTAATTTACTTTCAGTTTAAATAAACACTTCGATTTCAATATTTTCAAACTTTGAGTATTTAATAAATTTCAAAACTAGGTTGGGAATTTCTATTCAACAATTCATTGTCCTATTATTTAGTTTTGAAATGTTTACATAATAGATCCATAACCATTTAAAATAAAACTCAATTTATTAACACTAAATATTTCCTTCCATTTGTTTATACTATTATTATTCATTTAATTTATCTTGAATAAAAAGATATAAATATCATACCTTTTAAAATTTCAAGTTTAATAATTTTTACATCAACTTATAGAGTTAAATTTTTAAATAAGCTCAATTTCAAATAAATTTCCGATTTATCTTCCAATCTTAATTGGTTTAAAACATTAAAACTCTATATATATACACCATATCTTAAACCTGTACTCGACCATATAATATAAATTATCAAACTCCATTATTCAACTTATTTATTTTATTTAACAGATTTATATATAGCTTAAATTCAAAAATTTAACTATATATGTATATATATAAAATAATATTTATATAATATCAAAATTTAATATTTATTAAACCGTATCCTATCCAAACCATAGAAATCATTTCAATTTTTTTATATATATATATATATACCGCGGTGCCTGTATATAATTTTCTATCTTATGGTCAAGTGATACGGATATTTATCATTTCAATCCGCAATTTAAAAATAAAAATGCGGTTGTATATCATTTCAAACCACAATCCCGAATGAAATGAAAATGCATAATAATAACTTGTAGTTTATACAATATAAATACAGCATCCATTCGTCCGTCATATCAATCATCAAACATTCATCAATTTATCATCCAATTCAAACAATCACAACAATAAATAATAATTAATTACTGATAGTTAAATTTTCAATAATGAATTAAATAACTGTTTAACCGTAATTTATATACAATAATAAATAAATTTAACTAGCAGGTTATATGCAGTAATAAATTTTACTAAAAATCTTAACTGGCATTTTTAAATGCAATGAATAAATAGATTAACAATTAACTGGCAGTTTTTAAATTCAATAATGAATTAAATAGCGTGTAAATTAAATGAATGCAATTTAACTGAGAAAATGATGAAATATATGCCAAACAGCTACAAATAAAATTTTAAACACATCATAAATCAATTTAACTAACATAAGAAATCTTAGAAGTTGTGAGTGAGTTAAAACACTCACCTTTATAATTTAAATCGAATTTGAATTCAATTTAAACCCAAAATTTGCACAGTCTTCAAGTCCATCCAAACCAGTGCCAAAACGTTATAAATTTTATTACGATCCTAACAAAAAAAGTCGCGCATGAAACGGAGCTCGTATGAAAAAGTTAAGAAAATTAAAAGATTGGAAAATTCTGGTCCTGAGTCGACTTCGGGTTCAACTTCGGTCTACCGCCTCAATTCCCCGGTGCTTGCTTGGAGTTTTTGCCAAAATGACCCGGAGCGATCCGAGTAACTTTTTCCTAATCCGGAGTAGTTGGAGCGTTTTTGCCTCTGAAACTCGAAGCGCGACCAGAAGTTGCTGCAGAACCGCAATTTTTTTTTTTGAAATTGAAATAGGATTGGGAAGATTAGGGTTTGTAGTGGAATGAGGAAGTGCATACGTTCAGAATGAGGAATAAGCAATGACCTAGGGTTTATAACCACATATATATAGGGAAACAGAATAGAAAGAATGTGCTAGGTTGGATTTGGGTTTTGAACGAAAATTGACCCGAAAAGCTCGTTTCAATTCCGGAACGGAAAAAGGTCAACCCATATATTAAAATATATGTTTAAAAATATTTTAAACGCGATGGAAAAAGTTTCACGTCCAAATTCCATCGTATGAAGAAGTTATGCTAAATTCAAATTTTCCAAATTGATTTCAACTGATTTAAATTGCATAAATTTCAAGGCGTTTCGAGTCCGTACGATTAAAAGACAAGTCCGATCGCTACAAAACTTGAAACACTATTATAATTAACCGTTATGGATCTGATGAAACTTGTTTCGTCGAAATCCGAGTCAGTATCCAAAATGGCTATTTTTCCATTAATTAAATAAATTTAAAATAAATTAATTAAATCAAATTTCGCGTTTAATTTCGGAAATTTGCAATCTTTATCACTTTAAAATTCTCAAACATTTGCAATGATTTAACAGTTTTTAAATGTCAACTTATTAAAGGTTAATCAATATAAATCTTCAATTTCATAAAATTCAAAATTATAGATAAAATTTCCATTAAATTGAATTAATTCATAATTATTCCATTCATTAATTTCATATAGAAGGGTTTACCATTGAATTTAAAAATTATTACATAAATATTTCCCAATTTCAACTTAATTTTTAAATTAACGTAATAATTAAATATTTGATTTCATTCATTTGCAATAAATCCAATTGTTATAAATTAAATAAATTAACTCACTATTAAAAATTCAAATTCTATTATTCAATACACTATCATTAAACGGATAAAATATTGGATTTACAACTATTACCATAATATTCTTACATTCCATTTAACTTTCTATTAGTGTAATAATTAGATGTTTGATTTCATTTAATTCCAATGAAACCTATTATTATACGCTAATTTCCAATATATTGACACACTTAAATTAGCATTCTTTCCATTCAATATCAACTGTCATTTTATAAGTAAAATTTACATTAGATTCATACTCATTACATAAATAACTACAATTTCATCTAGATAAATATTTACGAAATTTTCAAATATTAAATCCATTTAATTGCAATAAACCATATTATCGTGATTTAAATTCAAATAAATAATTAAATGTTGATTCCCATTCTTTTTATCCAAACAATTGTTATCTTATAAGCGTATTTAACATTTGTTTACATTTCATTACACTGATACTTCTATATGCCTCTTAGATTTGTATCAATGGTTATATTTAAAAATGTGAATCTTGTCAATTACACGTATTAATTTAGGTTTTAAACTCAATTAACAAAGTTTCCTAAGTCCAATCCCTTTTTACCAAATTTGACAATCCCAAACCATTTTGTACTACGCCTTATTAATGTAATATTTATTAGATTTAATTTCAAATTAACGTACAACTTAATTTTCCTTAATTGAGATCTGATTCCCAAATTTTTATTTAACATACTAAATGAATAAATAACCTAAATAAATGGTCACCTACTTACTTTCTTTCATTTATAAGTTTACTACTTACCCACCTAGGTATAAATCCCATATATAACACTGATTAATTTCCATTAACACTACATTATCCAATTATCATAAATTTATTCAATATATACTCTTGTCTACTTATAAATAAATTTATATATTCTATAAATTCTCAGTCACTCTTCCGTTACTAAATAAAAATCATTAAGTAATGTTGCCTCAATAACAGTATTAAAATTCCATAACATTTAACAGGACTTTATATTCAAATAAATTGGTTGACCAATAAATTAGGTAATATATAATAATTTTTATCATACCCTTACGATTTACGCTTATTCTCTTCTATTTGATTTATAGCCTAAAATAAAATAAACAATCTAACTCCATAAATAAACATATTTTATTACCCAAATTATACATAGTTTGAATTCAATACTTACTTTTTTTTTCTTCTCCGTATTCAATTATATTCAGGTATAATGCTTACCCTATTTCATTTATTTCGGTTTCATTAAATCTATCCAAATTTTATTCGCTTCAATATTATTCCATTTATTACAATTGCTCATTTAAATTCTAACATTCACTTTATTATGAATTATAAGATTTTCTTCTCTATCTAAACATTAGTACAAAATCATATTAAATTCCGGTTTTAAATCTTCAAAATTTCAGGTCGTTACACATGGGTTGGGTAATGTAAAGGATATCTCCAAAAAGGGCCCTCTTTCATAAGAAGTATTAAGTGGTTAAGAGATTCGGTGCAATGTCTGCTAGATAGTTACTGAAGAGGAGTCCACCTTGGAATAGGTATTAAAGAAAGGGGACTTGTCTTAAAAGAGGTACTAAATGGTCAGAGTTTGCGCAGTTCCCATTAAAAGTTATTAAGTGACTTGGATACAATCTCTTACATCGATAGGACATTATTGATGGTAGATATAGCTTATTGGGTTGAAAGCGAGACGACCATGAGGTTATATTTCGAAAGCCCTTTTGACTTTAATTTAGAAAGACATAGGATGTTGACAAAATGCGATAGACATATTCCTATTTAAATTAAACCGCCCAAGTACTACTATAGTAAGGCTTGAGATTTTTATTCACCAGATATATGTTGTTCTGACCTCCTTCTTAATACAACACATGTCAGGAAAGATGACGATGTTGAAGATGAGGCGTGGAGAAAGCTTGTGGCAGTTTATCTGTTTATCAATTTATGTTATTTTCAAATGTACCCATTGGAAACTATTGTATTTTAAATATGATATACCATAGATATGTAATGGTTATTATTGGTTTTGTTTCATAGTTTTTATGACATTTTCAATTTATGATAAAACTGGGTACTATTGTTATTATTATATTTTATCCTTCTACTTTGAGATCTAAATGTGTAGATAAATAGCTCTGTATTATTCTTTTTACTAACCAACAACTAGCTTTGGATTGGGTTTAAGTTTCAATGGGCATTTTCCGAGTTGGAATATATTTCCCCACATTAGTAGGTATGTAGTTGACAAAAAGGGATATTTAAGGAAAGATGGATGCCTTTGTGTTCCAAAGATTAATAGTATGTTGGAGGAAGTGCTTGCGGAGTGTCACCATTCAAGGATAACTATTGACCTTAGAGAAGATAAGATGTATAATGATATGAAACAGATTTTTTATTGGCCAGAGATGAAGAAGAGAGCAGCTGAATTTGTTACTAGTGTTTAACGTTTCAAAGGACTAAAGCTGAGAAAGGAAAGCCTGGAGGGTTGTTATTACCGTTAGAAATTATGACATGGAAATAAGAATATATGGCGATAGACTTTATGGATTGCCTAGGAGTCAAAGATGAAATGAAGCGATTTGGGTCATAATGGATAAACTCACAAAAAGCGCCCATTTTATTCCCCTTTGGAGAAATAGGACCGTAGCATCTCTAGCGTATATTTATATCAAAAAGATAGTTTGACTTCATGGAATTCTAGTTAGCATTGTTAATGATAGCGACCCTATATTTACAAGAGCGTTTGGGAGGAGTTTGTAGGCAGCTTTAGGATCTTCGTTGAAATTGGACAAACTAAAAGTGTGAATAGGATCTTGGAGGACTTGTTGAGAGCTTGCATTATGGACTTCAGAAGACAATGGGACCAGCACCTCTCTTTAGTGGAATTCACTTATAACAATATTTATAGATTGACGATTAGTATGGAACCCTTTGAAGCGGCCATGCAAATCGCCAAATTGTTGGTGGAAAACCATCAACAAAATTATACTTGGACTAGATTTAACTCATGAAAATTTAAAAAGGGTAGAGTTAATTAGGCAACGTATGAAAGCAGTGCAAGATCACCAAAAATCCTATATGGATAAGAGAAGGAAATAATTAAAGTTCAAGTTAGAGACATGGTGTTTATCAAAGTTTCCCCTCTTATGAAAGTCGTAAGATTTGGAAAATTAGGAAAGTTGGCACCAAGCACTTTTCGTTGAGAAGATGGTTATATAGATAACTTGGCTGCATAACATGAAGGTTTATTCTACGTTATGCTTTCACCCCTTGGAAAGATTTAAGCGACGAAATTCTTTTAAGGTTGTAGAATTTAGCACCATATAAGATTTATAATAAATAAATTAGATAAATTAATTAAATAAGATAAGATTAAATATGATTTTTTTTTAAATTTAGAATTTTACCATGAAAGTTATGCTATTGTGTTCATAGCAAAATTCTGATCAATTTTTATATATAATATGTTGAAAACGGAGCTTAAACGCAAAAGTTATGGATGTTTGAAATTTTTGGATTTAAAATAATTTAAATAGAATTCAAATTCAAATGATTAAATAATTTTTAAATTTTAAACTTTAAAGTAAATAATAATTAGAGTTGGAGGTTAAGTAATCCTTAAAATTAAGAATTAAATAACTAAAACAACGGCCATTAAAATTCTTCCCGAAATAAAAGGACCGGCCGATCTCTAGCAGTTGACCGTTGGGTAGCGATGGTCGACTGATGAAGATTGCAGTGACTAGGGTTTTTCGAATTTTTGTTATTGTAAACTGACCTAAATCTGATGGTTCTGGTGTATTTCAACCATATAAATAAGAGCCTAGTCCTCTCTCTTTTATTCACAAATTATTTTGGGAACATAGTGAGTCTCTATTAGTTCTTCTAAGATTTAGAAAAATTCTTTAGGTTTCAGGTATGAAATCCTATATGATTATTTTTGTTTGTTAAACCTATTCCCCTCTAAACCTCTAATTTTCTGAATCTAACGTATATATAAATCCCTTATTGTATATAATAAAAAGAAGTGATTTGAAGAGATTACTAATGGTGTGCCAAATCCAAAAGGAGGCAAAGCTAAGGACCAACAATAAGTGGAAATCTTAGTCTTTCTATCTTATTAATTGATTAATATATTTTGGATTTGAATTATGCCTTGGAGAATTTTGGTTCATGAAAGCATCATAATAAAAATTCCCAAAATTCTCTCGAAGCTAAATGTTAATTCTAGATTGAAATCTCATTTATTTATACTAGTATAATAGAAATTATGTGGATTTGCAATTTTGATGTTTTTAACTTCTATTCCACTTTTTATTCTTTTTTTGGATTTGATTAAGGGTTTTGACTAGGGAATAGGATATAAGGTACGACTTCTTATTTATAGTTTGCACCACTTATTTCCTAAATTTTGAATGAAATTCCCTTTGTCTAATGTTATACAAAAAAGAAGTTGAATAGAGCATGAAAGGAATTGAAATTGCAAGTTTATTGATTTATTCCATTGTTTTAATAAAATAGGTTGAGTTTGAATTTTTTTTGTATACGAGTTAGTTGATTGTGTTTTTGGATATTGGATTTTGGTATATTGATAATATGAAAATAAGACTTGTACAATTTTCAAAGAATTGACATTTAAATGTCAGGGCATAAACTCCACACCTTTAGAAATTCCTGGGCGCATGTATTTGTATATATTAGCTTAAATAACATATAATTATAATGTATTAAGTACATAGTAATAGGATATTAATTATTTTTAGATTCCTCTTGGGAAAGTAATTAATGATAGAGGAAAAGTAAGAAATATTATTAATAGGGCCTTAATAATAGATGCGAGATGTATGATAATATATGTAGAGAGTGTTGCAGATTATGACTAAGTTATAGGGAAGTGAGGTTAGTCTAAAGCACATAGAATTCTACCCAACTAATTTAGCTACCAGTAGTGTGACTTTAGGACTAATGTGAGATATCACCTATGATAAGTAACTATGAATGATGCAAGCTTAGTCCTAAATTTTGTAGGGTAAATTTGCGCAGCTAATCTAGCTACTAGTACCTACAAATAGTCAGACTAATAGGAGATGTCACTAAGAGGTACAGTTCATAATGCGAAGAACCTACTTTAGGGATTGAAGGTATTATGTGATTGTGTGAGGGCCCACCTCTTCCCAGTGTAGGAAGTAGTAAATGGTCAGAGTTATGGGTTAGGAACGATAGAGGATATCTTGGGGAAGGGCCCGCTTTGGTATGAAGCATTAACTAGCCGAAGAGGTTCCATGCAATGTCAGTTTGATATTTACTGAAGAGGAGTCTGCCTTGGGATAGGTATTAAAGGATGGAGACCTGCCTTAAAAGAGGTATTACATTGTTAGAGTCTGCCTAGTTCTCATTAAAAGGTATTAAGTGACTTGGGTACTATCTCTAACATTGATATGACATTATTGACGATAGATATGGCTTATTGGGTTGAAACGAGAAGGGTATGTGCTTGTATTTGGAAAGCATTTTTGACTTGTGTTTGGAAAGCCATTTTGACTTATATTTAGAAAGACGTAGAATGTAGAAAAAAATGCGAAAGACATATTTCGGTTTAAATTATACTTCCTAAATACTACTATAATAAGGCTCGAGATTTTTATTCACTATAAATATGTTATTTTGACTCCCTTCTCATTACGACATAGGTTAGGAAAGTTGACAACGTTGAAGATGAATTCATGAAGAAAGATTGTGGTAGTTTATCTATTTATCTATCCATGTTATTTTTAGATGTAACAGTGGAAACTATTGTGTCTTAAATATGATGTACCATACATATGTAATGGTTATGGTTGGTTTTGTGTTATGGTTTTTATGACATTTTGAATTTATAATAAAATGGGTATTGTTGTTATTATTATATTTTATCCTTCTTCTATGAGACCTAAATATGTAATAAATAGCTTTGTACAACCAACAGCAGGCTTTGGAATGGGTGTAAGTTTCGATCGGCCTTTTTTAAGTTATAATTTAGGTTCGTTTCAGGATGGGTTTTTTCATATTCGTTCCTTATAGTCCTCCTCTTTGAAGCTCTAACTTGGTAGTCGACCTCAATCAAGATTCTCCTAATAATTACGAGATTTCAACTCTTTCCATTTAAAAAAATTCTTGCATCCCTTTTATTCCATAATTTTAATATTGTTGTCACTAAGCTGCGTCTAGCAATATCCTGCATCTGATCTTTAGATTTGAAATTGTTTTGTATATCTGATATTTCTTCCACTATGTTATGGGAGGTGTTTGGATTAAGACAAAGTTTTATCATAATAGAAGTCCAAACAAAAGCATTATAGTCACAACTAAAGAATGAGTGGTCAGTACTTTCATTACTATTATCGCATAGAACTCAATAGGGTTGATTGAATATCCCAACTAATTATCTTGTCTTTAGTATATAATCGACCCATAAGTGTAAAATATGTGCAGAAAGCCATTTTGCGACTACTAATAATATGTTGCACTACATCATCCTAAAGCATCGTATTATGGGTTTATCATAATTTATTTCAAGCATCATTAGAGGGAAATTTTCCACCATCTTAAATCCAATGATCTTCCCTGCTTTCTTTGCAAATTTATACTTGCTTAATTAAGTCCGCCGATTCTTTAGTTTTAAGAAAATAGATGGAACTAATTGTTCATCTCTAATTGTACTATTCACTTTGAAATTAGCTCCACCACTAATATACTCTATCCCAACCCAAAAGAACGACCATTAATTTATCATTAATCCGAGGGTTGAACCATAAGAAGGTATTCTCTCCATTTGAAATAACCATTCTAATATAATGTAAACCTTGTTCCCTTGCATTAAGAAATGTTTTTCATATAGAAGAGATATTATTGTCAAATTTCAAAGTCCACAAAATTTTTGTTTGAACAATATTTATCAAAAAGCCACTTAGATCACATATTATTTTTGCTCAAAAAGGCCAAAGGAATCTCATACTTGTAGTTTTCAAATTTCTGTTATGTTTTCTAATCTAGTACCACCTTCATTTTTAGGTCTGCAAATTATATCATAGGTGATTTTATGATGTTTACCTCCTCAAAAACAATTCCTCCCGGTTGATTGATTTTCCTGATGGTAGCTATTGGTAGTTGGTAGACCATGAGCTAGTACAAAATAAAGTGAGGATGACAGAATTAATAAGCTTAGCTTTACCCGCTATGGATAGTAATTTACTATCCTAATTTTCCATTCTTTCCTTTATTCTATCAACTAGATTCCTAAATTCATAGTAGTGTAAATAATTAGATGATAAAGGAATTCCCAATTATTTAACAGGTAGAGAATCCACTTCCACCTTCAAGATGTTTTTAATTAACACTTTTTGTATACGTCCACCATTTGGATAAAATTTGGATGGGTAATAGATAGGTATAGAAGATTGTATTTAGGTAACAGGCGAAATATTTTTATCATCAACACATTTTAATATTAAAATGGTAAAATATTCCATGGAAATACAAAAAAGATAAGGGAAAAGTGGATCTCCTTATATAATTCCATAATTTCCTTTTAAGAAACCTCTAGGTATATCATGTATAAGGATAGAGAAAGATAGGCTAGTAATTCATTCCTTAATCGGGTTAATCAACTTGGGGAAAAACCCATCATCTTAAGCATGTGACAAATAAAAAATCTATTTATTCGATCGTATGCTTTTTGCAGGTCAACTTTCACACAAAAATTTTCTATGAATCTTCCTTTAAAGCTTCTTAGAAATTCATACGCCAACAAGATATTCTCAGCTATATTTCTCACTAGAATAAATGCTGATTGCTTTTTCGAAATTAAGAATAGGCAATTTATTATATTGCTTATTATTTTAGAAATGATTTTTAAAACATGTTACAACAATAAATAGGATGATAATCAGAAATAGAAATAGGCTTGTCTTTTCTTAGGATAAAAGCAATAAAAGTATTGTTGACCCGTTGACCCCCTAATCCAAATTGCATATCTCAAAAACTTCTTTGACGGCTTCCAAAAGAAAGTTCTTAATTTCTTCCCAGTGTGTTTTGAATTTTTTTGCTGTAAGTCCATCTTCATCACGGCTTTTTTCATTCAAAGTTAAGAAGACAACTTCTCCAATTTCTTCAAATGTTACCTTTCCTGATAAAAAATTTCTACCTTTATCATTAATTCTTCTTTTACAATGAATATGCGGGAAGCATCGATTTTGTTTTCTTTCATTATGGAAAGGATCAGTGTAGATTTCAATGGCCTCTTTCTCGATCATGTCTGCATCATACACTAAATCACCTTTTCCATTAATGAGAACCGAAAGATTAATGTTTCTAAGTCTTTGCATAGACATTTTAACATGAAAAAATCTGGAATTAGAGTTACATTCTTGCAGTCATAAGATTTAAGATTTTTGTTTGGCGTTGTCATGAAAAGTTTTCATTAGGAGTTTTAAATTATTGTTTGCTTGCACCCGTTTGTCAAACAAGACAAAGTAGAGGGATTACCATCAGCCACCTTTAAAGCCTACTAGAAAATTTGCTCGCTATAAGTTAAAGAATGATTTTCCTTCTCTGTTGTCTAATTTCACAGCTTCAGACTTGACCTGAATTATAAATAAAGTTGTATTGAAGTGAGCCCCAAGTATGGGAAAGAAAATCCTATACTAAAACACTCCATATATTTGTTGGATAAATTCCAAGAATTACAATATCTAAAGCAGGTACTTTTGTCTCTGCGAGAGTCAGAATGTAGTTTGATCAAAATAGGATTATGATCATTGGAGTAATTAGGTAAGGCGATAAAAACTAGTTGACAGAAGAAATTGATAATCAATCATTGATTTAGACTATCAATTTTAGAAGCCAACTGTAGGATCTAGATTAACCCTAGAGGGGGGGGGGGGTGAATAGGGTTATAGCAAATTTTCTCGAATTGAACACAGAAACAAACTGCAGAAATAAATATGTTGTAAAGTAAATCACACACAAAATTTACCCAGCTTCAGCGTCCCCTGCCTACTGCTGCATTCCCAGATTTCTATTAGAATTAAACAGTATCACGCTTACAAACACTCTACTAGACTCGCAAACATTTGCTCCCGCTCACAAACACTTTACTAGACTCGCAAAACATTTGCTCCCGCTCACAAACACTCTACTAGACTCGCAAACATTTGCTTCCGCTCACAAACACTCTACTAGACTCGCACACCCTGCTCCGCCTATAGAGTTTCGCTTACTCGCAAACTCTGCTCCCGCCTATAGAGCTTTGATTACTCGCAAACTCTGCTCCCGCCTATAGAGCTTTGCTTACTCGCAAACTCTGCTCCTGCCTATAGAGCTTTGCAAACTCGTACACCCTGCTCACTGAACTAATTCTAACTAGACAATCTGACACTACCTAATCCCTAGGTGGTGATTTACAAATTCTTTGACTTGAAAAAATAAAAACAACAATTAACAAAAAATTAAACCCAAAAACCCTTATTTTTAAAACTAAGCCCTAATTAAAATTGTTAGAGCCGTTCCAAAACAAATGCGTCCCTCTTCTTCCCTTTTTATTTTTATCGGCCTGGTTACTTGAGAATAATGGCGGCTCTCTTCTCTTCTTTGTAAATCAGGGCTCCGTTCCCTTTTTTCCAAATTAGGGTTGTAATTTAGAAGCAGCCGATAGTAGCTCGATCGTATGATTGATTTAGCTCCTCTCTATGTCGATCGACTATTTCTCTGAGTTGCTCACTGCTTCTTGATCGAGTTCGATGTTTGCGATTTCGGTATGTGATTTATCCTTTTGCTTTACTGGGTTAATGCTTGAACTTGATGAATTGATTGCCGATGATGATTGGGCTTTTATATGCGTTCTAATTCCTTGAATTACGTTCGTCTAAATATATTTGAATTCGTCAATTTACTTGCTCTGGCCGCTTGATCTTGTATTGATGCTTGGGATTTCGCTGACTTCTTCAATTTCGTATAAATTGATATTACTTAGTTGACACGGTGTGTAACGACCCAGAATTTTTATTAATTAAAATTTGAATATTTAATTAATTTTAAATATTTATAAGTGAAATTTATAAGTCGAATAAATTTTATTTTGAATTATTGATTTTTATTGGATTATTAAATCGATAATTTAATATGTTAAATTATGAAAATAATTGAAAATTGAGTTAAATATGATTGAAAATGATTTGTAAAATTTTATTTTATCATATTGGAGTTAGAACGATATTTTAGAACTTTTAAAATCGAATGAAGAGTTAAATTGTGAAAATTGAATATTTTAATATTAAAATCGACTAGTGAAAATAGTCAATTTTTGAACAGTCTCAGAATTGAACGAAACTAGTTTCATTGGATCCGTAATAGTTAGTTATTATTGGATTTCAATTTTCGTGTCAATCGGAGTTATTGTTTGATCGTGGCAGCTCGAAACGCATCGATTTATTTTTAATTTTAATTTAGCGAGTTAAAATAGCCATTTTTCAAAATGTCTCGGATTTTGACGAAACCAGTTTCATCGGATCCGTAATGTGATATTATTGTAAGGTTTCAAATTTCAAGTCAATTGGATTTACCGTTTGTCCGGTACGAATTAAAACGCCTAGATAATCGTTTTAATCGGTTTAATTTAAATTGAACGTTTATAGCCATAACTCGCACAGATGTCCGAATTAGCTTTCGAAACCTGTTCCATTGTGTCCGGAACGCGGGGTAAACCCTAGAAACGCTGGTTACGGCGCGTGAATCGGAGTTCGGAATTTCCGGGATGAATAGTGTTTCGTCGGTTTCTTATAAATAGCCCACCATTCACAAATAAAATAAAAAAAAGAAGCAAAACCCTAATTTCATAACTGCAGCCGCCACCCACATAATGAACGACCATAAAACTCCCAACTTCCTCCCTCCAAATCTTCAAATCCGTGCAACGATTCGAGAATCTTCCAACTAGAAGATTGAAGAGCTCGATGAGATCTTTAATATCAACGGTGGAGATCGTGTTTGGAGTTGTGGATTGACGGCAATTGTTGTATGAAGGGGGCCAGTTCGTGCACGTGGTTCGAGGTGGGAGGATGGCCGAGCTCCACCAGGTGATGGCCGAACATAGAGCACGTGATGAGCTTCGACGTGGTGGCGACGTGATGAAGTTTCGTCGAGCGTAGGTGGCGTAAGGTGAAACCCTAGTTAATGCTATATGGGTTGGACGTGCGTGCTCCTTCCTGGAGTTTGAACGTGATGAGGAAGAAAGCAAGGTGCAATGGTGATTGCATGATGAAGGATCCTAAGGCCAAGATTGATTTAGGTTTATAAAAAGTAAATTATATGTTGTAGTTATTTATATAAAAACTCGTGTAACTTCAAATTATCATATCTTTTTCATACGAGGTCGAAAACGCGCGATACCAGTTGCGTTGGAATCGTATGGACGAGCAATACGCGATGAAATTGGACTGGAGTCGTTTGGAGTTAGTGAGAGTTTTGGGTAAAATTAAACGTCCGTTTAATTTTATTCAAAATAAATCACTAAAACGAAAATAAAATCCAGGTGAGAACTTCTCACTCAATCGAATCAGTTTCGATTTTATTTTAAATAGTTAGATTTAAAATATTTGAATGCATGTTTGAATGATGATTGTTATCTATTGATTGTTAAAATAGACATTATGCGCCGTTATTAAGCGGATGTTATTTATTAAAAACATATACCGCGAATATTTCATAAACAGTGAAATTGGTATTATATATAATAGCAATATATATATATATATATTGGCATATGTATATATTGGAGTTATTGATTTCCCGCATTTATTTGTTTAGCGGATGAGACCCTATTGCGCCGTCTATTAAGCGGATAATATTTTAAATCCCATATACCGCGATAATTTCGTACTGGAGCGAAATTGGTATTGTGCTAATGTTTTTGGATGCAGGAAAACAGGTTGGAGGGATCCAACTGGATTCCTCAACAGTATTTATTTGATTTCAGAATATTTTGATATTTGATGGGTTATCATATACGATATATGATATCGTTGTTGTCGTGATTGACTATTTGGTATGTAGCATCATTGGACCAAATTTTGAAACTTTAAAATGATTTTTAAAGTGATTTTTTGAAAAGTATACGTTTTATAAAATAATTTTGGAATTGATCCATTTTAAATAAATAAACGTTATAATTTTAAAGTTATAAAAATTTTTATTTTTGAGAAATATAGTTAAAGGTTGATTTTTGAAAATATGAGGCTAATGATTTTATAAAATAGTTTAAATCGGGATTTCTGAATTTATTTATAAAAAGTTTAAATATAGGATTTATAAAATTTAATTATTTTATAAATCAAGAGAATGATGAAGTTTTTAAAGGAGTTTAAAGATGTTTTAAAAGAATAATATAAACTGATTTATATTAAGAGATTTATAAATGGATATTTATAAATTGAAATATGGACATTATAAAACGAGTTTTTATAAGTGTTTGAAATGAAGTGAAAATGAATTTCATAATTGAATGGAATTTATAGAATTTTAAACAGTGAAGTTATAAGTGGAATTTTATAAACAGTAGGTTTATAAAATTTATAAAGATATTGAAAGAATGAATTTTGGATAAATAAATAATCTTCTAAGTTATAAGATTTATAATTATGAAGTTCAAAGGAACGATTTTTGTAAACGAATAAATTATAAGTATTTGACTTATAATATGAACCTTTGTTTTATAATTGAGTTATAAAATCGAATAGGTAAATAAAGGAATTTATAAAAGGAGTAGTTATAAAATAAATAGAAATGGAATTTATAAACGTTGTTTTATAAATTCGCAAACGACTTATTTTGATAAGTAAATTGTTGAAACTTATTAATGGAGTTATATTCACGTTTTAACTGTGAATAATCCTTTTAAATAAAATGTATAAAAGGATGAAATGTGTTAACGTAGTATATTCACGTTTTTGAATAGTGAATAATATGTTAAAGAAAATGTTCAGAATGTGATATTTTAAACTGAATTAAAACGATCTAACGATGTTTTAAAATGTGTTAAGATTCGAAACCATAGATTTCAACAATTATTGTTGAAATAGACGTTTTCGAGAAATAAAAGGAAATAATGGACTATAACACTGTTGTTATAGTAAATGATTTCCGAAAGGAAATGTTTTGTATAGTATTGGGATTTATATATCTATTTTAATTTCGAATCCCTATACTAGTGATTTTGGGACGTCGTAACGATGTTTTACGCAACATTCGTTTCAGCCCAAATAAATATGTTTAAGAGAATGATTTCCTTAAAGAATGAAATATATACTTAATCTCGATTTAAGTATATTGAATATTTTCTAAGTGTTGAAAATAAATAAAATTTGTGAATTACTTATTAAATAAGTATGGAAATATTTTCCAATATAAAGTGAATATTTTGAGAATTTATCTTTTTGAAGATAGATTGAAAAGGAAAATTGAAATGAATAATTGAAATCATATATGCATGGATATTGTGAAATATAAATTCACTATGGAATTTATAAAAGGAAGTGGAACTTGATTAAAAATAAATATTGATTTATTTTTGAAGTGTGAAATAATATATATCTTGTAAAGATATTTTGAAAAATAAATAATTTGGAAAATTATTTGGAAACCGGTGATGTGTGCATATCCATTGATAGTTCAATAACCGACTATCAATATTTCCATTTGAATGGGTAATTGATGTGAATTGTTTGAATTTGAATGCCACACTTATTTTTGAATAAGCGCTCACTATTCGGGTTAACCGGGAAAAGACCATGGGGTCGTATAACCCATTCCGAATATGTGATACGTCGTTGTGAATTGCATTGAAGATCGGTGTTGAAGACCCGGTATTTGCGAGAGCGATAGGATGACCTGTCGATTGTCTCTGCACTGAGTTGCAACGGTATAGAGACTCCCTAAGTGATGGGAAATCCGATCAGGATTGTGAATATCCGGATTGCAAGGGCTTCGTAAGAAGTGCCTTCGGTTTTGTTCGATCCCGGAACAGACTTGTATGGATAGTATGCCTGACATTACAAGTTGAGATATAAAGCCGATTTCTTTCAAATATATTTCTGTTGGTGGCGGAGAATTTATTCTTTTAGCTTAACACCCTTCTCTGAGACGTACGAGCTCAGAGGTTATGTAGTTGAATGTTATCAGCGATATATTCCCAATTTGGTAATGTGACATGCTGAGTGTTGCTGTAAATGATCATTGTGTTGATTATTTGTGATAGGATCGTTTATTTGATCGTCTATTTGGTGATCATTTCTATGATCATTTATTGACCCAAAGCATGGCTTTTGTATAAAGTATGTTTTTGTGGACGTGACTTCGTCGAGCCTCACACCCCGTGAATGGTCAAAACAGGAAAGAAGCAGCAAGGTTATGAGGGGTAGCGCCCTTTAGGATGTGTGCATTTCCTTCTGGAAAAGGGTGGTATCATGGTATGGAGCCCAGATACTTACTCATGTTGAAAACACTTTGTTATGATTGTGTGAATTGATTGCGAGCGCTCGGTGAAAAGGTCCCAAAGGACCGGGGGATGGCATATTCGGTCAGTTGTTACTCAATTAGGGGTAACCCGGCCTTGTGTTGGTAGAGATCTGGTTTGGTTCTCGGGGATGTCCATCCAGAGGCATTCTCATGTGGCAATGGGAAGTTCCTTGGCCTGATCATTCGTTGGAAATCCAAAGAAACAATACGTGACTTGTACGGTTTTAGTTGTCGAACCTGCCATTTAATATGGTAGCTATAGTAAGCATAATATAATGGTACCTATGCTGGCTAAGATTTATATTCTACTTTCGGAATCGTTTTATACACTATGCACTAATAATGATATCAAAAATTGATTTGATTTTAATGCGTATCAAGCATCTTTGACTATCATAAGGAGAAATCTTCTCCAAGTCTGCGTTTGCATTGTGTGTGTGGAAGGAGGTCTTATGGTAGTCTCACTTTTAAAAAGCATTGCGAATTGATTTAAAAATATTCCTCTATTTTGATTTTAAAGATAAATAAACTGTTTTGAGTTCTCACACCAGTCACATGACTGACTTGGAGTTTATTGTTTTCCTTCCTAAACTCTGGGTGCCCACCAATTTCCACACGGGCAGTTAAGAGTTAAGGTTTATCAGGATATTCTGGATATTCTGGAGTTGCTGGAGGCAAGCTGGATGGCATGACGTATTACTAGTTATATAGTATTTCTTTTTCCGCTGCACTGTTTGTTGTTGTATGTTGTTGTACACTCTGATGATATGATGTAATGAAATGTAATAACTGATATAGTTCTTTGTTTAAAGATTATTCATTTATTATTATATGTTGTTCCGCTGCGAATTGTGAGATTCTGATGTTGTTCTGTTGTTTTCTATTCCGTTCTATTCTCTTTTTCTTCTATTTTAAAATGTTCTATTTTTCTTTCCCCTCTATTTTCTATTTTCTATTTTCTCTAATTTCTATCTTCTCTCTTCTTATCTCTTCTATATCTTCTTCTCTCTTTTTCTATGTCTTTCTTTTTCTTAAAAACCATAACATTTCGGGTTTTCGGCCTTCGATTTCTCGGCAGTCGATAAAGTGTGTATCGATGTTGAATTTTCGAAAGTCGAAAATTTTCGGGGCGTTACACGGTGTTAATTCATTGCTTGGTCAATACGGCGTTGATCTTGACTTGGTTCGATTTGCTCCGGCCTTGACTTTGTTTGATAATATCTGATCATTGCTCTGATTTATTTGCCTTGTCTTTCTTGTTGACTTCGGCGTGATCACGGTTTTGATTTTGTGACTTCTGTATACTACGACTCTGACCATTTTTTGTGTTCATCTCTGATAGCACTTTCCAGTTGAGTTCGAGTTGTTTCAATGTGATGTTTACACTGTCTTCATATGCCCTTGACTTTGTTATACCTTGCTGTGCATTGCATGGATGATTTTTTTCTTCCACTGTTGTATACATGAGCTTGATACTGTAAAATTCTTGTTGTCTTCATAAAATTGTCACTGTGCTTCTGACCTTTCTGGTCTCTGTTCTTTGTTCATCGGTCATTGCACTGATTCTTGGTGGCTTGAGCATTGTTCTGTGTTGCATTGTTCCATGTACACTGTATTGTATCTTCCTTAGTTTTGTTTCTGCACCATGTTGTTTGCTGTGGATATTGTGTTCATGTTTGTCATGCTTGTAGTCTGGTCCATTGAGTTTGATCATCCATTGTAACTTGGTCTGGTGCACCTTGTTTCATGTTTGAGGCTGTGCTTGCATACTGCTATTTGCATTTGGGTTCTTTGTTCATTGGACTGGCCAGTGGTGTTCAGAGCATGTTGTTGTTGGGTTGTCATATTGATGCCTCTGTTCATTTGCCTAGTGGTCTAGTGGCACTGCTCACAGTCATATTGTATTGGGTTTTTTTATGTTGCATCGACTTTGCATACTGCTCTGATCTGTAGTTTGCATTCATGATTGTACTTCACTATACATTATATGCAGCACCACTGTGTTGTGTGTATTTATACATTTGAATTTTGGCTGACCCTATGAATTATGTATCTTGACCATTTCATTTGATTTTTCACCTGTGTTGAATCCAGCTTGTGGCTCAGGTTTGACCTTGTGCTGTGAACTGTGACATTTATGTTATTGCACGTGAGTTGAACCCGGCTTTTCATTTGGGTTTGACCTGTGCTCACCTGTCCCTGTAAATCAATCAAGTGTACATATTGGTGTGCACGGCCTTGTGGCATATACAGTGATACACTGTGTATGTCATAAGTTGTTCGTGCATGATGAATTCAAATTTAAATGATGACGAACAACCCAAATAACTGAGGCAAATATTATTTTCAAAATTCACATTTTATATTGCAAAAATATTTCTTTTTCAATTTTACTGTGTTAGTTTATATTTTTGCAGATTGCTCAGATGCTGGATTCAAACTGGAAGGAAGTTGAAGATAAATACGAGTGAGGACTTTTAAATGAGCATGGAAGCACATAATCAAAAATCCAAGTAATTCACCCATGCATAACCGTGAGGACTTTTAAATGAGAATGAATACTTTGGATATTTATTTTTATTGAAGAATATAATAAATTGAAGCACAGATAATTTCCTTTATAATAATAAATTGAAGAACGAATAATTTCCTTTGTAAACTACCACAAATTTACATACCATATATGATTTTGATGAGTGATGGTCGATAGAAAGATGGTAGAAATAGAAATGATCATGGAACCTTTACCCAACAAAAAGTTTTTATAACTCTTGTTATGAAATTCTAAAGAAATTTTTCTAAATATATTGTCTTGAGTAATGTATGACAAATATCTACACTCATCACTTTTTCAATCACTATTGATCTTTTCGATAATCATTAGGGAGTTAGATTAGTCAAAATTTGTCATTTAAAATCAAATAAAAAATGACTAATCTGAAAATATGGTCAAAAATGATTTTCTCGAAGGGGTTATATGAAAAGAAATCTGCTATTTGAAAATTATTTCAAGTGAAAAATATGCATATATTTTCTTTGAAAAACGATGGAGCAAATGAATGTTTCAAAAATTAATCACGTTCCACTAGTAATTTTTCTATCAGCTATATTACCAGTGTAATCTGCATCTGAATTTAAATTTCACTCAATATTCACTCGTTGGATGTCCAAGACCAGATTGTGAAATTTCAACAAATTATCTCAAGATTTTTTCAACAATTTTTAAATGAAATTTTCTTGGATTTGAATTGAGACTGTGTTAACAATCAAACAAATATCATATTGTCAGTTTCAGAAACAGTTATATTCACGTGTAATCAATAGTCAATCAACATCATAATTATTTCAAAAACAATTTCTTGAAGTTTCAACAATTTCTTAAAATCCTTTTTTTAACAACTTTCACATGAAAATTGAAATCGTGCAAATTTACAAGCAGTGACCAAAATATCAAATATATCTACGTGTAGCATGAGTAACCATCATTTGACCAAACAAATTTATATGGATTAGTTCAAAGTTGAAAATCTGATTGGTCATCATTTAAGCACAAAACAAGGTAATAAATAAGAACAAGTCATGTAGGATCATATCAAGTAAGTCCGAATCAGTCAACCATCATAATTACTCCAAGTAATTCTATTTAAAGATGATTGGTCAATATTTTGAAAAAGTCATAGAATCAAAATCATCATCTTTTTTTCATCTCAATATTGGCTGATTTAATTCAAATTATGGTGCAGATTATCACATTTAATATATCGTTCAAAACTTATTTACCTGTTTTACCTTTACGATAATTTTTCGTCGTTGTCCATTATGATTCTGTCACCTTTATACTAGGCTAAGGAACTTTGGTTTGTTGCCCGTTGTGTAACGACCCGATATTTTCAACCATTCGCATCCGCACATGTCGGACTTGAATTGCTCAAAATACCACATTGTAAATAAATTTTGGCAAATCTCAGAATATACAGTAAATACATAGTCACAGATCACAGGCACAGAGTACATAATAATGCAGTGGAAATAAAGGAGATAGTAGTTCATGAAGCTACTATATAAAAATAAGATACATCAGAGTTAAACAAGATACAACAGAAGAGTAACAAGATACATCAGGTATAAATCAGAGTACATCACTTAAATCACTGGATACAAAAAGCAAAATAGATGGCTAGATCTTCAAGGAAAGCTCCAGCTCCAAAGGTGAATCTTGAATGCTAACTCACTCAATCTGACTCGAGCGTAAAGCAAAACACAAAACACTCGAGTCAGGACATAAATACTTATGAACTGTAAATCAACTCAAGTGAACAGTAACAAAAATGCATCAGTAACTTAAAGGATGCTTGGGATCGCCCATCCTTTAAGGATCCGTTAAACTATTTACTATGTAGTAATATTGCGCTATTATAATAATGTCTACAGTAAAATAAACATACTTTTAAATAGCGTTCTGGGCTACCCATATCACCCTTCACACATAATAGTCCCAGTAGTCCATCCAATATCATGCCATCTCCACTCCGGGTGACTGTCAGAGGATACCACACGGGCTACGGGAGAAAAACAAACTCGTAGTAAAGGCTCGGTATGGTAGGTGACACGGCACACAAGGCAATGCCAGGGTAGATATACCAATTACGCACACGGGCTGGTGGTAACGCAGCAGCCACATACGCCCACCTCGGAACACACTCCCATATCAAAATCGGAGGATGGCCATCTAATCAATCACCAGTAAGAGTATAGTATCGAAGGAATGTGTCCGATAGGAGGAATGACCTCACTTGGCCCGAGATCGCTCCTGTTTTAGCCACCTTATGCCAACTCACGGGAGTTGGGTCCACGTAATATACCTCAAGTACGTCGCCACCATCCTACTTCATTCTGGAATCTCCACCGCGTACACGGTTGTTAAAGTGGTTTTCGGAGTTGGCAGAGAGTATGACAACTTCCGATCCCGGTCTCTTTAACAACCAAACGTTATTATAACGCCGTGGTCATTTCAAAATAGTTTATACTTTAAAAAGATCAAATCATTTCATTTCAAACTATATTTCTTTCAAAATAGTTTATACTTCGAAACCAAAACCATTTTTATTTCAAAACTATTTATTCAATCAAAATAGTTTATACTTCAAAACCAAAAACATTTCAAACATATATTCATTTCAAAATCATAATATTTTCAAAGTATAACTCTTTCGAAACCAAAAATACTTGAAACAATTACACTTTGAAAATCATAACATTTCAAAATCATACATTTGAAATCATCGGATATTCATTTAATTCTTTACATTTTACAATTCATTCAATTAATCCCAAATTTTCAATTTCCAACTTAATTCAATTCAAACCATCAGTTTCAATTAAATTTCCCAATAACCATTTCAAATCATATCATTTTCAAATATAGATTTGATCCACAAATTAAACTATTCAATTTTTAATAAATTTCAAAGCTTTAATATCTCGCATTTCAAAACTAAATTTTATAATTTCATATATCTCAAATCTAGTTTCATTATTACTTAGTTTTGAAATATTCATTTCATAAATCCAATACTATTTAAATAAACACAATTTACAATTAAACTAAATATCCTTTCATACCAATATAAACTTCAAATATCCATTTATCACAAGTACATATCATTCTAATTCATATTCTTTATCAAAATAAAGATCAAATCATTTCCAAACCTTATTATCAAATCATTATTTGAATTCAAATTCAAATACTCAAATTTAAATATCATTTTTAAATCAAATAAGTCATTCATTTGTTATTTCAAGCATTATTACAAAATACATTAAAAATTCCATTCAAAATACATTTATCTGATTACATTTCATTCCATTTAACACATAACCAAGTAAACCTTACTTAAATTCAAATTCAAATTTATATTCCTTAAAAATTCAAATTTAAATATTAAAATATATTCAAAACTTCTTAAATTTCACAATTAATCAATTTTCAAAATTTAAATCATTTAACACTTTAAAATATAACTCAAACAGTGTTAAAACTATAACATTTCAAACATTGTCAAATTAAAACAACGACGACATTTATAAAGTGCTATCGTAGCTTATAGCTTCCAAAAATGGTTTAGTTCAAGAATAACGGAATTTATAAAATGTCGTAATAGATATTTAGTTATTTCAAACATTGTTAGATTCAAAACAATAGCATTTAAAAATGCTGTCAAAAGACTACAACATTTTGAAAATGCTATGAATTCCAGATTTCATTTTTGCTTTTCAAAAAATAATAAAACTCCAAATTTTATTATAACTCAAAAATCATATTTCTAGACTTCAAAATTTCACATTTAAAATCATTTTAACATATGATTTAACACAACAAAATTTTTAGATCAAATATTCAGTTTAAAAACTCCATTCATTTATTAAGTCAAAATTCACTGTTTATTAACATATAAATTAAATAAAACTTAAAATTTTACTTCAAATATAATTTTAAAACTTTAAATTTAATTTCCATTATTTATTTACATTTTAAAATAAAATTTAAAGTCTAACATCTCAATTATTTCATATTTACGTACTCAAATTCACAATTTCAAGACTTAATATTTAATTTTCTTAAAACCATAAAATATATATTTTTAAATCAAAATTTCATACTTTTAAAAATACATATTTTAATAAATATCATTTAAAAATATACCACGGGGTCTGTATATAATTTTCTAACCTAGGTCAAGTGATACAGATATATATCATTTCAATCCGCAGTTTACAAAGAAAACCCGGGTTCTATCATTTCAAACCGGCAATCCCAAGTCAAATAAAATACAATAAAAATCGCTCAGGCCTATCATTTCAGCCCATAACGATTTTTCCCTAATCTAAAGTCCGTTTGGGTATGTATCATTTCAACCCATAATGATTCTATTCTAACAGGGAACTTGCAGTGTGAATATATGCATAAACAATATAAACAATGCCAGTGTCACAAAATAATGTCATATATCACATGTCGGGTGATAATTAACAGTTTTAACATGGTAATAACATGGCATAGCATATCATATGATCATCATTAACTTGCATAACATTTTATATTACTAAACACTTGTCATCAATTCACTATTTCATAAGTATAAATGTCAGAGTGAGAAAGACTCACCTTTTCAAGCTGAAGACCACTACGGCACACAAAACGATTCCAAGGGAACGACAAGCACGATATAGCATGACTAGTGATTCAATTGAGTGAAGAGAGCCAAGATGACCATCTTATAACAATCCAATAGACACAAACAATATAACATATGAATTACTTAACACAAAACAACATTGAAATAAATGGAAATACAAAGCAACAAAGACAAGAATGATTAGACCTTGCTTTAATCATTCAAGCGCTCGACCAAGGGGCTCTTTTGCTCGGCCATAGCTGATGATATAGGCTCTGGTTTGGATCAGGTATGGCATTCAAAATGCATGTTAAAATGGAGATGAAATAGTTGATGATGGGTAGGAGTTGCAACATGGGAAAAATAAAGGGACAAGGCAAAGAGGAGTAGAGTTCTGGGCTCAACAAGGCTCGGCCTTGGATCAAGTGGGGCTCAGCCCTACATGCTTCAGGTCTAGTCATTGCTGGAGTGATGTTTATAGGTCAGGTCAGTAGGTGGTGGTGGAGATAGGGGGTGGCCAAGGCAACTATGAAGGTGATAGTGGGGTTATGCTCGGCTAGGCAAGGTTTCAAGGGGTTAGGTGCAAAGTATTGTGGTGTTTGGTCCACTTGAAGGTCATTGCTTGAGGTGGTGGTCAGAATAGGAGGTGGTGGTTGCTGTGGCTGGTGATGGTGGAGAGGATGGTGGTGATGATGGGTGGTAGGGCCGAGCAAACAAGGTGGAAGAGGAAGGCAAAAACTTAGAAAAATAATGAAAAGAGAAAGGAGATGAAGCCATTATTATTTTTTTCTTCATGAAGCCGTGAGTTTTAGGGGGAAGATGAGAAAGAGTTTTCACGTGAAAAGGAAAATGTAATGTTAGCTGAAGAGTGGAGTTAAGGCAGCCAATTGAAGAGATGTTGGTTGAGAAATGAAAAGACAGAATACAAAAAGGCTTGAGCAAATAAAGAGTCACAAACCTTTCAAATTTCCACCATTTCTTTTTAAATTTTTATATAACTGAAAAACATATATAAATTCAGTTAAAATACGAAAATATGGTAAATAAACAAAAATAAATTAATTAATTATTAATTATATATAGTTTAATTAAATAAAACAGCAAAATTTGCAACTAGTCTTGAAAATATGAAAAATAAGTGCAATGAACTTGGAAATTTTTTTTATGTACTTGAAAAGATTTATAAATAAAGATAAGAACACAAAATAAAAAGGAAATCACAAAAATAAATAAATAAATTTTAATTTAAATATAGTTTAGATGAAGAAAATAGCAGAAAAAGGAAAACAGCCTTTTAAAAATAGGAAATCATCATAGTAAATTTTAGAAAAATTCTATTATCATTTCAAAAATATTTAAAAGTCAAAATATACATAATATAACATATTAAAACATATTAAAATAAAATATGACAAAGAAAAATAAAATTTATACAATTTAAAATAACAAAATTGCAAAATAAACAATTTATACTCAAAATTGAAATGTACATATCTTTTGCAGTTTAACTCCGTTTTCCACGAAACAAAAAGCAATGTTCAAGTTATTAAATCTATTTTCATAATAAAAGATAAAATTTAAAATTTCAAACTTTCAAATTTTTAAGTTAAAAGTCAAAGTTTGACTATTTTGACCAAAATCAACATTTTCTGGAAATATTCAATTTATGCATGTTTGAAATTCTAATCCACATCAAAATCAACATTTATATTTAAATTAACAAAATATATTAATTTTAATAAATAAAATAAAGTTTTTAAATTAGGAATTTAAATTAAAATAATTAAAATATACAATTACAATAATAAGAAAATACAGCGTTGTTACACTCTCCCCCACTCAAAACTTTTCGTCCCCGAAAAGGAATAAGGTACGGGAAAGCGCAGAAAAAGATTGAATGAAATAGCATTAAGACAAGATGACAAGAAGATTAAAATTATACCTGATAACTGTTGCTATAGGTAAGTTTAACAAGATGGAGATGATCTTTCCAACATCCTCCAGAATCAAGAACACAAGCATGAAAAAAAATCTTTTAGAATCTGATTCACCCTTCCCGTTTAACCGACGGTCTGTGGATGGCAAGCAATGCTTAGATTCAAAGATGAGTACCAAAGATTATTAAAGATTATAGAAAGATTTCTAAACAGACTGGTATAAGCAATAACCTCTCATTCTGTAGCAAGACGAGGGAAATTAGGACAACCAAAAGATAGTTTGAAAAACAAAATAAGATAATAAATTTGAAACCATAAAATTTCAACTTAAACTGAAAATTAATTTTACATAAGTCAAATAAATCTTAAGCGTCTCTAATTTCATTGTCTTATCATCCAATTATCTTAAATTAACAAATCCTTAAAATCATGTATTTGAAAAATCTTTTATTATACTCAAAATGTGCCAAATAAAATTTAATTCTTCTTCACTACTAATTAAAATTAAATTTATTCCTCTCAATATATTTTATCACCTATGTTAAATATACTCACACTCATTGCAACTGCCTTAAATTTATTCTTAGTTCCTTTATCATCATTTTATATTGTAAATTATTCCATTACCCTTTTTCTTTATTTACCTCTGTTAATCCTTTTATAACTTAAATTTAAGTATATAACATTTATAATAACCACTCAAATTTTATTTATAAAATCTATTTTTTATATTGTATATTATCCAATTACATATTCAACTTTTGAAAATTAAGGCAAGTTATATTGGAATGAAATTGTGTATTATACAAATAAAACTTTCTAATTAAATTATTTCAAGCTTGAATATTAATCCGAATCTTGAAATTATACTTAGAAATTATCTTTGAAGAAAAAATTTAGGAATTAAATTTTCGATAAATTCCAAACTATTTAGAGATAAATAAATGCTCATATACTATATATATATATATCCATTCAAATTTAAATCATATATCAGCATATGTTATAAATCCATTCTTATTTTAGAAATTAAAATCAATTAAATTTTCCCAAAACAAAACTGTAGCAAGACTACAGAATGGTCTCTTCACTTCGAAACTCGAAAATGAACGTCGATGATGCTGCAGTCATCACCGAAATTATTTTCCAGCGACAAAGAGAAGAGCACTAAATTTAAATTTAAAATTCTTTGGGAACAAATTTCTATTCGAAAATACTTTAAATAATATATCCTTTAAAACTTTGAACACAAAGTTTGAAATCCATCGAAAATTAAATTCTCAAATTCTTGTTTTACATTCATTTTAAATTTCCAAATAAATTTATAACCATGTTTTATAGTTCAATTAGATATATGAAACAATATAAAATGATATATAAAACAAATATTATTTCTTAACAACCAATTCAAATAAAATCCAGATAAAGATTTATAATATAGTTACAAAATTTATTTCACAAAATTTATTTCCTTACTAAATTTTAAAAACATATTGTGTCAGTTTTCTCTGTTCAAGTGTTTTGGAAATCTTATCGATAGCGTTGATAAGACGAATCGATTAGAAACCCAAATCAACATCAACAACTCAAACAACACAATATATAAAACATTTTAAATATTAGTTTACAAATACACTTCAAGAATAATTTGAAGATAAGTTGGAAACAAAGATGAGATAATTAAATAACAGAATAGAAAGATGGATAAGCTTATATAAATCGCGGGCAAGCTTAACCCGGTCAACCGTGACTTAAAGAATAAGACCATTGTGGATTTCTTGGGTAAATCGACATTCGATCTCAAGATGTAGAGTTCGAAATTATAAGAGATACTAGCATCTGAACAGAGGATATAGAATCTCTGGAGAATCGATGTTGTTGTAAAGGAGTTTTCCCCTTTACAAATAAATTTGAGGTTGGCGAGACCGCCGACTCATTATGAAGATCTTTTGAAGTTGAGTTATCGGATACTCCAGAAACAAAAGAAGATAAATAGTGAGGGATACGAATGGATTTTGAAACCACAGGGAATGTTCCAAAATTCAAAGGAATCGAGTCAAAAAGGAAGAGGTTTAAACTCGAATGAAAGTGATTCTGTAAATACATTTACCCTATATACTGAGTTTTGCCTAGAGCTACCAAAGCTCTGATACCAACTGTAATGACCCGATATTTTCAACCATTCGCATCCGCACATGTCGGACTTGAATTGCTCAAAATACCACGTTGTAAATAAAATTTGGAAAATCTCAGAATATACAGTAAATACATAGTCACAGATCACAGACACAGAGTAAATAACAATGCAGCGGAAATAAAGGAGATAGTAGTTCATGAAGCTACTATATAAAAATAAGATACATCAGAGTTAAACAAGATACAACAGAAGAGTAACAAGATACATCAGGTATAAATCAGAGTACATCACTTAAATCACTGGATACAAAAAGCAAAACAGATGGCTAGATCTTCAAGGAAAGCTCCAGCTCCAAAGGTGAATCTTGAATGCTAACTCACTCAATCTGACTCGAGCGTAAAGCAAAACACAAAACACTCGAGTTAGGACATAAATACTTATGAACTGTAAATCAACTTAAGTGAACAGTAACAAAAATGCATCAGTAACTTAAAGGATGCTTGGGATCGCCCATCCTTTAAGGATCCGTTAAACTATTTACTATGTAGTAATATTGCGCTATTATAATAATGTCTACAGTAAAATAAACATACTTTTAAATAGCGTTCCGGGCTACCCATATCACCCTTCACACATAATAGTCCTAGTAGTCCATCCAATATCATGCCATCTCCACTCTGGGTGACTGTCAGAGGATACCACACGGGCTACGGGAGAAAAACAAACTCGTAGTAAAGGCTCGGTATGGTAGGTGACACAGCACACAAGGCAAAGCCAGGGTAGATGTACCAATTACGCACACGGGCTGGTGGTAACACAACAGCCACATACGCCCACCTCGGAACACACTCCCATATCAAAATCGGAGGATGGCCATCTAATCAATCACCGGTAAGAGTATAGTATCGAAGGAATGTGTCCGATAGGAGGAATGACCTCACTTGGCCCGAGATCGCTCCTGATTTAGCCACCTTATGCCAACTCACAGGAGTTGGATCCACGTAATATACCTCAAGAACGTCGCCACCATCCTACTTCATTCTGGAATCTCCACCGCGTACACGGTTGTTAAAGTGATTTTCGGAGTTGGCAGAGAGTATGACAACTTCCGATCCCGGTCTCTTTAATAACCAAACGTTATTATAACGCCGTGGTCATTTCAAAATAGTTTATACTTTAAAAAGATCAAATCATTTCATTTCAAACTATATTTCTTTCAAAATAGTTTATACTTCGAAACCAAAACCATTTTTATTTCAAAACTATTTATTCAATCAAAATAGTTTATACTTCAAAACCAAAAACATTTCAAACATATATTCATTTCAAAATCATAATATTTTCAAAGTATAACTCTTTCGAAACCAAAAATACTTGAAACAATTACACTTTGAAAATCATAACATTTCAAAATCATACATTTGAAATCATCGGATATTCATTTAATTCTTTACATTTTAAAATTCATTCAATTAATCCCAAATTTTCAATTTCCAACTTAATTCAATTCAAACCATCAGTTTCAATTAAATTTCCCAATAACCATTTCAAATCATATCATTTTCAAATATAGATTTGATCCACAAATTAAACTATTCAATTTTTAATAAATTTCAAAGCTTTAATATCCCGCATTTCAAAACTAAATTTTATAATTTCATATATCTCAAATCTAGTTTCATTATTATTTAGTTTTGAAATATTCATTTCATAAATCCAATAATATTTAAATAAACTCAATTTACAATTAAACTAAATATCCTTTCATACCAATATAAACTTCAAATATCCATTTATCAAAAGTATATATCATTCTAATTCATATTCTTTATCAAAATAAAGATCAAATCATTTCCAAACCTTATTATCAAATCATTATTTGAATTCAAATTCAAATACTCAAATTTAAATATCATTTTAAAATCAAATAAGTCATTCATTTGTTATTTCAAGTATCATTACAAAATATATTAAAAATTCCATTCAAAATTCGTTTATCTCATTACATTTCATTCCATTTAACACATAACCAAGTAAACCTTACTTAAATTCAAATTCAAATTTAAATTCCTTAAAAATTCAAATTTAAATATTAAAATATATTCAAAACTTCTTAAATTTCACAATTAATCAATTTACAAAATTTAAATCATTTAACACTTTAAAATATAACTCAAACAGTGTTAAAACTATAACATTTCAAGCATTGTCAAATTATAGCAACGACAACATTTATAAAGTGCTATCGTAGCTTATAGCTTCCAAAAATGGTTTAGTTCAAGAATAACGGCATTTATAAAATGTCGTAATAGATATTTAGTTATTTCAAACATTGTTAGATTCAAAACAATAGCATTTAAAAATGCTGTCAAAAGACTACAACATTTTGAAAATGCTATGAATTCCAGAATTCATTTTTGCTTTTCAAAAAATAATAAAACTCCAAATTTTATTATAACTCAAAAATCATATTTCTAGACTTCAAAATTTCACATTTAAAATCATTTTAACATATGATTTAACACAACAAAATTTTTAGATCAAATATTCAATTTAAAAACTCCATTCATTTATTAAGTCAAAATTCACTGTTTATTAACATATAAATTAAGTAAAACTTAAAATTTTACTTCAAATATAATTTTAAAACTTTAAATTTAATTTCCATTATTTATTTAAATTTTAAAATAAAATTTAAAGTCTAAAATCTCAATTATTTCACATTTACGTACTCAAATTCACAATTTCAAGACTTAATATTTAATTTTCTTAAAACCATAAAATATATATTTTTAAATCAAAATTTCATACTTTTAAAAATACATATTTTAATAAATATCATTTAAAAATATACCACGGGGTCTGTATATAATTTTCTAACCTAGGTCAAGTGATACGGATATATATCATTTCAATCCGTAGTTTACAAAGAAAACCCGGGTTCTATCATTTCAAACCGGCAATCCCAAGTCAAATAAAATACAATAAAAATCGCTCAGGCCTATCATTTCAGCCCATAACGATTTTTCCCTAATCTAAAGTCCGTTTGGGTATGTATCATTTCAACCCATAGTGATTCTATTCTAACAGGGAACTTGCAGTGTGAATATATGCATAAACAATATAAACAATGCCAGTGTCACAATATAATGTCATATATCACATGTCGGGTGATAATTAACAGTTTTAACATGGTAATAACATGGCATAGCATATCATATGATCATCATTAACTTGCATAACATTTTACATTACTAAACACTTGTCATCAATTCACTATTTCATAAGTATAAATGTCAGAGTGAGAAAGACTCACCTTTTCAAGCTGAAGACCACTACGGCACACAAAACGATTCCAAGGGAACGACGAGCACGATATAGCACGACTAGCGATTCAATTGAATGAAGAGAGCCAAGATGACCATCTTGTAACAATCCAATAGACACAAACAATATAACATATGAATTACTTAATACAAAACAACATTGAAATAAACGGAAATACAAAGTAACAAAGACAAGAATGATTAGACCTTGCTTTAATCATTCAAGAGCTCGACCAAGGGGCTCTTTTGCTCGGCCATAGCTGATGATATAGGCTCTGGTTTGGATTAGGTATGGCATCAAAAATGCATGTTAAAATGGAGATGAAATAGTTGATGATGGGTAGGAGTTGCAACATGGGAAAAATAAAGGGACAAGGCAAAGAGGAGTAGAGTTATGGGCTCAACAAGGCTCGGCCTTAGATCAAGTGGGGATCGGCCATACATGCTTCAGGTCTAGTCATTGCTGGAGTGATGTTTATAGGTCAGGTCAGTAGGTGGTGGTGGAGATAGGGGGTGGCCAACGCAACTATGAAGGTGATAGTGGGGTTATGCTCGGCTAGGCAAGATTTCAAGGGGTTAGGTGCAACGTACTGTGGTGTTTGGTCCACTTGAAGGTCATTTCTTGAGGTGGTGGTCAGAATAGGAGGTGGTGGTTGCTGTGGCTGGTGATGGTGGAGAGGATGGTGGTGATGATGGGTGGTAGGGCCGAGCAAACAAGGTGGAAGAGGAAGGCAAAAACTTAGAAAAATAATGAAAAGAGAAAGGAGATGAAGCCATTATTATTATTATTATTATTATTATTTCTTCATGAAGCCGTGAGTTTTAGGGGGAAGATGAGAAAGAGTTTTCACGTGAAAAGAAAAATGGAATATCAGCTGAAGAGTGGAGTTAAGGCAGCCAATTGAAGAGATGTTGGTTGAGAAATGAAAAGACAGAATACAAAAAGGCTTGAGCAAATAAAGAGTCACAAACCTTTCAAATTTCCACCATTTCTTTTTAAATTTTTATATAACTAAAAAAAAAATATAAATTCAGTTAAAATACGAAAATATAGTTAATAAACAAAAATAAATAAATTAATTATTAATTATATATAGTTTAATAAATAAAACAGCAAAATTTGCAACTAGTCTTGAAATTATGAAAAATAAGTGCAATGAACTTGGGAAATTTTTTTTATGTACTTAAAAAGATTTATAAATAAAGATAAGAACACAAAATAAAAATGAAATCACAAAAATAAATAAATAAATTTTAATTTAAATATAGTTTAGATGAAGAAAATAGCAGAAAAAGGAAAACGGCCTTTTAAAAATAGGAAATCATCATAGTAAATTTTAGAAAAATTCTATTATCATTTCAAAAATATTTAAAAGTCAAAATATACATAATATAACATATTAAAACATATTAAAATAAAATATGACAAAGAAAAATAAAATTTATACAATTTAAAATAACAAAATTGCAAAATAAACAATTTATACTCAAAATTGAAATGTACATATCTTTTGCAGTTTAACTCCGTTTTCCACGAAACAAAAAGCAATGTTCAAGTTATTAAATTTATTTTCATAATAAAAGATAAAATTTAAAATTTCAAACTTTTAAATTTTTAAGTTAAAAGTCAAAGTTTGACTATTTTGACCAAAATCAACATTTTTTGGAAATATTCAATTTATGCATGTTTGAAATTCTAATCCACATCAAAATCAACATTTATATTTAAATTAACAAAATATATTAATTTTAATAAATAAAATAAATTTTTTAAATTAGAAATTTAAATTAAAATAATTAAAATATACAATTACAATAATCAGAAAATACAGGGTTGTTACACGTTGTGTTTCTGGAACAGCCAAAATCCAGAGAACACTGTTTTCGTTCCTTAGCCTGCCGCCACACCTACACGATGAAAGATTTTTGTGACCTATTTGTTTTTATAGGTCCATGGTTGTTAGTGACAGAACATGAAAATATGTTTGTGGAGACCCAAAACTATTTATATATGTTCCTTTTGGCACCCAAATTTGTTTGACTTTCAAAGATTTTATATTTGTGCCTTTTGGAACCCAAATTGGTATAGTTTTCACGTGTTTGGGTCTATACCAATAATTATTTTGATTGTGTCCAAATTTTCTACAAATTGTGCACATTAAATTGACTTGATTAAAATTGCTTTCAACAATTTTAGATTGATTATATCCAAGTCCTTTTCTAACCGTGTTAACAGTTTGCTTTCCTAATAGCATATTCAACGATTTTTCGCTTTTCGAAAATTTATCTAAAGTCGTTGACAATTGTTGGACTTGTATTTTGAGAGATTCATTTTCGTTTAACAATTGTGTGCACTTTTTAATAGAATTCTCTCTTCTAGTATTTTCAATTTTTAAAATCAGAATTTCATTTTCAAGTGATTTCATTTTAATTTCTGATTTTTTAATTTCTTCTTCAAATGTTGGACACTTATCACACTTAGGGATCCTACTTTGATAGGTTTTAACTAATTGGTGAAGTTGTTCATTTAATTCTATCAAAGTGTCTTTTTGTGATTCAAGTTTAGCTTATTTTTCCCTAAGTCGTTCAAAACAGCCATTTACTTTGTGGAAATAAATAAGTAATTCAGAGTGAGTAAGTTTTGATACCTCGCTTGACTCGTCGTCGTCGCTGTCGGTTATATTCCCATGAAGGCACACATCTGCTTTCTCACTTTCACTGCTATCGCTTTTATTCCACGTGGCTACAAATTTCCTTTTTGAATTCTTCATTAGTAATGCCAGCTCGGCTGCTCCATCATTATCATCCTCATCACAACTGCTATTTACCAATCCTGTTAAGCATATTTCTTTAACTGGGTCGGTCGTGGAGGACTTCTCATTGTTATTGACTTTTGCACCATATATTGCATCGAGAGTTTTCCAAATTTTCTGTGCATTTTCACAATGAGAGACGAAATAAAAATTATCACGATTAATATGAGAATATAATATATGCATAGCAAGAGCATTAATGGAGATAATTTCCTTATTTGTTATATCACACCCATTTTCAATAATATCTTAACATTTAATATTAACAGATTTTAAATAAAATTCCATTTTCAATTTCCAATTCAAAAAATCTGTTCCATCGAAAATGGAAGGAATAATATTGAAACGACCCTCAACAAAAATATTATTTGGTGGATTCATGACTCTAGAGTTAAAAAATACCGGGCTCTGATACCACTTGTAGGATCTAGATTAACCCTAGAGGAGGGGGGGGGGTGAATAGGGTTATAGCAAATTTTCTCGAATTAAACACAAAAACAAACTGCAGAAATAAATATGCTGTAAAGTAAATCACACACAAAATTTACCCAGCTTCGGCAACCCCTGCCTACTACTGCATTCCCAGATTTCTATTAGAATTAAACAATATCACGCTTACAAACACTCTACTAGACTCGCAAACATTTGCTCCCGCTCACAAACACTCTACTAGACTCGCAAACATTTGCTTCCGCTCACAAACACTCTACTAGACTCGCAAACATTTGCTCCCACTCACAAACACTCTACTAGACTCGCACACCCTGCTCCGCCTATAGAGTTTCGTTTACTCGCAAACTCTGCTCCCGCCTATAGAGCTTTGATTACTCGCAAACTCTGCTCCCGCCTATAGAGCTTTGCTTACTCGCAAACTCTGCTCCCGTCTATAGAGCTTTGCAAACTCGCACACCCTGCTCACTGAACTAATTCTAACTAGACAATCTGACACTACCTAATCCCTAGGTGGTGATTTACAAATTCTTTGACTTGAAAAAATAAAAACAACAATTAAAAAAAAATTAAACCCAAAAACCCTTATTTTTAAAACTAAGCCCTAATTAAAATTATTAGAGCCGGCCCAAAACAAATGCGTCCCTCTTCTTCCCTTTTTATTTTTATCGGCCTGGTTACTTGAGAATAATGGCGACTCTCTTCTCTTCTTTGCAAATCAGGGCTTCGTTCCCTTTTTTCCAAATTAGGGTTGTAATTTAGAAGCAGCCGATAGTAGCTCGATCGTATGATTGATTTAGCTCCTCTCTATGTCGATCGACTATTTCTCTGAGTTGCTCACTACTGCTTGATCGACTTCGATGTTTGCGATTTCGGTATGTGATTTATCCTTTTGCTTTACTGGGTTAATGCTTGAACTCGATGAATTGATTGCCGATAATGATTGGGATTTTATTTGCGTTCGAATTCCTTGAATTACGTTCGTCTAAATATATTTGAATTCGTCAATTTACTTGCTCTGGCCGCTTGATCTTGTATTGATGCTTGGGATTTCACCGACTTCTTCAATTTCGTATAAATTGATATTACTTGGTTGACACGGTGTTGATTCATTGCTTGGTCAATACGGCGTTGATCTTGACTTGGTTCGATTTGCTCCGGCCTTGACTTTGTTTGATAATATCTGATCATTGCTCTGATTTATTTGCCTTGTCTTTCTTGTTGACTTCGGTATGATCACGGTTTTGATTTTGTGACTTCTGTATACTACGGCTCTGACCATTTTTTGTGTTCATCTCTGATGGCACTTTCCAGTTGAGTTCGAGTTGTTTCAATGTGATGTTTACACTGTCTTCATATGCCCTTGACTTTGTTATACCTTGCTGTGCATTGCATTGATGATTTTGTTCTTCCACTGTTGTATACATGAGCTTGATACTGTAAAATTCTTGTTGTCTTCGTAAAATTGTCACTGTGCTTCTGACCTTTCTGGTCTCTGTTCTTTGTTCATTGGTCATTGCACTGATTCTTGGTGGCTTGAGCATTGGTCTGTGTTGCATTGTTCCATGTACACTGTATTGTATCTTCCTTAGTTTGTTTCTGCACCATGTTGTTTGCTGTGGATATTGTGTTCATGTTTGTCATGCTTGTAGTCTGGTCCATTGAGTTTGATCATTCATTGTAACTTGGTCTGGTGCACCTTGTTTCATGTTTGAGGCTGTGCTTGCATACTGCTGTTTGCATTTGGGTTCTTTGTTCATTGGACTGGCCAGTGGTGTTCAGAGCATGTTGCTGTTGGGTTGTCATATTGATGCCTCTGTTCATTTGCCTGGTGGTCTTGTGGCATTGCTCACAGTCATATTGTATTGGGTTTGTTTATGTTGCATCGACTTTGCATACTGCTCTGATCTGTAGTTTGCATTCATGATTGTACTTCACTATACATTATATGCAGCACCACTGTGTTGTGTGTATTTATACATTTGAATTTTGGCTGACCCTATGAATTATGTATCTTGACCATTTCATTTGATTTTTCACCTGTGTTGAATCCAGCTTGTGGCTCGGGTTTGACCTTGTGCTGTGAATTGTGACATTTATGTTATTGCACGTGAGTTGAACCCGGCTTTTCATTTGGGTTTGACCTGTGCTCACCTGTCCCTGTAAATCAGTCAAGTGTATATATTGGTGTGCACGGCCTTGTGGCATATACAGTGATACACTGTGTATGTCACAAGTTGTTCGTGTATGATGAATTCAAATTTAAATGATGACGAACAACCCAAATAACTGAGGCAAATATTATTTTCGAAATTCACATTTTATATTGCAAAAATATTTCTTTTTCAATTTTACCTTGTTAGTTTATATTTTTGCAGATTGCTCAGATGCTGAATTCAAACTGGAAGGAAGTTGAAGATAAATACGAGTGTGAGTGATATGTAGTGAGGTGAACTGTAAATATGAAATGTGATGTAATTGTAATCAAAGTTGTATATTTATAGTGAGAGCTTGAAATTGTACTATTCAAAATTGTAATAAATATTTGTTTGAATAAAATATCTGTTTGAATTCAAATTTTATGTAATTTATTTTATTCGACAAATATTTATTTAATCTATGAAAAACAAAATAGTACATTGCCAAATACATTTAAATGAATGTATATATGTTTATTATCATCAAACAAAAATCATATAAGCGCAAAGCGCATATTCAACACCAACCCTCTTTTCCTCTAGGTAAATTTGAAACCATGCGATTTGGTATCATTGGGACCCGAAGACATTAAGAACTTATTGAATCCAGTCAGGTGACTAAAGGTAATTCTAACCCACCATATTTATCATTAGCATGTAAAGCATTATTAAATTCCCCAATAAGCATTAGAGGTTTCTCCAACATGTCACTATCATTATATAAAAGTCCTAAAAAAATTCTCTATCCTTTAAGAAGTTTCTTGCATAAATGAATATGATATAAAATTCACAACCCCCTTTATTAGTGACACAACAACTTACATTTTGTTTATTCATGGATAAAGCTTGAAGATTCCAGTTTTGAAAATTCAGCAAATTAAAATTCTACTTCTTACTCCAGTATCATTGTTATAAATACTATAAACAATGATATTCCACTACTACATTTGCAACATTATCAATGAAGATTTAGTCGGTATCAAAAATATTATCAGTATCATCATATTCAATAGTGTTATCGGAGGAATTGTTAGCTAGTAAGATTTTACCTATCACCCTAGAAACGGTACCATCCTTTGACGTTATATCTGAATCAACAGCAAATAGATCTGGTTTTGGTTCACGAAGTTGTTTTTGTATTGCAACACCGCATGCTTCTTTCATCACCTCATTATTCTCCATCTCATCCCAATTTACACTTGGAATAACATCTGGAAGTGGGTGTGAATGATGAGCATCTGAGGGTACGTACTAGAAGATCTTCTACATGTTTTCTAGTAGCTAATAGCACATTATCCTCCACCTCCTTTGATATAGCATCCCCAAGCATAATGTACTCTACCTCCCGTGTTCATATTAGTGAAAAGCCTGGTTCCACATCCTTTGTAGCAGAATTCATGGCCATGTTATCTTTACTAGGGTTTGCACATCATCATGCATAATCGAGTGCAAATTCACTAATTGATCCAATACACTCTTAGCAACAAAATTTTCTTTATTTGTAGCTATGTCTTGCAGACACGTAGCAAGAGAATTTCGTCCCTCCTTTTGATGTATTTTCTAAAAACTAGAATCAAATTCCCATTGAGCATCTATATTCCGCATATCTGTTTGAAAAATTGACTAAACTCACGTTTTTTCGTGACCTATACTTCTTCATGCGGCTATTATATATTATGCAATTCGTTAGGAACTTCGAAGAATATAATTCCTGTATTATTAGATTTTGATGATACCGATATATTGTAAATCACTGATTATTGTTTGCAGAGAGAATTGAATAGAGTAAAAGTGATTTTGTATTGATAAAAGACTCAACAAAAAATACAACGTATCTTCTGTTCTGTTTTATATACAATATATTGATATTGGGCTGTTTGTATGGGCCAAAGCCAAGCCCAGACCCATTATACTTAACAATACCGATAGTATACTTTCTTCAGTAGAACGAGATGTTTCACTTTCTAACTCGCCCCCTCAAACCAACGTTAGGGTTATTTCATGGCGACTTCTCCTCGCGCCGCCTCAAGAAATTAGTGATTTTTACTCAGATCTAAGCAAAATTGCATGGATCTGGGTGATTTCATCATTATACCATGTTCCTTTAAGTAGATCTAAGTGGTCTCGTTGATCTGAGTATAACAATTCATTTTCAAAGTCAGTTCTGATGATAGATCTGTTGTTGTTTGTGCTAAAGCTTTTGACTTTGTCGATTGAACTCTGCAATTTCGTTTGGTTCAGTTGAGTTTGTGGGAATCGCAACCACCTTCAGTTCTTCTCTGAATTTGACGAAGTTTTGCTTTGACAAGGCTTTGGTAAGTGTATCTGTCCTTTGGAAAGCTGATGGTAAGTGATTTACCAGCAAGTTTCCTTTTTGTATTTGTTCTCTGACAAAATACAGATCTATCTCTATATGTTTTGTCCTTGAATGAAGTATTGGGTTTGCTGACATGTATATTGTGTTTTGATTGTCGCACCATAATGTTGGTTTGACTTGCGATTTGATGTTTAGTTCACGTAGTAATGACTGTATCACATAATCTCTGCAGTTGCGCTTGCAACGCTTCTGTATTCAGCCTCTGTGCTGGATCTTGAGATTACAGACTGTTTTTTAGAACACCATGACACTGGGTTGTCTCCTATATATATGATGTACCCTGTAGTTGATCTACGATCATCTGGATTGGTTTCCCAATCTGCATCAGTGTATCTAGTTATATTCAAATGATTGCTTTTCTTCATTAGCAGTCCATAATCTGCAGTTCCCTTTATGTATCTCAATATTCTTTTTACTGCTTTCCAGTGATCATCTCTTGGTTCCTGCATAAATTGACAAACTTTGTTAACACTGAAAGATATGTCTGGCCTTGTGATAGTTAAGTAATGTAAAGCACTAACAACACTTCTGTATTGTTTAGTGTTTGTTATATATTCTCCTCTGTTTTTGGATAAGTATTGATGGCTTATCATTGGAGTAGGCTGAGGCTTGGCATTGTCCATCTTGGTCTTTTCCAGTAGTTCTAGAATATATTTTTTCTGACCGAGGATAATCTCTGACTATGATTTCCTCTTAACCTCTATGCCTAAGAAATAGTTTAGTAAACCCAAATTTTTGATGGAGAATTCCTTGTCTAGATATTGAGCAAGACATTTGGTTTCATCCTCATCATTTTCTATAATGACAAGTTCATCAACATATATTAGAATGTAGAAATTTGTCTTATTGCTATTTAATAAATAAGGAGTTGTCTGATTTTGTGGACTGATAGCCAAGATGAATCAGCGTGGCTTTGAGTTTATCAAACCAGACTCTTGGAGTCTGTTTAAGGTCATATATAGCCTTTTTCAGTTTGCACACATGACTTGTATTTTCCCTGTATCCTTGTGGTTGCTCCATGTATATTTCTTCCTGTAAAGTTCCATTCAAGAAGGCATTATTGACTTCATATTGTCTAATATTCCATTGATTATATTGGGCAACACTTAAAATAATTCTTATAGTAGTTGGTTTGACCACGGGAGAAAAAGTTTCACTGAAATCAAACCCATACTGTTGTGTGTAGCCTTTTGATACCGGTCTTGCTTTATATCTTGACACGGTTCCATCAGGGTTATTTTTTAACCTGTATGTCCACCTGCACCCTATGATGTTTTTATTATCTGGTGGGTGTACAAGTTCCCATGTATTATTCTTCATTAAGGCATTATATTCTTCATCCATTGCTGCCTTCCAGTTATTGTCCTTTGCAACTTTCTCAAAGGTTTCTGGTTCCTCTAGATTTGATGCAGCTATGTATAATTTTGGTTTAAAGATTCCACTTTTTGACCTTGTAATCATTGGATGACCAGTTCTATCCTATGGTGATACATCTGTACTTGTTTGATTGTTTTCATTTTCTAATTGTACTGGTATGCTTTCAGATTCTCTTTCATCAACTGACTCTGTTTGATGTCTTGAATGTGCAGGAGTTTGACTGAGATAGCTGGGTGAGTTTGATGATGCATGACCTGGTTGATTTGACATTGTGAGTTGTGGATCATGACCCTCAGCAGTCCTTTCAATCACCTCAGGATGAAGATCATCTCTGTAAACAGGTATACTAGGTATAAACTTTTTTGGATTCTGTATCTTTTGAGTTGTTTTAATACCTATACTTCTAAAGGAAAAAACATGTTCATTGAACACAACATGTCTGCTAATTATAACTTTGCCACTTTCATCTAAACATTTGTACCCTTTCTGATTTGCCCCATATCCTATGAAAGTACATGGTTTAGCCCTAAAACAAAATTTATTGTTATTGTATGGTCTTATGTGAGGAAAGCACAAACATCCAAACATTTATAAACTCTGATAGTCTTGCTTAACACCTAATAGTTTTTCTACTGGACTGATTCCTTTAATAACTTTTGTGGGAAGTCTGTTAATCAAATATACAGCAGTATTAAAGGAATCAGGTCAGAACTTTAGTGGCAATGATGCTTGAGCAAGCAGTGTTAGTCCTGTTTCAACTATATGTCTGTGCTTTCTCTCTATTAGACCATTTTGTTCAGATGTATAGGGACATGTAATTCTATGTACAATTCCCTTCTTAGCAAAGCAATTGCTAAGAGTCTTGTACTCACTACCACCATTTGACTGAATGATTTTAAGTTGATTGCTAGTTTGCTTTTCAACTAACAATATAAAGTGTATCACTGCATTATACACTTCTGATTTAGCCTTTAAAAAATAAATCCATGTATATTTAGAATATGCATCAATGAAAGATATGTAATATTTGTAACCATAGTCAGAATAAATTGGGGCAGGTCCCCATAAATCAGTTGCAACCAATTCTAAAGGTTTTGAATACTTGGTTATTGAGTCAATGAAAGGTAACTTATGACTTTTGCCCATTTGGCAATATGTACAAACATATGGTAAAGAAATATCATCAAACACAATTTTATTTCTCTCAAGAACTTGTTTCACAACATTTGTGTTTAGATGGCCAAGTTTGTAGTGCCACAAATCAAACACACTTCCATTTTCTTTAGACTGACCCATTTCACCTATATTACAACACCTCTGATTTCTCTCAGATTTTCTACTGTTTTTAAGATTGAATATGTATAGTCCTCTGACTGCTTCACCCTGTAGAAGATTTTCATTAGTCAGCATTGTTCGACGACAGAATTTCTATCGAGTTAGAAAACCGTTGAAGAATTTATAATAAAATTTATATCGCAAGCGCACGGTGTACGAATGTAGCACGTGGCGAATACAGGTTGATCCGCAGGGAATTGATGATTTTAAAATTCTATTCAATCAAATTATACCGAAGTTGAGAATGAATATCTAAAAATGTAAGAAACTAACAAAAACTAGCAAAAGAAAATGATAAAAATATGAGATTTAAATGACAATTTAGAGATAATTCCACTCTCTAGATCATATAGTTCAACAAATTATGAAATTATGATCTCTCTTTTATGGTCATTATTGAATTAGTGGATGTGCTTATCATAAGTATGGTATATTTGTGCTATTAATTAGCTCAATATAAACTATCAAACTATAACACAACCACTAATACACTGTTAAATCTCATAAAATATGACAACAAAGTTGAAAGCAAAATTTATTTTAAGAATGGCCTATTAACTATTAATTAGAAATATAAGCCATCAAATTTTAATTTCAACAATCACTTCTTTACCATAATCATATGTAGATGAAGAGGCAATTGTTTTTTGTTTGTTTAAGTATAGCCTATTTGTTATGAACAACATAGACTATCAAATTCAAAGCTAAACAACATCATTAAACCACTTCAATCATTCTCATTAAGCATAAAAAGAAAGCATGAACATCAAATTAATTTGAAGCTACATGATTAGAGAGCTTCATTACCCCTAAATTGAAGGAATTTAGTCTCTCATATTTGTTATCATATGAACAAATGTAGCTTGCAACATGAGAGAAAAGAAAAAGAAAGCAAGATAAAGAAAAACTATTCTACTTGCATGAAAAATAAATCTACACTACAACATGAAAGTTAATAAACAAAAGAAGCACGTAAAAGAAAGAGAGCACTAATTAACATTGCATAGAAAAAAGGAAAAATACATAAAGTAAAAATGGCTAAGTAGCCATGGAAAAGAGAAAGAGAACTTGTCTTTTATTTTGATCCTAAACTAATGAAGAGAGACTAAGTGAGAGAGAATGTAATGCCCCAAAAATTTTGAGGAAAATTATTTTAATAAAATAATTCGGTTTCAAAATATTTGGATCAAATATTGAAGGATTTCTTGATGAAATGATGTGAAAAAGTATGTGTGCACATGCACACTGGAAATGGCACAAGGAAAGGATTCAAAATCTCTGAAAAAATAATAATAATGATAATAAAATAAATAAACAAAGGAAGGAAGCATTTCAAATATGATTTTGAAATATGAATTATTGATCAAATTAAATATGTTTTCTATATACATTGAAATTGAAGATTTTCTGTGGGGAAAAAAAATGTATACATATTGAAACTAGAATAATATTTAGATACTGAAATTAAAAAAAAAAGACAGAAAAATCTTACTAAAAATAAGAGAGTAAATTCTTTATTTAAAGCAGTGGATTGTAATTTAAGCATAACCTAATTTAAAAATGAAATATATGCTTAAATGTATTTTCAGTGAAACAGAGGGAAATTAAATAAAATAAATATTTATATACCTATACACATATATATTTCCTGTGAGTAGAAATATATTGGAACTAAGCAAGAAAATAATAATAACATTAAAATGGCATGAGATATAAAATAAGCAAGTATGTTATGTATAGGCAAAAATAGGAAAATGGGGATTCCCAGAAATAAACAAATGTGCAAAGGCAGCTAAGTCACACCTTTAACATGATTTGGGTAGACGTGCCATTTTCTGAAAAAGTAAGGAAAAGAAAATGCTGCCTTAACAAAAGAAATATGCCCGGGGTAATTGAGAATGGGAATGTTAAAATATAAATACAAAATGCATGATATTAGTCAGGACAAAAATGGAATTTTGTTTGATAAAACCTTAGTAAAAATACTTATAAATAAGTAGTTGTAGCCAGTGGAATCAGTTTACCCGAGATACTTAAAATAAGAAAAAGAACGAAAACATTTTAGAGGAAGGAAAAATAATACTCAGGGATTTTCTGGATTAACTAGAAGGAGATATTTAGGTGAGTAACTTCGCCAAATTTATGGCATTAAGACCTGAGATGAGGCAGCCAATTCTCATATTGTTATTTACTTATTTCAGGTCTTGCTAAATATGATTTTGTCAATATTCATTGGATGTTTTTGGATCTGTCATGATTTTATTATGGATTTTTTTGAGTGATCTTTGATCTATTGTGATGTTTGTTTTTGGATGTGCAACTTACTGTTTTATTATACCCAGAAAAGTTGAGACATAAAACCTTAAAATCAAGGCATGAGTACTCACAACTAATGTGGATCTATGGCATGGAAATTTTAGTAAAGGAAAACATTATAAGCTGCATTATACTATGTATAAGTGCTGAGGCTTAGAACAGTGTATTAGGGGTGTACTTGAGTGATGAACCCCTGATCAAAAGGAAAAAAATATATATGATAAACCCACAAGTTAAAATTATGGTTAAGCTAGAATATGAATTTGGTTCAACCCTAGTTACTTGCAGATCAAAATTAACCTAACAAGCCATATCTCTATTTATAGTTGTAAATATGCTTGTGTGATCTAAGACCCAGATATCTCTTGAAAACATCATAGAAAATGATTATTTATTTGTTTCTAGAAATTATGCTTGCAAGATGCATAGGATGTTTTCATGTATGCAGTGGCATCTTCATCTAAATATCTGATGATAAAATCAAAAAAATACTTCTAGTAGATAAACTAGGGATGATGAGCCAAGAAAGCTGCTGGAATGCTTGTCATATTTGAAGTATGCAAGTTGGCACATGGTTTGTTTAAGCCCTGAGATCTTTGTGCAATAATGTAAATTAATTTATTGCATTGTGCCCCAGTGATTCCTTAATCACAGATGAGGCTAGAACATAAATTGATATATGTATAGGCAACCCTTAAATCATGAAACAAAGGCATTGGCATTTCTTAGATTTGTTGAATGGGAACCATGGTTATTCCAGGGCATCTAAGTGCTACAGATTAATGTGAATGTTTGTATGACTATGTTTGTGCAAACAGTTGATTTATGAAGTTATTACACTTGCATAATAATTTAACTTGAAAACATAGAATATAGCTGATTTAATAAGTTACTCAAGCAACTGGGTAGAACTCATGTCTCATTCTTTTGCTTAATACCATGAATATAATGATGTTATTTATACCATATCATAGATCTAACCCTTGTTTGCTCATGGCATATGGGGATGTCTCATTTTTGAAATGAGAAAGTCACTAATGCTCTTTCAGGTAATGCTCGAACTAAGTAGAAAAATGAAGTTATGGCTAACGTGAAGGAGTGAATGAACATGCTAGCTAATTTTAATAAGAGCCTATGATGATTTTATCTGCACGTATTCATGAGAGAGTAATGTTTGAATTTCCTGATATGTACTGAACTTCTTTTGTTTGATTGAATCAGTTGTTTGACCGTTGACTTTAGCAATGTATTAGGATTTGAAAATCTGGGAAAGAAGTGTATTCATATTTAAGTAATCTTCATACAAAATCTATAATATGTAATAGCCAGGCTCGAATCATTTAAAATCAGTGAGCTTTGAAATAAAACCTGACTTCAAATTTGAAGTGTATTTCAAGCATTTAGTTGTTTAATTAAAGGTATTTTGTAAAAAGAACTCAAGCTCATTTGTGAGTTTCTTTAAGAAATAAATCCATCTGAAGAAAGCTTTAAGCACCTGGCAACTGAATAACATTTCAATTATCATGATTGAAGTGTTTGGTTAGCACAGCAACATGGTTCAACCAGCTTCAAAAAAAAAATGGGGTCTTGGTTGAGCATGTTGGCCTGCCATTTGAGAACAAAATGTATTTTACATCCTTTTATTAAATGTTATGTTAAAATTTCCTTCAAATGCTAATGGCAAACATGCAATTTTTTAACTGATTGGTATTATCATTTCAGGAAGAATTTTGAATTCAAAAATCTGGTTCACTTAGAAAATAGTGGTTGTTCACTTTTTAAACATTTTTAAATCCAGTACTTTTAGCATAGAAAACTTAAAAACAAGTAACATAAATGACTTACTTATGTTATGTCATATTGTACAAGTCAAGAGTGGGAGAGACTCAAAGAAAACTGTGAATTGAAAATGATAAATGTAAATATCATTTTTTGGCACACAGGTAAATATCCAACATTAGAACTATGCAAAAAAAGAAGCATAATAATAATAACCTTAAAAGTATTTTGAAATTATCTGCCAAGATAAATAATAGAAATCATGGTTTATATGATCAAAATCCAGTACAAATAAATATGAACAAGACCTACTTATATAATGCAAATATCTAAGGACATGGGAATTCAAAGTATGCGTAGGTCAATTTTAAATTCAAATCAAACAGAACTGGCTCTTGTTTACAAAAAAAATATACTCTGATTTTAAACAAGAGGAGCACATACATCATCATATGTATGTGTATATTTCTATGAATTAAACTGATATATTTATATTAGTAGAAATCTAAATCTCGGGCAAATTGTTTGAAAGGAAAAAATGACCCTGAGGAATTTAAACTAAGTTCAATTGAGCAATGTAAAAAACAAAAAAAATCCTAGATAAATGTAGGTGAAATTGGAGAGTCATTTCATTTGGTATCAGAGCAATTGGTTGCATTGATTGCCAAGTATTATAGAAATATATTATGTTTGTTTATTTGGATGAAATATTTTAGATAGGAAAATATTAGCTATAGAAAATACTCACGGTGTACTAATACCCTCTGCCCAATATTTAGTGACTAGACCATGGTAGGAAGAGGATCTCATCACAATGCAGGACCCAGTGTGCCACAAATGCTTGATATGCAAGAGTTTGTAAGGGTTTTAAGGGATGGAATTGGGCATAGGCATGAGAATCCACATGAGGAACTTTCAAAACTATTGAAGGCTTATACAAATTTGGGAGGCAAAAGTTTAGAAGGGACTGAGAATGTGATGGAAATTCAAGCATGGTTGAGGACAGTGGACAGGATTTTCAATGACATGCAGCTTGATGATCAAAGGAAGAGGCAAGTGGCTTCAAGACAATTGAAAGGAGTAGATTTGAGATGGTGTGAGGTGATCATAGCTGGGAGAATTGAAAATGAAATCACTTGGAATCAATTCAAGGAAATGTTGGAGGCAAGACTTGTACCAGCATCAGCCAAGACCACTTTACTTGAAGAATTTATTAGACTTAGGCAAAGAAATTTGAATGTCACCGAGTACACTCAAAAATTTGAGGGATTATCCAAGTATGGAGCAATGCTAGCGGCAGATGAAGCATCCAAAAATGATAGGTATATTAAAGGTTTGAACCCAGGACTTAGCAGAGCCATGTTACCATATGCAGACAGGACTTTTGATCAAGTGATAGACTTGGCTTTGAAACTTGAGCAACATGACAAGGAAAGGGAGAAGTATAGAAATTTTAAGAGCAACAACAATAAGAAGAATAAGGGGAGATATCACCCGTATGATAAAAAGAAAGAGGAGACAGATAGCAAGAAGGTCAATAACACCAAGGCTAATGATGCTAAAAAGAAATTGGTCTGCCACCATTGTGGAAAGGAAGGACACATTAAACCAAGGTGCCCAGAGTTAAAAGGAGGAGCCTTCAAATGCTACCTATGTGGGAAAGAGGGGCATATGAAGAGGAACTGTCCTGAGTATAAACAGCAAGGGAAATTGGCAAATTTGGAAGGCAAAGGCAAATCTACAGTGAAAATTGATGCTGAAAATCATGGCCAAGTAGAAGGTACACTACTTATTTGTGCCATACCCATAGCAGTAGTTTATGATACTGGAGAAACTCACTCTTTAATTTCTTATGAAATAGTTAAAATGTTAAAATTAAACTGCATATTAGTTGAAACCCCATTGCTTGTACAATGTCCACTAGGGAGTTCTAGTCTTTTAAACATGATTTGTGTGGATGTGGAGTTAAACATAGGGGGAAATATTTTTATTTCCAATTTATATGTTTTAAACTACCCAAATATAGGTGTTATATTGGGGGTAGACTGGTTAAGGCAATTTAAAGCCATAATTAATTTAGATTCATCCACCATATCAATGCAATGTCTTAGAGGCCAGAGAATTACAATTTTGTGTGAAGTGGCTAAAGAAAGGAAATTGCATCATTTAATTGACTTGGAAAAGAATTTCAGTGAACTATCTATTGAAGAAATTCCCATAGTCAATGAATACTTGGATGTGTTTGGGAAGTTAAGGGTGTTCCACACCATAGACCAGTTGAGTTTCTAATTAGTCTCATTCCAGGAGCAAGTCCAATAATCAAGAAACCCACCAGAATGGGGCCAAGTGAATTGAAGGAGTTGAAAAATCAGCTGGAAGAATTAGAAGTCAAAGGATTCATAAGGCCAAGTAATTCATGCTGGGGTGCTCCAGTAGTGTTTGTAAAGAAACATGATGGTACTTTGAGAATGTGCATAGATTACAGGGAATTAAATAAAGTAACCATCAAAAATAAATACTCATTGCCTAGGATTGATGATCTCTTTGATCAACTCAGTGGAGCTAAGATATTTTCTAGATTAGACTTGGCATCAGGATTCCATCAGATGAAGGTTGAAGACTCAAGTGTTAAGTACACTGCATTTAACACCAGATATGGTTTGTATGAATTCCTAGTTATGCCATTTGGGCTAACAAATGCCCTCTCATATTTTGTAGATTCAATGAATAGAATATTCAGAGATTATCTAGACAAGTTTGTACTGATTTTTATTGATGATATTTTAATTTATTCCAAGACAGTAGAAGAGCACAAAGAACATTTGCATCTGGTTTTGTCTAGATTGAGGGAAAAAGATTTAAAGGCAAAATTTTCAAAATGTGTGTTTTGGAAAGAGGAAGTACATTTCCTTGGTCATGTCATTTCTTCCAAAGGGATTTCAGTGAACCCCAATAAAGTAGTAGATATTCATGCATGGAAGAGGCCTAGCACAGTGAGTGAAGTAAGATCATTTATGGGGATGGCAGGATATTATAGGAGATTTATAAAAGATTTTTCAAAAATATCATCACCACTTACCAATTTAACTAGAAAGAATCAAGTGATCACATGGACAGAAAAATGTGAGCAAGCTTTTATCAAAATGAAAGAAGCTTTGGTTAATGCACCAGTACTGAGTGCTAGAAGGGAATGAAAATTTAATTGTATATACTGATGCAAGTAGCTCTGGATTAGGGGCTGTATTGATGCAACAAGACCAAGTGATAGCCTATGCATCTAGGCAATTAAAGCCACATGAAACCAGATATGCAACCCATGACCTTGAACTAGCAGCAGTGGTGTATACCTTAAAGCTTTGGAGGCATTATTTATTAGGTTCAAAATTTATTTTGTACAATGATCATAAGGCATTAAAATATCTTTTCTCACAAAAAGATTTGAACATGAGGCAACATAGATGGATGGAGTTCCTAGCTGCCTATGATCTAGATATACTTTATACACCAGGTAAGGCAAACAAAGTTGCAGATGCCTTGAGCAGACAACATGCTAAAGTAGCCATGTTGATGATGGAAGAATTTAAAGATTTATCCATACTTACTGACTTGGAAATTGAGGCAAGTGATGAGACACACATGGTAACAGATGAGAATAAAGGAAGACTGAGTTTAATGACCTTACAGTCAGAATTAATCTTGAAAATAGGTAGAATGCAAGAACAAGACCTAAACCTATTGGAGAAGAAAATGATCTTATCAAAAGGAGAGGAAGTAATAAATTATCATATTGATAAAAATGGCTATACAAAGAACAAAAATAGGATATGTGTTCCAGAAAATGCAGAACTGAAGGAGGAAATATTGAATGAATATAATAGGAGTAAATACTCCATACACCCAGGCAATACAAAAATGTATCAAAATTTGAAAAGAAATCTTTGGTGGAAGGGAATGAAGTCAGATGTGGCCAAACATGTTGCAAAGTGTATGACTTGCCAACAAGTCAAGGCAGAGACACAAAGGCCATCAGGACTGTTACAACCTTTAAGCATACCACAGTGGAAATGGGAGGATATATCTATGGATTTCATAGACGGCCTGCCTAAATCTAGAAGAGGAAACACAAGCATATGGGTAATAGTGGATAGGCTAACCAAAGTAGCACATTTTATTCCAGTCAAATCAGATAGGAATGCACCAAAATTGGCTCAAGTATTAATGAAAGAGGTGATAAGACTGCATGGCATTCCCTAAACCATTGTGAGTGATAGGGATACCATTTTCACCTCAAGATTTTGGAAGAGTTTTCAAGAGGCCATGGGAAGTGAATTGTGTTTAAGAACTGCCTACCATCCACAATTAGATGGACAAACTGAGGTGGTGAAAAAAATTCTAGAAGACTTGTTAAGGGCATGTGCACTGGATTTTGGAGGTAACTGGGAAGACTATCTCCATTTAGCTGAGTTTGCATACAATAACAGCCATCAAAGCACTATAGGGATGGCTCAATTTGAAGCCTTATATGGCAAGCCATGTTTGTCACCTATATGCTGGGTAGAGACAGGAGAAAGGGCTGTTCTAGGACCTGAATATGTAAAAGAAACTACAAAGAAAATTGGGTTAATAAGAAAAAGAATGGCAGCAGCTCAAGATAGGCAAAAGAAGTTTGCAGACAGGAAGAGAAAACAGGTAGAATATGAAGTGGGAGACTTTGTTTTCATCAAGATTTCATCTATGAAAAAGGTCTTGACATTTGGTAAGCAAGGTAAACTTACACCAAGGTATGTTGGACCCTATAAAATTTTGGAAAGAATAGGTTCTTTAGCATACAAATTGGAATTACCATAGGAAATGAAAGCAATGCATAATGTTTTTCATGTGTCACAACTTAGAAGATGGGTACATGATAAAGAAGAAATTCTGAAAAAACCTACCCAAAATTCAAATAAATCCTAATATGGTTTATGAGAAAGAACCAGTGGGGATTTTAGCTAAAGAAGAAAAGAAATTGAGGAGAAAAACTTTGAAACTAGTGAAGGTCCAGTGGAGTATTGATCCTAATGACTGCACATGGAGTTAGAGGATAAGATTAGGATGGATTATCCTAAGCTTTTTACCAATTAAAGGTAAATTTTTGAATTTCTGGAAAATTTGATATGCATGGTTGATAAGATTGAATATGTTTGTTTATGCATATGCTTAATAGATTTTCCTAAAGTCAGTGAATGCTTGTTACAAGTACTAGAAAATTGTGAGGACACAATTCCTAAAAGGAGGGGTGAATGTAATCCCCCAAAATTTTTAAGGAAAATTATTTTAATAAAATAATTCAGTTTCAAAATATTTGGATCAAATATTGAAGGATTTCTTGACGAAATGATGTGAAAAAGTATGTGTGCACATGCACAATGGAAATGGCACAAGGAAAGGATTCAAAATCTCTGAAAAAATAATGATAATGATAATAAAATAAATAAACAAAGGAAGGAAGCATTTCAAATATGATTTTGAAATATGAATTACTGATCAAATTAAATATGTTTTCTATATACATTGAAATTAAAGATTTTCTGTGGGTAAAAAAATGTATACATATTGAAACTAGAATAATATTTAGATACTGAAATTAAAAAAAAAAGACAGAAAAATCTTACTAAAAATAAGAGAGTAAATTCTTTATTTAAAGCATTGGATTGTAACTTAAGCATAACCTAAGTTAAAAATGAAATATATGCTTAAATGTATTTTCAGTGAAACAGGGGGAAATTAAATAAAATAAATATTTATGTACCTATACACATATATATTTCCTGTGAATAGAAATATATTGGAACTAAGAAAGAAAATAATAATAACATTAAAATGGCATGAGATATAAAATAAGCAAGTATGTTATGTATAGGCAAAAATAGGAAAATGGGGATTCCCAAAAATAAACAAATGTGCAAAGGCAGCTAAGTCACACCTTTAACATGATTTGGGTAGACTGGCCATTTTCTGAAAAAGTGAGGAAAAGAAAATGCTGCCTTAACAAAAGAAATATGGCCGGGGTAATTGAGAATGGGAATGTTAAAATATAAATACAAAATGCATGTTATTAGTCAGGACAAAAATGGAATTTTGTTTGATAAAACCCTAGTAAAAATACTTTTAAATAAGTAGTTGTAGCCAGGGGAATCAGTTTACCCGAGATATTTAAAATAAGAAAAAGAAAGAAAACATTTTAGAGGAAGGAAAAATAATACTCAGGGATTTTCTGGATTAACTAAGGAGATATTTAGCTGAGTAACTTCACCAAATTCATGGCATTAAGACCTGAGATGAGGCAGCCAATTCTCATATTGTTATTTACTTATTTCTGGTCTGTTAAATATAATTTTGTCAATATTCATAGGACGTTTTTGGATCTATCATGATTTTATTATGGATGTTTTTGAGTGATCTTTGATCTATTGTGATGTTTGTCTTTGGATGTGCAACTTACTGTTTTATTATACCTAGAAAAGTTGAGGCATAAAACCTTAAAATCAAGCCATGAATATTCACAACTAATGTGGATCTATGGCATGGAAATTTTAGTGGAAGAAAACATTATAAGCTTCATTATACTATGTATAAGTGCTGAGGCTTAGAATAGTGTATTAGGGGTGTACTTGAGTGCTGAACCCCTGATCAAAAAGGAAAAAAGAATATGATAAACCCACAAGTTAAAATTATGATTAAGCTAGATTATGAATTTGGTTCAACCCTAGTTACTTGCAGATCAAAATTAACCTAACATGCCATATCTCTATTTATAGCTGTAAATATTCTTGTATTGATCTAAGACCCAGATATCTCTTGACAACATCATAGGAAATGATTATTTATTTGTTTCTGGAAATTATGCTTGCAAGATGCATAGGATATTTTCATGTATGCAGTGGCATCTTCATCTAAATACCTGATGTTAAAATCAAACAAATACTTCTAGTAGATAAACTAGGGATGATGAGCCAAAAAGGCTGCTGGAATGCTTGTCATATTTGAAGTATGCAAGTTGGCACATGGTTTGTTTAAGCCCTGAGATCTTTGTGCAATAATGTGAATTAATTTATTGCAGTGTGCCCCCGTGATTCCTTAATAGCAGATGAGGATAGAACATAAATTGATATATGTATAGGCAACCCATAAATCAGGAAACAAAGGCATTAGCATTTCTTAGATTTGTTGAAGGGGAACCATGGTTATTCCAGGGCATCTAAGTGTTGTAGATTAATGTGAATGTTTGTATGACTATGTTTGTGCAAACAGTTGATTTATGAAGTTATTACACTTGCATAATAATTTAACTTGAAAACATAGAATATAGCTGATTTAATAAGTTACTCAAGCAACTGGGTAGAACTCATGTCTCATTCTTTTGCTTAATACCATGAATATAATGATGTTATTCATACCAGATCATAGATCTAACCCTTGTTTGCTCATGGCATATGGGGATGTCTCATTTTTGAAATGAGGCAGTCACTAATGCTCTTTCAGGTAATGCTGGAACTAAGTAGAAAAATAAAGTTATGGCTAATGTGAAGGAGTGAATGAACATGCTAGCTAATTTTAATAAGAGCCTATGATGATTTTATCTGCATGTATTCATGAGAGAGTTATGTTTGAATTTCCTGATATGTACTGAACTTCTTTTGTTTGATTGAATCAGTTGTTTGACTGTTGACTTTAGCAATGTATTAGGATTTAAAAATCTGGGAAAGAAGTGTATTCATATTTAAGTAATTTTCATACAAAATCTATAATATGTAGTAGCCAGGCTCGAATCATTTAAAATCAGTGAGCTTTGAAATAAAACCTGACTTCAAATTTGAAGTGTATTTCAAGCATTTAGTTGTTTAATTAAAGGTATTTTGTAAAAAGAACTCAAGCTCATTTGTGAGTTTCTTTAAGAAATAAATCCATCTGAAGAAAGCTTTTAGCTCCTGGCAACTGAATAACATTTCAATTATCATGATTGAAGTGTTTGGTTAGCACAGCAACATGGTTCAACCAACTTAAAAAAAAATAGGGTCTTGGTTGAGCATGTTGGCTGCCATTTGAGAACAAAATGTATTTTACATCCTTTTGTTAAATGTCATGTTAAAATTTCCTTCAAATGCTAATGGCAAACATGCATTTTTTTAACTGATTGGTATTATCATTTCAGGAAGAATTTTGAATTCAAAAATCTGGTTCACTTAGAAAATAGTGGTTGTTCACTTTCTAAACATTTTTAAATCCAGTACTTTTATCATAGAAAACTTAAAAACAAGTAACATAAATGACTTACTTATGTTATGTCATATTGTACAAGTCAAGAGTGGGAGAGACTCAAAGAAAACAATGAATTGAAAATGATAAATGTAAATATCATTTTCTGGCACACAGGTAAATATCCATCATTTGAACTATGCAAAAAAAAAGAAGCATAATAATAATAAAAAGTATTTTGAAATTATCTGCCAAGATAAATAATAGAAAAATCATGGTTTATATGATCAAAATCCAGTACAAATAAATATGAACAAGACCTTCTTATGCAATGCAAATATCTAAGGACATGGGAATTTAAAGTATGAGTAGGTCAATTTTAAATTCAAATCAAACAGAACTGGCTCTTGTTTACAAAAAAAAACTCTGATTTTAAACAAGAGGAGCACATACATCATCATATGTATGTGTATATTTCTATGAATTAAACTGATATATTTATATTAGTAGAAATCTAAATACCGGGCAAATTGTTTGAAAGGAAAAAATGACCCTGAGGAATTTAAACTAAGTTCAATTGAGCAATGTAAAAAAAATCCTAGATAAATGTAGGTGAAATTGGAGGGTCATTTCAGAGAAGGAGGGAGTACATGAAACATATGGGTATTTATACATGTATGAAACCCTAATTCATATTTTTGGGGAATGCCCATGAGGTAGTGTGGCCACCAGTAATCATTAGCATGTCATAATCCCCATTTAAGTGTACATGAAGCCATCAATTCCATAAGCATGTGCATTAGCCTCTAATTTGTACATTAAGGTGGTGAGTAGGTGGGGTCCTCTATGTTCTTCACTTTGAATTATTTCCATCTTCATTCTTTTGTATCTTCTTTGTGCTTGCATATTCCTTCATGAAACCACTTGTAATTGAGTTTAAATTCCTACAAAATAATATAGAAATTTCCGATTAATTTTTCTCAAAGAAATATATGCACACAAATGACCGTTTTACCCCTATATGAAGATGGATATGTGACAATTTGAAAATAATTTGAATTTGGGTTTAAACAAGTTAAAATACCCAATATGATCATTTATTCAATTTAAATAGATTAAATATGGTGGTAAAAATATGCATATTTACGTGCACGTCAAATACCCTCACACTTATCTTTTTATTCGTCCTCGAATAAACTAAAACTAAGATACATCCGTTTTCGTAGGGAGCACGATTGCATTGAGCGTATGCAACAAGCTGTTAAACCTCTGGGTGTCCCAGTAGGACGAGCGTTGTCTCGTGAGGGTTTTCAGCGGATACTACCCACAAAATCCAAATGTAGGATGAAAATATTTACAAAATGCAAAATTTATTTACAAAGAGATTAATGTGAGTTTTTGAAAATATTTACAAATGAAGGATTTATTTTTAATTTGACAGGAATAAGTTAAATATAGGTTTTGGTCGTTATCTTGAAATTTAAGTTATTTACTCGTTAATATTTTCAATAAAAATGAAGTTATCATAACAAATAGAAAATAATTTAACTTGTTGTTTCGGTTGATAACAAAGTGTAATTATAAAATGGATCCCTAGTTGATTATCAAAGTTTATCAAAGTGGTATATTTCTTTTCAATAATAAGTTAAATCAAATAAGTTAAAAATAGTGCTAGGATTTCAATTGCTTGCTCACTCATTATTTGCAAGAAAAATTACACACCTAGCTTAGGTAAACTGAGGCCAGATATACCACCCATGCACTGCCTTTCGGGCTTATGTGAGGGAAGTACAGAGCATGGCGAATGCACACACTTTCGTGCATACACCTATCGACCGTAGGTGGTTTTTATTAAGTCTGTTTTTTTACATGTGTTCCATACATGCATAAGCGTGAGTACTTTTAAATGAGTATGAAAGCACATAATCAAAGATTCCAAGTAATTCACCCATGCATAACCGTGAGGACTTTTAAATGAGAGTGAATACTTGGATGTTATTATTTTATATTTATATATTTTTTTTAAGAGAGAGAGAGGGTGTGTTTTGCAAAATCATCTTAGCACCATTTAACTTAGAAAATAAAAAATGTTATATCCTTTACTTTAAATAAACCACTTTTTAAAACAAAGATTTTCAATTAGGATGTACTTCATAATTAACATGCATGAATTTTCCTATATGCTAGTTAAACCATTATTATTTGTAATCAAAATTCATTTTATTTTTGTTAAGACGAATAAATTTCCAAAAATTTCATTTTAATAAACCAAAACCATATATTTATCCTATAGTATTTCTTTAAAAATAAATCAAAATGCTTAAAAAAAAATCTTCTTTTGGTTTTTTGAATTTTTTTCTTTTTTTTGAAGAAAAATGGAAAATTAATTCTGAAAAATTTAAAAAAAAAGATGAGTCTCCCCCCACACTTGATTTTGACAGTGTCCCCACAGTCAACCCAAATGCAAGGAGAAAAAATAAAAATAAAAATGACCTATATTTACATGAAAACTAACGATATTTACACTAGATTAGAAAGTATATCGTCAAAAAATAAATGAAACAGTCTTCCAAAGACCGATTCATTAGTCTCATCAAGTGTGCGAGACACAATTTAAGCTCAAAAAACCATACCGTAAAATATTTCAAAGTTGAACGTTGATTTGGAAAAACAAATTTTGTTTTATTAAAAATTGAACAAGTTGTTTTGTTTTCAATGATTTTTGGGGTTGATAAAACAATTGATTGAAATTCACATTTATTTTCACCAAATTGAAATTCAGGTTTGTCATTGAAAACTTCATCAAAATATCGATTTCAAAGTCAAAATGGTGATCGAAATCTTCCCCATCAGAATTTAATGACTCATTTTCAAAAAGTCCATAAAACTCATGTTTGTTAAATTCATCTTCCTTCATTGGATTATCAACAACTTCATTGCATATATCCATTTCAAAATCCAAAGTGTTGTATTCAAATTTTTAGAAAAAGGAAGATCGAAACTTAAATCGAGTTTCTCACCCTCAAAAGAATTGAAATCCAACTCAATTATCATCTTTTCAACAACTTCGTTAAGATTATCATTTTCCGTTTCAAAAATTGTTATTTGAATCATCGATTTGGGTAAAAGATGGATTATCACTTGACTCGTCACACGTTGAAATTTGATTTTGTTTCTCACGAAAATTTTCTAATGTTTTGATCAACAAATTCGTGTGATCATCGTAAATTTCATTCATTTGCTCAACAAAGTCAAATTTGTAATTAAATAACTTGAAAATTTTCGATTTGGACTTGTTGAGAACAAGAATTGTCAATTTCGATAAACGGTGGTTATTATTTAATTCTTCGCAAGTTGAGATTTGATTATGATTTTCACGAAAAGTTTTGTATTTTTCAAGTAATAAATCCCCGTTACCTTTTTCCATTTGGTCAAAAAAAATCAAATTCATGATTATTAATTTGAACATTTTCATTTTGAATTTGTTGATAACCAAAGTTTTCAATCGTATAGTTATTAAAACTATTCCCATTGCCAAAATTATTTGAAAATTGGTTCACATTTTCGTCTTGGTTTTGTAATTCATTTTGAAGGTCGAAATTGAATTGGCATAGGTTATAATCGAAATCATTTGAATTTTGAAGTGAATTCAAATTTTGATTATTTTGAAAACTTTGATTCGAGTTGTCGTACAAATATGAATTGCACAAATCATTTGTCATTTGATTTTGTTGTGTAGAGATTTCAAGTAAAGATGAAACGCTATTTTCAAGAGTAGAGGGTTAGTCATTGTTTTGACAATTTTGTTGTTCGAAGTTCGAATTATTTACATAATAGTTGTTGTTAAAATATCCATATGAATTTGGAGTGAAATCATATGGATTATATTGAGTTTCACAACTATTGTAAAATTCAAGTGAATATGGAAATTTGGACATTTTCAAGAATATTTTTAGTTTTTTTTATAAAGAAAAAATATTTACAATTAGAATTTATTTTTCAAAAGGGAAAGTGATTTTTGTTTTGTTTTTGGTTTTTTTAATTTTTTTTCTGTTTTTGAAAATATTATATATATATATATTTTTGATTTTTGATTTTCTAATTTTTTTTTGAAATTTCAAAGGAAAATGAAAAAAAATTCAAAGGAAAAGGAATATTTACAATTTTTTTTTAGTTTTGGATTTTGGATTTTTTTTGTTTTTTATAAAATATGCATGAACTAATGCAACTAAATGAATGCAAGGGTTAATTACAAATGATTTGTCTTAAGTTAACCCAAAATTGTACAATCACACATTGTCTTAGATAAACAGGATAGTTCTCAGCCAGGTAACAGACAGGATTTATCGGTGCACCACGAATCACCGTAGCAATGCAGCCGAAGGTTTAAGTACCTTCAGAGAAACAACCACTATAATATTTACGAATCACCATAATATTTATAAATGGTTATTACTCTGTTGTAGCATAGGCACCAAGAAATTAAATTGTTCAAAGAAGACAAATTGTTAATATACAATTAAGTGTTATCGATGTATAACTGTTATTATTAATCAAAATCCAGAATGAAATGCAAAACGGAAATTAAACGTGTATTAACAATGCAAGTACGAATGAATTTTTGTTTTTAAAAAAAATAGATGCAAATTCAAGAAACCAACAATGCAATTCAAATAAAAATAGAGATTAAAGCAGAATTTTTTTTAAAGCAAGCAAGCGGAGCAGTTTTATAGCAGCAACTCCTTACTTATCCACTTTGACAACCTGAAAAGAAAAACAAGATATATATACAACATTTTCTAGAGAATACACTAAAACAATTTTTTTTAGTACCAAATGAAAATGAGAATAAATTCCTTTTTTTTTCAAAAAGAGAGAACAAAAAACAAGACAAACTCAATCCAAATTTTGAATTTCCCTAAACCTAACGAAAGCAAAAACCTTTTTATTTGTTTTGATTTTGAATTTTTTTATAAAAGAAAGTGTTTTTTTAAAATAAAAGGGCATCCCTGGCCCAATAACTTCTAAAACACGTGATTAGTGAAAAAGAAAAAGAAAACACAAATCAAAACGCGCACCACACTTCGTCAATCAAATTCTCAGAATAAAACTTGCAATCCCACATCAGAATTTCCAATCCAACTTTTACAAAATGATTTCTCAATTTGAATTGAATAATTTATGGATTCACAAAACAATCAGATCTCAATTTTTCGGGTGTTATGGGTATTGAAGGATGCGGTGATCGGGAATTTGGAGAGTTCGAGTTACAGAGGGATGCGATGTCGTTGGAAGGTTCGAAGGTGAAAGGATCGAGGAGCAAAAGGGGCGACGTCGATTGTGAATGATGGTGTTTTGAGCGGCAGTGGTTGTCGAGGCGTTTGGGTTCAATTTTGTTCAGGCGGCGGTGGGTTTGAATGGTGGTTTCAGGTGAAGGTTGCAGTGAACGAAGCGTCCTGATTGGATGAGGTGGTTGAAGCGCTGTTTGGTCTCGGTGAGGTTGAGATGAGGACTTGATAACTGAAGCAGTATGGTGAAGTGAATGCTGCAGACAAGTGATATGCTCTGAGATGGTGAAGGCTCTTGTTTGTTTTCTGGTTGTGAAAGAGGTAAATGCAGATGTGACTGTTGTGAAGTGGTTGTTATTAGATGAGTGAGTGGAGATTTTCGTGGAAACACAGTGATGTTTTGAGGAGTTATAGGCAGAGGTTGTTATTGCAAGTGTGGTGATGAGAAGTGGATGGGAATGGAAGCTGTTTGAAGTTTGTAGTTGATGGTGGTATATGATGATGTGGACTGTGGAGGAGAAGATATATGCAGTTTTTAGTGAAGGAAGAAGATGTTGATGATGTCAGAGATGAAGTGGAAATAGGTGGTGACTACGATGATTATGAATGGGAAAGTTGGTTGAAGTAGTTGTGAGTAAACGGTGGTGGTTTGGCACTGTACAGGGATGAAGTAAGGGAGGAGCAGAGATGTAGTATACTGATGTGATTAGAGTTGTATGGCAATGCAATGTTGGGCGAAGTTGTTGGCAGTGGAGGATGTATTGGTAGGGATGGTCTGTTGGTGGTTAGTAGTTTGAATAGCAAGGATATTAGAGGGGATGGAGCAATATGAATGGGAACAGTAAGGTGGTTTAAGTGGTCACAGAAGAAGATGGTTGTGTTTGCTTGAAGCAGCAGTAGCAGGGAAGAAAGTGGAGTTGGTTGATGGAGCACTGATGCAACAGTGATTGTTTGTGATAATGGTGAAGTGCTGCTGTGCACTGTTAAGGTTAGAGAAGAAGTTGTAATATGAAATTGTAAATGAAAATGCAAAGTGAAATTGGAAAAATGAACGATGTAAATGCAAATTGAAATGATTTTTTTTCCTTTTTCAAGTGATTTTGCACTTTTTTTATAAAGTGAAGAGAAAATAAACTACCTAAACTGAAAAGCATTGTGAGCTAATTGTAACAGCAAGCAAAGTTTGTAAAATATGAACTATGAAATACAAAGTAGAACAAGAACAAACAGAGAAAATGCTAGAATAAGGGAAACTGAAATGCACACTCTAACAAAGAAATGCGATGCTCTAAAAAAAATTTCGATTTTTTTTTAAATGCAGACACACAAAAATCAAAAGAAAATAATTCGAAGAGTAGAAAATCAAAATCAAAACAACTCCCCGGCAACGGCGCCAAAAGCTTGTTCGACGATGGAATTTCTATCGAGTTAGAAAACCGTCGAAGAATTTATAATAAAATTTATACCGCAAGCGCGCGGTGTACGAATGTAGCACGCGGCGAATACAGGTCGATCCGTATGGAATTGACGGTTTTAAAATTCTATTCAATCAAATTATATCGAAGTCAAGAGTGAATATCTAGAAATGTAAGAAACTAACAAAAACTAGCAAAAGAAAATGATAAAAATATGAGAGTTAAATGACAATTTAGAGATAATTCCACTCTCTAGATCATATAGTTCAATAAATTATGAAATTATGATCTCTCTTTTATGGTCATTAATGAATTAGTTGATGTGCTTATCATAAGTATGGTATATTTGTGCTATTAATTAGCTCAATATAAACCATCAAATTATAACACAAGCACTAATACACTTTTAGATCTCATAAAATATGACAGCAAAGTTGAAAGAAAAATCTATTTTAAGCATGGCCTATTAACTATTAATTAGAAATATAAGCCATCAAATTTTAATTTCAACAATCACTCCTTTGCCATAATCATATGTAGATGAAGAGGCAATTTGTGTTTTGTTTATTTAAGCATAGTCTATTTGTTATGAACAACATAGACTATCAAATTCAAAGCTAAACAACATCATTAAACCACTTCAATCATTCTCATTAAGCATAAAAAGAGAGCATAAACATCAAATTAAGTTGAAGCTACATGATTAGAGAGCTTCATTACCCCTAAATTGAAGGGGTTTAGTCTCTCATATTCGTTATTATATGAATAAATGTAGCTTGCAACATGAGAGAAAAAGAAAAAGAAAGCAAGACAAAGAAAAACTATTCTACTTGCATGCAAAATAAATCTACACTACAACATGAAAGTTAATAAACAAAAGAAGCATGTAAAAGAAAGAGAGCACTAATTAACATTGCATAGAAAAAAGAAAAAATACATAAAGTAAAAATGGCTAAGTAACCATGGAAAAGAGAAAGAGAACTTGTCTTTTATTTTGATCCTAAACTAATGAAGAGAGACTAAGTGAGAGAGGAGGAGGGAGTACATGAAACATATGGGTATTTATACATGTATGAAACCCTAATTCATATTTTTGGGGAATGCCCAAAATGCCCATGAGGTAGTGTGGCCACCAAGTGATCATTAACATGTCATAATCCCCATTTAAGTATACACGAAGCCATTAATTCCATAAGCGTGTGCATTAGCCTCTAATTTGTATATTAAGGTGGTGGGTAGGTGAGGCCATCCATGTTCTTCACTTTGAATTAGTTCCATATTCATTCTTTTGTATCTTCTTTGTGCATGCATATTCCTTCATGAAACCACTTGTAATTGAGTTTAAATTCCTACAAAATAATATAGAAATTTCCAACTAATTTTTCTCAAAGAAATATATGCACACAAATGACCGTTTTGCCCCTATATGAAGATGGATATGTGACAATTTGAAAATAATTTGAATTTTGGTTTAAACAAGTTAAAATACCCAATATGATCATTTATTCAATTTAAATAGATTAAATATGGTGGTAAAAATATGCATATTTACGTGCACATCAAGCATATCCTTAACTAAGCAATAATCTGGATAAAATTCAAAGTATACATTGTTGTCATTTGCAAATTGTGACATACTCATAAGATTTTTCTTAATTTTTTGTACTCTCAATAAGTTGTTTAAATATAATTGTCTTTTGCCATTAATACTGGTTCTTCCAGTGTGAGTAATATTAACTGACTCACCATTCCCCATGCATATAGACTGTTTACCTCTATATTCCTTATTGCCAAGATTTAAGTTGTCAAGATTATTTTTTGTATGACTGGTTGCTCCAGAATCTGGGTACCAGCTTTCATCATGTACATGTTCTGATGTTGTGGCTGTGCTTTGATTGACTTCACCATTACTGTTAGTGTCTGACCGTATTTGAGCCATATTAGCACCAGTCTTTCCATTTCCTTGATTATTTTGATTCTGATTTGATACATAATTGGCAATAAACCTAAAATAGCAGTTCACGGAAGTATGACCAATTTTCTCACAAATTTGACACTTAGGCCTGTTATTGTTGTTATTCCATCTCCCTCTGCCTCTAGATCTGTTAGAACTGCTTCCTTTTTTATAAGATTGACCTTGCTTGTTTTGATTCTGCCCTTTGTTTCTTGAGTTAAAAGTATAATTGATTGATAGATTTGTTTCTTGAGATTTTTTATGATCTATTCTTGCTTCATGTGCAAGAAGTGTGGCATGAACATACTGTACAGGTGGCAAACTTGGTTGTGATGATACAACTGCAACAACTGCTTCATACTTCTCACTAAGTCTATTCAAGATACTTAGAATTTGCTCTGTTTCAGACCCTTTATGTCTTGCTGCTTCCAACATATTGTAGATGTTATTGACTTGTGAAAGATAATCCCTCATTTTCTGATTTCCTTTAGTGATATTTTGCAATTGTCTTTTCTAATGCATAATTTTAGCAGCAGACTGAGTATTGAATATCCTTTCAACAGTAGTCCATATATCATTTGATGATTTGCATCCTATAACTTATGACAGCAACTTTGTGTCAATTGATGATAGAAGCCAAGAACTTGTCAATCTATCTTGTCTGTAGAATTTTGTATATTCTTCATTGCTGATCATCTTATTTTGTGAATCAGTGATGAATCTTGGAGGAATTGGAATTGTGCCAAGAATAAAGCCTTCTAGCCCATATCCTTGCATTGCTGTTTCAACTTGTAATTTCCATAAGAGATAGTTGTCTTCCTCTAGATGCACAGTTATCAGCTGGCTTTGAGGACTGATGACTGTTTTGATTAACTTCTCTATTGCATAAGTGAACTGTTGTGGGTTGTTGGTGTTATCTGAAGTTGCTGAAGCATTGTCTCCTTCAACCATGATTAGAGAATTCTGAGATTGGTGCAAGAAATCAGTGATTCATAAAATTTACCACTTCAAGATCATTCTATTACTGACAAGAACAGGTTAGTTGCAGTCAAGACTTATATGATGAATTTGCTCTGATGAGTCTTGGCACGGCAATTACTTTCTTTATGATTTTGACTACTTTCTTGAATTGGTTTTCTGATTTTCTGAACTTTCTTGCTATGAATTTACTTGACTTTTGATGAAAAACTTGTTGCAATCAGAAATCTAAAAGATTTCTTGGTATGGTACCTGTTTTTTACAAGAAATTGCAGATTCAAATATTAACCCAAATGATGAGATATCACCTGATGGGTTAAAATGCTTTCAAATGATGATATTTTCTGATGAAGGTCTGAATATTGATCTTTCACCGAGATTACTGCCTCTAGGCTCTAAAGATTGCTTTGAATTTAATTGTTGATGCTATTGCCGCAAGGATTGCAAGGCTCCGATACCATATTAGATTTTGATGATATAGATATATTGTAAATCACTTATTATTGTTTGCAAAGAGAATTGAACAGAGTAAAAGTGATTTTGTATTGATAAAAGACTCAGCAAAAAATACAACGTATCTTCTATTCTGTTTTATATACAATATATAGATATTGGGTTGTTTGTATGGCCCAAAGCCAAGCCCAGACCCATTATACTTAACAATACTGATATTATACTTTCTTCAGTAGAGTGAGATGTTTCACTTTCTAACTTGTATCCAATTCCGAATCAATATTAGTGGGATTTAATATTTGCATCTTGTTTATGCCTATATCACCATCCTCCTTTGACAGTTTATCTTCCTTACTTGTTGTGTGGTTTTGTTCGTTCATGTTTTCCATAAAGTGACATATACTATAAAGTAGGATCTTATCCACTATTTTGTTTATTTCTTTTTCAAGTGCTTCTTCCTTGTTCTCTTCTTATATTATATTATTTTTCTTAGGCACCCATGTAGTAGTTTCCTTTCTGTTGCACTGAGAATTCACTTGATCAAATACTTTGCAAATGTTACATTTAATAGGCTTGTACTCATATTCAATTTTGACCTTGATTTCTTCTCCCATGTAGAGAAAAACCTTTATTTCATTCGGGAAATCCGATGTAGCTTCCATCTTAACTAGAACTCTTACAAAAGAGGGCCATGATTGTTTTGAAGTGATATCATCCAGTTCAATATGCTTTCTAATAGCACTTGTAATCAAACTAATAGCTTTCACATCCCATAATCCAAAGTCCATATACATTAGCTTCACCAAAACAAGAATTAAACATGGGATATTTTGTCAAATCTAAGTCTTTGACTCCATTTTTCCATTATGATAATTTTGAATCAAATAGATTAGACCCCCCTCGAAACTCTTTCACAGTCCTCCTTGTCCTAAAAACTAATAAAAAAGAAACTGTTTTATTTAGAAGATAATTCATATTTACGTTCTGGTTTCCAAACTCTATACATATGCTTTAAAATGAACATAATATGGTCTAGAATCGAAAACACAAAGTGTTACTGAATTCCCCCATTTTGGTTAGGGGCTAAAATATTCTCTCAGTAATTAAGGGCTTCCATACATTATCTTTCTAAAAAGAGGGTTTAATATAAGACAGTTTAGTTCTACCCCTAATGTCACTAGTTAGACAATTATCTTGAATACTCTTTCTCCCTTTTGAAATATCACGCCACGTCTTCTTCTAAAAGAACTTGATATAGTTGAGAGAATTTCGTGCTTTATCACTTTTGAACCGATTGTTGTTCGAATGCCTCTATTTTTTATTTGCAAAATTCCTCTTCTCTACGTTCCCAGACATCTTTTGCCTATTAATAGTCCCCTTTGCATGAATATTCAAACTAATTCCCAGAGGTAGGCAATCAGACCAGTGCTGACGCACTACAAGCTAGAAGTATTTCAATCCAAAAACTAAACCTAGTTAGCACCAAAGATATGGAATTCCTTTTCTATCGATCTAATACGTGAGGTTGAAACCTCCTATTTATCCATAAAAGCCATGGACTTTGAAATTTCCCACGCCTCATGTTCTATCTCCCCATCTATTGCACTCCCTTTGTCTTTCCCTATTTTGATCAATTTATCAGGAGTTTTGGCTGCGATTAGTGATTGCCTCTATGGATTTAGGGTTTCCCCTGAATCGTTTTAAGACATAGCGGATTTATGGTTTTTCTCACCACTAACTACTCCTTTGCCTGTGGTATTAAAACATTCACATAAAGTTAACATTTCAAATAAGTGAGAACTCGAAACAAAAAAAATTCAAAAAGGTCATATCAATCAATATATATCTATATACGTACATGCATACATACATGCATTTATAGAAACATGCATGCATGCATATGTTCCTATATATACGTCCAAACATTTCATTTCAATCAAGCGGATAAACCATGTTAATATATATGTAAATCCATATAAAAATATCTATACATATATCACTACTATACATTCATTAAATTCATTCAACCAAATAGGAAACTCAAGTCAAAATGTAGCCTAAGCATTGCCAGAATACCCCGAAAGAATCTCAATCGAAAAACCACATTAATATGGTCCAGTTGGGTTAAGAAATCTAACTCAAAAGGTGTCCGCTAGTGGGTCCACCAGTGCACTAGTGGATGCTTACTGGACGGGCAGCCTGCTCCTATTGGTAACATTTTATTTAATTATTTTTAGTTTTTGTTTCGCTTCTTTCTCTCTCATTTTGATCCGATTCTTGATTCTTTTTTTTATCAAATTTAGTTATGTTTCTCTACTATCTTTAAACTTCAATTTAATACATTAAAATCATTTCAAAAAAGCAATAGAAATTGGTGCATTCAAAACTAATTTTTAGAAAATAGAAATATAAGTTTTCCTTATACACACACATACACAAACACGCATACATACATATATCTTCAAAATACCTTTAAAAATCATTATAAATTCATGACAAAAATGTAATATTACCTGAAACAACATAAGACATTTTATAAATATTTCTACATAATTTTTATATTTATTTACTATCATGTTTTCGATATAGTTTCTTCCACATAGACTCTAAATTTCTAATCTTTGCTATGTAATTCATATAACTGATTAAAAATTAATATAAATCCTTTTTAGTCTCTAAAATATGCTATGTTATTCCCTAAATCATTCCAAGATATATTTGTATGATTTTTATCATAGTATTTACATATACTATAGATATATATGTCTCAAATGCTCATTTTCCACCATCCTTTTTATTTAAATCGTAATATATGTAATATATGCATACAAATTTCAAAATTATTACTTCGATTTATATAATTTTTCATTTCTAATTTTAGATTCCATTAATCCATTCATTCCATATGAATTTAGAACAATACTACCGAACTATCACTCCAGCATTCATCGTTAAACCACTAGTTTAGCCATTTTCATTAAGATTTCATTTTTCTTGACAATGTAAATTGTATTCTCCTTTTTATTTTCAAATTTATACCATTTGATTACTTCAATATGTTAGTAATCATCCCTATAATCCCTAAAAAATAATTTGTAGCCATAATCATATTAGAACTAAGAGAGATTGACTAGTTATCTAGTAAATTAGGCGAAAACTACTCATAATAATCCAAAAGCCTTTAAATTACTCATTGTCCAAAATTGGCTTCTCCTCTAAATCTAAGAATTTGTGACTCTAGGTAGTATTATCACATAGGCCTTGACTCGCCACTCGATTTGGTGGTTGATTCGTTGAGTTCCGTGAAGGTTTGAGAGAGAATTTCAATTTGATTAGAAAAGGGTTAATTTTGGTTTCCAAAGAGATTGGGAAAGAAAAAGAATACGTAGTATTTTTTTTATTTGAAACTTTGGACTCCACATATATATAACTGAAGGAAATGTCCATTTAACCATATAGGCCAAGCCCATTTCAAATTCTTGAATCAATATCTCACATCTGGACTCCAATTTGGACAAACAAACATATGATGCGCATTAAAAAATGAGATGTTTATAATGACATAAATTTCATTCTGCATTCAAAAGTTTGAAAAATGATGAATTTTACCTTCGATCAAAATTATTGATTTTTTTATTACCGAAAAATACAAGTTATTACACGTTCGTATATGTCCAACTAATCATGCATTACCATAGCTAATTCCGTTCTAAGAGACAATTTTTTACCAAGGCCGGAGTAGTCTTTATTCAGCTTATTTAAGTCAGCTCTTGGCACTTTCACCTTAGTATCACCACCAATCATAACTTTTGGAGCACCCAATTGGACATTTTGAAGCTTACCCCTCATCATAGTGTCGATTATCATATATAAGACAGGGTTAGCTACCCATACTCCACACCTTCTACTTTAAATATGGAGTTTCTTATAGCATCTCTTATTTGTTGAATCATTCTTAATTTATAATAAGAATGATTAATTTCTCAATAATGAAAGCTGCATAAGTGGTACTTGTGTAAGCAATGATACTTATACCATATGTACTACTATATAATTCTAAATACCAAAATATAACATGTACGCTGTCTCATATACCATTCGATCCATTCTAGAGTAATAACCTTCTCTCTATCTCTAATGGATCCTAGTACCACTTAGGTTAATTGCACAACCTAGGCTTTGATACCAAAAGTGATGACCATTATACCATTGTAGTACCAAATATATTTGTATGGTGCACCGTACATGGCTTATGTAGAGCGATAATCAAGGATAAAGTAGTAAACTCCATAGCAAATTTGTTGTATATCTCACAATATATAGGATAAAATATAATAATCACATAGATATAAAATAAGCAAGACAATTATATAGCTAGATGAATAAAAATCAAATTAGAGTGCGAAAGATCATCATAGTTATGTAATTACATAATAGAGTTTATACATAAAAAAATAAACTTAAAATAAACGGTCTCTAGATAAATATAGCATAACACCGATACAGCTCCACAATGTTGCAGGCTAAAATATAGTAGATAAACTTGAAAAACTAAATATAAGAAAAATGTAGCCTCTCATTTGCCTCTAAAGAGATCCATATGCTAATCTCCTACCTGCTATCTAGTCTACTCCCTTAAGAGTACCCAAGATAATAATAAGCAAAGCATAAAACCTCAAGTCAGATAACCTTCTTGTATGAGCAATCTACAATCTCAATATATTATAAAAGTCGTATAGTAAAATAGGAATATGAGATATAGAAAACTATAACCGACCTATCCCTATATCCAAAGAGTTAGAACATAACAGTACATGCTACTCTTCTATCATCATATGGATGTACTACCGCTCGAATTACGATGTGTAGGTGTTTACGCATCTAGGTCAATAACACCTACAACATGTGATAACCCTAATTGAATAATTCGAATATTTCAAACATCAAGCATCCACACATCACTCACTCAAGTGCAGAGGATATATGATTACCTGTATGACCCTATCAACTGTCAGATACTATTTATCATTTTGGTTTCTTGGTGCTAAACTTCATGCCATGTAGATGGCAAGAAGCTAGACTCAACATTAAAAGTCCTGGGTACGATAGATATACAGTCATAGATCCAGGATAGGATTAAATCCAAGTGAACATCCTCACCTATCCCTTCTTTATGAGCATAATTGAAGCCTTCGACTTATCAGTGATCCCTTTGCACATGTCTCTATAGTAGAATACATCAACATTCTACTTCAAACATCACCATAGTAGAACACATCAACATTACAAATAACTAATTCACATTAACGAACTTGTCTCAATGGATCATATACAAAACTCCCATCATTGAGTCGTTAAAGACCAACATAGCTTTGTACATCAATCAACAGCCACAGAGTTTCCTCATCGATTCCTGAAGTCAACTTATCAAATATCTAGGTAAAGCCCAAAGTAATCAAGCCAAGTCCTCGGGTAGCTCTTCTATAATCTCCATTAGTTGAAACCCGTTCATCCTAAGGCTAAATCTACCAAACTAGGCATCAAACATGCAGACGATCGGACATACATGCCATCTCGAAGCAAATGTCACAATTTATCAAAAATAAGATCGATTGATGCTGACCATAAGTGGTTGGTGTTGACCAACTTCCATTTCTACGTATCCATTTTTGGCTAAGTACAGAGGAATTCCACTACCACGCTGAAGCGCCCTGAAGTCAAGCTCCATGCGACTCAATGCAAATGCATCGTAGTCTTGAAGTACAAGCCTTTGCAATCAAGCTAATCGGTGCCAACTCAAAACCTCTCATTGGTCCATCTCCTTTGAGTATTCCAAACTCTAGCCTGAAGTCTTCTATGTGCTAGTTCTGAAGTCTAAGTCAAATTCCGATGCACACCTCCACCACTGACCATTACTTCTATTGGTTGCAACTGTAACACCCCATATTTTGGAGCACAATAATATGGAGAATTGATTAAATGAATAATTAATCAAAATAATTTATGAAATAAAATAATGACAAGATAATTGAAAAGGGAATGAATTTAAGACGAAGAGTTTGGGGAATTAATAAGAATATACTAGAATGGGGTTTGTGCGGCCTGGATTTTCTGTCGTTTAATTTTAAATTTTTAAATGTTGGGTGTGGAATATAATTTGATTTTGAATATGAAGAAAGTGGTTGAAATTGTAGAATAAATTTAAAATTTCAAATATAACGATTTATCGTGATATAGAAATGGTGAATAATTGAAATTTGAGTTGAATATGAATTGAAATGATTAATAATGTTGATATAAATTCTATTTGAATTGGAATTGAGATAATAAGTTTGAAAACTGAAATTTGAAGCGATTTCATCAATTTTTGAAATCGTCGATTTAATCGACGCGTTAAAATAGCTATCGGGGTATAGTCTTGAAATTCGACAAGACCATTTCCATTGGATCCGTAATAGTGTATTATTATTGAATTTCAAATTTCGTAGCATTTAGAGTTATCGTTTGATCGTACGGGATAGAAACGCGTTGAAACTAATATTAAAAATTTAATATTATAACGGAGTTAAAAAAGCCATCTTCCACATACGATCGAATCGGGGCTTGAGACTTGTTCCATTTGGATCGAAATATGTGTATAACATTAGGAATGCCAGGCGGCACGCCTCGATAGGAGTTTAGGATTTCGGGTTACGGAAACGAGATATTTTAAAAATTAAATAATATTATGCAATTTTAAAGTCAAACCCTATTTACCTAAACTCCTACGTGGGCTGCCCTACCTTTTGATCGCGCCGCTCCCTTTAGCCTTAAGTCACATATTCTTCTTCCACTTCTTTGAACAATCGAAATCAATTCAAGTAATTAAAAAAAACAAACGAAGGAAAGTAAATAAATAGAAAATAAATCGCGACAAAGTCACGATTGCCCTGATAGAACTCGTGTGCGACGACGCTAAGAGGAGGTGGGATGCGAGTCGAGTGGCGTGCGATGGAGGAAGAAGGGTGCGAGCATTGTGGTTCATGCTCAGATTTGGAGAGTTGGGTCCGACGAGTGACGTGGCAATGGCAGGTCAGCGTGCGAGCATGATTGGTCGGCAGAGCCGTGGTCGATGGTTTTTGGTAGCGCGTATAAAATAAGAAAAGGTGGTTGCATGCCTGGGAATGTCGCATGAGGGAGATGGAAGATGAAGGTAACTAAATTAGTTTAAACAGTTTTAAATTTTGAGTTAATCCTAAATTAATTAATTTAATTATCTAGACGTTAATAAAATTCGTAAATTGCTTGTACGAGGTCGGAATTTGATGAAAATAGCAGTGTTGGATCCATAATGTTGTGAGCTATATTATGGAATTAATTTGGTGTTGATTTGGGATAACAGGAATTTTAAGTTAAATCGATGCTGTTCAATTTAATTTAAAATTGGAACATTTGCAAATTAAAAATCAAGGTAAGTAAATCTCACTCAATTTGGTTGACTGGTTAAATTTACAACAATTAAAAATTTATTTTGGTTGATTGAATGAACGGATTAATTATTATCAGTCGAATGTTATATTATTTTTAAATTTGATGGAATTTGAAAGGAGATTTTGAATATAAAAATAGTTAGATCGAAATTTTGATTAACTTTAAAGGAAATTTATTTGCATAAATAATAATTTGATTTTGGGTTTGTCCTTAACTATTCATAAAATATTTTAAATAGAGATTTTAAAATAATTTATATAAGGGATTTTTAACCATGAATTTTTAAATTATATTTTTGAAAAATATGGGTAAGGAGTTTAAATCAATATTTAGAATGGATTTGGAAAATAAATGGGATTTATAAGTGATAGATTTAAAATGAAATTTATAAATGAGAATGTTTTATAAACAAGTGAAACTCAAAGGATTTATAAATTTATAAACGATGTTATAAATAAGGAAAAAATATCAGTTGATAGATTAGGAATATAAATTCACGGTGTGAATTTGTATCGAGATAACGAAAACAGTTTTGGAAATAATAGTGAATTCTATTTTTGAAATGTGAAAATGGTTAGGGAATCAACATGAAATCTATTTTTTATGAATTGAGAGGGATTTATAAATTGAAATTGGCTATTGGAATTTTAAAAATATAATTTTATCGAGAAGTTATGTTTGTTTTAAAAGGAGAATTTTATTTACTAAACTATGTAATTTAAAGCTGTTTTAGTATTAAAAAACTTCAGAAAGTGGATTTTTCAAATATCCAATATTAATTGAAATAAATTCTAATTTTTAAAATTAGCTTTGTAAATCGATTAGTTTTATTATAAAATGAGTTGGAAATTAGTAATCGATATTTTATTTAAAGTGTTTCGTTATTTTAAATAATTACGTAAATGTGTTTTAAAAATAAATTATTTTTCTTTAAAAATACTTACATATACATAGAGTTTTGAAATGATTGAAATTTATAAGAGAAATCTTATAACATAATTTTGAAATTTTAAGGAATTTTAGGAATGGTCAGACAAGTGAACTTCGAAAAATGAATCTGAATTTATAAAAGAAGTTATAAGTTAGTGAATGAGATTTTAAATAAGTAAAATCGATTTTATAAATTGTAGAAGGGTTTACGAAAATTATGCAGATTTATAAAATGAATTATAATGAGTTGTGACTCTACAAAAAGGATTGTAAGTGGTTTTATGAAGTTGGGATAAGGGGAGATTTCCTCGTTTGTGAATATACCTATAAAATCGATAAGATATAAATATTTTCTAAGTGTTGAGAAGTAAGTGATTTTGGAAAATATATTTATAAATATTTTTCTAAGTATTGGAATAAAACGATTTTGGAACGTTTTTACTATGGGAAGGTTATACGGAAATATTTCTAGGTATTGTTATGGTCTGAAAATATCCCGTTAAGGATATAAGGTTTTGAAATTGTTTTCAAACGTTGGAATACTGAAAGAGATTTAAATATATATCTTTGTAAAAATATTTGAAATGAATGGTTTGAAAGATTTATAAAATTGGGCTTAGTAGCTATTTTTGTATGTAATTTGATAGTTAAATAAACGACTATCAAATTTGGCAAAATTCATTGATCGTTTCAAATAGATCGGGATCGAACTTAATTATCCAAAAACTACTTCGATCTAATTTGTGCATTACGAATTGTGATATTGTAAAGACGACGAAGACGGTGATTTTGAAGATTCAGTTTGTTCAAACTCAAAACAACTTGTATGGATGAATGTTATCATCTACATCGTGGTCTGGAAGGCAGTGTTATCATTCCAAATATGAATGCTATTCTTAAGGTAATACGTAGCCTCAAGCCTCATCAACCTGGAATGACTAAAGCATGGGAGATGCAGCAGGGCTAAGTGGGTCGCACCTAAGTAGGGTATGTTATCACTTTTCGAAATACCCTCGGATATATTATAATTATGGATATGGTTGTGCATGAAAAGAGAGCGCTCAATAGGGTGGGAACACCCAGGGTGATAACATATTCGGTACTATTCAGTAAGGGCTAGGATAGTCCTGTGTTGGCAGGGATCGTTAGATACGATCTCGGTACATTTTTCAAGAGGTGTATTGTGATGGGCGGTACCCCAGTAGCCCAGTCGTCGTATCGATTCCAATATCCTCTATGAGCCTGTATGGTTTTAGTTGTACACCAAATATGCTGAAACGTGTTATGCAAGCATTTCAGCTATTTTTATAGTTTATTTTCCATAGACATTATTATAATATCAGATGATTTTGATATAAAATATTTTGGTTATCATAAGGTAAAAACTCGTCGCATTTATGTGTGATGTGGTCTTACGAGATACCTTTGTTTTCAAAGAATTTTGATATCAGTAATAATTAAAATTGAGTATGTTTTCTCATGCTGATTTTCCAGGACTGACTCGGTGTTATTTCATTATAATACTCGGGTCAGACTGAGTATTACAGATTCAGATTAGAATGCTATGGAGCTCAGGAGACGAGTTGGTGGATTTCAGTTGTATTATACATACTCGGTTATTTCCGCTGTGTGAGTCATGATGTATATTCAATATTTATAGGGACAAGTTATTATAACTGTTCAAATTAATTGTTGATTGTTGTACTCCGATGATTGCATGTATATTAATAGCTACAAATTCTTTAATATAAAAATATGTCATTATCTATTATATATTGCACCACTACGATTTGTGAGATTCTATGTGTTATTTCTATTTCTTCTATCTTTTTCTTCTTTACCCTAACGATTGGTATTTTCGACACTTGAATATTCGGCATATTATATAGTGAACGTATTGATATCAATTTTCGAGGGTCGAAAATCCCGGTTCGTTATAGTGATATCAGAACTGAAGGTTATGCGAGAACCTTGGCTTTGATGGGGATTACTCATTAGAGATAGGGTCAGTAGAATATTAGAATGAGTTTGGGTGTGTTAATATATATGAGCATGTATTTGTTAGTGAATATAAATTGTTTTATATTGTATTGACTTATCGGTTGAGTTTTTATGAATTCTGGTCGGTACGGTATGGCCAACTGTATCGATAGGGTTTTCTAAACTCTGAACAAGTTAAATCGACATAGTATTGTTTTAAAAGTGGGTAAATGAAATAATTTTACCTCAATTATGTTTTGATATAAAGGAAATAATTTTCTAAAATTATTAAAGTATACCTAGAGTGTTTGGATGTTATTATTATAATGAAAAAATAAGACTATAAATTGGAATGGTCATATATAACCAAATTAAAAAGAATAAGTAGGAATTATACAAATGAGTTAAAACTAAAATTTGATTCAAACTAGAATTTTGGAAATTTAAATCTCGTAGATTTTTGGAAATGTTGTCCCAAGGCAATTTGAAATAAATGATGATATATTATTTTTGGAATAGAAAATGCTTTAAATTGGATTTAAAAATGGATTTTGGAAATGATAAAGCATTGAACTCACCTTAGTTGCTGGAAAACAATCCTAGTGATGACTATGTAGCATCATCAGTATTCATTTTTGAATTTCTAAGTGACGGATTGCTACTGTGATTATTTGGCTTCAGAATTGTTTTGGTAAAATCAAGTTTTGATTCAAAAATTCAAAAAGCAAGATTTGGTATATAGAAACGAATATATATTTATAAATGGGATTTCAAAATGATTTGAAATAGAACTGGGCGATTGAATTATGAAATTTCCAATTAAATGAGAAGTGAAACCAAAAGAGAATAAGTTTTTGAACTAAAACTTAGGAAATGTGAATTTTAATATGAAAATAAAATTTAAGTTATGCAAGTTAAATAAATTAAATTTGTAAAAGGAAATTCTATGGATTTGAATTAAACTTATCCTAAGTTAAAAAAATTGGATTGGATTAGAAATGATATCAAATTGAGTTGGATAGAAAGTTTGAATTGTAAAGTGATTATATAACTATAAGTCATAAATTTTGAATGGAATAAAATTTAAGTGCAAAATTTATGGAATTGTGAATAAATAAGTTTGTATTGCTTACAAAATTTGAGTCAATGGAATAAATATATATTTAAGCTATAAGTGATGTATAATCTTGGGTTAGAAATTTATAATATGGAAAAAATAAGTTGTGTAACTTATAAATTGGAAAAGTGGAATAGAAAAACCGAAATAGAGATAGTTTGATATTTTTGTAAAGAAATGGAAATCCGATTTTGAATAATAAAATTAAGTGAACTCGAGCCAATCCAATTGAAATGGTTTTTGAAATAAAATTAGATTTTGATTTATAAATCGAATGGAACTAATTAAATAAATATATTAGTTAATTGAATCGTTAAATTATAAGTGGACTTAAGTAAGATTTAAGAATTTAAAGTGAATAAGTTGTGTAACTCATAAGTTGAACAGATGGAAAGCAAACCAAATTGAATAAATGGTTAAACATTTGTGTGAAGCAAACAAAGTATGGAATTGAGTTATGAGGTGTAATTTCACCTATGTTAGTTAAATGAAATTGAATTTGATTTGGGATAAAACAATAAATTGAATATGATTGGGAATATTGTTGATAAGAATGGATTTCAACCTAAGTAGTCAATTTATGAAATGATTCATAAATAAATGGGCATGGATTGGATTGTTATTAAATATAAAATTGAGAAAAACATGATTTTGTGGATAAATAGAATGTGGATTAATAAAAAGTCGATAAATCGATTTGCAATCAATTTAAAACAGCTATAAACTGGAATGGTTATTTATTAAATAAATATCACCAAACAGCATGGATTGAACCGTCATTAGACATAAATGGAAGAAAACAAAATTACGTACATAAATGGTAGGTGAATAAATTGATTTAATATCAATTTGAAATGAATATGGGTATAATATTGTTGATATGAACTGAATGCTTATAAATAAGTTGTGAAGCATTTGGAATTGTATAAGTGGTGTATAAATTGAATTGGAAGCGAAAGATTAAGTGTTGGGACCTTTTCATTGCATATACATTCTAAATATACATGCTATTACATGCATTGCTTATGAATTCATGTGTTTAACTAGTTAAATGAATGAAATGTTATTAAATTTCATGTTTTTGGAACTTATGGGTTTTATTAGAGTAAGTACAGGTACAAGAAGATCATTTAGATTGATTTTGGTTGCGTAATTGCATATAAATTTGGCGAAAAAACGCTAATATAAGGTACGCTTATGCATTAAAAGCGAAAATGAGATAAAATATTGACATATATTGTGTTTCCGAACGAGTGGCTCTCCGTATTGGGGAGACTCTGTCAAAAAATTTTGAAAATTTAGGGTGTTTGAAAATTTTTGGAAAATTTTGGAGAAAGTTTGTTAACTAAATTTGATTTGAAAGTATAGCTTGAAACAATGGAATTCGATGAAGAAATAGAAACTAGTGGATTTGGGTAAGTCTAAAAGACTTAAGAAATAGAAATAACAGAATTTTAACTTTATTGGTTTTGAGAAGGTAATGGGTTGGAGCATTTTTCCTACCTTAGCAATTTCGAGGACGAAATTCTTTTAATGGGGAAGGAATGTAGCGACCCGGATTTTCCGTTATATGATATTGAATATTTAAATAATTTAAATATTGAGTTTGGAATATAAGTTGATTTGAATATGAAGAAATTAGTCGAAATTATAGAATGAATTTAAAATTTTGGGTATAACGATTTATCGTAATACAGAAATGGTGAATAATTGAAATTTGTGTTGAATACGAATCAAAACGAATTCTAATGTTGATACAAATTGCATTTGAATTGGAATTGTGTTAATAAGTTTTTAAAAAACCGAAATTTCAAGTGATTTCATCAATTTTTGAAATGGTTGATTTAATCGACACGTTAAAATTACGGTCCGGGGCACAGTCTTGGAATTCGACGAAAATAATTCCATTGGATCCGTAATAGTGTATTAATAATGGATTTGAAATTTTGTAGCGTCTAAAGTTACCGTTTCATCGTACAGGATAGACGCGTTGAAATTAGTATTTAAAATTTAATATTATAATTGAGTTCGAAAAGCCACCTTCCACATACGATCGAATTAGGGCTCGAGACTTGTTCCATTAGGATCTGAATAATGGTATAACACTAGAAGCCTCGATAGGAGTTCAGAAATTCGAGTTACGGGAATGAGATATTTTGAAAATTAAATAATATTATGCAATTTTAAAATCAAACCCTATTTACTTAAACTCGTACGTGGGCCCACCATACCTTCTGATCGCGCCGCTCCCTTCAGCCTTAAGTCGCGTATTTTTCTTCCACTTCTTTGAACAACCAAAATCAATTCGAGTAATTTAAATAATGAAGGAAAGAAAATAAATCGCGAATAAGTCATGATTACTCTAATCGAACTCGTGTGCAGCAACGCTGGGAGGAGGTGGGACGCGAGTCAAGTGGCGTGTGATGGAGGAAGATGTGCGCAAGTTATTTGGTTCATGCTCAGATTTGGAGAGTTGGGTTCGGTCTAGTGACGTGGTGATGGCAGGTCAGTGCGCGAGCCTGTGTGGTCGACAGAGCTATGGTCGATGGTTTTTGGTCGTGCATATAAAAAAAAGAAAAGGGGTTGCGTGCTTGGGAATGTCACGTGAGGGAGATGGAAGGGTAAGGTAACTTAATTAGTTTAAACAGATTTAAATTTTGAGTTAATCTTAATTTAATTATCTCGATGCTAATAAAATTCGTTTATTGTTTATACAAGGTCGGATTTCGCGAAAATAGTGGTATTGGATCTGCAATGATGTGAGCCACATTATGGAATTAATTTGGAGTTGATTTAGAATAGCAAGAATTTTAAGTCAAATCGATGTTGTTCGATTTAATTTGAAATTGGAACAGTAGCAAATTAAAAATCAAGGTGAGTAAATCTCACTCAATTTGGTTGGCTGGTTTAATTTACAGCAATTTAAAATTTATTTTTGGTTGATTGAATAAATGGATTAATTATTATTAGTGGAATGTTATATATATATATATATATATATATATATATATATATATTAGTAGTTGGATATATTTCCCGCCGATTGGAGAGGATGAGACACTATGCTCCCTGCATAATAGCGGATGACTTTACATTACCGTAATATCCCGCCTCGAAGCGAGATTGGTATTTTATGTTATATAACATTTAATGATGCAGGAAATAGGTTGGAGGGATCCCACTGGATTTCTCAATATATTAGTTGTTATTTGTATATAGCGATATATGATATGATTGAATAATCTATTGTGGATTGTTGTGTGACTTGATTTATTGGATGCTATAGTAGCACTGGCCTTAATTTTTGTATTTTAAACACTATAAGTATTATTTTTTAATTCGAAGGAATTTAAAAGGAGATTTTTAATATAAAAATATTTATATCAAAATTTGGATTATTTTTAAACGAAATCGATTTGGATAAAACAATAATTCGATTTTGGGTTTGTACTTAACTATTCGTAAAATATTTTAAATAGAGATTTTAAAATAATTTATATAAGGATTTTTGACCTTTGATTTTTAAATGATATTTCAGAGAAATATGGATAAGGAGTTTAATAAATATTTAAAATGGATTTGGAAAATAAATGGGATTTATAAGTAATGGATTTAAAATGAAGTTTATAAATGAGAATGTTTTATAAACAAGTGAAACTCAAAAGTATTTATAAATTTATAAACGATGTTATAAATAAAGGAAAAAGATATCAGTTGATAAATTAGGAATATAATTTCACAGTGTGAATTTACATCGAGATATGGAAATCGGTATTGGAAATAATAGTGGATTTTATTTTTGAAATGTGAGAATTGTTAGGGAATCGAAATGAAATCGATGTGTTATGAATCGAGAGGGATTTATAAATCTAAATTGGTTATTGGAATTTTGAAAATAGATTTTTATCAAGAAGTTAAGTTTGTTTTAAAAGGAGAATTTTATTTATTAAACTACGTAATTTAAAGCTGTTTTAGTATTAAAATACTTTGAAAATGGATTTTTCAAATATCTATATTAATTGAAATAAATTCTAATTTTTATTATTAGCTTTGTAAATCAATTAGTTTCATTTAAAAATGAGTTATTGATATTTAATTTAAAGAGTTTCGATATTTTAAATAATTACTAAAATGTGTTTTAAAAATAAATTATTTTTCTTTAAAAATACTTATCATATATATAAAGTTTTGAAATGATTGAATTTATATATAAATCCTCTCGAGATTTGTATATGGGGTTTATTTAACGAATATGGTTTTTATAAGAGAAATCTTATAACAGAATTTTGGAAACTTAAGGAATTTTCGAAATGGTTAGATAAGTGAACTTAAAAAAATGAATATGAATTCATAAAATAAGATATAAATTGGTGAATGAGATTATAAATAAGTAAAATCGATTTTAGAAATTGTAGAAGGGATTACGAAAATTCCAGCGATTTATGAAATGAAATATAATGAGTTGTGACTTTACAAAAAGGGTTGTAAACCGTTTTATGAAGTTGGAATAATGGGAGATTTCCTCTTTTGTGAGTTAGCTATAATATCGATAAGATATAAATATTTCCTAAGTGTTGAGAAGTAAGTGATTTTGGAAAATATATTTATAAATATTTTTTAAGTATTGGAATAAAATGATTTGGGAATGTTTTGATTATAGGAAGGTTATACAGAAATATTTCTAAGTGTTGTTATGGTTTGAAATTATCCCTTTAAGGATATAAGGTTTTGAAATTGTTTTCAAACATTAGAATACTGAAAGAGATTTGAATTTATATCTTTGCAAAGATATTTCAAATGAATGTTTCGAAAGATTTAAAAAATTGGGCGTAGTAGCTAATTATGTGTAATTTGATAGTTAAATAATTGACTATCAAATCTGGCCAAATTCGTTGATCGTTTCGAAGAGACCGGGATCGGATTTAATTTCCCAAAAACCACTTTGATCGATTTGTGCGTTATGAATTGTGATATCATAAAGATATTGAAGATAGTGATTTTAGAGATTTGATTTGTTCAGACCGAGAACAACTTGTATAGATAAATGCTATCATCTGCATCGTGGTCTGGAAGGAGCGGTTAGCATTCCAAGTATGAATACTATTCTTAAGGTAATACGTAGCCTCAAGCCTCATCAATCGGGAATGACTAAAACAGGGGAGATGCGGTAGGGTTAAGTGGGTTGCACCCAAGTAAGGTACATTATCACTTTTCTAGATACCCTCGGATATATTATAATTATGGATATGGTTGTGCATGAAAAGAGAGCGTTCAATAGGGTGGGAACACCCAGGATGATAACATATTCGGTACTGTCCAGTAAGGGATAGGCCGGTCCTGTGTTGGCAGTGATCGTTAGGTATAATTTCGGTACATTTTTCTAGAGGTGTACTGTGATGGACGGTACCTTAGTAGTCCAGTCATCGTATGGAATCCAATATCCACTACTAGCTTGTACGGTTTTAGTTGTATACCAAATATGCTTAAAAGTGAGATGCAAGCATTTCAGCTATTTTATATTTTATTTTCTATAGGCACTATTATAACATCGAATGATTTTGATATAAAAATTTTTGGTTATCATAATGTAAAAACCCATCGTATATATGTGTGATGTGGTCTTACGAGATACCTTTATTTTCAAAGGATTTTGATATCAGTGATAATTCAAATTGAGTGTGTTTTCTCTTGCTGGTTTTTCATACCGACTCGGGTGTTATTTCATTATAATACTTGGGTCAAACTAAGTATTATAGATTCATTTTAGGTTTCTATGGAGCTTAGGAGACGAGTTGGAGGATCATCAGGCATATTATACGTACTCAGTTATTTCCACTATGTGAGTCATGCAGTATATTCAGTATTTGTGAGGACAAGTTACTATTACTGTCCAGATTGATTGTTGATTGATGTACTATGATAATTGTGTGTATATTAACAGCTACATATTCTTTTGTATAAAACTCCTTTATTATCTATAATGCATTGTTTCGCTACAATTTGTGAGATTCTATGTGTTGTTTCTATTTTCTTCTATTTTTTTCTTCTTTACCCCGACGATTGGTATTTTTGGCACTTGAACATTTGGCATGTTATATAGTGAACGTATTGATGTTGATTTCCGAGGTAGAAAATCCGAGTTCGTTATAGGGTTTTAGCCTCGAGCCCAAATTACAACCCCCTAATCCTCTCATCTTTCATTCATTCACCACTTACTCAAATAATAAAGAAAAAGAAAAATTAAAGCAGGCTATACTTTCAATGTGGAGGAAGAAGACAAACTAAAACGAAAGGAATATTCATACATAAGAAAAAATAAACCTTTTAATCAACCTCTAAATAAACAAAGGCTAGTAATTCTTTCTCTAAAAACCTTCTAAACCCATATGGGTTTTAGCGACCCACCTTTTTAGATGGTTTAAGTCAATAATTAACCACATATGTCAACTCAAACCATTCAAAAGGGAGGATTAGTAATGGGGCAAATAAGAAAATAAGAAAAAGAAGAAAAACGAAACACAAAATCTCACAGTGGAATGACAAAATATAATAATCAAATAAATAGTTCATGAAACTGTTTTATAATATACATTTGATTATAAAATTTTTACAAAAATCAGAGTACAAACAATGAAATATTAATAATGATGCAGCAAAAAATTTCTAATAATATAATATATACCAAACTTTGTCTTTGTCCACCAAAAATAAAGTCTTCAACACTGAAAAGCTCATGCTGACATGAGCATAATGAAAAGACAAAACACTCGAGTTAGAACTAAAAGATCTTATGCAAGTTAAATCAACAATAAATAAATATAAGTGTAATGGCTTTAGAGATGTTTACGAGATTTTACATCTCCTATCTAGTATATAACGTGCGTGCAATAAATTAAGAGATGTTTCGGGATTTCCATCTCCTAAGGATCTGTTATACTATTTATACATAGTAATATACACTAAATATGTAGTGTCTATCAGTAAAGTAAAGTATTAAAATGGCGTTAAGGCATTACCCATATCCCCCTTAACATATTTTTATAAATGTCATAGTCTATACAGTATTGTGTACTCCACCAAAATGGTGGGCTATCAGGGAGCACTCCATAGGTACGACACAAACCAAAATCGTAGTGGGCTTGATAAGGCATATAACAAGGCACGTGAGACAATGCATATGGTAGGATTATACCATTTTGCATACCCAGACTGGTGGTAACGCATAGCAGCACTACCACCCACCTCGAAACACACTAACATAATCAAATCAAGGGTGGCCACCAATAAATCACAAAGTAACAGATATGGTATCAAAGAAGTGTGTTTGAGAGGAGAAGCGACCTCACTTGGCCCGGGATAGCTCCTGTTTTAGTCATATCAAGCAGACCCAAGGGGGTTGGGGCTACATTCTTACTTCATACTAGTAGCGTTCGCCAAACCATCCTACTTCGTTCTGAATTCTCCACAACGTGCACAGTTGTTAAAGTGGTTTTGGAATTGGGAGAGAGTGACAATATCTGACCCCGGTCTCTTTAACAACCAAACGCTTATTTCACACCGTGGTCATTTTAAAAAAAAATTTAAATAATAAATCCAAAAAACAATATATACCTTCATATCAAGATATCCATATACCTATTCCAAAAGTATAAATATATTCATAAACACCGAGGAAAATTTCTTTCAATCAATTTCGAAAATAATTTATATACCTTTGTCAAATCATTTATAAACTTTTTGTAAATTCCAAAACAGTTTAAACTCTTTCCCTTTTCGTAAACTTTTATGCAAATTCCTTTTAACTCTTCCAAATCCCTTTATACAAGTTCTTTAATAAAACCCTTTATAAAATCCTTTAAAATATTTATAACATCTTTAAAAAACCCTTGTATAAAAATCCTTTTACAAAATTCTAAAATGTTTTACAAAAATCATTTATCTATTAAAGTTATTATAAAAGTCTATATTTATTATCTTAAATCAAAATTATATTTATTATATTAAATTAAATTTAATATATATATATATATATATATTAAAACTATATTAAATATTTTATTAAATTAAATCTTAAACTATTTAAATTATATATTTAACACTAAATAAAATTATAAGTTAAAATCTTAAATTTACATTTAAAACCATATGTTAACTTATAATTTGAAGCTTTACCAAATATAAATTTTACATAAAATCATTAAATAAAATTAAAAAAATCAAATTTATAAATCAAGCATACTTTACTATTTAGAAAATAACTTAAAAACCGACTAATGGTGTCCGTATATAATTTTCTATCCTTTGGTCAAGTGATATGGTATATATCATTTCAACCCCAAAATAGTTAAATTTTCCGGGTATATATCATTTCAACCTATATCCACAAAATTCTCCAAATCAAAAAAATCGCTCGGATTAACATTTCAACCCATAACGATTTTTCCTAGCCTAAGATCGGTCGAGTATGTATCATTTCAATCTATAGTGATTTTTCCTAACAAAAACTAAGGGAACTTGTAGTGTGATCAACATATATAATGAACATAACATCTAATCATCCAAAATGTCTACTAATAAACATCCATCACAATCGACATCCAAATCAGTCAATCAGTCATAATAATTAACTTGTTATCAATATCAGGTATCAATTTAATTTTAATATAAATTTAAATGACAATTTAATTCAATATAAATTCAAATTAAATTTAAATGACAATTTAAATTACCAAACAGCGGTCAATAAATTTCTTATCACATCATAGACTTAATTCAACTACCACAAGAAGGTCTAGTATTTCGTGAATGGGTTAAATCACTCGCCTTTGATTTCTAGTCGATTTAAAATCTAAATAAAGCCCAAAATTTGAACAGTCTCAGAATGCTGCCAAACTAATTCCATATGGTTCATAATTTTGATATGATCACAATGGAAGAAACTGCCTCGAAATTCGAGCTCGTATAAAAAAGTTGTTAGCATAAGAAGTTTGAAATTTTTTAAATTTTAATTAAAAATAAAACAAAGGGTAATTAAGTAATTACCATCATCTTGTAAACCCTAGTTCAACATGCATACACAATCAAGCTATAGCCGCCATCGATCATCACCAGACCCCACGACCTACATGCCTCGGACCACTGATCTGACGCCACCTTCGTGTTCGCTTAGACCAGGCGCTCCATCTTGACCCCACGCAACCTGCCGCGCTGCCCCCTGTTCACCGCACCGTTGCTACATACCATTGCCAATCCTAGAAATTCTAGGCATCTCTGACTCAAACTAACCCCATAGATCGATTCCATTCATCAAGCTCTAAGCCATGGTACCCTTCGATCGTCGTAAAATCAACGATCCACCGTTAAATCCAAAACCCTAGGATGGACGACGGAAACTTCTTCACTAATTTCTGGCCAAACCGAACCTCCAATTGAAAAAGAATCTAAGATCTAGACTACACTCATTGAGAGATTTTTAGTAGTATATAATTCGATAGGGTTTGCGAATTTGAATTTCGATTTGATTTTGAATTTGGGAATTAGGTTTTGATTGAAATTGAAATTGGGGTTTTGATGTTCTGACATTTGAGAAGGAGGAACAGATGAGAAATAGAAGTACATATAGAAATAAAATGAAAGGATGCTAGGGTTAGAGAAAAAATTCTATTTATATAGACAGAGGATAAGAACGAATGGACAAATCGAATTAGGTCGAAACGATAATAACGACGCGAAAAGACCATTTCATTCTCGAAATGAAAATAGGTCATCCAATATATCGAAATATAGGTTTTCAATATTTTTAAACTCAATGGAACTATTTTCACATCCTAATTCCATTGTATACAGAAGCTAGCTTTTAAAATCAGATTATATTCGTTTAAATTTTATTAATGGATTTCTACGCGTTTCGAGCCCGCACGATCAAGCGATAAACCCAATTGCTATGAAAGTAGAAATCTTATAATAATTCACTATTACAAATCCGATGAAATTAGTTTCATCGAAATCAAAGATAGTGGCCAAAAAGGCTTATTTCACATTAATTAAATTATTATTAAATTGATTTAATCACCTTTAAAATTTAAATTTAAAAGTTAACAATCTTCATCATTCTTGATTTAATAGGAATTTATAATCTTTTAAAATATAAAATTTCCATATTAAATCCAAGATTCAAATATTTCATAAACTACAACGTTCAATTACAACTATAATAAAATCGTAGTTAATTATATTTTAATTTCTCTATAAATTCTTTTATTTTGACCTACACTCTTATATTCAATCAACTATTATCCTATGAATATAATTAACATTAGCTTACATTTTCTTGCATTCACATTCTACAGTTATCGTCTTAACTCATATTGACGACAATATTTAATTATATTAAATTCTCGCTGATTTCCAAATTATTTCTAAAAATATTAAATAATGAGATGATAAATAATCAATTGTTACTTTAAGTAATTTAATCACAATTAAAAATTAATTTTTTACAAATAAAGATTATAACTACTTACCACATCACTGATTTCATATTCTATATTAACTAATTTCAATTAATTACATACAACCTCACCATTAAATACAATATTTACTTTATTTCCTTATTTACAATTATAACAAAATTAACTTTACAACTATTCTAGTTGACTAAAATTACGTTAAAATAGTTATCAATTACATTAAATCAACAATACTAAATTACATTCTAATAATCTTTTCCATTTATAAATCATAAATATTAATTTCTCCCAATATTAAATTATAAAATCTATTTTAATTTAATAGTTTTAACTATCAAAAATACAGGTTGTTACATGGGTAAGGATTATATATATTTGTGATGTTTTGAAGGATAATGAACTACTATAAATAAGTTAAATAATCATGTTTAGGTAAAGATGGTTATTTTTGATGTGATAAGGCAAAAACATGAATCAAACCATCTATAAATCATTTGAAATTTTCATATGATGTGTAAAAAGGATAATATGAAGATGATTTTTAATTCCATGATTTTCTAAAATTATTCGAAAATATATTAAATTCCTAAGTTAAAAAGGCATAAATTCAAGAAACTACTTATTAATATTAAAAATAATTATTTTGGCCTAAATTTTCTAAAGAGGATAAAATAAGATAATTCCGACCTTCGATTAATATTTGGATTTTTCCCATGAATTTTCTAATTATTGTGAATTAGTTAGCAATGGATAGAGTTAATTACTGATGCATGATCAGTCAATTAATTAAGAAAGTAATCAAAAAATTCTTAAAAGAAAACTATTAATTCTTTGCTAAATTAATGATAAGTCGACATGTATGCGAGTTAGGTGAAAAGTAGTTCCTTTGTTTGGGAATAAAACATGGCTATTATCAACTTGCGATAGCTAATGAAAGCTCAACCTACGATAGCTAATAGAGATGTCAACCAGCAATAGCTAAGTCAAGGTCAACAACTGAAAGCTCTTATGACCATTAACCTATGATAGGTATGGTGCATCAACTTGTGATAGATCTAAGAGGTCAACATTGCTATAATCAATGATCGACTTGCGATAGCACTAGGCGGTCAGTATGCGATAGCTGATCAAAGATCAATATGCGTTGGCTAATCAAAGATCAATGTGAAATAGTCCTAGAGTGCATCAACCTGCGATAGCCTTAGAGTACATCAACTTGCGATGGACCTAGGGTATATTAATTTGTGAAAGTAAGGGAGTATTACCATGATAGTTATAGTAAACTTAACTTGCAAAATCTAGGGTAAAGTCAACATGTAATGTAAATATAAGATAGCTTATAATGTTAAGAAATTCTAAGTAACGAATGGAATTTTAGTATTATTATGGAAGCCAACATTCAAAGTGATATTTAAGAATCTCATATACATGTAATGACCATAAAGAATAGTAAGTTAAATAAAATAACTAACTTAAAGAAGGAAAACTGTGACTGGTCTTAAGTAAGCTAAGCGATGGTGGGTTGAATCATTTGAAATAATGGAAATGTAAATACGAGGCCTTAGTTGTTATAATAAATCTAAACATAGCATTGCATTTGGTAATTTAGATAAAAGGCCTTAGTGGCTGCCAAATCTTTTAGCATAATATTATATTGGGTAATATTGGTGGAAGGCATTAGTAGCAAACCCATGTTGGTTCACACGACAATGTATGGGAACTATGGAATAAGTCTTGTATATTATCTAGATGCATGTTCATAGCAATATATTAAAATGATAGTGTAAGGCTTTCGTAGCATCCAAGATTCTTTTCATGAAATTATATGAAAATGAGGGTATAAGTCTTTTTGTAACATCCCAATATATACTCACGAAAATATACGTGGGTGAGAGCATGAGGCAACCTAATTATCAATTCATGGTAAAATTGGAAGAAACTGATAAAATGCCTAAGTATTAACCTAAGCGTATTATACCATGAATAATCGATAGGACTAAGGCCTACATGGAAATTTAAAATGAACTAACTACACAAAATAGTCACAAATAGAGTGAAGGAAATCTCACACTTACGATGATCGATGACACATGTTTGATCATGATATGATGTTATTACATAGTATGATTGAATTAATGATGATTGGAATAGTGAAGGGAAAACCCATACGTGCTTTAACGGTGTGATCTCACTATATATTTGTTCGCTAAGGTAAAGTATTACTCACATCAGGCTTTTTGTCTGACCCATCTTTTTATTATTTCCTATAAATTCACAGGTACTTACTTGAATTGGCTTGGTTTGGGATTAGACAAGTAGCTTTCAGAAAAGAAGGATATAGGCTCCAAAGTTGAATCAAGAGGATATTTTATAATAAAAGTTAATTCGAAATTCCGCTATGCAAACCAGGAATTATAACTGGTTGATTGTGCATGTCGACATCCTCATATATCAGGCATGTTATTATATTTATGTTTACCACCGTATGGGAACAAAATGGGTTAATGATTATGTAATTACTTATGTAAAATAATTTTATATAATGAAATTATTTGGTTGCTCAGTTTACTTAACATTTTGAAAAAATATAATAATCTCACTTTGTAATTTGAAAATGATTCTAATGATGACTGCAGCATCGTTGGTGTTCATTTTTGGATCACAAAGTAGAGGATGTTACAACTTGGCATCGGATGTTAGGTTAGGGGACATTTATGTGAAATAAAGCCAAGTATATGTTGGATAACTAGAAAATAAACGCCTTAAGAAGGGTATGTGCCCTATTTATAAATAATACGCTTCTATTTTGATATAGATATATAGGTGGATATATCTATCCCTCTACTATAGTTTCCACTTTCTTTTGCTTCCGTTTCTTATGAATGATTGCTTACGCCAAAAGTGAGAATGGATATGCGAAGTGACATTTTACTTTAGGGGGAGGAACTCATTGTACTCAAACAAACGATTAAGGAGGGGTGGTAGCCCTAGAAGTTCATGCTGAAGTTAGTAATAAAATGCTTCCCCCGGCTATAGGAAATATGGGTATGAATGCACTTTTTCAACATTTCATAGCAAATTTGGTACAGTAGGCCCAAAATGAACTTAGAGCTCTGGTGTAACCAGTCAGGGAAGACTTTGCTAAGTTAAATAAGAATTTTAGAAGCTAGGGAGGAGAATGTTTAATGGCATAAAACTGGTGTTGCATGCCTATGATTGGTTATTGATGCACGAAAAGATTTTTGAGGACTTGGAACTAACAAATGCAAAGAAGGTGAAGTTGGTATCTAGGTTGTTCAAAGGGTCGACGAGTGTCGAGTGGAGGATAGTGAGAGCAGAGATTCCTAAGAAAGAAATTACGGTTTAAGGATATGTTTAAAAAACAATATATTCTTGGATCGAAGCTGTCAGCGATGTTCCAAGAGTTTATTTAGCTGTAATAAAGAATTTTGATTATTTCGAAGTATGTGTAGAGTTTAATATATTGTCCAAGTATGCAACTAATTTGATTAGGACTTAGAGAAAGTAGGTAGAGAAATTTATCCTGGGATTAAGACCGAGATTGAATGACAAAAATTGGATCATCTACACTTCCATTCAACAAAGTAGTATATAAAGCGAGGAGGTATGAATTGATGTATGCTGGAAAATGGAATGTGTGGAAGAAGGCTTAGACTGAGAAGGAAAAGAAATTTGCTCCATATTAGAAAGGCTAACAACATAAAGGAAAGGTTTAAGGTAGTGGAGAATGGAAAAATGTTGCTGACCTGACCTACTATCACCAAAATCGGAGGGAGCATTATGAAAACAAGTGTCCAAAGTCGGTTGAAGTGGTAAGGTTAAAGTTTTGTCTATGACAAGCGCGAGCACAAGAAGAAAGATTATCCCAACTTAATGCGGTTGAAGGTTTTTTGCTTTGGATGGACCAACGTTTGGTTCGACGGTAGAAAAGAAGTAGAAGAGAGTTTTGCTAGGAGGTATGATCTCGATTCCAATACTTCAGTTAGAGTTTTTTGATATAGGTGCTACACATGATTTCAAATCAAATGACATAGTAGAAAGGTTAGAGTTAGACATAACCTATTTAGTCATGTCTTTATGTGTGGTTATTCTGATTGGTGGGTATGCTTTTCTTGGCATAAGGTATACCGACCTTGTGTTTTATTCATGTGGCCATCTGTTTATTTATATCTCATACATGCTCGACTTTATTGTGTGCGATGGAGGTACATGAGGATTACGAATGAACTTCATTATATTAGATGTAATGGATGAAAAGTTAGGATTGACATTGTGTTTGATGGAGGTACATGTGGATGAGATTGGTAGAGTCTGGGAAATTTGGGAATTTAAAAATGTTTTCAAATAGGCAACCAACTTACTTCAAAGAAGACTGATTGGATTCCGAATAGACTTATTACCGAGGGCACAACCTATTAGCAGACCACCTAGCAAAATATTGCCCAAAGTGGTGGTGGAATTGAAGAAGTAGTTGGTGGAACTTGAACATAAATGTTTCATTAGGCCGAGTAGTTCGCCATGGGGAGCATCTGCAGTATTCGTATAGAAGTCATATCGATTACTATAGATGTGTATTGATTACCAGAGTTGAATCAAGTAATAGCAATGAATCATTATCCATTTCTTAGGATGTACAACTTCTTTGATCAGTAGAGTGAAGCTTGAGAATTCTCATAGCTAGTAAGAGGTTTCCATCAATTGAGTGTAGCTGAAGATATTGTTCCATTGACCATGTTTAGAAGTAGATACGGTTCATATGAGTTGTTAGTGATGTTGTTTGGACCAACAAACGCCCAACATTATTTATCGACCATACGAACCAAATCTTTCATGATTAGTTGGACAGATTTGTATTAGTCTTCATTGATGATATATTTATATATTCTAAGAATAAGGGAGACCATAAAATCCATTGTAGATTGGTATTGGGGATGCTGAGACAACATAAGTTGAAGGCAAAGTTTTCTAAGTGTCATTTTGGAAACAGAAAGTGAATTTTTTTAAATGTGGTATCAGAGAATGGATTGATGGTGGATCCATCGAAGATAGAAACAATTAATCGTTGAAAGAAACCGTAGATGGTCATGGAGATAAGAAGCTTCTTGGGTTTTGCTAGATATTACCACAAATTAATTAAAGGTTTCTCATGAGTAGCAGCACACTTGACTAAGTTAACTAAGAAAAACGAGAAGTTTTTATGGACCGATAAGTTTGAAGGGTAATTATAGGGATTTAAGAAATCAATGATGAATGCTCCTGTCTTGATTGTGCCTGAAACGAATTAGGATCTGATTGTGTATATCAATGCATGTGAAATAGGGTTGGGAGTAGTGTTGATGTAAAAAGACCGAATGATAGCTTACGCATCAATGCAGTTGAGACTGCATGAAGTTAGATAACCGACTCATAATTTAGAGTTGGTAGCGGTAGTATTTGTACTAAAGCTTTGGAGACATTGTCTTTTGGGAGAGCAGTTCATGTTGTATGCTAATCGATAGTCCCTTTTAGTATTTATTCCCTTAAAAATACTTGAAGATGAGGCAACATAGATGGCTATAATTCTTTGTAGCATGCGACTTCGGCATAGAGTATATGTAAGGAGAAGGGAACAAGGTTGTAGATTCTTTGAATAGAAAGAATTGAAATGGAGTGTTAGTCATGATTTAGGAATAGAGGATGTTAGAGACATTGGCGTCTTATGAGTGCATTATAAAAGAAATGTAGAACCAAACTGAGATTCGGGGATGGTAGCAAGTTTGAAAGTATATCAACCCTTGTAGACAGACTTGCTACGAGGTTAAGAGAAAATTTGTTCCTAGCTAGAAGAATTAGGCAATTATGAATGGGTGTAGATGTTAAGGAGCTAAAAGGATTTGAGATAGACTCAAAGGGATCACTTAGAAAGAAAGGAACATTCCGAATGCAAAGTCTTTAAAAGGTGGTCTTGGAAGAAAGTCATCGATATAAATTTACCAAACATCCGGGGGCACGTAGATGTATCGTGACATGGAGAGAGTATTATTTTGGGAAGGGATGAAGAAGGATGTAGGCGAATGTGTGAAGAGATATTTCACATGTCAACAGATAAAGGCTAAACATCAGAAGCCGAGTAGATTACTTCAACCTTTGGAAGTACTATCTTGGAAGTGGGATTCAGTGTGCATGGATTATATTGACGGGTTGGCTAGGTCGAGGATGGGAAATGATAACATTTGGACGATAGTCGATAGATGAACTAAGAGTGTCCATTTTATCCCAGTAAAGTCAATAAGAATGACAACTAGTTTGGTTAAAGTATACATGAAGAATGTGGTGAACTGCATGGGATTCCAAGCAGTATTGTTAGTGATAGAGACCCACTGTTCACCTGTGAGGTCTAGAGAAGTTTGTTTAATGCATTGGGAAAAGAGTTGAGCAAGAGTATGGCTTACCACCCGCAAACTGATGATCAAACAGAAAGGATAAACCATGTGCTCAAAAATTTGTTTATGTCATTTTTCTTAGATTTCAGGGGTCTTGGTAAGACCATTTGCATCTGGTAAAGTTTTCCTACAATAACAGTTATCGATCAAGTATAAAGGTCGCCTTTTTGAGGCGCTTTGTGGTAGGCCATGTAAGTCACCTGTTTTGTTAGTTAGACTAGGATATTGACTCATGTTAGGACAGGATTTGGTAAAGATTCTAATTAGAAGATAGAATCGATTTGCAAGAATGAAGGAAGAACAAACAAGGTAGAAGAGTGATGCCAACAAATGGAGAAAGGAACTTGAGTTCGCATTAGGCGACTATGTGTTTTTAAAGGTTTCTTCAATGCGAGGAGTTATGCACTTTGGGAATGCCGGGAAATTAGCACTTAATATGTAGGACCATTTCTAGTGATTGAGAGGACGATTAAACTTGCTTATCAAATCTAGTTACTAAATAGTTTGGTGGAAATGGATAATGTTATTTACATATCACATTTGTGGAAATGTATGCATGACCCAAACTCAATGATGGAACGAGTCGTAGTTGAGGACTTGTCTATAGAGTCAGATTTGACTTATGTTAGATGAATGAAGAGAATAATAGGTTATGATATGAAAGAGTTGAGAAATAAGGCTATCAAACTTGTTCATGTCTAGTGGAGTGACGATGTTGATGATTATACCTGGGGGTAGAGGATAGGATTATGAATATCTATCCTAATTTTTTTAACAAATGTATGTTTTGATGTATAGATTAGTAACAAAATTAGCATGATTTTGTGATATGATATGATTATATGTTATTACTGACACTAGTATATTATGAATGTATGTTTTGATATATAGACTAGTAGCAAAATTAGTATGATTTTGTGGTATGATATGATTATATGTTATTAATGACACTAGTACATTATGATTGATAATTTATATTGGTGGTGAACTACTGTAATAGTTTTACTGTATGTACATTGTTTTGATTACTATGGTCTTTAACCGGCCTTGTAAGAATTTAGAGATGAAATTCTTATAAAGAGAGGGGACAATAACACCCCATATTTTGAAGTGCCATAATTTGGAGAAATAAATAATAATTAATTAATCCAATTAATCTATGAAATAAATGTAAATACAAATTAATTATAAGGGGAATGAATTTAAGATGAAAATTTAGGGAAATTAATAAGAATAGGCTAGAACGAGGTTTATCCCAAGGCCCAAATTACTTACCCCATAATCATCCACCTTTTATTCATTTTCCACTTACTCAAAGAATAAAGAAAAAATAAAACTAAGGCCGACCATACTTTCAAGACGAAGAAAGAAAAAGTAAAGAAGGGAAAGAACCATTCGTTAATAAGAGAAAAAACAAAGATTTCAATCAACTCCTATTAGAAAAAAGGTGAGTAATTCTTTCTCCAAAACCTTCCCAACCACATGGGTAAGGATTTTATGTTTTGTGATGTTTTGAAGGATAATTAACTAATCCAAATAAGTTAAATAATATTTTTTTCATGTTTTGAAATTTAAAGATGATGATTTTGGATGTGTTAGGGAAAAAACATGAACCAAACCTTCTCTAAATCACTTGAAAATATGGAGATGCATTTTAATTCCATAATTTTCTGAAATTATTGGAAATATATTGAATTTCCCAAATTAAAAGTGGCTTAATTTTGAAAAATAATTACTAAAAATAATTATTCTAGCTCAAAAACTTTACATAAGGTAAAATAAGATAATTCATCCTTTTGGTGAGTTTTAGGATTTTCCTATGAATTTTTGAATTATTGTGAATTAGTTGTCAAAATAAAGAGTTAAGTACTAATGGGTAATTAGTTAATTAATTAAGAAAGTAATTAATAAATTCTTAAAAGAAAACTATTAAAGCTTTGCTAAACCAATGATAATTCCACAAGTATAGGGGTTTAAGGAAAAGTAATTCCTTTGTTTGGGAATAAAACAGTTTTCAAGTTAATTACTGAAATGCCACATCAACATGCGATAGTTATTGTCAACTCATGGTAGCTAACAAAAGCTCAACCTGTGATAGCTAATAGAGATGTCAACCAGCAATAGCTAAGCCGAAGTCAACATGCGGTAACTCTTATAACCATCAACCTACGATAACAAGGGTGCATCAACCTGCGATAGCTCTAGGTAGTCAATATGCAGTAGATAATTAATGACCAACTTACGATAGCTCTAGGAGGTCAATATGTGATAATTAATCAATGTCCAACTTTCGATAACTCTAGGCGATCAACATGCGATGATAAATTAAATCATTTGAAACAATGGAAATGTAAGCATAAGGCATTAGTGGCGACAATGTGCCCAAATGTGACATTATATTTGGAAATTTTAATGGAAGGCCTTAGTGGAAAATCCTTGTTTGTTCATGATAATGTATGGGAACGATGGTATGAGCCTTGCATAGTATCCATATGTTTATTCATGACAATATACTAGAACGATGGTGTAAGGCTTTTATAACATTCAAGTGTCTATCCAAATGTGGGTATAAGGCTTTTTGTAAAATCTTAATGTCTATTCATGAAATATATAAGGACAAGAGCATGAGGTGTTTACGGAAACCTAATTATAAATTCATGATAAAATTTGAAGGAATGGATAAAACCTTTAGGTGTTGACGTTATGTGTATAATACCGCTACAAACCGATATGAGTAAGGCCTATGTATCCATTTAAAATGAACTGGCTACAGGAACTAATTTTCAATGGTGTGAAGGAAATCTCGAACTTATATTGAATTGATGGTTCGTGTTTGATTATGATATGATGCTATTACATAGTATGATGTAATCGATGATGATTGGAATAGGAAGGAAAAACCGTTCCGTGCTTTAGAGGCATGGTATCACTATACGTTTGTTTTCTTAAGGTAAAGTGTTACCTATAATAGGCTTTATGTCTGACCCATGGGTTTATTATTTCATGAACACATGAGTATTCACTCGAGTAGGCTATGTTTATGGATTAGATGGGTAGATTTTAGTAAATACAAATAAAGAATCTAAAGACGAAGTATGAGGTTTATTTTGCAAATAAAAGTTAATTTGAAATTCCAATATGTAAAACCAAGACTTATAACTGGTTAAATGTGCTTATCGACATCCTTATATGTCAAGCATGTCATTATATTTATGTTTACCCATGCGTGAAAACCAAATGGGTTAATTCTAATATAATGACTTATGTAAAAAAATTGGTGCAAGGAAAATATTTGGCCGATCCATTTACTTAATGTTGTGAAGAAAACATATTAATCTCACTCTATCACATTAAAATGATTCTAGTAGTGATTGTAGTATCATCGATGTTCATTTTAGGGTCACAAAGTGTGGGATTTAAAGTAACCTAATATGCTCAATCAAACACCTTGTGACCAAAACCGTGGCTTCTTTAGGCTATTCTAAACTCTTCATCGATCGCCATGTTTCAAGTAATATGGCCCATCGATTCTCTCCAAAACGCACTAGTAATCCAATGTACTCAAACGAATAAAATATACATCCACACAATGATTCATAACCACAACACAACATATATATGTCATATAAAGAAATACAAACAAGAATTTAATGTTAATACAGTCCAAAACTTGTCATACAGAAAATTGATGACCAATATGGTCAAATAGTCTAAAAGGGATTAAAATCAACATTAAATCTTTTGAATTGAAATAAGTGTTAAATTTTGATCTATCATACAAAAAATTTAAAATTCAAAACTAATATAAAAACACCATTTTTTACTATATAAACCTTCATAGTAAAGTGAGAGACACAAACAACTAACCTAAGATCTGAAATGCAAAAAAATCAAGGTAATATAACCCAATCAGCCAAGGCCCAAACCCTAACATACTAATTTAAGAATTCATGATGCTACTCTGCTAATCATCCTCTATGACTTGATTTGACCTATTAAATTAAGGACTTGAGTTGCTTTTGGCTAATAAACTAATTAATGGATTTTCATATAGGTTTTGGGAACAATGGGAAATCAGTAAGGGCAGTCCCATCAAGTTAGTTCAGTACAAATTCCAAAATAGGTTAACGAGCCTAATTTGGTCGTAAGTTCATTACCTGCCAATCTATCCATAAACTCTCTAACTTCCAATGGCTATATCCCTGAACCGTAAGGAAAAAAATCTATTTGATCACTTTATGGAAAGAGGAAGAATAGTACCTTTCATTTGGAAGTGGTTTCAGACCTTAATTCAGCTCTTATCAAAAATTAGAGGGCTCGGAAGTTTTTAGGGTTGGTACATGGTGCAAAGGAGTATCCTGATGTTTTTGAATGCTTTACGGGGTTACCACCATACAAGGTGATCAGTTTCCATTAAGATCTTATGAAGCATGCTCGATAAGTTATTATGATTATTAGGAAAATGGCACCCAAAGAGCAATAAGAGGTAGAGGTGCAAGTCGATGAGTTATTTAAGATGGAATTTATTTAGAAGAGTAGTTTGAATTGGTAACATGTAACAACCCTAATTTTTCAACACCCAAAATTAGTGTCAAACTCAAGTAAATAAATTTAAACACTAATCTTAAATATTAAAAACCTGTGGTCTTTAGGTGAACAATTTAAAATACCATTTTAATCCACTTAAATTACCTCACAGGAAAATTTTACAATACAATTTTATTTAAAAAATATATAATATGCAAGAATCAACACAATGAATAAAATGCCAACAACTATGTACATATCTCATAATATAAATAGCAAACCATCACCAATTCCTCGAGATTGTAGCACACCTCTAGCTTCTGCCAATCATCACTTCCTGTCGTAACTAGTATCCTATCTTGGTCAAGTACTACTCCATATCATTAAAGTTAGTCCACCCTAATATACCAAATTCAATAAAGCTATGAACAAGATAATCACACCAAAACATGCATCCATGACTCGTTAACACAATATCGTTATAAAGTATGCATTAATTGGCCGCCAACGGTATTCTCCACAACAAATATTCTATTAATTAAGTCAGGTTCTAACTTTTACTTGGATCCCTTGTTGCAGAAATAAAGGAATATAAAGCTCTCATATTAATTAAAACTCTAGCAGTTATATCACTAACGAGAGGAATACCTTGGACTAATTGTAATGCCATTTCCCTTCGCTTTCGTTGAAGGAAGGGCCAATAAATTGGGAACAACGTTCATGCATTCATAAAAAGTTTTATCCTTAACTGGAATGGATAATTCTTCTTGACATGCCTAAACAATCAGAGCATTTCTTCCTAATTAAGCAACCCCTAAAAAGATTTCTCCTTGCAACTATAACTAGTGGGTTCCCATTTTCTATTCTTTGGATCATCTTTGTTTTCCAATTGATTCATTCCCTTGTTCTCTTGGAACTTCCTCTTTCCACCCTTTGCAGCTTAGCATCATCCTTAGAAATAAAAACTTGCTTTGGTTTCAAAAACTTCCTTGCCTCAAAGTCATCTCAATAATCTTTTCAAACCACTCATCTATGTGGTTCACCAAACACTTTTTCAAAAAGACATTCAGGCCAGTAGTAAACTTCTCATTTTTCTTCAAAAGAGCTTCAATGAAAGATATCCCACCCATTCAATAAAATGATGAACTCAACCACATATTCCATTATTGTCATTGCTCCATGTTTCAAATCGACAAACATTTAAATTGGTTAGAATTATGGGCAGTAGTTTTAATATGTCTTCAATGGGAGCCTTAAAATGATCTCAAGTGGATTGATCCTTAAGGGGGTCAGCCTTAATAGCATTCCATCGCCTCATAATTAGACAATGAATTTTCCATGAGGATAACTTCCACTTCTAAGCATCCTACCATTCTAAATTATCGAAAGCCCACTCATGTGTTCCAACCAATTCTACACCTCCATAACCTATTCGATTCCCATGAACAGATTCCCTACAAGGATGGAGTAATCTTCGTTCAAATTTGCAGAATCATCTCATCGCGCTTGCACTTTCCTACCACTACCAACATTATGAGCAACTACTCCGTTGGCATTCTACATCACAATCATCATCATTTATGTGAACATAGCTTGTATATCGAGGTTCATGTCTGCCCATTACCGTTCCTCTGGCTATTGACTTCCTTGTTGTATTCCTTGTTTGCTTGCTCAACCTTACAGTCTATACAAAAATGACCATTCAATATAAAAACATCATAATATTTACTATTTATTTTAAAATAAAATAAAAAATCAGTGCGCTTCCTCATACGATGTTTAATCCATTATGGGGAATGTTTCTTGCCTTATGCGTAATGAATCAAACTCAAAGAAAGCCAATTGGTTGCTAAAACGAGGTCTAATACCAACCATGACACCCCTCCACCTCTAGTACCTATATAAAGTAAATCTGGCCTTGTAAGGTACTCGATCGATAGAGGGTAGGTATGTTATGGCTGGCCAAACAAGACCTGATAACTAGTTATGTATCTCGTAGTACATCGATGAAACACAATAAAGAATATAGATATAAAATATGCTCGATAGTAGTATGATCAAATGAAAACAACACCATCATATATCAAGGTTCATAAGACCATACATCAAAATAGATATGATTCAATATATCCTAAGTACATCGGTGACTATGTAAATGAAAACGGTCTCTATGTAATAGCTAAGTGCTGATAACATATAGTATTGTATGATTGAATATAATAGTAGCTCCAAATATTAATATGAAAAAACCATAAGTTTCTTGCTCATCCTCTACAAAGCTCCATGCACTATTACCATACACATTCCTTGATCTACTCATAAAGGATACCAAGAGTTTTAAGAAAAACATACAAACAAATAATCTTGGATCAAAAATAGTTTAGTATGAGTGATTTATATGTATAAAATTATATACAAACTTGATGTATCATAATGTAAGAGCTATATGGTATGAGAAACTATGCCTCATCCATCCTTTCATCCAACAATTAGCACATATAATCTACAATAATAAGTGACATTATTTGAAAAATTATACTATCTATAGTCTATTAAATAAGGTGTCATAAAGGTAGTAGACTCCAAAATATTGAACTTAACAAAGAAATCCATAGCTTCCATTAATCAAGCATCTTTTATCTTTATAGAGGCTCTGGATATTTAAGACACATTATTTGGTACATTGATAAAACTACTATATAATCAAACAAGTTGATGGAACTAATTCATTGTGCCACCATCATCGACAACCTATATGTATGCTAATGAGCATTCCCACCCAATAAAGGTATCCTCTGGTACTCATCCTAAGGCCTTCTTCAAACCCACTTATCACATATGTACCTATATTAGAATCCCTCTAGTTTCACTCCATAAGTCACCTCCATAATAGAACTTGCTTATTTGGTCGACATCATATGCTCCACACATTTGATCCTTGCATATTACCAGTCGATCGGTACCAGTTAGTCTTCCCCATTTCCTAGCCTTGGTAAGCTTTCGTTATTTATTTTCCTCAACCTTAAATTCCCTTGATTTAGCCTCTAATACTAGTTGACTATCGATTAGTACCAATCCATATCAATCGGAACCAGTCGATACCCAATACTAGTATTATATAAATTGGCTGTCCACCTAGAAACAACATTGATTAGTTTCAAAGTCCAAAGCCAATCTACTATGTCACTCCATGATATGAACTCCATCCCTTATGTATATATCACTAGGTTTCCCATTATTACCACTCCACACACATATGTAAGAGTTCTACCTCCATAGGACCAACGTATGTAACCTTGGACTCTCAAATTTGGTGTAATTTTCACTCAAATCATACTTGTAAACAAGACATACAACAACATAATAATCAAGCATATCATAACATTAAACATCATTCAAATACTTCAACAAACCGTACATATATGATTCAAACACAAGTTCCGAGCAATATCTAATTCTTAAAATATCATTTAAAGTTCATTTTTAAAGCTTGAAAACCATCAAAAATAAGGGTTTGAGTAGAAAAATGAATCTAATTAAAACATATACTAAAACATAAATGAGCAAAAGGCCATAGACAACTCACTAAATAATGACAAAGTCACCTGAAAAGCTGGGAATATCCTCAAATCTAAAAGCTACAATAATGACATACCAAAATCTCATCCCAAATACTGATGCTTGGTAAATCTTTCTTTAGGTCTCTAATTCTTAACTTATGATTTTCATTCAAAATGTCATGTTTTTAGTTAATTCTGATTGAAGAAAATATAGTGGAGGTTTAGGGTTTTTTTACATATGAAAATAACAAAGACAATGGCTGCTCTAACCCAACTGTAGGCTCTAATCCTAAGATTAACTTTTGTCCATTGGTTTTGAGCTTTTGGACAAAACTATAAAATCTGCCTGAAATGTCAGCTTGGGCTGAGAGCCTAAAGCATAGGTAAATTTCAAATGGCTAGGCTAAATTAGTATTATAATCACTCTACAGAAAGGGAATCAACTTATTCTTTAACCTGCAATAAGAATTAATCCCTACTTTACCTTTTATCAAAATTTATCACCAAATAATGTTGCTTTCTAAAATATCATACAATTTTATCTAAAATCCAAAAATGTTAAATTATACATCTTTGTGGAGTTTTAGCTTGAAATATAACTATTTGGTCATGTAAATTTCCATAAAATATACATAAAAGGGTGTGTCCTTACACCTATTCCATGGGGAGTTGATAGTGATATCACTCTTATGGAATAGCGAGACTATGATTATATAGAGGAATGAAATGGTAGGAAGGATGGATGAATAAGATGGCAGGAAGGATATGTCAGGCTATGTTTTTTACTCTTGGCAAGGGAATGAGATGGTAGGAAGGCTATGCCATGATATTGTCCTTCAGACTATGTAAGGAAATGAGATGGTAGGAAGACTATGTTAGGCTATGTTTTTAACTATTAGCATAGGCTCAATTTCTTAAAGGTTAAAGTTGTAGTTTATAGTAGATTTTTCGACTACCAAAGCCGAAGTAATGTCGATTTTGGAAGTAACTAAGGAGGGTCGCAGCTTTTGAATGATTTATTAGTGTTGTTAAAGATAGTAGATTTATTTTCAAATTGTCAAAGTTTCAGCCACTTATTTAAAATCAAGCTTATAGCTCTTGTACAAAGCACATTTATGTTAGGTGGTTATTTCTTATGTTTTGGAGAAGGAACGAAGTAAGATTAAGTTGAAAAAAAGTCATACTAAGGACAATAGTGTTAAAATGATGGAAATGTCACTTTCTAAAGACAAGTTTCAGCACTGTTCTAAATTAGTTAGGTTATTATAATTCACTTAGCACCTAGGGAACTAACCTAACAACTTCTTGTTTATTATTGATATTATGAAAGGTATGTATATCTGAATTATGGTGGGATGTTGAATTTTTGCAATGCAAATATGTGCAATTTGTATTCCATGTTGTAAAGAATTTCAAATGATCCAAAATGAAACAGATTGGAGGTGACTTGGAGCTATGTAATGAACGTTACAACCATTTGAAGATTAGAGAAAAATTACGCTCATGTGTAGATATTTGGAAGGGGAAAGCAGATGTCTAATTAATCGACCTTCCTCATAAACTAGTCAGTAGATCATAATGTTGAGGCATCATACCACCTAATTTGTATATCTAGTCGATAACCCTCTATAATTGATTTATCGGTTATTGCTTTGCAAGCATCGTTGTGGTGCATTTAGAGCAGTGTTTTGGGACAATGCTTATCCAATAAATGGTGCAGTTCAGTAGGGCTTATCCAATGTTTCCATAAAACTAAAGACTATATATAGCCTTTATCAATTGGTAAATGAGTGATTTCCATATATAATCAAATTAAAAAAACTATTTTGTTTCTTTTCGGGACTCACTTCTATTAAGTTCACATTATAGTTCCTTATTAGTATTAGTGGTTAGGGATATTCTCCACCCATTAGTAACCTCTAATTTGACTTTGCATCCTCTATATTAGTAAAAAACATATTGGTGGGTTTTCCACTAATATAGGTCAATCTGACTAAATAATGGTAAATTTTTATGTCTCTCATTTATTTTTATTTATGTTGGTAGATTTGGTAACTAGATAAAAAAAATTGTTGTTGGTTTTTAATTAACATTCTTGATTCTAAGTTTCCTTGATGATTGATAAATTCCACTACATACTCAATTCCTGAAATTTTGAAATGGTTTTGACATTGCATGAAAATAAAAAAAATAGATGTTATTTTATAAATTCGAAAAACTTTTGACGCAAGCCTAATTCTTTTTTGATTGTCGTTGTTTCTCTTTGCTACTCACCCTTAAAATGATGCTTTGGCTACATTCAACTAGAACCTTCTATTTCCCGGGTTACTTTGGTAACCCAGGAGGTTAGTTACTTATCTAACATAAGTTGGCAACCATATTATTTAGCATTATGACATATATTTCATTTTTATTCTCCTTCCAACCTCTATATACACACTATAATTCATCTCTATTTCTATCAAGAAAACTTCTGTACGCCATTTGCTTCATAATTTTATTCATTTGGAGAAAAATTATAACGTTGAAAGGACAGAAAGAATTTTGAATATAATGATAATTCTCCTCCTATGTGACAATCACAATGATACTCTCAATTGTATTCTATATCTAAACAATATATTCAATAATCTTCACCGCCACATTCTCAGCAACATTCTTAGTAATACTTATTGAATTTATATCAAGTCAATCATTCCAACGAAAGTCAAAGTTCAATCTTCACCACTCATACTCGAATTGCATATGTTAATCCCAAGTAAACTAAACCATGTGAAAAACTCTATAGGAATTTGGGTAGTCTATTTGACTCCATGGATAGTGTTATTCGCCAGCTTTCATTTAATTATATAGATTGCTAAAAAGATGATAATGCATGACATAGATACTCTACTCATGGGTAAAGACCAATAGTAGAAGAATAATGATATTGGTGGAATAAACATGAAGCATTATTTTTCAATAATAGTGAATTTAACAAAAGGGGAAGGATCATAGAAGATGGAAAAATGATGATCGGGTAAAGCTAGCACAATGTTGGGTTGAGTTTTTGAGGGTTCACTATAATGGTAAATCCTAAAGTGAATTTACATTTTGGTAGAATGTATGCAATGTATTCAATAGCCATCAATGTTATAATCCCTCAAGATCTATTGATTTATTATAAAATCAATAGAAAAGGTTAAAAATCACTTTTCGAAAATGGAATGGAATCCAATCTTCATTTTTAAAAAGATGGAAAGTGGGATAAAAAATTCCGATTTGGTAGCAGTCTTGCATTGTTAAAATGTTACATTCTTATTTCAGGAAAATAGTGTCAATGACAAAATTTCTCAGCATTTTAGGCTTAAGGGCCGGCCTTCAGTATTTTAGCATGAAGGACAACTTAATTTCAATTCGAAGGCAGGACAAGAAATTAGTGACCAGGACAAACACGCAAATGAGTCTGGAGTGGTGTTGAGCTTAGGCGGCGTTGTCGACGAGGGCGGTTGCTGCAATGACACTGGCGGCGAGGGTGGATGGTTCGATGGTGGATGGAAATGATTAGGGTATTAAAGTAGCTCGATTTGAAGTCATCTAGCGATGGAAAATTGATGGCATTGGTGGCAGGGATGCCATTATAAAGTAGTGTTTTAGAAGAAATAACAATTCGAGGAAGAAGTAGAGGAAGAAGAAGAGCAAGCCACAAAAGAATTAGGTGTGAAGAAGCGGTATCAGATATTAGGTAGTAGTTTTCTAGTTTGTTGTTATCATTTTTGAAAATATTTGTTATTTGTGAGTTTGTGATTTTTGTTGTATAACAAAATTATTATACTGTAATAAATTCACATTTTGAAGAGAACATTTTTTAATTGTTATTTTGTTTTTTTGCATTCATATTGATTTGATTATAATATATTGCTATGTTAATTTTAGTGAGGATCAGGTTTTAGGTATCACTTTTGATTTTTCTAAGTATCATTTTTAAAATAATGTAGTGTGGAAGTTTTTTTCACTGTTTTACTTGTTTGATTGTATAAAAAAATGAAGTTGTTACATAGTAAATATGATGATCATTGAGTTGCATTAGTGTTTCATTAGTATCAAATATTTAATGAATTTTGCTTGAGTAACAGTTTTACTATCGATTTGAGGATCAGTCTTTAGGTATTATTTTTAGTGACAGTAGGTATCATTTTTGTAAAAAAATGTTTTATTTTTTACCTGGAGATGAATTGATGTCGTGCTCGCCATTGTGTACACTACCTTACTTAAATGGCACCCTTGCTTATGCCAGATTGGAGCCACTCGATCTGTCTTACATCAGAGAATGGAGATGCTTGAGTCAAAATATCGTTATATGAGATAACGATGCAATTTCATGAGCTAGATAGATGTTGATTCTGGATAGTCTATTTATGCTTTAAATATGATGATGAGCTGATTATTTACCAGGATGATGGTTATGATTGAAATTCTTATTCAAGAATGAACTATAAACTTAGATAATGGTGATTGAATTTGATAAATTTGAGAACCTAGGAGATTATAGGCGGTTCATTTGAGTATCAACTGTTAGGTATCAGTTTTAGTTGTCATTAGCATTTTTTAGGTATTAGTTTTTAGTTACCGGTAGCAATTTTTAGGTGTCAGTTTTAAGTTACGAGTTATCAGTAGCATGTGATGACGAGGGTGGTAGTGCAAGTGATGGCGGTGGGTGGTGGTGTGATGAGTAGTGGTTGTTTTCCATTGTGGCAAAATATTGAGGTTGCATCTTTGAGGCTAAAAAATATAAAAAAATTTCCTTTATACAAAAAACCCCTTCTTATTTTATGAATGTAAAACATCGATATTTATTTTATAGATTAAATGGACGATCTTATGCAGTCGATAATAAGGAGTTGCTTTAAACCATTTACACGCCTGCATTACCTTAGTACAAAGGACAAATGAAGCAATGTGAACAAGGATCACACAGCTATTTTTTCGTACTAATGAATATGAATGTAGATTCACGCCTTAGAAAATCTTATTCATATAATAGCACTCCATTTTTCTTAAGTCTTGTTAAAATGGTGCCAGACAAGCAACGATGGAAGAATACCATCAATTATAACTAACAAGTAGATGGTTGTATAGACCTTGGTCACAAAGGTTGGCTTGTGCTTCTAAATCTTCAACCTCTTCAACCCTTATCTTCAAAATCTCCAACCTTTTCAACCCTTATTATTAATCTTTTGAATTTTTAAGCAGTTTCATGGTAGTTTTGTAATTGAAATTTTTGTTTGCCCCTTTCCTCCTTGACAATCATATTATACAAAATAATACAACAATGCATTATATTTGACGTAACATTCTTGATTAAAGACAAGCATAGGGCTTTAAGTGAAATAGACGTTCATTTCATTTAATCTCTTGAGTACACATTAAATATATTTAGGACATAAATATTCATTAGTGAAACTTATAGATGTAAGGGTCATTTAACACCCTACGTTAAATTACAATTATATATGCAAATAATTTAATTTAGTTATATACGTTTGAAACTTTAAAACAAATAAATGTTTGTAAATGGGGCAACTAGTTAATATTATTTGGAATAAATATATATCTGTGTAACAAATAAATTAGAGAGAGAAATTATATAAAATCAATTAATAGGGAAGATTAATTGGCCGTGTTTGCTTAAAAGGGAAATTAATATTCAACTAATTAGTAGAGGTGATTAATTGACATGAACTGGTAAGAAAGAGAACATATATTATAGTAACTAATTGATATGATTTGAAATATATATGTTAGTGCAAGAGAATAAAATGTAAGAAGAGTAATTTGTGCAAGTAATTAATTGTCAATTAATAAACATGGAGACTTATGGTAACATATATAATTAAAATTGTGATTCAAAATTCAATTGTAGAGTATATGCATGCAATAATTATGGGAATAAAATAAATTAATATGCATATATGTGACGAATTAATACGGTGTTGATTGGCATATTAATTTGGTAAGAAATCACAGTGCAGGTAGGGATTAATTGGATAGCAAATTAATTCTAGGTATATATGAAATCTACTAATTGGGTGATTAATAGGGGAATCTTATTTAAAAGAAATATCACATTAAAAATATATGTTTCCATAGATTGCGAGAGAAAAAGGGAAAGTGATTTATGAAAAGATTGTTGGAGAATCAATTTGAAATAAAAACAAACGTAGAAGAAAACATATTAATTTAATGTTCATAGACTGAGTGTATGCTTTAGATTATAGGGTTTTATATCTAATGGTTAGCATTGATTTGAACTACTATAAATGTAGGTGCAGAGCCTCATTTTATTCTCATTATTTTTCTCTTGCCTACAGAAGCTCTTCCATTTTTCTATCTCTTCTACACTTTCTTATTAACAAAATTTTAGATCTAATTCACACGAATTTAGATCTAAATAGAAAGAGAATAGAATTAATTAGGGAATTAGGCATTGGTTCAAATCAGAAGGCTATGTCAAAGGTAAAACCCTAGATCTGAGTTTTAATTGAAATTTCTAATCTACATCTCTTCCGTTTGTCTTTCTAATATTACAGGTCTATAAATATATCATTTGTAATTCCAAATAGAGATTACAAGGGAGGTAAATATAGATGTTAGGGATAGATCTAAAATAAAAACAGGGAGATTTGGAAGCTAGCAATGTGAGTGGATTTAATTATATTCTTTTACATTTATAATATATTATCGTTGAATTTCCATTAGAAAATTTATTCCAGTAATTAATTTTATTAATTAGTTATGCAAACCATGTTTTTATAAGAGAACTTATATTAGGCTAGACAGTTAGAAAAAGGCGGAAGCCTAAAAGTAAGAAATTTGCAGCTATTTACATCTATATAAAGTTATAATTTAGCCTAAATACTAGTTTCTTTTATTCCCTTTTTACGCGAATAATATAGTTAGAAAGAGAATTCACGATTACGGATTAAAATGCTAGACTTTATGAAATTAGATGTAAAATAAGAAAATTGGAATAAAGTTAGAAAAATGGAATTTTGCAATAAGTTATGCTAAAATGGGAATAATAATCTAATAATTTGATTTGGATGTAAGTAATAAATTAATTGGTTGCTTTAGAAAATAGGATACGTTTCTATAATTTAATATTTAAAAAATGACGATGAACGTGACCGTGAAAATAAAAGAAAGAAAAAGGAAACTAGTGTAAAATAGAGAAACCACTATATTTCACACTAGCCCAAATTATAAAGAAATACCTTCCAGTTACAAATTATTATTTATAACCTTATTTGATATTAAAATGTGGAAATGGATTTTTAGTATATTTTTCATAACCAACCAAATAAAATAGAATTACTTCCTAGAATAGAAGAAAATCAAGTAAAGTATGAAATGAAACAAGTAAATTATTAGATAAGCATTTGAAGCTATAAACAATGATGAACCTAGATTTGCATTTACTGCGCAGACTATATATAAAGACAGTTATTATGATAAATGAGTTATATAATAAAAGAGAACTAAAAATAATCTATATCATAATAAAAGAAGACAGACTAGAATAGAAGAGAAGCACTAGTAGTTATATATAGATTATAAAGAAAGATAAAAGAGATTGTTACAAGTACAATTATAACATGGGTTATGATTAAGAAAAAAAAGAACGGAATGACTTATTTTGAGACTTAGAATAAATAAGCAATGATAGCAAAGACAAAAGAGAAGCTTATTTAAGCAACTTATATTGAGTCAATAAGCAAATACAGCAGAGATAGTAGAAGATGCTCATTTAATAAACTTAAGAATTAAATTGATTTAATAAGAAAAGCAATAGAAATGGCAATACCAATAGCTTTCACTATTAGATCAATGGTGGTCTCACAATAGCCAGAAATGAGATGAGGGCAAGAAAATGCTAACTAGGGTAAACTAGTAGCCAACAGAATAAGAAAAGTAAACTAAACACAAATTAAAAGGTTAGACTTAGGGTCTAATAAAAGAGCGAGATGCGTTTTGAGTAGCCTAAAGGATGAAGAGCCTAATGAAGTAGTTCATCACAGATTTCAGCATGGAAGAACCAGTCCAACTTAGTTATTTTAGGCTAGAATGAAGTACGAGACTTCAACATGACGTGGGGATACTCTAGGGTGGCCTTTTGGGTAAGCCTAACGAAGCTGCATCCCTAGACGCAGGTCTGCAGGTGTTCCATCAAGAGAGTATGCCTTGACTGCATTTGCATTGTAGGCCTAACAAAGCAGACCTTTATAGGCAGTCAGAAGGGCTTGGTGTTTGGAGTAGGGTATTCATATGTCCAGTACTTGCAAGTAATTTTAAGGATAGTCGCATGCGGATATCGGCCAGCATCAAGACCAAGATTGATTTCGGAAAAGACTAGAGTTAAACCTTCAGACCAATGGTTCTTTCACCATCAAGACAATGGATGAGGGGCACCGCCATTTGGATGTTAGATTGTTTGCAGTAGGGCACGACCACTTAACTCTTTAGAAGCCTTTCGGTTAGTTGAGAGGTGGCTACGTGGGGCCATAACCACGATGAAAAAGAGACAGACCAACTAGAATATCTGTATTATAAGCCTAACGGAGCAGTCCTTTACAGATATAGAAAATATCCGACTGAATTCCTGAGAAGGTAGACCTTGTTGGCGGGATTCAGATGGTAGACGGAACAATTATGTAGTACTTAATGTATGCACTGGATGGTATATTATGGATATCCGAGCACTAGCATAGACTAGTGCGGACGCGATTTACGTTTTCATAGTAAGCAGTGGAGCATCTGTATTGTAGGTCTTATGAAGTAATCCTTTACAGAGGTTGCTACGGAACGCTCGCGGAGCAAGATGATGGAGTATCTGTATTGTAGGCCTTACGAAGCAGTCCTTTATAGATATAGCTACGGAGCAAGACGATGGAGCATCTGTATTGTAGGCCTTACGAAGCAGTCCTTTATAGATGTAGTTATGGAATTCTCTCGAAGCAAGATGATGGATCCCTTTTCGAGGAGGATATAGAAGGTACTATGGGTAGTACATATGACCAATATGGTCATTGGGAATATAACTATATATATATATATATATATATATATATATATCAGTTATTAGGTTATAAACTCTAAGGAGTTGATGGGTACGATTCACGCATAGAGACGAGAGTATGATAAACCTAGTGAACCTAATATAACAGTAAATGGAAACGAAACGGTATATGTAGAATTAAGCATAATAGTGCGTAATTTATCCATTCATCAGAACTTTAGTTTTGACCCCCTCCTCATAACATCCTACAGGTTATGTAGATGGCAGAGACTTCCCAGCTTTAAGACACTTGTTTAGAAAGTGTTATTATATTGGTGAGTATTTACTTACTATTATATTTTAGTCCATTCCACTGTGAGATATTTTTTTGAGCTCGGATATATTTATCTTAGCCTATTTATAGGATACTATATTTCTAACTCGGATTACAGTGGGCTTAGGTTTTAGCCTTTTTTCAAAAAATCCGGACCCACTAGAATTCGGGTTGTAACAGGTCCTGATCAAAATAATCTTTTATTATTCGGTCATGATATATTGCGTTGTCTCTTCTTTTACAATTGTTTTTACATCCTACAATGCTATCACCCTTTTTTGAATTATATTTTGGTTTCTAAATTATCGATGAGCTTCTTGTTTCTTTCACAAAAAATTATTGACATTGTACAAAATTTCCAAAAAAGAAAAAGAAAATGAAGAGAAGGAGAAAACTCATACCATTCTATGTAATCATTCATGGTAATGAAATGTACGGGAACCGAGTTGTTCTTAAGGATTTTTAAGCTGATCTATAAGTATTGTATGTTTATGGCATCAATTCTCTTTATAGTTTCTTAGTTGTCCTCCTTTATATATTATATCCTGTGCCAACTCAATGAGTTGTTCAACTTCTTTTATTTTGTAAATAATTTTGGTTGTTGTCAAGTCCTAGTAGGACATATTGGTTGTAACGACCGGTCTTTTTGACCCTCAAAAGTTCACATGAATACATCCATGGTATTCACATGTCAAGCATCCAAATGTCGAAAAGATAGATTATTAGGGTGAAAGAAAAGAAAAGACAGAATAGAATCTCACTTCACGATGAGGTATAATGTAATATCCAAACGATCTACAAAAGTAAACTTTAATATAAATACAACAATCAGAGTAAAATAAACTATCATCGGTCGTGACAGTTATAACAATCTATCCTCACAAATAATGATAGATACAAAACAAGTAGTGCTGCGGAAATAAAATATGGGAATAGGTCTTGAAGGTATCAAGCTCGTCTCTTGAAGCTCTAAAGCTTCCATAGCTAAATGTAGAAATATAGTAGGGTTTGACTTAGGCATAATAAGAAAATAACACCAAAATCAGTCTGGTAAAACATTATAGGAAACTTAGTAATATGGATTGTTATATTTTATAAAACCTTTCAAAAATAAAGCTATCTTGTAAGATCATGCCACATATAAACTTGGATGAGTTTTTATCTTACGATAACCAACCAATTTTATAAGAAATCTTATAATATTACAATAATGTCTAGGGTTTAAAATTAATATATAACATGGTCGGAATGGTTACATTAGTTACATTCAACAACATATTTAGTATATAACTAAGTCCGTAAGGCACGTATTGGAAAATGGATTCCAACCATGACAAGGTAAGGGACTACGTTTCATATAGTACACCTATAGAGAAAATGTACCAAGGCTACAAACATTGCACCTCTGCCAACACAGAACTGGCCTACCCTTTCCTGGATAGTACCAAATTTGATCATCACCTTGGCAGCTTATTTGAAAAACTATTTTCGTGAGCCTAGCATACATAATCTATAAATGTCGATATAGATATAAGTGAGGATCATACCCTAATAGCAGTGAACCACATAGCCCTTTCGCATCTCCCCTATATTATTCATTTGCAAGTGTGAGGTTTAAAACTATGTTTTACCTTTTAGTAAATCCCTCTTGAAGTGCTAACATGCCCTTCAGGAAACAATACAATGCTAGCATTCATCTATATAAGTTGTTCTAGGACTGAAACAAACTGAAGGCATACTTCTACTACATCCGTTTTGGAATCAGCCATAGGATTAGCAGCAAGTAGCCCTTACACTTCAAATAATTCCATCTTTGATTTCCATTATCTTTAAGATACCTCCAATTTGAACCCTTATGTACGTTTGAAGTAGATTTCAGATAACTTATGCGATCCCAGTCTCTCCAAACCAATAATTGATAGTTCCTAGTCGACTCAATCTCGGTTCTTTCAGAAGTAAGCGGACGATATAAGAGTCCCAAGGGAATCTCGAATATCATCCCTCAAAGCAAGAGATGTTTCATCAGAATAAATTCTCCCGAGGATCTCAAACCATATGAACACATAAAGCTTATACATACTTCCTAAAGTCAAAACTGGCTAAGATTTGACAGTCAATTATTTAACTATCAAATAAACAAACAATCAAAGCAAAGATTTAATTTCATATGGCAACCAAGCCTGATTAGGCACATAAGCAACCATTAAGCCTCTTTAAATTATCCTTTCATTAAATAAAATCTCCTTTGTGAATACTTATGTAAATAACTTTACAAAAGATATACATATGTATACTACTTATACATTATTCATTTATACTTTTTCAATGCTTGGAAAACTATCCATATAGTTAACTCATCGGTATAAGTGTATTCACAAAACATTACACTTTCAATACTTAGAAAACGTTTCCATATACTTATCTCAATGGTATAATTGTATTCACAAAACATTACGAAAGATTTCATATTTCAAAAGCATATACATAAATATGTCAAAGCAAATGTCACTTTAAAACATTGTTTACTATAAATTCACACCACTTTCTGTTTTGGTCTAAGTAAATGAATCTTATTGAAATCAGATCAAATATACTGATTTCAAACTTGTACTATCCCTCGATTAAAGTTGGACAAGTTAAAGAACCGTCTTTGCCTCGACATACATTCTTAATTCTCATAGATAGAGACAAGTTTCTCTACCTCAGAATTTGGTGTTGAGTATGAAAAGTATGATTTCCATACCACCATGATTTTCAAAATGATTATATATAGACATCCAATCTCTTGCACTTGCCACATTTTCGATATTCTCGACTTGCTCTACCCTCGCCTGAAAAAGAGGCCAATTAAATCAGGACACCAGTTGCTAAAGGCCATGCCTAGGCATTCCGTATCTAAATCTCACAGATAGAGGATCGATTTACTCGTCATCTTTTAATGCCAAATATAGGACTACTTAATTTCCATAAGCAATCGAATTCATATACGGAAATAATACTTCATATACTTACATCAATCTTCGATTTCAAAATTAAACTACCTTTTGGACAACAATGAAGTTGTTCAAGTTTAGGTGTTATTACCTCTCAGACTTTGGCTCGATAATATTTTATCTTTTAGGATAGGTAGAAGTTTCCTTAACTCGAAGCTTAATGTTAAGTATAAGACTTCATAAATTCTATATACTATTCAAAATAACAATGTACTATAAAACAAACTTTCTTTCCACTTCTCCTAAAACCATTTACTATAACTGGAATGTTATAGTTCATAATCTATTTTCTTTTCTTAAAAACATTTATTACAACAAGGATGTTGTAATCCATGCTTTCTTCTTTAAGATTCCATATAAATCTCAATTGAAAATCTGTGTTTAAAACTAAGTTTGATTTGGAAGGTCAAGATTCCTCTTTCATAAAAGTTCCACTTACTTTGTTATATCAAACAATCCTATAAATCACTTATATAAATTTCAAACCTCCTTTAATTTTTTTTAAACAAAGTTTAAAATTCCGTCCAAATCATAAATTAAAAGCTGGCATCTTTAAAAGAGAATCTGTCTTTGAAAAGTAAGGGATTTCCTTTATATAAAGCACATATTTAAATATCTCAAATTAAATCCGTTAAATCTCAAATCCCTTTAAACATTATATTTTTCAAAGTACATTTTAAAATACTTAAATTATAATTCAAAACTCTTATCCAAAACATTACTTGAAGATCTTTAAATAAAACCCAACTTTCCAACTAAGTTTTAAAAATATTAGATTTTTCCTTTATAAATTTATACCTCTAATTTAAATAACTCAAGTAAATTCTTAAAAGCATATTTGAAACTTCCAACTCCTTTTTAAATACTTATTCAACTTTTATAAGATACATTTGTAAAGAATGTACCAAACATCTAAAATAGATAACCCTCTTATACTTTACTAAAATCGTAGATTTTCAAAGCGTATCCATGGCGGCTATCGCTATATGGACCGAAATTTTTTAAAAGTTATTTTGAAAATTAAATAGCTTTTAAACCACACTTCTTTCTATATTTTTATACCACTTTGGTTCCTTTGAAAATTGGTTTAAAAACAAAATTCATATTTGGAAAACATTTCAGAACACTTTTAGTCAGACAACAAATTCGCATAAAAGAGGATTATAGAAATCCAATGTCTCATTTAAAACATCCTCGAAAATCCAAGTAACAACAAAAGTATTTCACCGGGAAATCAAAGTCATAAATTATTCCAAAAAGTTGCAAAGAGGCTTTAGAGCTACTTAGCGCTTAACACATGCTATTACTTCTTTTCTTAAAGAAAAGATTCAGTCTTTAAAACACATCAAAGTTTTATATACAACATAGCCTAGATACCAAGCCAGCACATACATGCATTTCGTATATACATATAATCATAAAATGTAAAATCAACCATTGTGAGGAATCCCATTAGATACCTCTACAAAGTCAAATCTTTCGAAGTGTATTCGTCGTGACCTATGCACTATGAAACACTACGACTTCCATTTCCTTGCTTTTGTTTCCTACAAAATAGTTATGTATGCAATCCGTTTTCAAGTGCAAATTCAAATAACTACAACAATATATAGTCATATATACAATAATATACCCAATATTTATTGCACAAATTTCACCATAATAATACATGACTTAAAGTGAGAATCACACTTTAACCTCAAGCAAAACCCTTTGAAAAGCTACCACCTTCTTCTATTTCCGAACAAACACCTCCACACTAGCACACACCTTGCTTGCCCTTGAAAACTCCTCTCTTCTCCTCTATTGCTCATGCCTTAGCTCCCTAGGACTTCAAGAATGCTCGACCATGGCTTTTAAGAGGGGGGTTGGCTACTAAATTGCTTCGTTGATCAAATTATGGGGTTTGCAATGTTGAAACAAGGTTAAAGAAGTATGTTAAGGAGAAGAAGTTGTATTTTGACACGGTTTCAACTTTCATTCAAGAGTGAAGAATATGGAAAGGGACGTGAAAAAAATAAAAGTGGAAGTGCAAAAGCAAAAGCAAAAGAAAAATGTGAAGATGTGTGCCTTTTTTATGGATGTAAAAAAGTGATAATATACACCTCGTACCCTTTAGCAAAATTACCTTCCTCTCCCTCCATAATTTAAGCGACAACACACTCCCACATGTACTTTCCAAGCACATTTTATACTAGTCCTTATCTTACCATCCCTTTTGTACTACATCACAACCCTTAAAATGAGGCAGCAATTTAAGGAACCCACAACATACTTTAAAACTTTCTAGAAACACTTAAGGGTATCCTTACTTTAATTAATTCTTTTTATATTTTTTGACATCTTTTTTGCAACATATATTTGTGTATAATTGTATGTGCGTGCGTGTGCAACAACGTTGTAACAAGTTTCGTTTGATAAAAAGTCAAAAATCTGATAAATGAATTCCGGTCACTTTTCCAATTTTTTATCGAACTATTTTTTTTGCAATCAAATATTCAAAATGAGTTCACCATCATTTAAAAGAGGGTTATTATAATGACTCTCTTTTCGACCTTCAAAAGTCGGCACTTAATACATCCACAGTATTCAAATGCTGAGTATCCATGTGCCGAAAATGAAAATTGTTAGGGTAGAAAGAAAAAGAATAGGGAAATAGAATCTTATAGTGGAACAACAACATATAATTTAACAAAGACAATAAAAGTTTTCACCCTAAATACAAGGTATATTAAATTTAAAAACAAGCCTTATTAGCTTAGATAAATATAACTTTCCGACCTTACAATTACCGATGGGTATGCATAATAATAATAGAATGAAAAGTAAAAATACTATGACAGGTGAACTTCTAGATCTCTCCATAAACTCCATGCCCCATCAACGAAAACATGGGATAACTCGGACTGGCCCAGCATTATAAAATAATAATACTGGATCAGTCTTGAAAACCAGCAGAGAAAACTCGAGAAATATGGGGAACATATAATAGTTCTATGAGCCATGCCGCTAAACACAAAATGGGTTTTTACCTTACAAGAACAACATCCAAACAAGAATGAATGGGAATCAATTAGAATAAAACCTAAATTCGAAAGAATAGGCATATACAAGATCAAAATTCAAACTTAAAGAGCGAACACAAATAATTAGATATCAAAAAGAGCTCCAAGGACTTCTCCATGCAATTAATAAAATAATTCAAAGGTTTAAACCAAAAATAAGGAAAGGAAAATTTTCCAATAATGACTAGGATTATGCACCCTCTTCACCGAAAGTATACCTCTAGACAATATACTTAAGAACTATGATGAGTCTTAGAAAATGTACAAGCCGTACATCGCTAACCTTACCGAGAATCCTATTTTTCTCATCTCCACGCGCATATAACAGAATACAATCTTGAGTAGATGTAAATATACTCTAATGGGAACAACCCCATATAGTTTGACATCCACTCACACTTTGGTTTCAGTCATTTCTGGCAAGGGATATCAATGCTCAAATGAGCAACAAATCATCTTAGATTGATGATTCATAAAGAAGATAATGGAATCGATAGTTAATAAATCTATTGGGAATAGTCAAAATGATCGTGTATGGAAACTAAATCTCATGCCCTTACTACTACTCGTCTCTTTCAAACCTATACTATCCATCAGTTGAAAATGAAGCCGGGCAAGTTAAGGTATTGTTATATCTAAGTTTTGCCTTGACGGCATTTTCAACCTTTGAGATGGAAATGAGTCTCCATACCTCGGCGTTAGTGCTAAGAATATGACTAGATCGTTTCCATATTAGCGATATCGTTTATGGACATTTAATTGGTTATACTTTCCATAATCGAGTCAAACTTTTAAACTTTTAGAAGTTATGCTTGGCGTTTACATCATAAATATTTACTTTAAACTTCTTTATTGAAGTTATTAATTTACTTTAAACATCATTATTAAAATGATTGATTAAAATAATTTATTATTAATATCTTAAAATAACTTTTAATTTAAGATAAATTAACAATATAAAATATATCTAAAACCCTAAATTCCTTCTAAATACTTCTAAAATCTTTGTGAATCCATTGGAACAAAATAGTTAAAGTAAATAACCTTTTATACTTTATAAAAACCAAATATCTCCAAACTGGATTCATAACAACTATTGCTAAACGGAGTACAACTTCTAAACTTGTCTTATAAATCAAAATTGCTTCAAACCTCGATTGAAACAAAATTTTATTTTCTCGAAAGAAAATAAATCAATTTAAAATACTGTTTAAATTTAAAACAATGTTAATCATCCTAAAAGATAATTCATATAACTCTTTTATAAATTTAAAACCAAATTAATTATCTCAAAAGAAAATTAATCAAATTTATAATCTTTTATAAATTTAAAATAACATTAATTATTTCAAAAAGTATTTAATCAAATTTTTAACTCCTTTTATAAATTTTAAATAACACTTATCCTTTATTTAAAAATTATTAGAACACTTGGAAATATAGTTTAAACAACTTTCAAAGTGCAAAGCACAACTAAACATTCATTTTGTAAAAATACAAGTAGAAGTCTAATGCACACAAAGGTCTTAAGGAGATGATATTTCATAAGTAACGGTATAACGATAATCAATATAATGACACTCGCATAAATCGAACAATATGTCACAAATATTTCAACCAAACAATATAATCAACATAATAATACAAGTATATCAATATTGCGAGAAGCCCCTTAGGGTCTCTATAAAAGTCCCCTACAAAACAATGGTTTTTTATGCAATCTGGTTTTCAATTGGGAATTCAAATCAGAACAATCAAACAATAATAGGAAATATATTATTGTTAACAATGAGCAATCAATAGCTGACATATAATTTGATAATTAATCCACATAATAATTAACTTCAAAAATAATAATTTTACTTTGCAAGCACAGAACGGTGATTTATTCTGCTTGATAGATGTCTAATATGATCTATTCAATTTAATTATAGAAGAATGGTGTTTTTTATGCTAAATGGATATCAAAAATGAAGTATAGCTACTTTAACCATGTTCAACGTAATTAAATTAAATTACTATAATTTTATCATTAATTCATACTTCATTAAAACTATCAGCTAACATCTAAGAATTCAAATAGTCTATAGTAACACATATCATATAGTTTTTATAGAAGTAAGTAAACTCATCAAAATTCCAATTGATGCTTTCACATTCCTATTTGATCTAAAATTGAATGACGTTCGATTTCTACTCAAAATTCCATTAGCTCTAAATTCAACGAATCTAACTCCAATGCATAGATAACATCGATACGAGTCTAACGTAAAAGATCACGTCCATGTCCAACCTCATGTGGAATATTTATTGATTTAATACGAACTGGGATTAATGGAAGTAATTAATTAACTCAATTGTTAACTAATTATCCTATTAATCCACTAATCCACTTCCTCATCTCCTTCCCTAAACAAAACCTACACGCTTCTATGCACAAAGAAACCCAACAGCCGATCGAAACTCTTGTCGATTTCTTCACATCACACCACTAAACGATGCACCGTGCTTCACTCTTGGGCAAGGAATAGTTATGTTGGAATGTCAAAAATGAGTTAAGCATATAAATATTGATTTATATGAACAAGTGTTTTGACTGGATAGTCGATTATCGAAATTGACCTAATATTAACTTAGGAAGTAGTCGAAAGGCTTGACAATTTCATATCAACAAGAACCCCTATGGTGGAGTATTGGTACAAACGTCTCTAGATTTTTCTTACATCCGAGAGAACTGAGATTGACTTAACAGGAAAATTCACCGATTGGTTTTGAAGAGAGTGGGATCGGTAAGCGTTCTACTTATCGAGTACTGCTTTAAAACTAGTACGTTATCTATGTTCTGGAAGTGGCTGGAAAGTGGAATGTTATAGAGTTGAACTGTCTATTCCTAAGGTTAAGTCTGAGGGAAAGGCCAGGGTTACCATATCAAATGATGCTATCGTGTAGAACTATCTATCTTAAGGAGTATTCCAAGAGATAGGACAAAAATAGCATTCATTGGAAGACTTGTGCAGGGATGCTGTGAGAAAGGTTCGGATCTATTCAAGTTGCTCAAATCCATGTAGCATTCGTGGTCTATTTAAGATGAAGGAATTTATTTATGGATTTGTTTTTTATTCAAGTGATGAAAAATCATGTGAAAGATGCCTAACATGACCTCAACATTGGAAATGGCTAAAAATAGAGTAGGATGCACAATATAGGGATTTGCAGTCTCGTGATAGGGTATTGTCAACTCCATATCTTGAGTATGCTTATCGATGTTGCGTGTGGGAGTTGATGGTATTTAGTTCCAGATTGTTCATGTTAACGTTCAGACGTGGCTTTTGTGCTTACCTTATAGTATATTTTATCTAGAGATATACGACGCTCGGAAGGTAGTTTCTAATCTTTGTGCATGGAGTATGGATTCGGCTTCCCCGAAGAGATCTTCATGGAAAATCCATTATATGAACGTTCCTTATCGATTTTATATGTGCCTCTATTATGCTAGAATGTAATTAATGTAACCATTTTGACTATGGCTATTGTTAATTTTGAACCTTAGATATTATTATAATATCTCTGGATTCATTATAGACGACTTGGTATCCAAAGATAAAAACTCGTCTATGCTAATACGCGGAAAGGTCTTACGAGGTATCTTTACTTTGAAAGGTTTTTATAAACATTAAAAATCTATTTGATATGTATTTATCATGCTGGTTTACCAGACTGATCCTGTTGTTATTTTCTTATAATGCTCGGGTCAGCCCCGTGTATATTTCCAAATTTAGCTTTGGATCCTTTGGAGATTCTGGAGAAGATCTGGAGTTCTACCTATCGTAGTATTTATTCCTGCTGCATTACTTTGTGTATATCATCAACATTTGTTAGGATAGGTTGTTATAACTATTAGGGCTGATTACTGTAATTCTAGAAAACTTTGTATCTTAGGATGACATTTTATACTCTCTTTTGATATTATGTATGATCGTTCCATTATGAGATTCCAATATTGTATTCCTTCTTCCTTGTTCTATTTCTTTTTCTTTTTATTTGACCCTAACAATTCATCTTTTTGGCACTTGGGTGCTTGGCACATGAATCCCAGGATATATTATTATCAACATTTAGGGGTCGATAAGTCAGGTCATTACATTTGGTATCAGATCCCAAGGTTGAGTGAACACCTTGGCTTTGGTTGGATACGGCTTATTAGATATAGGGTGAGCAACATCGTAGAATGAGTCGAGTGTATTATATATATGGGAGAGTATTTGTATTTTGAAAACTAGACTTTTAAAAATATTCTTTAGGAATATCACTATCTTCGTAATCCTCTCTTGGTATCTTTTCCTTAAAATAACTTTATCCCTAGGTTTCAAAAATCTTAGTATATATTGCTAAGAGTTCTTGTTGTTTTAGGAGATGGTATATAGTGCAGAAAGAGTGTGATGACCCACAAAACTAGTTGGTTCGAGCTGATAATAAACCACACATGTCCAACTCAAATCAAATGGAAAGACGGATGGTTATGGGAAAGAAAGAAGAAAGAAGAGGAGAAAAAGAACTAAAATAGCACAAAATGTCATAATCGCGGTGAAACAACATATAATATAATATCAATGATCTTTACAAAAGAGAAGCTGTAATATAGATACATCCATCAGAGTATAAACAAATCACAATCATCAGCCTAAAAAGTTATGATAACCTGTCCTTACAAATGATACTAATTTAAATAACAATGTAGGGGGAAAATAAACAAATATAGGAATACGTCGTAAAGCCTTCCAGCTCGCTCGCTGAAGCTCCAAAGTACCAAACTAAATTTGTAAATAAGCTCGGTCTGACTCGAGAATTAAAAGGGAATAACGCCCGGATTAGTTGAGTAAACCAGCATGAGAAAACACATCTCAACTGAATTTTAAAGTTATAAAGCCTTTCAAAACAAAGGCATCTCGTAAGACCACACCGTAGTTAAACACGAATGGGTTTTTACCTACGATATCCAAAACATTTATATATAAAATCCTTCGATATTATGAAAATATCTAAGGTGTTTTATATAAGTATAACATAGCTAAAATGATTACATCGATTACATTTGACAGCATATTCAGGTATACAAACAAAACCGCTAAAGGATGTTCGTATAAATGGATTTTCCACAGAGACCTCCCTAGTGTACTCATAAGCCTTACTGACACCGATCACCTATGACAAGGGTCAAAAACTACCTTTCGAGCGCCATATATCTCTAGATAAAATGTACCATAAGGTAAACACAGCCAGCCCATGCCCTAAGACATGAATCGAGTATCATCAGCTCCCCTTGCATAATAAATAGATAAGTGTACTCAAGATGGAGTTGATGTACCCCCTATTTGGGTTAGCTAAACCCAGGATCATGCATCCTACTCTCTCTTTAGTCATTTTCCGATGTCGAGGCTTCGTTCGGCATCTTCGTGCGGGTTTCCAATGAGACTAGATCACATAATGAATCCCATATGGGTTCCATCATCTCAACTGATTTCTAGAACCATACATGGTTTCCATCATTCACTTCCAATACATAGAACCCGAATAATAGTTTTGAAGTGATATTCGGTAAGCAAAACACTTACCGACCCCAGACCCTTCAGAACCAATCAATAAATTTCCAGTTAACTTAATTCCGGTTCTTTTGGAAGTAATCGAAAACTAGAGGCGTTTCATACCAATAATCCTCCTCAAGGGTTCTTATCGGTATAAATCTGCGAAGCATTCCGTATACTTCCTAAGTTAAGTTTGGTCATGATCGGTAGTCAACTAATCGGCTATCGAGTCTTGAACACTTGCTTATGGGAATCAAGGTTCCATACTTTACACATTTTCGACCTTTATACTTAACTTTTCCTTGGCCTAGAAGAATGCTGATAGTCAGATCTCTATTACTCCGTCCCTAACTAAACATCAGTCATGAATCTCACAAATAGAGAAGCTTACTCAATCGGCTTTTGGTGTTAAGCATATTAGTACTAACATCCCATAAACAATTAAACTAAGGTCATTACATAGTTGTTACTTATCATCCATGTATAATCAAGTCACAAAACGACTTTTAATCCCTTTATAGTTAATTTATCCTTTATTAATTATAAACCTTTTTACTAGTAAACATCTTTTTATCTAAGAAAACTTCTTTAATAAATCAAGACTTCCTTTATTAATTAATACTCTTTCATTATTAAAAATCCTTTGTATACTTGTAAAAATATATTGGATTTCTCTTTATAAAAGATATATATTTGTCTTACAAATTTAACTACTCGTTTATTCTTTTAATACTTAAAAAGTATTCATATACTTATTCCAATCTTTTAAGTGTATTCACAAATCGTTTTAACAAATTATACTTGAAATATAATCACAGAAATTAAAACAATTACTACCGAAACATTGTTATAAAAAACTCCTTTTCTTTCACAAATTAAACATATAACATTTTCTATCTCTTTATAAAAGATTTCAATACTTGTTAGTATCTTTAAAATTCTATTGTTAAAGATTTATAATATTTCATTTAAAATATAATTCAAGGGTTTAAAAACAAATTTCACTAAAACATTGTTTACTACAAACCCAAACCCATTCCATTTAATCATTATCTTTGAAACTCTCCTTTTAAAGTTTTAATTACATTTAAGTGTTAAAGGAAAGTGTTGCTAATAAAATTGTCACAACAAACCCAAACATTTTATACTTTGAAAACATTCTTCTTTAAAACTCCCTTCTTAAAATTTATTTATATTTAAGGGTTAAATACAAGTGTTGCTCAAAACATTTGTCACAACAAACCCAAGACCATTTACTTGTATTTTTCTACTAAATATCCATTATTGAATGTCTAATTATATTCTCAAGTATAATTAATAGTAAGGGTTAGACAAGTGTTGCTAAAAACATTGTTTACAATGACCCAAAACTATTTAGTTGTCCATTAATAACTTTAGACGTTTATTTAAAGATCAGAGCATATCCACACTTGTTAATTAAAGCAATACACTTTTAGCTGATTCCATAAAACACTTTATTTTAACTTAACTGTTAAAATCCAAACACCCTTTATTATATTTATGAAATACTTTATTTAATATTTAGGACATATATATATATATATAGAAATATCTTTAAAATACTTATCAATATGTTAAAACACTTTTAAAACTACTTAAAATATACAATAATTAATTATATATAATATTATGTAAAATAAGGAATTTTGAAATAATTATAAAAACAAATTTTAATTTTAAAAGCTACTTAGTTTAAAATTCATAATTCATTGTTAAAAATATATTTATACTTGAAACCAATTTTAAAACTCTCTCTTATAAGTTAAAAACAATCCTAAAAATATTAAAGGATAATATTAAATTTAATTATCATTTTTAAGCAATTTATACTTCAATTAATAATGGTAGCACTTCTAGAGGTGCTGCCTAAAGTTCTGTTACTGGTTTTATCACATTTTTGCTATAACTTTGTGTCTAGCTTTCAATACCTAAACAGTTGATTTTAGATCCATTCATTTTACATTAACTAGTATACTTTGGGTACTTGAAAACCATAAGGAAAAATCCTAAAGAATATCTTTTAATTGTTTTAGAGAATTTTCCAAAAACATGGTGTTTTATCGTACTGCATTTATAGTGACTATTTCACTATAATTTTTGCACCTTGTTCAACTAGCTATCAAATGATTTAAGCTTCAGAACTTTCCTAATAAGAAAAATATATTATTTAATTGATTAATGTGCAAAGAAATCATTATGAAAATTCGATAAAAATAAGTGTTAGTTTCAAAACCAGGTTACTTTAAAACTGTTGCTATAGCGACCTTTTTTACTTCCATCTTTTGTTACTTTGATTTACTTCCTCTAAAAAATTTCAAAACATATTCTTTGCCTTTCAATACTCTTATAGAAGTGTAGATAATAACCAAACAAGTTATTAAGATATGTATTAAATCACCATTTTCACAAGTTATAGTTTAAGGGATTCAAAGTGTGTTTTTATCGACTATCGCTATATGGACAATTCCGTATTCAATTCAATAATTTGTGTCATTCACTTTGATGTACTTATATGATTCCAAATCTAAACCATATTACTATTAAACATGTATTAACGCATATACAAGTTAACATATCCATTTTAAGCATTTGAATGCACAAAATTTTGAATTACATATCTTAATTGTTTAAGAGGTAATATTTCCCCAAATCACGTACTTTTAGAAGCATAGAATTACGGTCATAACTTTAAGTAGGTAGGGAATATAATCATAGATAATAGCAAATAATATTTCAACCATATTTCAAGTGATATTACAAAACAATTTAATAATTTATTATTAAGTGATTTAGTAACATATTTAACTTCAAACTAAGTGAGATTAACTCTTAGAAATTCTAGTAATCGTTAAAGCGATCCAGTTTGAATTTAAATCGAACAGGCATTCAAATTTAACCTAAATTTCTACTACCTCTGAATTCATCCGATCTAATTCCATAACGTCGTATTCACTAATATGATAGCAACGCAACTTGTAACGTTCGATAATGACCACGTATGAATTAAATATGAATTAGTGAACATTGAGATTATTTAGATTATCATTAACATAAATTAATTAAATTTGAACTTAAAATTTACCTTTCCCTCTCTCATTCGTCCGTCCCCGGGTATAAAAATGCGACCGTGTTTTCTTTGTGCCGCCACCGTTTGTCGAAGATCACCGCCGACCCACGCTGTGCACTGCCCCACCACACCAGACATCTAGCTAGCAGCACCGCCTCCCTAATCGCCCTCGATCTCCATGAAAACGCACATGAATGTCATGCCTTTGAACATCCGTAGCCGCCGCTCCGCTCCTCCGTTGATGATCACAACCATTGATTATCATTGTTTCGTTGATCTCTGCTTTTTGTTAGTTGAGGTCGAGGCTTGAAATTGGACGGAGCGGCTTTGATGACCTATGGCCGTAGGATGGTGTGTTTTTCAATGGCGTCTGAAGTTAGAAACTAGGGTTTCAGAAAATTTGCGAATTATGATGGACTTATATAGAAAATTTTCAAAGCACTATTCAAATTATAAAATTTTGAACTCCAACCAAAATGCGCTGCTAGGCATTCTATATGTAATACTCCTATTCCGAAAAAATTGGAATTAGTATCAGAATCCAATTCCATCATATATAGAAGTTAGATTTGAAAATTAAATTAATTTAAATTCCTTTAATTAATTTTTATGCGTTTCGAGCTCGCATAACCAAAAGAGATGTCTAATCATCATGAAATTCGATGGCGTATAATAATTTACTATTACAGATCCAATAGCACTGGTTTCATTGAAATATGAGATAGTGTCGTGGAAGGTTATTTTCACACGTTAATTCAAACGATTATGATTAAAACAAGTTTAATCACTTTTAATTCAAAATTAAAAGTTTACTATCTTTATTCTTATTCAATTAGAATTTAAAATCAACTTTCAAAATCATTTGTTTCACATTAAATTCAAGATTCAATTATTTAAACATTCCAATATTCACATAACCATTATATTTGAAACTCAAGTTATTTGACTTATAAACTTAACTTTTCAATATCTAAAATCATTTAAAAATTCCAAATTCAAATGACTAAAATTCTAAGTCGATACTTTCTCCCACTCTTAAAAGTATTTCGTTTCCGAAATTGCTAAGGTAAGAAAAATGCCATAAACCCATTAACTTTTAAAAACCGATTAGTTGAAATGGATTCCCAAATTCCTTCAAGCCTTAAACTTCTAAAAATCAATTTGTTGAAACTTTATTATCACCTTTTCTAAATCTTTAATTTCATCATAAATTTAACTAATACCATTCAATGTTATAGCACCAAAATCAAATTTTAGTTATCAAAAATTTTCCAAATGCTCCAAAAATTTCTAACATCTTATATTTATAAAAAGTTTCGGCAGCGAATTCTTTGCTCGGTTCGATTAGAAAAATTTACAATATATATAATCATAAATATACTCTCACCTTCAAGGATTTGGCATCCTATAGGGAAAATATAAAAATGCAGTACGTAATTCGACATGTGTACCTTTTCTTATATTAGCAAGAATAAACAAAAAGTATAATGTGAAAGCGAGCTCTAAATGCGAAGCATACGCCATCCGCACCAACTAAACACTCAACAATCAATGAGAACATTTATATGGAATGTAATATCAATATATAACATATACTAATACAATACCTATATTCAAACATAAGTAACGAGGGGAACCATCCAACAAATAATATCCATTCAACTAATTCATAAACATATCAATTTGCATTTTTCAATGTCAACGTTTAATTTATTAAAGCCCACACGATGTACATATACCATCCTAATGCAAAACAATACCTGATCACTCACTCGATCACATAATTTCACTTTCAAACTAGTATCGTTTACACGACCACTCCAGTGCAGACCCAGATTCGGTTCCTTAAATCGAAACCATCATTCTCCATGCATAGCCATATACTATAATAGGGAATATTAGAATCAATCAAAAATCTATATCCAGTGTTTGCCATTGGAAATCGAGTGAAAAATCCAAACTGGACTGATGTAAATCATCTCGAAATTGTATATTCGAACATGAATCAAACAGTTATGCGAATATAATAATATACGTATAACTTACATATTAATTTAAATTGTTTTCTTATTAGATCTCGTTCTTTTTTTATTCAGATTCTTTTATTTACATTCATTTCATTCATAATAATTATTCATATTGCATTTTTCACGTTATTTTATTTATTTTCATTTTTCATATTCATTTTCATTTACATTCATTTATGTTTAACAACATTCCACTCCATACTAAATGCATTTATGAATCATTTCATAAAATTTTACTTAAGTTTGTAAACATTTTCTTTAGTACTATTATCATTTATAAACCATTCCATAAAATCATTACTTAAGTTTATTATAAACTTTTTATGTGACCACATATGTTTATTTCCACTTTACAGCTTAAGTTCATATCCAATTCTATCAATAAATAATTCAAAACATATTCAATTCATTATTTCATTACTAATCAAATTCAATTTCATTTAGCATTGCTTAAGTTAAATTCCATTACAATATTCATTTCATTTAACTTAACTTTAGTTAAATTTCATTTCATAATTCAATTACAAATTTTATTTTTCTTAATTATATTCAATAATTTTAAATATTTGTTTTAACTTACTAATCTCAAAATTTATAAATTATAAAACTTATTTTCTTTCAACAAAAAACATAGATAAAAACTTACAGAATTCAACACCCAATTTTTATCGTTTTCAAATCATTTTGAAATCATATATATACATAATTCCTTTGTATTTCAAATACTAATTTTGAATTTTAAACAAAACTTGTTTTACCAAAACAAAACCTCTATAGAAAATCAATATAGTAGCAATCCCTCACTTAGAAACTTGAAAATAAATATTGATGATGTTGTAGTTATCACCCGAATTATTTTCCCATGTCCAAAGTGAGTTCAAACTTTCTTTTCCCTTTTAAATTACCTTTTAAAATATTTTTAATCAAAATATTTTCTAAATAATAACATCATTATTGTTTCAAAAATTTGAAAAATAATTTTCAAAATCAGTGGGATTTAAATTCTCGAATGCTCAGCTTTTAAATCCTTTTTATTTAAAAATCATATTTACAAATTTTCCTTGTATATCATTTCACTTTAGTTATATAAAACCATTTCTTAATTGTTTATCTTTGTTTACATTATATAACAACAACTTTTGTTAGAACACAAAGACAAACAACACATGATAATAATCAAATATTATCATTCACTAACAACCAACACACCATATATAACTATACTAATTTTTCAAAAAATATTTCTTTATATATAAAATATAATCAAGGTAAAAAAAATATTCATCTACCAATTCTCAAAACAATACTATGTCAGCTTGCCTTGTTTAAGTATTTAGAAACCCATATCGATATCGTGGCATTCTATATACTGACCAGAATTCATAAGCCACTCAATAGATAAATTAACACAACATAAAACATTTTTACAATCACTAACAAATACACGCTCATATATAATACACTCATACTCATTCTAGGGTATTACTAACCCTATCTATAATGAGTACCCAGACGAAGCCACTAAACAGAAAAATTAACACAACCTAAACTATGATACCAACTATGATGACCCATAACACCGGACGGTTCGAGTTGACAATAAACCACACATTTCCAACTCAAATTGAACATTAAGACAGATAGTTATGGGATAAAAAGAAAGAAGAAGAGAAAAGTAGAAGAAAAAGAACAACATAGAATCTCACAATCGCAGCAGAACAACATATAATATAACATCAATGATGTTTACAAAAGAGAAACTGTAATATACGTACATCCATCAGAGTACAACAACAAAATACAATCATCATCCTGGACAGTTATAATAACTTTTGCCTACAAAAATGCTGATAATTTAAACCACCATGCAACAAAAAAATGTCCAAATATTGGAATATGTCATAAAGCCTTCCAGCTCGCTTGCAAAAGCTCCAAAGCACCAAATCTGAATCTGTAAATATGCTCGGTCTAACCTGAGCATTGAAATGGAAGAATTCCCGGATCAGTCTAGTAAACCAGCGTGAGAAAACTCTTCTAGACTGAATTTTGGAGTTATAAAAACCTTTCAAAACAATGGAATCTCGTAAGACCACACTGCAATTAAAAACTAATGGGTTTTTACCTTATGATAACTAAAAACATTCATACATAAAATCCTGTGATATTATAATAAAGTCTAAGGTGTTTAATATAAATATGCTAACTCAAAAAATGGATCAACATCTCAGATTGAGTATGAAAGCACCAGCCATGTTCTTACATCGTAATAATGTAGAAATAAATGTAAACAGTGCAAAAATAGTAAAACGACAAGATGATTTTTATAGTGGTTCGATTGTTAATGAAGCCTACATCCACTTTATAACTTTCTATTAACTAAATGCTGTTACAAGTTGAATCGGATTACAATATGATAGAATTTTCTAAGTTAGATCAAGTCACAAGCACTAGAGTTCATTGTGGGAACACAGTGAAATCCCTAAATGACTATGTGTGGGAGGAGAAGAGTGAAGAATAATCTCTACAGAGTTCCAATAGCTAGTCCCCAAGATCCTCCTTACGTTGTAGACAGGTGAGTATTTATAAGGGAAATCAGTAAGTATCGGGCCAGCAGTCCAAGTGTAGAAGAGTCCAGTTGTTAATCTAAGTCATCACCGAAGATCTCAAATCCATCTGAGTCATTTCTATGGATCATTAGCTATCCATATGGGATGGATCACTAGCTATCCATAAGGGATGGATCGTTATATATCCATCAACTTGTCATATTTTTCTACTAGAAGCCTTTATTAAGTGCTACGAAAGAGCTTGGAAATTTTGAGGGAGATCCAACCTATCTTGGTGGGCTAGCTATCCATAGAGGATGTATCGCTAGCTATCCATAGGGGATGGATCACTGGCTATCCATCCACTTAGCATATTTTTGAGTGATCTTAGTTTGGTTGTCTTCCTGTCTTCTATTTAAGTGCCTTCTCCAAATATCAAGTGATTTGGAGTTCGTTTGATCATCCGTCTTCATGGTTCATCTAGTCCAGAAGAATCGTCCATAACTCACTCAATACTTGACCAAATCACAAAAAAATTCACACATGCAATATAAATGAGTAGGAGAGTCTCCTTTATGAATTAGAGGTTATGGGGCCAACTCCTTATAGGTCAGACCCAATGGACCAAACTAGCATAATTCGGAGAAGAATCATCCATAACTCGCTCAAAACTTAGCGAAACCCGATGAAATTTGTAGGTACTCTCTATAGTGTGTGTTGACATATGCTATAAATTTCAAATTGTGTGGCTCCATCTACATGGATCGTTAACGGTCTGTCTAGTTAGGTCACTAACAATCCAACAAACAACCTTCAAATAATCCCATTTGTCTATGAACCTTCTTTCATATCTTCTAAGCGTTCTCCCAAAATTTCAAGTCAATCCAACTTCATATGAGTTATCTAGGTCCATTTTAAGTTAGCTACTTTTGGTTAAACAGTTTGAATCAGATGAGTCTTTACTTCTCGATCAAGATTGTTTTGCATGCTAAGAAACTTGGCAAGTGTTCTTATAAGAGGTAGTAGATCATGATGCAAGAGGCTTGACAACTCATGACGCTTCCTTTTAGATTGATAACAATCCATGGATGATGGATGGGTAACGATCCATCTACTTAGTGAATTTTTGGCTTGTTTCTCTTAAGTTCTATCGATTTATTCTTTTAGACTCCTTGTTGAAGTTTTAAGTCATTCCATCTTAGTCTGGATGTTCTAAATCCTGTTGAATTCTATAGGGTTAAAAACCAAATTAAGATTTGCCCCCTCCCCCGAAGTATGCTTTCGTTGGAAATAAAGTGTGCTTTGGAACAAGACAGGTTTCAGATTACTATTCTATTAATTTCAGTCTTTGCTCTGTTGTTTACACAAGGGTTTAGGTCGGTAAGTGGGTGCATGACATAGGTTTGGAGTCGACCTATAGTTTAACACGGCCGACGATGAAGCTAAGTTTTCGCTTTAACGATTTTATGCCATTCTAGGTCAAAGACTTGCTCTTTGTCTTTAACCATTTCTTTATTAGGACAAGGTTAAGTTCCTATTGTCGTTTTGAATTCTAGTGCGATGATTTATTCCATAATCGAATGTAGTGGATGATTCAATTGTATCGCTCTTCCCGTTTCTGTAGTCTAATGATGCTGAAAAGAAAAGCTTCCCTCATCGCTTTGGACAATAGCTTCATAATCAATCGTTGATCGATAACAGGTAAGTGTGGAAAAGATAATTTCAATGGATGATATGGATTGTTTTTCAAATGTAAACAAGATAACTAGATTGTTAGTTTGCAGTATTCGAGATACTGGACTCTTCTTATGTAGATAACGCGCTGCATCTGCCTCGGTTAATGCTCAAAACCCGACTAGTCAACATACCCCGACTTCCATTTGATTTTGGGTGTTGGCTATATGAGGATATTGTTCAAAGTAAAACATACCTGACATGGTTGAATGCCAAGTTTTATTATTGAAAGTGAATTTTCTGTCATCTAATATTTAGTCTGGTGGAGGGATTTCCACTCCTTCAAAAGCTGGGTCCTTTACAACTTTCGTTTTACTTATTATTCCTATCATATTAGGATGATTGATGGCAGATAAATTACAAGGCACGATTGCTCCTGTAGAGGTGTAGTTGAAGTTCGATCAGGCACAATTTCAATCTTCAGAAACTAGTGCATGACTTGTTCAATTACAATTATCCTTCCTTTGCATTTTTTCGGAATTCAACTTGCACACCATCCTCTGTCTCTGGGGACATTAGTTTAACTGCTCAATCTCGAGCATTGTTTTTAATCATTGTCGCACCTCTTGTGTTCATGTGCAGCATAATCGTTTACTGTAATTCTATACATGTAAGTAATACTTCTACAGTCATTTTAGCATATTTTATTTCATAGCTTTGTTCAAAACTATGAGGTAGCTTGGTCTAGCCAGTTTTATGGTTGTTCTTGTTTATGCTTTGTTGAGTTCGTTCGACAAAGTATTGATGCGTATGCCCAGTCCATAATGCTGATTACTCATAATACTACGTCTATATGTTTTCGGGAGACTAATTCTCCTGGGCCATATGTCTGATTTCCCAAGTTTGATTGACAGGATAGCTCATATCTTCGAAACCTAGGGACTTTGCTACTTGATTCCAAGCTCTAATTATTTCAATGTTGTTTGTTTCTTGACTGTAATTGAATTCCTCCAAATTGACATCGTCATCCAATGTCATTCTGGGTACATGTGCTGGAAAGACGCATCACCATCATCATTTGCTAAAGTGAATTCTTCTAAGTCCACTGTTGTGTCCCTAATCATGCATCAGTTTCTACCTCTAGAAACTCATGCATGTAAATGCAACTCTGTGGATTTTTCCTTGATATTGTGAATCTTCAGATAGCATGAGATGCCAGAAGGTAGGACTAAAGATTTAATTAGACTCTTGCTTCTGATTTCGAAAGCCAATGTATTGATAGTTTCATTCTGTGGGGTTTCTTCTTAGCATCACCAAACTTCAGGTAATGGCATATTCTTGCACATTGGAACCAAATGATCTAGTTAGACCCTAATTAGGTCATTAATCCATCTCGTCATCGCCATACAGTGAGCGACAATTGATTTATGAACGTTAAATCCTTCATTTTCTTTGTTGGTTTTTTTTGTTGCTAGAATGCTTTGTTTTGCAAAACAGAACCATTATCTAATCAACCTCACGGTTGTTCGTGTTTGGAATTTGCAACATTTCTTTCGGTCAAGTATTAATGTGCCTATCCCTGCTCGTGGGACTATCTACTTCGAATGCCTGTATTTAGGCAATTGTGGGAGATAGAAAGGTTTGGGACAAATGACTCGATTACCCTTATTTTGGCTCACAAACCTATTCTAGGATTGAGGAAGTCTGATGGTTTTGGTTCCGACCTTCCATGATTGTCCCTACATGTCCTTAGTTGTGCATGCTTTGCTTGATTGTTGCTGTCACGGAAGTTCTGCTCATCCGCCAATTCCTATCTTCGGGAATTGATAACCCAGCTGCTTGGTTCCAAGCAACATTTCCTTAAGGCTGGCTATCTTTTGGCTATATCTACATTCTTTCTAAGTTGAAGTCAGAAAATCTAGTTGTGCACCGATTTTTACTCCTAGAAATTAGCATACGAGCAATTCAATCCTGGGATTTCCTTTCGACGCTACTTTATTCTTGTGTAGTGGCTGATTCTTGTGATGTAAGGCCAAACCATCTAGCTGACCTATGAAAGGTTATGTCTTCCTGTTGTTTCCCATTTTTGAGCAATGGTAGTTTTATAAAGACAAAGGTAGAATCTCAGTTGAGGACCAATTTCTATCTCAAAAGCTAGTGCATTGATGGTTTACTACGATGAGTGTTTCTCATCGAACATATAGCAGATGAGGCAAGATCGGTACATAGTGAAAAGAAAATTTCCTTGCATTGCAAGGGCAGTGTTAGTACTTAGGAAATAGAGGGTTTCTCAATTTGATGTCGGGAAAACACCGATACTTATGAAATATAAAGTTTCTTGTCGGGGCAACACGGGTTCTTAGGAAATGAGAAAAGGCCTTAGCATTATTAGGGCAACACCGAACTCAGGAGGTTAGGATCGATTTTCCCCACCGATCTGGAAATGCTTTTAATATAGGTGGGCATTAGTTTCGATCTTCAAAAACTTGCACTTTGATGATTGGACTGTAGAAGTCTTTTCTTAGTGCTGCCTATCTTCAGGTAGTTCTAAAGTCATGTTAGAGAGAATAGAATCGTTCATATGAACCTGCGGATTTGAGTAGGTTCCTTTTAACCCAATGTAGATGTTTTCCTGACGCTGCTTAACTCCGTTATACGCCATGTTCTGGAAGGACGAGAGTCTCAGGTGTTTCCATTACCTAGCTTTGTTTATAACCATCAAGTATTACCCTTGGAGATGCAAGGCTATTGCTTAACCAATTCCATAGTTATTCTTATTCATGAAAAATTAAATTTTCTCCAACGGGTTTTTGTTATGATCCGACTTCTATCCGCAGAACCCTTCATTTCTAGACGGAACCCTTCATTTCTAGGTGTCAAATTTCAGGTTCTTATATAAAATTAGTAGCAGTGGAGTGAGTCATCACACTGCTCCCAATACGACTGCGCTCATTCCTATCCTGATCACGAACGATAGAGTTCGATAGTGTTTGTCTTGAATCTGTGACACTTAACCTTGCTTGTTTTAGGCCATGCACATTATGCTGGGCTGACCAAGTTGTTGCATATATCAACCTTATTTATTGGTTCCAATCTTCAGGAATCAATGGTTTAGCTGCTCGATTCGGGCGTTCTTTCCTTGCCATTGTCTCTCTTTGGATAAAAGATAGTTTTCTACAAGTTCGGGTTTGAAACTATTGTCGAGCACCTGCTTTTGTCTTTGCAAACCGGTGCATTGATGATTTGGTTCTAGAAATTCATTTGGTCATCATCTATCTTTGGACGACTATACATTCCTCCTTTTATTACCTATTTCTGCGTGATGTTAAATTTCAAAGTGCTTTATTTTCTCGTCGATATGACGGTCTGGAGTTCTCGATGTTACTGGGGCAATATCGATGCCTAGAAGGTCGGACCAGTTTTCTTTCAATTCTGCAGTCGTTTAACATATTATAATGCATATCTTTACCGCGATTGCCGAAATTCTCTATTCAGCATAACAGAACCATGAAGTGCTTTTTTTCATAACCAAGTGTTTGTGTGTTATATGTCCCCAATCCATGGGGTTGATTACTCTAAACAATTGATATGAGACTTGATGTTTTGGGTAGCTCTCTGGATCCCTCCGGTCATCGGTGCGTCCCTACTCCTACCTTTGGGAACTCGTGACTTGGATGTCTTGAATTTAGACGTTTTGTAAATTAAATTAAGTCAAAGAACAGAATTTTTTGCCAAATTTTTGGTTTGTGTACTTTGTAGCAATATTGGAGCATGTCAGTTCTTTCGGGCAATGGGAATTGATTCCTATTAATCCTACAATAGACGGTTTCCCGATGTTGTCAGGACAATACTGGTACTTAGAAAATCATAAAGGTTTGTGATGATAATGAAGCAACTTCAAGCAGTGCTTGTAGGGCTTATGAAACTCATGGCTTTTAAGAGTGCATGACATACGAAATGCCTGGCTTTTAAGAGCGCGCGACTTTTGAGAGTGCATGCTTATGAAATGCATGGCTTATGGGATCGATATGGCCTGTCAATCCAAAACGGTTTGGAACTTCATAATGTTGCCAATCTTTGGGTAATGTAAGGAGTTCATGCTTCGAGAGCGTGGTTCTAAGGCTCAAGAAGTGATGCACGGCTTATGGTAGTGCGCGACTTTTGGGATCGATATGACCCATCGATCCAGAACGGATTGGAACTTCTTGATGTTGCCAATCTTTGAGTAACATGAGGAGTTCGTGCTTCAAAAGCGTGGTTCCATGGCTCAAGAAGTGATGCGCGACTTATGGTAATGAACGACTTATGGGATCGATATGACCCATCGATCCAGTATGGTTTGGAACTTCATGACGTTGCCAATCTTCAGGTAATGTGAGGAGTACGTGCCTTAAGAGCGTGGTTCTACGGTTCAAGAAGTGATGTGCGGCTTATGGCAGCGTGCGGCTTATGTAATCAATACGACCCGTCGATCCGGAATGGTTTGGAACATCTTGACGTTGCCAATCTTCGAGTAACGTAAGGAGTTTTTGCTTCGAGAGCATAGTTCCATGGCTCAAGAAGTGATGCATGACTTATGGCAGTGCACCCAATGCTTTGGGCCTTTCTGGTGTTGGTGGAGTGATACCAGTTCTTAGAAGGTAAGGTTCGAGTTTTCCCATCAATCCGGTGATTCAACTTTGCTGAAACACGATTTCCACAGTTCTAAGATATAAGTAGTTTTTGGATCAGGTAACTATGGCTCGGATGATCCTCTCATATTTTGGGAAGATGTGCACGGCCAAACAGATAAGGTTGCTATAGTGGAGAGATCTACAGCCGACCGCATGGAGATGGTTATGAAGAATGAGCCTATGGGGGTTTAGAGCAAGACCCTCTATTTTTGGCCCAAATTGTCATTAGAGAATTGGTCTAGGAAACATAGAAATATGGGGGTCTTAGATGAAGTGAAATGAGGTGAAATGACTAATCTCAACATTCACTAAAAAAAGAAGTCCATAGTTCAGCAAGTAAAAGTCAGCGAGCTAACGGGTTGTCTTTAACTGGCATATAGTCTAAAAGCAAAAGGAACTAGCCACCAAGGGTGCTAAAGAGGAGTTAGGAGGAAGTAAGCAAGTATTATGCTTCTATTTCGTTTGTTATGTTAGCAAGGTCATTAAGTCTATAGTTGTCAAAATGCCAGATTTTTGATCGCGTGTAAAAGAACTATGGTATGATTAGCCCTGGCTTTCCTTGTAGCTATTCAACTATGCATGGTGCCCCTTATGCTACAGGGTTGTTCGTACGCTTAAACTTTATCCCAGGTTTCTCCACAACCCGTTTTGTTGCGCACGATCTAATGGATGCAGCTATGTCTTCTATATGATTAAAGCATGGGAAAACCTCTATCTTTAGAGACTTATATATATGGGTTTAAGAAAAATTTAATTCTCACAAGTGCCAAATCTTGGCTTGGTACGAGTCGGTCTCTGATTCATCACAAGGTCGATTTAGTTTTGGCTTAGTTTCCTTGAGCGACTTTGAAGCTCTGAAATTCAGCAATGTTTGTCTCATTGGTTGTTAGAGTGATTCTGTTAATTTTGCAGAGTGATTGTTGTGTTATCAATTCGTAGCCCCAGAGCATGACTTCATTGATTCCGGGCAGTTCCGGATGTTACGACCACAGATCCTCTAGTTGGCCTTTGTGATGCTTTATTTCGTGGAGGATTTTTGGATCAGCTGATTTCCGAACTACTGTTTCGCCTTTACGACACTTTAATTTGTGATGGACCTTCATGATGCTTTAGTTCGCGAAGGACCTTCACACTTCTTTTGTTCATGAAGGAGTTTTTGTAGTTTGAAGTTCGGTGACCAAACGGCCTTGCAACGATAATTTATCGATTCTAGGAGGAATTTTGATCAGAAGTCTAGCGACCAAATGACCATAGAGCGATTATCCATGACTCCAAGAAGAGTTTTGGGTCATGTGTCCGACGGCCCGATGGTCTTAAAGCAATGATTCATCAACTTCATAAGGAATTTTTGTAGGATGTCCAGTGACTAGACAGCCTTGGAGCGATAATTCATCAACTTTAAGAAGAGTATTGCGTCATGTGTCTAAAGGCCTAGCAGTCTTAAAGAGATGATTCATCGACTTGAAGAGAAATTTTTAGGATTCGGCTCGCGGGAACACAGTTTTATCTGTTCCTAGAGAATATGAGGTTGGATTTGTTTGTTCAACGATCCTTTGGACAAGCCTTCTAGCAGCCACAAGGGAAATGCTGGTTCTCAAAAGGAGGATCAACATGACTCATCAAGGGCATAGAAGCATTTCTTTTGTCGTGGCGTCTACAATGCCCACAATGTTCCACTACGGCTCATTTGGAAAAAGTATACAAGGATGGACGATAAAGCGTCGTTTTAGGTTGCTGCCCCATTCCTTAGTAGCTAGCTAGCCAGTGTGTTATTTGATAATCATCCTTTCGTCTGATTTCATCAATTAGCCGGGATGCTTTTCTACCGGGTCTTAGTGTCCTTGCTTGGGCAGAAGGTCCCTAAGGTCCTATAGCTCCTTCACTATTAGGTATGTTCTTTAGAAAATTGTTGGGTTTGCCTTCTTCCAATTGGACTACCTTTAGTCTCTACAACTTCTCATAGAATTCTTCTAGGGCCGTAGGTTGTTTCGTCCTTTAATGATTCCTGAGGGCCTTGCAGTAGACTACATCTGTTGCCCTCTCTTTATCCATGTGCTAGTCATACCTGTAAAAAACCAATTTCAAATCATTTGTACTATTGTAGTAAGGTCTAGTTTGCTTGATAAACTTCTTTCTATATTCTGCATTGAACGGCTTCCGTGAATAGGTTTCAATTGGGGAAGATACTCTAACCGTTGTCAGTCCGGTCTGTTTTCATGTTATGGCTATTTATAATACTTGAGAATGATATATGCACGATTGTCCTATGCTTGAATGATTAGAAATGCCGATTGAATGCCAAATCATTTAGGACGGATTCATGGATCAGTGACGATCTACAAAAAAATTTAAACTAGGTAAGATCAGTCCTAGGTGACAAAGAAGGTCCTATAAGGTTGCATTCAAAATTTCAAGGCATTTGGAGTTTTCATGTTCGAGTTATGGGCTAAAGAAGATGGATCAACATTAATGGATCGGTGGTATTTCATTTGAAGTCCAACATGAGAAAATTTTACCATTTACTTAGAGTCATCACATAGTTCACTTAGAGTTACAGAATTTGAAGCGGTGGGTTGGTGACTAACGGTGCTTGGAGTCATTTGCATGTTCACTTGAAGAAAATCTTTGTTTTACCTGAGTCTGATTTTGGACAGGAATTTCCTAAGTTTGCTTCGAGTTAAATGGGTGATTACCCGAGTTCGACTACGAGTCAAGACTTCCAGAATCTGCTTCGAGTCAAATAGGAGGTTACCCAAGTTCGACTTCGAGTCAACCCTGAAGTGAATTTTTCAACAACCATTTTGACTTTATTAATGATTTTCGATGACGACCATTCGTGATTCGATGATGGAAGCTCCATGATGGGATTGGAAGCTGGTCAGTTGGGAGTGGTCATAATTTACCACTAGAGCTTGGTCTTGTAATTGATCTTGATTTATGTCATGTCCTATTGGTTCTCTTTCCTCTAGAAGTACCATTTGAGTAGAAATTCCTCGTCCATTGCTTGGTACTATACTACGGCACCAGTTTTAGAGCTTATTCTAGCATTTTGCACATTAGTGGTTTCGTCTAATTTTCTTCCTCAAATTGTTTTTCATCTTCAGAGTCGGAGAGAGCCATCGTTATATCTCCCTATGGGGTTTTCATCCCCTAAGTTTGGGTTCGTAACTAGTGCCTTTGCAGTAGGTAGAGTGTTAACGTTTTCTTTCATCTTGATTCTTGGAGCTTCGCCCTCTATTTCCTTCTTATTTTGCCTTCTGTTACTTCTGTCCAAGTCAAAAACCAAAGAATGCTCTTGCTCCATTGCAGCCACGGCTTCGGGCACCATTTTGGGAGTAGTTAGTGATTGGAGTGCTAAGAGAGTATTTATTTTTTCCATAAGAGACTTCTGATTGTTTGCCACCTTCTTGTTAATTTCATCAGTCATCATGTTCAATTCTCCTTTAGTCACAACTTCATGTTGTGTGAACGATCCTGGAACATGATCTCCTGAGTTGGCTCCTAACAGTAGGAAGTTGGGGTTGTTGACTTTGATATGCTGACAGTTTGTTTCTTCTCCAGCAATGGTAGATTTTATGGATCTTCCGAAGGTGGTCCTCTTCCTTCCTGGTGCCATTGATTTTCAAAAGAAAATCTTCTAAGTAGAAATTGAGGATATAACTTCTAAACCTATCTGATCCAAAGTAGATAGCTAGATATAAGCTTGAGTTAGGTTCTCAGTGAAAGCTTCAAAATGTTAACCCAAAAAATGGATCAATACCCTAGATTGATTGTGAAAGCACCAGCCTTACTTTTACAGAGAAATAATATAGAAAATAAATGTAAAAAGGGCATAAATATTAAAAAGACAAGAAGATTTTTATAATGGTTCGGTTGTTAATGAAGCCTATGTCCACTTTATAACTTTCTATTAATTGACCGATGTTACTAGTTGAATCGGATTACAATATGATTGAACCATCTATGTTAGGTCAAGTCAAAAGTACAAGAGTTTACTAGAGAATCATAGTGAACCCCTAGATGACTATTGTTTGGGAAGATAAAAGTGAAGAATAACTTTTGTAGAGTTCTAGCAGCCAGTCCCCAAGATCCTCTTTATGTTATAGATAGATGAGTATTTAAAAGATAATTCGATGAGTATTGGACTAGAAGTCCAAGTGCAGAAGAGTCCAGTTGTTATGCCAAATCATCACCAAAAATCTCAAATCAATCTGAGTCATTTCTATAGATCATTAGCTATCCGTAGGGAATGGATTGCTAGCTATCACTAAGGGATTGATCGTTAGCTATTCATCCACTTTGCATATTTTTCTACTAGAAGCATTTACTTAGTGCTACGAGCTTAGAATGTTTGAGGACGATCCGACCTATCTTGATGGATTTCTAGATATCCATAGGGGATGTATTGCAAGCTATCCATAGAGGATGGATCGCTGGCTATCCATCCAAGTGATCTTAGTTTGGTTGTCTTCATATCTTTTATTTAAGTGCCTAATCCAAATATCAAGTCGTTTGGAGTTCGTTTGATCATCTGTCTTCATGGATCATCTGATCTAAAAGAATCATCTATAACTTACCCAATACTTAACCAAATCACATGAAACTTCACATATGCAATTAAGATGAGTAGGAGAGCCTCTACTATGAATCATAGGTCATGAGTTCAACTCCTTATGGGTCAGGCCTGATGGATCAAACTGGCTCAATTCGAAGAAGAATCATCCATAATGGGATCAAAACTTAACGAAACTAGACAAAAATTTCAAACTATGGGCCAACGGTGAAGCTAAGTTTTGTCTCGAATGATTGTACGATGTTTTAGAGCGAAGTCTTGCTCTTTGTCTTTAACTGTTTACTTTCGAGGACTTGGCTATATTCCTATCACGATTTCGAATTCTAATGCGATGATTTATTCCAAAATTGAATATAGTGGATGATCCAATCGTATCGCTCTTCCTGTTTTTTGTACTCTAGTGATCCTAAAAAGAAAAGCTTCCTGTATTGCTTTGGACAGTGGCTTCGTAATCGATCGTTGATTGATAACGGTTAAGTGTGGAAAAGAAAATTTCAAAGGATGATATGGATTGTTTTTCAAATGTAGGCAAGCTATCTACAATAGACTATTCGTTTGAAGCATTCAGAATATTGGATTCTTCTCATATAGATAACACATTGCATCTACCCCGGTCAATGCTCAAAACCCAATTGGTCAACATACACCGACTTCCCTTGGATTCTAGGCATTGGATATACAAGGATATTATTTAATGTAAAACATACCTAATAGGGTAGAATGCCAAGTTTTATTATTGAAAATAACTTTTCGGTCATTAAATCTTTAGTCTGGCGGAGGGACTTCCACTCCTCCAAAAGTTGGGTCCTTCGCAACTTAGGATACGCTTATTATTCCTATCATATTGGGATGATTGATTACAGTTAAATTGCATGACACATCTGCTCTTGTAGAGTTGTAGTTGAAGTTCGATCAGGCACATGTTCAATCTTCGGAACTCATGACTTGTTCGATTACGATTATCCTTCCTTTGTGTTTTTATGAATTCAACCTGTAAAGCATCCTCTGTCTTTGGGGACTATTGGTTTAATTGCTCGATTCCAAGCATTGCTTTTTCTCGCTATTGCACCTGTTGTGGTCATATGCAGGATACTTGTTTACTGTAATTCTGTACATGTAAGTAGTACTTCTGTGGTCGTATTAGCATATTCTATTTCATAACTTTGTTCAGAACTATGAGGTACCTTGATCTAACCAATTTTGTGGCTATTCCTGTTTTTGCTCTATTGAATTGATTCGACAAAGTGTTGGTGCGTATGCCCCAGTCCGTATGGCTGATTACTCTGAATAATATGTCGATATGTTTTCAATAGACTAGGTCTCTTGGGCCATATGTATGATTTCCTTATTTTGATTGACATGAGTGCTCCTTTCTTCAAAAACTACGGACTTTAATGCTTGATTCAAAGGTGCGATTTTTCTAATGATGTTTGTTTCTTGACTGTAATTGAATTCCTCCAATTTGACATTATCATCCAACTTCATTCTAGGTACATGTGCTAGAACGATGCATCGCCATCATATTTTGCTAGAGAGAATTCTTCCAAGTCCAGTGTTGAGACATTATTCATGCATCGGTTTCTATCTCCAGAAAATCATGCACGGATAACCTGACTCTGTCATGTTTTTCCTTTATGTTTTGAATCTTCAGACAGCATGAGATTCCAGAAGGTAGGCTGAATATTTAATCAAACTCTTGCTTTGTTACTGAAAGCCTATTCATTGATAGATTCTTTCTGGGGGTTTCTTCTTAGCATCATCAAACTTTAGGTAATGACATATTCTTGCAAGTTGGAACCAAATGATCTAGTTAGACCGTAAGTAGGCCATCGATTCTTCTTGTCATCGCCAGACAATGAGCGACGATTGATTTCTGAATGTTAAATCCTTCATTTCTTTTATTGGAAATTTTGTTGCTAGAATACTCTATTTTGCGAAATAGAACCATTATCTAATTAACTTCGTGGTTAGTTATGTTTGTACTTTGCAACATTTATTTCAATCAAGTATCTATGTGTCTATCCCTGCTCGTGGGACTAACTATTTTGAACGTCTGAATTTGGGCGATTGTAAGAGATGGAAAGGTTTGGGACAAATGACTCGATTTCCCATGGTCTGGCTCTCAATCATATTCTAACATTGTAGAAGTCTGATGGTTTTAGTTTCGTCCTTCTATGATTGCCCATATATTTCCTTAGTTGTGCATGCTTTGCTTGATTGTCGTCGTCATAGAAGTTCGGTTTATATGCCAATTCCTGCCTTCGGGAATTGATAATCTAGTTGCTTAGTTCCAAGCGACATTTCTTCGAGCCGCCTATCTTTTAGCTATATCTATATTCTTTCTAAGTTGAATTAAAGAAATTTGATTACACACCAGCTTTCATCCCTAGAAATTAGCACATGAGCAATTCAATCTTGGAATTTTCTTTCGACGCTGCTTTATTCTTGTGCAATGGCTGATTCCTGTGATGTAACATTGAATCATCCGGCTGCCCTATGAAAGGTTATGTTTTCCTATTATTTTCCATTTTTGAGCAACGATAGTTTTCTTAAGACAAGAGTAGAATCTCAGTTAAGGACCAACTGCTATCTCCATAAGTTATTGCATTGATGATTTACTATGATGATTATTTCTCATCGAATCTATAGATTAAAGTTTTCCTGGCATTTTCAAGGCAACACCGATATATAATGAATAGAAAATTCCCGGCATTGCAAGGGCAATGTTTGTGCTTAGGAAATTGAGGGTTTCCTGGCATTGTTAGGGGAATGACGATACATATAAAATAGAATGTTTCTCGACATTGTCGGGGCAACGCCGGTACTTAGAACAAGAGAAAAGGCCTTAGCATTGTTGGGGCAACACCGACACTCAGGAGGTTGGGATTGATTTTCCAGGCGGATTTGGCAATGCTTTTAATACAGGTGGGGATTCATTTCGGTCTTCGAAAACTTGCACTTCGATGAGTTGATTGTAAAAGTCTTTTCTTAGTGTTGCCAGTCCTCAGGAAGTGTTAAAGTCATGTTGACGAGGATTGAATCATTCATCCAATCCTGTAGAGTTAAGTAGATTTCTTTTAACCCAATGTGGATGTTTTCTCAACGTTGCTTAAACCGAGATACGCCATCTTCTAGAAGGATGAGATTCCCGGGCATTTCCGTTGCCTAGCTTTGCTTATAACCGTCATGTATTACCCTTGGAGGTGTAAAGCTGTTAACCGATTCCATAATTATTCTTATTCGTGAAAAATTGGATTTCCCCTAACCATTTTTTGTTATGATCCGACTCCTGTCAATGGAACACTTCATTTCTAGGTGGAACCCGTCATTTCTAGGTGTCAAATTCTAGGTTCTTATAGAAAATTAGAAGTGGTGGAGCGAGTCATCACATTACCCCCGATACGACCGCGCTTATTACTATCTTGATCACGGACTTGTAGAGTTCGATAGTTTTTGTTTTAAATCTATGACAGATAATCTTGCTTGTTTTAGGCCATGTGAATTATGCTGGGTTGACCGGATTATTGCGGATGTCAACCTTATTTGTTGGTTGCAATCTTTAGGAATCAATGTTTTAGCTTCTCTATTTTGAGCATTCTCTCCTTGATGTTGTTAGTCTTTGAATAACAGTTGGTTTTCTGCAAGTTGGGGTTTGAGATCTCTGTCGAGCACCTACTATCTTTGGTAGTTAGTGGGTTGATGATTTGATTCTAGAAATACATTTCGTTATCATCTATATCTAGACGACGGTAAGTTTCTCCTTTTATCACTTATTTTTGGGCGATGCTGAATTTCAAGTTATTTTATTTTCTTGTCGATATAACAGTTTGGAGTTGTCAATGTTGCCGGGGCAATATCGATGCCAAGAAGGTTGGGCCATTTCTCTTTCAATTCTGAGGTCGTTCAACATACTATGCTGCATAGCTCTACTGCGATTGCCGAAATTCTTCGTTCCGCGTAACAAAACCATAAAGTGATTTTTTACCATGACCAAATGTTAGTGAGTTATGTGCCCCTAATCAACGGAGCTGATTACCTTGAATAATTGATGTGAGATTTGATGTTCTAGGCGGCTCTCCAAATGCTCCAGTCAAAGGTTCGTCGCAACTCCTATCTCTGGGAACTCATGACATATATATCTTGAATTTAGACAATTTGTACATTGACTTTGGTCAAAAATCAGAATTTTTTTCTGACTTTTTGGTTTGTGAACTTTGCGGCAATACCAGAGCAATGTCAGTTTTTCAAGTTGCGAGAGTTGATCCCTATTAATCCTGCAATAGACAAGTTTCCAGTGTTGTCAGGACAATACCTGTACGTAGAAGTTCTTAACGGTTTGCAATGATGCCATAGAAACCTCAAGGAGCGCTTGCGCGACTTATGAAATGTGGGGCTTTTAAGAGTGCGGCTTGCGAAATGTGCAGCTTTTAAGAGTTTGCAACATATGGGATCGATATGACCCATCAATCCAGAACTACTTGGAACTTCTTGACGTTGCCAATCTTCGGGTAACTTGAGGAGTTCATGCTTCAAGAACATGGTTCCACGACTCAAGAAGTGATACGCGGCTTATGGTAATGCACAGCTTATGGGATCGATACGACCCATCGATCCGGAACAATTTGGAACTTCTTCACATTGCCAATCTTTGGGTAATATGAGGAGTTCATGCTTCAAGAGTATGGTTCCACGGTTCAAGAAGTGATGGCGGCTTATGAGAGTGCGTGGCTTATGAGATTAATACAATCTGTCGATTCGGAATGGTTTGGAACTTCACGATGTTGCCAATCTTCGTGTAACATAAGGAGTTCATGCTTCGAGAGCATGGTTCCATGGCTCAAGTAGTGATGCCTGTCTTATGGCAGTACGCCCAATGGTTTGGGTCTTCACGATGTAGGGGGAGCGATATCCGTTCTTAGAAGGTAAGGGTCGAGTTTTCCCATCAATCCAGCGATTTAACTTCGTTGGAACCCGATTTCTTTAGTTTTAAAAGATAAGTGGTTTTTGGAACGGGTAACCATGGCTTTGATGATTCTTTTGTATACGGGGAGATATGCATGACCAAACAGATAAGGTTTCCATGGTAAAGAGATCTACAGCTGACCATATGGAGATTGTTATAAAGAAAGAATTTGTGGGAGTTCGAGGCAAGACCATCGGTTTTTGGTCCAAACTGTCTTAGGAGAATTGGTCTTCAACTGGCATACAGTCTAATAGGAAAAGGAACTGGCCATCAAGGTTGGTAAAGGAGGAGTTAGGAAGAAGTAAGTAAGTATTATGCTTCTATTTCGTTTGTTTCACTAGCATGGTCGTTATGCCTGTAGTTGTCAAAATACCAGAAATTTCGATTGAGTGTAACAAAACTATGGTTTGATTAGCCTTGGCATTCCTTATAGCTATTCAAGTATGTGTGGTGCCTCTAAGCCATATGGCTGTTTGCACGCTTAAACTATATCTGGGACTTCTCTATAACCCGTTGGTTGCATGCGGCCCAATAGATGCAAATGTGTCTTCTACATGATTAAATCATGGGAAAGCCTCTATCTTCAAGGACTTATATATTACGGATTTGAGACACTTGGTTCTCGCAGGTGTCGAATCTTGGCTTGATTCGAGTCAGCCTTTGATTAATCACAAGTTCATTCAGTTTTGGCTTAGTTTCTTTGAATGACTTTGAAGCTTTGGAATTCAACACTGTTTGTCTTATTGGTCGTTGGAAGTGATTTTGTTAATTTTGCGAATTAACTGATGTGATTGTCGATTCGTGACCCCGAAGCAGGACTTCACTGACTTCGAGCTGTTCTGGGTGAGATGATCGCTGATATTCTAGTTGGCCTTTACGATGCTTTAGTATGTGAAGGATTATTTGGATCAGATGACCGCTGATCTACCGATTCACCTTCATGATGCTTTAACTCGTAAAGGACCTTCATGACACTTTAGTTCGTGAAGGAGTTTTTATGGTCGGATGTCCGGTGACTAGTTGGCCTTGAAACGATTTTATCAATTTTGAAAGAAATTTCGATAATATCTAGCAAACAGATGGCCTAGAGCAATTATTCATCGACTCCAAGAAGAGTTTTGGGTCATGTGTCGGATGGCCCGGCGGTTTTAAAGTGATGATTCATCGACTTCAAGAGGAATTTTGGTCAGATGTTTGGCAACTAGACGGCTTTGGAGGATAATTAATCGACTCCAAGAAGTGTTTTGGGTCGCGTCTCAGATGGCATGGCGGTCTTGAAGCGATGATTCATCGACTTTAAGAGAAGTTTTAGGATTTGGCTTGAGTGAACATAGTTTTATCAATTCCTAGAGACTAGTAGGTTGGATCTGTTTATTCGTTGCTCCTTTGGACAAGCCTTCTCAAGCTACAAGAGAAACTCCAGTTCCCAAAAAGGGGATCGACATGACTCGTCGAGGCATAAAAGCATTTCTTTCACCGTGATTCTGCAATGCCACCAATGTCTCTGTATGGCACATTTAGAAAAGAAAAGTAGACAAGGATGGATGAGAAGGCATTACTTTAGGTTGCTTCAATTCCTTAGTAGCCAGCTAGCCAGAGTGTTATTTGATAATCATTCTTTCACCTGATTTCATTAGGTAGCAGAGGCGCTTTTCTACTGGGTCTTAGTAGCCTTGCTTGGGCGAAGGGTCCCTGAGGTCCCGTAGCTCCTATGTTTGGTATGTGCTATGTAAGTTATAAGTTTTACCTTCTGCCAATTGCACTGCCTCTAGTCTCTAGAACTGGTTTTCCTTTCCATAGAATTCTTCCAAGGTTTTAGGTTATTTCATCATTTAATGATTCCTGAGGGCCTTGTACTTGACTGCATCCTTTGCCCTCACTTCGTGCGTATGCTAATCATACCTATAAAAAAGCAATTTCGAATCAGTTGTACTATTGTAGGAAGGTGCAGTTGGCATGATTAACTTCTTTGGATATTCTGCATGCTAAACGACTTTGGTAAAAAGGGTTTCAATTAGGGAAGATGCTCTAATCATCGTCAGTCTGGTTCGTGTTCAAGTTATGGCTATCTATAATGCTTGAGAATGATATATGAATGATTGTCCTATGCTTAAAGGACTGGAAATGCCAATTGAATGGAAAATCATTTAGGATGTGGTCATGAATCAGTGATGATCCCAAAAAATTCAAACTAGGTGAGATCGGTCTTGAACGACAAGGAGGGTCTCATAATGTTGTGTTCCAAATTTCAAGGCATTTGGAGTTCGCATGTTCGAATTATGGGCAAAATAAGATGGATCGACGTTGATGGATCAGTGGTGTTTCACTTGGAGTCCAACCCAAGAAAATTTTCCACTTGCTTGGAGTCAGCACATGGTTTTCTTAGAGTGATAGAATTTGAAGTGCTCGGTTGATGACTAGCGGTGCTTGGAGTCATATGCATCTTTGCTTGAAGAAAATCTTTGTTTTACCCGAGTTTGATTTCGGACAAGAATTTCCTAGGTTTGCTTCGAGTTAAATGGGCGATTTCCACAGTTCTACTTCGTGTCGGGATTTCCAGAATCAACTTCAAGTTAAATTAGCGATTACCAGAGTTTGACTTCGAGTCAATCCTGAAGTGAATTTTTCAACGATCATTTTGAAGATTTTTGATATTTTGGACGATGACCATTTGTGATCTGAAGGTAGGTGACCTATGATGGGATTGGAAGCTGGTCAGTTTGGAGTGGTTACATTATACCATGGGAGCATGGCCTTGTAATCGATCCTGGTTTGTGTCATATCTTCTTGGTTCTTCTACCTCTGGGACAACCGTTTAGTAGCAGTTCCTTCTCCATTGCTTGGCACTGTGTTGTGGCATGGGTTTTTGAGCTTCTTCTAGCATTTTCAAGTTGGCGTTTTCATCCAATTTTCTTCCTCATATTGTTTGTCATCTTCAGAGCCAGATTGAGCCATGTTATATCTCCCCATGGAGTTTTCACCCTAAGTTCGGGTTTGTATCAGGTGCCTTTGCAGTTGGTGGAGTGTTAACTTTTTCTTTCGTCACGACTCTTGGAGCTTCGCCCAATACATCCTTTTGCTTTCACCTTATGTTTCTTCCGTTTAAGCCGAAAATAGAAGAGTGTTCTTGCTCCGTAGTGGCCACGGCATCAAGCACTGTTTTGGGTGTAGTCAATGATTGGAGCACTAAGAGAGCATCTATCTTTTCCATAAGAGCCTTTTGGATGCTTTCCACTTTCTGGTTAATTTATTCAACCATTTTTCAATTCTCCCTTAGTCAAAATTTCATGCTGTGTGGAGGACCCTGGAACCCAATCTCTAGAGCTAGCTTCTAACAGCAAGTTGTTGGGGTTGTTTAATTCGATTTGCTGAGGGTTTGTTTCTTCTCCAACAATGATAGCTCATGTGGATCTTTCGGAGGTAGTTCTCTCTCTTCTTGGTGCCATTGATTTTCAAAATAAAATCTACTAAGCAGAGATTGAGGATCTAACTTCTGAACCTATCTGATCCAAAGTATATAGCTAGATCTAAGCCTAAGATGGATTCTTAGTAAAAACACCAAAATGTTAGCCCAAAAGATGGATCAAAATCGTGGACTGAGTGTGAAAGCACTAGCCTTATTCTTACGGAGCAATAATATAGAAAATAAATGTAAAAAGAGCAGAAATAGTAAAAAGACAAGAATATTTTTATAGTGGTTCGGTTGTTAATGAAGCCAACGTCTACTTTATAACTTTCTACTAACTGACTGCTGTTACAAGTTGAATCTGATTACAATATGATTGAATTTTCTAAGTGGTTCGGTTGTCTTCCTATCTTCTACATAAGTGCCTTATCCAAATATCAAGTTGTTTGGAGTTCATTTGGTCATCCGTCTTCATGGTTCATATGGTCCAGAAGAATCGTCCATAACCCACTCAATACTTAGCCAAATCATACAAAACTTCACATATGCAATGTAGATGAGTAGGTAAGCCTTCCCTATGAACCATAGGTCATGGGGCTTGTCATCTCGCCTTTTGGAAAGGCTGTGACACCAAGGACTTGATTGGAAACCAAAGACAATTTGACTCGAAGATCAGTTATTCACTGGTCTACTATGGATACTGGAAAATTTGGCCTGGGTCTGGATCGAGCTACAATTAACTTGACACGACAAGCAAAGCTTAAAAGCCAGCATTTCAAATTTTAGGTTAATTGAATTTCATATGCACAAAATATGGATCAATCGAAATCAATGAAGGAGGTGTCAGTTCGTATCCATCAAATGCTACCCTTCTTCATATCCATCAAACTCCTTCCCCTTCATATCCATCATCCATCGACAAAGGTCAATTTCATATTGATCTCCCTTCATTCAGTTCGTATCAATCTCCTTTCATCGATATGAAGAGTAGCAGCCATCAATCGGTATGAAGAAAGCAACATGAAGCATCGATATGAAGGCGGCCTCTAAACATCGATACGACAGAAGCTACTCCAGACCGATATGAAGAAGGCATGGTCAAGTGAAGGAAACGGTCATGCGGCATAAAATATGAATCTCCCCTAAACAATCGCTCCATGTCATCGAGTCATAGCTGATCGATACGAACAGATATTGATACGAATACTGATCGATTCAAATGTATCGATATGCACAGTCCGGGTACCTACTATGTGAATCTTGGATCGATCATAACTCGAGATCCGCTAGTCCAGATGCTGTCAAATTTTCACAAGAGCTTATATTCCGCCTCAAGACTGTCTCTGATCGATCTCAACCTAAAAGGAGCAAATCTTAGTCGATAGAAATGTACATGAATCGATCAAGGATCGATCCCTAATAACCTTGGATCAATCTAGTGGTCCCACCCATGTGTGAGAAGGGGTATTTCAGACTGCACCTATAAATAGCACTCCAATGTCAATAGAAAAAGGACTTTTGACTCCATTATGCCACTACTCTACCAGAGATCCATTGTAACCTGAGTGTTTGAGTTATTCTTTGTTGTAACCAGTTAGTAATCATTAATAAAACAGCAAATCATTCAAAGTGGACGTAGGCTACAATGTCGAACCACTATAAATCTCTGCCTTTTTCTATTTCTGTTTGCTTGAGTTGGCGTGTTTGTTAGACTATCCTCTTTTTACACTTAAATTATTCATTTTAATCTCTTCAAATATGTCCAAAGAGTGTTGTGTCCAATTTTGGTATAAACACTTTGGTGCTTTCACTAAGAAAATCCTGTTTTTCTCCTGCTCATTGGATCAGCTGCAGATGTTGAATTGTTAAAATCTAAGGAGGAGATCCAGATCTGTCATTCGGTGGTTCCTTCCATTCTATTCAAATTCCACCAGATCTAGGGAAGAGCTACATCACTCACCATGGTTACCACCAGAACCGCTTCAACTGCTACAGATCCAAAAGGAAGGGATAGGAAAAATCACATGTAGCTGGATACAACGGGTCAAGCATTTGCCGAAGCTCCAGATCCACAAGGTCCTGTGACTAGGAAGAGTTCCATATTATATTGCAAGAGCTAACTTAGAGTCGTCAGCAGCTCATCCAACAGATCCATGCCAACATGGAGCTTGCGAACCAATTGAAAGAGGAAAGACAAAGGAGATCCAGAATTGATTATGCTTCTTATTCATCAGCAGATAGCTTCCTCGGACTTCCATCATAGATCTATGTGCCAACAGTTGGATGGAAACTATGCGCAAGCCTCCGCGTGCCGTGATACTTGGATAAGCCGGGGCTGATCCTTCCACAGACACTAAATTAGGCCCTCTTCTCAAGGAGAGGCGCTTCCTTATCACACATTAGATAGCCAATTAGCCGCTGTTGCTGTAGACTTGGATGCTGAGATTCGAAACTAAGCAGATCCGTCCCTTCGTCAACATGTACATGCTCTGAAACCCTATATTCCTGAAGACCCAGAGCAAAAGAGGCGAGGGACGGACCATCCCCGCAACGTGAAACCCGACCACGTATTGGCCCCGAATGTACAAATGCCTGACGTTCCAAACATGATCCACCAAATAATCCATGAAAGTCAAGGTCTTACCAATGACGATTGGGGAATCTCTCGAAATCATACTCCCTTTGTCAATGATACTCTTTATGCTGAGCCACCTTGCCGATTTACCTGCCCCACCAATGAATTAAGGAATTTAAGATCCTAATCAACACATCTTAAAGTATGAATGGCTTATGAACGTCGCTCGAGCTGATGATGCGGTTAAGTGCAGGATTTTTCCAATTTCCTTAGAAGGTATTGCATCAATGTGGTCTACTCGTTTACCCCCCAGTTCAATTTCCAATTTCGATTAATTGGCTACGAAATTTGTCGAACAATTCTGCATGCATGTTACAAGGCCAAAAGATGTCAATACCTTGTCTAGCATTACACAAGCTCCATGGGGAGACACTTAAATGTTATCTAGAAAGGTTTTAGGCTGCCTGTGCTGAGGTCAGCAACCCAAATGAAATTCTATCTTAATGGCATTGACTAAAGGGACCGATCCTGATTACGAGTTAGGCAATTGGTCTGCTGTGAAACCTACCGCGTCGTTGGAACGTTTCTATGCGGCCCAGTTTTTGAGGACAGAAGATGCTAAACGATCTAGGAAGCAAGACAATGCAAGGCCCAGTGGTGAAGGCATTCATAGTAATGTTGCTGTGAAGCAAACCGGTGAGAACTCCAACAATGTGCAATTGAATATTCAGAATAAGCAAGGTCAACCAATGGGTAACGGAGGTCAGGAAAAGAAGGGAGACCAAAATCACGGACCGCGACACAGAGCTCCCATGTTTGACAAATATACTACCCTGAATACATCCTTGGAAAATGTTTATCTGCAAACCTGCAATACCAGACAATATTGTTGGATCTAGATTAACCCTAGAGGGGGGGGTGAATAGGGTTATAGCAAATTTTCTCGAGTCAAACACAAAAACAAACTGCAGAGAAATAAACATGTTGAAAAGTAAATCACACACAAAATTTACCTAGCTTCGGCAACCCCTGCCTACTGCTGCATTCCCGGATTTATATTAGGATTAAACAGTCTCCCGCTTACAAACACTCTAACAGACTCGGACACCCTGCTACCGCCTATAGAGTTTTGCAAACTCGCACACCCTGCTCACTGAACTAATCCTAACTAGACAATCTGACACTACCTAAAACCTAGGTGGTGATTTACCAAGATTTGAACCTTAAAAGAAAAATTAAAACAAACTTAAAAACAGTTTAAAACTAAAACCCTATTTGAAATAAAATAAACTAAAGCCCCTTTTAACAAACAAGACCGGCCCAATTCCTTTGCCCGTTCCTCTTTCTTTTGGCTTGTGAAGAAAATGGCGGCTCTGTTCGATCTGAATTAGGGCTTTGTTCCCTTGCAAAAATTAGGGCTTTCTTCAAATTCGATTCTCTGGTTTGTGTTGCTCTTGCTCGCGGCTTCTCTAATGATCAATTCTTTGGTTTCTTTTGCTTGCGCTCGTTCGCAGCTGCTCCTCTGATCGAGTTCGATAGATTGTGGTATGTAATCTTTTCCCTTTCGTTGATGGTTTAATTGCTTGCTTGAACTCGATGCTGATGATGAATTTGGGTGTTGGTATTTATATGAATTCCAAGACATTTGAATTTGTTCGTATTCATTTACACTTTCCCAATTCTCGATTGCCTGATGCGCACGGCTTTGATTATGAAACGTTCGATTTTTTCTTGATTGATACGGCACAAACTTTCCTCTTTTACTTTTTGACTTTTTTCAAAGATATGTATTTGATTTTTTTTATACTGTGCCGATTTCTGACTTAATTGAAATTCGACTTGCTTAACACCTTGATTGCCACGGCTTCGGCCATCTTTGTGTTCATCCCTGTGGCTTTCGACTTTACATTCTCTGATCTTTGTTACATTGTTTCTCGGCATTGACTTTTGTTCCATGACATTTTACTTGCTGTTCATGGCCATTACATACTTACTGCCATGAGACACTAGCCGTTCATATTGCATATCACCTCTGACTGTTGACACTTTACACATGAATTTCCTTGTTGACTAGTTGGTCCCATTTTTGTTGTGTCATTTCTCTGCCTGCACTTAGTGTTACTCACCATGTTGCATTGTTGTTCACCTCTCTTGAGTTGCAGTGTTTCACCATACTTTAGTTCGATTTTGATTTGGTATGTTTGTATGCTTGCCACTGACTTGTGTTCCTTGTTGCACATTCGCCTGTTTACTCAAGACTATATATGTGCATACATACATATGTATGTGTGTATGCACATATTCTTGGATTTGTACTAAGCTTGAGTTATTTGAATTGCTGTTGCTCTTTGTAGTTGCACTCTGGTTGTCATGCACTATGATATTTTGTAGCCTGGACTGGTGCACGTTGTTTGCTGTGACACTTGTTCCGGTTTGAAAATTTATTGTTACCGTATTCATTTGTTTTGTTGTATGGACATTTGCCTGAGTCCTGATGTAGCTGGACTTGTTGTTGTATTCATGTACACTACTATCTTTGGTCATTGGTGTTCTTGTTCAAAACTACTGTTACTTGAAACTGTTTTGTCAATGTCTATTGTTGTCATATCTTGTCTGGTTCATCTTGATATTCTGTAGTCATTTATGCATTGATGTTATCCATTGTTGATTTTTGAAATTTCACTTGAGTTGAATCCAGTTTCAAAACTCGGGTTTGACCTTGTGCTCGTGTCGTGATTTTATTTATTTTGCACGTGAGTTGAACCAGGCTTTTCATTTGGGTTTGACCTGTGCTCACCTGTCCCTGTAGCATTATCAAGTGTATATCGATGTGCACGGCCTTGTGGCATATACAGTGATACACTGTGCATGTCACATTGTTCGTGTATGCTGAATTCAAATGTAAATGATGACGAACAACCCAAATAACTGAGGCAAATAAAAAATCCATATTTTATTTTATATTGCAAAAATATTTCTTTTTCAATTTTACTGCGTTAGTGAACATTTTTGCAGATTGCTCAGATGCTGGATTCTAACTGGAATGAAGTTGAAGATAAACTACGAGTGTGAGTGATATGTAGTGAGGAATTCATGTAAATTGAATTGTGATGTAATTAGAATCAAAATTGTATATGTATAGTGAGAGCTTGAATTTGTACTATTCAAAATTGTAATAAATATTTGTTTGAATAAAATTTCTGTTTGAATTCAAATTCTGTGTAATTTATTTTATTCAACAAATATTTATTTAATCTATGAAAAATAAAATAGTACATTAACAAATACATTTAAATGAACATATATATACTTTTATTATCATCAAACAAAAATCATATAAGCGCAAAGCGCATATTCAACAATCTCCCCCTTTTAGTGATAACAAACATGTATTTAAGATTTTGACTGTGTTAAATGTATTTGATCAATGATATACTCTAATTGCTCCCTCTATTTAAATGTTTCCTCTCTACATGATGCTCCCTCTACCTATATGCATACAAATAGAAATATATAAATGAGCCTAGATGCAAATGGAAAATTATTTGACCTTTGCTTGATTTTATTTGACAAAATCTTAACTTTTCTCCCCCTTTTTGTTATCGGCAAAAGAATAATAGTGTTAGAGAAAAATAGAGATAAAGTGATCAATATTAATCCAACATTAAACTCAAATTGAATATAAATATTAAACTTCAATAGAAATCAAACAAAAATCATAACTACCCTTGTTAGGCGCATATTCCACTTTTAGAAATAATGGAAATGATGTTCTCATATAAAATCATACAGTTGTATCTACTTGTGGTACATTTATATCAGGAATTTGAATATCTACTAATCATGCATAACCGTTAGGACTTTTAAATGAGATTAGTAGTATTCCAATTTAATTTTTAAAAATGAATTCAAGTATCTTCTAACCACGCATGACCGTGAGGACTTTTAAATGGGATTAGAATCAACTTGTCTATTTAATGAATCAAATTTGATATGCCTTCCATACATGCATAACCGTGAGGACTTTTAAATGAGCATGGAAGCACATAATCAAAAATCCAAGTAATTCACCCATGCATAACCGTGAGGACTTTTAAATGAGAGTGAATACTTTGGAATTTATTTATTTTTACAAAAAAATGTGAAATGAAAAACAAATGATCCCTGATTATAGTACCACATATCGACAAACTATATTTAAGATTTGATAAACAATGGTCGATAGAAATATGATAGATATAGAAATGGTCATGGAATCTTTACCCAACAAAAAGTTTTATAACTCTTGTTTGAATTCCTAAAGAAATTTTCCAAATATACTATCTTGAGTAATGTATGTTAAATATCAACACTTATCACCTTCTCTATCACTATTTATCTTTTTGATAATTAGTAGGGAGTCAGATTAGTCAAAATTTGTCATTTAAAATCAATAAAAATGACTAATCTGAAAATATGGTTAAAAAATGATTTTCTCGAGGGGGTTATATGAGAAAATTTTCTGCTATTTGAAAGTTATTTGAAACGAAAAATATGCAGATATTTTCTTTGAAAAACGATGCAGTTACTAAATGTCTCAAAAATCACGTTCAACTAGTAATTTTTCTATCAACTAGATTACCAGTGTAATCTGCATATGAATTTCTTTTTCACTCAAAACATCACTAATTAAATTTGATAGACCAGAGCATGAAGTGTGCATAAAAACTCAAACAACATTTTAAATGGAATTCTCTTGAATTTGGATTGAAGTCGTGTAAATAATCAGAAACTATGAATATAGAGTTAGCCGTATTATAACCAAAAATATTATCATCCAACAAAACACTATTTTTAATCCAAACTAATATATATGAAGTAAATCCAAGAATCTAGAGAATTTTATAGTGTTTTGGCATAAGAATATAATTTGGCCAACTATGTTGAATAAGTCATATCATCATCTTTTCATCATCTCATTATTGGCTGATTTAACTCAGAATACGGTGCAGATTATCACATTTAATATATCGTTCAAAACATACCATTACCTGTTTTACCTTTACGATATTTTTTCGTTGTTGTCTATTGTGATTCTGTCACCTTTATACTAGGCTAAGGAACTTTGCTTTGTTGCTCGGTGTGCTTTTGGAACAGCCAGAATCCAAGTTGCACTATTGTTGTTCCTTAGCCTGCCACCACACCTACACGGAAAAAGATTTATGTGACCTATTTGTTTTTATAGGTCCATGGTTGTTAGTGGAAGAATATTTTGAAAAATAATTTTGTGGAGACCCAAAACTAGTTATAATTGCTCCCTTCGGCACCCAAATTTGTTTTACTTTGAGAGATTTTATATTTGTGCCTTTTGGAATCCAAATTGGTATAGTTTTCACATGTTTGGGTCTATACCAACAGTTATTGTGATTTGTCCATATTTTCTACAAATTGTGCACATTGAATTTTCTTGATTAATCTTGTTTTCAACAATTTTAGATTGATTATATCCAAGCCCTTTTCTATCTGTGTTAACAGTTTGCTTTCCTAATAGCATATTCAACGATTTTTCACTTTTTGAAAATTTATCTAAAGTCGTTGACAATTGTTGGACTTGTGTTTTGAGAGATTCATTTTCGTTTAACAATTGTGTGCACTTTTTAATAGAATTCTCTCTCCTAATATTTTCACTCTCTTTCAAAATCAGAATTTCATTTTCAAGTGATTTTATATTGATTTCTGATTTTTTTAATTTCGATTTCAAATGTTGGACACTTATCACACTTAGGGATCCTACTTTGATAGGTTTTAACTAATTTATCAAGTTGTTCATTTAATTCTATCAAAGTAACTTTTTGTGATTCAAGTTTAGCATATTTCTCCCTAAGTTGTTCAAAACAGCCATTTACTTCGTGGAAATAAATAAGTAATTCAGAGTGAGTGAGTTTTGATACCTCGCTTGGCTCATCATCGTCGCTATCAGTTATATTTCCATAAAGGCATATATCTTCTTTCTCACTCTTACTGCTAGAACTTTGATTATCTTTATCACTTGTATTCCGCGTGGCTGTAGTATTTTTCCGTTTTGCTTTCTTTTCAAAATCTCGTTGAAATCGGAGATAATTGGGCTTGATATCACCGGGTTTGTTGCAAATGATCCCGTGTTCTTCTGAGTTGTCTAGTGCCTTGATTATTCTGCTTTTTAAATTTTGATTTAGAGTTGGATTTCCATATTTGTGGTTCCACCTTTTGAATTTCTTCATTTTTAACGCCAGCTCAGCTGCTCCATCATCATCATCCTCATCACAATTGCTTTTTACAAACCCTGTTAAGCACATTTCTTCAACTGAGTTGGTTGTGGAGGATTTCTCATTGCTGTTGACTTTTGCACCATATATTGCATCGTAAGTATTCCAGATTTCCTGTGCATTTTCACAATGAGAAATTCTATTAAATTCAGTCTTATCAAGAGCACAGATCAAAGCATTCATGGCTTTAGCATTTGTAGTTTTTAATTTCTTATCATTAGCATCCCACCTATCCTTAGGTTTAGGAATCTCAGTATCACCAACAGTTATAGTGGAAGATTTATAGCCAGTTTCAATAATGTCCCAAACATCATAATCAACAGAACTAAGATAAATACCCATCCTAACTTTCCAATAAGCATAATCATTCCCATTAAACATGGGTGGCCTAGCAATAGATTGCCCCTCCGAGAAAGCATTATTTGGTGGATTCATGACTCTAGAGTTAAAGAAAAATACCGAGCTTTGATACCACTTGTAGGATCTAGATTAACCCTAGAGGGGGGGTGAATAGGGTTATAGCAAATTTTCTCGAGTCAAACACAAAAACAAACTGCAGAGAAATAAATATGCTGAAAAGTAAATCACATACAAAATTTACCCAGCTTCGGCAACCCCTGCCTACTGCTGCATTCCCGGATTTCTATTAGGGTTAAACAGTCTTCCGCTTACAAACACTCTAACAGACTCGCACACCCTGCTACCGCCTATAGAGTTTTGCAAACTCGCACACCCTTCTCACTGAACTAATCCTAACTAGACAATCTGACACTACCTAAAACCTAGGTGGTGATTTACCAAGATTTGAACCTTAAAAGAAAAATTAAAACAAACTTAAAAACAGTTTAAAACTAAAACCCTTTTTGAAATAAAATAAACTAAATCCCCTTTTAACAAACAAGATCGGCCCAATTCTTTTGCCTGTTCCTCTTTCTTTTGGCTTGTGAAGAAAATGGCGGCTCTGTTCGATCTGAATTAGGGCTTTGTTCCCTTGCAAAAATTAGGGCTTTCTTCAAATTCGATTCTCTGGTTTGTGTTGCTCTTGCTCGCGGCTTCTTTGATGATCAATTCTCTGGTTGCTTTTGCTTGCGCTCGTTCGCAGCTGCTCCTCTGATCGAGTTCGATAGATTGTGGTATGTAATCTTGTCCCTTTCGTTGCTGGTTTAATTGCTTGCTTGAACTCGATGTTGATGATGAATTTGGTGTTGGTATTTATATGAATTCCAAGACACTTTACTTTGTTTGTATTCATTTACACTTTCCTAATTCTCGATTGCCTGATGCGCACGGCTTTGATTATGAAATGTTCGATTTTTTCTTGATTGATATGGTAAAACTTTCCTCTTTTACTTTTTGACTTTTTCAAAGATACGTATTTGATTTTTTTTATACTGTGTTGATTTCTGACTTAATTAAAATTCGACTTGCTTAACACCTTGATTGCCACGGCTTCGGCCATCTTTGTGTTCATCCCTGTGGCTTTCGACTTTACATTCTCTGATCTTTGTTACATTGTTTCTCGGCATTGACTTTTGTTCCATGACATTGTACTTGCCGTTCATGGCCATTACATTCTTACTGCCATGTGACACTAGCCGTTCATATTGCATTATCACCTCTGACTGTTGACACTTTACACATGAATTTCCTTGTTGACTAGTTGGTCCCATTTTTGCTGTGTCATTTCTCTGCCTGCACTTAGTGTTACTCACCATGTTGCATTGTTTTTCACCTCTCTTGAGTTGCAGTGTTTCACCATACTTTAGTTCGATTTTGATCTGGTATGTTTGTATGCTTGCCACTGACTTGTGTTCCCTGTTGCACATTCACCTGTTTACTCAAGACTATATATGTGCATACATACATATGTATGGTGTATGCATATATTCTTGGATTTGTACTAAGCTTGAGTTATTTGAATTGCTGTTGCTCTTTGTAGTTACACTCTGGTTGTCATGCACTATGATATTTTGTAGCCTGGACTGGTGCACATTGTTTGCTGTGACACTTGTTCCGGTTTGAACTTTTGTTGTTGCAGTATTCATTTGTGTTGTTGTATGGACATTTGCCTGAGTCTTGATGTAGCTGGACTTGTTGTTGTATTCATGTACACTACTGTATTTGGTCATTGATGTTCTTGTTCAAAACTGTTGTTACTTGAAACTATTTTGTCAATGTCTATTGTTGTCATATCTTGTGTGGTTCATCTTGATGTTCTGTAGTCATTTATGCATTGATGCTATCCATTGTTGATTTTTGAAATTTCACTTGAGTTGAATCCAGTTTCAAAACTCGGGTTTGACCTTGTGCTCGTGTTGAGATTTTATTTATTTTGCACGTGAGTTGAACCCGGCTTTTCATTTGGGTTTGACCTGTGCTCACCTATCCCTATAGCATTATCAAGTGTATATCGATGTGCACGGCCTTGTGGCATATACAGTGATACACTGTGCATGTCACATTGTTCGTATATGATGAATTCAAATGTAAATGATGACGAACAACCCAAATAACTGAGGCAAATAAAAAATCCTTATTTTATTTTATATTGCAAAACTATTTCTTTTTCAATTTTACTGCGTTAGTGAACATTTTTGCAGATTGCTTAGATGCTGGATTCTAACTAGAATGAAGTTGAAGATAAACTACGAGTGTGAGTGATATGTAGTGAGGAATTCATGTAAATTGAATTGTGATGTAATTAGAATCAAAATTGTATATGTATAGTGAGAGCTTGAATTTGTACTATTCAAAATTGTAATAAATATTTGTTTGAATAAAATTTCTGTTTGAATTCAAATTCTGTGTAATTTATTTTATTCAACAAATATTTATTTAATCTATGAAAAATAAAATAGTACATTAACAAATACATTTAAATGAACATATATATATGTTTATTATCATCAAACAAAAATCATATAAGCGCAAAGCGCATATTCAACAAATATAAGAAACCCGCTCAGAAACAGTCATTTGAGAAGAAAATTCAAACTAGAAAGTTTTATAGATTACGCGATTGCTACTGCCATAACACCAATGAGTGCCAACACTTGCAAGACAACATTGAGAAATTGATCAGATAGAGGAAGTTGGAACAGTTTGTTAGGGCACCGCAGAATGGTGGTGCGGGCCCATCTAACACGAATCATAGTCAAAAACAGGCTAGACCCAAGGAACGCACGTACTAGCGGGAGGTTAGTCATAAATATAGTGAGTGGTGGTCCTCATCCAACTGATCGAAGCTTGAAGGAAATGGAGTCGTATGCCAGTTCGATTAGGCGTGCAAACTTTGAGTGTCGTATTAATGCCGACGTGGGGGCCCTGATGAAACAACAAAGGACGATGACAGGCGACATCATTTTCTGGAATAGAGATGCTGATAGAGTCGAGGCTTCCACTATCGATCCATTGGTCATATCAGCCCATATAAGTCCTACTTGGATGAAGAGGATCTTGGTAGACAATGGAAGCTCCATGAACATTCTATTAAAGCGAGCTTACGACCAAATGAGAATGGAGACAAAAGATCTAAAACCGAGTCAGTCTCGCATACATGGTTTTAATGGAGTGCAACTATACCCGCTGGAATGGTGGAGTTGCCGGTTGAGTTAGGAATCGAAGATCGCCAGAGAGTCCGGATGCTACATTTCGTTGTGTTCGACATTAATTACCCATATAATGCTTTCTTGGGTCGACTGGCCCTCGTTGAATTCAGGGCAGCGATTGCCCATGGTGTTTGACTCTAAAGTTCCCCACTGATAAAGGGGTTGGAGTGGTTCATGGAGATCAAGCCGCTGGACACGCCTGTTATTTTGCTGAGCTGCGGGAGGCACAGTGGAAGAGAGGGAAAGGACGTAGAGGAGTCTCTTTGCATCCTTTTTTCTAATAATTGACAATTAACGCCCTGAAGAAAGAGGTAAATAAACTAAAGTCGAATGGGTTTATTCGTGACGCATTATACTCGGAGTGGGTTTCCAACCCAACACTTGTCAGGAAATCCAACGGAAAAGGGAAAACTTTTGTAGACTACTCAGATTTGAATAAAGTCTTCCCTATGGATAGTTTTCCACTTCCCAAAATTGACCAACTTGTCGATTCAACAGCCGGACACGAGCTCTTATCTTTCATGGATGCGTATTCTGGCTACAATCAAATACTGATGCATCCACCTGACTAGGAACATACTAACTTCGTTACTGATCTGGGACTTTATTTCTATAAGGTAATGCCACTCAGACTTAAGAACGCTGGGGCAACTTATCAAAGGCTTGTGAATCGAATGTTCGCTAACCATATCGGGAAGACCATGGATGTGTACGTGGATGACATGCTCATGAAGTATCGATTGTCTATCAACCATGTCAAAGAATTGGAAATAATGTTCAACATCCTCCGACAGTACCGAATGAAGTTCAACCTATTGATGTTTCACTTTGGAGTTGCATCTGGAAAGTTCCTAGGATTCATCGTCAACGCCATAGAAATTGAAGCCAATCCTGAGAAAATCTGAGCGATTCGGAATCTCAAAAACCCTTAGAACCATAAAGCAGGTGCAGAGCATCAACGGGAAGGTGGTAGCCTTGAGTAGATTCATCTCCAAATCCACAGACAAGTGCATTCTCTTTTTCGACCTGATCAGGAAAGGAAAGAGGAACTTCGAATGGACGGAGGAGTGTGAAGGCGCATTCCAAGCACAAGTTCAACATCTGGCAACACCTCATATTCTATCGAAGCCAATTGATTACGAGAGGTTATACATCTATCTGGCGGTTTCATAAAATGCATTCAGTGCTACATTGATTCGGGAAGAAGATCGGATCCAATGACCAATCTATTATATCAGAGGCAATTAACTGGGGCGGAGAGAAACTACCCGAAGTTGGAAAATCTAGCCTACTGCCTCGTCCCTTGAGAAAGCTCTGTCCATATTTCCAGGCTCATCCGATCATAGTCTACACCAACTAGCCGTTACGACAGGTCCTTACACTACCTGATACGTCTGGTAGATTGCTCAAGAGGAATATTGAGTTAAGTCGGTTTAACATCGCTTATACACCGAGGCAAGCCATTCAAGGACAAGTTATGGCGGACTTCATAGTTGATTTCACCATTCCTGAGGACTTACCCAAAACTAGTGAATCTCCCAAACACATATGGAAGCTGTACACTGATGGTGCATCGAGAGACCGCTACTTAGGCGTTGGAGTAGTACTTGAAACACCCAAAGATCGATCCATTTGCTATGCTTTTAAGTTTGATTTCCGTGCAACTAATAACGAGCCTGAGTATGAAGCTTTACTCACCGGATTAGACTTGCTAGAGACTTGGGAATTATTGTTGTGGAGGTTCATTGTGACTCACAACTAGTCGTATGCAAAGTTTGGGGAGAATATCAACCTAGAGACCGGAGGTTGGCTGCTTATCTTGCTTAGTTTCAGGAAGTATTGAATCAGTTCGATTACTATGCCATCTACCAAATACCCCGAGAGCACAATCAGAAAGCTGATTCTTTAGCAAATCTGGCCAGCACTTGTGAAGCACAAAAAACAGGGCTCGTTCCAATTGAGACACTTACTTCTCTGAGTATTGATCAAATAGAGACAGATTGGGTGTATGAGGCAACACCCGAGAAGGAGTCTTGGATTACCCCGTTTAGAAATTATCTTAAGCACGGAGCTTTACCAAAGCGTCGAATTGAGAAAATATAGGTTCTTCGAAAAGCTTCCTGATTCATTATCCAGAATGGAGTCATGTACAGGAGGGGATACTCTATTCCTTTGCTCTGGTGTATCGCCCATGACGAGATCAAATGATTGTTACATGATATGCACGAGGGAGAATGCAGCGATCACACTGGCAGGCAAGACTTTGCTAAGAAGATACTCCAATATGTATATTACTGGCCGACATGAACCGAGACCCATCGGACTATGCCAAGAAATGCGACAAATGCCAGAAGCATGCCTGAATTTCGAGAGCCCCGCCTATTGAAATCACCCAGATGGTAAGCCCATGGTCGTTTGCCACATGGGGCACCGATATAATTGGGTCTTTACCTCTGGCTAAAGGTGGTGCGAAGTACACCATGGTTGCAGTTAACTACTTTACTAAATGGGCAGAAGCCAAGCTCCTTGCTACTATCACAATGAAGAAAGTAATCAATTTTTTTGCACGCAACATTATCTTTCATTTTAGCCTCGCGCATACAATCATCACTAACAACGGAGCCAATTCGATAGTGTCGGGTTCAATAATTTGTACCAATGTTTCTACATCTAGAAGAAGTTCTCAGCAGTTGCTCACCTCAAGAAAATGGACAGGTTGAAGCTATTAACAAATTTATCAAGTCCATTCTAAAGAAACGACTAGAGAAGGCTGGAGGCAAACGGGGAGATGAACTTCCCATGGCCCTGTGGGCATATTGAACTACCCACAAGTCCGCGACTAGCCACACTCCATTTTCACTTTCCTATGGCTCAGAAGCCATTATCCCAGTTGAATTGGAAGTACCTTTTCAATATGCCACCTATTATGATCCAAAGACAAATGACATTTTACTTGCTAAATCCATGGAATTATTAGATGATAAGCAAGAAGAGGCTGATTTGAGGGCAGCCGCACAACGGAGACGAGTCGCCCGATTATACAATGCTAATGTCCGACCTAGAAGCTATGAACTTGGCGATCTCGTACTCAAGAGAGTCTATCCGGTCCCTTCACATATGAACCAACATGGGAAGGACGTATGTTATCGAGCGGAGACATGGAGATGACACATTTAAACTATCAACTATTGATGGTCTCACTTTACCAAGAGCATGGAACAGCGAGAGTCTCCATCGCTATTACATATAACATGCTTTATTTATTCATTTAGGCTGCTTCCCCTTTGATATTTGTTTATGCATTTTGAAATTTAAAATTTAATAAGGAAATTAGCTTTGTCGAACTTTCTTATTTCAGCAATAAAATGCAAACTCGTCAAGCCAGAGTAGTGATTCTTGAAATGTGTCATGCGACCATCATGATACACAAAGAGCTAAGTTCCATCTTATAGTAGAACTTATTCAAATAGGGAGTGATTGTGATCCGACCAGTCACTCGCTAAGTGAAAGCCCAGGCTTAGGGGCAAGCAACCACGCTAAAGCCAAAAGGATGGATACACGACAATCCTCTAACAAACTCCTACTCCCAGAGTGTGAACTGGAGTACGAGCTCCAAAACATAGGCTCGAGGAGGGTGGATCCGTCCACTTACGACTTCATCTGTATTCAATTTAAACTTGAGGAGGATGGATCCGTCCGTCCACGACCTCATCTCCATTTTTACAAGCTCAAGGAGGATAGACCCGTCCATCTACGACTTCGCTTGCTCGCTCAGGGTGGATGTGATCTAACCGTCCACAACCCTGATCAACTCCTCATTCCCAGAGTGTGAACGAGGTCCTAATACTTAAATAGATGTGACTGACCATCTGTCAACTGACTCTAGATTCCCAAAGCCTGAACTGGAGCATGAACATTAAAACGGGTGTGACTAACTACCCATCGACTAAATCTAGTCCCCAGAGCATGGACCGAAGTATAAACATGAATCAGATGTGAACCGACCGCCCGCGAGATGACTTTAAGTCCGTAGAGCGTGGACTAGAGTATAAACATAAAACAGGTGTGACTGACTACCTGCAAATCAACCTAAGTCCCCAGAGTGCGAATATAATTCTAAGTATTAAATGAGTGTGATTGATCACCCGTGAAATAGCTTAAGTCCCTGGAGAGCGGATATGACTTCGAACTCTAAGCAGGCATGACCGACTACCAACATGCAGGTTTAATCCCTAGAGTGCGGATGCGAATACCAAAAAATGAGCGAGTGTGATCTGACCACTCAAACCCATTTTCCTTTAACTATGTTCCAGCTAAGTTAAAGCGAAGGAAATAAAGGCAAAAAGCGAATGTTGACCAACTACTTCAATTCTCCCTAGAACTAGGGGCATAACTCAAATACAAGCTGCTAATCGAGATAGCACAACGTTGGGACTCGATTTGACGTTTGGTTATGACCTAGAGCCATGACTTTAGGACTTAACAATCAGACTCAAGTCCAATTCAGAGATCAAAGCCTCACAATTAAACGAATGGAAATTCGAGCGCTAAAATACTTAAGCAAATGAATATAGAGTTATGCTGAAGATAAAATGGTATTTTATTCCTGCCATTCCTTGGAAAAAAGACGAGTACAAAAATATTTTCAATGAATTCCTATAAGCAGGGGCCAACTTGCATCTATACATTGCCTACAAAAGCAAAAGAAAAAACTTATTCTAAGCTATCTGCAAAAAGAAGAAGCAAAAATGCAAGTCTACGCCTTTGATTTCTTATACTTCTTGCTCTTCTTCGACGTTGACCCGCTTGCATTGCCCTCCGGTCCTCTCTTCGAGCTCTTACCTCCCCATCCTCCTTTAGCTGGTTTATCCCCGACCGGTGGAATGACGACCGTCTCCTCCTAAAACTCACGGAGATCGAAATATTCTCTACTAGCGGGGCTGGAGGAATGGTGGCAACATCGACGTTGGAAGAATGGGGCATGCTAGTATCGATGATGGTGCCACCCGGGGAGATCATACCCATAGAGACCAGGTTGGGACCCGCCATACCATCACCAACACTACTGGCGCGCTAGTCCTGCTCTATTTCGATTGTGATTTCTACCATTATCTTATCCGCTCGTTGTACGCTATTGCTTCTTGGAATGCTGCAATTCGGGCCCGAGGAGCTAGCTATAAACGTATCTTCACCCATGACGAAAGGCAGATCGGCGATTGGGTCGCTTTGGTGGCTAAGGAGTACTTTCATCATTTTTTCATCAAGAATGAAACTGCTCTCATGCACCTTCCCAGTTGATGTAGCAGATGTTTTGGTCGTTGTCTCCATCATAATAGCCTCATGTTCATGATGCAATTCTTGGGTTGCAGGAATATCCATTGATGTAGCGTCTATAACTGAATAAAGATAAGAGAAGATATTAGTGGCATCTTCCAACAATGCTCCTGCATTTAGGCAAATGAAAGAAGTGTTCAGAGAGCCTTCCTCGGATTGACTCACATGCTGAGTCGATGCACCTTCAAGACCATGTTCATGTAATGGAGATAAGCGCAGTTGGTTAGGGTCGTACGCCGAAATGGCTGGAGGATCAGTTACAGAAGTAAACTCTAGTTAGGTCCCTATGGGCATTTCAGAGCTTACTTCATGATGCTCGACTCCGGACCCTGCCCCAACTTTCGGGTGCTTGGTAACTAATTCTTCCTTTTTGAAGGCAACAATGCCATTGTGAAGAATATTTGCCTCATCTTCAACTAAAATCCGGTTTTCAAGTTCAAAGCCATCAATAGTTGAAGTATTGCAGTCTGCCTTTTCCTCCTCTACGAGGTGGCGCCAAGCATTATATAGATGGAGTGGGTAGTCTTCGAGCCAGCTCAGGTTGCGGTGTTTTAAGACATTGACATTATAGGCGACCAAGAGACCTTCAATATTACTTTCCAGCCTAGCCTCCACTTCTTTAACCTCAATTTTAATTCTAACTTCCGCTTCTTAGACCTTTAAGTTCATCACATCCCTTTCATTCTTGAGCATCACCTTCTGCTCACATGCTCCTTGAGTAGCTTTGTTAGCTTCATCTTTTCCCTTAACGACCTCGGCGTACTTCGCCTTTAACTCCTCAAGCTCCTTGAGCGCGACATCTCTTTCTGCCACGCCAGTGGTGGTCCTATGTCCCATCTCCTCGACTAAGGCTAAATTCCCCTATCACAATTTTTCCATAGATTTACTTGCGTCATCGGCTTTCATTTGGGACTCCATTTTAGACTTCTGTGAAGATATGTTTTCATCGGTAAGCACTTGTACTATACGGTCCTTTTGAGCGAGATCTTTCTCTAGTTTCTCGATTGTTTTTTCCCACTCAAAGGCCACTGCTAAAGCTTTCTCTACGTTCTTCACCCATTCTCGGTACTGATTGTAGACATCGTACACATAATTATGCACCGTCTGTTCTGCCTCATTGGGAATTCGCTTTAAGTTTGATGGGAAACGGAAGACATCGAAGCATATGTTCAGCAAATCCATCTTTAACTTAGCTATTCTGATGAATCCTCTCCCATGGGCTCCATGGTAGTCAATGCAGTAACAACAGGAGTTTCTGCCTCAGTTCTTCGACGTTGTTTGCCAGATTTCAAAGTTTAGGGAGGCGCTATTGGATGTGAAGTTTCAGTAGTTTGTTTTCTGCAGCCGGAGGGTTGCGAGGGACCTCTAAGTGGTGGAGAATGCGATCGAGAATGGTTCCTACTTTGATGTTGCCTCGCTCTATCACTTTCCCTTTCATAACGCTCCCATTCTTGGCTGGAGCGGCCATGGTCACGATCTCTTTCAGATTCACGCCCTTAGGATTTGAAATATGAGCTAGAAGCGTGGCACGCAGAATGAAGACTACTAAGCATAGATCCCCACTTTGACATCGTATTCGTAAAATGAAAAGATAAACAGAGTTCTTGATCTCTAAAGATTGATAAGCTTGTGATTAAAAGTTGTATGGTGCCGTGAAGTGTGTGCATGCATTTGCAAACCCCTCAACCAACCTGTTGTAGCAGCCGTACTCGTAGGAGTTGGCTCCCCTATATTTAAGGCACTTTGAAGTCCATTGAATCCGAGGTCTCGATACAAAGACAAGTCATCTGGAATGGGGATGTCCGCCAATCCCTTAAAAGAACTCTCCATTTGCTGGGGAGGAGCCTCCGAACTTATAATAATTGTTACAGGCGGAGATATCATGATAGTTTTTTGTCTCGTGGATTTATAGGCAATAGTCTTGCCTTTTCTCTTCAACTCTGAAGATCAAGGACTCAACTAAGGCACAACTGCGGGCTCATCTCCAACGGTCGCATTCTCATCATCGCCCTGTTTTGTAATCACGACTCCAAGAGCTCTTCTTCCTCCATGCCTCGCCGGAGCCATTCTAAGGATGCCTGTTGATCCAATGCTTTAGCCTCTTTCTATAAGCCCAACAGCGATTAAGTTTTCATTGGTGAGAACTTCATCAATCTCACTAAGCTCATCCGACACTGATTGGAGAGTTCGTAATTTCTCACCTTCAGGCCATGGGATAGAAGCTATAAAAGAAGCAAAGGATTAGGCTCAACATCAACTTGAATTACTCAGTTAATCGACGAAGAAGTTAGAACACTTACGTCTAACTATCCCCCGTTTGGCGAAACCCAATAAACACTGAACGAAGAACCATTCGGCTTTGGAGTAACTTAGCTTGCTTCAGGCTCTTGCCACTACTTGGCAATTTCTAACTACTTCCAAAAAAGCAAAAGAAGGGTTGTCACCACAACTCTTAATGTTGAATAGATATCTGATTTCTTCGACTGTCGGAGGTCAAAAAAGGTGCTCCATGAAGATTATATACAAGCTGTTAAGTAGAGCATATCCATTCGGATGTAATTGAGATGGAGCAATTCTCAAGAAGAGTAGAACTTCTTGAATGAACTGATAAAAAGGAGGTAGCGTTCCGACAACGCACATGAACCAGTTGCAAGCAGTATACCCTTCTAGAGGATTATGGGCTTTGTCTTCCATGCCCAATACGAAGTTGTCTTCTATAGATAGCCCATGCCAAGGCAAATTCTGCCTAACACGTCTTTAGAGCTTTTAAAATGGACAGAATCCTGCGGATTCATGACAAAAGCTGCACCCGGCATCTCATCCGGAGCAGGACTTATTACTTCAGTTGCAATCTTTGGCATCTGTATTGTTGGAAGGGGAGGACTTTGGATATCCTACGACATAGAGCTTTCGGGATCCCTGTCTATTGAACTCAGTAAAAACCATTGTTAGATGGCAAAAAACCCATGTCCCCCCATGATTGTGAAATGATTCATAGAGCTTTCGAGATTCAACCGGAGCGACCGTCATCACTGACCGTCGCAAACGTGCCATCCTGACTTTGGAGGAATGATCCGTGTTAAAGTTTGTTAAGTTTGTCAGGTAACAGTTCCATCGACGAGCTTCAAAGAGTAGTCAGATATGCAGACAAATGATTAAGTCCAATTATGCAAGGCTGAAGCCCGTTAGAGTCAAATGTTCGAACATGCAAAATATTTTGTATCCATCAGATTTCAAACATAGATCATTCCATAAAAGTTTCTTCTCATATCAATCGAGAAAAATCAGGTTTCATATCGATCAAAGATCCTCAACTTTGTATCGATCTCTAACCAAAGATTTTGTATCGATCGCCTACGGAGTATTCGTATCGATCATCGACTCCTCGATTTCAAATCGATCGCATGGCCAAGGCTTCGTATCGATCACTTTAGATCGATACGAAGTTACACCACTCCAGATCGATATGAAACTCTTCCTTCCAACAATCGGTTCCATATCGATACAAGTTCCTCATTCTAGATGATATGAGAGATGCTTCTTCCATCCTTCATCAATGAGAAGTCTAAGGCAAAGCTTCTTCTCGAGGTTTCTTCGTATCCATCGGCAATTCTTCTTCTCCAAACAGCCTAAACGCCATGAACCTTCCCTTGACCTCGCTCCGACCCAACTCCAGGATCAACACTGCCGGAATCAACCACGACTTTGGACGAATCGACATTAGACTCAAATCTCATCGTTTTGAAACCAGGTCAATTAGTTCATTGCCTAATTTAAATATTTGGTTTGGGGGCTGAAAGTTTGTTCGATTTGAAGACGTAAGCGGATTCTTCTTTCTCAAACACTTGATCGATACGAAGGCAGGAAATAAAAACGATGGCAAGTGAATTTTTTCTAAGTCCAAATTGCATTTATATGGATTCGAAATCATAGAGAAAAATGTTTCATCTCCCAGTAGTAAAACCGGTAGAAGAGGTCTCAAGTGTCATCCATACGAAGAGTTTTTTTCGTATCCAACCAACTTAGATCAATCCAAAGTATGGCAGTTCGTATCCATCAGTAACCCATCGATATGAAAAGATGCAACGAAGGCTCATTTGAATTACTCAGCCCCATCGATGCGAAGTTTCCCCTTGAAGGCTACGAGAGCTCGTGTCTATCGATACAGATCATCTCCAAACACTATCTACTTCATATCGATAGCCATCGATGCGAAGCATATATCCCAACTTCTCAAATTTGATCCAGGAGAGGATCGATACGAAGGAAGGACTTAAAAGACCATCAAACGTTGTTAAAAATCGAATTTCACATTGATCCAGGAGAGGAACGATACGAAATGCGATCCCAATCAATGACTAAAGGACTTGACAATGACTCGTGAATGTGCGAACCTGAACATGAGTCAAGTTAACATGCGTGCATGTATGACAAAGTAACATTCAATTTTCAAAACTAACATGAATTGAACGCTCACCTGATGAAAATCAAAATAGTGAACAACAAATCACTAGCACACAACACTCAGTTACAACAAAACACTGCATGATCATTTGCAGTCAGCATCTATATTACTGGAAATCGATCAAAGGTTTCACCTCTTGATGAAAAGTCAATGACTATTCAACGAGTCAGATAGAGTTTTTTGGAATAAAGAATGCAGCTTTTCAAAGCATGTCAAGTTCAGACAAGATGTACTTCAGGTGGCAAATGTTATCCCGCCTTTTGGCAAGGCCGTGACACCAAAGACTTGACTGGAAACAAAAGAAAATTCGACTCGAAGATCGGTTATTCGCTAATCTACTATGGATACTGGAAAATTTTGCCCGAGTCCAGATTGAGCTATAATTAACTTGATACAACAAGCGATGCTATGAAAGCTAATGTTTCAAATTTCAGGTCAATTGGAGTTGGTATGCTCAAGATATGGATCGATCAAAATCAATGAAGGAGGTGTCAGTTCATATCAATCAAATGCCACCCTTCTTCGTATCCATCAAACTCTTCCTCTTCATATCCATCATCCATCGACAAAGGTCAATTTCGTATCGATCTCCCTCCATTAATTTCATATCGATCTCCTTCCATCGATATGAAGAGTAGCAACCGTCGATCGGTACGAAGAAAGCAACATGAAGCATCGATATGAAGGCGGCTTCTAAACATCGATACGACAGAAGTTACTCCAAACGGATATGAAGAAGGCATGGTCAAGTGAAGGAAATAGTCATGTGACATAAAATGTGGATCTCCACTAAACAATCGCTCCACCTCATCGAGTCATAGCCGATCGATATGAACATATATCGATATGAATACTGATCGACACAAATGTATCGATACACACAGTCCAGCTACCTACAATTTGAATCTTGGATCGATCATAACTCGAGATCCGCAAGTCCAAATGCTACCAAATTTTCAAAAAAGCTTACAAACCGCCTCAAGAATGTCTCTAATCGATCTTAACCCAAAAGAAGCAAATCTTGATCGATATGAAGTGTACATGGATCGATCAGGGATCGATCCCAAATGACCTTGGATCAATCTAGTGGGACCACCCACGTGTGAGAAGTGGTATTATGTGATCTAAGCCAGATATTTCCAGACCGCACCTATAAATAGCACTCCAATGTCAACAAAAAAAGGACTTTTGACTCCATTACGCTATTACTCTGCCAAAGATCCTTTTTACTTGAGTGTTTGAGTTATTCTCTATTGTAACCGGTTAGTAATCATTAATAAAATAGCAAATCATTTAAAGTGGACGTAGGCTACAACGCCAAACCACTATAAATCTCTATCCTTTTCTAATCCTGTTTGCTTGAATTGGTGTGTTTGTTAAATTATCCTCTTTATACACTCAAATTCTTCATTTTAATCTCTTTAAATACGTTCGAAGAGTGTTGTGCTCAATTTTGGTATAAACAGGGCCTAATCCACATGGGTCGGACCTGATGGATCAAACTGGCTCAATTCAACAAAAATCATCCATAATTCACACAAGACTGAACAAAACTAGGTGAAACTTTGCAGGTACTCTCACTAGTAGGTGTGGGACCTACACTATAAATTTCATGTTATGGGGCTTAGCCTACATGGATCTTTAGCGATCCATCTAGTTTGGTTGCTAGAAAATCATCAAACAACCTCTAAATTATCCCATTTTCTTTATGAGCCTTCTTTTTATGTCTTACAAGTGTTCTTACAAAATTTCAAGTCAATCTGACTCCATATGTATTCTTTAGGTCTGGTTAAACTACTTGAATCAAATGAATCTTTACTTCTCGTGCTAGATTGTTTGGCATAAGTTAAACACAATAAGCCCAAACCTTAACACTTGAACCGAGTATCATTAACTCCCATAGCACAATAAATCGATAAGCATACTCTGGATAATGGAGTTGATGTACCTCCTATTTGGGTTAGCTAAACTAGGGATTATGCATCTTACTCTATCTTTAGTCATTTTCCAATGTCGAGGCTACATTCGACATCTTTACATGAGTTTTCAATGGAATTCGATCACATAATGAATCCCATATGGATTTCATCATCTAAACAGATTTCCAGAACCATACATGGTTTCCATCATTCATTTCCAAAACATAGAACCCAAATAATAGTTTTGAAGTGATATTCGATAAGTAAAACACTTATCGATTCCATACTCTTCAAAACCAATCGATGAATTTCCAGTTAACTCAATTCTGTTTCTTTTAGAAGTAATCGAAAAATATAAGTGTTTCATACCAATACTCCTCCTTGGGGGTTCTTATTGTTATAAGTCTGCGAAGCAATCCTTATACATCCTAAGTTAAGTTTAGTCAAGACCGGTAGTTGACTAATCGACTCTTGAGTCTTGAATGCTTGCCTATGGGAATCAAGGGTCCACACTTTACACGTTTCCGACCTTTCTGCTTAACTATTCCTCGGCCTAGAAGCATGTTGATAGGTTAGAGCTCTATTGCTCCATCCCTACCTATACATCAGTCTTGACTCTCATAAATTGAGAAGCTTACTAGTTTGGCTTTTAGTGTTAAGCATATTAGTACTAACATCCCATAAAAAATCAAACTAAGGTTGTTACATAGTTGTTACTTATCATCCAGGTATAATCAAGTCACATAAACGACTTTTAATCCCTTTATAATTAATTTATCCTTTATAAATAAAAACCCTTTTTATTAGTAAAACATATTTTTATCTAATAAAACTTCTTCTATAAATCAAGACTTCCTTTACTAATTAATACTATTTTATTAATTAAAACTTCCTTTATATACTTGTATAAATATATTGGATTTCTCTTTATTAAAGATATACACTTGTATTTATAAATTTAACTATTCATTTATTCTTTTAATACTTAAAAATATTCATATACTTATTCCAATGGTATAAATGTATTCACAAATCGTATTTAAATTTTTTTTACTTACTTGAAATATAATCAAAGGAATTAAAAAAATTTCTACTAAAAAATTATTATAAAAAACACCTTTTTCTTTTATAAATTAAATGTATAGCATTTTCTATCTTTTTATAAAAGATTTCAATACTTGTTATTATCTTTAAAATTCTATTGTTAAAGATTTATAATATTTCTTCTAAAATAAGATTCCAAGGTTTAAAAACAAATGTTGCTAAAATATTGTTTACTACAAATCCAAACCCATTCAATTTAATCATTATATTTAAAACTCTCCTTTTAAAGGTTTAATTACATTCAAGGGTTAAAGACAAGTGTTGCTAAAAGCAATTGTCAAAACAAAACCAAACATTTTATACTTTGAAAACATTCTTCTTTAAAACTCCGTTCGTAATGATTTATTTATATTTAAGGGTTAAAAAGAAGTATTGCTCACTACATTTGTCAACACAAACCCAAAACCATTTACTTGTATTTTTCAATATCCAATTATATTCTCAAGTATAATTAATAATAAGGGTTAAAAACAAGTGTTGCTAAAAACATTATTTACAATAACCCAAAACTATTTAGCTATCCATTAATGACTTTAAACATTTATTTAAAGATCAGAGCATATCTATACTTATTAATTAAGGCAATACACTTTTAGTTGATTTCATAGAACAATTTATGCTAAAGTAAGTGTTAAAATCCAAACTTCCTTTATTATATTTATAAAATACTTAATTTAATATTTAAAACTTATATATATAGAAATATCTTTAAAATACTTATTAATATGTTAAAATACTTTTAAAAAATACTTATAATATATGGTAATTATTTTTTTAGAATATTATGTAAAAATAAGGAATTTTAAATAAATAAACAAATAAATTAGAAATTCATAATTGATTATTAATAATATATTTAAAATTGAAACCAATTTTAAAACTCTCTATCATAAGTTAGAAAACATTCCTAAAAATATTGGAGAAAGATATTAAATTTAAATATCATTTTTAAACCGTTTGTGCCAAAATGGTCACAAACACCTAATTGCAAATGAAAGCACCAAATCACAGTCGCAAATCATAAACATATTGTATGTAGTAGAATTAAATATGAAGCGCACTCAAAAAATTAAAAGGAAAGCAGTAGAAAAACAAGATTTATAGTGGTTTGGTGTTGCAGCCTACGTCCACGTTGAATTACTGCTTTAATGATGATTTTGTACTAATTTGCAAGAGTACAATTGATAGTATCCGAAGTACAATGGAGTTCAGCGGAGGGCGTAGAAGAGCCAAAAGATCCCTTTTCTAGAGGCATATGGCTGCTATTTATAGGTGTGGCATGGAAATATTTGACTTTGAATTCGGAATACTCCTTCTCACACGTGGGTGGGCCTGCATGATCAATCCAGGGTGGTTGGGATTGATCCCTGATTAATCCCTAGGTATTTCTTATCGATCCAAAAGTAGTCCAATGGTGATAGGATCGCTCAAGAAATTCTTCAGGTGGTATGCAAGTTACAGTGAAAATTTGAGGGCTTTTGGAGTTGTAGATCTCGAATTATGATCGATCCAAGATTGATATTATAGGTAGGCTGTCATGTTCATATCAATAGCCTCGTATTGATCCCTTCGTATCCATGCAATTCGTATCGATTGAATGTGTATCGATGATGTGGTTCAAGAATCCAGGGGAGATCCACTTTTCATGCTCGTCGACCGCTTCTTTTGTCTAACCATGTTTTTTGTATCCATCCTGTACCATTCCTTTCGTATCAATGCTAGTTTGCACTCTTCGTATCGATCATCTGGTGTTGGCTTCGTATCGATGGAAAGTGATAGTTTCGTATCAATCATCTGGTTGATCGATATGAAATATACATCAACATGATCGATACAATATAGATAACTGTGGGCTACTTCGTATCGATGAAAAGGGTTGGGTTTTGCATCGATCATCTGGTTGATTGATACGGAACATATATTAACCTAGATCGATACGAAACATATATCGATACGAAGTAAACAACCTTAGTCGATCTGAGAGATGCATTTGTTCGATGGATAGGAAAGAAACGAGTGCAAACTTGATGGATACGAATAACATGGATATGAAATTGATAGGGACCTTGGTTGTTGATCGATTCATGGCTCCGACTCGAAGTAGACGCCTCCTTGACCCGAAGTAGACCTTCTAGTGACTCGAAGTAGCTCTTGGAGTCTTCATAGCCATGCTATTTTCCTAAAGGCCCAAAGCCGGTGTCCCTCTGACTCAAAGTATCATGCTTGGACACCCAAAGCAAACATGAAGGTGACTTGGAGCATACCCCAAGCAACTTGAAGTGGCTTAGTCTTTGTTGAAACCAAATTTGAAACATCTTGCGTTGTTTACTTGTCGACTATGCTATATTCTAGCTTGACGATCATGTTTATTATCTGTGAAAATCCAACGTTGATCATTACGCAGTCGGCTGGGTTAAATCCGGCTGTTTGTTGCCTTGTGTAAAGGTGGGTTAACATTTTGCCCCCCAAAATATGCCTTGCGATAGGAAGGTGTGTTTTGTAATGTCATAAGCTGGATGTTCGTATCCTATTAATGACTTGTAAAATGATTGATAATCTTACATGATTGTGAATAGAGATCGTTCGAGATTGTATGCCGTACGGGGGGGAGGGGGGTATGTGACCATTCGAGGTCATATGCCGTTCGAGGACATATGCCATTCGTGGTGAATTATGATCGTTCGAGTTCAAATGCTGTTTGAGGCAACTTGTGATCATTCGCGGTTGGGTGCCTTCGAGGCGAATTATGGCCATTCGAGGTCGGGTGCCGTTTGAGGCGAATTGTGACCATTCGAAGTCGGGTGCCGCTCGAGGCGAATTATGACTATTCGCGCTCGGGTGCCATTCAAGGTGAGTTGTGTGTGCCTGGGGGGGATTTAGTATCATTAATTTCAGATTTCACGTTCGAGTGAGTTTTTGAAATGTTTGTTTTGGCGGTTTATCGCCATCTCAGAGCGTACCTGAGGACCGTTTGTAATCCCATGCATGTGTAAGTGACTTAGCCGTTATAGAATTACAAATACCAAATTTACATTCAAAATGAGTCTTGCAACCAAAATGCCCTACCAAATCAAGTCCAGATGCAAAAAATAGAAAACAAAAGAAAAAAAGAGACGTCAAAGTGCAGACACCTACACTGATGCGGTTGATAATTGTCTCAAAGCACGCCTGATGACCGTTCATGATCCTGTACATGTGTAAGCGACTTAAACGCACTACTGTATTTTGCGACTTATTCATCATTATTTCAATCAGTTAATGGCAAGCGTATGCCTCGATCCTAAGCCATCTCCAGTTGATGTAGACGGTGGTCCTTCTTGCTCCACCATTGTCGCTCGCCTCCTCACGTATTATAATAGCATGCCATTACGGATATGCCCTTCTATCTTATCCCTCAGGTGTGCATAATCATTTGTATTATGGCCGCTTAACTCATGAAATAAGTAGTACTTGTCTGATTTCCTCTCATTGTTTGTCGGATCCCTCCTTATTGGCCTCCGGTAGGGAACCTGCCACCAATTGTCTTGGTAGATTTGTTCCAAAGTCTCGTTTAGCTCTGAATAGGAGATGAATCTTGGCTCCTTTCGTCGTTGTTTTGGTTCATCACAATTATCTTATGCTTTCTGTTTTCCTTTACCCTTGCCTGAATCCTTTCTGCGGATCTCCGCTTTTCACTGCATAAACTCCAACTCCCTCTCCTTCATTTTCATCCTCTTGTTGCAGAAACCTTTCTTCCTCATGGTAAAACTCTATTAGATCCATGGGTGGATCCCTTGTCAATGAGTTTTAACTTTGTGCCATCAGCTATGCCAGATACAGCTGCCATCAAAACCATGGATGGATCTGGTCGATCCACCGATGTTGCCGCTACATTGAATCGTGTCAGAAAACTCCTCAAAGATTCCTCGGTTCTTTGCTTCAGTGTTGTCAAAATCATTACATTCTTGGGTCTCGAAATGTGAACATTGAACTACCTCATAAACTTCTCAGTCAAATCGGTTCATGTTCTAATGGAGCTGCTCTCCAATTGCCTGAACCATAGTGTTTCTATGTCTGTCAAATACAATGGGAAACACCGGGCCATGACCTTCTCCGATGCCCCAGTACCCATATGTGCCTCATATACCTTGTCAGATGAACAGTAGGATCGGTCCTTCTATCGTACGTCTCCAGTGTCGGTAGCTTAAATTCTGGTGGATTCCTAGCCTGCCTAATTGTGGGAGCGAAGAAGCTCCTATTCACATCTTCCGTATCTCTATTCACTAGTCCTCCCCTCATGGCTCGTCTGACCATCTCCGCCAATCTGTCACTATCTCCAAGTTGCAGTCCTTGTCCGTTGCCTCCAAATTGCCCCTTGATTTCACGTGGGAGTCTTGGAATTTGCTATCCTGGATGGGAATACATTCTACGTCATGTTGCATAGCCCTAGTTGGTATCCTTTCTAAGATTGGATAACCATGCTCATGGGGATTGCCCCCCAGCTCAGGGCTGCTACTGATGATCATGCTCTATCCGATTGCTTGTTAGGTCCTTTCGGTCCAACTCCATGGATCTGAACTCCAGCTCATCGTGCTGTTCCTGCCTGTCTAAACTGTTCGAGAATGTTCTACATCATTTCCTCCTTGCTTTTCAACAATTCTCCATGCATGGCTCCCATCATCATCTCCATCTCATCTCTGGTGATGGAGGTCTAAGTTTGATTAGCTTCTGAGGATGCTTCCTGGCTTCCTTCATGCTGACTTCTCTCCGCTCTTTGTCTTCGTGTCGATTGCTTCGTCATAGCTTTCCAGATCCAATTCTTTAAGCTTTCAAATCCAAAATCCAAGTTATAAAATCCTTGAATGCTAGCCTTCTCAGTGAAAGCACCAAAATGTTTGTGCAAAAAATGGTCACAAACACCCAATTGCACATGAAAGCACTAAATACAGTCACATATCACAGATAGATTGTGTGTAGTAGAATTAAATATGAAGCACACTCAAAAAATTAAAAGGAAAGCAGTAGAAAGACAAGATTTATAGTGGTTTGGTGTTTTAGCCTATGTCCACTTTGAAGAGTTACTTCTTTATTGATGATTCCCTACTGATTCATAAGAGTATAATTGAGATTATTCGAATTACAATGCATTTCAGCAGAGTAACGACGTAAAAGAGCCAAAACATCCCTTTTATGGAGGCATATGGCTCCTATTTATAGGCGTGGCATGGAAATATCTGACTTTGAATTTTGAATACACCTTCTCTCACGTGGGTGGGCCCGCATGATAGATCAGGGGTGGTTTGGGATCGATTCCTAGGTATTTCGTATCGATCCAAAAGTGGCCCAGTGGGATGGGATCGATCACAAACATTCTTCTAGTGGCATGCAAGCTACAGTGAAAATTTGACTGCTTTTGGAGTTGCAGATCTTAAGTTATGATCGATCCAAGATTGATATTGTAGGTAGGCTGTCACGTTCGTATCGGTAGCCTCCTGTTGATCCCTTCATATCAATGCCATCCATATCGATTGAATGTGTATCGATGACATGGTTCGAGAATCCAGGGGAGATCCACTTTTCACGCTCGTCGACCGCTTCTTTTGTCTGACCATGCTTTTCGTATCCATCCTGTACCATTCCTTTCGTACCGATGCTAGTGTGCACTCTCAATATTGATCATCTGGTATTGGCTTTGTATCGATGGAAAGTGATAGTTTCGTAACGTTCATCCGGTTGATCGATACGAAATATACATCAACATGATTGATACAAAGTAGATAACTATGGGCTACTTCGTATCATTGAAAAGGGTTGGGTTTCGCATCGATTATCTAGTTGATCGGTACGAAACATATATTAACATGGATCGATACGAAACATATATCGATATGAAGTAAACAGCTCTGATCGATCCGGGAGATGCATTTGTCCTATGGATAGGAAAAAAACGAGTGCAGACTTGATGGATAGGAACAATATGGATACGAAATTGATAGGGACCTTGTTTGCTGATCGATTCATGGCTCCGACTCGAAGTAGCCGTCTCCTTAATCCGAAGTAGACCCTCTAGTGACTCAAAGTAGCTCATGGAGTCCTCGTAGCCATGCTAATTTCCCAAAGGCCCAAAGCCGGTGTCCGTTTGACTTGAAGTAGCATGCCTGGAAATACGAAGAAAACATGAAGGTAACTCCGAGCAGAGACCAAGCAACTTGAAGCGACTCAATCTTTGTTGAAACCATATTTGAAACATCTTATGCTGTTTTCTTGTGGACTATGTTATATTCTGGCTTGACGATCATGTTTATTATCTGTGAAAATCCAACGCTAATCATTGTACAGCCGACTGGGTTAAATCTGCATGTATGTTGCCTTGCCTAAAGGTGGATTAACACAAACAATATATATCTTCAATTTACAATAGTAGCACTTCGAGAAGTGCTGGCTAAAGTTCTGCTACTAGTTTTATCACAATTTTTCTACAAATTTGTGTCTAGTTTTTGATACCTTAACAGTTGATTTTAGATCCATTCTTTTAACATTTGTTATTATAGTTTAGGTACTTAAAAACCATGAAGAAAAATACCAAAGAATATCTTTTATTTATTTTAAAGAATTTTCCAAAAACATGGTGTTTTATCGAACTACACTTATAGCAATTATTTCGCTATAGCTTTTTACACTTCGTTCAACTAGTTATCAAATGATCTAAACTTCAGCACTTGCTAATAATAATAACGTATTATTCATTTGATTAATTGGTAAAGAAATCCATAAGAAAGTTTCTATAAAAATAAGTGTTATTTTCAAAAAAAGGTTATTTTAAAACTGTTGCTATAATGACCTTTTTACTTCTGTCTTTTGGTAGTTTGATTTACTTCTTCTAAAACTTTTCAAAATTTATTCTTTGCTTTCTGAAACTCTTAAAGAAGTATAGATAATAACCAAATAAGTTATTATTAAGATATGTTATTAAATCACCATTTTCACAAGTTCTTGTTTAAGGGATTTAAAATGTGTTTATAGCGACTATAGCTATACAGACAATTCCATATTCAATCCAATAATTTGTATCATTCACTTTTATACACTTATATGGTTCCAAATCCAAACCATGTTACTACTAAACATGAATTAACACATATACAAGTTAACATATCCATTTTAAGCATTCGAATGCACTAAATTTTAAACTACACATTTTAATTACTCAAGAGGTGATATTTCTCCAAATCTCATACTTTTAGAAGTATAGAATTATGGTCATAACTTTAAGTAGTTTGGGAATATTTTCATTGATAATAACAAGCAATATTTAAACCATATTTCAAGTGATATTACAAAACAATTTAATAAGTTATTATTAAGTGATTTAGTAAGTGATTTAGTTTCAAACTAAGTGAGATTAACCTATAGAAATTCCAATGATCGACAAAGTGCTCTGATTTGAATTTAAATCGAATGAGTGTTCAATTTTAGCCCAAATTCCCACTAGCTTAGAATCTATCCAATCTAAATGCATAACGTAGTATTCGCTGATATGATTGCAATGCAACTTGTCGCGTTCGATTTGGACCTCATATGAATCAGATATGAATTAATGAACATTTGAGATTATTTAAATTATAATTAACATCAATTAATTATACTTATATTTTACCTTTCCCCTCTCATTCATTCGTTCCTAGGCATAAAAACTTGACCGCATTTTCTTCAATTATCGTCGTTGTTCCTATCGCCGAAGACCGCCACCGACCCACGCCATGCACTACCCCACCTCGCCGCGCTTCAAGCTAGCAGGCCATTTCCTCAATCGCCCTCGATCATCGTGAAAACACACAAGAACTTCGTATCTTTGAATGGTCGTAGCCGCCGCTTCGCTCCTCCAATGATGATCTCAACCGTCGATTAGCTTTGTTTTGTCAATCTCTAGATTTTTTAGTTAGGGTCGAGGCTCGAAAGTAGATAGAGTGACTTCGATAAACCATGGCCGTAGGACGGACGGTTGGCAATGGCGGCTGAAGTTAGAAACTAGGGTTTTATCAAATTTGTGAGTTATGATGGCCTTATATAAAAAAATTCAAAGCACTATTCACACGTTAAAATTTTGAACTCCAATCGAGGCATGCCGCCTGGTGTTCTAAATGTAATACCCTATTCAGAACATAATGGAACTAGTATTAGGAGCCAATTTCATCATATACAGAAGATAGCTTTCAAAATAAATTATATTAATTTAAATTTTTTAATTAATTTCTACTCATTTCGAGCTTGCATGACCAAACGATACGTCTGATCGCCATAGAATTTGACGATGTATAATAATTCACTATTATGGATCCAATGACACTAGTTTTGTCGAAATCCAAGACAGTGCCCCAGAAGGATATTTTCACACGTTAATTAAAATGATTATTATTAAAACTATATTCACTTTTAATTCAAATTTAAAAGTTTACTATCTTTGTTCTTATTTAGCTAGAATTTAAATCAACTTTCAAAAACATTTTTTACATTAAATTCAAGATTTAATTATTTAAACAATTCCAATATTCAAATAACCATTATATTTGAAATTCAAGTAATTTAACTTATAAAACTAACTTTTCAATATTTAAAGTCAATTAAATATTCCAAATTCAAATGAATGAGATTCTGGATCGTTACAATGAGAGAGCTAGTTGGCATCAAGGTTTAAGCATGTCACGGCTAGACGGAAGATAAAGGGACTTGTATCCGACGATTTATCGAAGGAGCTTGCATTTGAAGATCCAGAGGAGGAACTGATAGTTGAAGATCTAGAGGAGGAACTTCTAGTCGAAGAAGGGGGATCAAGAAGGAGAACTTGTATCTGAGAACGACGATGACATTGCTTGGGAGATGGAATAACCATTAATGGCAGGTGAGGAAGACTTGGGGGAAGATCTTGACGATGAGATAGGACCTGAAGAGGTTGAACACATGAATGGCTGGTTGTCCGATGGTGAAGTAGGACCTGTAGGGATGGACCATCCAAGGTGGGAATTAGATAATGATGGAGAGGTCATGGATATGGAAGGACCGTCGTTAGAAGGCTCTAAATGAGAGAGCCCTCTGTAAGAGTATCAGGGTATGGTTTCTAAGGGTGTTTTCTTTAGCTTTAGTATCGTATCTTGTAGATAGGTATTGTAGTTAAGTATTGTATATGTATTATGTAAACCCATAGTACTGGATATGAATGCTGGAAATAAAGGTTTAGCTTGTAATATATGAAGTGGTTATGGAAGATAAGTTTTAAGTTAAGTAAACATGTTTGTTAAACAAATTATACAATATTACTGGGCTGACTAATAGACATCTTTACCTTAAGGGTATCTTGGAAAAGTAGACTCTAGGACTAAGTTAGATACTTGAATCCTACTTTTCTTAACTACTTACCAGACCAGATAGGTAAAGAGCTCAAAGTACTCGACTCAATTTTGAGACCCACGTTTACGTTAGGACTATATCTAAATATAAGGCAGAAAGTTAAGGTGAAAATCATATCTAATAACTCTATTCTTTTGTTTCCTAAAAGAAGTTTTGCTTTGATAGGTAGTAAGAACTATGAATGCATGGGATTTTAATACTAAGGGAATTATAGTTGAAGGAGTAGTGCAGGATCGATCGAGGAAAGACTATGCTTTGTATGTCATGATTTTAGATATTGGGCGAGAAGAGGTTCAAAAGTACAAAGACTACCATCCAGCCCAAACTTGGATTAGTTTGTGCGACAGGGTAGATAAGGACATGATGTATCACATATAGGAAGAATTCAAGCATACTATAAGTATGGCTTTCCAGTTCGAGGGTTTAGCTCCACAGTCATCTGTATCTGCGCCAACCAGAAGCAACAAGCGCAAGTTTCAGCTGATAAGGGATACTTCGAGTTTCAATTGTTGTAGCTGTGGAAAGGAGGGTCATTTTACTAAAGAGTGTAGGGAAGGAAAAAGAGGACAAGTTTCTAATGAACCAATTGCTAAGGTTCGATGATTGAGCCACAGACATTGAAAACGTAGTTTTTACTGAGGACTTGCTACAACTATTACCAGCTAGGTCATTTGGTAAGGGGTTACCCTATCCTTCAGATAGGACAACAACTTAGAGCTTTTGTGCTTGCTTCAGCACCTTCCACGTCTACAGCTGAGACGGGAAAGCAGATGCTTGGGGGTATGCTATTTGATTATAGTTTACCTATTCATGTTTGGTTTGATATTAGTGCTTCTCATAGTTTAATATCTCATAACCTTAATTGTTTAGTCATGCTCGGCATATTTAGAACATTAAGTATTGTTTGTGATTGATTTGTGCTCAACCAATTTATGAGTAGCTTTATCTTTCTACAACATGGGGTGAGTAGACAATAATTGTGGGTACATTGAAACAAACACCTTGTGAATTAAGTTTCACAGTTTTAGTAAAAGGCTTTTGGTGGTAATGTGGAGTTAGGAGTTAAAATTTAGTGAAAGATGTTTACTAATCAAAAAGAAAAATAAAAGATTATGGAAATAAATATTTGTGAATAGATTTATATAATAGAGTAATTCTATATCAGTATGGTATACAAAATATGGTTTATAAACACAAAGGATTTAAATAGAGAATTTGAGAACTCAAATATCGGTGTCTTTATAAATGTTTTTCAAGATTTTGGCAAAAATAATATTAGTATTATTTGATAGCAAAATTTAGGAAATTGGTTTAGGAGATTAAGGTCGAGATACTTAGTAGTAACATACAAGTTATCCAATGCCGCTTTAAAATTGATTTTTGGGTTAAGACCAAAAGTCATGGTTTGGATGTACTGAACTCAATTCTATCGCTTGAAAATAAACTTGGTGATGATTGCAACATCATCGGTGTTCATTTTTGGGTTTCTAAGTGTGGGATGCTACAATGTTTTGGCAAAATAGATTTTGATTTAATCTTAAAGTAAGATTCGATATACAAAACTTATATGTATATATTATTTCATAATGATTTGAAATGAAAACCGATGTTTAGTTCTAAAGTTTTCTTGTTAAGTTATTTATGGACACATGTAACTTAAGCATTGGGACAGTTTGGTTTGTACATCATGTATGATATGTTGGTTGATAGTTTTCATTTATTGAAATAAAATGGAATTTTTTGATGGTTTTGGATAGTTGGGAACTTCCATATTATTGTAGAACTTGTAGTTAAGTGTATGAAAATAGAAATTTGAGTTTATATAACACTTGATTTAGAAGTAGTAAGTTAAAGCAAGTTAAATTATTGATCATCCTTGTTAAGTAAAAAAAAAATTGATATAGGTATATACCTGAAGTTATAAACATGTAGGTATATAACAGAGTATTATACGAGTATGAATTAAGTTATAAAATGATTATAAACCTGAAGTTATGTTTTATGAATGCATAAACGATTTAGTATTGAATGACATGTTATTTGGATAAATGAATGTGATATGTAACGACCCGCCTTTTTGGACAGTTTAAACTGACGATCAAATACACGTGTCGATTCCAAACCATTCAAAAGGGCAGATAGTTATTGGGGTAAATAAGAAAAGAAAAGAAAGAGAAATAAAGGAAAAGAAACAACACAGAATCTCGCAGCGGAACGATAAAATATAATAGTCAAATAAACAGTTCATGAAGCTGTTTACTATACTTTGACAATTCTTTATACAACATTTATTAGAGTTATACATATACAACAGAACAATTTAAAATAATGCAGCAGATAGCATGATGCAAGGGTAATAATAGTAATAGTATACCAAATCTTCGTCTTCATCCTCCAGAATAGATCTTCAAAAATCTGAAAAACTCAGGAATGACCCGAGCGTAATGGAAAGACAAAACACTCGAGTCAGGACTAAATATCCTTATGAAAGTTAAATCAATCGTAAATAAATATGAGTGTAACGGCGTCAGAGATGTTTATGGGGTTTGACATCTCCTATCCAGTGTCAACGTGCGTGCAATAACTCAAGAGATGTTACGGGATTTTCCATCTCTTAAGGATCCGTTAAACTATCTACTATGTAGTAATATACGCTAAGTAGATAATGTCTATCAGTAATATAAAGTATCAAAATAGTGTTAAGGCATTACCATAATCCCCCTTAACACGTTTTTATAATGCCATAGTCTATACAGCACCGTAAGCCCCACCGTAAACTGGTGGTTATCAGAGGGTACCCCATAGGTATAACACAAAACAAAACGTAGTGGTCGCGAATAGGATAATCAGTATGACAAGGTACATGAGGCGATACCAACTAGGATACTAGTAGTTGCGTGATCCGGACTGATGTTGAGCATAGCCAGCAGCTACCCCAACACCGCGAAACAACACTCCCAAATCAAGGGGTGCACCCAAATCAAATCACAAATGTAATAGATATGGTATCGAAGAAGTGTGTCCGCTAGAGGTGGCAAACCTCAATGGCCCGGCGCGGCTCCTGTTTTAGTCATGTCAAGGGTCATCCAATATCGTTCTCTTTCTTCAGTCAACGCGCTCACCAAACCAACCACTTCATTCTGGATCCACACTCCGCGTATAATAGTTATTAAAGTGGTGTTCGGTATTGACAGAGAGTATGTCCATATCCGACCCCGGTCTCTTTACTAACTACGTATTATTACACCGTTGGCTCTTTTACATTTCAAATCGATTCATAATTGATATCAAAATATCATATTCGCTTCAAAAATCAAATCCATTTCAAATATCATCGTATCTATTAAAGTGTCAGATTCCGTTTCAAAAATCATTTTTCGTCTCAATAGCTTATTTCGATTTCAAAATCATTTTGAATTTCAATTTAGGTTGCAACTTCATTTAACTCAATTCGTATTTAAATTCAAAATTTAAATATAAACATTTCACCTTATTGACCAGGTTAGAATTTTAGAAAATAGTTTTAAGTAGTTTAAAAGTAGTTTTAAATAATTAAAATAGTTAAAATACTTTAAAATCTTAGAATGGATTTGAAATAGATAAATTAAGTTTTACAATAATTTAAATTGGGTTAAGTAGATTTAAAACAGATTAAAATAGTTTAAGTATTCAAAATGGTTTATATAACCGAGTAATTTGGAAAACAAAATAAAACAGCTTCAAAACCAAACCATTTCAATTATAACTTCCCAATTCAAACAATTTCAATTTCCCTTCTACCGATTCGATTTCGATTTCGATTCAATCAACGTCCGCTTTGACTTCAAATTTTCAATTTTATATTCACTTTCAATTAATTCAATTTCAATTTTATATTCACTTTCGATTAATTCAATTTCGATTTTTATATTCACTTTCAACTAATTCAATTTCAATTTTTATATTCACTTTCAATTAATTCAATTTTTCATTCACCTTTAATTTACAATTTCAATTTATATCGATTTAGAGCTTGACTTTTCAAAATATCAATTTATAACGCTTAACAAAATTTTCCTTCAATATTCAAGTTTAAATCCAAATTTCAAATATGATTCAATTCCAAGCTCGATTTCAAAATATCATTTTTAAGTCACTTTTACTTAGTAATATTCAAAGCTCAAATTTAAGGTTAAATATTCAAACAAATCAATTTCGAAATTCAATCATATCCCGATTTTTAATTTCAAAGTCTCAACTTAAATTATTTAACAATTTCTTTTAACCAAAATTTATTTCAACATTCCAAACTCAATTTTTCGATAAATTCGATTTCTATAAATTGATTTCTATTTATAACTTTTAAATCAAACATTTAAATAAATTTCAAATCGACGATTTCAAAAATTATTAATTTAGCCAATTCGGTGTCCGTGTATAATTTTCTATCCTATGGCCAAGTAGTTAGTTATTTCAATTAAATGTCAGGGATGAATATATATATCACTTAAACCAATCACGGTGTCATATGTATGCATAACAGTATATATAAGCAAATAAACATCCTAACATTTATATATCAACCAATAACATCCATCAAAATACATCATCCAATAGACAATACAATTCATGGCAGTTTCATAGTTATCAATGTCAGGTAATTTAATCGCAATTCAATTTCAATTTCAATTTAAATTTAACTATCAATTTAATTTCAACGGTTAGTTCAAATGACAATCTATATGACAATTAAATTCTATCAAACACCGACAAATAAAAATCATAACACTTCATAATGTCAATATAACTAGCATAAAGATATTTAGTACGTTGTGAGCATTATAAAACACTCACTTTGATTTTCCGTTGTCGCCGAGACGTTCCGGTTTGGAACTAAACCGGACGACTTCCAATTTTAGCCCAAATTTCAACTATCTTCAAATTCATCCAAACCAATTTCATTTCGAAGCTCTCGTCATCACGATCGCAACGCAAAAAGTCTCGTCTCAAACGGACCTCGTATGTGAGAGTTATACATTTTATAAGTTATCGACATTTAAATTTATAAAACAATTTATATTATATTTAAATGAATTCATACCCAAAGCAAATAAAGCCCAGCCCACTAACTCTATCTTCCCCAAACGAAGCCTGTAGCCAACCTATGCACAAACCCACCATTGCCGTGCACCATCCTTCACTGATACGGAGCTCCGGTACTCCGTTCGACATGCCGTCTTCGCCAAACTACCTCTCTTCGAAGCCTCCATCATCTCGACCACAAAATAGCAAGCTCGGCCACCCCCAGTGAAACGCGACACGTGCATCCCCCTCTCGACCACGTGTAGGTCGCACGCCCCAAGACACCACCGAGCTCCACCAAAACGTGCGTCTAAATGCTATTCGACGAGGAGAATCCAAATATGAGCTTTATTTCTCGAATCGGTGAATGAAAACAAAGTGAAGCTTAACCCTAGCTTCAAAACCCCTCACGCCTTCACTGTCGCACTACCAAACTCCAAGTCGCACCAGGCCAAAAGCATATAGGATCGAAGCAAACGATGAAATAGGATTTTTAGAGAAGGTTTCGTGATTTTTAATCGAGTATTTAAGGAGAAAGAATTTTTTTGAAGTTGGATTTATGTTATCTCTCTGCCTGAAGCTCGCGTGCAGTTATTAAAAGGAAATGAGAGGCTTTTGCGTGTTTGAATGGGTTAAAGGTACAGTGAAAAGATGGGATAGCAGCTTAAAAGCAGATTTGACTAATTAAAATATTTATTTAAATTTCAAAATACCTCGATCTGCGCAACTCGACATCTCGAACCCTTATCAGGGCATGCCGCTAGGCGTTCATAATGTTATACCCCCATTCCGGACGCTATGGAAAAGGTTTCGGAAGCTAATTCGATCGTATGCGCGAGTTACAGAAATAAACGATCAAATTTAAATTAAACCGATTAAACGAATTTCTACGCGTTTTGGCTCGCCCCAGACAAACGATAAATCCGATTGACACGAAATTTGAAATCTTACAATAATATTATGTTACGGATCCGATGAAACTGGTTTCGTCGAAATCCGAGACCGTTTGAAAAATGACTATTTTTCAGTCGATAATTAAATATTAAAATATTCAATTTTCACAAATAAATTTTAAATTCAGTTTTAAAAGTTCTATAACATCACTATAACTCCAATATGATAAAATAAAACTTTACAAATCATTTTTAATCATATTAAACCCGTTATTCAATTTATCCAATAAATTCCCATTTTAAAATCTTATTAACTCTATTAAAATCCAAATATAACTTACATTCACTTTGGAACCCAATTTGAATCATATTAAAGCAAATTTCAGTTATTCACTCTATTTCCATATATTAAATTTCAATATCAAATTAATCATATCAAATTCGGAATTTAATTATTCAAACATTTGTAATATTAAATTTAAACAATTTGATTATTCTTAAATCACTATCTTTTGAGATATTCAAAACGAACTTAAAAATTTAACTTTTGAAACGAATTAGAATTTTAGAACAACTATTTCCATTATACGGTTATTCAATTCCCATTATTAAATTATTCAATAAATCCCAAATATTAATTTAAACAATTTCGCTTATCCAATAATTCATCATCTTTTGAAATATTGAAATTGAACTTATAAGATTCAACTTTTAAAACCAATTCACACTTTAGAACACTATTTTCATTTTACAGTCATCCAATTATTCAATAAGTTTTAAATATTTAATTTAAACAATTTACCTGTTCAATATTCAATATTTGATTTTAAATAGATTTTACTTTTCAATCAATTACTCTATTATACCCAATGAATTTCAACATTTATTATCCTATTCAACTATTGATTTCAAAGGCATTCACTAAGTAGCATTCATTTTTCATTACTTGGATAATTATTGTTGCAATTCATTCCAGTTATTATTATTCCAAACGAATTACAAATTTTTTTTCTAACATTAAATCACGAAATCTTTTAAATTAGCTATTTTAATTATCGAAAATTTACGGGTCGTTACACTCTCCCCCACTCAAAACTTTTCGTCCCCGAAAAGGAAAAAGAAGGGAAAAGGAACTACGTATAGAATTCAACATTAGATTTATTTTATTCAAAGTTACCAACTTATAAACGATGAAATTCTATTTATAAAGTCATTACTACACTTTACTAAGTCATTCCAAACGGCTTTTTAACTTTAAAAGTTAGTTATCAAAACAAGTTATAAAATTTTAATACTTGAAAATTTTTCTAACACCCGGATTTTACGGAAAATTTCGGCAGAGTCTCCTTTGCGCGGCTCGATCGGTACAGCTACAAAACGCCTCTATGGGCCCCAAACCAACAAAAGAAAATCAAAAGCCAAGTGGCTCATCAAAAATCACCAAATCCAATGACAAAATAAACATGTACCTTATATTTTATTAGCGAGCATATACGACTAATATAGCGCGAAAGCGAGCTCCAAATGCGAAGCAAGTGCAATCCGTACCTACTAAACACTCAACAAACAATGAGAATCATGCTTATATGAAAAATAGTATCAATATACATCATATAGCAACACAACAACTACATGTGTCAACATAGCAAATGCAACAAAACAACAAATGCAACCATCAATCAAGTATCATCCACCAAATCCATAACCAATCAATATAAATTCACTTCTCATTAATATTTATTGACTTGGATTTCAATTTTAATCATAATTGATTCATTAACGTTGGATTTTACTAACATTCATTCTCAATTCAATTAGTTAACATTCACTAATTTATATTTACATTAGTTCACTTCCAATTTGAATCAAATTAAATTCTAGTTAAATTCATTTAACTTCCAATTTTATTTCAATGATTTATAGTTTTCAATTTCATTAATCAGTTAATGAATTATATACAATCAACTAACAATCATATAACGACCAAATCATACCCAACATAACCAAATTTTAATTTTACATTCAATTTGGTTTAACTCTTTTATATATGTATCATGTTATATAATTTTAAAAGAATCATTTTATATTTGGCATCATATATTTCCAATATTAACTTTAATTAAGTCCGCAAGCCGTACATATATCATCCGTGAGCAATATCAATCTAATCGCTTATTCGATCACACAATTTCACTTCCAAACTAGTATCGTTCACACGACCCTCTAGTGCGGACTCAGATTTGGTTCCTTGATTGGAAACTGTAACTCTCCTTGCATAGCCATATACTAGGATAGAGAATTCCAGAATCAAACTAAAAATCCATATCTAGGGTTCGCCGTCGAAAATCGAGTGAAAAATCCTAACTTGGATCGATGTAAATCATCTCTAAATTTTGTGCTCGAATTTGGATCAAATCGTTATGCAAATAAAATAATATACGTGCAATCTCACTTATTACCTTCCAATAGATTTCTATCCAATTTATCTATATTAAATTATTTTATTGACTTTCATTTTATTTACAATTAATTATTCACAATCCATTATTCAGTTAGCATATTCATTTCTTTACATAGCATGTTCTTTTACATTATCTTTTCTTAAACATCATATCATAGAATTTACTTACTCAAGTTCATTTTAAACATTCTATATAATTTAATTAAATCCAATTTCATTTCCCAATTGATTCTTACTATAAGAAATTCCTTTGTTTACATTTATTTTATTTTCATAATTTCAGTTAATAACGAATTCATTTGTGGAACATTTTATTAATCATCACTTTAGTTTATTAATCATCCTATAAAAGTCTAACCTCTCATAAATGACTTTTCTTAGTTTATAGTTATCTTAAAGGTTACAAATTCAAAATCTTTTTTTAAGCAATTTATATTTATTTTTCTATAACCAATTTACAAAGATATTATACAATTCATTTGTCTTCTTTCTTAAGTTCACTTACTTGTTCCATTTATCCATTCATCATTTCATGTTATATTTAAGTATATAAATTTTTTTTTCACAACCAAATTTTCCATTTGTATACATTTTAATTCCTTTTGAGTTTTCCTTACTTGTATGCTTCAATTATTTTCAGGTTCTGTTTATTTGTACAATATCTCATTACATATCCAAACATCATTTTAACTTTTAACATTTGGTAAGTCTTGTTATATGTTATCAGAATGTAAATTTGGTATTATACAAATTTATAGAATTTCATTTTTACTTAATTAGAATGTTCACAAATTTAATTTTTTTAAATCCTCTTTACCTTTCAACTTTAAAGTTTTCCCAATCAATAGCTTAGACATCTTAATCCTCTTATTTTATAAATTCTGTTATTCACATTTCATTCAAATAATTTGAAAATTACTAATTAACATAACTTAGAAATTTAAATGCCCGGTTCTTTCAATTCATTTGAAATAAATATATACACTTATATCTTTAATATATTAAATCATACCTTTGGAGTTTAAACCAAAACCCATTTACCCAAAATAATTTTGAAGATAAGCAAAGCTTCTTAGAAGTCTCCCCCACTTTGAGACTCGAAAATGAATGTCGATGATGCTGCGCAGTCATCACCGAAATTATTTTCCAGCGACATAAGAGGGGAGTACTAACTTCATTCCTTTCTTTAAAAATCCTTTCAAAATATTTCCATAAACAATTTCCAATTAATATTACTATATATTTCTTCAAAACTTTGAGAATCATTTTTCAAAACCTCCGGGTCTTAAATTCAATATTTTCCAATTTAAATCTATTTTAAATTTATAAGTCACCTTTATAAAATATCTTATAGGATTTATTTTTTCCTTAAAACATTCTACAAGTTGTTTTATTACTGTTCATCTTGTAATTCATCTTATTTATTAAATTACAATATCCAATTTATGATAATAACTAATATTTTAATTCCTAACAACCAGGTAAGCTAGATAAGTCACAATAAATTTTTGAAATTTTTTCTTTATATACAAAATATAATTAGGGCAAAATTATTTCATTTACCCAATTTAAAACAATACTACGCTGAATTGTTCTTTTTAAGTGTTTAGAGATACCTATCGATAACGTTAATTACTCGTATTGACCAGAATCCATAAGCCACACAACAAATCAACCGACACAATATAAAACATTTTATATCACTAACAAATAAGCTCTCTCATATATATATATATATATATATATATATATATATATATATATTCACTCAGCGACTCATCATAGGGTATTACTACCTTAGTTATAAAGAGTCAGACCCCACAGAGCTAAGGTTATCGCTAAACCAAAGCTCTGATACCAACTGTAACGACCCGCCTTTTTGGACAGTTTAAACCGACGATCAAATACACATGTCGATTCCAAACCATTCAAAAGGGCAGATAGTTATTGGGGTAAATAAGAAAAGAAAAGAAAAGAAAGAGAAATAAAGGAAAAGAAACAACACAGAATCTCGCAGCGGAACGATAAAATATAATAGTCAAATAAACAGTTCATGAAACTGTTTACTATACTTTGACAATTATTTATACAACATTTATCAGAGTTATACATATACAACAGAACAATTTAAAATAATGCAGCAGATAGCATGATGCAAGGGTAATAATATTAATAGTATACCAAATCTTCGTCTTCATCCTCCAGAATAGATCTTCAAAAATCTGAAAAACTCAGGACTGACCCGAGCGTAATGGAAAGACAAAACACTTGAGTCAGGACTAAATATCCTTATGAAAGTTAAATCAATCGTAAATAAATATGAGTGTAACGGCGTCAGAGATGTTTACGGGGTTTGACATCTCCTATCCAGTGTCAACGTGCATGCAATAACTCAAGAGATGTTACGGGATTTTCCATCTCTTAAGGATCCGTTAAACTATCTACTATGTAGTAATATACGCTAAGTAGATAATGTCTATCAGTAATATAAAGTATCAAAATAGCGTTAAGGCGTTACCATAATCCGCCTTAACACGTTTTTATAATGCCATAGTCTATACAGCACCGTAAGCCCCACCGTAAACTGGTGGTTATCAGAGGGTACCCCATAGGTATAACACAAAACAAAACGTAGTGGTCGCGAATAGGATAATCAGTATGACAAGGTACATGAGGCGATACCAACTAGAATACTATTAGTTGCGTGATCCGGACTGATGTTGAGCATAGCCAGCAGCTACCCCAACACCGCGAAACAACACTCCCAAATCAAGGGGTGCACCCAAATCAAATCACAAATGTAATAGATATGGTATCGAAGAAGTGTGTCCGTTAGAGGTGGCGAACCTCAATGGCCCGGCGTGGCTCCTGTTTTAGTCATGTCAGGGGTCATCCAATATCGTTCTCTTTCTTCAGTCAACGCGTTCACCAAACCATCCACTTCATTCTGGATCCACACTCCGCGTATAATAGTTATTAAAGTGGTGTTCGGTATTGACAGAGAGTATGTCCATATCCGATCCCGGTCTCTTTAATAACTACGTATTATTACACCGTTGGCTCTTTTACATTTCAAATCGATTCATAATTGATATCAAAATATCATATTCGCTTCAAAAATCAAATCCATTTCAAATATCATCGTATCTATTAAAGTGTCAGATTCCGTTTCAAAAATCATTTTTCGTCTCAATAGCTTATTTCGATTTCAAAATCATTTTGAATTTAAATTTAGGTTGCAACTTCATTTAACTCAATTCGTATTTAAATTCAAAATTTAAATATAAACACTTCACCTTATTGACCGGGTTAGAATTTTAGAAAATAGTTTTAAGTAGTTTAAAAGTAGTTTTAAATAATTAAAATAGTTAAAATACTTTAAAATCTTAGAATAGATTTGAAATAGATAAATTTAGTTTTAAAATAATTTAGATTGGGTTAAGTAGATTTAAAAAAGATTAAAATAGTTTAAGTATTCAAAATGGTTTATATAACCGAGTAATTTGGAAAACAAAATAAAACAGCTTCAAAACCAAACCATTTCAATTATAACTTCCCAATTCAAACAATTTCAATTTCCCTTCTGCCGATTCGATTTCGATTTCGATTCAATCGACGTCCGCTTTGACTTCAAATTTTCAATTTTATATTCACTTTCAATTAATTCAATTTCAATTTTATATTCACGTTCGATTAATTCAATTTTGATTTTTATATTCACTTTCAATTAATTCAATTTCAATTTTTATATTCACTTTCAATTAATTCAATTTTTCATTCACCTTTAATTTATTCAATTTCAATTTATATCGATTTAGAGCTTGACTTTTCAAAATATCAATTTATAACGCTTAACAAAATTTTCCTTCAATATTCAAGTTTAAATCCAAATTTCAAATATGATTCAATTCCAAGCTCGATTTCAAAATATCATTTTTAAGACACTTTTACTTAGTAATATTCAAAGCTCAAATTTAAGGTTAAATCTTCAAACAAATCAATTTTGAAATTCAATCATATCTCGATTTTTAATTTCAAAGTCTCAACTTAAATTATTTAACAATTTCTTTTAACCAAAATTTATTTCAACATTCCAAACTCAATTTTTCGATAAATTCGATTTCTATAAATTGATTTCTATTTATAACTTTTAAATCAAACATTTAAATAAATTTCAAATCGACGATTTCAAAAATTATTAATTTAGCCAATTCGGTGTCCGTATATAATTTTCTATCCTATGGCCAAGTAGTTAGTTATTTCAATTAAATGTCAGGGATGAATATATATATCACTTAAACCAATCACAGTGTCATATGTATGCATAACAGTATATATAAGCAAATAAACATCCTAACATTTAAATATCAACCAATAACATCCATCAAAATACATCATCCAATAGACGATACAATTCATGGCAGTTTCATAGTTATCAATGTCAAGTAATTTAATCGCAATTCAATTTCAATTTCAATTTAAATTTAACTATCAATTTAATTTCAACGGTTAATTCAAATGACAATCTATATGACAATTAAATTCTATCAAACAACGACAAATAAAAATCATAACACTTCATAATGTCAATATAACTAGCATAAAGATATTTAGTACGTTGTGAGCGTTATAAAACACTCACCTTGATTTCCCGTTGTCGCCGAGACGTTCCGGTTTGGAACTAAACCGGACGACTTCCAATTTTAGCCCAAATTTCAACTATCTTCAAATTCATCCAAACCAATTTCATTTCGAAGCTCTCGTCATCACGATCGCAACGCAAAAAGTCTCGTCTCAAACGGACCTCGTATGTGAGAGTTATACATTTTATAAGTTATCGACATTTGAATTTATAAAACAATTTATATTATATTTAAATGAATTCATACCCAAAGCAAATAAAGCAAAGCCCACTAACTCCATCTTCCCCAAACGAAGCCTGTAGCCAACCTGTGCACAAACCCACCATTGTCGTGCACCATCCTTCACTGATACGGAGCTCCGGTACTCCGTTCGACATGCCGTCTTCGCCAAACTACCTCTCTTCGAAGCCTCCATCATCTCGACCACAAAATAGCAAGCTCGGCCACCCCCAGTGAAACGCGACACGTGCATCCCCCTCTCGACCACGCGCAGGTCGCACGCCCCAAGACACCACCGAGCTCCACCAAAACGTGCGTCTAGATGCTATTCGACGTGGAGAGTCCAAATACGAGCTTTATTTCTCGAATCGGTGAATGAAAACAAAGTGAAGCTTAACCCTAGCTTCAAAACCCCTCACGCCTTCACTGTCGCACTACCAAACTCCAAGTCGCACCAGGCCAAAAGCATATAGGATCGAAGCAAACGATGAAATAGGATTTTTAGAGAAGGTTTCGTGATTTTTAATCGAGTATTTGAGGAGAAAGAATTTTTTTGAAGTTGGATTTATGTTATCTCTCTGCCTGAAGCTCGCGTGCAGTTATTAAAAGGAAAGGAGAGGCTTTTGCGTGTTTGAATGGGTCAAAGGTACAATGAAAAGATGGGATAGCAGCTGAAAATGAGATTTGACTAATTAAAATATTTATTTAAATTTCAAAATACCTCGATCTGTGCAACTCGACATCTCGAACCCCTATCAGGGCATGCCGCTAGGCGTTCATAATATTATACCCCCATTCCAGACGCAATGGAAAAGGTTTCGGAAGCTAATTCGATCGTATGCGCGAGTTACGGAAATAAACGATCAAATTTAAATTAAACCGATTAAACGAATTTCTATGCGTTTTGGCTCGCCCCGGACAAACGATAAATCCGATTAACACGAAATTTGAAATCTTACAATAATATTATGTTATGGATCCGATGAAACTGGTTTCGTCGAAATCCGAGACCGTTTGAAAAATGTCTATTTTTCAGTCGATAATTAAATATTAAAATATTCAATTTTCACAAATAAATTTTAAATTCAGTTTTAAAAGTTCTATAACATCACTATAACTCCAATATGATAAAATAAAATTTTACAAATCATTTTTAATCATATTAAACCCGTTATTCAATTTATCCAATAAATTCCCAATTTAAAATCTTATTAACTCTATTAAAATCCAAATATAACTTACATTCACTTTGGAACCCAATTTGAACCATATTAAAGCAAATTTCAGTTATTCACTCTATTTCCATATATTAAATTTCAATATCAAATTAATCATATCAAATTCGGAATTTAATTATTCAAACATTTGTAATATTAAATTTAAACAATTTGATTATTCTTAAATCACTATATTTTGAGATATTCAAAACGAACTTAAAAATTTAACTTTTGAAACGAATTAAAATTTTAGAACAACTATTTCCATTATACGGTTATTCAATTCCCATTATTAAATTATTCAATAAATCCCAAATATTAATTTAAACAATTTCGCTTATCCAATAATTCATCATCTTTTGAAATATTGAAATTGAACTTATAAGATTCAACTTTTAAAACCAATTCACACTTTAGAACACTATTTTCATTTTACAGTCATCCAATTATTCAATAAGTTTTAAATATTTAATTTAAACAATTTACCTGTTCAATATTCAATATTTGATTTTAAATAGATTTTACTTATCAATCAATTACTCTATTATACCCAATGAATTTCAACATTTATTATCCTATTCAACTATTGATTTCAAAGGCATTCACTAAGTAGCATTCATTTTTTATCACTTGGATAATTATTGTTGCAATTCATTCCAGTTATTATTGTTCCAAACGAATTACAATTTTTTTTTTCTAACATTAAATCACGAAATCTTTTAAATTAGCTATTTTAATTATCGAAAATTTACGGGTCGTTACATGATATGACAAAGTTGGTGTAGTTAAGAAACCAATAGGATAAATACGTAAGTTGTTTGTAGATTATTTTATTTGTGGATGGCTATTCTTGATCCAACATTCGAGTACATAGTTACAAGGTGGTTTACACTGGTCCAAGCAAGGATTTTAACTCGATTCTTGACGGCGAACACTTGGTATAGATTTGTGATATGATCCTGATGTTTTCTATCATAGTATATGACTATGCAAGAAGAACAAAGGTTTCTAATCAAGGAAGGAAATTAGATTTGCACTAGAGAGGTTAAGTGATCTAGACTAGTTTCAAAGTAAAATTTATATGATCGCAGGTGATCCAGTCAGATATTGCGTACGGGTGGTACATATACATCATACAAAATTTGGTACATTTGTATGAAATGTTATGTTGGCTTATGAATATTTTGGTTGGAATGACTCATTGATTTTTTATGAGGTAGCTTAAATAATCATCTAAGCAAGAACGTAAGGCTATTGAGCGTAAGGTATGCTTAGTAGGTTATTTGTCGTCCTTCGACAATGTGAGAGTTTTGAACCTGATCAAACCATAGGCATTGGTTACTAGTAATTGCAAATGCTATTTGAATGTTTGTGTGCTTATTCTTTTGTTGAGGTTATAAGTGCCATGAAGCAACGATGCTCGGGGTGGTTCAAGGAAGAAGGAAGGTAGTTTGAAGGAGATCCATCCAATGTTGCTTATAGGCTAGGGTTTTCCTTTTATCTTCGTATCGTATATCCTTTGTAGTGTACTCACCGTTGGAGGTGGAGTCGCTTAGTATGAATTATTTTTTGCAATTTAACTTGTATATAGTTTCATCATAACTCTATACATATATCTTGTTTTTTCTTTCTCTTTCGGTTATCGTTCTAATTTAAATTTTGAGGATGAGATGTTCTAAGCGGCGATGATGTAGCGTTCCGGGGATTTGAACACTTCATCTTCAAATATAGATACATTTTGAAATATAATTAAATATTATAAATATGATTTTATAACTTTGTTAAACATCATTTAATTAAAGTAGAATGATAAGAAACTTATTAATAAAAAGTGTTTACAAAAATATATTCTTCGAAGAAAAATCGATAATATGACTGAAAATTGGTTTATCGATAAACAGTTTTTCGATCGATATAAGTTGTTTGAACTCTCGTGCACTTAACTAATGATCAAATGAACACCATTAGCAACTAATTAACACACTCCCCTCTTTTATAAGGCATGGAATGTTCTAGAAAGTTATAATAGGATAAGAGATATTATCATGGTAAGGTTAAAATGGTAAAATGAATAAAGGAGAAGTGACATAAAATTGTCATGATAAGAAGAAATTAATGTCATCAGGGTTTTGAGGGGTTTTCGGTCTTTTCCTATCATCATTCTTAATCCTATATAAGGAGGGGAACATCCTTAGGAAATATTTCAAAGCTTAAAAGAAATTTCAATGTCATCTTTTTCTTCTTCATCTTAATTTCCTAAAGAAAATAATTTGCAAACCATCTCCAAATCACCTCAAACTTTAAAAAATCCTTGCCATCACATAGCCATAATCCTCAACCTTCCCTCAAGGCCATGAGCATCATAGGCTATTATAGCCTAGAAAAGTATGGAAAAGCAAGGAAGCAACAGATGGTAACGAGGTTGCTAGCTTGGGTTTGGACTTAAGTGCTTAAGCTTGGTTGTTTGTAGGATTAAAGTTAAGTTAGAACCTCACTTTGAATGGAAAATATCACATATAATTGATGTTTGATTATAGTAAATGTTGTTTGAATTGTTGTTAGCTTATGTTGAAAATAATGGTTTTAAAATTCTTAATTTAAAAGTAAGTGGCACATGTGATCCATGTATATGACTTGAGCAAACTTGGAATGGACTTGAATTGACTTATATAACATATGACTAGGTCTTAAAAAAGCACATTGGTTGTTGTAGAAGATATGTTGGAATATAACTTGGATTTAGAAGTGCACTTATAGCGATAATCGCTATAGAATCAGTTTGGAATTGCCATGTTTTTGGCAACTGTTATGGAACTTTGTAGAGAGATCCATAGGGATTTCTCACCATATTTATATTGTTGTATATGTATGTTTGTTGCTTTTAAAGTTTTAAAATGTAAAAAGTTAATTAACATCTCGAAAGCGGTCAAAACATCACTAGTGCAAAACCGCCTCGTTTAACCTTGATTTTTGGGCTTCAAATGTTTCAAAAAGGATTTTAAGTTTAAGCGATTTGTTTCATTCTTTTTAAAAGTATTTCCTAACTCATACTAGAGTATTTTAAAATTAGTTTGATATTTATATGAATTTTTAAGAATTAGTTGAGAATTTTTAAAGAATAGATATTTTGTTGAAAATATGTCGTTTTCAAGTTTTAAGATAAGTCGTAAAGTTGTTACTTTTAAGTAATATTTTGGGTAAATGTTGTAAAACCTATTATAAGTTCAAGTATGTTGACAATATAAACAAAAAGGTTTAGAAAGGGGTTAGAATTGCTAAATAGCAAATTGATTGCTTGTTTGATTACTTGTTTGAAAAGTAATTAATTATGCTTAACACTAAAAACCGACGAAGTAAGGCTTATCTATTTGTATGAGTTAAGATTGATGTCGAGTAGGGATGGAGCATTAGAGCCTTAATCTACTGGGTTTTCCTCATGAGTAAGTTGGAAAATGTCAAAAATGTGTTAACCATGCTGATTTCTTACTTGTTTATGGAAATCATTACTACTATACCTAACACTAAACGCTGCTGAGATTGACTTATTTATTTGTGAGATTTAAGAATGAAGTGTCTGGGCAAGGCTTAGAGCAACCAGTGCCCAGACTTACCAGGTTTCACTCTTGGGCGAGGAGTAGCTAAGTTGGAATGTCAGAAACGAGCTAAGCGTACAAATATTGATTTGTATAAATAAGTGTTTTGACTGGATAGTCGATTAGTGGACTATCGAACTTGACCTAGCATTAACTTAGGAGTTAATTGAAAGGCTTCACGATTTCATACCAATAAGAACCCCTGGAGAGGAGTATTAATATGCTTTAGCTTACTTCTAGGAAAACCGGGATTGAGTAAATGGAAAATTCATCGATTGATTTTGAAGAGATTGGGATCAGTAAGTGTTCTACTTATCGAATACCACTTCAAAACTAGTATGCGATCTATGTTCTAGAAGCGGTTGTGAAATGAAATGTTATAGAGTTGAACTATCTATCCCTAGGGTTAAGTCTAAGGGAAAGGTCAGTGTTAATGTTTCAAAAGATGTTATTGTGTGTGACTGTTTATTTTGAGGAGTTTTCCAAGAGAGAGGATAGTGTTAGCATTTGTTAGAAGACTTATGCGGAAAACCTATATGGAGGTTCGAGATATGTTCAAGATGCTCAAATCCATGTAACAATTATTGATCTCTTCGAGGTTAAGGAATCCATTTAGAGATTCGTCTTCTGTTCGAGTGATGAAAACTCATGTGAAAGATGTCGAACATGACCTCAACATTGAAATGGCTAAGGATGGAGTAGGATGCACAATCTGGGGTTTTGCAGTCCCGTAATAGGGTACTATCAACTCTATATCTAGAGTATGCTTATCGATGTTGTGCGAAGGAGTTGATGGTATTTGGTTCCATGTGGTTCATATGAATGGTTGGGCGTGGGCCTTTGTGTTTACCTTATGGTATATTTTATCTAGAGATATACGACACTCGGAAGGCAGTTTCTGATCCTTGTGCATCGAGTTTGGATTCGGCTTCCTCGAAGAGATCTTCGTGGAAAATCCATTATGCGAACGTTCCCTATCGATTTTGGTGGTACCCCTATCATGCTGCAATGTACTTAATGTAAATATTTTGGCTATGATTAATATTTATTTTTGACATTAGATATTATTATAATATCACTAGTTTTTTATAAATGGTTTGCTTACCGTAAGATAAAAACCCATCTATGTTTATATGCGGCATGGTCTTATGAGGTACCTTTATTTTGAAAGGATTTTGTAAAGGTTAAAAATCTATTCGATCCATGTTTCTCATGCTAGTTTACCGGACTGATCTCGGTATTATTTTCTTATAATGCTCGGGTCATCCCCGTGTATGTTTCAATATTTAGCTTTGGAGATTTCGAAGAAGAGTTGGATTTCTACCTATCGTTGGTATTTATTTCCACTACATTACTTTGAATATATCATCAGCACTTTTTAGGATTGGTTGTTATAACTGTCTGGGCTTATTACTGTAACTCTGAAAAACATTATATCTTAGGATGACAGTATACTGTCTTTTGATATTATATATGATCGTTCCGTTGTGAGATTTTGATATTGTGTTCCTTCTTCCTTATTCTATTTCATTTTCGTTTCCTTTTACCCTAACAATTCATCTTTCCGACCCTTAAGTGCTCGACACATGAATACCATGGATGTAATAGTGTTAACAATTTGGGGGTCGAAAAGGCGGTCATTGCAATGTGTAACACCCCGATATTTTGCAGGAAATATAATTGAAAAGAAATTAAAAGCGCATTTGATATAGTGGTAAAGGCACATGTTGACTTACTTAAAGACCAAGGATCAAGTCTTGTTGTCTCCTAAAATCTAGAGCGATGTTTTCTTTTATCTGGTTCATTTTCGGCGATTTTCCTACGTATTTCGGCATTGTTTCTGACATGTGGCGGTTTCCTATTCGCTCCAGTGATGTAATAGAATGAGATGGCTAAATTTTGTTGGTTGAGTGATGTGTATGGGCCGGAATGAATAACCATTAAGTATATGAAAGAACCAGATTTAATCTAAAATAATCTAATGGATTATATTCACTCAAACAATCTATAAATAAACCATCTAACCTAAACCTAATCTCTTATTCAGTCGTCGCCATAATTCTTCAGTAAAATTATTGTGTATTATTCTTCCTCCTTTTCTCTACTAAATAAACAAATCTCTACCAAATTAAATTATCTATATACATTTAAGCAATTTAGGGAATTTATATGAATTTAAGCGAGATAGATTAAAGAAAAGATTTTTTTCAAATTTACGCAAGCTCAAGTGCCAAGTGAGTGGGAATTAATATGAAATAGAAAATAAAGTAGTTCAATTTTAGTTAATTTCTAACACGTTAATATGAATTAATTTCTGTTATTAATTGAGAATAGATGTAAATTATTGCAACTTCTTCTTCTTCGACTTCTTAAATCTAATTCATGTTTGGCTTAAAATATATGACATATAAATTGTCTATTCACGTTTTATAGCATAAATAAGATTGAAATTTATGTATATTATTGTATATTCTTCTTCTTTCACTTCTCAATTCTAATTCATGTTTGGGTTGAAATTTGAAACAAACAAATTGTTATTCACGTTTCATGGCATAAATAAGATTGGTTTAATTAAATTGAATTAGAATGGTTATTCAATTTCTAATGGTAGAATAAGTTAGTTGAATATATTTCGAATATGTGACTCGAATAAAATTATGGTTTTGATTGATATACTTACATAATCTTGAATATGGTTTTGGAACAAAATTGGAAAGTCTAATTGGCATAATTGTTTGTTTCATATATGGCCTAAAATGTAAAAGTGGGATTTTTTGTAATTAAATGGTTTGTGGCTATTGGATAAAAATTTTGTACAGATTAAATCTCCAAAAGAAGAACGTAAATTAAGGTGGAAAAAATGTAAATTAAATGGACCCTAAAGGCTAGTATAAATCTGTAACAAAATGGTATAAAAATTACAGACAAACCGTATGGACTGAACGGATGTGAAATTGAAATACCATTTATATAAGAAAAAGGGTTACAATAACCAAATCAAATGTAAAAATGGCCTAAAGCAGATTAAATGAAATAAACAGTAAGTAAACTATAACGGTAAAATTAATTAATCTGGAAGCGATTTGGTAGGCAGACCTTGTAAAGGGCTGGATAGGTATTTCATGATGTTAAGACCAAAATATAGTTTTCGTTGTATGTACTAGGAGCATGCAAGTAGGTTCGTAAGGATTTTTGTTACCTTTCATAAGCTGCTAGTATGTAGGATGAATAGCATTCGCAATCGTAGGCTTCTTTAGGCAGATCAATGCGGACGGAACAGGACAAGTGTGCTCCGACATAGGCTTCTTTAGGCAGATCGTTGGAGGATTTTGTGCAACCGATTCAGCTGTGGGTGCTCTTTCAGAGGACCGACACTTTGGATAGGGGCAAGTCCACGTTGGTGACCAAGGAGACAGGAGGGTAGGAGTCCAGTTTGGCAGAGCCTAAGCGCAACTTCGAGGTCCTGCGAGGTTTTTTGAGTCGGCGTCGGTCAGACGTAAGAGGAATTTAGTCACAATGCATGGGTGAAGAGCATGACTTTCACCCTATAGCACGTGGATAGATAAGGATAGCAGGTCTGACAGTCCGATTGACGTTTAGTAATATTGCATGGTTAGTATTCTTTCTGCTTCATTTTATTTCTCATTCACCAGACATTATGTCTGACCCATTCCTATTTTTCCTATTTTCCCCAAATCACAGGAGGGCAGGTCTACGTTGCAGTTCTTTGAAGCTTGGAGGGTCATTGGAGCAATTGCTATCTTCAGCTTATGTTCCTTTTGTTTCTTTTGTTTCATGTAGTTCATTTCTCTTTTTCGTACTTTACTTTATATATGGAGACCTATATTGTGAACTTTGTTATGTTTTATGTTTTGGTGGAGTTTCAGAAATAAATTTGAGATAATGTTGTTTTTAATGAACCTGTTTTGCAATTAATTTATAATTAGTGAATGTTTCTTTCGCTATAATATTTAATCATTTTATGTTGTTGCCTTAGTCTCTATGCTATGTTATGGATTTTTATTTCACCCGACCACCTGTGCTTCCAATCATGTTTGATTTTTGAGTTACCTAAAGGTGTGGGGTGTCACATAGTGTCAATTTCAATTTATTTCCTTTGTGTTTATTTTTTTCAAAATTCAAATGGAGGCCTAAACAAAATATGGGTCTTTAAAACTGAATCAACCTTTCGACCTCTTTACCTATCCGGTCCGGTAAGTAGCTAAGAACAGTAAGATGCTAGTTTTCAAACTCAACCCCAGAGTCTACTTTCCTTGGACATCCATAAGGCAAAGGTGCTTATTAGTCGGTCAAAATAACATCAATTTGTTTATGAGACTTAGGTCTTTAAGAAAAAAACTTGGTTTTAATAAAACAATGATTATTAAAACATTCCTATCCAATTTAACCCATTTAAAAAAATTTGAGTTAAAATATCTCTTTTCTGTCCAAGAGTTTAAATTTTCATTTATCAAAACATTCTTCTATGAAACCTATTATTTTAAATCAATTTCTTTTATGAAAACTTAAGAACTATATACCCGATTTTTATTTCAAAACCCCTTTTGAAATCATACTACATATATTTCTATATGTATAAAATAATTTAAACAACTTATTTACTTACATTCGCTTTGGCTTCTTTTGGATTTGAGCTCATCTCGATTGCATAATGATAAAGAGAATAATTTACTAAATGTATAACAATGTTCGCCTAAGCAACATTCGATCGTCACTTAGAAGATTATTCAGATTACTACCAAACCAATCGAGATGTTTTCCTCAAACTATCTAAAGAAAATGCAACTTTATTTTAAAAAAAAAAAATATTTGGACTTATAAATACTTCCAAGAAATACCATTATTGCATTTTCCAAAATCCTTTTGAAATTATTTTAAGCAATACCAGGATTTAAATTCAAAACGCTTCTACTTATAAAACCTTTATAAGTTATATAATCATTTTACATACCATACTCATATAAAATGTACTTTTGAAATTATCTTATATTACAATAATTTTCCTTTATTATAACAAAATTTTCACAAACATTTATCCTTTAAATGTCGTATCTTCCCATTTAGATTATATCAAACAATTTTAGTAAAAGATCACTTTTAACCTAACATTTTCGTCGAACGCCTTATAGTCAAACTGTGAAACTTTATTCACAAGTGGTTTATTTTAATGTACTCGTAATTATAAAAACAACAAATGCTCATAAATTGGTCGAGCTTAAATAAACAACCAACAAACAATTATCAATGCTCCCAAACTATCTGAGCATGACAAATTAAAAATAATGGTAATAAATAAATATTATCATTGTCAAACAAACAAACATAACATAAATAACAATATCAATTCGAAAATTATTCCTTTATATATATAAAATATATAATCCTAGGTAAAATGTTTCATTTACCAATTTTCAAAAATCAATATCATGTCCATTTGCCTAGTTCAAGTGTTTCAAAATACCTATCGACACCGTGGTATCCCACATCTTGATTGGACTCATAAATAACTCAGTAGGCCAATTAACACAATACATTTTTGTAGCAGTAACAACAATGCTCTCGTGTATATATATACACACTCAAACTCATTCCAAGTTGTCGTTACCCTATCTCAAACGAGTTTACTCCACTAAAGATAAGGTTCTATCTTAACCTTTAGCTCTGATACCAAGTGTAACGTTTTCCTCCTTAGAGGTGACTACAAATGGTAATCTTGTTCTTGATTTTATGGCCAGCCTCTCGAACTTCTCACCCAACCCATAAAAGGACTTGTACGGGTAAGAGACAAACTTCATCATATAGTTCATAATGCGAGAGCCCCCTATCACATAGTCAAACAAATAATTGTAGGAACGATAACATATAATATAATAAAGAAAATAAAAGCTGTCATTTTAAAATATATGGTATATCAAATTAAAAAAACCTCATATAACTTCCCTACCTTACAATTTCTGATAGGTACACATAATAATAATACAGTGGAATGTTAAAATACTATGGCAAGTGAACTTCTAGTCATGTCCCACCAAGGCAAGTTAGAAAAACTCAGACTAACCCAAGCATTATAATAAAATAATAATGGTATATGGTATATCAAATAAAATAAAAGCTGTCATTTTATATGGTATATCAAAGTAAAAAAACAAACCTCATATAACTTCTCGACCTTACAATTCCTGATAGGTATACATAATAATAACACAGTGGAATGTAAAAATACTATGACAAGAGAACTTCTAGCTCTCTTATGTCGCACCAAGACAACCTAGAAAAACTCAGACCAAGCATTATAATAAAATAATACCTGGATCGATCTGGAAAACCACATGAGAAAATTCAAGAAATATGGAGAACATATAATTATTCTATGAGACTACACTGCTAAAGACGGAACGATTTTTTACCTCATAATGACAACATCCATACAAGAGTGAATGGAAACAAATTAGAAAAAAAAACCCAACTTGAAAGAATGGGCATAAACAAGGTCAAAATCCAAACTTAAAGAATGGACACAAATAATTAAACATGGAGAAGAGCTTTAGGCACTTCTTGATTGAATTAAGAAAACAATTTAGAGCTTTAAATCAAAAACAAGAAAAACTAAATTTTCCAATAATGACTAGGAGGGGAATCCCTCTTACCAAAAGTATATCTCCAGACAAAATACTTGAGAAATACAATGGCTCTAGAAAAATATACAAGCTAGACCCCACCAACCTTACTGATAATCCTAGTATTTCGCATCTCCACACGTATACAACAAAATCCAATCTAGATTAGATGCAAATATACCCTTATAGGAGCAACCCAACATAGCTAAACATCCACTCACACTTTAGTTTTAGTCATTTCCGACAAAGGATATCAACACGCAAATGAGAAACAAATCGTCTTAGATTGATGATACACAAAGAAGATAGTGGAATCGATAGTCGGTAAATAAACTATCAAGAATAATCAAAATAATCGTATATGGAAATTAAATCTCATGCCTTACTACTACCCGTTGATTTCAAATTTGTACTGTCCCTCGGTTGAAAATGAAGTCGGGCAAGTTAAGGTATTGTTAACTCTATGTCTTGCCTTGATGACATTTCTAACCTTCGAGATAGAAACGAATTTCCATACGTCGACGTTAGTGCTAAGAATATGACTAAATCCTTTCCATGTAAGTGAAATCCTTCATGGAAATTTAATTTCTTATACTTCCCATAACCAAATCAAACTTTTAAAACCGATTTATGCATATTTTTTACATCACATATATGAACTTTAAACTTCTTTGTTAAAGTTATTAATTGACTTTAAACATCATTATTAAAATGATTGATTAAAATAATTTATTTATTCATATCTCAAAATAACCTTTTAATTTAAGATAAAATAATAATTTAAAATATGTTTACAACCCCAAATTCCATTCAACTACTTATAAAATCTTTATGAACCCATTTGAAAAGAATTTACAAAATACTTAAAGTAAATAACCTTTTATACCTTCAAAAACCAAATATCATGAAACTGCATCTATAGACCCTATCGCTACATGGACTACAACTTCTAAACTTGTCTTGTAAATCAAAATTGCTTCAAACCTTGGTTCAAACAACATTTTATTATCTTGAAAGAAAATAAATTAATTTAAAATACTTTTATAAATATAAAATAGTTCTAATTATCCCGAAAGTTAATTGATATAACTCTTTTATAAATTTAAAACCATATTAATTATTCCAAAAGAAAATTAATCAAATTTATAATCTTTTATAACTTTAAAACTATAGTAATTATCTCAAAATATAATTAATCAAATTTAAAACTCCTCTTATAAATTTTAAATAACATTTATCCTTTATTTCAAAATTCTCAAAAATACTTGAAAATATACTTTAAATAAGTTTCAAAGTGCAAAAATGCAACTAAACATACATTTTGTAAAAATACAAGCATAATTCCAACATGCACAAAGGTTTTAAGAGGATGATATTTCAAAAGTGACAGTATAGCGATAATCACTATAACGACAATTACAAAAATCAAACAATATGTCACAAATATTTCAACAAACGTTAGTATAAGCAATATAAGAATATAGGTAAATCAATATTGGCGAGGAACTCATTAGAATCTCTCAACAAATGTCCCTTGCAAAATAATGGTTATTTATGCAATCTGCTTTTCAAATGGGAATTCAAACTCAAACAAATAATTAAATAATAGTAACAAACATATTGTTGCCAACAATTAGCAACCAATAACTGACATATCATTTATTAATTAATCCATCTATTAACTAACTTCAAAAATAATTTTTTACTTTGAAACCACAGAAGATGATTTATTCTACTCGACGGATGTCCAAAATGATCCATTCAATGTAGTTATAACAGAACGACATTTTATTTTGTTAAATAGATATCATGAATACACTAAATGTAATTAATTTAAATTACTGTAAATTTATCACTAATTTATACTTTGTTAAAACTATCAACTGTCATTCAAACATCAACAATAATCTATAGCAACAAAGATATCATATAGTTTATTAAAATGTGAATAAACTCACCAAAATAAAGTTCACACTTTTGCATTCCAGTTTGATCTACGTTCAATTTTCGCTCAAAATTTCACTAGCTCAAAATTCAATGAATCCAATTCCAATGCATAGATAACATTGGTAAAAGTCCAACGCAAAAGATCACGTCTAAATCCGACCTCATATAGAAAAATATTAATTTAATACGAAGTAGGATTGATTGCAAAAATAAATTAACTCAATTATTAACTAATTCCCCTATTAATCCACTAATCCAATTCCTCATCTCCTTCTCCAACAAAATGTGCATGTTGATATGCACAGAGAAACCCAACAGCCAATCAAAACTCTTGCCAATTTCTCCACCCATATACCATTAGACGACACACCATCGACTCCGTGCAACTCCACTACGCCTTCTCCTTCCACCGGACACCATCTATCAAAGCTCGGCACCGTACATAAATCACGACCTAGACGATACCAAACGCGGCTCTAAAATGTCGTAATGCCCAATCGACCATCTAAGTCCAACAAAATTTGGCTACGGCTGCTCCACATGACGAGAAACCTATTGGAACTAATGTCGTCGCCTATCTCTGCCTGAATCAAAGCTAAATCTAAACCCTAGTACGACTACCTTACATGACCACTTATCTAACCTCCATCGCATACAACAACGACTATACCAAATCGTAACTCTGTCTTATACGAGTTAAACGAACCGAGTTTCGTGATTTTTGGTGGCTTATATCTCATGATTTGGATTTTAGGAGGAACACTCCTTTTTTTTTTACTATGAACTATTAAAGAATGAAAAAGGGAAAATGAAACTTGAAAAGGAAAGAGAAGTCGAAGTGTTGAATTTACTTGATTTTATAAACAAAACCAAATATTCTACTTCAAACTTAAGTACAACTAAATCTACACTCAAAAGCAACCATCTTGCTAAGAGCAATTATTATGAAGGCTTTTCGAAAAAGATTTTTTTTCAATTTGATTTAAAAAAACTCTACAGCGCTTTGCTTCATAATACTCCGTTCGCGTACAAACTTGGAACGACAAAAGTAAAAATACGATTGTGCACCAAAATGTGACACAATCACAGATCAACAACAAAATTCACAAATTATTTTATTCTATAAAATTCAAAAAATACCATCTTTTACAGTAAAATACATCAAATGATGCTATAATTAATTTCCAAATTAAAAATTATGGGAAAAAACCAATAAATTAAATTAAAATTATGTCAATAAAAACCAAGCCATTTTATTAATAATTGATTTTCTTATTATTTATTTGAACTATTTATATTTTATATAAATTCACAAAATGAGTTCACCATGGTTACTTATTAATTAAAAGGAGTTACATAAGGCTATTAAATCCATTTAATTAATATTTAATTAATACTTAATTCATATTTTAAATTCCTAGATAATCACTATATTGGAATATAAGTTATTAAACTTTAAAAACTAATTATTTAAATATTTAAAATTAATTAAATATTCAAAATAAAAACAATAAAATTCTGGGATGTTATAGTGATTTGATTATTAAAAACCATTAATTAAATATTTAATTTATTAAATATTCATAAATAAAATTGATAAAATTCTAGGTTATTATACGGTTGTCGATTTATAAAATGTAATTTGGTGGTGACAGTTCTTACAGTAGTTGCCAAGTTATCTTACTCTATTTGTTATATATAAGTTCAATGAATAATTCAACAATTGTACTTTTTATGTAATTAGTTATTCTCAAATTCTACTATAAGACATTGATTGTAGGTATCCATAATGTAATTTAGTTATTTCGATTCTATCTGCCCTTTCTAGGTTGTTCTCGATTTATTATATGGTGTCTCAGTTCAATGTATCGTTCAACAGATGTAATTTTGTAAAACAGTTTGGTGTTTTGAAATCCCGCAATGATATACTGGTTATCATTCATAAATAATATTTCGTTTGTCAATTTAATAAACAATTTGCATTCAATCATTTTGCAAACAGAATTTGGTACTCTTAATTCACCGTGTATTATATAGGCTCAAATGGTTATTCCATCTTTCCAATTGCAAGAGTCAATGAAAAGTAGACTTACTAAGTTGACTCCTAATTAATGATGTTTAAGCCAAAGGATCATACCCTGCCACTTTGTTACAAATATAGTCATGGTTCACTGAATGAAAGAGCTCTCAATCATCTTCTCAATTCTTATTTTCACATTCGCACATAATAGAGAGATCATTGCTTTTCTATCCTCTTGAGTTTCACTTTAGCACTATTGGTTATTGTAATGACCCGTGAATTAATCGTTTTGGAAATAATATTTAAATTTAAAAATATTCAAATATAATATTTTCAACATTAATAATAATGTTTTTAATAATAAATAATATTGGTAACCTTATTTTGTATAAATATTTACAAAAATATACACTTTAGAAAATATCGATAAAATGACCGAAAATCATTTTATTGATAAACAACTCTTAAACCCTTCGACATCCTGCATGGAGCTAGATACACATACTCATTTATCTATTTGAGTGAGAACATGTAATAAAATTATTTATTTCATTTTAGAAAATAAAATCCCTTTACGACATCATCAATGATATCACTATTTTAGAATTATTAACTTTTGAATTTAAATAGAGTTTTAGATGATTTAATAGTTATTTTAAATATCAAATGAAGTCGTTTTAATTATTATATAATGATAGAAATATTATTTTCTAACTTTATTTACAAATATAAGTATATTGATGAAGAAGTGAAAATATGACTGTAAATCGAAATTAGAATTCGTAATGGTTCAATGTACAGAAATTGTGGTTCGTTTAAGACATGCATATGCACATATACATGTACATATACACGAAAATGAATACATGCACATGAATACACACACACACACATACATACAAAATTAATAATAAAGGATAAAAGAAAATATCATCATATTATTTATAAATATCATGATATTTCTTTAAACCAAAGTCAACCTCTTACACACAAGTACATGCACATGGAGTAGCCATGTGGGGGGTCAGCCAAAATGGTGATGGAGGAGGAGGTATGGTAGTGATGAAATGATGATGTGTTTGCACTTAAATATCATGATATTTTATCACTTCAATTTGCCTATAAATACCCACCATCCATCTTCACTTCCATTCACATTTTTCTGTTTATTTTCCTAACCTTTCTTTACCTTCTTCTCTCCCCTTTAATGGCTTTTTACCTAAAGAAAATAATGGCAAAATTTATTGCAAAAAGAAATTAAAATTTATATAGTACATATATATTATCAAACATCTCAAAACTAAATCCAAAATCCTCCCTTCCTTCTTATAAACCCACGACTACACACCCCACCATCCACGGCCGAGCATTCCTACCCTTTGCAAACCAAGGTCGAGCCACCTAGGAAGCATTAGTGCTAGCTTCGTGAGCTTCAATTTCGAGATAGCACAGTTATTGTCGTTTTAAATTTAGAACGGTCGAATTCAAGGTGAGAAAACTCTATTTATATCATGATATGGATGATGATATGATATGTTTGGAATGATTGATTTTTATGTTTTGATCATCGTGTTTTGGTTATGAAAAAAATGGTTGTTTAGATGTGTAAACAATTCACTTTTAATACACGTCGAAATTAGAAAATGGAAAACACTTTTCGATATGAATTATAAAAGTGTTACGAGATGATTAAGCCTCTTCAAATTGGTTTATAAATGGTTTATAATCTCTAAAACTCAATTTGCTGATATTTTGAAAAGTATTGAAATTGGAGTCAAAAATAGGCACGTCGCGTAATGGCGATTCGCAATTTCGTGCTGTAATAGTTTAAATCCGTTTATACGATGGAATCAGAATTGGAATTCTTTGGAAATAGGATTTTCTGAACTCTTATAACCATAGTTTTCAAACAAAAGAAATGATTGAGATTTCATTAGTAGATTTTGAAATATGAGCAAAACAAGTTTTCATAGTGGTTGTGGTTTGGCGGTTCAGAATCCAAAAAGGAAATTTCTTTGAAATGATATTTTTAAATCTTTAAAAATATAGAATAAATTCTATAAATTTACTAAAATGTTTAAAAAGGATTTAAGTTATAAAAATGTATTTTCAAATGATAGAAAAGTTGTTTTGATCAAATAAGCATTGAAAACACTATTTGAAGCACCTTTCGTAGAAGTTTTAATCACTTATACAAATTATAATGTTAACTTAACTATTCTTTCCTAAATCTTTTATAAACGTTTTCACATAAATAATAAGTGTTTTAAAGATAATTGGGATGTTTTATAACTATTTTAAAAAGATTTTAAATAAATGATCAAAGGGAAAGCTGTTAGAAATAAATGATTAAATCTTAGCTCTAAAAGCCAATGAATAGACCTGATTCTTCTATTCGTGGGATTCGGATGTGGGGTGCTTAAACTAAGGAGATGTTTAGGAGCAACCAGTGCCCTAGCTCACCTGGCCTCTTCCTAAATGAGGAATAGATAAGGTCGAAATGTAGGAAACAAGACAAGTATAAAAGATTTACTTTCCATAGCTAATTAATTCCTTAACTTGGGTTGTATTGAAATAATCTTCATATATTAGTCTTACATTCTGAGGAGGGAACTCATACTATTCATGTGAATTTAAAAGGTGATCTCACCATTATTCGATGAATAGTATTTGCTAAATATCGAAACTAACATTGAGTAAAATTAGTATAATTTCTATGGATCTTTATTACTCAATAATGTTTCCCAACATGAATTATGAGAAATGATTTGGTGTTTTCAAAAGTTAAAGAGAGGTTTAATAATATCATATATTTTGGAAAAGAAATGATATATCTCTAAAAGATGTTTTATCAATAATTGGTTCAGAGGGACTGGGATTGGATTTAGGTGGTTCCTATCTGAAAACCACTTCGAACCAATGTACATTCGAAAGTGAAAGCATGATAAAGGCAATGATTTTTAAGATAGAGATCTTCATAATGAAAGGCTACTTGCCACTAGCCCCTCGATTTCCCTATTATATATACATATGGTGGGAGTGTTACTTAATTTTGAAAATCTTCGATGCAAGGACTTCTCGCTACTAATCCTAATTGTGATTCCCAAAACAGGATGTTGTAGGAGAGTGCCTTCGGTTTGTCCTATTACTGGACAACTTGTATAGATGAATGTATGACATTGCTTTTCTAATGTACACATACATTAATATCTACAAACATACATCTATTTGGTGGTGTAGGAGGTAACCTCTCTTACCATAACACCCTTCCTAAGACGTATGAGCTCAAAGGTTGTCCATTTGTGGAAATCAATAGTGTGTGATGGAAATGGCAATATGGCATTCTAAGTGGGATTTGATGATTGTATGCAAGGTAAAACATGACCTTAAGTCTTGCACATCGGGAATCACAAAACAACATAGATGCGACAGGGCTAAGTGGGTCGCTCCTATTTGGATATGTTCATTATCATTCTAGATTATCCTATATATTTCGGGTATGTTGTGTATGCTTTAGGATCTCGGATAGGTCGGGAATGACCGGGGTGATGGGATATTTAGTACTATCTATGGTAAACGTAGGTTGGTTCTATGTTGGTAGAGGACAGCGGGGCTATGCCTTGGTACGTTCCTCTAGAAATGTACTATTAGAAGATAGTCTCTTACCTTGTCATTGTTGGAAATTCATTCTCCAATACGAACCTCTATGGTTTTACTTGTAGAACCTAATATGCTAGAATTTAATTAACGTGACAATTTCGGCTAATATTATCTATATTTATTTGAAAAAGTTTTCAAAGAATTTCATTAAAAATAATTTCTATGATTTTACGTAGCAAATACTTTGGTTATCATAAATTAAAAACCCATCAAGTGTTTATCTACGGCGTGATTTTATAAGATACTCTTTGATTTCAAAAGTATCCATTCTCTTTAGTTTTCTCACAAAAGTCCCATGACTGACTCGGAATTTATTTTCTTTTTTCCCTTAAACTCTAGTTATCCTTTTTTTTTAGGCAGTCAAATAGTTATGTAACTTGAAGCATTTTCGAGGAGCATGGAGCATGAAGCAGGAGGGCCTTACATAAATAGTTATCTATTTCTATTTTCGCTATATTGTGTATAATAATCTACTAGCATCTATAGAGAAAGGTAATTATAACTGTCCCTAGCTGGGTTAGTGCTTGCTATGACTCTGATATCTCATTTTGAGAGTGATTATATGTATTATCTGTATGTATAATCAAAATTTGTTAAATGTGATGTGAGACTCGATTATGTTCTTTGTTCTATCTTTATTTTCTTTTACCCCTAATTATCTATCTCTTCGGTACTTGAGTTTGCGGCCTGTGAATACCGAGGATGTATTAGTGTCGATCTTCAAGGGTCGAAAAGGCGGATCGTCATAGTTACCTAACCTGCTCAGGTTCTACTTCACTTCAAGTTCAAATAGCTAAAATGATAATAACGAAGCGATAAATGGATATATGCATTATTCATTTAAGCTCATTAGCTATGGATGGAACAGACCATTACCAAACCCTTAAATTTGTTAAAGGATAAGTTTCATGAAATATACATACCAAATTCGACGTCTCAAACTTATCTTCTTTGCCTACTGCTTAAATTATAGACTTAGAGTTCAAATAAATTCATTTGATAAAAATATCAATATTTTCATAACAACAAAAATTTATATCATATAGTGGAATTCCCAGGATGCTTCAGCTTAGTTTTTATGGCATAAAGATGTCCCGTAATTTCATAATACTCAATACGTACAAACTCTTAGCATCAATTCGTAATTAACCTATTTAATTTCATAAGTGTAAAACTTTCCAATTATCCTTTAAAATGTTGAAATATTTAACTCTATAAATAACTTTTCATAAATACTATAATATGTGGCAATCTGTAAATTTCTTTCTATTCCGTATTATAATTAGCAAACTTGGAAATTACTTTCCATAATCACAAAATGCCCTATTTTAAATAATCATGTTACAAATACTTTTTCCAAAATTCACATTTTATAAATTATTTAAACGTTATCCAAAATTAACATTTCATCTGAATAAACTTCAAAACACTTCAAAATAAAAACAAAACCTTACTTAAAAAGATTTTCTCTGAAATTTTGCACTTCACTATTTAATATAAATACTTTTAAAAATATTCCATAACTTCAACATGTTTTAGCTAATTAAAATATTTTCCAAAAACCGTTCTCTAAAACTCCCGTTATATAAATTATATAAATACTTATATAACTTTTATTATTAATAATTCATTATAGTAAATCACATTTATTCATTATTTATAAAGTAACTCTATTAATACATCATTATTATAGAACATTCTTTCAAACTTACCAATATCAATTTATAAAATATCTTACCATTTCAAATCAACTCATTAAAACATAAAATACTTGATAATTCCATGATTTAAACTATTTACAAAATAATACTTCACTTTTCCATAAACACTTTCAAATCAAACCGTTTCTTTAAATAGTATAGTCTTTCATTCCAAACTACTTTTAATAATTTACCAAAACATTATACAACTTCTATAATTTCACATAATAACAAAGATAAAATATTCAAAACTATATAATTTCAAAAAGATAACACATGACATTCCTTTCTGAGTTTCACTTCATATTCAAAATGCCTTTTCCGAATTATAGTATTACCCTTTTTGGTAAAACATATTTCCCTAGAATAGATAACATGTTCCCAAAACCATTGTATTATTACTCAAAATATAATTTTTATATTATTTTAAATACTAACTTCTTTAACATTCTAATCTTTCCTAAATATGAACATTTTTACAAAATATTTTAACTTTTCAAAATATTGCATCCAAATGCCTCATTTTAATGTGTAGGAATCCCTGTGGATAACATTAGCCAGATGCATCGATCGGAATTCCTAAAACACCCAAGGGAAAAATAAACACATATATTATTTCAAAATTTCTTAAATTACATAATATATCTTTTTAATAATTTTACTTCTATCTTAAAACATAATCAAATACTATAATAACCCGCCTTTTCGACCATCGAGGGTCGACAATGCTACATCCAAGGTACTCACGTGTCGTGCATCTGAGTATCGAAAAGATAGTTTGTTAGGAGAAACCGAAAAGACAGAAAAACAGAATCTCACAACGCAACGAATAATCTATAATATAAAATGATCTTTGCACGAGAGAAAAGTTTTATATACACAATCAGAGCACTAACCTATAATGGGCCAACACAGTTATAATAGATTGTCCTTACAAATGTTGATGAATACAACCAATAAACAATGCAGTGGAAATAAAAGAGAATACGAGAATATGTCTTGGATATCCACCTCGCCTCTTGAATTTCCAAACCGATCCAAAGCTAATTTTGGATATATGCCCGGTCTGACCCGAGCATTATAAGAAAACAATGTTCGGATCAATTTGGTGAAACAAGCGTGAGAAACGCAATCATATGGATTATTAATGTACAAAAAACCTTTGAAAATAAAGGTATCTCATAAGACCATGCCGCATATAAATACGGACGAGTTTTTACCTTACGATAACCAAAACCTTTTTATAGAAAATCGAGTGATATTATAATAATGTCTAGTATTAAATTAAATTATGAATCATAACCAAAATTGTTACATTAAATAAATTCCCACATAATAGGTATACGACTAAGTCCGTAAAGGCATATTGGAGAATGGATTCCATACAATGATAAGGCTACTAGAGTATCACCTGCTACAATACACCTTTAGAAAAATGTATCAAGGTCGAACCTATAGATCCTTGCAAACATAGTACCGGCCTATCCCTTACTGGATAGTACCAATATGTCACCACCTTGGTTACAGCTAACAACAATATTGGGCCCAAGCATACAAAATTTGAGGATAAATACTGATCGAGATGGGATGATGACAATACCCTAATGGGAGCGACCCACATAGTCCTGTCGCAATCCCCTATATTAGTCAGATCCGGTCAATGAGGCTTGAGGCTATGCTTTAACTTTGATATAGCAATCCTACTTGGAATGCTAACATTGGCCTCAAGGCAGTAATGTAATGCTAGCATTCATCCATACAAGTTGTTCAGGTTATGAACTGACCGAAGGAATTACTTCAACTACATCCTCAGGATTAGTAGTAAGTGACCATTGCACTTAAGAATCCTTCGTCTTCGATTCCTTCATCTTCAAGATGTGTTCCATTTCAAACGCTTATGTCCGTTTGAAGTGGTTTCCAAATAATAAATCTGATCCCTATCTCTTCGAATCGACAACGATATTTTTTTTCTTCGTAAACTAACTCTGGTTCTTTTTGATTTAAACAAACAATACATAAGAGCGAGGAGCAACCCCTAACCATTTAAGTGGAACGACATCCTTATCATTTGTCCTAGAAGAACACAACGAGTTTATACATTAAGTAGGATCATCTAAGACAAATGTATTCTTTGGATCTCGTGTTTCCACTAGATATTTCTAGAGTTAAAAATTGGCCAAGATTTGATAGACGGTTATTTAACTATCAAATAAACAATAAATAAATCACAGATTTAATCCCATTGAATCCGCTAAGCCTCGTTTTAATTAATCTTCTATTAATTAAATCTCTTCAATTATTTATCAAAATATTCATATACTTCTCTCCCTGCTATAAGTATATCCACAAACTAGTTAAGAAAGATTTTCAATTTCAGACTCACATTAAATGGGTAAAAAAAATGTCATTTAAAACATTGTTCTCTATAAGCCCAAAACCACTTATCCTTCGGTGTTAAGTATGGAAAGAGCATTTCCATACCACATTAAGTAAGAAGGATAGTTTATTAATTCATGCACTTGACTTTCTGAAGTAAAACTCAGTCGTATACGGAAATAACATTTATATACCAAACATCACTCTTTGATTTTAAACTAAAAACTATCTTTCAGATAACAATGAAGCCATCCGAGTTAGGGTATTATAACCTCTTAGGCTTTGACTCGATAGCATTCTTACCCTACAGGATAAATAGAAATTTAATGTCAAGTATATGGTTTCATAAGTTCCATACACATTCATTTATACTGGCTTTTTAAAAAAAAACCAACTTTCTTTCCAAATTTCTAAAATACCTTTCCAAAGTTACTCACTCTTTTATAAATCCTTTTTTAAAAATAATTCCTCTTTATAAAACAACTTATTATGTTCAAAACACTTTTCATAAACAACGTTATTATTTAAAGCACATTATTAAATAAATTTAAACTCCATTATTAAATGAATTAATTAACTTAAAACACAATTTATAAAATGATTAATCAAATTTCAACATTATTATTAATTAATAAATCAATTTGAAATACCATTTAATGAATAAATTAATTAATCTAAAACCCTTTTTAGATAAAATAATTAATTAACTTTAAACTCCATGCTTAAATAATTAACTAACTTATAAACATCATTAATTAAAGATTTAATTAACTTAAGACATCATTTATTAAAATTATAATTAACTTAAATTATTAACTAAAATAATAATTAACTTGAACACTATTAGTTAAATAATAATTAACTTAAACGCGTTATTAATTTAAATCACTTTAAACAACATTAATGAAATTAACAATTTAACATTATTAATTTAACAATTTGCCTTAAATTATTACAAAACATAAGTTGATTTCAAATCCATAATTAATCCAATTTGGAAAGAGGCTTATCAAATCTCAATGGTACTTAAACAAGCTACCAATATATTTCAGATCGACATTCAAGTCATAATACAGGTATTTACATAAACAATACATACAAACACACACACACACACACATGTGAATGAAATCCATAATTTATAATCGATATGTAACAAGTTGATGTAAATCAACTAGTATATAAATACATGTCCAAATTTACATAATAGCAGAACAATATGTTGTTCTTCTAAATAGATGTCCAATATAACCTCTTCAGCTTAAATATAGCAGAACGGTGTTTTATTTTGCTAACATGATGTTAGAGATTAATTATAATTACTAAACAACGTAGTTATACATAACCAGTATTAATTTACCATTAAATTACACTAAAAATATGGGTCAAAAATGATTTTATAATCTACAAGTCAATACAAACTCAACATCGGAAACCGCGAGTCAAATGGATTTCGCACACGAGAGATATGATCTTTTTACGTTAAAAACTTAATTTAACTGAACAAATTAAAACAAAACCCTTAATTTCCTAACATCCTTATAGACCCATTCGGCCCAACTACAAACCCAAGTCTGCATGCTCTAAAGCCCATTCTTCTGCCAAAGCAAAAGCTGGTTCTAGGTAAAAGAAAAAAGAAACAAAGCCTAGAAGCAAGTCATGTGCATGCATGCATGTTGTGCACCCTGCACGCCACCGCCTAGCTCGCACCACCACCTCAACTACCCCCACATGTCTACCTCGCTATGATGCCCTCGTCCGGCCTATCACCTTCAGCCATGGTGGACGAAATCAAAGTGCGACCCCTTAGTCCTAAAAAACCACGTGTGAGCTAAACCCAGGTCACGACACTTACGCCGCCACCACCAATTGTCGCCGATCACCTACAACCATGCCACCGACAACATCACGCACACCACCTGGTCCAACCTCAACCGACCCGATGGTCCTGATCGACCCATTCAAGTCACGTTCACCTCAAAAAATCCCATCTTCTCTAAACCTTAGTTCTAGCTATCACCACTACTACAGACCATTAGTGCTCTTGCCTCTAACACGGAAAAGGTCTATCCCTGTCCGACCTTTGTCATGATACCTTTCGATGAACCTCTTGTAATAACCCATAAATTCATCACTTTAGAAAGATTTTAAAATAACCAAATATAATATTTTTTAACATAAATGGTAATGTTTTGAGCAATAAATAATATTGGAAATCTTATTTTGAATAAATAGTTACAAAAATATATACTTTGGAAGATATATTGATAAATTGACGGAAAACAGTTTTATCAATAAACAGCTCTTAGAGCATCCGACATCATGCAAGGAGCTAAATACATACACTCTTATATATATATATATATGAGTGAGAATATGTAATAAAATTATTTATTTTTTTGTGGAAAATTAAATGTCTTTATGACATCATCAATAATATAAATATTTTGAAATGAATTTTGAACTTAAATTGAGTGTAAATGATTTAATAATTATTTTAACTATTAATAAGCCTTTTTAATTATTATATAATGATAGAAATATTATTATCAAACTTTATTTATAATTATATATATGTGTGTGTGTGTGTATATATATGTATTAAATAAGAAGTGAAAATATGATCAGAAATCGAAATCGGAATCTAACGATTCAACATAGAAAAGTTGTGCAGTGTTTTGAATCATTTGATATGTACATACGCATACATACATGTACATATACATGAACACATATATACATACTTGTATACTTATACATTTACATATATACATACATATATATATATAATTATAAAATATCTAAGATGTTTTTCTAAAACTTCATCCTTAAGTAATCCAAAGTCAACCTCGTACACCCTATGTAACGACCTAGATTTTCAATCGTTTGATTTCGAAAAATTAATTTATTTTAAATATTGAATTTGAAATTTAAATTGAATTTTAATACGAAGTAAATCGATCAAATAAGCGGAATAAAAATAAAGTTCCAAATATAGCGATTTATTGAATAAATTAAATTGTTGAATCAATAATTGTAAATCGTTTAAATAACTGAGTTGGAGTTGGATATGAATCAAAACGATTTCTAACGTTGATATAAGTTCTATTTGAATTAGAATGGAGTTAATAAGTTTTTAAAAGTGAAATTTCAAGTGATTTTGCAAATTTTTGAAACCGATGATTTTACCGATGCGTTAAAATAGCATTCGATTAAATTATTTCTAGGCGTTTTCAGATCGCACAACCAAACGATAAAACTAATTGCCATGAAATTTGAAATTCGATAATAATACATTATTACGGATCCAATGGAACTAGTTTCGTCGAATTCCAAGATCGACGGTTAGTATATTTTTGATCGATGGGTAGTGTTTTTCCTCAAGGCGCGCGCGTGACTGTTGGAAATAAGGTAGGCCAGGGTTGTAAATACGCAGGTGATAGTTGCGGCTGTGCTGGCAACGAGGTGGGTTCGTTTCTAGTGGTCTCTGGCATGGTGGGGGTGACGGAAAATCGATGGAAGGGTTCGAAGGCATGTGGTGTCGTGAGTTTGATAGCTAGATCTTGTGTGCGCGAACCATAGGGTAATTAAATTAAGCAAAATTTAATTTTTGTAACTTACTTAAGGCTAATTATAGTTTAATTATTGAAATCTTATAAATACCATAACCTGCTCACATTAGGTCGAAATCGAAATTGTATCAGCGAGCTCTACGCGATGAAAATGAGTTGGATAAATTTTTAGCTTACAGAAGTTCAAAGCTAAATTTGAACGTTGTTCGAGTTTAGTCGAAATCAGAACACTGAAACATCAATTAAAAATCAAGATAAGTAAAATCTCACTCATTTGGATTTCTGCTATTTATTTTAAGATGTTAAAACTAATTATTGGATGTTTGGTTGAATTTATAAATTTTTATCAGTTGGATGTGATATTATATATATCAGTATATATATTAATAGTTAGATGTATTTCCTGCCTATTGGAGCAGATGAGACCCTATGTGCCTCGCATATTAGCGGAATGAGTTTATAAATGAGATTTTATAAATGAGATTAGTATAAATAAGTAAAACCCAAATGGGATTATAAATATATAACGATGTTTATGAATATGGGAAATGAAACCAATTGATGAATTGGAATATAATTTCATAGAGTGAATTTATATCGAGTTATGGAAATAGGATTTTAGGAAAAAATATGGATTCTATTTTAAAAAGTGGGAATGGTTAGGGAATCGGAATGAAATCGATGGTTAGAAAAACAGAATGAAATAGATGTGTTGTGAATCGAGAGAGATTTATAAATTTAATTGGTTATTGGGATTCTAAAAATATATTTTTATTAAGAAGCTAAATTTTGTTTTAAAAGAAAAATTTATTTATTTAACTATGTCATTTAAACTAGTTAGTATTGAAAATACTTCGAAATGTGGATTTTTCAAATATTAAATATTAATTGAGATAAATTCTAATTTTTATAATTAGCTTTGGAAATTGATTAGTTTTACTTAAAAATGAGTTGGAAAGAAGTTATTGATGTTTTATTAAATGTGTTTTGATATTTTAAATAGTTATTTAAACTTGTTTTAAAAATAAACTATTATTCTTTTAAAACACTTATCATATGTGTGTATGTATATATAGAGTTTGAAGTGATTGAAATTTTATTTATACATTCTCACGATATTCATAAATGGGGTTTATAAAATGGATATGATTTTGATGAGAGGTATTTTATAAGGATTTGGAGAGAATGGAATTTCAAAGATGTTGAATATGGGAACTTCGAAAATGAAATCCGAATTTATAAAATAAGTTATAAATGGTTGGTTGGATTTATAAAAAAGTATAAATCGATTTTGGAAATTAAAAGAAGGAATTTACTAATAATTCTAAAGATTAATAAATAAGTTATGAAATATTCTCCTAAGTATTTAAAAGAGGGTTTTGGAAAATATTTTAAAGTGTAAAATGATTTACATAGAATGTTTTCCTAAATGTCACAAATTAAATTCGGAAATATTTTTAAGTATTAAGAAATGGTTTAAAAATATCCTACTATGGTTAAATATCCTAAAAAATTAAGGTATGTTATCACCTTTCTAGGTACCCTCGGATATATATATTATAAAATTATGGATGTGCATGAAAAGAGAGCACTTGTTTAGGGTGGGAACACCAAGGTGAAAACATATTCGGTACTATCCAGGTTAAGGGTGGGCCGGTTATGGGTTGGCAGGGATCATTAGGTACGATCTCGGTACATTTTTTGGGAGGTGTACTATGGTGGGCGATCCTCCAGTAGCCCAGTCAATGTATGGAATCCAAAATCCACTACGAGCCTGTACGGTTTTGATTGTATACCAGCTATGCTGAAACGGGAGATGCAAGTCAGCTATTTTCTAATTAACTTTCCATAGACACTATTATAATATCAGATGATTTTCATATAAATTATTTTGCTTATCGTAAGGTAAAAACCCATCGTGTTTATGTGTGACGTGGTCTTATGAGATAGCTTTGTTTTTCAAAGGATTTTTGAAAATAGTAATAATTCAAATTGAGTGTGTTTTCTCACATTGGTTTTCCAGACTGACTCGGGTGTTTATTTATTATAATGCTCGAGTCAGACCGAGTATTACAGATTCATGTTAGGATACTATGGAGATCAAGAGATGAATTGGAGGATTTCAGATGTATATTACGTAATTGTTTATATTCTGTTGTGTGTATAGACTGTATAGTCAGCACTAGTGGGGTCAAGTTATAATAACTGTCCACATTGATGTATTGATTATTGTACTATGATGATTTGTATTAAAATATGTTATTATATATTATATTTTATTCCACTGCGATTGTGAGAGTTTGTGTTGTTATTTCTATTTTCTTCTATCTCTTTCTTCTTCTCCCCTAATGATCTGGTATTTTCAACAATCGATTGCTTGGCATGCTATATAGTAAACATATTGATGTCGATTTTCGAGGGTTGAAAATCCTAGTTTGTTACACCCTAAGAACAAGCACATGGTCACACACATGGGGGGATGTTCAGCCATGGATGATGAGGTAGGAGAAGGGAGTGGTGGTGAAGCAATGGTGATGAAATGGCAAGTGAATATCATGATATTTTTATTTACATTTTTTCCTTTAAATACCATCATCCATCTTCACTTCATTTACTCATAAATTCCTACGCCTTCTTCACTTCTTTATACTCCACTTTAATGGCCTCTAGCATAAAGAAAATAATGGAAAAAGTAATTATAATTTAAAGTATGTATATATGTATATATTTTATACAAACACTTCAAAACCAAAGCAAACCCCCTCCTTTCCACCCTTGAAACCCATGGCCAAAACCTTTGACTCCAAAGGCTGAGCCTTTCCCCACTTCCTAGCAAGCCCATGAGCACCCTACCACCAAAGGCCAGGTCCGATCCCATCTAGGAGCTATAGTGCAAGCTTAGCAAGCTAAATTTGATGAATAGTAAAGCAATAGTCGCTTTAAAGTTAATTCGATTAAATCCAATGTGAGAAACTCTATTTATATTATGATATTTTGGATGAAATATATGTTTGGCTATGCTTGGTTATGATGATTGTGAACCATGTTTGAATATTATAATATGTTTGTGTGGACGTGTAAATGATTCACGTTTAGTACATGTCGAATATCACAAAGGAAATCACTTTCCATTAATAAATAAAATGGTGTATATGAGATTGCTAAACCTCTTTAAAATAGTTTTATATGGTTTATAAATATTTTATAAACACTAAAACCCAATTTGGTAAAGTTTTGACAAGTTATGAAAATTGAGTCAAAAATAGATGCGTCGCGCAACGGCAGTTCACGATTTCATGCCGTAAAAGTTTAAATCCATTTATACGATGGAATCAAAGTCAGAATTCCTTAGAATAAAAATATTCTGAACTCTTACACAGTTTTCAAATAAAAGAAATAATCAATATATTGTTCCGTAGATTTTGAAATATGAGCAAAACAAGTTTTCAAAATATTTGCGGTTTTGCAGTTCGAAAACCAAAGCGATAAATTCTTTAAAAGTGATATTTTCAACTCTTCAAAACTATAGAATAAATTCTGTAAATTTTTTAAAATGTTTTAAAAGATATTTGAGTTATAAAAATAGATTTCTAAATGACGGAAAGGTAGTATTGGTCAAATAAGTCTTAAAACCACTATTTGCAACACTATTCACAACACTTTTTGTATGGTTTTTAATACTTTTGAAATATGGCTTCAAACTTATGTATTCTTTACTAAATATTTTATAACTATTTTTAAATAAATAGTTAATTATTTTAAAGATAATGTGGAGGTTTTATAATTTATTTGAAATAATTTAAATAAATGATTTAAAGAAAAGATGTTATAATTAAGTGGTTTAATCTTTGCTCTAATAGTCGATAAGTACACTAGATTTTTCTATTTGTGAGATATGAATGTGAGGTTCTTAAACTAAGGATATGTTTAGGAGAAACCAGTGCCTTAGCTCACCTGGCCTTTTTCCTGGACGAGGAATAAATAAGGTCGAAATGTTGGAAACAAAACAAGTATAAAAGATTCAAATTTACAAATTTAATTTCATACAACTTGGATTGTATAGAAATAATCTTCTTATGCTTCATATTAAATTTTGAGGAGGGAATTTATACTATCTGTTGAGTTTAAAACATGATTTCACCATTATTCGACGGATAGTAAAGGTTGAATACGAAAACTGATATTGAGTAGAAATAGTATAAATTCTATCGACCCTTTTTATTTAATATGGTTTTGCAACGTGTTTTGTAAGAAATGATATTGATTTGGTATTTCCAAAGTTAAAGAGAGGTTTAATGATTCTGTATATAAAGGGAAAGAATGGTTTAAAGATTTATATCTCTAAAAGAGATATTTTGTTTGATAAAAGATATTAGTGAATGAAATGATAATCACCCTCAAAATTAACATCTTTTTATCAATGATTGGTTTGAAGGAACAGAGATCGGATTTGGACCATTCTTACCAGAAAACCACTTAGAACCAATTTACTCATTCGAAGTAAAGACATGGAATTATAATAAATAAAAGACAGAATGTAGGGCTGCTTGTCACTAACCCTCGATGGAAATTTCCCATAACATATATATGTAGCAGTAGCATCTTCATTTGATCTTTGATGCAATGGCTACTCACGAATAATCCTAGGTGTGGTATCCGATAGTATATAGCAGGAGAGTTCCTTCGGTTTTCCTATTGGTGGACAACTTGTATGGACGAATGTCTGACATTACATTTCTAAAATGCATGTACATTGTTTTTATAAGCGTACATCTCTTTGGTGGTGTAGGAGGTAACTCTCCTATACATAACACTCTTCTCTAAGACGTACGAGTTCAAAGGTTGTAATTTTTTTGAAAGTAATAATGTGTGATGGAATTGGCAATGGGGCATTCAAATGAAATGTGTGCTATGAGAAAGGTAATCATTATCTCGAGCCTCATCACCCAAAAATGAAAAAAACAAGGTACATATGGCAGGACTAAGTGGGTCGCTCCCATTAGTATATGGTCATCACCTTTCTAGATTACCCTCAATATTTTGGGTATGTTGCTATTGCTTTGGGATCCGAGTATAGGTCGGTAACGGCTGGGGTGATGTCGTATTCAGCACTATCGATAGTAAAAGTAGGTCGCACCTGTGTTGGTAGAGGTTGGAGCCTCAAATGCATTTTTCTAGAGATGTACTGTCTAAATGTAATCGCTTAACTTGTCATTGTATGAAATCCGTTCTCCAACACAAGCCTTGACGGTTTTACTTTTAAACTTATTAGGCTGTCGAATTTAACAAATGTAACAATTCCAGCAATGATTAATATATTATTTGAAAGGACTTTCAAAGAATATCACTATAAATAATATCCTTGATTTTACGTAGAAAGTGGTTTAGTTATCATAAGATAAATACATATTCCATGTTTATGTGTGGTAGGGTCTTATGAGATACCCATTGTTTTCAAATATCTATACTTTGAGCTTCTCACACCAATCCCATGACTAATCAGAAGTTTATATTTTTTTTACTTAAAATTTGGTTGCCTTATTTTTTCCAACTAGCCAAAAAGTTAGGTAACTTGGAGAATTTTGGAAGGAGCATAGAGCTTGAAGCTAGAAGGTCCAATGTAGACAGTCATCTATTTCTATTTCTGTTGTATTATATATAAGTATCTACCAGCACTTATAGGGATAGACAGTTATAACTGTTCCTAGTTGGTTAGTACTTGTTATTACTCTGATATCTTATTTTAAGAGTGACTTTATGTACTATGTATATGTATAATTACAAGTTGTTAAATGTGATGTGAGATTCTATTTTATTCTATCTTCTACCCTTATTTCTTCTAAAAACTCCTAATAATCAACCTCTTTGGTACTTGGATTTGCGAGGATGTATTAATGTCAATTTCTAAGGATCGAGGAGGTGGGTCATCACATTTGGTATCAGAGCTTAGGTTGAGCGAACATCTAATCCTTGATGGGGTCAACTCATTAGAGATAGGGTTAGTAATGCCCTAGAATCAGTTTCGTAGGGGAGAATGCATATCTGAAATTTTTATCCAAATAAATATATTCGAATTTTATTGCCCATTCCCTAAGATAGTCTCATCTATAATTCAAAAGATGTCTCCATACTATATGCAGAAAGTAGGAGATGGGTAACAGAAGAGGACAAGGATGGGGATGTAGCAACACTCACCAATGGTCAATCAAATGTTATAGTAATTGTGGAAGTATAATACTGTGCAACCTCAAGTTAATTTTGTCGCCCTTTTTAAAGATTTTACCAGCTTGGGAGGAAAGCCATTCAAAAGCACAAAATCTATTATTGAAGTTCAAACTTGGCTATAATCCCTTGAGAATACCTTTAAAGAATTAGACATGATGATAATCGAAGGAGGTTCTTAGACTCCTAGCAATTGAAGGATGGGGCTATAGCTTGGTGGGAGTCCATTACTCTTATATCTAAAGATAATTTCTCTTAGGTGAGGTTTAAAGAAGTTTTTCAAGAATAATACATGCTCGCCACGGGGAAATCCTAACACTGTAGAAGTTTCATGGACCTGAAAGAGGAAGATGTTCGTGGAAGAATATATGCACAAATTCAATGAGTTGTCTCGCTTTAGGCCTGGACTGGTAGACACGCCTCTGAAGAAAAACAAGATGTTCGTTTCTAGGATGAAGGAGCAGTATCAGGATAGGATGACCACTCATGTAAAAAGAACCTTTATAGATTTAATAGATATAGGTTTTCATTATGAAGCTTTGGACAAGAAGAATCTGATCGCAACCTAAAACAACAACAAGAGGAAGTATAATATCAAAGGAAAGAAGCCATGGCTAGGCAAGCCCAGAGAAGGATCTTAGGAAAACCATTTTAAAGATGTTGAATGTTTTAACTGTCGAAAGAAAGTCCATTATTCAAAGTATTATATGAGCCCTAAGGTTCAAAGGCAGTAGCAAGGGACCATCTCTCTATGGTTCATAATAGTCTCTACTACAATTTCCATCAAATTGGGCGCCGGATAAACAAATTTCCATTAATGAAGAAAGGAGAGAAGATTAAGGTTTGTGCTATTAAAGACGAGCCTTCAACCTCTCAAGATGTAAAGGGCAAGGGTATTCTGGAAGGTAACATCTATGTTAAAGAGAATTTAGTTAAAGTATTATTTGGTACTGGGGCTTCCCATAGTTTTATTGCTAAAGAACTGGTTGACGGATTAAAACTGATCAAAAAAATAGTAGATACCTCTATTGTGTGTCTAATCTCATAGGCAGTACAACTAATCTTTGTATGATTTGTGAAGACGTCCGAGTTGCCAACCTTTCCCATAATTTTTCAAGTGATCTATTTGTTCTTGACTTTATTGGGTTTGAGGATTTACTCGGTATGGATTGGTTATCCGAGAATAAAGCTGTCTGTGATTGCGTTAAGATAATGGTATCTTTATGAACCAACTTTGGAAAATTTATAGTGTAGAATACAATAGCATATGGTTTTTGTTTGATGATAATAAACACACACACCACACACACACACACACACATATATTCGTTTAAATGTAATTGTTATTGTACTATTTTATTTTTTCACATGATTAAATAAATATTCGTTAAATAAAATAAATAACTCATAATTCATATTTACACAAATATTTTATTCCAAATTTGAATAGTCCAAATTTAAGCTCTCGCCATACAAGTTTCAAATACAACACAAGTTTCAAATATAAATTTTTTATACTTATTTCACCTCACTACATAATTCATTCAACACTCATACATTTGATCTTGACTAGCTCCAGCTTGCATTTGGCCATCTGTATACCTGTTAAATAAATAGCGTGGTAAGCTGGAAAAACAAACAAATTTAAATTGCAAAAATAAAATTGAATTTTAAAAGTTGTTTTTGCCTCAGGCATTTGGGTTGTTTCTTTTCATATTTTTTGACAGGGACCAAATATATATGCACCAACTACTTGTAATATTCAGTGTATCACTGTGAATATCACAAGGCCGTTTCCCAATTTCATCTCATAAACTAGTGCAAATGCACAAGTGTACAAACTTGAGTGAACATTTTCAATGAAATGGTCAGGAGCAAAAAAGGCAACAAGACTTCAGAAAATGCAGACCACTAGACATTGGTCAGAGTAATACAACATGACAGTACATGAACACATGTATACATATATGCATATGTATATATATATGTATGTATACACATGCATATATATTGATGACGCGGACCACATTACCCAACGGTGTACAAACAATAGATTATTAATGAATGTGCACGCACAAGTCAAGGCATGAACCCTTAACAAAAGGTACACATGAAGACCCAAATAAAACCAGGAACCTACTGAAATAAAATTGGCACATGTGGAACCAGACCACTTCAAATGGCACAAGTTAAAGACCAGATTCCAAAACTGCAAAGCATCTGCAAGAACCATACCAGAATAACAAAGTGTACCAGATCAGTGTGGAATGCTCACAACAACACATACTTGAATCAATGGAGACATGTACAAAGCAACAGACCAGTCAACATTAACATGAATGCAAAGCTTCAACACAGCATACATATGTACATGCTTGTTCACACAGGTATACTTGTATATATACAGTGACAAGCATATGCAACAGAGGAGACAACAACCAGAGCATGTGGAAGCAAACTTGATGTGCACGTAAAGGTGCATATTTTTACCACTATATTTAATCTATTTAAATTAAATAAATGATCATATTGGGTATTTTAACTTGTTTTAACCAAAATCCATATTAATTCTAAATTGTCACATATCTATCTTCATATAGGGGCAAAACGGTCATTTGTGTGCATATATTTCTTTGAGAAAAATTAATTGAAAATTTATACATATTTATGTAGGAATTTGATCTCAAATAGGAGTGGGTTCATGAAGACACATGCATGCACAAAATAATTACATAGAAATGAAGATGGAAATAATTCTCAGTGAAGAACATAGAGGACCCCACTTACCCACCTACCGTAATGTACAAATTAGAGGCTAATGCAATGCTTATGGAATTAGTGATTTTATGAACACTTAAATGATGATTAGTAGAAGCTAATGATTAATTGGCATTCACACTACCTTAAGGGCATTTTGGGTATTCACCAAATTATGGATTAGGGTTTCATGCTTGTATAAATAACTCATTATGTTCATATAACCTCCGCTCCCACTTAGTCTCTCTTTAGTTAGTTTTAGGTTCAAAATAAAACCAAACTCTCTTCTTTCTTTTCATGGCTACTTGGTCATTTCTCTTTATGTATTTTTTTTATGCAACTTCAATACATATTGTTTTCCTTTTCATGCTTATTTACTTTCATGTTGTAGTGTAGATTTATTTTTCATGCAAGTGGCATAGTTTTTATTTATCTTGCTTTCATTTTCCTTTTCTTTTTCTCTCATGTTGCAAGCTACATTTGTTAATCAAATGACAAATATGAGAGGCTAAACCCCTTCAATTTAGGGATAATGAAGCTCTCTAATTATATATCTTTAACTATTTGTTAATTCATGCTCTCTTTTTGTGCTTAATAGTGATCAATAAAGTGTTTTATTTGTTGTTCTTGCTTTGAATTTGATAGCCTATATTGTTGATACCAAATAAGCTATGCTTAAACAATCACTAACACAAATGTCTCTTCATCAAAATATGATTATGGCATAAGAAAGTGATTTGAAATTAAAATTTGATGGTCTATATTTCTAATCAATAGTTAATAGGCCATATTTAAAATAGATTTCATTTTCATTTTCTTTGTCAAGTTTCATGAAAGTTAGTAAGTGCTTTAAGGGATGTGTTATAATTTGATGGCTTATGTTGGCTAATCAATAGCACAAATATGACATGCTTATGATAAGCACATCAATTAAAGCACTAATGACCATAAAAGAGAGATCATGATTTCATATGTTGAACTATGTGATCTAGAGAGTGGATTTATTCTCTAAATTGTCATTTAACTCTTATATTTGCACTCTTTTCTTTCAGTTAGTTAACTAATTTTCTAATTTTCTATCTTAACATTCTCTTCAACTTTGGTTCAATTTGATTGAAAAGAATTTTAAAATCATCAATTCCCTACAGATCGACCTGTATTCGCTACGTGCTACATTCGTACAACGTGCGCTTGCGGTTATTTTAATTTCTAAATTTTTCGACGGTTTTCTAACCCAATAGAAATTCCGTCGATTGACATGTTTTTGGCGTCGTTGTCGGAGAATTGTTTTGATTTTAGTTTTCTTTTTTTCAAATTAGTTTTGTTTGATTTCATTGTGTGTTTGTTTTGTGTGTTAATTTGCATTTAAATTTTTTTTATGTTTGTGTGTGATTTTTGTTTTCATTGTGTTTGTGTGTTGTTTCCTTGTTTGTTCTTACATTTGCACTTGCATATATTTATATTATTTTTTTAAAACATACAATTTCATTTAAAAAAAAGAAATTATTGTATTTCAATTTTCCATTGACATTTTCATTTTCTTTGATATATTTTTTTACAAATTTTTACGTACTCCTCTCTCTCTCTCTTCATAGAAACTCCTCTCACTGTTTATATCCTTTCACTGGCACTGTGCACTGCACATATCAGCTTCCTTCTCTACCTCCCCTTCCCTGTCCACCATATAACATAACTCCCAAATCTACCAGCAAGCAACACAGACTTCTTCTCCAACAACCACTGCCATCAGACATACCACATACATCACAGTTCACCCTTCATCACTAATTGCCTCTACCATCAACTACACTGCCATCAGACATACCACATACATCACGGCAGCAACATACTTTCATCAAAGAACTGTGTTACAAAAAAAACTCCAATACAACTGTCTGCTGCATTTCAAACCTCTGTAAACAACAACATACTCGCTGTTGCATCCCATCTACCACCGCCCATTACATCCAGCCACTACTCCTCCTTGATATCCACTTGCATTCGCCAATAAAAACTGCCAAATCTTCCACCTGCAATCACATTCTTCCACCACGGTCAGCAGTTCCTCTTCCCACAACCTAGCAACTTCACCCTACCAGTAACCTGCTATCACACAACTTCCACTGTCACTTCTACTAACCATTCACTTCACCTCAGTCAACTACACTACAACCACTTCAATATCAGTTCATCAACATCAAATACTACGTACACCAAACATTCACCAGACATCACGGCGTATAAAATAAGAAGGGAGAAAATAAGTTGCGACCTCACCTAGAAATGCCATCGACCACCATATGTCATCATCCACTGCCTCACCGTGAATCACCGAAACCCAACAAGCACCTCGACTCCACTGCAATCCTCCTAAAATAACAAGCAACTCCGTGTACCACTCAATTCACTGCTTCAATTCGCCAACTCAAATCAAGTCGAACTAGTATCTTGCCACTGATAACTCCAACCCTTCACCACGTCAACAATTCACCATTTGGAAGGGTGTAAGTTGCAGGTAGCATATAAGGACCCTCTATGACAAACACAATCATCTCCTTACATACATCCCACTTCTAACATCCACATCTCCAACCTTCATCGCACACCACATCATAGTGCAACAGTCACTTCACTGCCTTGGCCCAATCAACCCACTGCCATTTACCAAACTTCTGCCATAAACCATTTCTAACAGCAAGCTTCATCCCACATAATCAACTTCTACCCATTCACATCAATAACCAACTCTATCACCAGTAAGCATTCTCCACAATCACCAAGCGTCCCATCACCCCAAATTCACAAACACGATCTGCAGCAATCCAAACTGACAGTGCACAACCAAACACTTCATACATCCCTAACAACTACAGTCAACAACATACAGCCTCACAATCCATCTTCATCAATACAAACTTGCAGCTCCTTCCGCTCTGCCAACAGCAGCACTTGCCTACTCCACTACTACCATCTAAAACATCCAACATTAGACTCCTTCATTGACCCAGTTCAACAACCACTACTCCATTTCATCAATCCACAAACCACATACGCACTCGAAAATTCCCTCCACCCAAACCGCAATCGATCGCAACCACCCTCAAAATCGCCACCTTCAACCGCTACATCGTGACTCAGCTGCAGACGCGACCCACGCAATTGCCGTACCCAATTCGAACATGAACAGAAATCCAACTAAATCGACAGAACCCCAAACCAGTTCCATAACCAACAACCGCCTCAAACTGGAGACCTGTTTATCAAAATTGGCTATCACGGTTTCATTTTATTGATTTTTGATTTTAATTTTTTTTTAGAATCGCACATTCTCCTGTTTAAGAAAAAAATAAGAAAAAGAGGGGATTTAGTTTTACGAGTTTAAGGAGATGGGAAATTACTTGAAGTTGGGCCGGGTGGATTTTGCTTGGGTTGGGTGTTGATATTGTTTTGTTCTTTTGTATTCTGATTATTTTCTTTTGTTCTTCTATTTTCTTTTCTGTTCTGTTTATTTTCTCGGGTTGGGGATTTTGTTTTTTTTTTTAGTTTTAATTTTTTGTTGTTAAAAAAAGAAAAAAACAAATTTTAATTTGTTTTGTTTCAATTTGTTTGTTTTCATTTGTTTTGTTTCACTTGTTTGTTTTGTGTTATTTTTGTTCTTCCTTTTACTTAAAAAAAAATTGTATATATATCTTTGTTTTATTTTCAGGTTTCAGAAGCAGATGAAGAAGAATAAATTGCTTGCTCTGCTTGGCTTGCCGAAAAAATAACTGCTTGCTTGTTTATCAAAACTTTTGCTGCTTTTAACACCTATATATTGTTTTTATTTTCCTTGCATTGTTGTTTGCTTGTATATATAAAAAAACTCAAAAGCAAAAAAAATTCTATTTGTTGTTGCATTGTTAATACACGTTTAATTTTTGCTTTGCATTTCATCCTAGAATTTTGGTTAATAATAACGGTTAGACATCAATAACACTTAATTGTATATTGACAAATTCTCTTCTTTGAACAATTTAATTTCATGGTGTCTACGCTACGACAGAGTAATAACCATCTATAAATATTACAGTGATTCGTAAATATTATAGTGGTTGTTCCTCTGAAGGTACTTAAACCTTCGGTTGCATTGCTACGGTGATTCGTGGTGCACCGATAAATCCTGTCCGTTACTTGGTTGAGAACTATCTTGTTTATCTAGGACAATGTGTGATTATACAATTTTGTGTTAACCTAGGATAAATCATTTGTAATTAACCTTGCATTCATTTAATTGCATTAGTTCAGGCATATTTAAAAAAAAACAAAAAAAAAATTCAAAATCCAAAACTAAAAAATTGTAAATGTTCATTTTCTTTGAAATTTTTAAATCCTTTTCCTTTGAAATTTTAAAAAAATCAAAAAAAAATCAGAAAAACCAAAATTCAAAAAAAATATCAAACCTTTTCAAAAACAAAGAAAAAATTTGAAAAAAAAAGACAATTTCCCTTTTTAAAAATAAATTTTATTTGTAAATATTTTCCATTACAAAAAAACCAAAAAAATTTCTTGAAAATGTCTGAATTTCCATATTCACTTGAATTTCACAATAGTTGTGAAAATCAATAAAATCCATATAATTTCACTTCAAATTCGTATGAATATTTTAATGATAACTACTCCTTTAACGATTCGAATTTTGGACAACAAACTTTTCAAAACGATGACCAACCCTAAAATCCCTAAAATAGCACTTCATCTTTACTCGAACTTTCTACGCAATAAAATCAAAGTATAAATGGTTTGTGTAATTCATATTTGTGTAATAAATCGAATCAAAGTTCAAGTCAAAATAATCAAAATATGAATTCACTTCAAATTCAAATGATTTTTAGTATAACCCATGCCAATTCAATTTCGAGCTTCAGAATAAATTTCAAAATCAAGACGAAAATGTGAACCAATTTTCAAATAATTTTGGCAATGGGAATAGTTTTATAACGATACGATTGAAAACTTTGGTTATCAACAAATTCAAAATGAAAATTTTCATATTAATAACCATGAATTTGATTTTGTTGACCAAATTAAAAAAGATAACGGGGATTTATTACTTGAAAAATACAAAACTTTTCATGAAAATCATAATCAAATCTCAACTTGCAAAGAATCAAATAATAATCTACCGTTTATCGAAATTGACAATTCTTGTTCTCAACAAGTCCAAATCAAAAAATTTCAAGTTAATAATTACAAATTTGACTTTGTTGAGCAAATGAACGAAATTTACGATGATCACACGAATTTGTTGATTAAAACATTGGAAATTTTCGTCAGAAACAAAATCAAATTTCAATGTGTGACGAGTTAAACGATAATCCATCTTTTACCCAAATCGATGATTTTCAAATAACAACTTTTGAATTTCATAATGACGATCTTAATCAAGTTGTTGAAAATGCGGTAATTAAGTTGGATTTCAATTCTTTTGTGGCTACGAAACTCGATTTAAACTTCGATATTCCTTTTTCAAAAAATCGAATACAACAACTTTGAATTTTAAACTTGATTTACGCGATGAAGTTGTTGATAATCCAACAAAGGAAGTCGAATTTATCGAATATGAGTTTTATGGACATTTTGAAAATGAGTTGCTAAATTCTAAAGGGGACGATTTGAATCACCATTTCGATTTTGAAATCAATGATAAACTTGAATTTGGTGAAAATAAATTTCAAGCAATTGTTTTATCAACCTCGAAAATCATTGAAAATAAAACAACTCATTCAATTTTCGATTAAACGAAATTCATTTTTCCAAATCAATATTCAACTTCGAAATCTTTTACGATTTGGTTTTGTGCGCTTGAGCTGTGTCTCGCGCACTTCACGAGACAAATGAATAGGTCTTTAGAACACCGTTTCATTTACTTTTTGACTGTATACTTTCTCATCTCTTATAAATAATAATCTTTCATGTAAATATATGATTTTTATTTTATTTCTCTCCTTCCACTTGGGCTGACTGTGGGGACACAGTCAAAATCAAGTGTGGGGGGAGACTCATCTTCTTTTTGATTTTTCAGAATTAATTTTTCATTTTTCTTTCAAAAACACAAAAACAAAATAAGATTTTTTTTTTTTATCATTTTGTTTTATTTTTAAAGAAACACTATAGGATAAATATATGGTTTTGGCTTATTAAATTGAAAATTTTGAAGGTTTATTTGTCTTAACAATAATAAAAATAAAGTTTGATTACAAATAACAATGGTTTAACTAGTATATAGCAAGATTCATATGTGTTAATTATGAAATACATCCTAACTGAAAAATCTTTATTTTAAAAAGTGGTTGATTTAGAGTAAAGATATAACAATTTTTTTGTCTTCTAAGTTAAATGGTGCTAAGATGATTTTGCAAAACTCTCTCTCTTTAAAATAATAATAATAATAATAATAACAACAACATCCAAAGTATTCACTCTCATTTAAAAGTACTCACGGTTATGCATCGGTGAATTACTTGGAATCTTTGATTATGTGCTTTCATACTCATTTAAAAGTCCTCACGGTTATGCATATATGGAACACATGTAAAAAAAAGAACAGACTTAACAAAAACCACCTATGGTCGATAGGTGTATGGACGAAAGTGTGTGCACTCTCCATACTCTGTACTCCCCTCACATAAGCCCAAAAGGCAGTGCATGGGTGGTATATCTGGCCTCAGTTTACCTGAGCTAGGTGTGTAATTTTTCTTGCAAATAATGAGAGAGCAAGCAATTGAAATCCTAGCATTTTGTTTTACTTATTTGATTTGATTTGTTATTGAAAAGATATGAAAATACCACTTTGATAAACTTTGATAATCAACTAAGGATCCATTTCATAGTTACACTGTGTTATTAACCAAAACAACGAGTTAAACTATAGTCTATTTGTTATGATAACTTGATTTTTGCTGGAAATTTTGAGGAGTAAATGACATAAATTTTCAAGATAATAACCAAAACCGATATTTAAATTAAATGTGGCGATTTAAAAGTTAATCCTTCATTGTAAATAATTTCAAAAACTTGCACTCATCTCTTTGTAAATAAATCTTGCATTTTGTAAATATTTTCATCATGCATTTGGATGTTGTGAGCAGTATCCGCTGAAAACTCTCACGTGACAACACTCGTCCTACTGGGGACACCCAGAGGTTTAACGGCCTGTTGCATTCGTTCAGTCAATCGTGCTTCCTACAAAAATGGATTTATCTTAGTTTTTTTCTTTATTCGAGGACGAATAAAAAGATAAGTGTTGGGGTATTTGACATGCACGTAAAATATGCATGTTTTTACCACTATATTTAATCTACTTAAATTAAATAAATGATCATATTAGGTATTTTAACTTGTTTTAACCAAAATCCATATTAATTCCAAATTGTCACATATCCATCTTCTTCATATAGGGAAAAACGGTCATTTGTGTGCATATATTTCTTTGAGAAAAATTAATTGAAAATTTATACATATTTGTGTAGGAATTTGATCTCAAATAGGAGTGGGTTCATGAAGACACATGCATGCACAAAATAATTACAAAGAAATGAAGATGGAAATAATTCGAAGTGAAGAACATGAAGGACCCCACTTACCCACCTATCTTAATGTACAAATTAGAGGCTAATACATATGCTTATGGAATTAATGGCTTCATGAACACTTAAATGAAGATTAGTAGAAGCTAATGATTACTTGGTCTCCACACTACCTCAAGGGCATTTGGGCATTCCTTAAATTATGGATTAGGTTTTCATGCTTGTATAAAATAACCCATTATGTTCATGTAACCTCCACTCTCACTTAGTCTCTCTTTAGTTACTTTTGGATTCAAAATAAAACCAAGCTCTCTTCTTTCTTTTCATGGCTACTTGTTCATTTCTCTTTATGTAATTTTTTTAATGCAACTTCAATATATATTATTTTCCTTTACATGCTTATTTACTTTCATGTTGTAGTATAGATTTATTTTTCATGCAAGTAGAATAGTTTTTCTTTATCTTGCTTTCATTTTTCTTTTCTTTTTCTCTCATGTTACAAGCTACATTTGTTAATCAAATGACAAATATGAGAGGCTAAACCCCTTCAATTTAGGGGTAATGAAGCTCTCTAATTATGTTGCTTCAACTATTTGTTAATTCATGCTTTCTTTTTGTGCTTAATAATGATCAATGAAGTGTTTTATTTGTTGTTCTTGCTTTGAATTTGATAGCCTATATTGTTTACACCAAATAAGCTATGCTTAAACACTAACACAAATGCCTCTTCATCAAAATATGATTATGGCATTAGGAAGTGATTTGAAATTAAAATTTGATGGCCTATATTTCTAATCAATAGTTAATAGGCCATACTTAAAATAGATTTCATTTTCTTTGTCAAGTTTCATGAAAGTTAGTAAGTGCTTTAAGAGATGTGTTATAGTTTGATGACTTATGTTGGCTAATCAATTGCACAAATATGCCATGCTTATGATAAGCACATCAATTGAAGCACTAATGACCATAAAAGAGTGATCATGGTTTCATGTGTTGAACTATGTGATCTAGAGAATGGATTTATTCTCTAAATTGTCATTTAACTCTTATATTTGCATCTCTTTTCTTTTAGTTAGTTAGCTAATTTCTAATTTTCTAGCTTAACATTCTCTTCAACTTATGTTTAATTTGATTCAAAAGAACTTTAAAATCATCAATTCCCTGTGGATCGACCCGTATTCGCTACGTGCTACATTCGTACACCATGCGCTTGCGGTTATTTTTATTTTTAAATTTTTTGACGGTTTTCTAATCCAATAGAAATTCCGTCGATTGACAAAACTTCAAATGCAATGGCAACAAATTGACCTAGACATGTTAAATGCATTCAAAGCAACCAGACTCCAACCAAGTACAAAGAAAAATGTTCAAGTGAGTATGAATAAGCAGTTAACATGAATAAGTTGAAATGCAACAATTCAGAGCATGCATGTGAAGCTTCAACAATACTTCAAGTATAAGACAAATGCAAGACTACACGAAGACATGAAACCGGACTACAATAACCATGGCAGTGCACATGCATACAAGGATAGATAACAAAATGCAAGGGGATTAAGCAAATCCACATGGCAACTCAATCAAGCTATAGACATGAACACATTGGAGCTGCAGTAATGCCAACCCCACACACACATATATACTTGTATGTATGTATGTATGTATATGCATGGTAGTACCAGCAAAACAGTATCGAGCAAGAGTGCAGCTAGCATAATGGGGTAGATCATCAGTGTAACAATACATGTATAATTTTATATGCAGTGACATATATACACAAATATTCATATACATGTATGTAAGTATGTATACATGTATATAAGCATAAAAAAATGAAGAAATTCAAAGCCGTGGGTCATGAACAAGTCAACAGTGTAACGTCAAGATTATCTCCAATTCAAATGACGGCAAAGAATGGAACAACAAATCACGATGAAAAAGTCATAGCAGAATGGAACGGAACCAAGTCAAATATCAAATTTAAAAGTCAAGCTAAAATTCAGAGACGAACAAGTAAAAAAATCATCACCATCGTCCAAGCAATTATCTAATGGCCAATCAAAATACTTGAAAAATTCAAAAAGAAATATACAAATGAAAATTTAGGGTCTTAATCCCTATAAATAAACCCATATCATCATCAGCATTAGACATTGAGTTTGAAAGCAAAATTAAGTCGAGCATAACCAATAATTGATAAAAGGAAATTCACGTACCAGTTCAAAGCATTGATTCGAACTCGACAAACTAAAGCAATAGCATGCACTCAAGCTAGGGATCGATTGGCAAAGAAAACTAGAATTGAATTCATCACTTCAATCGATTGATATCAAGGCGGCGGCTTCAATTACAAAACCCTAATCGTTGAAGAGGAACAAAGAAAGAACGGCTGAAGATATTACAAGAGAAAAAATAAAAAGGGGAGTTAAATCTCTTTTGTTATACACGTGGGCCGACTCTATTTTTTTATTGGGTTATAGTTTTTTTTAAAATAAGGTTTTGTTTTGTATAGTTTTAATGTTTGTAATTTCCTTTTTAAAATTTGAGTCAAACTCTAGTTGCATAACTAGGTACGAATTACGGTTTTGTAGTTTGAGAATTTGACTTATTGACTAAATTGTGGTAGGGTTTTGAGCTTAGAGTTAGGTTAGTCAAGTTAGCGGGTGTCGCAAGTTTATGTCTTTTTGTAAGCATTTGACTACTTAATTTCTAATGAAAACCTTGAGGGCAGCACATAGGCAGGTTATTGCCGATGCTGGGTAAATCTGTGTGTGATCTCTACTGCATTATTTTCTATGATTATTTTTATTTCTGCATTAATTATTAGTACACCCTGTCCACCCCCTCTAGGGTGAAAACGATCCTACATGTAGTAATATTTTCTAAGGAACCCAGTCCAGTAAGGGATAGTTTCTTGTACGCACTTAACTAATCTCAAAAAGGTTTAGAGACAATACGTATTGTCAAGGAATTTCAGGACGTTATTGAGGAAGTTAAAAGTTTTCTCCCACATCGGGAAACTAAGTTCGAAATTAACTTAATGTTTGGTGCAAGACCCATTATTCACCTTATTTGAAGGATGGCCCTGATGGAAAAGATTGAGTTCGCAAACCAAACAGATGATTTGTTAAATAAAGGACTAATTAGATTAGGACACTTGAGCTGGGGTGAGCGATGGTTTTTATTGCAAAGTCTGATGGCTCCCTAAGGCATTATGTAGACTATCGACATCTAAACAAGAAAATGATTAAAAACAAGTATCCTCTGCTCCACTTAGATGACTTGTTTGATCAACTTCATGGTGCCTAGGTATTCTCGCAAATGGATTTAGCCATAGGATTCCATCAACTAAGAATAGCTGAGAATGACATTCCGTTAACTTCATTCAGGGTTACGGATTACTTTTACGAATGGTTAGTTATGCCTTTTGGGTTGCCCAATGCACCCACTTATTTCGTAGACCTTATGGATAGAGTATTTAGAGATATGCTATGAAAATTCGTGTTGATTTTTATTGATGATATTATTATCTATTCCAAAACCAAGGAGGAACACGAAAGGCATCTAGAGATTGTGATGGAAATATTGAGAAGAAATGAACTTAAAGCTAAATTCTCAAAATGTCACTTTTAGGAGAAAAAGGTAAGATTCCTTGGGCAAATTGTGTCAAGAGAAAGGATCTCAGTAGACCCAGGAATGATTTCAGCTATACCAGATTGGAAGCAACCACAAACTCTAAAGGACATTCGTAGCTTTTTTGGATTGGCAGGATACTATCGGAGATTCATTCAAGACTTCTCCGAAATTTCCTCCTATATAATAAAGTTAACTATAAAAAATGTTAAATTTGAATGGATACCAAAATGCAAAGAAGCATCCTAAGAACTCAAGAAAAGGTTCGGTACCGCTTTAGTCCTAACTATTGCTGATCAAAAAAGCAGTTTAACTATATATACTGATGCTTGTGGAGAAGGAGTAGGTGTAGTGCTTATGCAACATGGAAAAGTTATCGCTTATGCAAGCAGACAAATGAAGACTCATGAGAGGAATTATGAAGTGCATGACTTAGAATTATTAGCCATTGTGTTCACATTAAATGTGGAGGCATTATTTACTGGGTGAGAATTTCTCATAGTTTATTTTGATAACTTTGTTTGACCTTAGTAAGTAATATTCCTTCTTTAAATAGGTGAAAAGTTAAACTCTTCATGGATCACAAATCTTTGAAGTATCTTTTCACTCGGAAGGACTTAAATATGAGACAACAACATTGGTTAGAATTTCTTATATCATATGAATCTTGATATCTTATACACACCTGGGAAAGCCAATGTAGTTGTGGATGCGCTAAGTAGAAAGCATGCCATTATAGCTTATTTAGTGGTACGCCGAACCTTAATTGATCGTATAAAGGAGAACCATCTTAGGGATGTTAGAACCTCAATTTTTGGATTTTAATGACAACAACTATATAATTATGTGAAAGAATCTCTAAGCTAATTTTCAGGTACATGAGCATCAAAAAGAGATAAATAAATATATTCAATGAAGATACACGGTACAAAAAAAGGATGAAAGTATGTATATGGAGATACAAGAAGAGATGTACACGATAGAGACAAGACAAAGGTGACAAACAACGTATTGTTAGTCATAGAGTGTCGTGTCTAGAGTTCACAAATGTTAAAATCTTCTTCAAATGATATACACACATATACATACATATTTTAAATGAAAAATCAAGTTTTCAAAAATTACATGGAGCGGGGTTCGAATCCGGGTCTCTAGTTTAGAAGGCAAGTACACTAACCATTTGAGCTAGGTAACTTTTGTTACAGCCTGAATTCTGACGGCTGAATACAATCATTCAAACATGTGAATGCTGAAACAAAAATAATGTTTCACAATATTCAACCGTCTGAAAGAAATTATTCAGAAGGCTGAATTTGGCAAAAAAACAGCCTATATCCTTGCTTTTTGTGTTTTAATTCAATTGATAAGGCTGAATTATTTTATTCAGATGGTTGAATATCTTTAATAGCTATTTTCATGAATAGACACTTCTCTTCATCGAAGAGAAACATTTTCAAAATCAATGGTTGTGCCTGTTCTTTTCAATATAACTTTTCGTTTATGGTTACAACTCTTTATACACTATATCTAGATTACAGAATTCAACAAACAATTCACCGAAAACTATTCCTGCATTCTCGAATTCTTATCTATTCTCTAGTTTTCAAATTGCACTCAAATTGCTTACATTCTATGATCGTTGATCACTCTATCTTCCACAATTCTCAAGCACATTACATTATATATCATAAAGGAGAAGATTATAGGAAGATTTTACTTAATTGACTTATCAGTGCTATTCAAATGCACACTACAGTCAGATACTTTTGTTATCTGTAAAGAAGTCATGTTCGTTTTCTCAGGTGGTAGAATTCATATTCGGTTTCTTAGGTGGTAGAAGTCCTGTTCGGTTGCTCAGGCGATGTAAACCTATTCCTCCGGGTTAAGTGAGGGTTGCTAGCTTAAATCCAAAAGGAGTCTGGGAATGGACGTGGAACGAGAGTTCGAACCAGTATAAAAATCTTTGGTGTCTTTTACTTTACTACTTTTACAATTATTATTTTCCATATTAGTTGTTTTTATATTCATATTCGGCATAATATCGCATTGCCACTACATTTACATTGTTTACAAATGTTGGCCATTTTGATCCTATAGCACAAGTTACTTTCATTTGGTATCAAAGCATAGCGACTTTCAATTGGTATTAGAGCCTGGGATTCCAAAGATCGTAACAACATCCTAGAATAAATGGCTACAAAGAGATCTAGTCAAGGCAATAGGAAGAGGAAGAGCAATAAAGAAAAATCAAAGAAGCAAACAAACAAATGCTTGATGGCTAAACTCAGATCACAATCGGTATGTTTAGATTCTTTATATAAAGTCTTCTGCTAGCACATGATGAATTATTAAAAGTTTGTAAAACTTTGAATAAAGTTAATACAATTGCTTTAGCTAAGTTAAAAGATTGTGAGTAAGAAATTTCCAATATAAAAGAGGAAAATAAATTTTTGGTAAAACAAACTAAATGTTTTGAAAATACCATAGAAGAACTTTTTTTTACAAAAAGATTTCCTACAAAAAGAAAATAAGCAGTTAGAAGATAAAAACAATGAACTTTTGGAGAAAATCAATGTTTTGCAAAATAAAAATACTCATTTGGAAAATTCTTTAAATAATTCTAGTTTTTAATTTTGTCTCTTGAAAAAGAGAATGAAGCTTTAATTAAAAAGAATTTAGAATTATCTGAAGAATGTGAGATTTTAAAAGTTAATAATAATATTTTTCGAAAATAAGTTTGTGATTCTAAAGCAAATTTTGAAAGATTAAATACGAAAATCATAAATTTAAAAAAAGATAAAGTATCTTATCTTCCTTAGTTACAAAATTCAAAAGCTTACAATGATGAAAGTGGTTTAAGATATAATAAAACTGATCGTAGAAATAGCACTAGATATGCTTTCATATATAGTAGAAATGATAGTGCTAGTACTAAATTTCGAGTAAAGTCTAAATCCAATTTTTATAGAAATTCAAATACTGCTATGACCAATAAAGTTTATAATTTCTCTATAAGTACAAAATCGTTGACTGGAAATATGAATAAAAATTATCTAAGTAATTGGGTTCCTGTAAATTCGAAAAATAGAGAAACATACATTAATGATTATTTTAATATGGTAGTTAATAATGAAAATTATATTTATAAAGGTTCAACCACACCCAAATGGGTACGGTTTCCCCAGATCTAACCCCCTGGACCCTAACATAGTAAGTGGGTACCAAAAATGATTATTATTTATTGTAGGTACTCGAAGAAACAAAAGAAAGAGGATAGATTTTGGAATTTTAAAGGATGTTCTGTAATTAAATATAATTACGTGCTTACAATAAAATATGGACTTCAACAAATATGATAAAATCTATTTTCTTCATAATTAATATTGAGTTTATCCCACTATTCACAAGATATTTCATAAAATTTATTATATTCCCTCATTCTTTTTATAATGACAAAGGGGGAGAAATTCATATGCATATTAATAGAGGGAGATATTATACTTAGGGGGATATGTTATACTTAGAGGGAGCTTTAAACATATTAATATTGTTTTACATATAGAATGAATATTTTAAAAAATAAATTATATTATTGTCATCATCAAAAAGAGGGAGAATGTTAAAACCTCAATTGTTGCCAAGGAATCTCTAAGCTAATTTGCAGGTACATAAGCATCAAAAAGAGATAAACAAATACATTCAATATGAAGATACACAGTACAAAAAGGGATGAAAGTATGTATATGGAGATACACGAAGAGTTATACACGATAGAGACAAGATGAAGGTGAGAAACAAAGTATTATTAGTCATAAAGTGTCGTGTCTAGAGTTTACAAATGTTAAAATCTTCTGCAAATGATATACACACATATACATTCATATTTCAAATGAAAAATCAAGTTTTCAAAAATAACATGGAGCGGGCCTCAAACCCGGGTCTCTAGTTTAGAAGGCAAGTGCACTAACCATTTGAGCTATGGTAACTTTTGTTACAGGCTGAATTCAGAAGGCTGAATACGTTCATTCAGACGTCTGAATGCTGAAACAAAAATAGTGTTTCACAATATTCAGCCATTTGAATGAAATTATTCAAAAGGCTGAATTAGGCAAAAAATAGCCTATATCCTTGCTGTTTGCGTTTTAATTTAATTCAAAAGGCTGAATTATTTTATTCAGACGGCTAAACATCTATTTTCATGAATAGACGCTTCTCTTCATCGAAGAGAAATGTTTTCAAAATCAACGGTTGTGCCTGTTCTTTTCAATATAACTTTTCGTCTATGGTTGCAACTTTTTATACATTATATGTAGATTACAGAATTCAACAAACAATTCACCGAAATTATTTTTATATTCTTGAATTCTTATCTATTCTCTATTTTTCAAATTGCGCTCAAACTGCTTACATTCTGTGATCTTTGATCACTCTATCTTCCACAATTCTCAGGCACATTACACTATATATCGTAAAGGAGAAGATTATAGGAAGATTTTACTTAATTGACTTATCAGTGCTATTCAAAAGCACATTACAATCAGATACTTTTGTTATTTGTAAAGAAGTCCTATTCGGTTGCTTAGGCGGTAGAGTCCTATTCGATTGCTTAGGTGGTCGAAGTCCTGTTCGGTTGTTTAGGCGGTGTAAACCTTTTCCTCCGGGTTTAGTGAGGGTTGCAAGTTTAAATCCCAAAGGAGTCTGGGACTGGACGTAGAACGGAAGTTCGAACCAGTATAAAAATCTCTGGTGTCTTTTACTTTACTGCTTTTACTATTATTATTTTCCATACTAGTTATTTTTATACTCATATTTGGCATAGTATCGCATTGCCACTACATTTACATTGTTTACAACTGCTGGCCATTTCGATCCTATAGCACACATTCACTTTCATTTGGTATCAAAGCATAGCGACTTTCAAGGGATCCGTTCATTGCAAGGATACCCAAGGAAGTAGAAGTAAACATTCTACTAGGAAGATGGATTGGATTCAATATGGATGATCAAGGAATCAGAAGAATGCAGGAGTGGATTTGTCTTCCAAATATTGATGAGATTAGGTAGGAAGTTCAAGCTAAGTGCTACAATTCTTGACTTGCAATATATCCTGGGATTATTAAATTGTACCGGGACATGAAAAAGACTTTCTGGTAAGAAGGCATGAAAAGGGATATTTTTATTCATGTTAGTAGATGTGCAAATTTTCAGCAAAATCAAAAGCGATCAGCAAAAGAACGCTGGACAAATACAACCTCTAGAGATTCCAACCTGGAAGTGGGACCAGATATCTATGGATTTCATAGACGACTTACCTCAAACAAGAAAGGGAAACAAAGGCATTTGGGTTATTGTAGAACAATTGACCAAGAGCGCACACTTTATTCCGGTAAAGCCAAGAAGAACCGCTTCAAGTCTAGTAGAAATATACATGAAGGAAATTGTAAGAGTACATGGAGTTCCAAGTAGTATAGTGAGTGATCGGGACCCGATTTTGACAAGTCAGTTTTATGAGGCATTACAAACAGCTTTAGGAATGAAGCTGAATTTAAGCACCACATACCATCCCTAAACTGATAGGTAAAATGAAAGGGTAAACCGAGTATTTAAAGATCTTTTACTAGCTTGTGTCTTAGATTTTAGAGGCTACGGGAAAATCATCTTCATTGTATGGAATTCTCCTACAAAAATTGCTATCAGGCAAGCATTGATATTGCACCATATGAAGCTTATATGGTCATCCTGTAGAACCCCGGCATGTTGGATTGAAACCGAAGATTGGTTAGTACTTAGCCCTGATATGATCCAAAAAGCCTCAGAAAAGGTAGACATAATCTGGAAAAAGCTGAAAGAAGCTCAAAACAGGCAAAAGAGTTTGCTAATCAAAGACATAGGAATTTGGAATCTCAGTTGGTATTTTGTATTCTTGAAAGTCTCTTTGATGAGAAGAGTGGTAAGATTTGGACAGGAAGGGAAGTTAGCACCTCGATTTATTGCACATTTTCCCATTCTTGAGCAGATTGGCCCGATAGCTTATTGTATGGAGTTGCCTGAAAGGCTGTCTGGTGTGCATAATGTCCTTAACGTATCCCATCTATGGAAGTATGTGCATGATCTAGAACATATTATAGAAAATGCTGCCTAGGAAAATTGAGAAGTAGAACCAAATTTGGCAATTATCAGACAACCAGTTTGAATCGTGAATCATGATGAGAAGCGATTGAGAAGGAAGGTGGTAAGGTTGGTTAAAGTTCAATGGAGTGGTGATGCCAAAGATTGCATATGGGAAATGGAAGATAGAGTAAGAAAAGCTTATCCTGAGTATAGGATTGATGTATAGTTGCATGTGGTATCGAGATAGTGTAATCATCGCCTATGGTGTGGTCACTTATCATATCTTGTATACATTTCCCCTTATCAAATATATATTCCATTTTGAGTCATTTTCTTCTTATCCTTAATTTCGAGGACAAAATTCTTTTAAGAGGGGAAGTATGTAACGATAAGCAAGTTCATCACTTCAGAAATTTTTTAAAATATTCAAATATAAGTTTTTTTAACATAAACAATAATTTTTTGAATATTAAATAAAATTGATAATCTTATTTTAAATAAATAATTACAAAAATATGTGCTTTGGAAGATATATCGAAAAAACGACCGAAAATGGTTTTAACAATAAACAGCTCTTAGACCATCGGACATTGTGCACCGAGTTGGATACATATAATCATTTATATATATGAGTGAGAATACGTAATAAAATTAATTATTTTCTTTTGAAAATAAAATGTCTTTATGACATCATCAATGATATCACTATTTTGGAATAAATGATTTTTGAGTTTAATTGTGTGAAATGATTTAATAATTATTTTAATTACTAAATAACCCCTTCTAATTATTATATAGTGATAGGAATATTATTATCAAACTTTGTTTACAAACATACATATATGTGTGTGTGTGTGTGTGTGTGTGTGTATTAAATAAGAAGTTAAAATATGACCGAAAAACGAAATCGAAATTCGTAAATGTTCAACGTAGAAAAGTTGTGCAACGTTATGAATCATTTGAGATATACATATGCACACATAACACATAAATGAACACATATATACATACAAATATACTCTTATATATATTACAAAATATCAAAGATATTTTTCTAAAAATTCATCCTCAAACAATCCAAAGTCAACCTCTTACTTCCTAAGTACAAGCACATAGCTATACACATGGAGGGGCTGTTCGGCCGTGGACGGTTAGGTGGGAGGAGGGAGTGGTGGTGAGGTAATGGTGATGAAATGACAATTAAATATCATGATATTTTTATTCACATTTTTTCCTATAAATACCACCATCCATCTTCACTTCATTTACTCATAAATTCCTAAGCCTTCTTCACTTTTTTATACTCCACTTTAATGGCCTCTTGCCTAAAGAAAATTATGGCAAAATTATGGAAAAATTATGGCAAAATGTAATTAAAATTTTATAGTGTACATATATTATATAAACACTTCAAAACCAAAGCAAATCCACTCCTTCCCCACTTGAAACCTACGGCCACCATCTCCTACAACCAAAGGCCAAGCCTTTCCCCTCCTTCAAGAAAGACCGTGAGCACTGTCCACCAAAAGCCAAGGCTGAGCCCATTTATGAGTTTTAGTGCAAGCTTAGCAAGCTAAATTTTCGAATAGTGGAGCTATAGTTACTTTAAAGTTAGTTCGATTAAATCCAAGATGAGAAACTCAATTCATATTATGATATTTTGGATGATATATATGTTTGGCTATTCTTGGTTGTTTGAACAATGATTGGATATGATAATATGTTTGTTTGGATGTGTAAATGATTCACGTTTAATACACGTCGAATATCACAAAGGAAATCAATTTTCTTAGTATATATGAGATTATTAAACCTCTTTAAAATGGTTTATAAATGTTTTATAAATACTAAAATCCAATTGAGTGAAGTTTTGACAAGTTATGAAAATTGAGTCAAAAATAAGCGCGTCGCGTAATGACAGTTCGCGATTTCACGGTGTAAAATTTAAATCAATTTACGATGGAATCGGAGTAAGAATACCATTGAATTAAAAATTTCCAAACACTTATAATCATAATTTTCAAACAAAAGAAAAGGATCGATATTTCGTTTAGTATATTTTGAAATATGAGAAAACAAGTTTCCAAAATAGTTGCGGTTTGGCAAGTCGGAAACCAAATCGATAAATTCTTTAAAAGTGATATTTTCAATTCTTTAAAAATATAGAATAAATTCTATAAATATTTTGAAATTTTTAAAAGTGATTTGAGTCATGAAAATAGATTTCTAAATGAAAGACAGGTTGTTTTGATCAAATAAGCCTTAAAACCACTATTGGCAACAATATTCGCAGCACTTTTTATAGCGGTTTTAAGTAACTTTTGAAATATGAAACTTAAATATTCTTTACCAAATATTTTATTAAAAAAAATTAAATAAATAATTAAGTGCTCTAAAGATAATTTGGAGGCTTTATAATTTATTTTAAAGAGTTCAAATAAATGATTTAAAGAAAAGCTGTTATAATTAAGTGATTTAATCTTGGCTCTAAAAGCCGATGAGTAGACTGGATTTTTTTGTCTATAGGATTCGGATATGAGGTGTTTAAACCAAGGAGATGTTCAGGAGCAACCAGTATCCTAGTTTACATGGACTCTTTCCTCGACGAGGAATTGATGAGGTCGAAATGTCAAAAACAAGACAAGTATAAAAGATTCAAATTTACAAACTTAATTTTATACAACTTGGATTGTATTGAAATAATCTTCTTATCATTGGTATTAAATTATGAGAAGGGAATTCGTACTATCCATGTGAATTTAAAAGGTGATTTCACTGTTATTTGAGGGGTAGTAATGGTTAAATACGCAAATTGATATTGAGGAGAATTAGTATAATCTATATCTACCCTTTTTACTTAATAAGGTTTTACAATGTGATTTGTGCGAAACGATTTTGATTGGATATTTCCAAAGTTAAAGAGAGGTTTAAAGATTCCGTATATACTGGAAAGAATATGATTAAAGATAAATATCTTCAAAAGATATATTTTATTTGATAAAAGATATTAATGAATGAAATTATAATCACCCTCAAACTTAACATCTTTTTATCGATGATTGGTTCGAAGGAACCGGGATCGGATTTGGGTGACTCCTATCTGAAAACCACTTCGAACCAATTTATACATTCGAACTAAAAACATGGAATGATAATAAATTAGAAGTTGGAATTTATGGCTGCTTCTGACTGACCCTCGGCATATCATATATATATGACAGTAGTATCTTCATTTGACCTTTGCTGCAAAGGCTGCTAGCTAATAATCCTAAGGGTGATTCCCTATAATATATAGTAAGAAACTTCCTTTGCTTTGTCATATTCCTAGACAACTTGTATGGATGAATTTTTGACATAGCATTTCTAAAATGCACGTACTTTGTTTTTACAAATGTGCATCTGTTTAGTAGTGTAGGAGGTAACTCTCATATACTTAAAACCCTTCTTTAAGATGTACGAGCTCAGTGGTTGTACACTTATGGAAACCAATGGTATGTGATGGAATTGGCGACGAGGCATTCAAGTGAAAGGTGTGTTATGAGAGTGGTAGTCGTTTCGTTGAGCCTCATCACCTGGGAATGACAAAAATAGGGTAAATGCGATAGCCCTAAGTGGGTCTCTTCCATTAGGTTATGGTCATCATCTTTCTTGATTGCCATCTATATTTCGGGTATGGTGTTATTTTTTTGGGATCCCGGTAAAGGTCAGTAATGACCGAGGTGATGTTGGATTCGGTATTTTCTATGGTAAAGGTAGGTCGGTTCTATGTTCATAGAGGTTGGAGCCTCAGGTGCATTTTTCTAGAGATGAACTATCGAAAAGTAGTCCCTTACCTTGTCGTTATATGGATTCCATTCTCTAATACTAGCCTTCAAGGCTTTCGTTGTAAACCATTTAGGTTATCAAATTTAACAAATGTAACAGTTCCAGCTATGATTAATATGTTATTTGAAAGGACTTTCAATTAATTTCATTAACAATAATATCACTCATTTTACGTAACAATGATTTGGTTATCATAAGGTAAATACACGTTCCATGTTTATCGGCACGGTCTTATGAGATACCCATTGTTTTCAAATATCTTTATTGCGAGCTTCTCACACCAGTCCCATTACTGACCCTAAGTTTACTTTCTTTTTCCCTTAAACTTTTGGTGCCCTATTTTTGGGGACAGCGAAGTAGTTAAGCAACTTGGAGCGTTTTGGATGGAGCATGAAGCTGGAGGTTCCTCTGTAGATAGTTATCATTTTCTATTTTTGTTGTATTATGATAAGTATCTACTAGCGCTTATAGGGATGGGAAATTATAAATGTCCCTAACTGGGTTATACTCGCTATGACACTGATATCTCATTTTGAAAGTGATTGTATGTATTATCGATATGTATGATTACAAGTTATTAAATGCGATGTGAGATTCTATTTCGTTCTATATTCTACCTTTATTTCCTTTAAAAAACCCTGATAATCCGACTCTTCGTCACTTTATATTTGCCGCACGTGAATACCGAGGACGTATTAGTGTCAATTTCTTAGGGACAAGGAGGTGGGTCATCACATTTGGTATCAGAGGTTTGGTTGAGAAAACATTAAAGCCTTGATGGGGTCAACTCATTAGAGACTAGGTTAGTAATGCCCTGAAGTGAGTTTCGTTAAAGAGAATACATATATTTAATTTTTATCCGAATAAGTACAATCGATTTTTATGCCCATTTCGTAAGATAATCTCATTTATAATTCTAAATATGTTTCCTTACTATATGCATATAGTAAGAGATAGGTAACATAAGGGGACGAGGAAGGGAAGGTGGCAACACCATGGCCACCAACGGTCGATCAAATGCTACAGTGATTAAGGAAGCATTAATTCCTATGCAAACTTAAGTTAACTTTGCCGCTCTTTTCAAAGATTTTACTAGCCTAGGAGGAAAGCCATTCAAAGGCACAGAATCCATTATTGAAGTTCAAGCTTGGATCTGATCCTATGAGAAAATCTTTAAAGGATTAGACATTGATGACAATCGGAAGAGGTTCTTGGACTCCTAGAAATTGAAGGATGGGGCTCTTTCTTGGTGGAAGTCTATTACTTTCAATGAAGCTAAACATAATTTCTCTTGGTCAGGGTTTCTAAAGAATAATACATGCCCACCGCTGGGAAATCCTGCCACTATAGAAGTTTCGTGGACCTAAAAGAAGAAGAGATGTCCGTGGAAGAATATTTGCAAAAATTCAATGAATTATCTCACTTTGGGCTCGGATTGATAGACACGCCTCTAAAGAAAAACAATATGTTCATTTCTAGTATGAAGGAGCAGTATCAGGATAGGAATGGCTGCTCATGTAAAAGAAACCTTTGTGGATTTAATGGATATGGGTTTCCGTTATAATGCTTTGGAAAAGAATAATCCGGTCGCAATCCAAAACAACAACAAGAGGAAGTTTAGTAGCAAAGGAAAGAAACCATGGCAAGGCAACTCCGGAGGAGGATCATAGGAAAACCATTTAAAGATGTTGAATGTTTTAACTGTGGAAAGAAAGGCATTATTCAAAGTGCTATAGGAGCCCCAAGGTTCAAAGGCAACGGTAAGGAACAGTCTCTCCTATGGTTCAGAATAGTCTCTACCACAACTGCCATCAACCCGGGCATTGGAAAAATGAATTCCTATTAATGAAGAAAGGAGACATAACAACCCGCATATCCATTGAGTTTAAAATGGTGTTTGCAACCTTTTGAGTATAAGCATCGATATGTTTGGAGTTGAGTTGAATTTTGCTATTTTTCTATTAGGTTTTGGGTTTGGATTTCAGCCCATCAACCCAACATAACACCCTAACTCCACCACCCCCTCTCCTCTTCATTCAATCTATTTTTCCTAACACTTCAAGCTAAAGTAAAAATGGGGGAAGAGAAATCAAAATTCCTAAACCCTAGTTTTGCTAGGAAATTCAAATTCAAGCTCCAAAATCAAATAGAAGCTTAGATAAGCATCCTCTTCTTCTTCTCCACCTTAATCTCCCTCCAATTTTCAGAAATTATTAAACCGTAACTTAGGAAATATTTGCATTTGATTATAGATTGGGGCTTCTAAAGTTGAAGTTGAAGAGTGGTTGGTCATTACTTTATTTTAGAGTTTCTCATTTGTTGTGTTTTGGTTTAAAGGTGGGTTCTTGAATTCACATCCATGCCTATACCTTTGATAGTTGTTAGGTACAAATTCCTAACATCTATTTCATGTTCATTTACTTTTGAATTGAATTGAAATTTTTTTCAATTTTTGGTATTTTGAAGCCAAAATCTATGATAATCCTAATATGGATGTTTGGACTTGTTGTTTGGAGCGTATCGAAGAGCCTATAAGGCTGAGTTATTATTTTGCATAAATCTGTAGCCTCTGTTGCTCGTCCGATCGCTTCCGAACAGATTTGGCTATCAATGGCCTAGGCAAAATATTGCCTTGAGCATCAGCTCAGACTCTGATAGTATGCTCAAACGTCTGGATCTACGGAATAAAATTTCCAGACCATCAGCACCGACGTGATCTTACTTCCCAGATGTCTGGGCGATCTAGAATAAAATTTCAAGTCTTTCAGCTCAGACGTCTGGGATAACCACTAGATGTCTAGAGCAGCTAATTTCAGCCATCTTGCTTGTTTTTGATGGGTTTCCATTTATATCAATTTTTTTGATCCGATTGGTCGTCGTCATTTATTATCGACTTTGGTAGCTCCTTTCTAGTTTTTGGGAATATCCACTTTGATGGATTTGATATCGATTTTTGTGGATTTGATTCACTTCATCGAGTGTGAATTTTTGGTGATTGATTGTTTCTACAATCATTTTCTGTGATTTGTCACTTCTAAAATACAAAGGTTTTTATACTATTAGTAAATATTCAAACTCTTTCACAAAAACGATTTCAACACTATTTTTAATACAACGCTGGTTTTTAAACCCGCTTTCTAACCTATTAGTACATACAAACCTTTACCTCATTCGTATGAGAAATCTAATTAAACGACTTAGCAAAACAAGTGGTATGAAACGCTTGCGTTTACTTAGTCAGTTAATTCTTGGACTTGTTCGATTGAAATCTTGTGATAATTTTCGAGTGGAAATCTACAGTTTGTTCGTAAATACTTAAGTTAAGCTAGTGGTTATGGGACATGAAGCTAAACTCATTAATTTACTAGCCAGTGGTTATGGGACATGAAGCTAAACTCCATAGTGTCCTTAGCTAGTGTGAGTATAGAGGTAGGGCGTCACAGCATGGTATCAGAGCCAAACTTTAGTATAGTATAGAATATTATAGCAAGGATCATTGTCCTAATTCTCTCTTAGGAACCATGCCTTAGGATTTAATTCGAGTCAATGGACCCGTTCTATCCTATTTTCTTTTATGATGCCTTATTTTATCAATCATGATTGTTTGATATTCATTTTTAGAATAACTTTTTTCCTCTTCTTTCTTTCTTTCTTTCTTTCTTAAAGAAGAGAAATATTTAGACCTGGCCGTCCCAGCGCCGGTCAATCTAGTGCTACTCCATATGATGGACTATTTATGTCTGCCCAACAGCTTTTCGACCTTGTAAAAAACGCTCAACCTGCCGGACCGATTCCAGAGCCTACGCACCTTAAATTTGGGTTTGCACGCTTGTGCATTGATTATACCAATTTGGGAGGAAAGCCATTCAAGGGTTCTGAAAGCGTTATAGAAGTCCAAGCTCGGCTTAAAACGTGCAATCGCATCTTTCCTCGCATAAATCTTGTAGATCTACATCGAGTCCAAGTGGCTTCTAGCATGCTCCAAGAAAGACATTAGATTGGTACGGCCTTTTGATTTCTGAGATTATCGAAGCGGATCTTACTTGGGAGCAATTCCGAGAAAGATTTGAGTTAAAGTTTGTGCTGGAGGCTGAAAAAGTAACTTTGGCCCGATTCTTTATTGACCTTGTTCAAGGTGAATCTTTTGTGATGGATTACGTCGCATATTTTGAATCTTTCTCTAAATATAGGGCCGAGTACCTTAATTCCCCGTTGAAGGTTTATTTATGGGTTGAATAAGAACCTCAAAAAGCCTTTACTTCTGAAACTAGAAGTTTCTTTTGATTAGCTTGTTGATATCGCTCTTCGACTTGAAGAGGCCAATAAAGAAAGTGATGTTGAAGTTGGGGTGGCAAAAAAAACTTCACCATCAACAAGAAGAGGCCTATTAAGTTCAAAGGACCAAATCCTAATAAGAAAGGGAAGCAAGAAACTTCGGTAGCAAAGACTCCTACCTCTATTCATGGAGAATGCTACAATTGTGATGCTAAAGACCATTATGCAAATAGGTGCTCGAAACCTCTTTATTGTCCTTATTGCAAAAGTTCGGGTCATCTTTTATCTTCATGTCCCAAACTTTAAGATAGGAAAGAGGGAAAACTAAATGTTGTGCAAGAGGCTAGTAACACTTCTCTTGGTCAAGGTATTTCTCATTCTATCCTTGATGACATTATTATATTTCGCGATCATCCTATTCGGCTTCTTTTTGACACGGGTGCATCCCACTCTTTTATATTAAAAGAAGTTGTTGATACTTTTTCTTTAAGTCTTACGGCTTTGATGGCTTCACTGAGAATTGTGAATCCGGTTGGTGGATCCGCAACACTTAGTTTGCTTTGTAACGATATCGAGGTTATTTTATATGATTATGCTTTCCATGCCTATTTGTATGGTATGCGTTACTTGGGCTTTGGAATGATTTTGGGAATGGATTGGCTTAACCATTATGAAGCCCTCATCCCACGTCCTAAGAGAACTATTCATCTTCGACAACCTCAATCTGTTAAGAAGATTTCTATTGTTCTTAAAGTTCGGATTCTAATTTGACATCAACCTTATATTCTCTAAACCCTCATAATGACGATAATGATGATGAGGAAGATGTCATTTCCTTCATTCACATTATTCTTGAATTTCCCGACATATTTGAGCCCATTTTAGGATTACCCCCTAAGCGAGCAATCGAGTTTAGAATTAATCTAATCCCTAAAGTCCTACCTATAACTCGTCCTCCTAATCGTATGTCTAATAAGGAAATAAGGAGATGCGTAAACAATTATCTGAATTGGAAGTGAAGCAATTTATTCGTTCAAGTTCCTCTCCATGGGGAGCTTCAGCTATCTTTGTGAATAAATCCGATGACACACTTAGGCTTTGCGTTGACTACCGCAAGCTTAATGATCTTACAATTAAGAATAAATATCAATTACCTTGGATTGATGATTTATTTGATCAACTTAGCGGTGCTAGAGTCTTTTCACAGTTAGACTTAGCAACCGGTTTTCATCAGCTTCATATTGCAGAGGATAGCATTCCTTTGAAATCGTTCTATACTCTTTATGGTTCTTACGAATGGCTTGTTATGCCATTTGGTTTAACGAATGCTCCAGCTTATTTCATTGACCTTATGAATCAAGTTTTCAAAGACTTCCTCGATCGATTTGTTCTCATCTTTATAGATGATATTCTTGTTTATTCTAAAACCGAGGAGGAGCATGAAAAACATCTTCGGATTGTGTTGGAAACTCTTAGGAGCAATCAATTGAAAACAAAATTTTCTAAGTGCCACTTTTGACAATCTCGTATGAAACTTTTAGGACATATTATTTCTGAATTCGGAATTTCTGTGGATCCTTCGAAGATTGAAGCGATTCAAAATTAGAAGAGACCGGAGTGTGTGACGGAAATTCTTAGTTTTCTTGGATTGCGGGCTATTACCGTCGGTTCATAAAAGAATTTTCTAAAATTTCCGTGCCTCTTACTAGTTTGACAAAGAAGGGAGTTAAGTACATTTGGCCAGACAAATGTGAAGCTTTTTTTCAGAAATTAAAAGAACTCCTTTCTGATGCTCCTATTCTTATGATTCCCGAAGGGAACCTAGACTATATTGTTTATACCAATGCTAGTCGTGTTGGTATGGAAGTCGTTCTCATGCAAAGGGAACGTGTTATCGCTTATGCTTCTAGGCAATTAAAGCCTGTCGAGACTAGATATTCCACTCATGATTTAGAGCTCGCGGTTATTGTTTTCGCCCTTAGAATTTGGCGTCATTATCTTTTGGGAGAGAAATTTGTTCTCTACACCGATCATAAATCTTTGAAGTATTTATTTTCTCAAAAGGAACTTAATTTGCATCAACAACATTGGCTCGAATTCCTTTCATCTTATGATCTTGATATTCTTTACTCGGAAAAAGGAAATCGTGTTGTCGATGCCCTTAGTCATAAGCAACAAGCGGTTGTTTCAATGATGATATCTGAATGGAATGATCTCGAGACTTTGTTTACTTGTGAGATTCGAGACCGTGAATTCGATTCATATTCATCACTTGTTTTATGTAGCCTTGAGGCTCATCCTTCTCTTTTAGACCGCATTCTTGAAGCACAAAACCATGATCCCAAATTGGCTCATCTTAGCCAAAGTTTTAGGGATAGAAATATTGATGATTTGAAAGACTTTGAAATCGATGCTTGTGGTAGCATTGGAAAATTTGGTAGACTTATCGTGCCAAATATTAGTAATCATTATAAAGAAATTTTAGAAGATTCTCATCGTTCTAAATTTACCATTCATCTTGGTAGTAGTAAAATGTACGTGATATGAAATGACTTTATTATTGGGATGGAATGAAATCCGATATTGCTAACTTCATTAAGCGTTGCATGACTTGCCAACTCATAAAGGCCAAACATCAAAGGCCCGGTGGGTTGTTACAACCTTTGGATATTCCTGTTTGGAAGAGGGATCAAGTCTCCATGCTCTTTATTGACGGCCTTTCCTGTTCTCATTCTGGTCATGACAGTTTGTGAGTGATTGTAGATAAACTTACAAAGTCCACCCATTTTATTCTAGTTCGGTCTAATCGGACTGCACCTATTTTGGCCAAACTTTATGTTAAAGAAATTGTTAAATTGCATGGAGTTCCTACTTCTATTGTTAGTGATCATGATCCATTATTTCCTAGTGGATTTTGGAATAGTTTTCAAAAATTTTTGGGAACGAAGCTTAATTTTAGCACCGTTTACCATCCTCAGTCCGATGGACAAACCGAGCGTGTGAATCAAACTTTTGAAGATATTCTTCATGCATGTGTTCTTGATTTTGGTGGAAGTTGGGAAGATCATATTTCTCTTGTTCAGTTTTCCTATAATAATTGCTTCCAGTCTAGTATTGGTATGGCACCTTTCGAGGCACTTTACGGAAGGCCATGCCGATCTCCATCTTGTTGGCTTAAGGCTGGTGAGAAGCTGGTTTTAGATCCAGATTTTATTCGTGATTCCACAGAAAAGATTGACCTTATTCATCATAATATGAAAGTAGCTCAAAGTAGACAAAAATCCTATGCCGATAACCGAAGAAGGAATTAAGAATTTTCTATGAAAGATTTGGTGTTCATTCGTGTTTCACCTATGAAGGGTGTTGTGCATTTCAGTCGATCGGGAAAATTAGCACCTCTATATGTTGGTCCATTTCCCATCGCCTAACGCATTGGTTCCGTGGCTTATCGCCTTTTTTTACCGGTTCAATTTTTTTCTATTCATGACGTATTCCACGTCTCTCAACTACGGAAATGCCTTAGGGATTCTGATTCTACTCTTGAGCCCGGTGTTATTGAAGAAATTGAAGTTTCACCAAATTTGACTTATGAGCAACATCCTATTCGTATCATTGTTACGGAGGTTAGACACCTTCATAATAAAGATGTTTCTCTTATGAAAGTTCAATGGTCCTCAAATCCTAAGGATTGTTCTTGGGAATTTAGAGAATTTATCGAGCGAACACATCCGGAGTTACTCTCTCGAGCTCTTTGAGTTGAACTTCTTATTTCAAAAAAATTTCGGGTTGATATGCTTTTATGGTTGTTACTCTTTGTTTTCTTCTTAAGTATTGCAAGGACGCAATTTCTTTAAGGAGGGGAGTATGTAACAACCTGCATATTTTACGATTGTATATTTAAATGATTTATTTAAATATAGCATCGTTAGTCGGATTAAAGTCCGAAATACTACTTTTTGTAAACTGTCAAATTAGGACTCGAGACCATTTCCATTGAGTTCAAAATGGCATTTGCAACCTTTTTGAGTATAAGCATCGATATGTTTGGAGTTGAGTTGAATTTTGCTATTTTTTATTGGGCTTTGTGTTTGGGTTTCAGCCCATTAACCCAACCTAACGCCCTAACTCCACCCTCCCTCTCCTCTACATTCATTCTATTTTTTCTAACACTTAAAGCAAAAGTAAAAATGGGGGACGAGAAAAGAAATCAAAATTCCTAAACCCTAGTTTTGCTAGGAAATTCAAATTCAAGCTCCAAAATCAAAGAGAAGCTTAGGTAAGCGTCCTCTTCTTCTTCTCCACCTCAATCTCTCTCCAATTTTCAAAAATTCCTAAACCCTAACTTAGGAAATATTTGCATTTGATCATAGATTGGAGCTTCTAGTGTTGAAGTTGAAGAGTGGTTGATCATTCCTTTATTTTAGAGTTTCTCATTTGTTGTGTTTTGGTTTAAAGGTGAGTTCTTGAACTCACATCCATGTCTGTACCTTTGATAATTGTTAGGTACGAATTCCTAACATCTATTTCATGTTCATTTGCTTTTGACTTGAATTGGATTGGAGAATTTTTCAATTTTTGGTATTCTTAAGTCAAAATCTTGATAATCCTACTGTGGATGTTTGGACTTGTAGTTTGGAGTGTATCGAAGAGCCTATAAGGTTGGGTTGTCATTTAGCATAAATCCCTAGCCTCTGTTGCTCGTTCGATCACTTCCGAACTGATTTGGCTTTTAATGGCCTAGGCAAAATATTGCCCTGATCTTCAGCTCAGATGACTGGTAGTATGTTCAGACATTTGGAGCTACGGAATAAAAATTCCAAACCATCAGCACAGACGTCTGATCTTACTTCCCAGACGTCTGGACGATCTGGAATAAAATTTCTAGTCTTTCATCTCAAACGTCTAGGGTAACCACCAGACGTCTGGAGTTGCTAATTTCAGCCATCTTGCTTGTTTTGATGGGTTTCCATTTATATCGATTTTTTTGATCCGATTGATCGTCGTCATTTATTATCGACTTTGATGACTCCTTTCTGGATTTTTGGGAATATCCACTTTGATGGATTTGATATCGATTTTTATGAATTTGATTCACATCATCGAATGTGAGTTTTTAGTGATCGATTGTTTCTACAATCATTTTCTGTGATTTGTCACTTATAAAATACAAAGGTTTTTATACTATTAATAAATATTCAAACTCTTTCACAAAAAAGATTTCATTACTATTTTTAATACAAAGCTTGTTTTTAAACCCGCTTTCTAACCTATTAGTATATACAAACTTTTACCTCATTCATATGAGAAATCTAATTAAACGACTTAGCAAAACAAGTGGTATGAAACGCTTGTGTTTACTTAGTCAGTTAATTCTTGGACTTGTTCGATTGAAATTTTGTGATAATTTTCGAGTGGAAATCTACAATTTGTTCGTAAACACTTAAGTTAAGCCGGTGGTTATGGGGCATGAAGCTAAACTCATTTATTTACTAGATTAGTGTAATTCACACTTTTTGTTGATCAGTGGTTATTATTTTTATGGTTTAGACTAGCGATACCATCCTCAGACAGCATACCATCCTCAGACGGATGGACAAACGGAAAGAATAAATCGAATTGTAAGGTTCGGCAAAGCAGGAAAATTAGCTCCAAGGTATATTGGACCTTATCCAGTTATGGAGCGTATAGGAAACCTTGCTTACCGAGTTGAATTACCAGTTTATCTATCCGGAGTTCATAACGTGTTCCATGTATCCCAATTAAAGAAATGTCTACGGGATTCCGATATTATTATAGAACCAAAGCAGCTAGAGGAACTAGAAATTGAACCGAACTTGACTTTCACCGTTGAACCAGCAAGAATAGTGGACTCAAAGATGAAGCAGTTAAGAAACAAGCAAGTTCCACTAGTCAAAGTTCAATGGTCAGATAATCCCAAAGACCGCACTTTGGAAATCGCGGAGCAAATTAGAAAATCACATCCCGAGTTAATTGATACCCATTAGGTACGTATTTATATATTCATCGAGTCATGTATGTTAGGACTTTATTAGTTGATTGGACAATTTTTAATATACGAATATAATACAGTACTCTCTATTAAATTGCGAGGACGCAATTTCTTTTAGGGGGGAAGTCTGTAACATCCCGCTACTATTTTAAAATATAGCACTAAAATTAGTTAAAAAAAAATAGTTTTGGATATAAAATAAAATTTGGAGTAAAACGCCACGAGCGGAATTGTAATCGAAGACCAAATTGCGGTAGGGCAATATCGCGGTTAAGGGTATAAAAATAAATAAATAAATATGTTGTCATTCGAACTCTGCAAACTTATCTAATTCATAATTACGCACCCTCATCCTTATCCCTTTCATAATTATAATTTAACCTATATGTTTAACCTTTTGCTTTAAAAGTGAATATTTCTCATCTATATAAGCACCGCATCCCTTACGCAAATCATTTTTCCTCTAACGCAAGCAAGTAAAGGCTGTAGCATTGCAAATTTCTTTTTCGTCAGATAGCAAAGGAAACCAAAGTGAGTATAAATTTCTTTTTTTTCTGGTTACTGTGAAAAGTTAATTTAGTTCACCTTACATTCATTTATATCAATCACTGTTTCATGTCTGTTCTAATGTTTTTCCTAATCAAAAATTATTTAGTTGTATAATATCAACCAAATCCATATATGGAAGCTATATGAACTGAGTATAATATTTAGTAAAGATCATGTAAGTTAGCATGAAAAAGTATGATATATATGAGTGACCGTAATATTGAATGCACAGAGGATGTTTATTGAAATAATCACAAACGATGACAAGTTGATAAGGTAAGATTAAATGGATCCGAAAATGCATTTTATTACTATAAAGTCATAGCCCACAACTTGTATACATTGTAGCTGGTGAGTATTACTTGAAGTTAGTACCATAGTCTCCACTAATAATTCATATACACAGCAGTACGTTATCAAACTATAGTTATTGATTAGTAAATATATTCACGTTTTACTTAGGCCGCGTGTTGCTCTTATAATTTATGTTATAATGCATGTTTTATAATTAACGTACATCCAGACTTAGGTACATGCAGAATTATGTTATAATGCAAATTTATGTTATAATGCATGCTTCATAAAATTAGGTGCATGCTTCGAAATATAATGAACAGCAATTTACATGCATGCTTGTAAAATGATGTGCATGCTTCCTTATAAAATAGTGAACATAAAAAGGGACGTATGCGAAAACATTATAAAAAGTATCCATGCAAACTAGTTAAACTTGATAACATATTGTTCCAAAACTATAAGTATTAATAACTCAAAATCTACGATGATTTTGAGCATGGAACCAAAAGGAAAAATGTAGAGGGAACTGAGACGAATAAATCGACTAGCTTTCGCCTGACCGATGGACCCCGTGGTGATCAGAAATGACACTGTTAAGTCCGCGACCGTATGATAAACGGGAACGTTATGGCCAAAACGGAAGGTACCAGCAGGACCGTATTGCGTAGTGTAACACAACGATGGTCTCAGTTCACTCGTTGGAGGTGTGTAGAAGGGTGAACAAGACGAAAACGTTTTAGAGTACAACGCTACGCAATATTCGGTTCGCGTACAGACCGCGAACGACTGAAATAAAAATACGATCGCGCACGACAACGTTACGCGACCACAAAACAACAATAAAATAAACCGCTTAACTTATTTTGTAAAACTTCAAAAGAACCGACGTTTGACGCAAAACACGACAACCGAAAATATTTTATTTTTTTTTAAATTAAAAATTATGGAAAAATTCTATAAATTAAATTAAAATGACATCATCGAAAATCAAGTCCAAATTTGAAACGTATATTTTGTTATAATTTAAATTCAAATCCGATGAAGTTCTTCAAAATTGTGTTTACGTGTTAGGTTTATGAATGTTCATGATGTTATATAATGTAAGTCAATGCTACGTTGCATGAATACGACATTTATATGTGATATAAAATAGAAAACTAATTTGAATGAATTTAGCCAATGAAGCAAACGAGACGAGGTGAGACTACTAGACGCTAGAATCTATCCTAGCGGACAGATTCCGGGTCGCTCCCTGAATCGTGACGACCTGTTCCCTCGTCACTTATTGTCCAAACGATCTGTTGCACGGACACAACCACGGTGACAGGCGCAGTGCAAATGGGAAATGAGGAAGAATCGAGAGTAATCTCATTGATGGATATGTGGTGAAACAAAGATGAAGATTACAGCACAACGAGGTGAGCGCCAACGGTGAACAGGAAAAGATAGTGCAACTAATAGATCGTGTGGGGGCACCCACAATTTCTGATCGGAAGATATGCGGATGAAAAAGACCATAATATCGGTTCGATACAGAGTCTAGTAAGAGTGAATAATGAATAAGATTCACTAGAAATTCCATACCTCGTAAACGAACGTCTTGACAGTAGTCATGTCGTATGTCCTTTGTATATATTTGTCTGTGTATGTATTAAGACGTCATTTTTGGGACAGTTATGTATTGCTGTAGATATATGGTGATGGTCTGGCGTCTGTTTGTACCTATGTATATGTATATATATATCTACCTTTTTGGTCCGCTGTTTCGTGAAACCATTATTTATTGTGTTTTGCTATGTGATTTAAATACAAATTCTCTGAACTCGTGTATACTACATTGCATCGAGATGAGATACGTATCATTTCAGAAATGCTCAGGTATTTTAAACGTATCCATGTTGATCCAAAGTAGTGTAGACGAGAGATCGCTCCTTTAGTGCCCACTGATCCGAGCTATCGGACGGTAAACTCCCTCTGATATTTCGGTCACTGGAGCCGGGGCGTCACAGCTTGGTAGGCGATGTCTCTTTGGTGGGGGACTGTAACTCGTTATGTTGAGCTTCATCTCTCTTTGTCTACGTGGGGGACTATACCTCGATTTTATGGAGCTTCATTTCATTTTTATAGGCTAACGACCCACGGTCTTTTGACCATTCTTTGGAGTTTCAACTCATTTTTATGGGCTAGCGACCCGTGTTCTTTTATGGAGTTCGGTTCATCGGACGTACCGTTGTACTACATTGTAGTTCCGGCTTATCAGGTTCATCGAGCGTACTGTTGTACTACGTCGTTGTTCCGAATTATTTGAGTTTACGGTTCATCAGGCGTACCGTTATTGTACTTCGTCATTGCGCCGACTCTATGGTTAGCGACCATGGGATAGCGTCCCATTTGCGATACACGTATTGGTGAGTTTTCAAGCTCCCGTTTGTTATAGGCCTCCTCCTTTGTGATTTCTGGATTTCTAATGGATGATTTCTAGAATTTGTGTTTCACCAATTTTCTTTGGGATTTACATTGATAAGATGTATCAATATTTATGCTTTGGTGAATAAATTAAAGAATATGACATTCTTTCTAGTGTATGAGATTCCTGAGATATTTGCATGATTTTTTGTTGTTGTTATATGTATACTTGACACAGTATGACATTATTGTTATTATAAATTTTTTGGCATATCTCTTATCTCATTTTATCTGATATTTATAGCTAGACTGATCCGTTTATTATTTTCTTCTTAAATAATACTCGGTTTAGACCGAGGTATTTCAGGTGCTTCTGCTTGAACTTCTTATCTAGGTCTGTCATTTGACTTTTGGCTAACTACTTAGCTTAGTAGTTTTTTGTTTTATACATCCGAGATAGAGACTCCTTGATGTATACATATTCTTTTGTTTAGCACTTGTACCTATTCTTTTGTGATGTAGTGGAACTTATATGACCACTACTTGATAAACACTTTTATGTGTTTTATTCATATCTGTTTCCGCCTTTGTGATATGAATATCTGTGACTGATTTATGTTATGCTTATTTTATATTTGTTTTCGAAGATCACGTAGCCACTGTGTAGTAGTTTTGAGTTTGTAATTGATATGTCAGATTTCCTCTTGAAACGAAATGCATGTAGTGCTATCTGACATATTGGTACTCGCACAAAACAATTACACAGAGGGTCGCTCCTCAACAGCCTTATTCTTCGTACTAGTTGATGACATTACTCTGTAGTGTCCTTGGCTAGTGTGAGTACAGATGTGGGGCGTTATAGGAGAGCAGTTTAAAGTTTATGCTATTAAAGACGAGTCTTCAAACTATAAAGATGTAAAGAGCAAGGGATTTCTAGAAGTAACATCTATGTTAAAGAGAATTTAGTTAAATTCTTATTTGATACTGGGGCTTCCCATAGTTTTATTGCTAAAGAATTGGTTGATAGATTAAACTAATCACAAAAATAGTAGATACCCCTATTTGTATGTTTAATCCCAAAGGAGGTACAACTAATCTTTGTATGATTTGTGAAGCCGTCCGAGTTACCTACCTTTCCTATAATTTTTCACACGGCCTATTTGTTCTTTACTTATTGGTTTGAGGTTTTACTCGGCATGGATTTGTTGTCTAAGAATAAAGCTGTCCTTGATTGCGTTAAGAGAACAACATCTTTATGGACCAACTTTGGAAAATTTATAGGAATATTTTGTAAGGAACCCAGTCCAGTAAGGGATAGTTTCTTTTATGCACTTGATTCATCTCAAAAAGGTTTGATACAATACCAATTGTCAAGGAATTTTAGGTCGTTTTTGAGGAAGTTAAAAGTGTGTCCTTGGATCGGGAAATTGAATTTTGAATTGACTTAATTCCTTGTGCTTTGAGCTCACTTACAAGTTTTAGATAACTCACTATTTCCATGCTTTTGCTAATAAGCGCTTTAAGCTCTAATGACTTGATAAATACCATGTTTTGATCTTGAAATGCAATTTGGATTTTGAACTAAAGATAAGAATTTTTAATTTAAAAAAGAAATAGAGAAAATTTATAAAGAAGACGAAGAAAATGAAGTTTTGAAATGAAATGGAAAATGAAAGGTGTGTGTAGATATGTATTAGGATGAAACAAAATAAAAGTGACATAAAGGCTAAAATTCCCTTAATTATAATTTTCAACTCTAATCTCGCATCACAAGCCACCAAAAGCACAAGCCTTTTGCAAAAGGTGGTGGAAAATAAGAGTTATGCATGTACTAAGTCTATTTTTACACTTAAATCATCATTTCCATGTCAAATCCATCTTATTTTGAAATTTAAATAGATTTTCATTTTTTAAATACTTTTTAAACAAAAAGCATATTTAATATTTGTAAATTTTATTTCAAAAGCAAAATCAAAAGTACTATAACTTAAAATAACTTGTTATTCGACAAAAAGCTGAAAATTCGAAAATTACATTTTTGGTCACATTTTCAATTTTCCTTAGAATTACATATTTATGTAAACAGAATTTAAAAATAAATTTTCTATTATCGGTTATAAAATAATAAAGGTTATTAAATTAATGAAAACCATTAACTGAATAGTTAAATGAAATTACATATTCACAAGTTAAACGATGAAATTCCGTATCGTTACAAATACCACTTTTGCATACATCTATTTTGCCAAATAGGATTTGTAATTTAAAACATTTGCTTGATTTTTTTATAAAACATTTTCTAATTCATTATATATATAACCTGAAAGATTTTATCTAAAACATATGCTTGCTTACACAAAATATTTAAAAAAGCCTTCTAGATATTCAGTAAAGTAATAAATCACTTTTAATAGTCGACATCACCTATCAATATCAAACAACACACAATAGAAAACAGCATCACACTTATTCATTTATAACAACAAATAACTACCAAAATTATACTCATTTCAAAATTCTAATTAATATTTATAAACAATACATTATCTTATACAAATATATAATTCTTTGCCCTAGCGGTAACTTCACTACTGAGGACACCGCAAGGCTTTAATATCAGGATTTGAGTAAGTTTTTAATCTTCATGTAATGATTAATACTCAATACTATTTTTATCAATTATTACAAATTTAGCATTAATAAAATTCAATCAATCAAGCATAAGAAACAATGATTAACGAACACAATGAAAAAACCATTCATTGGTTTTCGATGCGCACTCTAATCAATAACAAACGACAGTACAACAATTAATGCTACGCCATTAGAGGTCTAATATTCAACCTCAATACAACACTGTTAGTTGGACTACGATCACCTTTATTTTTATACACAAAAGAATTAGAAGAGAAAACATTTATATATATATATATATATATATATATATATATATATATATAACAAGTAGTCCCCTAATGATTGCCCTAGTAATCATGATATACATCTACCATTCCTTATTATATGGTAACTACCCATCAAACCTAAGGGAACGGGGACTCTAAGTCTCATCTAAGATCAAAACTCATGCCTCTTATATATAATGTATTATTCTAAACCTGCTCTGATACCAACTGAAACACTCTACCTTTATACTCATATCATCCAAAAGTATAACTTGTAATACTATCATATACTATAAAGAATGAGGCTATATTGGGCAAACACGTGAATATTCCTATAGGCTAACGCTGGTATATATTTAAACGTCAAATAATCTACTTACCTATATATACGTAGTATTAGCACAAAGGAATAAGCACATGCATTCCAGGATATAATAATACGCAGTATGCAATAAATATCAAAGAGCACAAAGTCAAAATCGTAGTGATAATTCATAATACTAAATATACAAGGCATGTTAATATAAGACACAAGGATATACGTACATGAGACTATATAGTACTAAGATATACAATAATACTATATAATAGTCTTCTCCATGCCTAGAAAACACTAGTCAGTCTAAATGTCCCTGTATCTAAGATGTCTCAGACTGGCCTACGCATTACGTAAATAACACATGGGTGAGACTATGTCTAAATATAGAGGTCAATATACATATGTAATTCAGTTTACGCAGGATACATTAATATTATTACACCATCAAAATAACTCGAGACAACAACCATAATGTCAATATGTAATAATAATATATGATAGTATATAATTATAATATCATAAACAATCCCCAAAGTATCAGAAATAGTCAAGTATCTCAATACCATGCACAAAGATGTCATCAGCCATATAGAAGCACATAAAATAAGAAGTTATGGATTCAACATCTAATGGGTGAATCATTCATATACATAAATCATCATCAAAATCCAAAAAGCATCAATACTTGAGATATCATCAAGTGTAGTCAAGCTAGCACAGAGTAATGCCCGAGTATATCTCTCAGTCTCAAATAACAAAATACCATCATCAACCAATATAATAATAGGCCGCCAATCATAAAACCATATGTAATAAATGATATTAGAATACACTATACTCTGTATATCTATCATTGGTATAATTACATGTCCCTATATGGAAATATCATATAATAAATAGTGATGGGAATTGACCGTATGTTGAACACGAAGTTCCAAGTAGAGTTATATCTCAACATGTGGGTTATCTACCCAAATCCATACCAATGGGAGGTATATCGATAGTATATGCCAATCCATTACTCCGCAGTAACCAAAAGGGCGACCGATGGTCGCCTGCTTGCTTCAAGAGCATATAGGTTATCCATTTGGATCTGATTTTGCAGTCTTTAGTTACCACCACAATAATTATGACACTATCCCCCAGTATGCTCGTCAACATGAGGGATTCCAGTCATATCGTGTCACTATGCACTAATGTGATTGTTACACTATGCACTAATGTGATCGTTAAAGCAAGGACTTTCAGTCATACCCTGGATATAGCCTCTATGGTAACAGACTGTTGGCCTAGATAACATAAGGTGCTAAGGTTAACCACCCTAGTGTGAATACTATAGTGTGTCACAGATTTGGGGCATGACCCCACAATCAAGCTGCTAGGATGGATGCTAGCCATCTGGTTTACTCCAAAACAATATCCACAAGTATATTATGATAGATAAACACATAGTATCTACATATATAGTTAAGTTACCTAACTCAAATCCATGAGCATCACCTCACATCAACACTATTCCAGTATCACTGATCCCGCCATATGAGTGACATCTACTTACAAACAATAACGGAATAAATATCACTATAGCGTCACATACCACCATGTGATACTTAGTCATTTATTCAATACTCATAAAGTCCACCCAATCTCCATAATATTTCTGTATAACGAATCCAAAGGACAATCGAAAATATATTAGCGAAAGTCATATACTACTCCACTTATACAGATTCCTCAATACATAGAATTAAATATCATAAAGTCATATTGAATGATATCATCGTCATATCAAATCAAAACCAATAATTAAGTCAATATTAACAATGAATCATTCATAATATCCAAGTCAATATACAAGAGACGAGGAATCAGAAACGCGTAACAAGATTTTTGTAATCAAATATGAAACGTACTTTTATATTATTTATTTAAACATATTATATTTAAAATATTCTTTAAAATACTTTAGAATCTTAATTTGAAGGTATTTCCTATTTTATAGAATTTATTTGGACTTTAAAATAATGATTTAAAATCGAAAATGAAGTTCCCTTTCAATAAACTAAATAACTCTTTATTATTATATATTGTATTTAATTAAACTATTTATTTATAAAATTGCATTCTCTGTTCTAAATTTTCATTTCCAGTAAAACATAGTTTAATTTTTATATTCTACTTTATTAATTATTTAGTATTATTTTATATGTATTTTTAGAATAAAAAATGTACACTGGGTATGCAACCGGTGGCACTATCGATTGATTCGATAGTGATCAACCGGTTGCCCTACCATGTCAAGAATCTGAAACACGATTTTCATCCAAATTTAGTTCAAATCCCTTATACTCAAGAATACTTGATCATGCATATGAGAGCAATTTATATATACCTAAATCGATGTATTTAAACGTAGATTTGTAAGTTCGATAACTCACCTAAAATAGCGCGTGTCTCCTTCTTCTTCTACTACTTCTTAGCGACCAATTCCAGGATTTCAAGACAAGATCCAAACACCAACTCCTTCATAGCTAATGTTTTAGAATGATATAAAGAAACACATATATATATATATATATATATATATATATATTGATTTAGAAATTTATAGAATTTTATTTTGATTTTGTAAAGAAGAGTGAATGAATAAAAAGTGAGGGATTTCTAGAATTAGAGAACTCTAGTTATTGGGTTTTTGGACTTGGGCGTGGGACTTGAATTCGGGCTTAGATATACATATATTACTATACATTTATTTTCTTCTTTCTTCCTTTTCTTTTACACAATTATTTCCATACAACTCAATCACCAAAAGACCTCAAAATGAAATCATATTTAAAGCACTCAAGTGGTTACTCAACATTATAGAATTTTATAGAATTTATTTCCCATAAATTCTTATTAGTTTGATTATTTATTCAAACTTGTTATATTTAACCTAATATGATAAAATTCATTTATTAGCCAAAAAATCAAATTCCTCTTAAAAAGTCATTTATCACCTAAATAAATATTATTCATTCATTATAAAATTTGTAAAAATATTAATTCCATATTTTAATTCATTTTAATTTAACTACTACGTATTTACATTTTAACCCCATTTATTAAACAATTTTCCAAACTTATTCTCCTTTAATCTTTAAAATCTATTTCAATTAATTAACCATCATTGATTGCTTTTACTTATTTGCCTCTCCACATTGGGTTATTGCAAAATATATATAGAGGCAGATCATATGCTTAGGGAACAATTAAATCCTGATATTTATGCCAATAATAAAGGATATTGGAACCTAATGAATAAGGTTTACTATGATTATCCAGAATGTACAGTAAGGTAAACTACATCAGACACTACAAGATCTTACCTAAAATTTACTAAAGCTAGTGGCTGATACTAGAAAATAACCAAAGAAATAGAAGATGAAGACTTATTTGTACGAAATCTCACATTTGACTTTACGTTATAGATGGAAATGTCATACCACTTTCATTACTCCTGATGCCTTCAAATTTCAATACAGTTAGCTTACACTTTTTGGATAAATTTGAATAAAGTAAGGGAAAGGAAGTACGCTTGCGAAATGCAGTTTGAAAGTTAAAAAGTTTCAACGACTTGTTAACAATTGCAATAAATATGTTGTGCCAAGTTCTTTGCATCTACCACTAGCTTCGTGTTACCTATACATGTAAATGTCTTTTCGCCTAAGAATTGTAATTCTAATTTCACGTGTGAACTATCTTTCAGTTCTGTCGTCTATGAATGTATTGTTTTTCATACTAAAGTTACTTAGAATGTTAGCCAACATACATGAATAAGTGATCCAAAATATGATATACGTACTATAGATTACGAAGTCACAACGTAAATTTAAATTACATAAAGACAATTACATAGTCAATGCAAATAACCACACAATGCACTTAAAGAAGTTCATAATCGACATAAATACATGCGTAGTACAAAGTGAAGTACATGATCAACATAAACAGTTGACACAGTCCACAAAAATAAGTACATTGAACATAGTAAAATAAAAAATTGACATGAATAAAAACATCATTGAAAATGCTCATGGATAAACAGAACATAATAGAATAATATAAAGGCATGGTAAAAAGATTTTAATGCTTGGTCGAACCTTTTAAATTGATCCAGATGATCATCATCACTGCCAAGACTGTAAGGAATGTCATTCCAATCGTCATCATCTCTATAATATTTATCGCTGTTAGGTATATCATATCAATTCATATCTTGGTATTGAGTACAGTCCTCCGTAGTCAATTCTTGAATTCATTGCGTTAAATCTATTGGATCAAGTGCATCAGACAGACAGCGGAGAAATAGAGAAATTTTCAAACTAATTCATTTTAATTTATTATGTACTAGATCTTTTATAATGTTATCATGAGTAATGTTGTTAACATTAAATCATATTTAATGTTTTATTAAATTTAGAAGAAGTGTGTTTAGGATTTATTTCAAATCTTAGTTAAATCGTCATTTACTTTATAAATTTAATACTAAAACTAATTATTATCAAAATATAATGTCAAGAATGTCGTATATTCTATGACCAAGTAGGAGTGTGTGTGTATCTATTTTTTGTTCAACAATGTGTATGTAGGTATGCATGTGTATGCGCGAGCGTGTGTTGGAATTATAAACAATATTATTCAAATTTCACATTGAACTAAATTTATTTTACTCATGTAAATAATTAATTTATTTTAATTCAATTATTTCATATTAGAAAAAAAATACTTATATGTACAAAAAATGTTTATTTATTTGTAAAGTTGTACAAAACTGATTTGGATAACGAATATATAAACTAGAATAAATAATATCCTAATTTGATATATTTTTTATGGCATTGTCATTATCTAAATACACACACATTTCACTATATTAATGCTCAAGTATTTAAATTAATATATTAAAATAAGGTACATAATTTACTATTAAAAAGATGTTAGTATGTCCAAAATTTCAATACGAACTCAATGATGGAAGTCGTGCTAAAACGGAGCTTGTATGTGAGAGTTATACTATATGAATAATTAGGGGTTAATTTGTAATATAAAAACTTTAAGGTTTTACAGAAAATTTATCTTCTTCCTCCTTCAAACAAAACTCCTGCCTCTACCATATCTTCATCAAATTGTCAACGCTACTACATGCCCCATAGAGCTTCCGCTGCCCATTCTATCTTACTCTCATCAATTTGAATTTAACCTTGCCTCCTTGTCAATCTTGGTCACCGTCTCTAAAACCCTAATTTTGGGAATCGAGTTGCACCATCAGTTCACATAAATCGATACTAACTCCGATCGCCTGCGATTTCATATAAGTTAATAGAGTCCGAATACATACGGCAGTAGTCTAATAATCGACATTGATAATGGTCGACTTCCATGTTGATAGAGGATAAATGCACAGTTTGTGAATGAATTGTAATCAAATTCTTTTTTAATAAAAAATAATTGATTTTAAAAAAATTATTTAAAATTATTTTAAATAATTTAAATTTCTTTCAAAATAGTTTGAGTTTTTTTCTAGATACTCCCACTAATCTAATACAGTTTGAACCGTAAGTTTCACCTTTGAGAAATATTATTTATAACTCAATGGTGAAGTTGAAAATTTCATAATTATGATGCAATTTATTCTTATAGGGAGAACGAATTCCTATACATGTAAAGAGAGGCATATATGTATATTTCCCACTGTAGTAATCAGCCATGTATAATATCTTACCCATAACTGTTATTCAGAATATGACCCATTATGAGTGAGATATTATTTAGCTTTATTAATTGATCCCTTTTAATTAATTAAAACTCACATATATTTTGGCAAGCCTAATTTAAAAACAATTCTAAAAATTTCAACTGATAAAATTATATATAAATATATATTAGTTATTATTATTTAAATTATTTAGCCCACAATGATAATTAAATAACATATATAATAATTATATTTTATTATTAATTTTAGGCTCTCTAATAATAAAAATAATAATTAATTAATGAATAAAACCATTATATTAATTTCTCCATAATAATAATTTATAACCTTTATAAATTATTTCAATAAATTATTTTTTTGGGTAAAAACTATGAGTTGTCGTTGTGCGACTACCAACTATGAACTTAGTTCTCAATAATATTTAAACAATTTAAGTATTAAATCTTATACAAACTTTACTGAAGCACAATAATAGACATAAGTTCATTTGCTTATCGATTATCTAGGTGAAATCCAATTTTTTATTTTTTAAATAACCACCCTTAACAATGATATATTATACATGTTTTCTCTCCGTCATCACTATTTAGAGCTCGCTAATTAATCAAGCCTCTATCAATATCTATAGTTAATTACGTAGTCCAATTATAAAGTCTATAGTTTTGTTTGATAATAATGTTAATAAACCAACCTGCTTTGGCCAAAGGCTTTGACTTTAAGTTAACCCAATTACGGTGATACTAACATTCTATTTGAAGGGAGACAAATCCACTTTTGTGCAGTGTTTCCTTTCAAATGATTCGACTTAAACCCAATTATAGACTTAACACAACTGCGTTGTCGTGTGATTGGCTATGATCAAAATATAGTGGTAAAAACCCGTACTTTATAAATCGGAGGATCGTAAAAATATAATTAACTCATTTGAGGTCGCATAACTAACTTGGGGAATGACTACAAGGGACATTTTCCATCTTCAAATTTTTATCAGTTGATTTTGACCCTAAAAATCTTGTAATGTCTATAAATTTTGATAGAAGCTGAATTGGGGTATGAAATTACTTCCATTAGATTAGAATGATGATTTCTCTTTTCGTAGAAAGGTCATAGTAGAAAAATGGATTTTTCGTTTAGGAGATATAGCCACTTTATGTATGGGCTGTTGTTGGCCAGATTAGTGGGTAACTAGCTAAGCCTATACTCTTGCCTGCTAATCCATTTCGAGATTTGTGTCTAATACGGGATGATAGGACACATATAATCACTTTTCCCATTTCCCATAGCAAGTCTAAACCTCCATTAGTCTATTATCAATCAAAAAGCTCCTTATTTTCATACTTAAATTAGCCTAAATCATCATTATTGAGTAATTAACAAGGGGAAAATTTTAGATGTACTATTTTGCTACCTTTGTGTTCGTGTTTTAGTTGTTAATATTAGATTTGGACATAATGTTGGGTAATTTTTGTGCTAGATGAGTGGTTTTGTACTTCTCTCTTTCTATACTTGTAGATATGATGAAAGTAAGGTTTTTAATATGATTTTGATGTTAAAAATGTTTTCAAAACTAGATCTATCCAAAATAACATGTTTGGGCCAAATTTAAAAGGATAAAAATATATTTTAATTCACTTTACACCCTTTTCCTATCATGTTGTAATTTTGGTATGAATTAGATCTAGGAAATTATGTGTTTTTTAATCATGTTTAAATGAATGATATGTGTTACTTGAATGTTTGTTAATGATGCGTGTAATTGTTGTGATGATTTGATGTGGTTGTTAGTTATTTTAGTGTAGTTATAATGTAGTCGTCGCTTTGAGCAAAACTATGTCAAAATCGCTCAATACATGATGCAATTTAGAGATAGGGTTCTTGAGGAATATAAGAGCTCACAAAACGAGTCATAATAAGTTTGGATGTGGTTTGGGTAGTTAAAATCATTTCGTTGGTGGACTGTAAATCATGTTTCGCTAGTGGCCTAAAATTAAGTCAATGGTGAGGCACTCGGGAAGAAATTTAGGTTTTTAGAGGAGCTGCATGAGGATAGACAACTTTTTAGGTTGGAAGTGGAAGTTTGAGGAATAAGCTTTAAAACTAAGTGATTTTCATCTCGATACCAATATCATCAACTAAGTACTTTTTAGCTTGGAATCAACTATAGTTTGCCTAAGTAGAATAGAACCTGGATTTCATGGTAGAGAAAGTTGGAATGCAGGCAAGAAAAAGAAGGAAGTAGTGGCGGTATAAAGTACTTAGCTGAGTTGGATAAGTAATTCATGTCGGCACCGACATGAGCAATTCATGTCAGTACCGACACGAATGGAGCATAGCTAAATTTAGCCAAACTCCTAGGTGATATCGAGTGTACCTTGGGATCATGCTAATGGTGTTCGTTCATTCGTTAAACATTCGGTTCCGTTTTGGTGATATAAAAAAGATTGGTGATTAATGTTAAAGCAAAGGTGGAGTGCTTCAAAATGGTAGTTTAGGAACTTTGAGGTGATGAATGTATGGTTAGATGGAATGTCTAGGGAAGTTTCAATAAGGATGACTCAAAGGATGAGAGTCATGATAATCTAGAAGAGTTAGTTCAAGGACGAGAGCTTGTTGAGTAGAAAAAGGATGAATTCTACTATAAATGAATGGAAAATAATAAAATGATGACGCGTTCAGAGATGTGCACGAAGGGATCATTGAATATCGAAGGTTAATTAGGGGTACTCGTAGAGCTGGGATATATGGGACGCCCACTCAGATTATGTGGTTTCAAGTTCCTTACATGGATGGATTGCCTTGGACCTTAAGTGGATTGTCTAGTGCTTGACTGTATGGAGTAGTGGGATGCAAGCACCGAGAAATCAACATTTTCCACTGGTCTTTGGCTTATGTGGGTGCCGTTTGAACCATCTTATATCCAAAGCACATTGAGTTGCAGTGAGGATTGTTTGATGGATGCCATGTTTTTATGGTTTCTATACTTGTTATTTGTCAGTTTAGGGATGTCACATGAAGTAGTTATCCAGGAGACGGATACCTAGGCACCCGATAGTATAATAGGATGTTTGTGTACTTTATGATGATAGTAGAGTAGCATATTATCGTTGCTATGTGCTAGCTCTTTGGATGCAGAGACATGTCAGGTATGATTCATTACATCGTTATTCCTTACTATACGACTAGTATAGTATTTTGAGTTTGCTTATCGCTCACAACGCATTGTTGTCTAACTTGAAGTTTTATGTTTTGCTTCTTATTATCTCAGGTACTCTTAAATGAGTCAACTAGATAGCGGGTTTTGGTGATACCATGTGTTATGTAGAGGACGGGGAAGAGATGGTTCTTCCTTGTATTACATTTGGGTCTACTATTTAATATTCCACTGTGTGACAACGTAGGGCCAAGATAATGTTAGCTATTTTATCCAGAGACAGTTACCTTGAGTTTATTTTCTATTGTACAAACTCTACTGTTATTTTTAGTAACTCTATGAGCCTGTGCATTCTGATTTTATGTTTCAATTAGTTATTACTATCTCGTCTATTTTTATATCTATGATGATCATTATATTTTATTTCATGCACTGTGAATTGTTTGACAGGTTCTTTGATTGTTTTTGTTTACTTTTCAACCATAACAATCCCCATACATTGGTCAAGCATTGTAGAAGCACACTATATAGGTACATTGGCTGTCGAAGGTTTAGGACGGTCGTCAAAATTAGTATCAGAGCTTTGGTTACTTAGTTAAACTAAGTTGATGACGTGATCTAGTAGAGACAGGGTAAAAGTAATCACCCTAGATTAAATCGAGAGTGTGTATTTACACACATGCACACATAAGAGAGATCATACTTATTACATAATTTGTTTTTCAAACCTATGTAGTAGTATATGTATATGTTATATTAAGTCGCATTGCACAAATGAGTAGCACTAATGCAGTATTCATAATGAGAGGCTAATCATTCTTATTAAAAATTAAGAATGACTTGGCATACAAGGAACATTGTGAGAAATTCCATCTCATGTGTCGATGAGGAAGGAACGGGCTCAAGAGTTGCTAACCCTAACTTGCAGGCAATGTTCAATACAATAATGGTAAACATGCTGCAAAATGCCTAAGCGGCTGCTTCGAATGTTGGTGTTGGTGGTGGTGCTCAAGCGTAGATGCATAGGACCCATTTCACAAAGCTAAACAGGGATTATGCTAGTCTGGGTCGCAAACCATTCCAAAGTAATGAATCGGCTATGGAAGTCCAAGACTAGTTGCATACCTACGAGACAATATTTGATGACTCGGAGTTAGATGATACCATGAAGAGAAGGTTGGCTTCTCGACAGCTTCAAGGGTGGGCTATGAACAGGTGGAATATTGTTAAGATAGGTACTCCTGAGGATCACTTTACTTAGGACCAGTTCAAAACTAGGTTTGAGGAGAAGTTTACACCGACTTCCCAAAAGTCGGTGTTGTTTAGAAAATTTGCAGAGTTGAAGCGGGGGATGTGTCTGTCTTCAACTATGTAGCGGAGTTTGATGCTTTATAAAAGTATGCGATGTCTTTCATCAATAATTCGCTGAAGAAAAATTAAAAGCTTATTACAGGGTTGAATGATTAGTTAAGGAGAAGTTTGTGGAGCATATTGATGAGTCATTTAAGAAGGTAGTTAAGAAAGCCCTCTAGCTTGATAGTTTATACCCTAAACCCAAGTCCGCTACTATTGTTTACACTGAGGGGTCGAAGCCGCGAGCAGGGGAGGGTGGTAAAGGTAGTGGAACAACAAAAAAATGAAGCGGTTTCATAAGGATGGCTAGGAAAAGGTTAAGTGCAATCCTACCTGCTATAATGGTGGTAAGAAAGGCCACTTGAAGAGGGACTACAAAGCAAGAAAGAAGTACTATAGTTACAACTAGCTTAGACATGTACAGAGGTATTGTCTTGAACCCATGAAGTAGAGGCTGACAGTGAATGTATCTTCTTTAGATATTGTCCTGACTTCATTGAGTGCTTCCTCGATGAAGGAGAATAGGAAATGTATCATTATTCAAAACAAGCTTTCTATTTACGATGCTCCAATATAATTTTTTTGGCTTTATATTCCTTCATATATAGTGACATGGTAGATAGACTGGGATTGAAACCCAAAATAGTTAACTGACCTATAGTAGCGTTGAATTCTTTTTGAGGCCCCACTAGTCTTTATATGGTTTGTCTTAGTTTGGTCTTTTTGATTCATGGATGCTCATTTGTTTTTGTTTTATTTTGAGTTTTTTTGGGTTTGGTATTATCTTTGAGATAGACTGGCTGAGGAAGTATGTGGTAGTGTTGGATTGCGAGAAGTTGGTGAAAATTAGGGCTGACAAGAGGTAGAAGGTATAAATTAGCAGCCTACTTAAGGATGAGGCAATATTTAGCATTCTATATTCAATAGAGGTCCCACATGACGAGTTGTCATCTATGCCTATTGTTAGAGAGTATTTGAGTATATTCCAAGAGGTGACCGGATTAATGCAACACCACAAGGTTGAGTTTTGCATAGACTTTGTGAATTTTTGCTAGACTGGTAGTTATACCTTTGATGCATACGTTACTTAGAGAGCAGATGGAGTTAGAAGTGCAAGTGAATGACCTTTTAAGGTGAGGGTTCATTCGTAGGATTATATTTGATTAGGATGCAGCTGTAATATTCGCCACTAAGGCGATGGCTCTTTGAGGTTGTGTATTGATTACTGTGAGCCAAATAAAGTAACGAGGAAGAACAAATACCCCCTCTCGCATATTGATGACTTGTTTAATCATCTCCACGATGCAAAAGTGTTCTCTTGGTTAGATCTTACAATAGGATTTCATCATCTAATGGTAGCGAAGGAGAGTGTGCTAATCATAGCGTTTCATATGCCATTTGGATTCTTTGAGTGGTTGATTGTGTCATTCAGGCTAACCTAGGGGTCAACTAAATATATTTTTGCTTGTACTCGTGGATGATATCCTTGTCTATTCTAGGCATAGGAAGAACACATGACACATTTGATGGTTGTGCTTAAAAGTGTTGAGGGAGCACATATTGTAATCAAAGTTTTTAAATTGTCACTTCTAGATGAGGGAAGTGAGATTCTTAGGCCATGTTGTCTTTAAGCAGGGTAATGCGATAAATCTTGTCAAGATGGTAGTAGTTCAAGACTAGAACTAATCCAACAATGCCACTGATATGAGAAGTTTTCTTGGACAATTGGGATATTATAGATATTTTGTCATGAACTTCTCCAAGATAACAGCACCGTAGAGCAATTTGACAAAAAAGAATCAAACAATTGTTTGGGATGCGAAGTATGAGCATGCATTCATGAGTTTTAAGAGGAGGTTGACGAGTGCACCGGTGTTGACCATTCTGAGAAAAAATGAGGAGATAACAATTTACAGCGATGCTTGTGGTTCGGTTTGGATGCAGTACTGATGCAAGGAGGTAATGTTGCGCTTAGGCTGGTCAGTAGCTGACACTGCATGAGAGGAAGTACTTGGCCCTCGATTTAGAGCTGGTAGCAATGGTATTTTCTCTAAAGATATGGAGACATTATATACTTGGAGAAAGGTTTAAGTTTTTCATGGACCATAAATCATTGAAACGCCTTTTCACCCAAAAAGATGTCGACCTTCATCATCAGCGATGGTTAGAGTTTTTAGCCTTTTACAACTTTAGCATTTCTTATATGCCTAGTAAAGGAAATGCAGTTATCGACGCTTTGAGTAAAAGACATGTTGATTTGGTAGCAATGCTCCTAGATTGGAAGTAGTTAGAGTATGTTGCTGGTTATGACTTCAGACCTCGTTATGAGTTAGAGCCGGATATGTTGGCAAGTTTGACCATCAAACCAACTTTAATCAAGATGATTGGTGCTAGTTAGAAGCAAGACACTAGATTAGTAGATATCATAGCAAAAGTAGAAGGATTAGAGTCAGATAAGAAGAAGCAGTATGGACTAAACTGAGATCGTTGGCTCCATAAGGATGGAAGGTTGTTTGTTTCCAATGTTGATGGATTACGAGATGAGATATAACGAGAGTGTTATCATTCTATATTAACCATACATCCCAGTAGTAATAAGATGTACCATGATATGAAGCACATGTACTACTGGGAGGTTATGAAGAATGATGTCCAAACATTCATCCCGAAGTGTGAGAATCGTCGGTTGGTAAAGGCAAAGCCTAAGAAATCAATGAGATGACGCAACCACTTGAAGTTCCTAAGTGGAAATGTAAACAAGTAACGACGGAATTCATCAGTGGATTTTCGAGGACCAAAGGAGGGTATGATAGTATTGGGTTATTATCGATAGATTAAAGAAGGGTGCTCGATTCATACTCATTAATTATAATGAAATGGCATCAAAATTGGGCAAGTTTTGTGTGAAATAGACGGTACGATTTCATGATGTGCCAAAGAGCATTATGAGTAACTGAAACCCTTTATTTATTAGTAGGTTTAGAAGAGCTTGCAAGATATGTTGGGGATTGAGTTGTTTCTCAGTGCAGCTAATCACCCACAAATAGATGAGCAGACCGAAAAGGTGAATCGTGTATTAGAGGATCTTTTACAAGCTTACATACTCAATTTCGATGGATCAGGGGATGTTCATTTGCATTTGGTGGCGCACACAAAAATAGTTATCAGTTTATTATTGGTATGGTACTATTTGAAGCATTATATAACTGACTGTGCAACGCTCCTTCGTGTTGGTAGGAAGCAAGTGAGAAGATGATACTTGAGCCAGACATGATAAGGCATACTTTGTAGAAGATTGAAGTCATTCGATAATGAATAAAGGCCGCATAAGATAGGTAGAAGAGTTAAGCTTATAAGTAAGGTAGAGATTTTGAGTTCACTGTTAGCGATATACTGTTTGGGATAATTTCTCCATTGAAGAATGTTGTTCGATCAGGTAGAAAGAGGAAGTTGGCACTAAGTTTTGTAGGTACTTTCCGATACTAAAGAGGGTTGGGAACCTAGCATATAAGGTCGATTGACCTATGAAAATGGTAGGCATACACAATGTATTCCCCGTCTCTCACATACGAAAGTTCGTGTAGACTCGAGCGTGATGATTGCCCCAGATCAAGGTGGTGATATCGACGTTGAACTAGAAGCTCTACACCTCTGTCAGACGTGATATGAAACAACTTCGGAGGAATACGGTGAAGTTAGTGAAGGTTCAATAGGGTGAAAGCGAAGGCAATTGCATGTGGAAAATCAAAGAGAGTATAAGGGCTATATATCCATCACTCTTTAGGTGGCTAGGCCTACTGTTTATCATATTTACACATAATTTTGATATCGTATAGGATAGTTTAGTATCTCGCATGTTATGATAGGTGCATTTACATTATTAATCGCATGGCTTCCTGTTTGATATGTTTGATGGTTGCTTATGATTATTTGGTATACGGGATAACCATGGTTGGCTATCATTTGATTTTTTGGGAATTTCGAGTGCAAAATTACTAAAGGAAGGAAGAGCGTAACAACCCACATTTCATATGTCGAAGAATCGTAAAATATTATTATTTAATTCATTTGAGGTTGTATGACACCATAACTTTTAGAATGACCGCTAGGGACATTCTTTATCCTTGGAATTTCTGTCGGATGGTTTTGACCCTAAAAATATTGTAAAGCCTACAACCGTCGATAGGAGAAAAATTAGCATCTAAAACCACTTCCATTAATTGGGATGATGGTTTCTCTTTACGTAGAGTGGTCATAATAGGAAAACTGACTTACTGTTCAGGAGATATGGTTGTTTTAATTTAGGAAACTGCTAGTCAGATGAGTGGGTAAATTAGCCAAGTCCGTACATAAGCCCACTGATCTAATCACTTCCTCCTTTTCCCAAAGCAAGCCTAAACCTCAATTAATCCATTTTCTATCAAGAAGCTCCATTTTCATACTGAAATTATCCTAAATCATCATTGTGGAGTAATTAGCAAGGGGGAAATCTTAGATCTACTATTTTTCTTCCATAAGATTCATGATTTGGTTGTTTATTCCAAAACTGGAGATAAATTTGGGTAATATGGGTACTACGAGAGTGGTTTTTTCACGTCTTACTATTCTATACTTTTTGATATTATTAAAATAAGGTTTTTAATATGATTTTGATGCAAAAAATGTTTGTGAACCAAGATCTAATTCTATCAACAAGTTTAAGCAAAATTTAAAAAGGTATAAAAATGTATCTTAATTCATTTTACACCCTTTTCCTATTATATTGTCATTTTGGTATAAAATTACATCTAGGAAATTTTGGGTTTGCAAATCATGTTTGAATAATTGATATGTGTTACTTGAATGTTTAGTGATGATTGTGTGTAACTGTTGTGATGGTTTATTGTGTCTGTTAATTATTTTAGTGTAGTTAGGATGTGGCCATTGTTTTGGGGAAAACAATGACAATTCACTCAAAACATGATGCAACTTGGAGATTGAAGTAGAATATCCTACAAAACAAGTCACAAGAAAATGTATTTTGGGTAGCTAAAATCATGTCGCTGGCGAACTGCAAATCATGTCGTTGGTGGATTAAATTAGGTAGGTAGCGAGGCCGTTAGAAAGAACTTCGGGTTTTTGGGCTAGCTGCTTTGGGACAGACATGTTTTAATGGTAGAAGTGGAAGTTGGAGACTTGGCTTCAAAATTTAAGAGGAAAACGACTCGATATCGAGTTCTTTCCATCTTGGTACCAACTTCAGTTTGCTTAAGGAGAGTGGAACCGAGACTTCAGGGTATGGAAAGTAGAACTCTGGGCAAGCTAAAAAAGGACGTAGTCAGGGTATGAATTATTTAACCATGTCTAATTAATTCATATTGGGACCCATATGCATAATTTATGTCGGTACCGATATGAATGCAGGATGGCCAAACTCCTGGGGGATGATGAGGGTGTCTTAGGGATCGTGCTAAAGGTGTTCATTTATTCATTAAACAAATTGTTTCAATGTAGTGGCATAATGAATAGTAGTGATTAATGATAAAGCAAAGGTGGAACGCTTCAATGTGATGGTTTTGGGACTTTGATGTGTCAATCCTATGGCTTAAGTGGAATGTTTAGAGAAGTTGCAATAAGGTTGACTCGAAGGATGAGAGTCATGAAGATCCAGAAGGGTGAGTTAAATGATAAGAGCTCATTAGTAGAACAAAGGAGGTGTTCTTTTATAGATAAATGGAAAATGATAGAATGATAATGGGTTTGGAGACATGTGCGAAAGGATCATTAACACTTGAAGGTTTCCAAAGGGCACTCGTACAACAAGGGTACATGGGGATACTCACCCAGATTATGTGGATTCTAGTCCCTTAAGTAGATGGATTGCCCTGGACCTTACATGGATGGTCTAATCCTCGACTATATCTTGTGGTGGGATGCAAGTACCGAGAAACCATGATTTTTCCAATGGTCATTGGCTCATGTGGGTTCCATTTGAGCCATCTTATATCCAAAGCATATTGAGTGATGGTGAGAATTGTTTGATGGATTCTATGTTTGCTATAATTGCTATACTTATTGTTTATCACTTTAGGGATGTCACGTGATGTATTTATCCTAGAGATTCATGCCTACAGACACCCTGTAACAACTCACATCTTAATGGGCCCATATTTCGACTAAATTGAAACCCCGGTGTATAGGGGTAAGTATCGTTGGTATTGGTAACCTATAATAAACATAAGTATATCAGAGAGCGAACCTACAATAGGATAGTAAAAGATAATGAAACATATATAACAACTGAGGCTACTATCTTGGAACCAATATTATTCGTTGGATAACTAGTTGCCTTGTCGTTACTGAACATGAATTAGAAGACCTCTCGATCTACCATTCTCACCTTACACCAATAGCCTATCCCTCTAAATCTGTCATGTGGGTTGTAATGATAAGGGGGTCAGAACAATGTTCTAGTGCATAACATTCCGTAATCTATCATCAATTATTTAATTAGTTAGTTAATTAATTTAGCCCTAAATGGAATTTGTGCAAAATATGGAATTTGATCATGAGACGCATACCATTGCATTCATGGCGATATTCTGAGCAACATTCGTATTTAGAGTTTGGCGACCGGAGTATAAACGAAGAAGTTACGAATGAAAAACGAATTCGAAATGAAAATAATTCGAATAAGAAATTAACGTTTATTAATTAATCGCCTAGGCCCACTGGCCGACCTGTATTAGGGACTGGTCGACCATTAGCGGTCGATCGGTGCTCCATGGGCGGTTGACTGGTCGCCTTCAAGCGGCTAGGGTTAGCCTAGGCCCAACAGCCCGGATTTAATATATTTTGATATAATTGTTTAGGTTGATTCTTAGACCTATAAATTCAGGCCTAGCCCTCCCTTCCCTTCTTATATTTTCCTACAGGCAGTAGAAAAGCTCTACCATTTCCTATTCTCCACTTTCGTTTTAAATTATCAAAATAAGATATTTATGTCTATATTCATACAAATTGGAGAAGAATGGAAATCTAAAAAAATGAGAAGAGAAGAGAGTCAACTATATGCGTATTTAAGGTAATTTATATATATTTTTATATTTGTATCTATTTTCTCTCCCAATCCGAAGTCTCTTCTCAGATACGTAATTCTAATATATGTTATGCACTTTTTATACATATTTCTTAGATTAAAAAGGACTTGGAGATAATTTAAGGTTCTACTTTTGATCTGGAGATTTGGATCTCTTTTAAAAGGTGAGTGGGAAATTTTATATAATGTTTATGATTTTAAATCTACTTCGTTGGCATACGATTGATTTTTATGCTTAAAATAATTTTATTTGTGAATTGTAGGCTTAAATTAGTGCAGAAAACTATTGTCTACATATTCTTATTTTAGATCTAATTTGGAATATGTTTACACCTAGATCTGGAAATCAATCCCAAAGATTTTAGAATTTGAACGATGTATATTTTATTTCTAGATCTGTACCTGGGTGTAAAATAGGATTTTTGGATTATTTCCCAAATTTGTGCTAGGTTGTATTTCCATAGTTTGGTTTATGGGAAGAACATCTTTTTTATGTTCATAAGTTTGTTTATTTTTTCCACTTTTGATTCAAAAGGGAAACGTTTGATTTAAAAAGGTATAAAACAAAAAGGGAAGAGTGTGTAAAGTATAGATTTATTCTCTGTAGTTTACACTATATATTCCAAATAAAAAGAAATTATCCACTTCTTGTAATTTCAAATGTAGTAAATCTTTCCTTTGGTTTTAATACCAATTTATGGAAATTATAGAGGAAAATCTTACTAAGGAATTTAATTCTAGCAAATTAAGTATGGAAAACATATTCTAGTTACATATTTATGACTAGAATATACTTGAAAAATAAAAATAGTTCATACGTATTTATTGTGTAATAATGAAGAACACGTTTGTTCGTGCATTATCTATGCATAACGTTCATTGGTTATTATTATATTTGGAAGTAAATAGGTAGAATTTGAAAATGTAGTAATTCCTATTAATGAGCAATAAATTAGGAATTAACAATCATTAATAGGAATAAAGGATTATAACCGTAATTAGTGGACAATTAATGGAAAATAAGGGATAGGATTAGATTAGGCGTCATAATTGTTTAGTTAAAGATTGTAACTTCAAGTAGTGTGCAACTAATGGAAATGAATTTAGAAGTTACAATTAATAAGGAAAAGTGGATAAAAAGCGACTAGTAAAATTGGAATAGATATAAAAAGGTTACTAATTTTGAATTAGTTATCATATACATAAATGTCTTAGGAAATGTTCGTTAGGATTTTATGGACAAGTTGACATTTATGAGCATAAAAAGGGGATTTATGGGTAGATAAGTATTTAAGATAAATTTTATTGGCTTAAATAAAAAGGGAATTAGTAAACTAAGTCCAATGTCTACCTAAGATAAAATAAGTAAAGACTTAAGATGGATAATTGGACATAGTAGGTTAGTGATGCGAGGTCAGTAGAGTCACTTGACGGAAGACTGCTCTTCACTTTGTGGCTACCAGTAATCTGTTGCACTTACTACCGATGTGATATATCACTAATTCTAGGACCCATGACGATGTGAGAAATTGGGCCTGCTTTCTTAATTGAAAAGTATTAAATGGTCCAAATTTGGAATTAGGAGCGGTGATGGATATCTCCAAAGGGGTTCGCTTCTGGTTTGAGGTATTAAGTGGTTGTAGGGGCCGCCTCTCTTCTAAAGGAAGTATTATGTAATCTAGTGAGCTTCCAAATAAATAAGGATGTCTCTTAAAGGGTTTTCTTCAGTGTTCAGGTGGCTATTTTAGGGCCCTCCTCCCTACCAAAATAAGTAACCTAATGAGATTTCAAATTTATAATTAAAAGTGATAGTGGATATCTCGAGAAGGGTTCGCTTTGAGTTTGAGGTATTAAGTGACTGATATAAGAGTTCGCCTCTCTCCTAAAAAGAAGTATTAATTAACCTAGTGAGATTTCAAGTGATGTCAGTTAGATAGTACCAATGACGAGTCCTCCTTGGGGTTAGGTATTAAATAACAAACGCCTAGCTATAGATGGATGTTAAATGATTAAGGGTATACTTGGTTCTTATCAATGAGGTATTAAGTTGCTTGGGTATAGTCTCTTACATTCCTAAGGCTGTAATAACGATAGTACCAGTGTGAAGTCCGCTTGTGGATAGGTATTAAGCGCTGTAGGAGTTGACTAGAATATAGATATTAAATGGTTAGAAGTCCTCCTAGTCCTTTGTAAGTGGTTTGGGTATTGTCTCTTACATAGCTATGATTTTATTGGTGATAGACATGGTAATAGTTGGATATTAAATATTGAAAGCCTTAAATAGTGGTTAGAGGTCTTTGTTGCTAGGACCCATTGACCATTGACAATATTATTAGAAAACCACCTCGGGAATAGGTCTTAAATGATGGGGTCTACCTTGATTGAGGTTTTAATGGCAGTCCGCCTATTTCTCTTGTAAAAGTATTTTGTGATGACCATAAAAGTCCGCTTCATATTTAGAAGTATTAAGTGGCAAATGGGTTTGGATGTATTGGGTGGTTGATAAGGCTTTGTCAGCATTTTGTACCTTGGGAAGGGGTAAGTAATTAATCATGTGTGCAATGTATGGTTAGATTAGAATTGCTAGCCTTAATAGACACAACAATTAATTGGAAACCAATTGGTGTACATATATGTTATAGACAACATATAGATTTTTCAATCATCAAAACATTGTTCTGACCCCCTCCTCATTACAATCCATAGGATAGATTTAGAGGAACATGTCACAAGAGACAGATGTGCTTGGTTGTTGGAGAATTCTTCTTTTCTCTCATGCTCGATGATGTGACAATCTTTTATCCAAGGAATACTATAAATTCCAAGGTAGTAGTCATAGTTAGTATTCTTATCCTATTACTGTTTCCGCAATGAGTTTATATTTATATCAATCTATGATAATACTCATGCTTGTTTGCAGGTACCAATCCAATGATCTGTGCTTTGATAGAATTGGGTTTCAATTTTCAACGACATTTAGGCATATTAAGGTATGGGTTGTCACATGGTGACTGGTAAATTATATACTTCATCCATAACACTGATTATGCCTATTGATTTCTATTTAAGTGTTATGTCTATTATTCATGGAAATATTTATTTAATTCCACTTGTTCGTATGATATATTCAACCTTCTCTGAGGTATAACTATATGTATAGGCATGTGTGTGTATAAGTGTTGTACTACCTCAAAGTAGATTCCGGCCACTTAGTACTTTTTAAATAGGGAGGAGGCTGATCCAACGACCATTTTATACCTCAATTCCAAAGCTAGCCCTCCATAACATAATCGATAGCTTTGTTGGACCTAACTACGATGGCCTATGACTCCCAGATAAGAATTTATAATGTAATTAGCAGTATTCTAACATTTCTTAAGGACTTATATAAGGGTTAATTAACCCACCTTCGACAAATAAATAATTATTAAAACTTTAAGGTCCTTTACATATCCTATATGGATTCTACACTAATAGGAAGTGAAATCTGTCAGGGCAAATTCTAAGTGTTTGTTAACGACTACTCAGTACCGTAGGTAATCAAACCCTATATGCCAACTCTACTTCTAAATACCAGTATATCAACAAAATTAACATAGCCCGTCGACCCCTACAACCGAAATCTCTTTTAGAATTACTGTAACGACCCATATTTTACATATCGGAGGATCGTAAAATAATTTTATTGATTCATTTTTGGTTGTACGATTCTAATATTTTAGGATATGGTTTTAAGGGTTGTTTTACACATCTATGATTTTTCTTCAATTTCTATGTGACCATTTTTCCCCAAGAGACCTTATTGTGGCTATAACTCTTGATAAATGCCAAATTAGATGCTCTAACCTGTTTCATTACTTCGAAATGGTGGTTTTCCATTCCATAGAGTAGTCATGTAAGAAAATCAGATAAGTGGTTAGGAAGTTGTAGCAGTTTTATGTTTTAAAATCTGTTGGCTAGAACTAGAATGGGATTAATGGACCAAATTAGGAAGCCCATTAGTCTAATAAGGTTTGGCTACAAATATGAGGTGAGAGAGACCATTAGAAAGTTTATATCTCATTTCAAATCAGCCTCAAACCCTAACTCCTCCATAATTCTCCATTCATCTCATTGGATTTCATCTCAAATCATCTTTAATTGCAAATTGGAGGCTAGATCTTCAACGAAAAGCTTTGTCTCGTCATTTTTGTTGCATCTTTATCCGATTCTCATTGTTTTGGATCAAATCTTCATCATATTTCATAGGTTTGGTAGATTGGTGAGTGGTTATGATCTCTCACCAATTCTTAGTCTATGATGGATTATATGTTGTAGTTAGGGTTTTGAGGTTAGAATTATCAAATTAACTTGATTAGACTTAGGTAATTTTAGATTTAGAAACCCTAGATTAACCTAATTAATCATGCAATTCGGATTAGATCATTGGCTAATGTCATTTGTGTGTATTTGGCTATGAAATTCTATGTGTTAGATTAGATCTGTGCTAGAATTGTGATGGTAGATTGAATTGGATGATTTGTATGTTTATATTGGATGTAATTGGATGATTTGCTATGTTTGATTCGCTGTTATGTTTTAATTGCTTATTATGCTTGATTCATTTGCTACTGCTGTGTATTTTTTAAGACTTAGATTAGTGATCGAAGGATATCGAGAGCAAAGTTCTTCGGATTTGTACGAAATCTAGAGGATAGGCTCTAGAGCATGTTAGGAGGAAGTCCTATGAATTGCACTATAGTTGGAGCTAAGCCTTTGGACTGGCACCGATCTGATTGGATCGCATCAGTATCGATCCTAATTTTGAGCTCCGATTATGGTGAGGGTCATAGGGGAATAGAGCTTGGGTTCTAGAGTGGCTCTATGAAGTTGGATCGGAGGATAGGCCAAGTATTAAAGATGGGATGAATCATCTTCATTGAACCGGCTAGGGTGCATAGAAGAGAAGACCTGAAGGTTAAGAGGTATGGATAAGGTTCTATGGCACCTAGAGGGAGTCCACTAGAGGTTCGAAGGAAAATAAAGTCCAAAATGGTTAAGTATTTGGATCGGGACCGATCTGATTGGATCAGATCGGTACCGATCCAAATTATTGGCTCTATTGGATGTGAGATACGAGGTGGAGACTCCAAGGTTGTAATAGGTCATATTGGAAGTTGCAGCTCATTGATTGCTTCTACGGTTTGGAAGTTATAGCATAATGAAGTTTTGACACTTCGTTCAGGGGCTTAGATAAGGAGTAGAATCGAAGGAGTTGATAGACGACTTGGGATGGAACGAGCCTGTGCTATAATGGACTGGGTTGAGTGGCAGGACTCATGCCCAAAAATGGATTGGAGTTGTGAATGCTTTAAAGATTTGAGGGTATCAAGGAATCGTTGATTGCTCAGAGTGTTCTGGTTGTGTTCAAGCAGAGGTACTATATGCGGGGGCACCCGAGGGATGGTAGCACTAGTCGTGTATCCCGGACCGCTCCGAGAGGGTCTGGTTTCAAATGGTACGGATGTAACGATCTCGGTATTTGAGTCAAAATTTAAATTGATAATTAATATATATTTTGGGTTTAATTGTGGATTAATTTGAATTTTTCAAATTCAATAAACCCGTTTGTTTGTTTACTTATATGTATGTATGTATGTATGTATGTATGTATGTATGTGTGTGTGTATGTATGTATGTATGTATGTATGTATGTATATTGAATAGAATTTTGGGTTGAAATTCAAAGATAATATCTTATGACTAATATTTGGATTTGAAAGTTCTATAATTAAAAACTAATAGAAATTTGTTTCCTAATATACATAAGTTATATATATATATATATCTTAATTGTAAATTTAAATTTTGATTTGGAAATTCAATAATAAATATGTTGAGAATAAATTGGATTTAACTCTATATTTAAAATTAATAAAAGTTTGTTATCTAATCATAATATATGTCTATTTAGAAGTTATATAAAAGTTTTAAACTTACATATATGTATATATATCTTTTGGAAATAAAAATGATTTATATAAATATATTTTATCTTAAAATTTAAAATTCAAATGAGATTAATAAAAAGGTTTAAAAACATATTACATAATTTATAATAACACAAGGGTTGAAACACAATTTTTAAATTTATTTAAATTGAGGGTTTAAACACAAATTTCTTTCATGTTAACAAATGTAAGATGGAGATTACACGCATTAATATGTGTAAATATTTTATAAAACAATTTAACATTTGTAAATACTTTAACAAGATATTAATACAAGTGCAAGATAATAATAAAGGATTTTAACATGTGTAGCTTATGCATGCCTTAAGAAATACAAATGGCAAACTATTTTCTTTTCATTATTTTAAAAATAAAAATAGGAAATCAAAGTTATAGATATCAATATGCTCCTACTTTCCTCACTTTCTTTTGTACGATCCAAAACTAAAAACTTGAGAATACAAAGATGCAAACCAAAAGGCTGTGAAACAAATTCCCAAATCTAAAACAGAATTGAAAAAAAAACTGAGCAAAGCATTTAAACAGTCAATTATTATCTCAACCTAAGGCAAATGAAAATGGATTCAAGTTTCAACATGAATCAAGTTCAAGTTTAAAATAGAAAATCAAAACGAAGTGATAGATCAACAATCCAGAGCTTCAGATTTAAATTCAAGACCTGGAAGCGAAATTTGAAAACCAGGAATAAAAGAATCAAAAGCAAATCAAATAAGCACGCTTAAGTTCAAAATGGGATTCCATATCAAAGATTAAAACAAAATTCGAGTTTCCAAAAGAACAAAGCTTCCAGTTATCAAAATTCAAAACCAAATTTCTAATTCTCTACTTTTCTCTGTTCCTCTCTGTCAAACCACTAGGTGAGCAAATTTTTTTAGATCCTAAACCTGTTTATCTTGATGATATCTTAAAGTATGATATGAAGTGTGTTTGAATGATGGTGTGTATTTGCTTGCATGTTATATATGTACAAATGTCTGAGTATATATGTATGTATATAAGAAATAAGGCCCTGTTCTTGGTTGCAGACTTTAGAAAAAAAATCAAGTTCAAAAAAATTCCAATCCTCTTCCTTTAATTTATTTTAACCTATGATGTTAAAAGAAATTTGTTCGTGTTGATATAATACAAATTTTAAAAATAAAAACAAGTGAAATTGTTAAGTAATTATTCTGGAAATTAGAATTACAGTAAATATATTCAAACAGGAAGAAAATCAATGCTTACGAATTCAAGTTTGGATTTCATAATATGATTTGTAGTAGAAAATGATGAATTTCGATAATAAATTCATAAATTTTAAGCTTGGGAACATTGAGATAATTCAACTTGAACAGAATACAATACCGTCAATTTTCGACGAACGATGAGGTTTGGCGAGTCGTGCCTGACACCGAAGGAAGAGGGAAGATTGTCGAGCATTGGTAAAAAAGTGATGGAATTTTTAGAGGGTCGAGGCGGCCGATCATCAATAAGTTAGGGTTTAAGAACCATTTTGGTCAACGAGAGATTCATGACTGGTTCATCAATGTCGGAGCATCGGACAGGACCGGTATAGGTTGAATCAAAGTATCGTTGTGTGGCGAAGCTTTGGACTAGGTGGCGTGAGTTCATATCATCGGAGGTGAAGAGGCGAGCCAATTTATTGATCAAGCAGATTTCCAGGTGGTGATCGGGGACCTCGTTTCTGATTCTCAGTCGAAATCGATGATCTGAGTGGTCGTAGCTTTTGTTATGGCCATCGACGACTTGCTTGAAGTTGCTGCATCATGCGGAGCTCAGGCAATGGCGCGTACACGTGGACGGTGTACTTCTATGCATTAGGAATAGTTGAGGTTTGAGGAAGATGATGAGAACTCGGGTTCGAGTTTGAGAAATTCATGAATTGGCTTGGGAAAATGTAGAAGGTGAATTACTCGAGTTTCGTCTCGAGAAAATTTGGCTTTGGCTCGAGTAATTCAGCTTTGGGCTCGGTTTCATCGTTTCAGATTTTAAAGTACAACAGTTTTTAGAGTTACAGAATAAATTTTTATTTAAGCATAGTTTTAAAGTTTATTTAAAATAAATAAGTTTCCAAAGAAAAATGAACCAAGTTTTAAATCAAAATTTTAAACAAGTTTTAAACCAAGTTTTAAGAAATATAAACTAAGTTCCCAAAAGTAAAGTATTAAGCAAGCTTCCAAGGATTGAATTTTTAAGTTAAATTGTTTTTAACTTGTTTGGTTTATATAATTTTGTATTACTTCAATTATCAAATATAATTAAATGAAAGATTAATTACTTAATGTATTAAAGGATGGTTAATTAAATGGATAATTTATCAACGTGATTAATTAAACAAGGTGATTTACTTAATCATTTAATAATTAGGGGTTAATCACTTTGTGTGATTAATTAAGGTGATTTATTAATGGATAATTATTGAATTTAATTAAAGTGATTAACTAATCAAAGGGTAATTAATTTGGGTAATTAATTAAAAGAAAAAAAGGATTATCTTTAATTTTATTAAGTAATTAATGATTTGTTAATATAAGCAATTAAGGGATAATTAATTAAGAATAATTATTTAATGAATAAAGATTGATTAATTTATAATTAAAGGTGAATTAATTAATGACTAAAAGTTAAATAATTAGGGATTAAAAGATAATTACTTAATTAAGGGATAATTAATTATTTAATTAACTTAAGGTTAATTAATGAAGGTGATTAAGGAATGATAATTAATTAAGGGCTAACTTGTTAATGTAATTTATTTACCTGTGATGAATATAATTTATTTATCTGTGATAAATTCATATTATTTATCTATGAATCTGTGAATGAAGATAAGCATCATAAGATTATACCGCTTATCGATATTAATGCGCTTGAATCTGTGATGATTGATGATGTTGCACTATTGTGTAAAACCTTTGGACTACACCTTACACACACAAATATGGATTGCACGAGGAAATTGGTTAAGTCGTAGATTTTTGAAATGGTTTTAAAGATTGAATTTTGAATCCAAAATAGTTTTCGAAATAGAATTAGGTTAATATGAAAAGCTTTTGAAAAGGGATTTTTAAGATGAAAGTTATTTTGAATAACTTGATAATATGATTTGAATTTGAATTCAAGATTTGAATTGAATTCTATGTTTGGAAATTATGGTTTAAAAAGGTTATACAAGTTATAAATGTGTTTATATGGATTTTAAACCATTTTAAAAATATTATTTTGGAAATTTGAATTTAACCTAAGTTTTATACTTGAAGGGCTTTAACTTGTGCAAATGTAATCGGATTTTTCCAAAACGAAAACTATTTGTTTTCAAATAATAATAGCTTTCGGATAAAGAAAGGATTTCCAATTTGTGTTGAAAGATTTCAAGTTTGAAATGGAACTGAAATAGTTTTAAAGCTATGAATGAATCTTTGTGAAAGATGGTTGAACCTTGTTTTGAAATTGAATAGGATTTTAAATGGTGTATCTTTTATATAAAAGATTTGAAATGGGAATTGTTTTGAAAGTTATGAATGAATCTTTGGAAATAGTTTTGAAAACTATGAACTGAGTCTTTGATTTAATGATTGGATGAGTTAATCCAATTTGAAAAGGAAATTGTTTTGAAAACCCTGAATGAATCTTTGTGGAAGATTGGTGAGCTTTATGAAGTGAATCTTTTTGTTTAAAAGATTTGAAAATGGTAGTTTGTTTAAACCATTTGAAAGAAAAGTTTTGGGTAATAAGTTATGACTTAACTGAGATCCAATATCCATATGCTTTTTAAATAATGCGCTCATTATTCGGTTTAGCCGGGAAAGGACTTTGTGTCATATAACCCATTTCGAATAATGATACGACGTTATGGATAACATTTGAAGATCGGTGGTGAAGACCGAGTATTTTCGAGAACGAAAGGATTACCCGTCGAATGACTCTGCACCGACTGGTCCCCGGTATAGAGATCTCATATGTGATGGGGAGTCCGATCGGGATTGTGAATACCCGGATTGTAAGGGCTTCTTTGTGAACTACCTTCGGTTCTGTTCGAATCCGAAACAGACTTGTATGGATGTGTGTCCGGCATTACACTTTGAGATGTAAAGCTGGTTTCTATCAAATACATTTCTGTTTGGTGGCGGAGATTTATTCTCTTAGCTTAACACCCTTCTCTGAGACGTATGAGCTCAGAGGTTATGTACTTGATGGTTAGTAGTGATACATTTCCAATTTGGTATTGTGGCATACGAAGTGCTACTGATCATTTTTTGATCAAAGCGTGCTTTTGTGAAAAGTGTAGCTTTGTAGACAAGACTTTGTCGGACCACACACCCCGAAATGGTTGAAACAGGAAAGATGTGGCAAGGTTATGGGGGTCGCACCCTTTAGGGTATGTCATTTCCTTTTGAAAAAAGGCGGTATAATGGTTGGAGCCCACATATTTAACCTATGTGGTTACTGCAAATTTATTATTTGTGGTTGTTGCTTTTGTTTGAGGATCCTTGAAAAAACGTCGCCAACGACCGAGGGTTGGCATACACGAGTAGTAGTTACATAGATACAGTGGTAATCCAGCCTTGTGTTGGCAGAGATCCGAGTAGGTTCTCGGGGCGTCCCTCCAAAGGCGTACCCATGTGGCAATAGGAAGTTCCTTAGCCTGACCATTTGTTGGAAATCCAAAGAAACAATACGCACCCTATACGGTTTTAGTTGTATAACCTACCATGGAATGTGGCGGTAACCTGCTATTGAACATGATAGCTATAGTAGGCATACAATTGGCTAAGATTAATATTATACTTTCGAAATATTTTCCACTATGCACTAATAATAATATCAAAATGGTTTTCACGTATCAAGCAAGTTTGACTTTCATAAGGAGAAATTTCCTCCAATTTTGCGTTTGCATGGTGTGTGCGGCGGGAGGCCTTATGGTAGTTTCATTTTCCAAAAAGCATTGCGGATTTCAATCTTAAATTCTCTTATTGTTTGTTTTTGTTTAAAACTATTTTCGTTTGCTCACACCAGTCCCATGACTGACCTGGAGTTTATTATTCTCTTTCTAAACTCTGGATGCCCACAATTTTCCACACGGGCAGTCTAGAGTTAGATTTTCAGATAGTCCGATAGTTGATGTAGATTCGATATCTTGGGAGTCTTTGAATTTTGGCTATCGCTTTGTGCTTCTCTTCAACATTCGGGAGCAGACTTGCTTAAGTCCAATGTGATAGGGGTTTCTCGCTTCGCATTTGGAAAGCATTGGTGGATTCTAGCCTTTGAAGTCTTCGAAGTTTTGGGATGAGCTATTTGCTTTTGGAGCATTAGAGATGGAGTTGCAGTATGGGAGTTGGAGATCTCTTTGAAGCCTTTGTTATTGGTGTTATCTTTTCCGCTGTGTATATTGTCTCTGATAGTGTTGATATCCATATTGTATAAGATATTGTATTCATTGTTGTATCAATGATATTATCTTTTTCTTCTGCTGTGTTGTTATACTTAATGTATTATAAGCTCCGGGGAACCAGATTCGACATTTGAATCTATGGCATTCGAGTACAGGTGATGTATTTGAGTGTCGATTTTCGAAGGTCGAGTCAGGGTCGTTATAATTGGTATCAGAGCTAAAGGTTGAACTTTAGGTATGGAGTATAATCATTAGGTAACTCATTAGAGATAGGGTGAAATATACCCTAGAATGAGTATATCCCTAAGATATCCATCTGTATGCCTCGGTAAATTCTCTTACTATCTGCTGATAGTAAGTATGAGTGCAAGAAGAGGACGAGATAGGGGACACGGGAGTACCACTATAAATGGTCAATACCCTGCGACAACGGAAACAACTTTTCTATCGATCTCCTTTGATCATGTTTCAATTCATTGATGGCTTCGTGACAGCTCGAGGGAGAAGCTTTGGTATGGTGGCGGCCCTGTGAATCGTTGTAGAGAAGGTTCTTAATTCATATTCTCTTCATCGGATTCTTATCAGCCTTTCGTTTTAACTCTAATAAATTTGAAAATTTATTTAAAACGAATTGTTAAATAAAATATGAAGTTTTGTATCGATAAATGATTTTGATTAAAACCAAATTTGAAATTCTATTGTAATTTCTTGCGAAAATCAAAGTCCGAAAATGGACAAATTGATGTATATTTTAGGATATTCTGACCTGAGTTAAGTATCTATTTGTCTGTTATTTTGGATCCAGATATGTTCTACGAGTGGTTAGCTACCTTTCGAACTTACTAGTGCCCTGCATATTTCATAGATCTGGTGACCCGAGTATCTTGTGAAGTATTGAACAAGTTGTTCTTAAATTTATTAATGATATTCTGATTTGGTAAGCCAAATGCAGAATAGATATTCAGTTTGATCTGAAAAGATTTTTCTCTATCTTTCATTTGTTCTTTGTTTTCCTCCCTGTCTAGTAAATTTTAGGGACGAAATTTTCTTAAGGGGGAATCTATAATGATCCCGGTATTTGAGTCAAAATTTAAATTGATAATTAATATCAATTTTGGGTTTAATTGTGGATTAATTTGAATTTTTCAAATTAAATAAATACATTTGTTTGTTTAAATATATATATATATATATATATATATCTATGTATATATATATATATATGTATGTATGTATGTATGTATGTATATGTATATGTATATTGAATTGAATTTTGGGTTGAAATTCAAAGATAATATTTTATGAGTAATATTTGGATTTGGAAGTTCTATAATTAAAAACTAATAGAAATTTGTTTCCTAATATACATATGTTATATACATATATATGTATGTATGTATTAATTGTAAATTTAAATTTTGATTTGGAAATTCAATAATAAATATGTTGAGAATAAATTAGATTTAACTCTATATTTAAAATTAATAAAAGTTTGTTATCTAATCATAATATATATCTATTTAGAAGTTATATAAATAGTAATAAAAGTTTTAAACTTACATATATGTGTATATATATATATATATATATATATATATATATAAATATATCTTTTGTAAATAAAAATGATTTATATAAAGATATTTTAACTTAAAATTTAAAATTGAAATGAGATTAATAAAAAGTTTTAAAAACATATTACATAATTTATAATAACATAAGGGTTAAAACACAATTTATAAATTTATTTAAATTGAGGGTTTAAACACAAATTTCTTTCATGTTAACAAATGTAAGGTAGAGATTACATGCATTAATATGTGTAAACTTTTTATAAAACAATTTAGCATTTGTAAATACTTTAACAAGATATTAATACAAGTGTAAGATAATAATAAAGGATTTTAACATGTGTAGCTTATGCATGCCTTAAGAAATACAAATGGAAAATTATATTCTTTTTATTATTTTTAAAATAAAAATAGGAAATCAAAGTTATAGATATCAATATGCTCCTACTTTCCTCACTTTTTTTGTACAATCCAAAACTAAAATCCAGAGAATACAAAGATGCAAACCAAAAGACTATGAAACAAATTTACAAATCTAAAAAAAGAATTAAAAAAAACAAAACCTGAGCAAATCATTTAAAGAATCAATTAGTATCTTAACCTGAGGCAAATGAAAATGGATTCAAGTTTCAACATGAATCAAGTTCAAGTTTAATGTAGAAAATCAAAACCAAGTGATAGATCAACAATCCAGACTTCAGATTTAAATTCAAGACCTGGAAGCGAAATTTAAAAACCAGGAATAAAAGAATCAAAAGCAAATCAAATAAGCAAGCTTCAATTCAAATTGGGATTCCGGATCAAAGATTAAAACAAAATTCCAGTTTCCAAAAGAACAAAGCATCCAGCTATCAAAATTCAAAACCAAATTTCCAGTTCTTTGCCTTTCTCCGTTCCTCTCTGTCGAGCAAATTTTTTTTAGATCCTAAACCTGTTTATCTTGATGATATCTTTAAGTATGATATGAAGTGTGTTTGAATGACGGTGTGTATTTTCTTGCATATTATATGTGTACAAATGTCTGAGTACCTATGTATTTATATAAGAAATAAGGCCCTATTCTTGGTTGCAGACTTTAGAGAAAAAAATCAAGTTCAAAAAAAAAAATTCTAATCCTCTTCCTCTGATTTCTTTTAACCTATGATGTTAAAAGAAATTTGTTCATGTTGCTATAATACAAATTTTAAAAATAAAAACAAGTGAAATTGTTAAGTAATTATTCTGGGAAATTAGAATTACAGTAAATATATTCAAACAGGAAGAAAATCAATACTTACGAATTCAAGTTTGGATTTCATAATATAATTTGTAGTAGAAAATGATGAATTTAGGTAATAAATTCATAAATTTTAAGCTTTGGAACATTGAGATAATTCGACTTGAATAGAAAACACAATATCATCAATTTCCGACGAAAGATGAGGTTTGGGAAGTCGTGCCTGACATTGAAGGTAGAGGGAAGATTATCGAGCATAGGAAAAATAGTGGTGGAATTTATAGAGGGTCGAGGCAGCCGATCATCTATAAGTTAGGGTTTAAGAACCCATTTTGGTCGACGAGGGATTATGACTGGTTCATCAACGTCGAAGCATCGTGACATGTTGAATCAAATATCGTTGTGTGGTGAAGCTTTGGACTAGGTGGCATGAGTTCAGATCGTTGGAGGTGAAGAGCGAGCCAATTTTATTGATCAAGTTGATTTCCAGGTGGTGTTCGGGCACCTCGTTTTTGATTCTCTGTCAAACTCGATGATCTGAGTGGTCGTAGCTTTTGTCATGGTCGTCGACGACTTGCCTAAAGTTGCAACATCGTTTGGAGCTCAGGCGATGGCGCGTACATGTGCATGGTGAACTTCTGTGCATTAGGAATAGTCCAGGTTCGAGGAAGATGATGAGAAATCGGGTTCAAGTTCGAGAAATTCGTGAATTGGCTCGGGAAAATGTAGAAGGTGAATCACTCGAGTTTCGTCTCGAGAAAATTTGGCTTTGGCTCGAGTATTTCAGCTTTGGGCTCGGTTTCATCGTTTCAGATTTTAAAGTAAAACAGTTTTTAGAGTTACAGAATAAATTTTTATTTAAGCAAAGTTTTAAAGTTTATTTAAACTAATAAGTTTCCAAAGAAAAATAAACCAAGTTTGAAATCAAAATTTTAAACAAGTTTTAAACCAATTTTGAAGAAATATAAACTAAGTTCCCAAAAGTAAAGTATTAAGCAAGCTTCCAAGGATTGAATTTTTAAGTTAAATTATTTTTAACTTATTTGATTTATATAATTTTTTATTAAGTCAATTATCAAATATAATTAAATGAAAGATTAATTACTTAATGTATTAAAGGGTGGTTAATTAAATGGATAACTTATCAAGATGATTAATTAAACAAGGTGGTTTATTTAATCATTTGTAATTAGAGGTTAATCACTTTGTGTGATTAATTAAGGTGATGTATTAATGGATAATTATTGAATGTAATTAAAGTGATTAATTTATCAAAGGGTAATTAATTTGGGTAATTAATTAAAAGATAAAAAGGGTTATCTTTTAATTTAATTAAGCAATTTATGATTTTTTAATATAAGCAATTAAGGGATAATTAATTAAGAATAATTATTTAATGATTAAAGATTGATTAATTTATGATTAAAGGTAAATTAATTGATGATTAAAAGTTAATTAATTAGGGATTAAAAGAAAATTACTTAATTAAGGGACAATTAATTATGCAATTAATTTAAGGTTAATTAATGAAGGTGATTAAGGAATGATAATTAATTAAGGGATAACTAATTAATGTAATTTATTTGCCTGTAATGAATATAATTTATTTACCTGTGATAGATTCATATTATTTGTCTATGAATCTGTGAATGAAGATTAGCGTTATAAGATTATACGCTTATTGATATTAATGTGCTTGAATCTGTGATGATTATGATGTTGCACTATTGTGTAAAACCCTTGGACTACGCCTTACACACACAAATATGGATTGCGTGAGGAAATTGGTTAAGTCGAAGATTTTTGAAATGGTTTTAAAGATTGAATTTTGAATCCAAAATAGTCTTCGAAATAGAATTGGGTTAAATATGAAAAGCTTTTGAAAAGGGATTTTTAAGATAAAAATTATTTTGAATAACTTGATAATATGATTCGAATTTGAATTCAAGATTTGAATTGAATTCTTTGTTTGGAAATTATGGTTTAAAAAGGTTATACAAGTTATAAATGTGTTTATATGGGTTTTAAACCATTTTAAAAATATTATTTTGGAAATTTGAATTTAACCTAAGTTTTATACTTGAAGGGCTTTAACTTGTGCAAATGTAATTGGATTTTTCCGAAACGAAAACTATTTGTTTTCAAATAATAATAGCTCTCATATAAAGGAAGGATTTCCAATTTGTGTTGAAAGATTTCAAGTTTGAAATGGAATTGAAATAGTTTTGAAAGCTATGAATGAATCTTTGTGAAAGATGGTTGAACCTTGTTTTGAAATTGAAGAGGATCTTAAATGGTGTATCTTTTATATAAAGATTTGAAATGGGAATTGTTTTGAAAGTTATGAATGAATTTTTGAAAATGGTTTTGAAAGCTATGAATTGAGTCTTTGATTTAATGATTGGATGAGTTAATCCAATTTGAAAAGGAAATTGTTTTGAAAACCATGAATGAATCTTTGTGGAAGATTGGTGAATTTTGTGAAGTAAATCTTTTTGTTTAAAAGATTTGAAAATGGTAATTGTTTAAATCATTTGAAAGAAATTTTTTGGGTAATAAGTTGTGACTTAACTGAGATCCCAATATTCATATGTTTTTTAAATATTTCGCTCATTATTCGATTTAGCCGGGAGAGAACTTTGTGTCATATAACCCATTCCGAATAATGATACGACGTTATGGATAGCATTTAAAGACCGGTGGTGAAGACTGGGTACTTTCGAGAACGAAAGGATTACCCGTCGAATGACTCTGCACCGACTGGACCTGGTATAGAGATCTCCATATGTGATAGGGAGTGCGATCGGGATTGTGAATACCCGGATTGCAAGGGCTATTTTGTGAAGTGCTTTCGGTTCTGTTCGGACCCGGAACAGACTTGTATGGATGTGTGTCTGACATTACACTTTGAGATGTAAAGTTGGTTTCTATCAAATACTTTTCTGTTTGGTGGCGGAGATTTATTCTCTTATCTTAACACCCTTCTTTGAGACGTATGAGCTCAAAGGTTATGTAGTTGATGGTTACTAGTGATACATTCCCAATTCGGTAATGTGGCATACGAAGTGCTGCTGATCATTTGTTGATCAAAGCGTGGCTTTGTGAAAAGTGCAGCTTTGTGGACAAGACTTCATCGGACCTCACACCCCGAAAATGGTCGAAACAGGAAAGATGCGGCAAGGTTATGAGGGTCACGCCATTTAGGGTATGTCATTTCCTTTTGGAAAAGGGTGGTATCATGGTATGGAGCCCAAATATTTAACCTATGCGGTTAGTGAAAATTTATTACTTTGTGGTTGTTGCTTTATGGTTGAGGATCCTCCGATAAAGGTTGCAAACGACCGGGGGATGGCATACTCGAGTAGTAGTTACCTAGTTACAGAGGTAACTCGACCTTGGCATAAATCCGGGAAGGTTCTCGGGGCGTCCCTCCAGAGGCGTACCCATGTAGCAATAGGAAGTTCCTTTGCCTGACCATTTGTTGGAAATCCAAAGAAACAATACACGTCCTGTACGGTTTTAATTGAATAACCTGCCATAGAATGTGGCGGTAACCTATTATTGAACGTGGTAGCTATAGTATGCATACAATAATGGTTGTATGCTGGCTAAGATTAATATTTTACTTTCGAAATATTTTCCACTATGCACTAATGATAATATCAAAATGATTTTCGCGAATCACGCATGTTTGACTATCATAAGGAGAAATATCCTCCAATTCTGCATTTGCATGATGTGTGCGGCGGGAGGCCTTATGGTAGTTTCGTTTTCCAAAAAGCATTGCGGATTTCAATCTTAAATTCTCTTGTTGTTTGTTTTTTTTAAAACTGTTTTTGTTTGCTCACACCAGTCCCATGACTGACCTTGAGTTTATTGTTCCCTTTCTAAACTCTGGGTGCCCACAATTTTCCACTTGGGCAGTCTAGAGTTAGATTTTCAGATAGTCCGATAGTTGATGTAGATTCCATATCTTGGGAGTCTTTGAATTTTGGCTATCGCTTTGTGCTTCTCTTCAACATTCGGGATCAGACTTGCTTAAGTCCAACGTGATGGGGTTTTCTCGCTTTGCGTTTGGAAAGCATTGGTGGATTATAGCCTTTGAAGTCTTCGAAGTTTTGGGATGAGCTATTTGGTTTTGGAACATTAGAGATGGAGTTGCAGTATGGGAGTTGGAGATCTCTTTGAAGCCTTTGTTATTTGTGTTATCTTTTCCGCTGTGTATATTGTCTCTAATAGTGTTGATAACCATATTGTATCAGATATTGTATTCATTGTTGTATCAATGATATTATCATTTTGTTCCGCTGTGTTGTTATACTTAATGTGTTATAAGCTCCGGCGAACCAGATTGACATTTGAATCTGCGGCATTCGAATACAGGTGATGTATTTGAGTGTCGATTTTCGAAGGTCGAGTTAGGATCGTTATAACGGAGCTACTGCAGGGGACTACCTTGTTGGGTTTCGGACCTAAAAGTATGGTGGAACACAATTGAGAACCAAGATTTCCATTAGTCTTTGAAAGCAAGGATGAGGCCATACGAGTTATCATATATTCAAGGCTTTAGAAGATGATAGCTAGATTTTGGTTAATGGGTGTTGTGGTTGCATGGTTATTACGTTTGCTATTTCTCTTGGATAGGCTACCATATATTGGAATGTTGGAGGAGGGATTAGGAATAGGGTCAATAGAGGAGGCTGCTTAGATTCTTCTATCTTGTTCTGTTACAGTATCCTATTATTGTTTATTTGAGTAGCATCTTATATCTTATTATTATGTGCTAATTCTTTGGTTGCAGGGAGAGATCAAGTATGGTTTTTTGTACCTGTCTAGTACCATATTTTCCAATATAGCATTTGATAGTCATTTACCGCTAACACTAGACTATTGTCTGACCCAAGATTTTATGTTTCCTCTTACCACATTGGGTACTCTTAAATGAGAAGACTGGATGACGTGTATGGAGTCGCAGCTGCTATAAGAAGATGGGCGTGGAGAAGCTATGGTGTATTACTTTATATTTGTTGATATTTCAATTGTCTATTCTATGTACTCTGAGAGGATTGTAGTGAGGAATGTTGTTTTCGGTTTATATGACATTTGTATCTATAACTCATCATTTAGCAGAGATGTTATTTTCATTTGATATGGCTCACTATACTCTGTTGTATATTTTCTTTATTATATTTTATCCATGCGCTGTGAGATATGCAATAGGTTTTTCTGCTTTAAATTTCAACCCCTAATGATTGTCCCATATCAGCCTGGCACCTTTACCGCGCTCTTTTATGTCATTGATTTGGAGTGGTATAGGGCGGTCGTCACACTTACCTAGTATTAGTCAAGGAAAATCCCCACTCTAGTGGAAATTATTACACCTCTTAAGTTCATTTATTAGTATTCATTTATTTACTAACTATGAACATATTCTTATCTTATATGCTTAGTTTTTTTATTCTTTATATCATAAATGTTAATTATTTCTTTGCTTCCAATTAATTGTCCTTTATAAATGGTCATCAATATTAAAATTGGACAATCATTGATAACTTTTTTTATTCATTTCAAATCTAACTTACTATGCCTATTACTATTATAACTTTCCATAAACTACCTAAAAGTGGGACTCTTGCTCTATTTGAAATTACAAAGAATTATCTTTTTTTCATTTTTATCGAAATAAACAGTTTAAATTATTGATAAGGACATCCATACTTTTCACATTTCTTTCATTTAGTTATATTTTTAATTATTCCAAAAGGTGCACTTTTTATACATAGTTACAAAGTTGGATAGTTTATGGCAATTTATATGGAAAAGGATATGATTAAATTGTACATTCAATGATCCTAATAAGTTAAATATAGAAATTTACATTCAAGTCAAACTAGGGAATTCCTAATGAATGCTAAATATTTAACAACCCAATAAACCTAAATCTGGAATAAACTTTACAATCTTATCAACATCATACTTTACAATAAGGATTGCTTTTCCAAAATTTCCAGATTAGGGTGTATATTTAATTCCATCATTGTCACATAACTTACAAAATATGTTGGCAAGATTTCAATTAAATATATTCATTTTGAACTTACATTTCAATGCATAGGCATAATAATCAAACAAAATTCAACGATATAAATTTCAGTATTATATATAAATCATACAATCTCGAACTTACCTTTCTAGCTTCCTAAATCTCCAAATCCAAATTCATTCTTTAGTTGACTCGTTTTTTCTTTCCAACCCAAAAATTTGTATAAAAAGTATATACATACCCATTATAATTACAAATATAAGAGGATATTTGCGTTAAGTGGAAATTTAGATCTATAATTATAGAGTTTATCTTTTTCGGCGAATTGATTCACTCCTTCTCTTCTTCTCTTTTACTTTCTACCCTTCTTTGATATATATATATATATATATATATATAACTGTTTTATAATTTCTAGAAATAATGGAGAAGGGAAAATGACAGAGCTTTGGTGCTCTATTCATAAAATATGAGAAGAAAATTGAGGGGTTAGGCCTGTATTTGTAGGTACTTGAATCAATTATGTCCATTAGATTAATATTTATAAAATCCGGGCCATCGGGCCATGGTTTAACCCTAGCCACCCCAACCTAAATCGATCAACCGCTCACTATAGTCGGTCGACCGACCAAATGTTGTTGTTGATCAGTAGTATTTAATTTATTATTGTTTATTTCCTAATTTCCTTTTTAATTATTTTAGATCCAAAAACTTCAATTCCTAATAACTTCTTCGTTTGAACCCTGATTTCAAAATTTTATATGTGAAAGCTCAAAAAATCGCCACGAACACAATGGTGCATGTTTTATGGCGATGACGTTAGCTCAAATTCCCTTTTTGGGCTTTAACAATATTTTTAGTTTATCTACTATTTATTTTAAACTGTGTTACATTCTCCTACCCTTAGAAAAATTTTGTCCTCGAAATTCCTCAAGGATTAAATCATGTAACATAGTCCGCAACTATTCTAAACTATCTAACCAATTTGGTGCAAAACTAATTTATTGTGTACAAGTGCATGGTGTATCACAACACATATGATTTGTATGCTGAAAATAATACTAAATCGGTGCCTCTTATATGAATGCATTCTTTTAAAACAATTTTGAAAACATGATGCAAACAACCTATATATATAAGTAGTTCTATATGTATGCAAGTTTTTAAACCAAAATCTTTATTTACACACAACAATTTCCACACTCCTAAGCATAGGAGTATGGTTCGATCAATTTTTCTTCGAATCCCTACCATCCAATACCCAATTCAAAATTTTAAAATTAAGTCTTTCTAAATCTCTACTCTTATGCGCGTAAAGTAATTTAGATGGAGAATTTTACTTTATTCGAAAATGTACCTTGGAACTTTTTCTTTTGCCCTAAACCTTTTTCGTATTTTCCAAGTACAATTTGCATAAGGAGGTTTATTCTAAAATTTTAAAACATGATTATTTTAAACAAAGTTTTGTTTACTATCAACAAGGTATGAAAATAGAAATTCCGAAGCTAAAAAAAATTTCTTCGTTATTATCTATGTTTTATATACAGTCAACCTTGCTAAAAGTAAAATTCATATTCACTAACATATCGATCCTCCCAACGCTAAGCAAGTGGCATTTGAAAATCATAAATTTTCTATATTCCCATTAAAAAATATTTTATCCTTTCAATCAAATTTGTAAAATAATTTAAAAATTAAATTTTCCAAAAGCATTTAAACACAATTTTTCAAAACCATTAGCCTTTATATCTTTAAAACAAATCAAGCATAACTTAACATAATCGGGATTTAATCGATGAGTTAATTCATATAATTGATGCTAGCATTGCATGGCTAATATTATATATTGAAAACTTTTTCTTATATTTCAAAAGAACAAAAAACGTAGAAGTACATTTATAAATTTTAGATTTTAAGGAAAAGGGATAGTTAACCGTGGTTTCTCAACAACCATATTCTATCCTTCGCTTGCTAAAATTTAGTTTTCCCAAATTCTAAAGTGTTTGGGATTTAAGCATTCCTTATTTTTAGCCACTAATTTAATTAATTTCCTAATTCACTTTATAAACTTCCATCCTCATCTTACATTTCGTCGCTAGTTAAGGTCCTTATATGATTTCCCTATTTATATAGTTTTCCAATATTTGTAGCGACCAAAGTTCAACTAGAAATTCAGTACAATAATAAAATAGGAACATATCTCATATCATACTATATGCATTTTCAATACCCGAAAATAGAAAAATAGCGATTACAACCTAAATATCCTAAAAGGAACAATTCCTTGCTAGAAGATATCCTTCAACATCAACTAACGTTAATGATGTTGTGGTCTTATCACTTTTGTAACGACCCGGAATTTTCGATTCTGAAAATTTCAAATAGTTAGGAAAAAGAAGAAAAGAGGTAGAAGAAGAAACAAAAATGAAAACATAGAATCTCACATTCGCAATGAATCAAAATATAATATCAAATAATAATAGTTATACAAAGGAAAAACCGTGTCTGTAAATTTTCATCAATACATCACAGCTACAACATTTACACAAAACACTACAGTTAAAATCAACATGCCCAGATAAACTACAATATCATAGCGGAAACACTCCATACGTTCTTGCCTTCTAGCTTCACTCCTGAGCTCCAAAACGTCCTTACTTGAAAATTTGTAATACTCGGTCTGACTCGACGCTCGGACGACGGCGCAGCAACCAACTTTTCGACCTCGACTTCAAAACCTCCTTAAAACCTAATTCGATCCACCACCGACACCACGACGAGCTATCCACTCTCCAGACATTTTTCCTGGCCTCCCCGATTGTCATGCTAGCTTCGACACAACCCTCGACCACTAAAAGTTTGTCGATCACCAATAAAAGGTTAAAATCCATTTTCCGTTCAACCAAAAATTTCTCACAATACACAATATTTAAAATCATGATTTCCATCTTAAAAATCCTAATTCTTGAAGTAGATTCAGGCTATATACTTGAAACATTTAATTGTTGAAATCAAATTTTGACAAATTTTGAGTTTCACTGTAAAATACATATCCAGGTTGATATTATTCCCAATTCTTGCTTTAAATATTTTTAAAATTTAAATCTTGTTGCTTTAAACAAACTTTGTTTAAACATCACAACATGAAACTAACCAGAGAAGGAACCAATTGATTTTTAAATCATATTACACCCAGTAATTCAAGAACAGAGTAAATACTAACATGCACAATGAGATATCACATACAAATACACATATAATCATGAATCAAACATGCAAACCATTATCAACAATTCAAACTCAAGTTACTGCATGCTTCAGGGTTGAAACAGATTAAAGTGTTTTTTTTTAAAATCAAATGGTTTACTCGCCTGTTTTATTAAGAAACAGAGGACAACTTGATTTTTTCTGGAATCTAGAAGCTTTTGATCTGATCTCTTAATATGATTTGTTGATCTTGAATTTGCTCATGTGGGAGTTGAACTAGATCTACTTCTTGCTTGAATTCTGGGTTGAACTTGGTTTTGCTTAAACTTTGCTTTTACTTCTAAATTCTCTGATTTTGGGTTGCTTCAAACTTTGTTACAGGCTTCAGATTTTTTTCTGGTTTTCGTATTTATAGGTTATAGACTTGTTCTTTGAGTTTTGAAATGAAGATAGGGAAAAAGAATGAGATAGAGAGTAGAGGGGTTTATATATTTAGTTTTATCTTTTATTAATCATTTAAAAAAACATATAAGCTAATTCTTCATGCTTGACAACAAATTTAAACAAATTATAAAATCTAATTACAAGTGTAAATAGAAGAAGAGACAGAAATGAAACACAAAATCTCACATTCGTAGCAGATCAAAATATAATATCAAATAAAATAACAGTTATACAAGGAAAACTATATCAGTCAATTTACATTTATTTACATCAGAGTTACAACATGTACACAAAACACTAGACAGATACAATTAACATGTCCCAGACAAACTAAAATATATCACAGCAGAAACACTCCATATGTTCCTGCCATCTAGCTCGCCTCCTGAGCTTCAGAACGTCCTAACCTGAAAATCTGTAATACTCGGTCTGACTCGAGCATTACATCAAACTTCTTACTCAAAGATGGTCATATCTGGTATGTTATTCTACTCTGGCCCACATGTATTAACTTACCCTTTTGGCCTCCAACAAACAAGGTCCATCCATTACTTCAACTATTACAACCAATTATAGGATAAACCGTGCATTTTCACGCTGTAGTGTGTAAGAAATACAAACTACGCTCATTTAAAATAACTCATCGGAAAGTTGGCTTGGCGAAATAACTTCCTACTACATATCTTGCCTTCTTTAACCATGAGTCAACTAATGTCCTCTATGTGTGTTTGTCATCTTATTACCCTCTTCTCCAACTATATTACTGTCTTTATTTGATTCAAATCTCTTGATAGTATTCAAATTTTGGTATCTGCTTTCTTTATCCTTGATCTTTCATGCGAGTAAACTCTAGAAGTCCCAAAAGTATAATTTAATACCACTCTTCATTCCATTATGGGTTCTTCTTATGAATTTCACACATATCTAACAAAACATTCCTAGGTTCTTGCTAATATTTCTTCTAGTCAACGAGGATTTGTTATTGCTACCCTACGAGCATTCGTAGCTAATTTATTCATAGCCTTAAATTTTACCCCATCGTACTTAGACAATCATCCTATCTACTCCATATCAAAATGTTTTTGTTTTCACCACTCTTTATAAAATTATTAAACCCTTCAATCATCAAGTACATAACTCAAAATTTTATCTTTGAAAGTATAAACTTAGAATCATTTTATTAAATTAAACAATTGCTTGGTTTTCAATAGGAGCTATGAAAAATTTCTCATTTTAATCAACTTTAACTGTAGGTGCATTAACTTTTAATAATATAATTTAGGACTTAAGAAGTAAATTTACTTATTAAGTTCAAAAGCCAATGTTAGCAATTTAAAAAGATCCTTTCCCTAAAACAACGCATTACCTTACTCTTTTCAAACACTAAGAGTCAAGCTTTTATTACATGAATAATCATCAATTTTTCCATTTTAAGGACTTTCTACAACAGAAATTTACTTCTTTAAAAGGAGTATTTTAACTCAAAACATTTATTATGTTTGCATTCAAAAACACAGTTGTTATGCCAAATCTTTTTTCCAAAAACATCTTCTATAACTTAAACAATGAAAACTGGAGTTAACAATGATAGCTTTCATTCTATTATTTTCCTACTACTTATGTTATTTCCAATTTCAACTTTAGTGGATATTTTAATAGCCTTTGAGGGGGACTTTTAAAAGATACTTGCAATTACATCACATATTTATGAAAATTATCCATTTTACCTTTTGTTACTCTATATTATTTCTAGTTAAATAGCTAACTTAATAATGCTACTACCTAAATTTCTTCTATCTAAGTTGCTCTTATTTTAAATGGCTTCTCTCTGCATAGCTCTTTTTCTCTTTAGTTGTTTTCTTTATTTGATCATTGTTGTGATTTTCTTACTGTTTTAGCCATTGGGATTTTCTCCATTAACATGAAAAGAGGTAACGGATGTATAAATCTATTTCGATTGTTGTTCCCTGTATTTTTCCTATATTGAATATTCTTCTTTATTATCAAGTATTCTTACCCTTCCATTTTTCTTACCCTATTTAAATCAAGTATCATTTCCATTTGTCGATCCCTTAAAAAGAATTTTGAAATTTTGAAAAAAAAAGAAAAATCATCGAGCCGAACACATGCTTTATTTTTCATTTATTTCAAAAAGCAAAAAAATCTCTATACCAAAATCATTTAAATTGAAATTTTTTAACCCAACCAATTTTAAACTTCACTAGAAAATTCTAAATAGCTCCTTAATTTAAAATTTTCTAAATTTTTCTAGCTTTTCCAAAATAGCAACTTTCCAATGATGGAATGCTTCTTCATAGATAGATCATTTTAAAACTATTTCAAATATTTCTAGAAATTCAAAGCCTTTTATTAAATGTTTTCACATGGGGTTAGACATAGAAATAGATTTTAATTACCCTTTGTTTTGGATTTTCCTTCTTTTCCATTTATTCTTAACTTCTTCTTATTAAAAATTCGGCTATCACCTTATGGTGGTTAAACACACCACATTTCGGAAATTTGCTAAACTTCTATTTACACTTTACCTTTGGAAATTTGCAACATATAGGTTCTTACTTCCCATCTATCTCGATTAAATATACGTCTTCAATCAACAATCCAGCAAAATCCACTATCATAGGGAGGCCTAGGCCCAACGAGGGAGTCAAATACCATCTGACTTCAGGGATCCTTCTACAGTTATGTTTATGCTCTTCTTGGTCAACGCCCCATAGTATGACCTACACCCCATGGGGAAATTAGGAAAGGCACATAAATTTAAGTCTATATACCATTTAAACTCATAGTTGCCTTATCCATCTTCCCAAGTCATCGACATAACTAATTCTATAGTCATAATTCATAGAGTTTGGTGTATAATATATATATATATATATATATAACTATAGGTAAAAATACAAATACATTCACTCAGCATATCCTAATTTTATGATCGACTAACGTAAGCTCTGATACCAAATGCAACAACTCATACCTTAATGGCCCAAGTTTTGACTAAATCGAAAACCAAGTTCTTTAGGGTATGGATCGTTAGTATTGGTAACTTATAATAAACATAAGTATATCAAAGAGCGAATTCATAGCGGAATTGTAAAATATAATAAAACATATATACCGACTAAGACTACTATCTTGGAACCAATATTATTCCTCAAATAACAAGTTGCCTTGTCAATGCCTTGCATGAGTATGAAGATATTTCCTTCTACCGTTCTCATCTTATACCAATAGCCTTTCCCTCTAATCTATTACGTGGATTGTAATGAGGAGGTGATTAGAATAGTGTTCTGGTAAATGGTAAATTATGTACTTTATCCATAACATTGATCTATGTTGGTTGATTTCTAAGTGTTATGTCTACTATACATGCAATTATTCATTCAGTTCCACTTCATTCAGTTCCACTTGCGCATAAGATATATCCAACCTTCCCAAAGGTATAAAAATATATATGCCTATATATATAAGCATTGCACTACCCAAAATAAAACCTAGAGCATTTAATACTTCTTAAATAAGGGGGAAGTCAGACCCAACGTCCTTTTAATAACTCAACCCAGAAGTGGGACCTCCATAATGTAATCGATGGTCAACCAACCTTAACTATGAAGGCCGATGACTTCTAGATATGACTTTATAATTTAATTAGCTGTGTTACTAATGCATCGTAAGCACTTATCTAAGGGTGAAGTAGCCCACCTCCAACAAACAAATAATTAACTAAACTTTGAAGTCCTGGCATATCTTATACGGATTCTACACTGGTACAAAGAAAAATCCATCAGAGCGTAATCCAAGTCTTTGCCAATGATCGCTCAGCACCATTGGTAGTCAAAGCCAATATGCCAACCCTACTTCTAAATAATGGTATATCAACAAATTAACATAGCCTACCGACACCCACAGCCGAAATCCCATTTAGACTTACCTAATATAAGTCAAGGAAAATATCTACTCTAGTACTTAATGCCTCTTGTTTAGGAATGAAGCAGACCTCATTTCCTAATTAGGCACCATCGTAGGTTATTTAAGGCTTCTTAAATAAAGAAAACGTAGATACAACAACCATTTAATACCTCAATCCTCAAAATAAACTCCTTGACATCCCTAAAGGTATTAAGCCATTTAATACTTCAAACATGAGGTGAACCCTTGTTATATTTTCCCACATCTATACGCGAACGTAAATTTCCCTACCCCATGGGTCCTAAATTAGAAATTTCCTACATTAGTACTACATATACACAAGTTCTAGTAGCATCTAGGTGAAGGAAAGACCTTTGTTGTGTAACTCTACTGACCTCACATTCCAATTCACACTAAACCAAGTTACTTATCCTTAACCTAAATATTAGGCTAGGCCCACCAATTTATGCCCGTCATAAACATATTATTAAGGCATAATAATTTCCACTATGGAAATTATTTTGCCTCTTGAATACATAGTATACATTTATTTACTGGTTATGAACTTATTCTTATCATATACGCATATTTATTTATTTCTTTATTTCTTAAATGTCATTTATCTTTTCAATTTCAATTAATTGTCCTTTATAAATGTTCATCCTTATTCAAACCGAACAATCAATAATGACATTTATTTATCATTTAAAATCTAACTTACTGTGCCTATTAAGGTTTCTCCAGAAATGTCATGTTTAATCCTGTAATTAATCTCATTAAACACATTTATGTCCCTATTTGATTTCTATAATTCCCTGTTAACTGCACATTTACTGCCCATTAATATTGCAATCATTATCTATAAATGTTGGAGTATTCCTCTTTTTCATTGCAACTTCCTAACCCTATGATTTACTACGTTGTTATTATTTAAATGTTCTAATTGTACATATATATATTTATTATGCTTTATCATTTGCCTTATATATATAATTTAGTAAGCGTTGTTACACATACACACACACACTCACACACACACACACACACACACATATATATATACACATAGATATATATTATTTTTAACTCTTTGATTTCTACTTTAAGGAATCTTGGAATGTATACTTATGTGTAAAATCTATGAAGAATGTTTGTCTCTACATTTTAATGTATTGGAGCTATCCTTACCAAAAAAGGAGATTACAATTGTTATAACTTTCCATACAATACCTAAAAGTAGGACTATTGCTCCATTTTTTATTACAAGGAATTATTTCGTTTTCATTTCTATAGAAATAGACAATGCAAATTATGGAAAAAGAAATATGTACTTTTCACATCTCTTTCATTTAGGTATGTTCCTAATTATCTTTCATTTAGGTACGTTCCTAATTATTCCAAAAGATGCATTTTTTATACATAGTTATAAAGTTGGACAGTTTATGAAAATTTACATGAAAATAGATATAACTAAATTATACGCTCCTAATAAATTAAAACGTAGAAATTTACATTTCGAGTCAAATAAGGGCATTCCTAATGGATGCTAAACAATTTACAACTCAGTTGACGATAATCTAGAATAAACCTCACAATCTTATCAATATCATACTTTATAATTTTTAGGGACTACTTTCCCAAAATTTCTAGATTAGAGTGTATATATCATTCCATGAAAATTACATAACTTACAGAAGGCAAGATTTCAATTAGATATATTTACTTTAAACCTATAATTCAATGGATCTTCAATAGGTATAATAATCAAATAAAATTCAAGGATATGAATTTCAATGTTATATATAAATCATATAATTTTCCACTTGCCTTTCTAGCTTTTCGAATCTCCAAATTTGAATTCATTCCTTTAATTGACTCTTTCTTCCTTTCCAACTCAAAAATATGTGCTAAAAGATATTTACAAAGCCACTAGAGCTATAGATCCAAGATAAGATTTAAGTTAAGCGGAAAATTAAATTTATAATTATAGGGTTTAACTTTATAGTATAACTAATTCACTTCTTCTCTTCTTCTCTTTTATTTTCTTTCCTTCTTCGACACACACACACACACACATATATAATAGTAGTTTTATAATTTCTAGAAATAGTAGAGAAGGGAAATGGTAGAGCACTTCTACTCCGTTTAGAGAATATGAGAAGAAAAGTGAGGGGCTAGGTTAGTATTTATAGGTGCTCGAGTCAATTGTATCCGTTAGATTAATATTTATAAAACTCAGGCTGCCGAGCCAAGGTTCAACCCCAACCGCTACAACCTAAACCAGTCTATCGCTCCTCATAGACGGTCGACAGCTTGCGGTCGACATGCCCAATGAAGAAGTCGGCCGATTGAGGTCCTACATTTATTATTATTTATTTCCTTATTTCTTTTTTAATTATTTTTGATACGAAAATATCAAATGCTGATAACTTCTTTGTTTGAACTCCGATCGTAAAACTTTATGTATGAAAGTTGCTCAAAAAAACGCTACGAACACAATGGAAAAACTGTTATAGACAAATTATGGGGTTTTCCCAAATTCCATTTTTGAGCTTTAATAATTATTTACTAAATTTTTTATCTACTTATTGTTTATTTTATGAAGTGTCACACACCCAATAGTATACCAGGATGTTTTTGTACTTTATGATGATAGTAAAGTGGCATATTATGGTTGTTATATGCTAAATCTTTGGATACAGGAATAGGTCAGTCATGATTCTTTATATCTTTTGTTCCTTACAATATCAACTTGTATAGTATTTTGAGATTTTTTATCACTCACTCCAAACTGTTGTCTAACTCGAGGTTTTATGCTTTGCTTCTTATTATCTCGAGTACTCTTTAATGAGTAGAATATATAACAGGTTTGGATAATATGCCTTTCTATGGAGAAGATGAGCTAAAGATGGGGCTTCCCCGTCTTATATTTTGGTTTACTATTGCTTATTCCATTATATGACATCATGAAACCTAAACAATATTGGCTATTTTTCCTAGAGATAGTTATCTTGAGTTTATTTTCAGTTGTATAAACTCTACTAGTATTTTACATATCTTTGTGAACAAGTGCACTCTGATATTATGGTTCATTAAGTTATTACTGTCTCACCAGCTTTATATCTATGATGATTATTATTTTATGCCGTGATAAATTCATAAAGCCTAGACATTGGTTGAGCACCATAGCAACACACTGTATAGTTATATTGGGTGCGGCAGTCACACATTTAGTATTGGAGCTTAGGTTGTATAGTTAACCTAGGTTGATACCATGATCTAGTAGAGATAGGGTCGGAGTTATCACCTTAGACTACATTGAGAGAGAGAGAGAGAGAGAGTGTGTGTGTGTGTAAGAATGAGTGCGTACTTGTTACGTATTTTGATTTTCAAAACTATACAGTAGTGTGTGTGTGTATCTATGTATGTATGTATTATATTTAAGTAACACTACACATACAACTACACTAATGTGGTTTTCTTAAGAGAGACCGATCATTCTGGTTACAGTAAGCAAACATATAAGAAATGCTACGAGGAACTCCATCCTTGCATTTGACGAGGAAGAAGCAGGCTCGGGGGATGCTAACCCTGACTTAACCCTGACTTACAGGCAATGTTCAATACAGTGATGTTGAGCATGTCGCAAAATGCCCCGGCGGCTACTTCAAACATTGTTGCTGGTAGTGGTGCTCAAATGACGGTTCCTAGGGCTAATTTTGCAAAGCTAAATAAGGATTATGCGAGTCTGGGTGGAAAACCATTCTTAGGAATGGAATTGGCTATGGAAGTGTAGGACTGGTTGGATGCCTACTAGGGAATTCTTAATGACTTAGAGTTGGATGACGCCATGAAGAGGAGGTTGGCTTCTCAACAACTCCAAGTGCAAGATATAAACTGGTGGAATGCTATAAAGATTGATATTATGGAGGATCACTTTACTTGGGATCGATTCAAAATTAGGTTTGGAGGAGAAGTTTATACCGACTGCTCCAAAGTCGGTGCTGTCTAGAAATTTCGCAAAGCTGAAGCAGAGGGAAATTTTGGTCATTGAGTATTTAGTGGAGAATTCTTTATTTAAATACGAGATGTCTTTTATTGAAACTCCACTAAAGAAGAACAAAAAGCTTATTATGTGGTTGGATGATTACTTAGGTAAAAGCTTATGGGGCACATTGATGAGCCATTTCAGAAGGTAGTTGAGAAAGCCCTCCGGCTTAAGAAAATTTATCCTAGATAAATCTATTGTTGTTGTTTCCACTGAGGGACCAAATTTGTAACGCCCCACTCCGAGACCTACATTAGCAAAGAGTATTACAAGGCAATACTGTCTGCTAATATGGAGAATAGAGCTGGATAGGAGCGACCATCTATAACCTTGTCTTAACTATCTACTGAATAAGTCGATAAATGTAGCATATTTTTTTTAGGTGGATTGACATATCCAATAGATATTTAATACAAAACCATAATGGCTATAAGATCTAATAGAACAAAATATAACAACTCAAGTGTAAAACACATCACAGAACAGTAGATCATCACATACATATACACGTATACAGATACATCACAGAGTATACAAAATGATAAATGTCAAGTGGTGCGCAACCACAATATACAGGCGAGTTAAAAGAATATACATATCAGAGTTACAACCAAAAAGGACTGTACAAAAAATCTATAACAAAAGGAGCTAGCAGAATAGTCCATGCGGAAGCAGAATAAGCTAAGTTCAAATGTACCTAACCTGAAACACCTCGGTCTGACCCGAGTATAAAATACACGGGTCAGTCTAGCTAAACAAATCAGTTAGATAAGCTAAATAATGATGAACATGCAAGGTCATAAAGTATCACAAATATCTCTAAAAGAGATAATTCGATCATCTAACAAAAGATGAATCGTAACAAGCCTCATATCATCGGCAACTCAAATAAACAAAGGATATGAATATCTCAAATCAACCTAAAAAGGCAAATAATAAATACCTGTAAAGGTAACACAAGTTTCCATAAGTTAATCGCTATGTATCGAGTGGTACAAAAGACCTACTCTGAAAGGCGATACTCTAGGGAAATATAAATGTCAATGAAACAAAGGAAGCACGTGCTTAATACTGTATAAACAAGGATCCACAAGCCAAGTATCTCTCGAGCGGTGACGAAGGACCAACTCCAAAAGCGATACTATAGGGCAACAAACCCGAAGGCGACAAATCCAAGTATCTCTCGAGCGGTGACGATGGACCAACTCCAAAAGCGATACTATAGGGCAACAAACCCGAAGGCAACAAACCCAAGTATCTCTCGAGCGGTGACGATGGACCAACTCCAAAAGCGATACTATAGGGCAACAAACCTGAAGGCAACAAACCCGAAGGCACATACCCGAAGGCACAAACCCGAAGGCAACAAACCGTAGTGGCGAAGGTCCGGAGGCCCAGTATTGGACACCACTAACTAGCAATATGTGTCATAAACTCTCGGAAAGGAACCCAAAAAGTGTTAACGTGTGTCCCATACCACACGTTCGCACTAAACGGTTTACTAACTGTTAGTCAATTCCACACTCAAAGCAGTACAAAGTTTACATCATGTCATCAGTAAACTAGACCCGAAGGTCAAAACGTTCAAACGAATAGATTAGGAATTAACTGGAAAGATAACGCACGCATTCCATAGTACGTGTTTTACCCAACCGTTTAATTACCTTTCCACTTCATTCAAAGTGCAAAAGAGTGTAATTTTACTCAGAAAATAATTTGGAACAAGTTCAGAAATCGTTTGAAAATACTTTGGAAATTGCCTTTGAAATTCTCCTATTATGGAGTAAATAATTTAATACTTAAAATAATACTAAATAATAATTTCAAAATCCAATTTGTTTGAAAAACACTTTAAAATGCTTTATAAAACCCGTGCAATAAATCTAGAGAGAAAACTCAAGAATTCGGGAAAATATCAAAAATGGCGGAAATTATTCCAAGTATAAAAACCGCTAAAAATACGCTGCGAACCCAAGTTCGACAGCAGGTTTGGACCTGAAAACAGAATCCAAATGACATGAAATTTTGTAGGAATATTTTTTAACATTCCTACTCCAATCTGCAAAATGATTCACATAATTACGGCTTGAAACGAATTAATTGCGTCGTTCCGAAGTTGGACTAAAACCACTGTAAACTGCTGTGTAAAAACAGCACAAAGGTTCAACTTCAACGATGAGTTCGAAGGGGCCAATGAACCCAGATCTTGGTGAAATTTGGTAGACGCATAGACTAATACTTCTACTTCGATCTGAAAAAAGAATTATTCAAATCCGATTTGAAACGAAGAATCTACGTCATTTCAAAGTTGGACCAAAACTCGGTTTAAAACAGTGAATTACAGCAAGCTGTGAGTACAAGTTCGACAGTAGTTTAGAAATAGAAAACCAACCCAAATTGTCATGAAATTCTATAGGAATGTAAATCAACACTCCTACTTCAATCTGACAAAAGAATCACTCAAATCCGATATGAAACGAATGAGTTACGATGCCTCAAATATGGACTTAGGCCATGTTTGCAACGGTTCAAAAACCAAAAATGTACAGGCCTGAAACCATCCTGGGTTCAACTTTCAGGCATAAAACAGAGGAACAAAAATTATATCAGATTGAGCTTAAAATTAGTAGGCATATGCTAGAAAACTTCATCTTTCAAACAAAAAAAGAATCATTGAATTACAGTAAGAAATGAATGAGTTATGTGGCCTCAAACATGGACTCAGGCCATATTTGCAGCAACTCAAAACAACTACGGGCAAAAATCTGTGCCTGAGTCAATTTTGCAGAAACATTTTGTACATTCAAACGACAAAATGTTTCAACCAAAATTTACAAAAATGAAGTTCAACATGCAAGCTACCAAATGCAAGAAATCCGGCAGCATTTCGTTGCCGGAATCTAAAGTTGATCATTTAGGCAATAAGAAACATATTTTAGACAGAAAAAACAACTAAAAATTCATTAACAAAGGCTAGATTTTTGATTGATTTTGCAATTTTTGAGCTTGGCTCAGCTAGGAATTGTAAGTATTACAACTCACCTTGCTGTTTAGATGCAAAAGATCCAATTTTGCAGCAAGGAGGAAGCTTTGGCTTTGGAATGGCTTCAACAACCTAAGATTGAAATGTACATTGACATACAATGCCAAAACAAAATTACAAACAACCAAATAATCTTCAAAAATGAAATTTGATGAAGGAATTAGGTTTACAGGTTGATTAACTGTCTAAATTGACTTAATTTGGTAAATTATAGCAAAGATTTGATGAAAAGTTTGGAAATTTTGGATTTTACTTTGAAAGAGTAAAGTGGGTTTCTATGTTTTGTTTCTATTTACTATAAATAAACGTACATACTTGAGAAGAAAGATTTTACTACTTCAGGGTAGTGCATGCTAATGTGCTTAGACCCAAAACTAAAATAATTAACTAAAGAAAATCAATTTTTTCCCTTGAATACACAAATACACTTATTTAAAAGCCAAAACAACCTATTTTCTCAAAGTTCAATACAATAAATTACACAAACATATTCACATGTTTGATAGAACATTTTACCACTAATAAAAAGCTAATTTTGTTATAAAAAAATACTTCTATTATCAAAAACTCTTATTTTAAAATAAACATACAATTCACACAAACATTTACATAAAATGCTATTTTTAACTCCAAAAATTATACAAAATTATTTTCTTGCATAATTAAATGCAATAAACCATATTTCCATCGTTTTTATATCCAAAACTTATTTTTAAACAAATTTTCATCTTTTCACTTATAATATATAACCTTTAAAAATCAAATATTTCCTTTAAAAATTATTAAAAGAAGTAATTGGCAATAATGAATAAAATTATTGCATTTTCTCTAAATAAAAACTATTTTCCATTTATTATTAACCCAAACAAACAAAATAAAGTTCCAAACTTTATTTTCTCATTTTAGTTTTCAAAATTCATTTTTTATTCCAAATAAAAAATTTAAAATCTCCAATTTTATCTTAATTTACAATATTAAATTATAAGTACCATTATAATTTAATATTAACAGGTAATCTCTAAAATCAGGGTTGTTACAAAATCCCTAAGCGGGAAGGGAGGAAAAATGAAGTGGAACAACAATAAAAAAGGTAGTTTTAAAAGGGTGGCTAAAAAAGTTTAGGAGGGATCCTACCTGTTATAATTATGGTGAGAAAGGTTACTTGAAGTGGGACTGCAAAGCTAAAAGAAGTGCTACGATTGCAACAAGCTTGGACATATACAAACGGATTGTCCTGAACTAATGAAGCAAAGGCAGATGGTGAAGGCATGTGCTTTAGATGTTGTCCCAATTTTGTAGAGTTATCCCTCGATGAAGGAGATGGGAAATGACTACACATTTCAAGGTATACTTTCTATTTACGACGTTCCCATACGAATTTTGTTTAATATTTTAGCTTCACATTCCTTTATATCTAGTGCCCTTGTAGACATGCTAAGATTGAAACCCTAAACAGTTAAACGACCGTTAGTGGTGATGAACCGCATTAGCGACCCTACTAGTCTTTGAATGGTTTATCATAGTTTGCTCTTATCGAGTCTTGGATGCTATTTTGTTTGTGATTTTGTTTCGAGTTTCGTTGGGTTTGGTATTTTCTTAAGGATGGAATGGATGAGGAAGTATGAGGTAGTTGTAGATCGCGAGAAGCTATTGTGACAATTGGGGCTAGGGTTGGGAGGTAGAGATTGGCTACCTACCATAGGATGAGGTTATGGTTAACTTTCAATATTCTCTGGAGGTCCCGCATGATGAGTTGTCATATGTGCCTATCGTTAAAGAGTATCCTAATGTATTCGAGGAGGTGAACGAGTTATAGCCACATCATGAGATTGAGTTCTACATAAATATAGTGAAGGAGGCTATACCAATAGTTATTCCTTTTCGGTGAATGGCACTCAGAAAGTAGAAGGAGTTAAAGGTGTAGGTGAATAACTTGTTGAGATGAATGCTCATTCACAGGAACATATCTGAGTGGTATGTACCCGTAATATTCGCCACTAAAGTGGATGGCACTCTAAGGTTGTCTATTGATTGCTGCGAGCTAAATAAAGTAAAAAGGAAGAAAAAGAATCCACTCCCTCGTATTGATGACCTATTCGATCAACTTATTAGTACGAAGATTTTCTCTCAGTTAAATTTAGCGATGGGACCTCATCGACCGAGGGTAGTGAATTAGAGTGTGTCGATCATTGCATTACATATGCCAACTTTATTCTATGAGTGGTTGAATATTCCATTCAGGCTAACTAATGCGCTAGCATATATTTTCAATATTATGGACCTTGTCTTCGGCGGTCTACTAAATAGGTTTGTGCTTGTGTTCATGGACGGTATCTTAGTCTATTCTTGGATGGAGGAGGAATACATGACACATTTGAGGATTATGCGTGAAGTGTTGAAGGAGCATAGATTGAATGCATTGTTTTCGAATTACCACTTCCGAAAGAGGGAAATGAGATTCTTGGGTCATGTCATCTCTGAGTAGGGTATTGTAGTAGATCCTACCATGGTAACAACGGTTCAATACCAGAACCAACCTAAGAACGCTACTAATATGAGAAGTTTCATTGGACCCAGGGGACATTATTGATGTTTGATTAAGAACCTCTCCAAGATAGAAGCACCATTGACTAATTTGATGAAAAAGAATTAGACCTTTGGCTGGAAAGGGAAGTGTGAGCATGCATTCATAATTTTGAAGGAGAGGTTGAATAATGCACCAGTATTGCCCATTTCAAGTGGGAATGAGAAGATGATGGTATACATTGACGCTTCTGGTACTAAATTGAGTAGTGCTGATGCAAAAATGTAAAGTTGTCGCTTACGATAGTTGATAGCTGAAACTGCATGAGAGGATGTACCTGACCTACCATTTGGAGCGGGCGCGACAGTATTTTGCACTGAAGAAATGGAGGCATTTTCTACTTAGAGAATGATTCGAGTTTTTCAAGAACCATAAATCCTTGAAATACCTTTACCCCCAAAAGGATAGTGGCGATGGTTAGAGTTCTTAGCCTCATATGACTTTAGCTTCTCTTGTATTGCTAGTTAAAGGAAATGCTACCAATGGTGCTTTGAGTAGAAGAAATGCCAGTTTAGGATTAATGTTTCTGGAGTGGAAGTACTTAGAGTATATTAGTAGTTATGACTTCAGACCTTATTGTGAGTTAGAGCTAGAAATATTGGCAAGCTTGACAATCAGACCAACTTTGATCGAGAGGACTGGAACTACTTAGAAGCAAGATGCTAGGATTGCAAAAATCGTAGAAAAAGTAGGAGTAGAGTTTGATGAGATGAAGTAGTATAGACTAGATCGAGATAGTAGGCTCCGTAAGGTTGGGAGGTTGTTTGCGCCCGATATTGATGGTTAGGAGATGAGATAAACGATGCATTATTCTAGATTGACTATCCATCCCGGTCGTAATATAATGTACCATGATATGAAGCAAACGTAGTACTGGAAGGGTATGAGGAAGGTTGTTGGTATATTCATCTCGAAGTGTGTGAATTGCCAGTTGGTAACAGTAGAGCAGAAAAATTAGTTGGGATGATGCTACCAGTTGAAGTCTCCAAATGGAAATGGAAAAAAGTATCGATGGACTTCATTGATGGATTATTGAGGACCAGAGGTGGGACTGATAGTATTTGGGTCATAGTCGATAAATTGAAGAAGAGTGCTTGATTCATACCTAGTCTATTATAACGACATCCAAATTGGCTTTTTTTGTGAAATGTGTGACAGCCCGCAAATCCGTACCCCTTGAATCAACAATATACTACCCTAATTGACTCAAGTGGAACAGAAATACGAACCATTAAGGTTAAAAGAAAAAGAGATAGAAGAAGAAGAAACTAAACAATATCAGAATCTCACAGTCGCAGCGGAATAAAATATAATAGCAACTATATATCTTTACACAAAAATGAAATCTATATTGTTTATATACATCAGATCATCAGAGTGTCTCATACATCAATCAACACATAACAGACATACCATACAATCATAGCAGCGGATATATATATAGGTACATATAATACGTCTCGGACTCCAGCTCCTCTCCTGCTCCATAGCATCCTATCCTGAACAAATAATACTCGGTCTGACCCGAGTATTATAACGAAATAACACCCGAGTCAGTCTGGAATACCAGCTGATAATAATGCACACAATTGATTATTAAAGTTTCAAAAATCCTTTTGAAAACAAAAGCATCTCGTAAGACCACGCCACAAATAAACATGTCGGGTTTTTACCTTACGATAGCTAAAACACTTTTTATAGAAATCCTCTTATATTATAATAGGGTCTATTTACAAATACTTATAAAATAGCCGAAATTGTTACATTCATTAAATTCCAGCTACTAGCCACCGAAGTGGGTAATACAAACAAAACTCGTACAAGGCTCGTAGGGAAAATGGATTTCCAACAATGACTAGGCACTGGGGTACCACCTGTCACAGTACGTGGTCTAGATCACAGTACCGAGGACTACTCCCTTCGTCCCCTGCAACACAAGACCGGAATCACCTATGGGCAATTCCGAATAAGATCACCCCGCGGTTGGGATCAGCAACCGCACCACTAAGCCGAAATAAAAAGGAACCTCTAGACAGGGATGACCTTACTCTCCAGTGGGGGCTACCCACGAAGCCTTGCTGCATATCCCCTGATTTTCAGTCATTCCCGGTTGGTGAGGCTTGAGGCTTAACGTTACCTTTAGAACGTTTCACTTAGAATGCCCATCGTCCGCTGACGATGTCACGAAGCATTCGTCCATACAAGTCCGTCCCGGGTTCGAACGGAACCGAAGGCACTATTCCTACTACATCCATTTTGGAAATATCCTCAGGATTAGTAGCGACTAGCCCTTGCACTTCACTGCTCCATCTTCGACTCCGAAAAACGTTTATCGCACGAAAACGTACAAACCGGATCGAAGTGGTTTTCGAGAAATAAATCTCGATCCCGGTCTCTTCGAAACGATCATCGCATTTGTCCAATATTGATAGTCGGTGATTTAACTATCAATTTATATTCATAAACATCCATAGCATCCATCACACAATAAATAATTCCCAAATTATTTATTTACCTCAAATATCTTTAAAAGATATATTACCAAATTTCCAAATCTCATTTGAAAACATTTCTCAAAATTCCTCCTTTACAAGGTAAATCATTTACCATATATTTCCATTGGAAATATCCAAGTTCAAAACAGTTTAGATTTAAAACTGTTAAAAACATTTTAATTTAAAATATACTTTTAAATAGATGAATTTACTACTAATTATTTACTCAAAATATAACTTTCAAAATATTTAAAGAGCAAACTATTTATAAGATATAACTTAATTGAAAATAAGTTTTAGTTATATTATATAATAAAAATAGAGTTGTAAAAGATTAACTCTTTTTTTTCAATATACTTAGGTCAAAACTAACTTTTAAAACAAATCCATTTGTAACATAATTATTAAAATATTTACAAAATTCTACTATTGCTAATTTATAAATAATCACTTTAAAATAATAAATTTCTAAACATTCTTTAAGACCAGTTTAAGATTTTAAAACTTCTTTTTATAAAATCAATTTAAAACTCGAACTTGGATTTTCCTTAGGAAATCTCATTTCTACTAAATCATCACAGAAATCCTTCTCACGATTTCTGTCCATTTATTAAATTTAGTTTTAGGGTTTTATAACATAAATTTATTTCCCAAAACTTCAACTAATAACATTTAAATTAATTATCATTCCAAATTTTAAAACTTCCAATTTACATTTTAAAATAGATTTCAGATTTTAATCCCTTTTTAAACCCATTATTTGACAATACCTTTATTTCTCTAAATTCAATTTATCAAATATAATTAATTTTGGATTTATAATTTATCCAGTAATATTTCTATACAAATTTATTTCAGTTTTCCATCCAAATCAGGTTTCAAATATTTATATTCTTTTAATTTCTTATTTAACCATTTCTCAATTTCTTTGAAACCCAATTTAATTTCTTTATAATTAAAACTGCCATTTTCTTTATAACTAATATTCTGGGTTTATAGTTTAAACCACAATATCACAATGCAATTAAATTCCAACTTATCAATCACAATATATAAACAGGCATAATCATCAATATAAAAATATTACTACTTTGTGAGGAATCCCGTTGGATCCCTCCAACCTGTTTTCCCTGCATCCACAAATAGTAGCACAACAAATATATATCAATTCAATTTGATAATAATTAACATATTCAGCTAAACATCCAAACAAACAATCAATACTAGCTGTCTACTTTACTAGTATCCAGATGTGAGTGAGGATAACTCACCTTGAGTTTCGGCGAGCGTTCGAAATTAAAATTAAACCGGACGGTGTCCGATTTAACCCAAATTCCTACTTGCCCGGATTGACTCCGGAACTGTTCCACTGCATAGTACTTTTTCCTGCGATTCCGGCGCTACCAAATTCGTCCCAATCTGATTTCGTATGAAACAGTTATGATTTTATAAAGTTTCAATATCGATTCGAAAACAAATTTCATATTATATAATTTATTTATTTTTTTATACCAAAGCACGGCCCCGCATCTCTCCCCCTCAGCAAGATCACGCACGCAAACACCAAGAAGGTCGAACCCATCAGACGCGAATTAGGGTTGAACGTCCACCTTCCCTCGATCCTCGTTCCATCGATCAGCCACCACCCACGCATCGCCCTTCCCCTCACGCGCTACCACCGGTCAACACGACGAGCTCGCCCCCATAAATTGCGAGAAAACCCCCTTCGAACGGAACACGAACACAAGCTCGGCCTGAAGAGAAACGGCCACGAAAACAAATCACCACCATTGGATTCGAAGTGTTCGACGAGATCTACGATTTTCCAGTTGGAATCTTTGAAAATCGTTGCTTGGATTTTGACGAATTTGAGAAAGAAAATCAGAAAATATCGGCCATTGGTGTAAAAAGAGGCGGCCTGAATAAATGCTAGGGTTTCGGCCCAATTAATATATATATAAATGTTGTTTAATAATATTTTAATCAATAAATTTCTCAATTTAACCACAAATGCAAACAACCTCCAATTCTCACGTTCCGACAGGCTATCCTAGGGTTTTTCCGCATTCCGGACACAATGGAACAGGTTTCGTAAGCTAATTCGATCGTATGCACGAGTTACGGAATAAAACGATCGATTTCAAATTAAACCGATTAAAACGATTTCGATGCGTTTCGAGCTGCCGGGGTCAAACGACAACTCCGATTGCTTCGAAAATTGAAATCCGATAATAACTAACTATTACGGATCCAATGAAACTGGTTTCGTCGAATTCCGAGACTGTCCCCCGGAAGGCTATTTTAACTCGTCTATTTAATTAAGCGATTTTCGAAATTATCGAAATCACTCCAAATCTCCACTTTTAAAATTTTATTAACTTAACAATAATTCATATAAAATTTATAAACACATTAAAAATCGTTCTGGTTCATTCTGGACTTAAATCGGATTAATTGCAATATTTAATAATATTAAATTCATTTTAAATTCATATAAAATTCCAAATAATAATCTATTAACTTTTAAATTCTTCCAAAAATCTAACAATATCATTTATAACCTATGGAACTTAAAAATGCATTTAAACATCAATTTTATAACAATTCCCATTCAATTTCCAATTTATTCTCAGTCTAATAATTATTATTATTACTCCAATTCAAATGGAATCACCATATTTTGAAAATATAACTCATCTTATTAACTCAACCATAGTCTTCTATTATCAAGATTCAAATTAGAATCCATATCCAACATTTAAAATGAATTAAATGTTAAATTTTGGCGACCCAAAATTCCGGGTCGTTACATTCCTCCCCCCTTATAAAAATTTCGTCCCCGAAATTTGTATAAGGTAGAACATACACTTAAACCCATTTACTTATCCCATTAGCTTAGTTAAAAGCTTATATACACTTCACAAAATCCTTTTTGTTCAATTCCCAAACCTATTTGCTTTATTAATTCTAAAGCTTTAATTTTAACTTATAACTTCATAAGTTACTTAACTTTTCCCAAAACCCAAAAAAATTTCTAACTCTCAAAATTTACGGAAAATTTTGGCAGAGTCTCCCCTGTACGGAGGAGCTTCTGCGATATCGCAGGATACACAAATATATATACATCGGCCCACACGGCCGGAAACCAAAATATATCACAATATATATATCATTTTCCAATTTTATTTGCGTAGGCGTACCTTTAAGCAAAATTAATAGCAAGTAGCTAATATATAATGCATATACGCGCTTCAAACCCTCTCGAGCGCCTCGCATTCCTGCACTTACTCAACATACTCATTAGTTACAAGATCTGTGCATTTTAATCAACATTTTCCAATATAAAAGCAATCCAACATATCTATGGCATAATCCAAACCAAGCAAATTTCAAAATTTACTAATATTAACCATCCTTTACCAACAATTCAAGATTTTAAATCATCTTTCCAATTATCTGTTCAAGTCCAACATTATTTACTTTCACTTGAATGATTTATACTCAAATCAACCATATACAATTCATATTTATCTCAATAGGATTAACATATGCTTCACTAATAGCAATCTATTTCATTACAATTCCTAATTGATTTACAAACCACTTTTATCTTCAGGGTAGAAGCATCTTCATTCTTATGCAAAATTACTTAATAACATTTCAATGCATTCCAATTAATTCAAAACCAAGTTCAGTGTTGAATACACTAAGACAACTCATTCATATTCACTTCAATATTATGAATAGGTGCTTTAATTCATTTATATGCAACATTATTTAATTTGATTTTCAATCAAATCCTTATTTCCAATTTGAAGCACTCACATTCCTTTATTAAAATTTCGCACATTTTAGTTTCCTCCAACTAACCTCATTTTACTTCACTTGAATGATTTACATTCAAGCTTTCTATACACCATTCATATTTCTTATAACCAATTTATTTCTATTTCAAAATAATTAACATATGCCTTGTTCACACTTTTTTTTTTTTAACTTACCCTTCCAATTTGATTTGTAATCAAATTTTATTTTAACTTACATTCCCAAATTTGATTTTAAATCAAATTTTATTTAAACTTGAAACATTTGCAATTCTTTCATGATTTATTTCCATATATATGCAAACATTGCTTATTAAAATGTTAATTCATCCCAATTGATTCCAACTCAATTCCATTTGCAACTTGAAACCAATTTACTTGCATTCATTTACCAACTCTTTGAATTGGATCCTAATCCATATCAATTTATTCAAACATCAATTCAATTGCATAATATCTCAATTCTTTCTTGCATACCAAATTTAGTTTCATTTTAATTTGACTTCACTTAATCAAATTCTAATTTATCCAAAACCAATTTAGTTGTTTAAACAACTCAATTCTAAATACATTCAAATATTCATGTTATTCAAGCAAAACAATTGCCACTTAAGCTTATAACCCTTTAAAATTAATTCCAACTTGGATTTATATTAGTTTCATTAACCAATCCAAGTTTATATTAATATCTCTCCCTCCTGGATTATTTACAACCCATACATCCTTAATTTATCACAATAACTTATTAATATCATTTCTTGCAATTATTATCTAACAAATTTCATTCAACATTACTTAATAAGGCTCATTCTCAACCATTTTGTTTTTCTTTCAATTTGCTTAAGTTCTTTAACAATATTCTCATTATTTCCTTATAAATCAAATTTTATTTCATTTGATTCTCATTCAAATCAAATTTCCATTCATATACAAATTTAATGCTCTTTGTTTAGTTATCCAATTCATATTAAACTTATTTTATTTACACAGAGGCCATTTAAATTATTTTACTCATTTGAATTTTATTTACAATCCAAATCATCATAAATATATTCAAATTCCATTATTCATTCACACCTCCAATATTCATTTCCATAATTGAATCCCAATTCAACTCAGGATTTCTATTTACTTTCCAAACTTGACTAAACTATCAAAATTCTCCATTACAATACAAATCCCAGTTAATTTGTAATTTAATTCAGTCAATAACATAATCCATATTAGTTTTCACTCCACTTTCTTAATTTACTCTGAATTCATTCATAATATCACCAATTTCCAATTATTTCATTTGGCACATTTAAATTTTCTACCTTTCCTTTTTACTCCTATAAATAGAATCTAAATTTCTTTCAATATTATTTATTACACAACTGAAATTCAATTTCAATTTCATTACCCAACAAACCTTATCTCAATCCATATTCATTTGAGATTAAGTTAATTCCACTATACCATTTCACTATTCCCTCATTTGTGATTATAATTCTATTTCTATATATAAGTTCACCAACTTATCTACTTAACAGCTTATATAGCTCATTTTAATCCATCTACAACTTATAATCACAATTTCAACTTTTATAAATATATACCCCTGAATTCATAAAGATATAGATCTCTTTTTTTTTTTTTTTTTTTTTTTTTTACCCAAATCTTTTACAAATTCTAAATTTCATAATTTCAGATTATAAGTATATTACTTAATAGCTTGTGGGTACAATCTATTACACAACAACCCAAATTTTCAAATCAACTTACTTTTGATTTAAACCCAAATCCATTTAATTCTGGGTCCAATATATTTAACTTGTCCAAGTTAAATTTAAATTTCCATTCACTTCAATACCCTTCATTTACTTCAATACATTTTATTCACTTTCAATTACTCAAATTAAATTTTAATTCCATGATTAAAATTTCTCATTTCCTTCTTATTAGCATTAGCTCCACTTAACAAATTCAATAGTTGATTCATTTCAACTTTACTCATTATTTAATTAGAACTTTCCCAGAATTCAATTTACCCGGTTTTATCTCAAAACCATATTGAAATATATCAAATATATATACCCATTTGGTATATCAAATCAAATTTCCATGTTTTCCAAACCAATTTGTTTGTACCCAAAATAATTTGTTCATATCCCAAACAAATTTCCATTTTTGAAATATCCAAAACAACTGTTATCCCCAACAAATCCAAACAATACCATAACCAATTACTAGGGAAGCAATCCATCACTTTAGAAACTCGAAAATGAATTCTAATGATGTGGCCAGCATCATCAGGATTATTTTCCAGCGACCACAGTGAGTTCAATGCTTCTTAACTTTCCCAATTTCATTTCAAACAGTTTCCATTCAAAAATATTACCCAAAACAATACTCCATTATTGTCTTCAATACATTGGAAAACATTTCAAAACTTCCCAGGATTTTAAATTTCCAAATTTTTATTTTCAATCTATTAAAAATCCTTTTCAAAACTTCCGGGTTAAAATTCTGGTTTAAATTCAAATTTTAATTTCACTTCTTATTTGCAACATATTTAATTAATTCTATTTGGTTATAACCATTTCAATTTTATAATCTTATTCACTTATCATTTCAAATTTGGTCAAATTCAAGATTCTTATTTGATTTTCAATATTTGGCAACCAAACAGTCAAATATATATAATTTCCAGAAATTTATTTTCTTTATATCAAAATATAATTTTGGGTAAAATTATTTCATTTACCCACTTTAAAAACAATACTATGTCGGTTTATCTTGTTTAAGAGTTTAGAAACCCCTATCGATACGGTTGTACTTCCCGCACCGACCAGAATTCATAAACACTCAACCGATAAGTCAACACAGTATAAAAACAATTTTATAAACACTAACAAGTACGCTCTCATATTATTAATACACTCAACTCATTATAGAGTACTATCGACTCTATTAAATGAGTAATTACCCCACCAAAGCCTAGGTTGTCGCCAACCTAAGCTCTGATACCAAGTGTGACAGCCCGCAAATCCGTACCCCTTGAATCAACAATATACTACCCTAATTGACTCAAGTGGAACAGAAATACGAACCATTAAGGTTAAAAGAAAAAGAGATAGAAGAAGAAGAAACTAAACAATATCAGAATCTCACAGTCGCAGCGGAATAAAATATAATAGCAACTATATATCTTTACACAAAAATGAAATCTATATTGTTTATATACATCAGATCATCAGAGTGTCTCATACATCAATCAACACATAACAGACATACCATACAATCATAGCAGCGGATATATATATAGGTACATATAATACGTCTCGGACTCCAGCTCCTCTCCTGCTCCATAGCATCCTATCCTGAACAAATAATACTCGGTCTGACCCGAGTATTATAACGAAATAACACCCGAGTCAGTCTGGAATACCAGCTGATAATAATGCACACAATTGATTATTAAAGTTTCAAAAATCCTTTTGAAAACAAAAGCATCTCGTAAGACCACGCCACAAATAAACATGTCGGGTTTTTACCTTACGATAGCTAAAACACTTTTTATAGAAATCCTCTTATATTATAATAGGGTCTATTTACAAATACTTATAAAATAGCCGAAATTGTTACATTCATTAAATTCCAGCTACTAGCCACCGAAGTGGGTAATACAAACAAAACTCGTACAAGGCTCGTAGGGAAAATGGATTTCCAACAATGACTAGGCACTGGGGTACCACCTGTCACAGTACGTGGTCTAGATCACAGTACCGAGGACTACTCCCTTCGTCCCCTGCAACACAAGACCGGAATCACCTATGGGCAATTCCGAATAAGATCACCCCGCGGTTGGGATCAGCAACCGCACCACTAAGCCGAAATAAAAAGGAACCTCTAGACAGGGATGACCTTACTCTCCAGTGGGGGCTACCCACGAAGCCTTGCTGCATATCCCCTGATTTTCAGTCATTCCCGGTTGGTGAGGCTTGAGGCTTAACGTTACCTTTAGAACGTTTCACTTAGAATGCCCATCGTCCGCTGACGATGTCACGAAGCATTCGTCCATACAAGTCCGTCCCGGGTTCGAACGGAACCGAAGGCACTATTCCTACTACATCCATTTTGGAAATATCCTCAGGATTAGTAGCGACTAGCCCTTGCACTTCACTGCTCCATCTTCGACTCCGAAAAACGTTTATCGCACGAAAACGTACAAACCGGATCGAAGTGGTTTTCGAGAAATAAATCTCGATCCCGGTCTCTTCGAAACGATCATCGCATTTGTCCAATATTGATAGTCGGTGATTTAACTATCAATTTATATTCATAAACATCCATAGCATCCATCACACAATAAATAATTCCCAAATTATTTATTTACCTCAAATATCTTTAAAAGATATATTACCAAATTTCCAAATCTCATTTGAAAACATTTCTCAAAATTCCTCCTTTACAAGGTAAATCATTTACCATATATTTCCATTGGAAATATCCAAGTTCAAAACAGTTTAGATTTAAAACTGTTAAAAACATTTTAATTTAAAATATACTTTTAAATAGATGAATTTACTACTAATTATTTACTCAAAATATAACTTTCAAAATATTTAAAGAGCAAACTATTTATAAGATATAACTTAATTGAAAATAAGTTTTAGTTATATTATATAATAAAAATAGAGTTGTAAAAGATTAACTCTTTTTTTTCAATATACTTAGGTCAAAACTAACTTTTAAAACAAATCCATTTGTAACATAATTATTAAAATATTTACAAAATTCTACTATTGCTAATTTATAAATAATCACTTTAAAATAATAAATTTCTAAACATTCTTTAAGAACAGTTTAAGATTTTAAAACTTCTTTTTATAAAATCAATTTAAAACTCGAACTTGGATTTTCCTTAGGAAATCTCATTTCTACTAAATCATCACAGAAATCCTTCTCACGATTTCTGTCCATTTATTAAATTTAGTTTTAGGGTTTTATAACATAAATTTATTTCCCAAAACTTCAACTAATAACATTTAAATTAATTATCATTCCAAATTTTAAAACTTCCAATTTACATTTTAAAATAGATTTCAGATTTTAATCCCTTTTTAAACCCATTATTTGACAATACCTTTATTTCTCTAAATTCAATTTATCAAATATAATTAATTTTGGATTTATAATTTATCCAGTAATATTTCTATACAAATTTATTTCAGTTTTCCATCCAAATCAGGTTTAAAATATTTATATTCTTTTAATTTCTTATTTAACCATTTCTCAATTTCTTTGAAACCCAATTTAATTTCTTTATAATTAAAACTGCCATTTTCTTTATAACTAATATTCTGGGTTTATAGTTTAAACCACAATATCACAATGCAATTAAATTCCAACTTATCAATCACAATATATAAACAGGCATAATCATCAATATAAAAATATTACTACTTTGTGAGGAATCCCGTTGGATCCCTCCAACCTGTTTTCCCTGCATCCACAAATAGTAGCACAACAAATATATATCAATTCAATTTGATAATAATTAACATATTCAGCTAAACATCCAAACAAACAATCAATACTAGCTGTCTACTTTACTAGTATCCAGATGTGAGTGAGGATAACTCACCTTGAGTTTCGGCGAGCGTTCGAAATTAAAATTAAACCGGACGGTGTCCGATTTAACCCAAATTCCTACTTGCCCGGATTGACTCCGGAACTGTTCCACTGCATAGTACTTTTTCCTGCGATTCCGGCGCTACCAAATTCGTCCCAATCTGATTTCGTATGAAACAGTTATGATTTTATAAAGTTTCAATATCGATTCGAAAAAAAATTTCATATTATATAATTTATTTATTTTTTTATACCAAAGCACGGCCCCGCATCTCTCCCCCTCAGCAAGATCACGCACGCAAACACCAAGAAGGTCGAACCCATCAGACGCGAATTAGGGTTGAACGTCCACCTTCCCTCGATCCTTGTTCCATCGATCAGCCACCACCCACGCATCGCCCTTCCCCTCACGCGCTACCACCGGTCAACACGACGAGCTCGCCCCCATAAATTGCGAGAAAACCCCCTTCGAACGGAACACGAACACAAGCTCGGCCTGAAGAGAAACGGCCACGAAAACAAATCACCACCATTGGATTCGAAGTGTTCGACGAGATCTACGATTTTCCAGTTGGAATCTTTGAAAATCGTTGCTTGGATTTCGACGAATTTGAGAAAGAAAATCAGAAAATATCGGCCATTGGTGTAAAAAGAGGCGGCCTGAATAAATGCTAGGGTTTCGGCCCAATTAATATATATATATAAATGTTGTTTAATAATATTTTAATCAATAAATTTCTCAATTTAACCACAAATGCAAACAACCTCCAATTCTCACGTTCCGACAGGCTATCCTAGGGTTTTTCCGCATTCCGGACACAATGGAACAGGTTTCGTAAGCTAATTCGATCGTATGCACGAGTTACGGAATAAAACGATCAATTTAAAATTAAACCGATTAAAACGATTTCGATGCGTTTCGAGCTGCCGGGGTCAAACGACAACTCCGATTGCTTCGAAAATTGAAATCCGATAATAACTAACTATTACGGATCCAATGAAACTGGTTTCGTCGAATTCCGAGACTGTCCCCCGGAAGGCTATTTTAACTCGTCTATTTAATTAAGCGATTTTCGAAATTATCGAAATCACTCCAAATCTCCACTTTTAAAATTTTATTAACTTAACAATAATTCATATAAAATTTATAAACACATTAAAAATCGTTCTGGTTCATTCTGGACTTAAATCGGATTAATTGCAATATTTAATAATATTAAATTCATTTTAAATTCATATAAAATTCCAAATAATAATCTATTAACTTTTAAATTCTTCCAAAAATCTAACAATATCATTTATAACCTATGGAACTTAAAAATGCATTTAAACATCAATTTTATAACAATTCCCATTCAATTTCCAATTTATTCTCAGTTCTAATAATTATTATTATTACTCCAATTCAAATGGAATCACCATATTTTGAAACTATAACTCATCTTATTAACTCAACCATAGTCTTCTATTATCAAGATTCAAATTAGAATCCATATCCAACATTTAAAATGAATTAAATGTTAAATTTTGGCGACCCAAAATTCCGGGTCGTTACAAAATGGGTGGGACAATTTCATAGTGTGCCAAAGAGCATTATGAGTGAATGAGACCCTTTATTTACTAGTGGATTTTGGAAGATCTTACAAGAAATGTTGAGGATTGAGCTGCATCTTGGTACAGCTTATCACTCACAGACGGAATGGCAGATCGAAAGGGTGAATTGTGTATTGGAAGATCTCTTATGGGCTTGCATACTCGATTTCGGTGGCTTGTTGGATGATCATTTGCATTTGATGAAGTTCGCATATAGCGATAGTAATCAGCCTAATTTTAGTATGGCATCGTTCGAAGCGTTATATAGTCGACTTCGTAATTCTCCTTCATATTTGTTGGAATTGGTTGAGAAGTTGATAGTTTGGCCAGATATGATAAGAGAGACTTCGAAGAAGATTGAAGTTATTTGGCAATGAATGGAGGCTACCTAAGATAGGCAGAAGAGTTACACTAATAAGAAATATAGGTATTTGGAGTTCTCCGTCGAAGATATGGTGTTTGTTAAGATTTCCCTATTGTCGAATGTTGTTCGATTTGGTAGTAAGGGAAAGTTGGCACCAAGATTCATAGGTCCTTTTCAATAGTAAAGAGGATTAAGAACCTAACATATATGGTCAACTTAACTTAGAAAATAGTGGGCATGCATAATGTATTCCACATCTCTCACCTACAAAAGTCTATGGACGACTCAGGCAAGATAATTGCACCAAATCAACTTGATGATATTGAGATTAAACCACAAACTTCCTGACCTTGTAAGCCAATCTGTATTGTCGAACATGATACGAAACAGCTTAGGAAGAAGACGGTAGAGTCAGCGAAGGTTTAGTGGGTTAAAGTGAAGGCGATTGCACATAGGAATCCAAGAAGAATATGATGGCTACATATCCAAAGCTCTTTGCGTGATAAAGCCTATTGTTTATTGTACTTACTTTCACTTTTTATCGTATTTACTTTTTTGATAACATATAGGATAGTTTATCAACTTGCATGCTAGGATAGGTGCGTTTACATTATTAATTACATGGCTAGTTGTTTGATATGTTTGATGGATGCTTATGATTGTTAGGCATGCAAGGTAACTATAGTTGGCTATTCTTCTATTTGTTTATAGATTTCGAGGGAAAACTCTTGAAGGAAAGAGGAGTGCAATGACCTACATTTTACGTTGTGAAAGATCGTAAATATTATTATTTAATTAATTTGAGGTTATATGACTCTAAAATGTTGGGGAATAAATACTAGGTACATTTTACATCTTCATAAATTTTTTTGGGCGGTTTTGACTTTGAAGATCTTGTAAGCCTGTAACTTTTTATATGAGCTAAATTAGGGTCTAAAACCACTTCCATTAGTTCAGATGATGGTTTTTTTTCCTATGGAGCGGTCATAATTGGAAAATGGACTTATTATTTAGGAGATAAGACCATTTTAATTTTGGACTGTTGCTGGTCAGATTAGTGAATAATAAGTTAAGCCCATACTTAAGCCTACTAATCTGTTTTGGGATTTGTGCCTAATAAGGGATGATGAGATAGATCTAATCACTTTTCCCATTTTCCAAAGCAAGTCTACACCTCCATTAATCAAGTTTCTATAAAAAAGTGCCTCTTTTTCATACTTAAATTGGTCTAGGTCATCATTTGGTAGTATTTCGCAACGGGGAATGTTAGATCTACTATTTGCTACATGGATTCATAACTTGGCTACTCATCGCATATTTGAGTACAAAGTTGGGTAATATTGGTACTAGGTGAGCGGCTTTTTGCTTTTCAATATTCTATACTTATAGATATGATGAAAGTAAGGTTTTTATACGATTTTGATGCTAACGGTGTTTTCAAACCTTGATCAATCTTTAATAACATGTTTAGGTTAAATTTAAAAAAATAAAAATGTATGTTTCATTTTTCACCCTATTCCTATCACATTGTCATTTTGTATGAAATTAGATCTAGAAAATTATGTATTTGCAAATCATTTGAATAAATGATACGTTATTTCTTCAATGTTTGGTAACGATTGTGTGTAGTTGTTGTGATGATTTGATGTGTTTGTTAGTTACTTTAGCATATAGGATTTGGTCATTGTTTTGTGCAAAACAGTGTCAAAATCACTCAAAATTTGAAGCAACTTGGAAATAAGATTCTTGAGGAGTAGAAGAGCCTATAAAACAGGTCACGAGAAGATTGGAAGTGGTTTGGGTATTTAAATCATGTGTATATCATGTCGTTGGTGGCTTAAAATAAGGTCAATGGTGAGGCTCTCGAGAAAAACTTTAAGTTTTTGAAGGTGCTGCTTCAAGACAGACATATGTTAAGGCTGGAAGTGGAAGTTTGGGGAGTTAGCTTCAAAATTAAAGAAGGAAAACAACTCGGTACCAAGTGCTTTTCATCTGGGTACCAACATCGGTTTGCTTAAGGAGAATGGAACCAGGACTTTAGGGTAAAGAAAGTACGACTATGGGGATGCAAAAGAAGGCAGTAGTCGGGGTATGAAGTATTTAGCCAATTTATCTAAGTAAGTCATATCGGTGTTGACATGAGCAATTCATGTCAGTAGCGACATGAATGGAGGATGGCCAAATTTGGCTAAAATCTCAAGGGATGCTAAGGTTGCCTTCACGATAGTGCCAAAGGTCTTTGCTCATTCGTTTGATGTACGGTTTCGATGCGGTGGCAAATGAAGAGTAGTGATTAACAATGGACAAAAGGCAAAACTCTTCGATGTGATGGTTTCGAAACTTTGAGGTGTGATCCTTTGGCTTAGTTGGAATGTCTAGGGAAGTTTCGATAAGAAAGGCTCAAAGGATGAGAGTTATGATGATCTAGAAGGACGAGTTTAAAGATGAGAGCTTGTGAGTAGAACAAAGGATGAGTTCTATTATGGATAAATGGATAACGATAGAACGAAGATGGGTTCAGAGTTGTGTATGAAGGGATCGTTGACATCGAAGGTTTCTGAAGGGTACTCATACAATAGAGGTATGTAGGGATATCTACCCAGATTATATGGATTCATGTTCCTTATATGGTTGGATTGCCCTGTACTTTACATGGATGGTCTAGTCCTTGACTATGTAGAGTGGTGGGATGCGAGTACCAATAAACAAAGACTTTTCACTGGTCTTTGGCTTTAGGTGTCGTTTGAGCCGTCTTATATCCAAAGCATGTTGAGTGACGGTGAGGATTGTTTGATGGATGTTATGTTTGTTGTAGTTGCCATACTTATTGTTTGTCACTCTAAGGATGTCACATGATGTAGGTATCTAGGAGATTGATACCTGGACACCCGATAGTAGTATACCAGGATGTTTGTGTACTTTATGATGATACTAGAGTAGCATATTAGCGTTGTTATGTGCTAATGCTTTAGATGCAAGGATGGGTCAGGTATGTTTCTTTATACCTTTGTTCCTTGTTGTATTGACTGTATAGCCTTTTGGGATTGCTTATCGCTCATACATTTTTCTTCTTATTATCTCAGGTGCTCTTAAATGATTAGACTAGATAGCATGTTTTGGTGATATGCAACATTGTGCAAAGGACGAGTAAGAGATAGTGCTTTCTCATATTATATTTAGATTTACTATTGCTTATTCAACTGTGCGACACTATTGAGCCCAGATAGTGTTATCTATTTTATCTAGAGACAGTTATCTTGGGTTTATTTTCAGTTGTATAAACTCTACTATTATTTTGTATACTCTATGAACCTTTGCACTTTGATATTATGGTTCATTTATTTATTACTATCTCTGTTTTATATCTTTGGTGATTATTATATTTTATTCGATGAGCTCTGAGATATACTGTTGGAGCTGGCCAATCAACAATGGATGAAATGGGCGAATTTCAAAGTTTTTATCATTTTGGAACTTTATTGGGTCTATGAAGTCTAAATGTATATTAGATCAAATATAATAAAAGATATTTAAAATATATAAACTTAATATATGTATGCATGTATGTATGTATAATTTTATGAAATAAAAGGTTGCCAAAACAATGTCATCATTATTTTAAAAGCATAAACTTATTTTTAAAACATTATGTGTGAAATATACATATAGTATTAAAGCTATCGGTGCTTAAAGTATGCAGGGATATATATACATGCATACATACATACATACATACATACATACATACATACATATATGACAATTCTTCTTTTAAATCCAAAATCCAACAATGATATTTACAACACATAAAAGATTCAAATATATATATATATTAATATATATATATATATATATATATATATATATATATGTATGTAGATTGAAACAGTTATAGGTGACAACATTTGCACATATAAAATCATTGTAAAATATAAGGGAGATAAAAGAGGTGATATATAACTAAAATTGATATTAGATAATTACTATAAGAAGTATCATAAGAAACACACCTTGAATGAAAAATTCTCCTCGGATCTCCAAGATCCACATCTGATCCTTGCAAGAGATGGATGGACAACTTATGTTTTATTATTACTTTTTAAGTTTGCATTTGATTTGGAGTTGAAAATTTGTGGAAATTTCATTTTGTTTTCTATCATGGAAAGTTAAGAGGAGAGAAGAGAAACATACGAATGAGAAAGAAATGAATTGTCTGCAGAAAATGAATTAGTAAGTTTTTTCTAATTGAAAGAATGAAATCTTTCCCATTCTTTAATTAAAACTACCCTAATTAATTCCCTTGATTATCTCTCTCCTCCCTTCTCTCGCTTTACATAATATAGCTGAATTTGAAAATACATGCCATCAAATGACATAAAATTTCTATAAATCACTTCATGTAATTATATTTCATTTTAATCCATTTAAAATTACATCGATATCTTATATCAATGTGTGTAAATATAAATTTTATTAATGCATTCAAATAATTACAAACAACTCCCAAACATCAGGTAAATTAAACAATAATTAATATTTCTTAAATATTAATTAATTTACAATATTTTATACATTAATTAAATCATGTGATTTTTAGGGTATTCGTCCTTAGGATTATGCGATTCAATGGTGTAAATTCAGTCGATGATTAATGTCAAACAATTTGAATAATAGTGTCCACACGCCATCTTAGCCAGTGGTGTGACATTTTGGTTGAATTTGTGCTTACTTGGTAAAATCCAGTTTTACTTATTTAAGTGTAACAGTTTGCCTTTCTTACACCTGAAGATGGTACTTAACACATCATCGATATTCGTGTGATGATCATTTAAATGTCTAAACCTGGGGGGAAAAGAGAAGGAAAATCCATTAAAAGCTAAGGAATCAAGCAAGAAGGATTAATCTAAATCAAATCTCAAGTCCTTATCCAAATCGAGGGGAATAATAATCTAAACCATCTCATTTATGTTTTCTATAAACATTAATTTTGGGTTTAAGTTTGAATCCTATATGATGATTTTAATGATGATATGCTTTGATTATATGATATGCTTGATTCAAACTAATTTGTTTAATAAATGGTTACTTCGGTCTTAAGGCTAAAATTATTTATAATGGGTTTCTAATGTCATAAGGATTAAATATGTTATGTAAAACATTATTTTGGAAATGGATTAGATTTTTCATAATTATCCAAGCTATGGATAATTTATTATGAATTTTCAAAGGAGAATATGAATAATTAGGTTTAGAAATTAATTTTGATAATTATATAGAGGAATTTGGGTTTGAAATATATATATTTGTTAGATAATATATTAAAAGTGAACTTCTATGATTTTAGGGATTTTCCTTAAGTAATTTACTATGAAAATTAAATTAATTTATTTGGAGGATTTAAATATTTTAATTGTTTCACTTAAGGGAAGGGCTTCTTTGCTAATTACCTTTATTTAGATCTAAAATGAATGCGCCAGTTTTTAGAAAAGAATTTGAAAAGTTTATGGCAACCAATTAGATTTTTAAAAATAGGCAGGTTAGCTAAAAAGAAATTACTTGAAAAGGCAATAAAACAATTTTTATACATAATTATGGTTTCGCCAATTCCAATAGTACCTTTCAACCCTATAATTCCGTCTCAATCAAGTTGAAACCGATACACAAGGTATTAATGCATTGGTACGTAGTGGATTGGAGAATGACGGTAGGTATAGAGTCGAAACCATGCTTTCGAAGAGGTCGAAATCCATTTAAATAGGTTTCGAAGATGCCACTTGCCTTGTTTTCAAAAGAATGCTTTCGAAAGGATTTAAAATAGCTTTCGATGAGGCTGTCGCCTTTTTATTAAAGTGCAGCTTTCGAGCGAGTTACCCTATTTTTAAATCAATGCTTTCAAAAAGGTGTTTGAACAAAGCCAAAACCATTCTGCCAACCTATTGCCTTTCAAATGAATTGAAGTCATCGACTAGGTCGAAAGGTAGCTTTTGTTTTGTAAATATAATAAGCCACTTTCCAAAGCTTTTGAAAGGGCTCCAGTAGCCACATAAGGGTTTCGATGGCAATGGCTTCGAAAGGAGTTTCGAAGCTATCCTTCCAAATGTTTTACTTAAATGGTTAAAGCTTTTGAAAGGATGGTTTCGAAACTATCTATTTTTCCACAAAATCTTTTTGGTTTCAAAAGAGGTATTTCCAATGGTTTCAAAAGGGGTATTTTCAAATGGTTTCTGAGCTATGCTTTTATAAATAAGCAAGTGATGCTTTAATACCTTCGAAAGGTATTTTTTGATGGTTTCAAAAGATTTGTTTGAAAGTGTTTTGAAAGGCATATGCTTAGTGTTTTGAAAGAAGATTTGAATGCTTTCGAAAGAGGTTTTTCAAGGTTTTTAAAAGTAAAGGTCTAAAATTTCATAATCCCTAGTTTTCAAAACAAAGAACCCAATCCCAATTTTTAAAGGTTAAACCCATGGCACTATAAAAGAGCTTTTAAATCTGGAGTTTTTGAAGAAGCTTTCCTTGATAAAATATAGGTTAAAGGGATTAATCATGTTTTAAGTGAAAAATGATTTCAAGGATATTAAACCATAAATGTTGGTATTTTTTTCTGTATATGCTTCTTCTATAAATATATTCACTAAATAATGGACCCATAACTGTATTTTAGGGAGTAAGGGTAGAATAACTAGGTAGGTTGACCCAGTAGTTAATATAAGTTAAGTAACTCCTGAATGAATAGAGTTTCATCCAAGAGGTCAGGTAGACCAGAATATAGGATGCCTAAAGACAAATTAAGAAGTTGTAAGTTTACACAGGTTGATAGTGAATCCATGAAAACTATGTTTAAAGAGAGTTATTGGCAGGGGTCAACAGGTTTATAGTAAACCCACGAAAACTATATCTGGATTAAGTTATTGACGGAAGTCAATAGGTTCATAGTCAACCCTTGAAAACTATGATATAAGGGGAGTATTGGGGATACCAATAGGTTTAGGGAGAACCTATGAAATAATTGAATGAAGTTATTGGCAGGGGCCAATAGGCTTTAGTGATTTCATGAAAACTATGAAATAGGACATGTAACAACCCGTTATTTCGAACCATTCGCATCCGCATACGTCAGACTTGAATTGCTTAAAAAAACAAATTGTTAATTTATATTTGGCAAAGCTCAGCATATACAGTGAATAAATCAATCATAGAATCATAGACACAGAATAATACAACAATAAGCAGCGGAATAGATAAATAGTAGTTCATGAAGCTACTATATAAACATCAGAGTTTGAAATAAAATACAACAGAATACCTCAAATACTATGAAGTCTCGGATACAAACAGATGAAATTTCTGAACAAATCAACTAGAAAAGCTAAATAGATAAGATAGATCTTCAAGCAAAGCTTCAATCTCCAAAGGTGAGTCTCAAATGCTGTGACACTCAGTCTGACTCGAGCATAAAGAAAAATACAAAACACTCGAGTCAGGATTAACATTCTTGTATTAATAAATTCAACTCAAGTGAAATGTCAACTGAAATACAAGTAACTTAAAGGATGTTTGAGATTTCCATCCTCTAAGGATCCATGGAACTATCTACTATGTAGTAATATATGCTATTATAATATTTCTATACTAAAGTAAACTATTAAAGTAGCATCAAGACGTTACCCATATCCCCTTTAACACATTTTATATATTCCCATAGTCTATACCATACCATAACTCCTCCATAAACTGGAGGCTATCAGAGGGCACTCCATAGGTACGTTACAAACCAAACTCGTAGAAGGCGCAATAGAGCATGTGATAAGGCACGTGAGGTAATGCCAAGGTAGATATACCATTTGCGGATCTGGACTGGTGGAAACGCATAGCAGCTACTACCGCCTACCTCATGACACACTCCCAAATCAAAGTGCACCCAATCAAATAACAAAAGCAATAGAATGGTGTCGAAGAAATATGTCTGGTAGAAGGAATGATCTCACTAGGCCCGGCATGGCTCCTGTTTTAGCCACATCAAGCTGACTCATGGGAGTAAGGGCTACGTAAATAACATATAGAATCGTCGCCAAACCATCCCACTTCGTTTTGGAATCTCCACCACATACACAGTTGTTAAAGTGGTTTTTGGTACCGGCAGAGAGTATGACAATATCCGATCTCGGTCTCTTTAACAACCAAACGCTTATTTCACACCGTGGTCATATCATTTCAAATAGTTCATCCTTCATATCAAAATATCATATTCATTTCGAAACCATATCAATTCGATATCATTATTCACCTTATATAATATTCATTTCCAAAATCATAACACTTTTGAGATCATAACACTTTTGAAATCATAACACTTTTGAGATCATAACACTTTTGAAATCATAACACTTTTGAAACCATAACACTTTTAAAATCATAACACTTCCAACCTAAACAGTTTAGATATTGAAAATAGTATATATATTAAAATAGTTATCAATGAAAATAGTCTATATATTAAAAGAATTTATATAATAAATAGTTTATATATATTAAAATACTTTATATAATAAAAATAATTTCCTTCAATTCCACAAATCGATTCAAATCAGCTTAGATTCCAAAATTCAATTTTTTAAATCAATCCCTGTTCAACACTTTCAAATTAAAAGTTTAAAGATTCAATTCAAATTCCCAATAAACCATTTCAATTTTTATCGATTTCAAATCCAAGTTTTTAACTATCATTTCAATTCCAATAAGATTCAAGGCTTAAATATTCAAACAATTTTAATATAAGTTTCATTTATATTTCAACATTTAACTTTAATTTTATTCAAATTGAAAAATATTCACTTAACATTCTAATAACAATTAAATAAAATCTCAATTTATATATTTAAATCAATATTAAATATTCAGTCCCAATTTTATTTAAAGTTGAGAATATTCATTTAATCACGTTTTATCAAATCAAGATATAAATCATATCTTTCAAAACCTCAAAAATCAATAAGCTTAAATCAATGCTTCTTTAAATTCAATTATTAAATAATTTAAATTCCAAGTCAACATTAATTTATCTTACCACCCTCTATTATTAAAGTAAAAATCCATTTTTAAAATATTCATATAAATTTAAATAAATACTTAAACATATTATAAACCAATTAAGTTAAATTTTTATTAAATTAAATCTTATTATTAAATGTATTTTGTATTAAATCTATTTTTATATATTTTTAAAATAATAAAATTATAAGAAAAATCTTAAAAATTATATTTTCAAAACTAACTTTTAATTTAAAATTCCTAAAACATATTATTTTAAAATCAAGATTTTATACATATATAAAAAGAGCATATATATATATATATATTATATTTTAAAATCAATATTTATTAAAACCATATATTTCCTTTCAAAACTTTGGAAATCATTTTTCAAAATATAGACTGACGGTTTCCTCTATCCTATGGTCAAGTGATACAGATATTTATCATTTCAATCTGGAATTTAAATATCTACGGGCATACCATTTCAACCCGCAATCCCAAAATTTAAAATTAATGAAAATCGCTTGGGTTTATCATTTCAACCCATAAATATTTTCTCATATTCTACAAAATCGTTTGGGTATGTATCATTTCAACCCATAGGAAATTCTAAATTAACAAGGAACTTGCAGAGTGAAAACAAATATGATAAAATATAACATATCAATAACCGGGATATATCATCAATAATAAATTATATCAAAATATAAATGACAGGTTATGGTGTCATATGTCACAGGTGAACAGTTATAAATAATGGGATATCATATATAGAATTATATAATTAATAGTTTAAATTTAACAACACATTTCAGTTGTCATTTCAATGTGAATTAAATTTATTAAATATAAGAATGTTAATCGTGAGTGATTGCTCACCTTTCGAGGCTAGAGAAATTTGATAACGAACTGAGCTGCGAATCCGAGCAACGAATTCAAAGTAAAGTACGATGAGCACGAATTTGACGATCAAAGCAAAGCTGGATGTTTGGAATTTAATAGGAAACAAATCAAAATTAGCTTAATATAAACTGAGCAAAATATATGTCATATATTTTCTCTAAAATCAATTTTAAACATATATTTAAAATAAAATATACATACATAAATTTCAAATCAAAATTTAATTTAAGCACATATAAAATAAAATCTCTATATATATTTGAAACCAATCCCATATATACTTATCTACATATACATACACTTTAGGACCCGATTAAAAGCTTCAGCAATTTATATATAGACTTACATATTATGTATGTATATTTATAAACAACCAGTTGGACAAATACACATATCAAATGTAATATATATATATATATAGTTAAATTTCAAATATTTAAATATATATATATATAAGAGAAAGGTGATAGTAGAGAGATATGGAAACAAGTTACCCAGTTAAACATAATATATAAATCAAATGTACCTTTATCTTCAATATATTATGTGTGTGTGTTATGAGTATGGCCGCAGTAGATTAATAAAATACATATTCTAACCCTAATAGATAATATACACTTGTATAAACTCATGTATTTTAACAATAGATCATATAATTTTATATACACTTATATATACTAACTTATATATCATATATGACTTATATAAACCTATATATATAAGTAAACAGATTATATATAACTTGTATACACTTAAATATATATATATATATATATAAAAGGATTGTGAAAACCAGATTTTATAAACTGATATGCAATAAAATTTAAGAAAAAATATACACTTTTCTATATAATGATATATAGTTTTTAAGAAAACATATTAAAAACTATACTGTAAACATTATATATATATATATATATATATATATATATATATATATACTTTGCTAATAGCTTGGCCGGAGGAGTAAGAAAGGGAAGGATGGGTGATGGCCGTTTGCATGGGCTGAGAGGAGGGGCAAGCAAGGTTTGGTTGCATTGCTTAATGGAGGCGGCGCGGGAGATGGTTGGCTGGCGTTTAGATAGAAGTGGAATTTAGGAAAGAAAGGGGTGCTCGGTGAGGCAGTCACAAAGAGGTGGAGAGGCGATGATACAGGTGGTCGAGGCTGGAGGGAAAAGGGTCGGTTGCACGGTCGTGGATCTGGGTAGGGTGGTGGAAAAAGAGGCACTGATGGACCGGAGGGCTGTGGGTAAGGCTGCGTGGTGGGGTGTGGTCGGAGTCTGGAAGTGACGAGGCAAAGTGAAAGGTTGTGATGCGATGGAAGTGTGGCAGCAAACGGAGGCGGATGAAGTGGTTATGCGTGTGGCCATGGATGTGTTCGGCCAGAGGAGAGATGAGGCAGTTCTGCTATCATGGCCATGGTGGAGGGGAGAGTGGCTGATGCTTTGGATGTGGGACGGTGAGAGAAAACTAACGGCGGTGAGGGCGATTGACGTGTTAATGTCGGAGAGGACGTGGAGTGCGAGAAAAAAATGGATATGCAATATTAACAGAGACGAGCAGTTTCATGTAAATTAATATAAGCTTCAGGCATAGAAGTTTTGTTTATAGATATAGTTTTCGTTTCTGGAAAGCAATGGTAGAGAAAGAAGAGAAAGAGCAGAGAGGAAGAACAGAGAGAAATGAAATGAAGAGACTACCAGCGATTATAAATGAAATAGCAAATGTAAAATTGAAAAGGTGGAATCACCAAAGCCTAGACCAAAAATTCAGGAAATAATTAAAGCTACTAGCTAGTTAATACACGGTAGAAAATGAATAGACGAAGCAAACGAAAGTACTCAAAAATGGGTACCGATACGATTAACCGTTTCGTGGCTTCCGCCACGTACCGGACACCAAAACACACAAATGAATATATTATGGAGATCAGCATGACGAGACGATCAAAATGATACACAGATAAAAGCGATACGATCATCCTATCAAAGTCGATATTTCGCTGCTGTATTTCTGCAAATTCGCCAAAATAAGATAAACAAGGATGAAGAAGTCCAAATTTGATGAAATGAAATATGACGTCTTACTCGGAAAATGATAAATATTTTATTTATATAAAAATCTTTGGATTTCAAAACTATTTTATTTTCATCAATTTTAACTGATTTAAATTGAAATTGATAATTACATAATAGAATTAACTTTCATATTTTCAAATGATAATCTACCATTTTCTATGTTTAAATAGACGCGTATCAAATTTCAAATTTTCATTGAAAAATTTAACTGTTTATTTTCAAGCAAAAAATTCAGTTAATTGTGTTATAAAAAACCATTAAATTTCCGGGTCGTTACACTCTCTCCCACTCAAGAATAGAAGTAACAGAAAGAAAAGATAGATTTGAAATACATATTCTCAGATACACAATAAATTCAAAACCATATAAATTTCATTAGTTTCTAAATTGATTAATATTCAATTTATTTGTATTAATCCATTTTATTTAATCAATAACTATTCATTGTTTGTATTTTCATTAAATTGATTTGCTTTTAAAATTGATTTCAATTTATTAACATTTATTACAAAATTTCCTTTCAAAAAAAAATTTAATTTATTCAGCTCATTTATTTGTTCCGTTTGATTTCACTTAAGTTAATTCCTTGTATAACCAATTTCAACTATTCTTTATAATTTACCATTTATTTATAAAGATATGATTTCTTTTATTACCTATTTAATTTCTTAAGTTTACATCTATTTACTCATTCTCTGTTTATTATTCAATTTGTTTCAATTTACATTTCTTATGACATAAATTAAATGTATAACATTCATTATAACAACATAATTCTTATTTATAAATTCCCTTATCAAAATTTGTTTTTAAACATTTTATTTCTTACATTTTATGTTGTATACTGTTCAACTTCATATTCTTATTACATTTTAAACGTTTGAATATTTCAGGTAAGTTTTATTAATGTTTCCTATGTAATTGAGCACTATACCAATTTACTTGTTATTTATAATATTTTTTATTAAGAAAAACTTAATTTGAACAATTTGTTGCTTAAGTCTTCTCTTATATAACCTTCAATTGCAAATTCCTCTTAACATTTCAACTTTTTAAATAATTCAAGTAAGTTATACATGTTTATTAGAATGCAATTGAATATTGTACAAATTTTTTTTATCCTAGTTCAATTGATTCAAGTTATTTTTAAATTCCAATTTAAATTTTAAACATTTCAAATATTTCAAAAAAAACAATAATTGAAAACCCTAACTTAACACAGAATTTAAGAATTAAATTTCTGGTTCCACTTCCCATCATTTTGAAATAGCTATAAAAATATATTTTGTGAATCAAATCATATTCAAGAAATTCAGATCAAATTCCTTTTCCAAAACAGAAGTGAAGCAAAGCGGCTATGTGGTCTCTCCACTTTGAGACTCGAAAATGAATGTCGATGATGTTGCGCCATTACCGGAATTATTTTCCAGCGACAAAGAGGAGAGTAATGACTAACTTCTTCTTAAATTCTTCGGAAACATTTCCATTTGAAAATACCTTCAAATAATATGTTTATATATCTTTCCAAAACTTTAAAACCAAATTTTTGAGAAGCACAAGAGATTAAATTATCAAATCCGTAATCTAAATTCATTTTATATGCAACTAAGATTTATAAATCATGCTTTAAAATTTCATTCCCTTATAATATACAATAAAGTTAATGGTTTAGAAATGTTAGCTAAATAATAAATGATAACTTAATATTATCATTTCTAACAACCAATCATTTAAATATCCAATTTCAGAAATCATGCCTTTATATATAAAATATAATCATACATAAAATTATTTCATTTACCAAATTCAAAAACAATATTGTGTAAATTTGTTCTGTTTAAGTGTTTTCGAATTCCTATCGATAGCGTTAGCTAGACGAATTGATCGAAACCCAAAATTCAAACTTAACAACTCAAATAACATAATATAAAACATTTTTATATTAATTTCAAATACACTCCCTCACTCGACGATTCAAGAATAGACTTTAAAACAAGAATAGGAATTCAAATATTGAGGGATCTATATCAGAGAAATTCTAACTAAGAAAATAGGTTGAAGATAAGGTAATTAAATTAAAAAAGAGATAAGATGGATAGACTTACATTAATCGCGGGAGACCTTAACCTGGTCAACCAAGATACCAGGGATAAGATCGATGTAGAAATTCAATTTCTCGCATGGGAGGAAGAGAAGTGACTTTACCAAAACATCATGATAATCCTTGACTATCGGGGTGGAGTCAAGATCACTAGGCTGGGTATCAAACGAAGGGTAGAGCTGCGTGCATAACCGAAGGCGTTCGACATTCGATCATAAAAGATTGTTTATGGGTCGTCCATTAGAGAACAGTTCGGTATTTTCAAGAAATAACAGCATCAAAACCGAGGACACAAAATCTTTGATAAATCGATGCTGGTTGTAAATGAGTTCCTCCCCTTTAAAAACCATACGAAGGTTGTCGGGACCGTCGATGGATTAGACATACACATAAGGTCGAAGTTGCAAATTGAGGTGGTAAGTTGTTCTCAAATTTATTATAAAGATCAACTGGAATGGAGTTATGGGATGCTCATCAAAAAGATCACGAATAGGAATAGATAAGAATGGATTTCGGAACAAAGGGGAGAGTTCCAAAATTCAAAGGAAATCCGAGTCAAAGAGGAAGAAACTCGAGCTCAAACGAAGGTGGTTCTAAAATTATATTTACTATATATGCTAAGTTTTGCCTAAACCAAAGCTTTGATACCAACTGTAACGACCTGCTATTTCGAACCATTTGCATCCGCACACGTCATACTTGAATTGCTCAAAATAACAGATTGTTAATTTATATTTGGCAAAACTCGGCATATACAGTAAATAAATCAATCATAGAATCACAGACGTAAAATAATACAATAATAAGCAGCAGAATAGATAAATAGTAGTTCATGAAGCAACTATAAAAACGTCAAAATTTGAAATAAAATACAACAGAATACCTCGAATACTATGAAATCTCGAATACAAACAAATGACATTTCTGAATAAGTCAACTGGAGAAGATGAATAGATAAGACAGATCTTCAAGCAAAGCTCTAATCTCCAAAGGTGTCTCAAATGCTGTGACACTCAGTCTGACCCGAGCATAAAGCAAAATACAAAAAATTCTAGTCGGGATTAACATTCTTATATTAATAAATTTGACTCAAATGAAATGTCAACTAAAATACAAGTACTTAAAGGATGTTCGGGATTTCCATCCTCCAAGGATCTGTGGAACTATCTACTATGTAGTAATATACGCTATTATAATATGTCTATAGTAATGTAAACTATTGAAGTAGCGTTAAGGTGTTAACCATATCCCCCTTAACACATTTAATATATTCTTATAGTCTATACAGTATCGTAACTCCTCCGTAAACTGGATGCTATTAGAGGGCACTCCATAGATAAAGTACAAACCAAACTCATAGAAGGCGCGATAGGGCATGTAACAAGGAACGTGAGGCAATGCCAGGGTAGATATACCGTTTGTAGATCCGGACTGGTGGTAACGCATAGCAGCTACTATCTCCCACCTCATAACATACTCCCAAATCAAAGGTGCACCCAATCAAATCACAAAAGCAATAGAATGGTATCGAAGAAATGTGTCTGATAGGAGGAATGACCTCATTTGCCCAGCATGGCTCCTGTTTTAGCCACATTAAGCTGACTCACTGGAGTCAGGGCTACGTAAATACCATATAGAATCATCGCCTAACCATCCTACTTCGTTCTAGAATCTCCATCACGTACACAATTATTAAAGTGGTTTTCGGGATTGGCAGTGAGTATGACAATATCCAATCCCGGTCTCTTTAACAACCAAACGCTTATTTCACACCGTGGTCATTTCATTTCAAATAGTTCATACTTCATATCAAAATATCATATTCATTTCGAAACCATATCAATTCGATATCATTATTCACTTTATATAATATTCATTTCCAATATAGTAACATTTTCAAAATCATAACACTTTCGAAATCATAACACTTTTGAGATCATAACACTTTTGAAATCATAACACTTTTAAAATCATAACACTTCCAACCTAAACAGTTTAGATTTTGAAAACAGTATATATATTAAAATAGTTATAAATTAAAATAGTTTATATATTAAAGGAATTTATATAATAAAATAGTTTATATATATTAAAATACTTTATGTAATAAAAATAATTTCCTTCAATTCCACAAATCGATTCAAATTAGCTTAGATTCCAAAATTTAATTTTTTTTAGATCAATCCCTATTCAACACTTTCAATTCAAAAGGTAAAAGATTCAATCCAAATTCCCAATAAACCATTTCGATTTTTATCGATTTCAAATCTAGTTTTTAACTATCATTTCAATTCCAATAAGATTCAAGGTTTAAATATTCAAACAATTTCAATATAAGTTTCATTTATATTTCAACATTTAACTTTAATTTTATTGAAATTCGAAAATATTCACTTAATCATTTTAATAACAATTAAATAAAATCTCAATTTATAAATTTAAATCAATATTAATTATTCAGTCTCAATTTTATTTAAAGTTGAGAATATCCATTTAATCATGTTTTATCAAATCAAGATATAAATCATACCTTTCAAAACCTCAAAAATCAATAAGCTTGAATCAACGCTTCTTTAAATTCAATTATTAACCAATTTAAATTCCAAGTCAACATTAATTTATCTTCCCAACCTCTGTTATTAAAGTAAAAATCCATTTTAAAAATATAAATTTAAATAAATACTTAACATATTATAAACCAATCAAGTTAAATTTTTATTAAATTAAATCTTATTATTAAATTTATTTGTTATTAAATTCATTTTTATATATTTTTAAAATAATAAAATTATAAGAAAAACCTTAAAAATTATATTTTCGAAACTAACTTATAATTTAAAATTCCCAAAACATATTATTTTAAAATCAAGATTTTATACATATATAAAAATAGCATATATATATATATATATTATATTTTAAAATCATTGTTTATTAAAACCATATATTTCCTTTCAAACTTAGGAAATCAGTTTTCAAAATATAGACCAACGGTGTCCGTATGAATTTTTATAACATATGGTCAAGTGATATGGATAATTATCATTTCAATCCGCAATTTAAATATCAACGGGTATATCATTTAAACCCGCAATCCCTAAATTTAAAATTAATGAAAATCCCTTAGGTTTATCATTTCAACCCATAACGATTTTCCCCTGTTTTACAAAATCGTTCGGGTATGTATCATTTCAACCCATAGCGAATTCTAAATTAACATGGAACTTGCAGAGTGAGAACAAATATGATAAAAAATAATATATCAATAATAGGCATATATCATCAATAACAAATTAAATCAAAATATAAATGACAGGTTATGGTGTCATATGTCACATGTGAACAGTTACAAATAATGGCATATCATATATAGCAATTATATGATTAATAATTCAAATTTGACAGCATATTTCAATTGTCATTTCAACTTGCATTAAATTTATTAAATATAAGATTGTTAATCTTGAGTGATTGATCACCTTTCGCGGCTATAGAATTTGATAAAGAACTGAGTTGCGAATCTGAGCAACGAATTCAAAGTAAAGTACGACGAGCACGAATTTGACGATCAAAGCAAAGCAGGAAGTTTGGAATTTGACGAGAAACAAATCAAAATTAGCTTAATATAAACCGAGCAAAATATATGTTATATATAAATTTTCTCTAAAATCAACTTTAAACATATATTTAAAATAAAATCTATATACATAAATATCAAATCAATATTTAATTTAAACACAAATAAAATAAAATCTCTGTACATATTTGAAACCAATTCCATATATACTTATATACATATATACACACTTTAGGACCCAATTGAAAGCTTCAGCAACTTATATATACAGACTTACATATTATGTATGTATATATATATATATATATATATATATATATATATATATATATATATATATAAACAACCAGTTGGACAAATACACATATCAAATGTAATATGTATATATATGTATGTATATAGTTAAATATCAACTATTTAAATATATATATATAAGAGAAAGGTGGTAGTTGAGAGATATGGAAACAAGGTACGCAGCTAAACATAATATATAAATGAAATGTACCTTTATCTTCAATATATTATGTGTGTGTCTATATGTATATATATATATATATATATATATATATATATATATATATTATGAGTACAACCGAAAGTAAATCAATAAAATACATATTCTAACCAAAATAGATAATATACACTTGTATAAACTCATTTATTATAACAACAGATCATATAATTTTATACACACTTATATATACAAACTAATATATCATATATGACTTATATAAACCTTATATATAAGTAAACAGATTATATATAACTTGTATACACTTATATATATATATATATATATATAAACAGACTGTGAAAAACGGATTTTATAAACTGATATGCAATAAGATTTAAAAACATATATATACTTTGCTATATAAAGATATATATTTTTAAGCAAGCATATTAAAAACTATACTGTAAACATATTAAAGATATATACATATATACACTTTGCTAATAGCCTGGCCGGAGGAGCAAGCAAGGGAAGGATGGGTGCTGGCCGTTTGCATGCGCCGAGTGGAGGGGGCAGTAGGGTTTGGCTGCATTGCTTCATGGAGGTGGCGTCGGAGATGGTTAGCTGGCATTTGGATTGGAGTGGAATTTAGGGAAGAGGGGGTGCTTGATGATGCAGTAGCGAAGAGGCGGAGAGGCGACGATACAGATGGTCGAGGCCGGAGGGAAGAGGGTCGGTTGCATGGTCATGGATCTGGGTAGGGTGGTGGAAAGAGAGGCGCTGGTGGAATGGAGGGCTATGGATGAGGCTGCGTGGTGGAGTATGGTAAGAGCTAGGAAGTGATGAGGCAAAGTGAATGGTGGTGATGCGATGGGAGTGTGGTCAACGAACAGTGGTGGATGGAGTGGCTATGCATGTGGCCATGGATGTGTTCGGCAAGAGAAGAGGTAAGGCAGTTCGGATATCATGGCCATGGCGAAGGGGAGACTGGTTGATGCTTTAGTTGTGGGACGGTGAGAGAAAAATAATGGCGGAGATGGTGATTGACGTGTTAATGTTGGAGAGGACGTGGAGTGTGAGAAAAAAAATGGATTTGCAATATTAACAGGGACGAGCAGTTTCATGTAAATCAATATAAGCTTCAGGCATGCAAGTTTTGTTTATAGATATAGTTTTCGTTTCTGGAAAGCAAAGGTAGAGAAAGAAGAGAAAGAGCAGAGAGGAAGAACAGAGAGAAATGAAATGAAAATACTATCGACGATTATAAATGAAATAGTAAATGGAAATTGAAAAGGTGGAATCACAAAAGCCTGGACCAGAAATTCAGGAAATAATAAAAGCTACTTGCCAATTACTTTACATGGTAGAAAATGAATAGATAAAGGAAACGAAAGAACCCAAAAAGGATACCGATACGAATAACCGCTTTGTGGGTTCCGCCACGTACCGGACACCGAAACACACAAATGAATATACTGTGGAGATCAGCATGATGAGACGATCAGAATGGTACATAGATTTGAGCGATACGATCATCCCATCAAAAGTCGATATTTCGCTGTTATATTGCTACAAATTCGCTGAAAATAAGTTAAATAGGGCGAAGAAGTCCAAATTTGACGAAACAAAATATGTCGCCTTACTCAAAAAATGATAAATATTTTATTTACATATAAATATTCAGATTTCGAAACTATTTTATTTTCATCAATTTGACTAATTTAAATTGGAATTGAAAATTACACAATAGAATTAACTTTCATATTTTCTAATGAAAATCTACCATTTGCTATGTTTAAATAGATGCATACCAAATTTCAAATTTTCACTGAAAAATTTAACTGTTTATTTTCAAGCGAAAATCAGTTAATTATATTATAAAAACCGTTAAAATTCACGGGTCGTTACAGGCAGGTAGTCCATAAACTTTAAATAGGTTATTAGTCAACCCATGAAACCTAATAGGTTAATAGTGCCCCTAAAAACTATAACTGAGACAGCGGTTAAATGAATGGGGATGGGTAATCTAGAATAATTTACTTGTTTGCGTATCATCATAATATTTTAAATTGTCATATTTTTAACCAATATGGATGCAGCAGCGCATATGGTTATCTTAAGTTTTTGATAAGATATTAGTATGGGGAAATCCTGTTCCGCTAAGCGGCATGGTCTCACTAGATTACTAAATGGTTCGAGATGGTAGATTATTATCCATACCAGGATTTATGTCTAACTCGAAATTTATGTTTTCCCTTAAACTCTCGGGTGCTCAATTAACTTTGAGTAGTTTGAGAGTTGAGATTTTCCGTTAGCTCTTTAGACGAATAATCTTCTAGAGACATGCAGGAAGCAAACTAGCTAGTAGGAGTTCTTTTCTATTTTGATTCTGCTGCGTTTTGTTGTAAAGGTAAAGTTGTTTAATTGCCTGTGTTGAGATCCTGATCATTTAAAGGGCCATCTTCATATGTCGCTCTTGGCGTATGCTGTAACAATCATATTTTATCCGAACATGGTTCTTGAATCTAGGATTATGTAATGAATTTGAAATGTTTTGAAATGGAATGGGAAAGTTGTTTAATGATTTTTAAATTTTTGCATATTTATGTGTTTCTGTTATATTAATGTATCTAACAATACCGTATTTGGTCGCCGATGATTAATAATTATAGACGACTACAACATCCGTAGAAGTTAGTTTGGGTATCAAATGGAGGATGTTAAAAGTTGGTATCGGAGCATAGGTTTATGAAAACTTAAAAGAAATTTAAGCCTAAAAGATTTTTCTGAACATAATCCAATGAATCCAAAAATAAAATTGGGGTTTGGGTTAATGCTATAGTAACGTACTTGTATTTAATATATATATATATATATATATATATATATATATATATATATATATATATATATTAGTACGTATTTCCTCTATCTTAGGCCATTTTTCTATATCTTACTAAAGCTCGTATGCAGGGATACGAGAAAGAAGATATGGAGGCAGGAAATGGAAAAGGAAATCTCGATGGAGGAAGCACCACAACAAATGGAAATGTTCCACCTAATACCAGGAGGAATTTGGGTCAACAGGGAAATGCTAATCAAAATGCAAACGTCAATGTAGGTGTCGGAAATCCACAAGTGGATCTGGGGAGATGTATCAGTTCTTTGTCAATCTGATGTAGGATAGAGCAATTGCAGGAGTGGATGGTATTGTTGGAGGAACTAATCACATGGCTCCAATTAGAAATAATTATGCTAAGTTAAGCAAAGATCACACCAGTCTTAGTGGAAAGCCATTTGTTGGAATGGAGGATGCCATAGAAGTTGAGAATTGGCTATTATATTGTGAGAGAATCTTCACCGACTTGGGGTTGAATGATGAGAAAAAGAGGACACTAGCCTCTAGACGGTTACAGGGAGCAGCGCTTCATTGGTAGAATAGTGTTACTATAGGAGTTCCTGAGGAAGAATTGACTTGGGCAGAATTTCGAAGGAGATTCGCGTAGAGATTTTTGTCTGAAGTTGCTAAGTCAGCATTTTTTAGGAAGCTTATGGATTTGGTGTAGTAAGAGATGTTGGTAATTAAGTATGCTACAAAGTTTGACAAGCTGTCCATATATGCGTATGCTACTATCAGCACCGTCATCAAGAGGAATGAGAAGTTTATTCAGGCATTGAGGCCCGAGATTTCTAGGGCGACACTACCACATCTTCGTGATTCTTGTAATTTTGTTGTGGAGATAGCAATTCGACATGAGGAAATGATTGATATTTGTGGAAAGGAAAAGCTAGTTGAAATCTAGGGTTCTCAAGGGAAGAAGAGTAAGTTCTTTAAGAAGAAAGGAACCTAAAAGGAAGAGGCTGCCAAGAAGGCAAAGGCTGATTTAGTTTGTTTTAAGTGTGATAAGAAAGGTCATTATGCTCATGAATGCTGGATAGGCAAGAGAAAGAAGGCTGCAGAAAAGAAGGGCATGAAGTGCTTTAACTGTGACTAGGTTGGGCATTAAAAGAATCAATGTCCAAAACAAGTCAGGGTGGACAGAGGGAAAGTCTTTGCTATTGGACCATCGTCTGCTAGGCCAACTATAGCTGAGAAAGGAAATACTATGATGGAAGGTACACTTTCAGAGTATACCAGCTAGGATACTATTTGATACCGGTGAATCATGTTCATTTATATCTCAATGTTTGGTTGATATGTTATGTTTAGAACCCACTTACCTTGTTACTTCCTTAAGGGTGGCGAATCCGATAGGAAGGTATGAAACTCTAGAGATGAGATGTGAACAATTAGAACTTGATTTGTTAGGGCATAAGTTTGCATGCAGTATGAATGTTCTTTATTTAATAGATTTCGGGATCATCTTGGGTATGGATTGGTTGGGTAAGTATGAGGCTAGGATATTTTGCTAGGATAGGAAAATATCGTTGAGACTCCCTGATAGTCATAACTAAATCATATTCTCGGTGGACAATTCTGACCAAAGTGCTTGTGCTTTGATAAATGCTATGAAAATAAAGGAAGAGTTAAGTCAGGTTCGAGTAGCAAGAGAATTTGTAGATGTTTTTGACCCAGTTACAGGACTACCACCGAAACGAGCTGTTGAGTTTCGGATAGAACTTTTGCCAGGAGCTGAACCTATCAGTGGACCACCTAGCAGGATGACACCGATCGAGATAAAGGAATTGAAGGTATAGCTAGTGGATCTAGAAGGAAGGAATTTTATTAGACCAAGCAGTTTGTTGTGGGGAGCGGCCGTGGTGTTCATGAAGAAACCGGACAGGTCACTGAGGATTTGTTTTGACTATCATAAGTTGGACGAGTAGACGATTAAGAATAAGCATTATTTGCCAATAATTGACAATTTATTTGATCAATTGTATGGAGCTAGAGTGTTTTCCCAATTGGATTTTGCGACAGGCTTCCATTAGTTAAGAGTGGCGGAGGACAATATTCCGTTGACAACGTTTTAGACTAGGTATGGTTCGTATGAGTGATTAGTAATGCCATTCGGGCTAACAAATGTACCAGCTTTCTTCGTGAATCTGATGAACCGATTTTTTCGAGAGTACTTCGATAGGTTCGTATTGATGTTTATAGATGACATTTCAGTATACTGTAAGGATGAAAGAGAGCATGAAGATCATCTTAGAGTAGTGCTTGAGACATTAAGGCAGCATCGGCTGAAAGAGAAGTTTTTGAAGTGTCATTTCTAGAAGAAACGTTAAGTTTCTTTGTCATGTGGTTTCAGGGAAGGGTTTATCGATCGATCCAGATAAGATCAAAGCTATTAATAAATGGAAGAGACCAGAGAGAAGGTGATTGAGATTAGAAGTTTTCTTGGACTAGCTGGTTATTACTGAAGATTCATCACGGATTTCTCATGGATAACAACACTATTGACTAAGTTAACCAGGAAGAACGTGAAGTTTGTTTGGTCCAACAAACGTGAGGAAACATTCCTTAAGTTAAAGAATTTTTGGACCAATGCACATGTGTTTAGTAGTTCCAAACAGGAAACCAAGGATTTGTGGTGTATACCGATGCATGTGGGACTGGATTAGGAGCCATGTTAATGCAGAAGGGTAAAGTCATTGCCTACGCTTCACAACAGCTTAGACCGCATGAAGTAAGATATCCTACCCATGAATTGGAGTTGGCTGTAGTGATCTTCGCATTGACGATGTAAAGACATTATCTCTTAGGGGAGAGATTTGATCTATACATAGATCATAAGTCCTTATGGTATTTATTCTCTCAGAAGGAGCTGAATATGAAACAGCAGAGGTGGTTGGAGTTTTTAGCTGCTTAGTATAGAGCATACACTTGGAAAAGGAAATAAAGTAGTGGATGCTCTTAGCAGAAGACATCATAATGTGGTGTTAGCTATGTTGGTAAAATCGAAAGACTTAGAAGATTTGACTATTTGTAGTGTACAGTTAAGATCGACTGCTACTTCTAGTCAAAGCACTGCCATATTATCATCTTTGGAAGTTTAACCAATGCTGATCGAAAGGGTTGCTTCTAAGAAAAAGGAGGATCCATTATTAGCCGAGAAGATTAGAAGGCTAGAGGTTGGAGCGGAGATCGATAATATGAAGGATTTTAGTCTTGACCAAAGGGGATGGTTGAGAAAGAAGGGACGGTTGTGTGCTTCGAATGTTGAGGACTTAAGGAAAGTTCTTAAGGAATGTCGTCGGTCTAGATATACGATTCATCTTGGAGGAGCCAAGATGTATCAAGATAGGAAGAGGAGCTTCTATTGGGAAGGTATGAAGAAGGATGTTGGCTTGTGGGTTAGGCGTGTGAAAACTATCAACAAATGAAGGCCGAACATCAGAAGCCGAGTGGGTTGCTTTAACCTTTGAAGATACCAGTTTGGAAATGGGATTCGATATCCATGGATTTCATAGATACGTTGCCAAGGTCGTATAGAAGAAATGAAAGTATATGAGTCATAGTGGATAGGTTGACCAAGAGTGCCCATTTCATTCCAGTTAACTCAACCAGGATGGCACCTGTTTTAGCTAAGTTGTTCATGAAGAACATAGTTAGACTGCATGGAATTCCAAGTAGTATAGTCAGTGATGGAGATGCTTTACTTACTAGTGAATTCTGGAAGAGTCTATAGGAAGTGTTAGGTACCAAGCTTAAGAAGAGTATCACGTATCACCCTCAGATGGATGGGTAGACTGAAAGAGTCAATAAGGTACTCGAGGATTTATTGAGAGCTTGTGTAATAGATTTTTGTGGATTTTGGGAAGATTACCTACACTTAGTGGAATTTCCCTATAATAACAGTTATCAGACTAGTATAGGAATGACGCCTTTTGAAGTTTTGTATGGAAGACCATGCAAATCACCAGCATGTTGGTTGGAGACTGGAGACAGATTAGTCTTAAGTTCAGATCTGGTTAGAGAGGCGACAGATAAGATTGAGTTGATACAAGAGAGAATGAAGGAAGGTCGGTCCAGGCAGAAGAGTTACGCAGATATGAGGCGTAAAGACCTAGAGTTCTCTTTCGGAGATAGAGTTTTCATTAAAGTATCGCTGATGAAGGATATGGTACGATTCAAAAAGTCAAGGAAACTGGAACCGAGATATGTTGGTATGTTTCTTATCATACAGAGGATTGGAAAGCTCGTATACAAAGTAGAGTTGCTGAGCAATATGGCAACTGTAAATGTATTTCATGTGTCTCATCTTCGCAAGTATGTGCATGATCTATAGACTACTATTCCTCCTACGAGGTTGGAAGATTTGATAATATAACCTAATTTGATTTTTGTTAGACAACCAGTTCGGGTTGTGGCTAGAGATGAGAAAAGGTTAATGGACAAGACAGTCGGGTTGGTGAAAGTTCAGTAGAGCAACAACGAGAAGGACTGTACTTGAGAGGCAGAAGACAGGATTAGAGATATTTATCTCGATCTACAATGAGGGTATGTTCTATATTAGCCTTATATAGATTATTGCTAGTTAGGTAGGCTAGTATAGTAGTTATGAGTTGTTATAGATGATCGTGTTTAGTATTTAGTCCTTACTGAATTTTGAGGACAAAATCCTTTAAGGAAGGGAGCCTGTAACACTCCAAATTTTTAATAACATTATTCATGAGATTTAATTAGATAAATTAAATAGAATAATGTAAATATTAGAGTGATAAGGGGATTGAGGTTTGAAAAATTAATTGGAAGCCGTACTTAAATAAACATAAAGAATTAAGTTTATGGAAATGGTTTATTAGATAATTAATAAGAAAATAAAACAAGGGCACTATGGGGATTAGCCGCCACCATAACCCCTAAATCCATGTTCTCATTTTAGCTCTTAAACGTAAATCAAAGATAGAGAGAAAGCGAACCATAACCTAGGGGAAAAAGAGGAGAAAAATCCATTAAACGCTAAGGAATCAAGAAAGGAGGATTAATCTAAATCAAATCTAAAGTCCCTATCCAAATCAAGGTGACTAATAATCTAAACCATCTCATTTTCATTTTTTATGAACATTGATTTCGGGTTTAAGTTTAGAATCCTATATGATGGTTTTAATGATGATATGCTAGGACTATATGATATGCTTGATTCGGACAAGTTTGTTCGATAATTTGTTATTTCGATCTTAAGGCTAAAATCGTTCATAATGGTTTTTGCTATGAGGTTTAAATATGTTATGTAAAACATTATTTTGAAGATGTGTTACATTTTTCGTAATTATCCAAGCAATGGGTAATTTATTATGAATTTTCAAAGGAGAATATGAATAATTGGGTTTAGAAATTAATTTTTTGTAATTATATAAAGGAATTTTGGTCCGAAATTTATATATGTTAGACATCATATTAAAAGTGAATTTATATGATTGTTGGGGATTTTTCTTAAGTAATTTACTATGGAAACTAAATTAATTTATTTGGAGGATTTAAATGTTTTAATTATTTTTCTCAAGGGAAAGGCTTCTTTGCTGATTACCTTTATTAAGATCTGAAATGAATGGGGCAATTTTTAGAAATGAATTTGAAAAGTTTATGGCAACCAATTAAATTTTTAAAAATGGGCAAGTTAGTTTTAAAGCAATTATTTGAAAAGGCAATAAAACAGTTTTTGTACAGAAGTATGGTTTCGACACTTCCAGTAGTATACTTTCGCCTCAACCAAGTCGGAAATAATACCCAATGTATCAATGCATTGGTACGCAATGGATTGGAGAATGGCGGTAGGTATGGAGTTGAAACCGTGCTTTTGAAGGGGTCGAAACCCATTTAAATAGCTTTCGAAGATGCCACTTACCTTGTTTTTAGAAGAATGCTTTCAAAAGGGTTTAAAATAGCTTTTGTTTTATAAATACAATCAGCCACTTCCTAAAGCTTTCGAAAGGGCTCCAGTAGCCACATAAGGGTTCCAAAGGCAATGGCTTCGAAAGCGGTTTTGATGTTATCCCTCCAAATGTTTTACTTAAATGATTAAAGCTTTCCTAAGGATGGTTCCGAAACTAACTGTTTTTTCCCAAACTCTTTTCAATGATTTCGAAAAGGGTACTTTCAATCGTTTCGAAAAGGGTACTTTTAAATGGTTTCGAAGCTATGTTTTTGTAAATAAGAAAGTGATTCTTTAATACTTACAAAAGGTATATTTTGATGGTTTCGAAAGATACGTTTTAAAGTATTTCGAAAGGTATATGCTTATTGTTTTGAAAAGAAGATTTGAATGCTTTCGAAAGAGGTTTTTCAAGGGTTTCAAAAGTAAAGGTCTAAGTTTCGTAAACCCTAGTTATCAAACAAAGAACCTAATCCCAATTTTTAAAGGTAAAACCCATTGCACTATAAAAGAGCTTCTAAATAGCTTTCAAATTTTGAATTTTTAAAGAAGCTTTCCTTGATAAAATAATAGGTTAAAGAGATTAACCGTATTTCAAGCGAAAAATGATTTCAAGGATATTAAACCATAAATGTTGTTATTATTTTTGTGTATATGCTTCTTCTACAAATATATTCACTAAGTAATGGACCTATAACTATATTTTCGGGAGTAAGGGCAGAATAACCAGGTAGGTTGATCCAATAGTGAATATAAGTTAAATAAATTCTTAATGAACAGAGGTTCATCCAAGAGGTCAGGTAGACCAGAATATAGGATGCCTAAAGACTAATTAAGAAGTTGTCAGTTTAGATAGGTTCATAGTGAACCCATGAAAACTATGTTTAAAGAAAGTTATTAGCAGGGGCCAATAGGTTTGTAGTGAACCCACGAAAAATATATCCGGATTAAGTTATTGACAGAAGTCAATAGGTTCATAGTCAATCCTTGAAAACTATGATATACGGGGAGTTATTGAGGATACCAATAGGTTCCGGGAGAACTGATGAAATAATTGAATGAAGTTATTAATAGGGTCTAATTGGTTCTTTGTGATCCCATGAAAACTATGAAGCAGGACAGGTAGTCCATAAACTTTAAACCGGTTATTAGTCAACCCATGAAACTAATAGGTTAGTGGTCACCCTAGAAATTATAACTAAGACAAACAGTCAAATGAATGGGAATGGGTAATCTAGAATAATTTACTTGTTTGCATATCATCGTAATATTTTAAATTGCAATATTTTTAACCATTGTGGATGCAGGAGCATAATATATGGTTATCATAAGTTTTTTCTACGATTCTAATGAGGGAAAAACCCGTTCCTCTAAGCGGTGTGGTTTCACTAGATATCTAACTTGTTCAAGATGGTAGGTTATTATTCATACCAGGCTTTGTATCTGACTCGAAGTTTATGTTTTCCCCTTAAAGTATCAGGTGCTTGGTTAACTTTGTGTAGTTTGAGATTTGAGGTTTTCCGGTACCTCTTTAGATGAATAAGCTTCCAGAGACGTGCATAAGGCAAGCTAGCTGGTAGGAGTTCTTTTCTATTTTGATTCTGCTATGTTTTGTTGTGAAGACAAAGTTATTTAATTGCCCATGTTTAGACTCCGATCATCCAAGGGGGCATATTCATATGTCGCTCTTGGCTTATGTTGTAATAATTATATTTTCTATGAATGTGGTTTTTGAATCTAGGATTATGTAATGAACTTGAAATGTTTTAAAATGGAATGTGAAAGTTGTTTAATGATTTTAAAAAAATTTCCATATCCATATGTTTTTGTTATATTAATATATCTAACATTATCATATTTGGTCGTTGAAGATTAATAACTATGGATGACTGCAACGTCCATAGCCGTTAGTTTTGGGCCTCCCAGTAGGGGATGTTATAATATAGATAAATGTTCAAGTTACCAAAATGATAGATGGGGATTTGTTTTGCTAAACACATGTCTAAGTTAATACGATGGTATAATGGGCTTTTATTCTGCCTAATACATGTCCACATAACAAACTTGGTGAAATATGGTAGAATTGTGATATATTCTACCAAATAGATGTCAATTATAATTTAATCAAAAAAACGATGTTTTATTCTACTAACAGATGTCACTGGTTTTTTTTACTCAATTGGGGATACATAAGGGTGATTGACACAAATCCCTTAGATTCAAAAACATTTTTTGAAAAAAGTTACTTTAGAACAAAACTGATCTTCAAAATTAAAGTGGTTTAAACTTTCAAACTTTATTTATTTAATAATTAAATAATATTTAAGCTCTTTATTAAATCACAGTTAAACCTTTAATTAAAATTTCAATAAATGTAAACTATTAAATAATTAATTAAATAATAATTATCTTTTAAATAAATAATTAAACCATAATTAATCTTTAATTAATTATTAAATAATAATTTAAACTTTTAAATAACAATTAAATATTATTCAATCTTAATTAATTAAATAAACCTTAATTAAAACTTAAACCTTTGTTAAATAATAAGTTTAAAACTTAATTAAGTCTTTAATTAAATCTTTACTTAATTAGTACTTAATTTAATAATTAAGCCCTTCTTAATTATTAAAATAATAATTAACTTTTAAAATTATAATTAAATAGTAATTAAATAATAACTAATCCTTTTAAAATAATACTTAAATAAAAACTAATCCTTTAATATATTATTAATTAATAATTAATCTTAAATTAACTAATTATTGTAATTAACTTACTTAATTTGTAATTAAGTACAAATTTCCTTTATTAAATAATGATTAAATACTAATTACCTTACTTGATAAATAAATCAAATAATCATTAATTAAATAAATAAAAATTTATATTTTTAAATACTTAATATAAGTTTTTCAAAATACTTTTTCAAAAGGATTCTTAAGTTAAAACACTTTTATATTTGCAAAATTAGTTTGTTTTACGAACTGCACCTATAGCGACTATCGCTATATGATCCATAATTTTAAAACTTTGTTTTACATTTCAAATCACTTTCAAAACACTTAATTTTGTGTATTAACTACTCTATAAATTAATGAAAGAATTTTGGAACAAAAGTAAGGCTTTTTAAAACTAAATCAAAGTTTAACCTTGAAAATCTTTTCAAAAATACAATCTTCAGTAAAAATAGGTTTTAACCAAGGAACTCGATGTCGCTTTAACAAATCAAAATACTAACTTCCTTAGTCTACAACACTATAAACATGATTTCAATACAAATTTACATGTCATAACATCACAATATAAACCAAGGTCTTAACGTAGAAATTTTACCAACTTATACATCACTTTCCAAGTTTATACAGTAACATAACCAAGCATGGATATATACATACATACAATATAAATTTTGTCCACCAAGTAGCATACTTAAGCATCCAAGCAAGCAATAATTATTTCTATATTTGATTTAAAACTTTTAGTAAGAAAAAGTAGGTGTTTCTCACCTTAAAGCTATCCAAAACCACACGACTTTTACTTTAACTAGCGTATGACCTAGAGCTTTCTTTGACTTAGAAAAAAATGAATTTTTGGTGGCCTTGGAGGTAGGAAATAGGTTCATCCATGGGGAAGTGGCTCGGCCCTAGGTGCTGAGTGGAGTTCTTGGACTTGTTTGTGGATGCTAGGTTAAGTGAAGTGTAAGACATGGATTAAACCTGTTTTTGAAAGGATTTAAGTGGGGGAAAAATTTGGTTTTTAAACCTTAGAGACTTTTGGAAACCATTAGAGAATATTTTGATAAAGCTTTAAGAAAGTGAAAAAGGGTTTTGAATTGAAGAAATGGAAACGGAAATGGAAAATGGGAAGGAGAAAATGAAGTTCCTTTTATATAAAATGAATTCACTAACTTACCTTTTTTCCCTAAAGAGTACATAACCTCCAAAAATGCATTGCCACCTCATAAAACATGTCTATCTCCTCCTTTATTTTCAAAATTACATGCCCCCTTCTTTTTCCAATGCTCCAACATTCATTTGACTTCTAATGTACTTATGTTTCTAATGGCATCTTATATTTTATTTTATTTTAAACCTTACATTAAATGTTACATCACCTGTATGCATACACATCCAAGTATATACATGTACATACACATTATATGACCTTATATTTTTCTATTTTCATATGTATATATTTGTATTATTTTGATTACAACATTTTCGACATCTTTTAGCCGACGAAAAGTCGAAAATTCGAAAAACGAATTCCGGTCACATTTTTTATTTTTCTTCAAACTAAATAATTTTGTAAAATAATTTGGAAAACTATTTCTCCATCATTGTTTACTATTTAAAAGATTTTAATTTAATTATAAAACCTATTATTTGAATATTTAAAATTAATTAATTATTTACAAATCAAAGCGGTGAAATTTTGTGTCATTACAATTATTTACACTGATTCTCTTTGTCAAAACTATATCACTTTGGGCTTATGCAATTTTGTAATGGTAAAAATTCCAATATCGTCCATATTCAATATTACAGTCCAAACACAATCCTCGGTTCAATATTAAAAATTATTATTAACAAAAATACTCTAGCTAGAGACTTTGATTTTGAGTTGACTTTAGTTGATCATGATATTAACCATATATAACTAACGAGACGAATCCTCTCTTAAATAGTGTTTAACTTCCAATTCTTCCACTCAACCTAACTATAGTTTGTTCAATGGACATCATTCCATGTTGTATCTATAATCAAAGCGGAGTTTCCACGTTGAAGATCAACTGTATTCCCAAGTTAAGAGAATTATGTGATTTTGTTGCATCGATATTTTCTATTTGACCTTGTTATATTAACCAACAGAAAACTATCTAGTAAATCATGCCATAGCTATCCAATAACTGTTTCTACATAATCCCTTGGTACCCCCATCAATCATGAGTAATGCACTGTCTAACATTTGGAGAGCGTTATGTACTCTAGTCTTAATGGATATATTAATATCCAGTTTTTATACATCTTGACTAGGAATATTCAAAACAGTATGTTAAATTTCATTGTGATAAATTAATCATGGTTAAAACACCTCGTAACTATCATCGCAAAACATACTATTTACATATTTTCTATTAAATTTATTTTTAGTTAAATTAGTAAATTAACATAACTCATTATATCAAGTATAATAGAAATAAAGCACATTTTATTTCAAACAAGATTGGTTATCGAGTTAGATATATGCAACAAATTACATAATTGCCCCTTGGGCATATTCCTAACTCAATTGCACTTGAGGTCAATTATGGAATTTTTATCCTATCCTTTCAATTAGCTTGATGAGAACTGATCGAGTTAGACCTTTTGTGAATGGATTTGTTATGTTGGTTTAATTATATACTATGTCAATCAACTCTCTCTAATGTTGATAAACTACTTTTGTCATGTAGAACTATTTGTTGGATGTTTTCCGACTTCTAGTGAGCTCTTATCATTTCATATAACAATAATATAGTGTTTTTCATACCTGAAATCACTCCTAGCTTATTTATAAATTGAGGCAGTTATATTTATACAATGCTTTTATCGTGGCACTATTCAAGGTGATGTATGTTAGTCCATGAGATGATGGTTTTGATGAAAACAACCTTAGAATAGATTATAAAATGTAAATACTAACATTATAAGTTTAGATATATATGTATATGCAGGATTTGACCATGCAGGTAATAAGAATGAAGACTGTATAGTATAGAGATTCGAGATATCAAGATAAAATATCAAGATAGAAGACTCATGAGTATCGAGACTATCAAGAGTTCAAGATTTCAAGGATAAGTATTTTTTATTATTATTAGGAATTTTTGTTAAAACTCGTAGAAAAGCACTGGCATCTTAAAATCCAATTTATTCGTGGATTAGAATCCACTTCGAGCCCGTTAACGGGATGGAACCCTAAGTAGGATGGAATCTACGAAAAATCTAGTGGAACATTGTTTTGTATCCGCTAACTTTTATTCAAACTGATTTTTCAAAATTATATCCTGTTTTCAAAATGTTTTCAAAACTTTCCTTTTAAAAGATTCAAAACCCTCGATCCTGATTTTAAATAATTTTAGCCTAAAAACATCTTTATTTTCAAAGTCAAATTACTCCTGATTTTAAACTATCTTTAACTTTTAAATATTTATACTTAGATTTAAATATAAAATTATAGTTAAAATCTATATATATTATTCTTTATATTTACTTATGAATTTTAACTATAGTCAAGTATATTTATAAAGTTTAAATTAGTTTTTATATAAGATAAAGGTTATTTTCAAAGAAAATCAAAAACACCAAAAAATCCTTTGGGATGTCGACATGCCTAGCATGACCATGTCGACATGGTGACAGTTTGATTCAAAAATTCAAATTTCAAAAGAAGTGTCTATTCGCCATAACTCTTCATGAATGGTCATGGCTGTTGTTCTTCTATAAATAGGGGTCAGTTTCAACGAATTTTCAATCGTAATTGTCTGATTTTCACTCCTCTTCTTCTTCCTCATTTCTTAATACATATTCTTATCATTACTCTGCTGAAATCAACATTGAATCATACTCGATTGCTTCTAGTTTGATTCTCTATCACTATCTCTACAAGATTCTCAGTGATATTCAGAGTTATAGACTTCTTTGTAATCTATTAAGCGAGAAAAGGTGTGATTGTAGCCTTGGAAATCAATCAAAAGGGAAAAGGTATGATGGTAGCCTTGGTAAATCAATTTGGTAAACTTGTGGCCTGAAAATCAAGTATCTCTACCCAGAGGATCGAAATTCTGGAGGGTGTACCTCGTAGCCTTGAAACCGAGGGTGTAATTGTACAATTGCTTTTGAAAGGAAATCTGTACTTGTATTACCGGACTGGATGTAGGGTAACTCCGAACCACTATAAAATCCGGTGTGTTCTTTCCTTTACTGCTTTTATTTTATTTCTGCATCTGTGATTGTTTCTGTGATCATATATGTGTCTGTATATTGCATACTTTTGTGTCTAAATTAACATAAATTAAAAAGATTTAGTAATTCTTTATTAACACTATTCACCCCCCTCTAGTATTAATCTTAGCCTTAAGATCCGTAATCCGCATTTCTCACAATTGGTATCAGAGAAAGGTTTTCAAAGTTTAATAATCTGATTTTTGAAAAGTTTTCAAAATGGCTACCAACACTGGTACTATTATTAACACTAGTATCCCTGTCACTAGTTCATTTGTAGAGGGTCAGTGACGCAGCGGATTATTAACAAAACGATATGGATTGACGAAAGTAGCAATCGGTGGATTGAAGATACTGAAATGCCCAAATTCATTGATCATAAAGATACCGAATTCTAGCTATCTTCGACACGTTGATCGCGCACGATACCGTGAGAGAAGATCTTCAATTCTTCAAGCGTTGATCAAGCGCACTTGATTCCGCGAATCGGCTTCAACAATCGTTGATTCGAGCGCACTCGAATAACCGAAAGTGGAGATAGGAGATTACACTCAACTACCAATTTAAATTGAAAGCACAAAGCTAACAAAAGAGAATTTTATTCCAAAAATCAACCAACCTTACAAAATGACTCCACATGCCTATTTATAGGCTTTTTACAACACACACTCTAGGTCGTTCACGACCTTACAATGCACCAACCTAATATGTACAAAACAACACCACAACTCAACATCCTTCAACACATACGACTTAACAGGGTTGCGGCTTACGACCTAACATAGGTCGGTAACGACCTAAGGAACAACAGTACAAAACGACATACGACTTATGACTTAAACCCAACGGCATAAAAGACAGGTTACAACAAACAACATTACAAACATCACATCTTAACATAGGTCGTTTATGACCTTACAAACAATACAACAGAATAACATAACGGCTTACGACCTAAGAATGGAGCGCTGTATTGAACTGGAGCGACCTAAATTAGGTCGTTTGCGACCTAAGGCTTCGAAGCATAAGGATCGACCTAAATTAGGTCGTTTGCGACCTAGGCCTCACCATGTGCTGTTTTGCTTATCTTGTTGGCCCGTGTTTTGATAGGTCGCTGGAGCGACTTATGTGCTTTATTAGGTCGTTGGCGGCCTATGGAACTGTTGGACCGTTGGCGAGCTAAGACATATGACTCGAAACAGTCTGCTTCAGTACTCCATGTCACGTTAGTTTGTAAGCTTTTAGGTCGTCTGCGACCTTCGTTAGTTCGCTGATCACCATATACTTGCAACACAAGGTCGTTCCTTACACTGTTAGGTCGTGCACGAGCTAAAGCCTCTTCACTAGGTCGTTTGAAATTTGGCAAAGTTAACTCGTTACCTTTAGATCGCGGCTTATCATAAGTCGTTGGACCCCTCTTCCTCTCATAACTCGCTGTGTCCTCCCCCTTGTTAGGTCGCATGCGACTTAACAACTTATTAGGTCGCTCGCGATCTAAGTATCTTTCAGGCTGGGCTGCATCATCCTCCCCTGGTTGGGAAAAATTCGTCCTCGAATTTGTAAGTTCTTCCACATTAGATTGTTCATCTCCATAATATGGCACAAGATGCTTAACATTGAACACGTCAGAAGTGTACACATCCTCCGGCAGCTTCAACTTATAAGCATTGTCATTAATCCGTTTCACAACTTCTACAGGACCAATTTTTCTGGCTTTTAACTTGTTATTAGCGCCTACTGGAAAACGATCCTTTGTTAACACAGCATACACCAAATCACCTTCGTTAAATTCAACATTTCATCGCTTCAAATCTGCAGTTCGCTTATACTTCTCATTCGACTTCTCCAATCGTTCCTGAACGATCTTATGACATTCTGTCAAGCCTTCAACAAAATAAACAGCTCGTTTAACCATTCCCTTCGGTTGTGGTACTACCGTTAAGTCCAACGGTCCCCTTGGTAAATTTGAATATACAATCTGAAATGGACTGAATCCCGTACTACGATTCACTGCATGATTATGGGCAAACTCTGCTTGGCATAACTTCATGTCCCAACTCTTCAGATTGTCCTTCACAAGACATCGTAACAAATTTTCCAACGATCTGTTAACAACTTCTGTCTGTCCATCTGTTTGCGGATGATAAGCGCTGCTAAAGTTCAACTTCGTTCCCACCATCTTCCACAAACTTAACCAAAAATGACTCAAAAATCTGGTATCCCTGTCTGAAACAATAGACTCCGGCAACCCATGTAAACGATAGATTTCCTTGAAAAATAACTGAGCAACACGAACAGCATCCGCCGTCTTCTTACAAGCAATAAAATGCGCCATTTTCAAAAACCTGTCCACCACAACAAATATAGAATCATTCCCCCTTTGAGTTCTAGGCAAACCCCAAATGAAATCCATGCTGATATCAACCCATGGTTTAATTGGTACAGGTAACGGCATATACAATCCTGCATTTGTCGCTGTTCCCTTCGAAACCTGACATATATGGCATCTCTCCACAAACCTTTCAACCTCTATCCTTATTGTCGGCCAAAAGTAGGATTCAGAAATCAAATGCAATGTACGATCACGGCCCACATGTCCTTCCTCGTGTAACTCCTTGATAATCTTCAATCTCAAACTACTCTCTGGAATACATAATCGATTTCATTTAAACAGAAAACCATCAACCAACACAAATTCATCAGTACTTCCTTCCTTGACTTTTTCAACAAATTTCATAAAGTAAGGATCTTCTTCAATCAGTTCTGGTAATAATTCAAAACCTGTCACTTCAACTTTCATTGTCGTTAATAAATGACTCCTCCTACTCAAAGCATCAGCCACACGATTAGTCACTCCTGACTTATGTTTGACAACAAAAGTAAATTGCTGCAGATAAGCAATCCATGATGCATGTCTTGCAGAAATCTTATCCTGTCCTTCCAAATGCTTCAACGCCTCATGATCAGTGTAAAGAACAAACTCTTTCTGAAATAGATAATGCCTCCAATGTTTAACAGCTTGCACAACAGCATAAAACTCAACATCGTATGTACTGTATCTCATCTTTGCTCCTGATAACTTCTCACTGAAATAAGCAACGGGTTTTTCACTCTGACTCAAGACTCCCCCAATTCCAACCTTTGATGCATCAGTATGTAGCTCAAACAATAATTGAAAATCTGGCAAAACAAGAATTGGTGCTGTCGTCAACAATTCCTTGATCTTCTCAAAAGCAATCCCAGCTTCCTCTGTCCAAGAAAATTGTTTCCCCTTCATGCAATCAGTAACTGGTGCCATCACGCTACTGAAGTGTGGAATGAATCTTCAGTAGAATGATGCCAATCCATGAAAACTTCTAACTTCAGTGATAGTTCTCGGTTGTGGCCAATTTCTAATAGCTTCAACTTTACTTTGGTCCACTTGGATTCCCTTCTTAGATACAACATATCCCAAGAATAAAACACTTCGAGTCATGAACACACATTTCTTTGTAGCTGCATAAAATTGTTCCTCACGAAGAGTAATTAACACCTTTCTCAAATGTTGAACATGCTCCTCCGTACTCCTGCTGTATATCAGAATATCATCAAAATACACCACCACGAATCTCCCAATGAAGGGTCTAAAGATTTGATTCATCACCCGCATGAACGTACTAGGCGCATTTGATAAACCAAATGGCATAACCAACCATTCGTATAACCCCTCTCTCGTCTTGAAGGCTGTCTTCCATTCGTCTCCCGGTCTAATTCGAATCTGATGATATCCACTCTTCAAATCAATCTTCGAAAAGATAGTAGCCCCACTCAACTGATCTAGCAAGTCATCCAACCTTGGCATAGGAAATCTGTAACGAACGGTAATCTTGTTCAATGCTCGACTGTCTGTGCACATCCTCCATGTTCCATCCTTCTTTGGCACCAACAAGGCTGGTACTGCACAAGGACTCAAGCTTTCCTGAACACGCCCCTGCTCAAGCAACTCTTCCACTTGCCTTCGCAACTCCTCATGTTCCTTCGGACTCATTCGGTAATGTGGTCGATGTGGTAAAACTGCTCCCGGAACAAGATCAATTTGATGTTGAATGTCTCTCAGTGGCGGTAATTAACTCCTTAGGCAACTCTTCTGGAAATACGTCTTCAAATTCTTTCAAAACTGGCTTCGCTTCTTCTGGAATTTCAACCACTTCATTACACTCTCGCCCAATCAACAAAAAGACTTCAGGCTCTTCTTCAACTTCTTTAACAAACTCCTTCAAAGATAATAAAGTTTTCAACTCTTCAATCTCCTCTAGCTTGCTTTCCTTCTGTTGTTGCTTCTTGGGAACTAAAGTGATTTTAGTACCTTCAAACATGAAACTATAGCTATTAGCACGACCATCATGTTGCACTACTCTATCAAATTGCCATGGTCTCCCCAACAACAGATGACACACATCCATGTCCACAACATCACACCAGATTTCATCTTTGTACTTCTTTCCAATAGAAAAATTCACACAAGCTCTTCGACAAACTTTCACTTCACCACCCTTCCTCAACCATGCTAACTTGTATGGTTTAGGATGCTTCTCAGTTTTCAAGTTCAACTTCCTTACTGCTTCAGTAGAGATAATATTGTCACAACTCCCAGCATCAATAACGAACTTGCAAACTTTTCCCAAAATAGTGCATGTCGACTGGAAAATATTGCTTCTCAACCAACTAGAATCTTCCTCTTGCTTTGGTGTAAGACAAGATCTCCTCATCATCAAATTACAACCTTCATCTTCGGACAATAAGTCTTCCTCCTCAACTGGTAATGAATTAGAACATTCTGCATCCACATCCTCTTCTTCAATCTCTGCAACCATTGCTCTCTTCTTCGGCTTCGGACATTCACTACTTTTGTGACCCAAGTCCTGGCAATTATAACAATTGAAACCACTGTTAACCTTTGCCTTCTCAGTCTCCTTCACAACTGGTTTTGTAACAGCTTTAGGTACATTAGAACTTCCACTGACTCCCTTCACTTGATTGTTAGAATTAGTAAACACACCACCTCCACGCCTTCCCTGCTTCTTCCAAGCCAACGCTTTCTGATGTGCTTCTGCAACAGATCTCGGATCAAACATATTAACCATATCCTGGATCTGAATCCTCAGCCCTCCAACAAACCTAGCGGTCAGCTGCTTTTCCGTCTCCATTATATCATTTCTGGCAATAAGTTGGTAAAATTCATCTGCATAATCATTAACTGACTTCGTCCCTTGCCTCAAATTCTGCAACCTCTGGTACATAAGTGATTGATAATTGTAAGGTAAAAATGTAGCTCTCATCAACTTCTTCATCTTCTCCTATGATTCAATCTTCGACTTTCCCATTCTCTCCCTTGTAAGTTTAGTTTGCTGCCACCACGCCAAAGCTCTCCCCCTCAACCTAGTAGCAACCAACTTCACTCGACGATTCTCCGGAACTTCCTTGAAATCAAAGATCTCTTCAACATTAGACAACCAATCAAGAAATTCTTCTGCTACCATTCCACCTTTAAACTCTGGAATTTCCATCTTCATACCCGATTCCCATCGACGATCATCATCTACATCCCGATATGAATTTCGAACTTGGTCTCGATCTCGATAATGAATGCTAGCTCTATCACCCTCTTCATCAAAATCAAATGTACGTCCATATCGATCTCGACCATCAACATTCCTTTGATCACGCATGTATCTTCTACTATGTCTCTCTTCATCTCTATATGGCTCATCTTCAAACTCACGTGGAGTTCTCCTCTCTTCATGCCTATAGTCATGGTGATCTCTTCTCGATGAAATTGATGTTTCTCTTCTTTCTCTAAAAGATTGCGGTGATGCCCTCCTCGCTTCCGTAACCGATGGCGAAACTCGGTTTCCTCCATGGTTCGAGATTGGTGATCTCCTCCTTTGAGTTTGATCCAAATCATTCATCAACTTCTCTAACTTTCCAATGCCTTCATCAAATTTCTCATTAATACGTTGTTCCATAAGCTCGGCTTCTTCTCTTCTATACAACGCTTCAACATTTTGATGACGATTAGCTCTCCTTGGTGGCATGGTTAAATTTCACAACACTTCAACAAATCTTCAAAAATTCTTCAAATTTCAACAAAACAACAAGTCACGGCTCTACACTAGCTCGCACACTTCCTTAGCTCGGCTCGAACTTCACACTTCAACACAAAACAAGGCACGGCCTATGCTTCTATCTCGGGTCAAACACTTTTGCACACTTCGATCCAAAAGGTTATGGATCAAATGTTCCAAACTTGTTGCAACTTCAATAAGAACACAACGAACATCAGCTTCAAACTCCAACTTCAAAAATTGGCTCCAAGACTCGGCTTAGCTATGATTGGCTAAGTCTGGCTCTGATACCAAAACTGACGCAGCGGATTATTAACAAAACGATATGGATTGATGAAAGTAGCAATCGGTGGATTGAACATACTGAAATGCCCAAATTCGTTGATCACAAAGATACCGAATTCTAGCTATTGATCGCGCATGATACCATGAGAGAAGATCTTCAATTCTTCAAGTGTTGATCAAACGCACTTGATTCCGTGAATCGGCTTCAACAATCGTTGATTCGAGCGCACTCGAATAACCGAAAGTGGAGATAGGAGATTACACTCAACTACCAATTTAAATTGAAAGCACAAAGCTAACAAAAGAGAATTTTATTCCAAAAATCAACCAACCTTACAAAATGACTCCACATGCCTATTTATAGGCTTTTTACAACACACACTCTAGGTCGTTCACGACCTTACAATGCACCAACCTAATATGTACAAAACAACACCACAACTCAACATCCTTCAACACATACGACTTAACAGGGTTGCGGCTTACGACCTAACATAGGTCGGTAACGACCTAAGGAACAACAGTACAAACGACATACGACTTATGACTTAAACCCAACGGCATAAAAGACAGGTTACAACAAACAACATTACAAACATCACATCTTAACATAGGTCGTTTATGACCTTACAAACAATACAACAGAATAACATAACGGCTTACGACCTAAGAATGGAGCGCTGTATTGAACTGGAGCGACCTAAATTAGGTCGTTTGCGACCTAAGGCTTCGAAGCATAAGGATCGACCTAAATTAGGTCGTTTTCGACCTAGGCCTCACCATGTGCTGTTTTGCTTATCTTGTTGGCCCGTGTTTTGATAGGTCGCTGGAGAGACTTATATGCTTTATTAGGTCGTTGGCGGCCTATGGCACTGTTAGACCGTTGGCGAGCTAAGACATATGACTCGAAACAGTCTGCTTCAGTACTCCATGTCACGTTAGTTTGTAAGCTTTTAGGTCGTCTGCGACCTTCGTTAGTTCGCTGATCACCATATACTTGCAACACAAGGTCGTTCCTTACACTGTTAGGTCGTGCACGAGCTAAAGCCTCTTCACTAGGTCGTTTGAAATTTGGCAAAGTTAACTCGTTACCTTTAGATCGCGGCTTATCATAAGTCGTTGGACCCCTCTTCCTCTCATAACTCGCTGTGTCCTCCCCCTTGTTAGGTTGCATGCGACTTAACAACTTATTAGGTCACTCGTGATCTAAGTATCTTTCAGGCTGGGCTGCATCAGTCAGTTTACTGTCAGTCCACCACTTTTTAATGGCAGTAACTATGCATATTGGACATGTAGAATGAAAATATATTTACAATCTATAGGATTAGACACTTGGAATATCACACAAACTGAATATTCTGAACCCACAATTGATTTTGCATAGTGGACTGCTGAGCAAAAGACTGTTGCACAAAATAATTCTAAGGCAATGAATATTCTGTTTTGTTCACTAGGTATAAATGAATTCAATAAAGTGTCAGTTTGTAAGTCTGCATATGAAATCTGGAAAACTTTGCAAGTTACTCACGAAGGAACAAGCAAAGTTAAACAGACCAAAATTTCCATGCTCACAAATCAGTTTCAATTATTTAAAATGAATGCTAATGAGTCTATTTCAGATATGTATAGTAGATTTTAGGATATTGTGCATTCTCTAATATCTTTGGGAAAGGAATTTTCTGAAGAAGATCAAGTCAGAAAAATTTTAAATTCTCTAACTCCAGAATGGGATCAAAAGACACTTGCGATCGAAGAGGAAAATGACATCAGTATTTTGAAGATAGAAGAATTAATTGGAAATCTAGTGTCATATAAAGTTCAAATAATCGGGAGAATAGAAAGTAAAGCATCTGAAAAGAAATCAATGGCATTCAATGCATTGACTGATGGATCCGACTCAAACAGCGATAATGATGAAGAGATGGCCTTTATGACTAGAATTTTTAGGAAATTCCTAAAATACAGAAAGATGAATAATCTCAAGAGAAACAGCTATAAGAATTCTGGAAATCAGAATATAGTGCCAAATAATGACAAGTGTTACAACTGTGATAAACCAGGCCACTTCAAAAGAGACTGTCCGTATCCAGATAGACAGAATCCTCCTATGAACAATGAACCAGCAAAGAAACGGAAGCGTGCATTTACTGCTACTCTAGATAACTCAGACTCGTCCTCAAGTGATGATGATCAGAAGATGGATAATTCGAATTTGTGTTTCACAGCTGTTCACGACTCCGACGAATTCAGAGAAACGGACTTGGAAAAAGGTACACGTTTACAATAAAATTGGTTGAAATTGATTACTTAGAATTAGTTGCTTGATTTTTTTGATTGATTGATTTTTGAATTAGTGTGTTGTTTGAATTTTAAAATTTATTTTCTATTTTTTATTATTTTTAATACTTTCTGAAATATATTACTAGTATAATAATATTTCAGAAATACATAATAGAGGTTAATAATAATAATATATACATTAGAAATCTTAGAAAAAATCAATTCATGAAAATTCAAAAGCACATGTCGACATGGTCCCTACCATGATGTCGACATGGCTACCTGAATTTGAATTTCAAAATTTGAATTCAAATGTTTGAATTTCCCTCCACCTTTTCACTTCATTCAATTCTCTGAAAAGATACCTTTTGACCAGAGAATATGTCCTTTAAGAATCTATTTATTCACTATCTTTTATCATATCTTTTCACTTTCATTTTCAAATTCAAACTCTCTCTTCAGAAGTTCAAGCTCTCTACTCTCTACTTTAATGGCTTCTTCAAGCAACCCCTCAACCATGAGAATTTCCAGAAAAATCAAAGAGAAATTATTCAATGATCCGGAGGCTATTAAAGCATACATCAATTATGCTAACTATGCCAAAGCCATCACGGAAAATTTTCTATTTTTCAAGATTTTTCTTCTTATGAAATTGATTCTCTTTTTGCAAACAATGGTGTTCTTAGTCTTATTGATGCTTCTCAAAATGGTTTTGTTTGCTATCCTAATCTCGTCAAAGTTTTCTATGCAAATTTAAATCGTGGATTTTATGATGGTAATGAGAATGAAATTTGGAGTAGTGCCAAAGGCACTAGAATTGTTTTGAATTGTGAACTTTTGGGTATTACTCAATTGTAAGAGTTCGGGAATGGATCTTTCTAACTTCAAAATCGATGAACATGATCGTGAGACATTTCATCACATTTTCGAAAGAGATGATGATGATTTTGATTTTAAAAATAGAAATTTTCGATGTAAAGACCTGATTCTTCGACTCACGAAAGTCGACATCAATACGTCCATTGTATCAACTGCCGAACAATCGAATGCCGGAAAACCGAACCCCTAGGGTTTAAAAAGAAGAAAACGGTAGAAGAAGAAGAAAATAGAATGAAAGAACAACAGAAACAATATCAGAATCTCACATCTCGTAGCGGAGCAACATATAATAGATAAATGAATAATCTTTAAAACAAAGAACTGTACATTTTATACATTACATCATCAGAGCGTACAACAACAATATACAACACAACTGGACAATTATACAAACATGTCCTTACAAATGAATTTACAGCAGAAAGATAATATCATATACAAGTAATACGTCTCGCCATCCAGCTCGCCACTAGAGCTCCATAGCACTTCTGAATCCAGAATGACCCGATAACCTGACTATATGCTGCCCGTGTGGAAAATTATAGGCACCCAGGGTTTAGGAAGAGAACAATAAACTCTAGGTCAGTCATGAGACTTGTGTGAGAACTAAAAACAGTTATTTATCTTTTTAAAACAAACGAAGAAATATTTTAAAATAGATCTGCAATGCTTTTAGAAAATGAAACTACCATAAGGCCTCCCGCCACACACACAATGCAAACGCAGAATTGGAGGAGATTTCTCCTTATGATAGTCAAAGATGCTTAATGCGCAAATTTCTTTGATATTATTATTATAAGTGCACAGTGGAAAATCTTTCGAAAGTATAATATAAATCTTAGCCAGCATACAACCATTATTATAAGCCTACTATAGCTACCATGTTCAATAGCAGGTTACTGCCACATTCCACGGCAGGTTATACAACTAAAACCGTACAAGGCTCGTATTGTTTCTTTGGATTTCCAAAAAATAGCCAGGCTAAGGAACTTCCTACTGCCACAAGAGTACGCCTCTGGCGGGACGTCCCGAGAACTTAACCAGCTCTCTGCAAACACAAGGCCGGCTTACCTTTGTAACTAGGTAACTACTACACGAATATGCCACCCCCGGTCCTTTGGGACCTTTATCCGAGGGCACTCGATCACAAAGCAACAACCACACAGAAAATGAGATTGGAGCAACCACATAGGTTAAGCATCAGGGCTCCATACCTGACACCACCCATTTCCAGAAGGAAATGACATACCCTAAAGGGCACGACCCTCATAACCTTGCCGCATATTCCTGTTTCGACCATTTCCGGGGTGTGAGGTCCGATGAAGTCTCGTCCACAAAGCTACGCTATTTCGCAAAGCCACGCTTTGATCAACAAATGATCAATAAATAATCATCACACAGCAGCACTCAGCATGCCACATTACCAAATTGGGAGTATATCGCTAATAACCTTCAACTACAAAACCTCTGAGCTCATACGTCTCAGAGAAGGGTGTTAAGCTAAGAGAATAAATTCTCCGCCACTAACAGAAATGTATTTGAAAGAAATCTGCTTTATATCTCAAAATGTAATGTCAGACGCGTAACCATAAAAGTCTGTTTCGGGTACGAACAGAACCGAAGGCACTTCAAAAGAAGCCCTTGCAATCCCGATATTCACAATCCCGATCGAATTTTCCATCACAAAGGAAATCTCTATACCGTAGATAACGGTGTAGAGACAATCGATAAGTCATCCTATCGTTTTCACAAATACCCAGTCTTCACCACCGGTCTTCAATGCTATCCATTACGTCGTATCACTTATTCGGAATGGGTTATATGACACAAAGGTCCTCTCCCGGCTAATCCGGACAGTGAATGCAATATTTTTTAAACATATGGATATTGGGATTTCAATTAAGTCACAACTTATTACCCAAACCCTTTCTTTCAAATAGTTTAAACAAATTACCATTTTAAATCTTTAAACAAAAAGATTTACTTCACAAAGTTTACCCAGTTTCACAAAGATTTATTCCCAGATTCCTAGATAAATTTCCATTTCAATTGGATTATCTTATTAAATCTTTAAATAAAGATTTAACTTATAGCTTTCAAAACTATTCATAATTCAAGTCCTTTATAATATAAAAGATACACCATTTGAAATACTCTTTTATTTCAAGTCAAGTTCCACAACCTTTCACAAAGATTAATTCATAGCCTTCAAAATAGTTTAATTTCAAATTTACATTCTTTTAACACAAATGGGAATTTCTTTCCTTATGTGAAAGCTATTATTTGAAAACAGATGGTTTTCGTTTTGGGAACGACTGATTACAATTTTTCATGAGTTAAAGCCACTCAAGTCAAAACTTGGATTTACATTTAAAATTTCCAAAACCATATTTTAAATGGTTAAAAACCCATATAAACACCTTTTGTAACTTGTACAATCTTTTAGACCATAGTTCCATAATCATTGAATTCAATTTCAAACATTGAATTCAAAATTTAAATCAAATGATTAAATTCCAATTTTTTTATTAAGTTATTTAAAATAACTCTTATTTTTGAAACTCATTTTCAAAAACTTTCAATCCCAATTCCAAAACTAATTTGAATTCAAAAATTCAATCTTTAGAATTGTCAAAAATCTGTGACTTAATTGATTTCCACGTGAAATCCACATTTTGTGTGTGTATTGTGTAGTTCAAGGGTTCAACACAATAGTGCAACAACATTCAACCATCACAGATCAAAATATAACGATATATTTGATAAGCGGTATAAACTATAACGCTTACCTTTCATTCACAGACCACAGATATATATATCACAGATAAACAAATTACAAATCACAACACACATCATGATATATCACAAAGCATCACATATCAAAGATATCAAACAATTCAACATCCAATATAATTCAAACATCCATAAGTAGGATAAATTTAATCATCTAATTAATTTAAATCGAATAAATTTCTATGAATAAAATTTGCTAGTTATGGTAAATCAATAACCAATTTATTACAAAAACATTTAACAAATTATCCTTTCATTGATCATTAATTAACTCTTAATTAATAGTTAATACTTGGTTAATTATTCTTAATTAATTATCAAAACCAATTAATTTTCTTCTTAATAAATTTTCAATGAATTTACAACATCATTTCTTTTTTTTTTAAATAAATTTCTTCAACTTATAATAATATAAATCGAAATCCATTTACTTAGCTCCTTTTTCCCGTAATTTGGAATTTTATTCAATATGGTTCAAAAATAACTTTATCTTTTTAAAACTCCTTTTTAACTTATCCAATTCTCAAAAAAATTAATTTTTTTCTATAAACTTTCAACTTGAAATTTCGAAAATTCAATTTTTATCTATTTTCGGTATCCAATGATACCAAAAATATATTCGGCTAACCTATAGCCTTCAACAATCTCAATCACAAAGATAATCACACGGATTATAAGTTAACCAACACACAACATATGAAATAAATTCAAATGTTTGAGGAATCCAGTTGGATCCCTCCAACCTGTTTCCCTACATCCAAAGATGTTAGCACAATACCAATTCCACATCGAGGTGAAATATCGTGGTATATGGGATTTATAAAAGATTATCCACTATTATGTGGCGTAATAAGGTCTCATCCGCTATATAATGCGGGAAATCAATTCCAAGTACATATATAATACCAATTCCATTCAAGTTGGAATTATCACGGTATATGTGTTTAATAAATAACATCCGCTTAATATACGGCGTATAGGGTATATTTCAATACAACAGATAACTATCATCCAAACATACAATCAAGCAATTTTAAATCTAACTATTTAAAATTTAAATCGAAACAATTCGATTGAGTGAGAAGTTCTCACCTTGAGTTTCCGATAACAGTTGTAGCGTTTGTTTCGAATAAAATTAAACACGCGTTTAATTTTACCTGAAATTATCACTAGCTCCAAACGACTCCAAACCAGCTCCATTGCATAGTGCCCGGCAAAACGAAGCCAACGCAATTTGTTTCGTGAATTTCCGACCTCGTGTGAAAGAGATATTGATTTTTAAAGTTTACACAATTTATATAATATAAATTTTACAACTTTTATTTTCAAATTTTAAACCTCACTCATCACGGCCGTTAGATCTGCCTTCTTTCCATCAGGGCCTCACCTTTTTATTTCTTCTTCCTTCACATATTGCTCCATGTAATTGAACGCATGTGTGAACCCATCGTGGCTGCCTTAAACCCTACTAGTCGCGCCACCATCGTCGACTTATACATCGATCAGAGACCATGGCTTCGAAGCCCATCACCACGTTCACCTTCGGCCGCAACAAGGTGGAGCTCGGTCTCACATATCTTAAGAAAAACACGTGTGAACTTCGAACGTTCAAGCTCGAATTGACGACGATCTGTAGCATGAAAATCCATCATCACCGTTGAAGTCGTAGATCTCGAGACGATCTACAACATTGCAATTGAAACTTTCTTGAATTGATTTGTGGATTGTGAAATATTTGTGGAAGAACGAGATGCGTTTTCAGCCATTAATTTTTTTAGAGGTGGCGGCTTGAAAGTTTTAACCTAGGGTTTGCTTTGTTTTGCAAAACGAAGATAGAGTGGGCCTTTTATAGAAAATTTCTCAAAATACTATTCACCCGAGATTTTCCGAACTCCAAACGAAGCGTGCCGGCTGACGTTTCTAGGGTTTACCCCGCATCCCAAACACAATGGAATGTGTTTCGGAGGCTAATTTGATCGTATGTGCGAGTTACGGAAATAAACGATCAAATTTAAATTAAATTGATTAAACAAATTTTTATGCGTTTTGGCTTGCCCCGGACAAACCGTAAATCCGATTGACACGAAATTTGAAATCTTGTAATAATATAACATTACAGATCTGATGAAACTGGTTTCGTCGATATCCGAGACTGTTTGAAAAATGACTATTTTCACTAGTCGATTAAATATTAAAATATTCAATTTTCACAAATTAACTTCTAATTCAATTTGAAAAGTTCCATAACATCACTCTAACTCCAAAATGATTTAATATAAATTTATAAATCATTTTTAATCACATTAAACCCAAATTTCAAATTTTTCTGTAATTTCAAATATTAAATTGTCGATTTAATTATCCAATTAAATTAAATATTCGAAATATAATTTATTCGACTTACAAATTTTACTTTTTGATATTTAAAATCAATTAAATATCTGAATTTCAAATGACAGAAATTCTGGGTCGTTACAATCTTCCCCCTTAAAAGAATTTCGTCCTCGAAATTACCCGGTAAGAAAAATGCCCCAAATTCATTAACTTTTCAAAACAATTCGTTCAAATTAAATTTCAAATTCATTTAAATGTTTAACTTTTCCAAAATCCATAGTTAAACCTCTTACAAAACTTCACTGATATTTTCAAATCCATATATAGTTATCTTTTCAAAACCAATTATATCATTTAACCTTTAACTTCAAATCAAACTTAGTTTTCACAAATTTTTCCAATTTTCTCAAAAATATTCTAACGCCTTAAATTTTCGAAAAATTTCACCATAACCTCCTTTGTACGGAGGAGCTTTTACAATATCACAATAGATATAAATATATATACATCGACCCACACGGTCGAAAAACAGAAAAACAGTTCATATTTCCTATTTTTATTGCGTAGGCGTACCTTTTTAGCATATTTAAGCAAAGCAGTTATTTATTTAGCATTTTGCGCAACCATAACTAGCCAAACATTAGCCTCGATACCTTACTTACTCAATTTAAATATGTAAGTGACATATATAAGAAGTTATTAACATTTTACTCTTTTTAAACAACTACAACACATGCATATTAAAAGAAATGCATACTAAGCAAGGTTTCTAAGAAACTTATATGATTTCGACATTACTTGTAATTGTTTACAACCAATTTATATACAACGACATTCAATTATTCATTTTCAATTAGTTTACATTCACTAATTTACATTCACATTTGTTCAGTTTCATTTCAAATCAATTTCTATTCAATTTAAATTTACTTAACTTCCAATTTGAATTTAATTGCTTTAGCTTTCAATTTTATTCATTCAATTGCATATGAATTTATATTCAATCAATCAACAATAATCTAACAACCAATGTATATCCAATACAACCGAATTTATTCACTTTACATTCAACATTCATATTCACTTTGTTTACCTTTAATTTGGTTTAATATTCAATTAGCCTTAAATGTATTAACACTTATATCCATTATTCTATATCAATTCATTACATTCGATTGATTAATATTCAATTCATTAGTTCAATTACTAATTTATTTTACAAATAAAGTTTAATCTCCTTTATATAACTCAAGTTCATATTCATTTAATGACGTCATTTCATTAATTCATTTTGATACCAAAATCAACTTCATTCAACATCACTTAAGTTATATTCCATTTCAAATTTCCACTTATAAATCCAATTCAGATTCATACCTCATTTTGCTTAACAAAGTTGTTTAACCATTTTAATAATTGGTTTTACTTACATCTTCACATTTAATAAGTTATACAGCTTATTATTCAACTTCCAAATTTGATTTAATTTATTTAACTTCCTTTAGTTAAATTTCTCATCATATATTTTATCATACTAATTCAAATTTATTTCAACTTTACTAAAGCTAAAATTTATTATCTCGTATTATAAATTCAAAACTCATTTCACTTTTATTTGTCAATTACAACTTGGATTTTAATTTCAAATCTGTTTATCACAACAAAATTCAATTTCAATTTACTATAGTAGCAAATCCATCACACGAAAACTCGAAAATGATACTGATGATGCTGCAGTCATCACCCTTATTATTCCCCAGCAACAGTAGTGAATCCAATGCTTTAAATTCTTTCAAAAATTTCTTTTATCTAAATCACATTTATAAATCTTGCTTATATAATTTCACTATTTCCCTTTACTTATACAAGATTATTCCACAATTGTAAATCATTTCAATTATAATTCTATACTTATACAATTGTTGCTTTTATATAATTTATTCTTTCACAATTGTTGTTTTTATTCAGATTATTCGAACAACTTTGTTTCACTTATATATATTTATATTGTCAACAACCAAACAATTAATTCTATATACACTTTAATAATTTTTGAAAAATTATTCCTTTACATATAAAATATAATCGAGGTTAAATTATTTCATTTACCCAATTTAAAAACATATTATGTCGATTTATCTCGTTTAAGAGTTTAGAAACCCCTATCGATATAGTTAGCTAGACTGCACCGACCAGAATTTATAAACAATCAACTGATAAGTCAACACAATACAAAACAATTTCATATTCACTAACAAATACGCCCTCATATCTATTATTACACTCAACTCATTCTAGAGTACTGCTGACTCTATCTCTAATGAGTAATCCCCAATAGAGCCAAGGTTGTCGCTTAACCAATTGCTCTGATACCACTTTGTAAAGACCCGATTCTTCGACTCACGAAAGTCGACATCAATACGTCCATTGTATCAACCGCCGAACAATCGAATGCCGAAAAACCGAACCCTTAGGATTTAAGAAGAAGAAAAAGGTAGAAAAAGAAGAAAATAGAACGAAATAAGAACAACAGAAACAATATCAGAATCTCACATCTCGCAACAGAGCAACATATAATAGATAAATGAATAATCTTTAAAACAAAGAACTGTACATTTTATACATTGCATCATCAGAGTGTACAACAACAATATACAACACAACTGAATAATTATACAAACATGTCCTTACAAATGAATTTACAGCGGAAAGATAATATCACATACAAGTAATACGTCTCGCCATCCAGCTCGCCACTTGAGCTCCATAGCACTTCTGAATCCAGAATAACCTGATAACCTGACTCTAGGCTGCCCATGTGGAAAATTATAGGCACCCAGAGTTTAGAAAGAGAACAATAAACTCCAGGTCAGTCATGGGACTAGTGTGAGAACTCAAAACAGTCATTTATCTTTTTAAAACAAACGAAGAAATATTTTAAAATAGGTCTGCAATGCTTTTAGAAAATGAAACAACCATAAGGCCTCCCGCCACACACACAATGCAAACGCAGAATTGGAGGAGATTTCTCCTTATGATAGTCAAAGATGCTTAATACACAAATTTCTTTGATATTATTATTATAAGTGCACAGTGGAAAACCTTTCGAAAGTATAATATAAATCTTAGCCAACATACAACCATTATTGTATGCCTACTATGGCTACCATGTTCAATAGCAGGTTACCGCCACATTCCATTGCAGGTTATACAACTAAAACCGTACAATGCTCGTATTGTTTCTTTGATTTCCAATAAATGGCCAGGCTAAGGAACTTTCAACTGCCACATGGGTACGCATCTGGCGGGACGTCCCAAGAACTTAACCAGCTCCCTGCCAACACAAGGCCGGGTTACCTTTGTAACTAGGTAATTACTACATGAATATGCCACCCCCTGGTCCTTTGGGACCTTTATCCAAGGGCCCTCGATCACAAAGCAACAACCACACAGAAAATGAGATTGGAGCAACCACATAGGTTAAGCATCAGGGCTCCATACCTGACACCACCCTTTTCCAGAAGGAAATGACATACCCTAAAGGGCGCGACCCTCATAACCTTGCCGCATATTCCTGTTTGGACCATTTCCGGGGTGTTAGGTCCGACGAAGTCTCGTCCACAAAGCTACGGTTTTTCACAAAGACACGCTTTGATCAACAAATGATCAATAAATAATCATCACATAGCAACACTTAGCATGCCACATTACCAAATTGGGAGTATATCGCTGATAACCTTCAACTACAAAACCTCTGAGCTCGTACGTCTCAGAGAAGGGTGTTAAGCTAAGAGAATAAATTCTTCGCCACCAACAGAAATGTATTTGAGAGAAATCTGCTTTATATCTCAAAATGTAATGTCGGACACGTAACCATACAAGTCTATTCCGGGTTCGAACAGAACCGAAGGCACTTCAAAAGAAGCCCTTGCAATCCCGGTATTCACAATCCTGATCGAATTTCCCATCACAAAGGAAATCTCTATACCGTAGCTAACGGTGCAGAGACAATCGATAGGTCATCCTATCGTTTTCACAAATACCCAGTCTTCACCACCGGTCTTCAATGCTATCCATTACGTCGTATCACTTATTCGGAATGGGTTATATGACACAAAGGTCCTCTCCCGGCTAATCCGAATAGTGAACGCAATATTTTTTAAACATATGGATATTGGGATTTCAATTAAGACACAACTTATTACTCAAACCCTTTCTTTCAAATGGTTTAAACAAATTACTATTTTAAATCTTTAAACAAAAAGATTTACTTCACAAAGTTTACCCAGTTTCACAAAGATTTATTCCCAGATTCCCAGATAAATTTCCATTTCAATTGGATTATCTCATTAAATCTTTAAATCAAGATTTAACTTATAGCTTTCAAAACTATTCATAATTCAAGTCTTTTATAATATAAAAGATACACCATTTGAAATACTCTTTTATTTCAAGTCAAGTTCAACAACCTTTCACAAAGATTAATTCATAGCCTTCAAAACATTTTAATTTCAAATTTACATTCTTTTAACACAAATGGGAATTTCTTTCCTTATGTGAAAGCTATTATTATTTGAAAACAGATAGTTTTCGTTTTGGGAACAACTGATTACAATTTTTCATGAGTTAAAGCCACTCAAGTATAAACTTGGATTTACATTTAAAATTTCCAAAACCATATTTTAAATGGTTAAAAACCATATAAACACCTTTTGTAACTTGTACAATCTTTTAGACCAAAGTTCCCTAATCATTGAATTCATTTTCAAACGTTGAATTCAAAATTTAAATGAAATGATTTAAATTCCAATTTTTTTATTAATTTATTTAAAATAACTCTTATTTTTGAAACTCAATTTCAAAAACTTTCAATCCCAATTTTAAAACTAATTTGGATTCAAAAATTCAATCTTTAGAATTGTCAAAAATCTGTGACTTAACTGATTTCCATGTGAAATCCACATTTTGTGTGTGTATTGTGTAGTCCAAGGGTTCAACACAATAGTGCAACAACATTCAACCATCACAGATCAAAATATAACAATATATTTGATAAGCGGTATAAACTATAACGCTTACCTTTCATTCACAGACCACAGATATACATATCACAGATAAACAAACTACAGATCACAACACACATCAGGATATATCACAAAGCATCACATATCAAAGATATCAAACAATTCAACATCCAATATAATTCAAACATCCATAAGTAGGATAAATTTAATCATATGATTAATTTAAATCAAATAAATTTCTACGAATAAAATTTGCTAGTTATGGTAAAACAATAACCAATTTATTACAAAAACATTTTATAAATTATCCTTTCATTGATCATTAATTAACTCTTAATTTATAGTTAATACATGGTTAATTATTCTTAATTAATTATCAAAACCAATTAATTTTCTGCTTAATAAATTTCCAATGAATTTACAACATCATTTATTTTTTTTAAAATAAATTTCTTCAACTTATAATAATATAAATCGAAATCCATTTACTTAGCCCCTTTTTCCCGTAATTTGGAATTTTATTCAATATGGTTCAAAAATAACTTTATCTTTTTAAAACTCCTTTTTAACTTATCCAATTCTCAAAAAAAAAATTCTATAAACTTTCAACTTGAAACTTCAAAAATCCAATTTTTATCTATTTTCGGTATCCAATGATACCAAAAATATATTCGGCTAACCTATAGCCTTCAACAATCTCAATCACAAAGATAATCACACGGATTATAAATTAACCAACACACAACATATGAAATAAATTCAAATGTTTGAGGAATCCAGTTGGATCCCTCCAACCTGTTTCCCTGCATCCCAAGATGTTAGCACAATACCAATTCCACTTCGAGGTGAAATATCACAGTATATAGGATTTATAAAATATTATCCGCTATTATGTGGCGCAATAAGGTCTCATCCACTATATAACGTGGGAAATCAATTCCAAGTACATATATAATACCAATTCCATTCAAGTTGGAATTATCGCGGTATATGTGTTTAATAAATAATATCCGTTTAATATACGGCGTATAGGGTCTATTTCAATACAACAGATAATAAATATCATCCAAACATACAATCAAGCAATTTTAAATCTAACTATTTAAAATTTAAATTGAAATAATTCGATTGAGTGAGAAATTCTCACCTTGAGTTTCCGATAACAATTGTTGCGTTTGTTTCGAATAAAATTAAACACGCGTTTAATTTTACCCGAAATTATCACTTGCTCCAAACGACTCCAAACCAGCACCATTCGTAGTGCCCAGCAAAATGAAACCAACGCAATTTGTTTCGTGAATTTCCGACCTTGTATGAAAGAGATATTGATTTTTAAAGTTTACACAATTTATATAATATAAATTTTACAACTTTTATTTCCAAATTTTAAACCTAACTCATCACGGCCGTTAGATCTGCCTTCTTTCCATCAGGGCCGCACCTTTTTATTTCTTCTTCCTTCACGTTTTGCTCCAGGTAATTGAACGCACGCGTGAACCCATCATGGACGCCCTAAACCCTACTGGCCGTGCCACCATCATCGACTTATACATCGATCAGAGACCATGGCTTCGAAGCCTATCACCACGTTCACCTTCGGCCGCAACAAGGTGGAGCTCGGTCTCACGTATCTTGAGAAAAACATGTGTGAACTTCGAACGTTTAAGCTCGAATTGACGACGATCCGTACCATGAAAATCCATCATCACCGTTGAAGTCGTAGATCTCGAGACGATCTACAACATTGCAGTTGAAACTTTCTTGAATTGATTTGTGGATTGTGAGATATTTATGGAAGAACGGGATGCGTTTTCAGCCATTAATTTTTTAGAGGTGGCGGCCTGAAAGTTTTAACCTTGGGTTTGCTTTGTTTTGCAAAATGAAGATATTGGGGGCCTTTTATAGAAAATTTCTCAGAATACTATTCACCCGATATTTTCCAAACTCCAAACGAAGCGTGCCGGCTGACATTTCTAGGGTTTACCCCGCGTTTCGAACACAATGGAATGTGTTTCGAAGGCTAATTTGATCGTATGTGCGAGTTACGAAAATAAACGACCAAATTTAAATTAAATCGATTAAACAAATTTCTATGCGTTTTGGCTTGCCCCGGACAAACCGTAAATCCGATTGACACGAAATTTGAAATCTTGCAATAATACAACATTACGGGTCTGATGAAACTAGTTTCGGTGAAATCCGAGACTGTTTGAAAAATGACTATTTTCACTAGTCGATTAAATATTAAAATATTCAATTTTCACAAATTAACTTCTAATTCAATTTTAAAAGTTTCATAACATCATTCTAACTCCAATATGATTTAATATAACTTTATAAATCATTTTTAATCATATTAAACCCAAATTCCAAATTTTTCTATAATTTCAAATATTAAATTGTCGATTTAATTATCCAATTAAATCTAAATATTTGAAATATAATTTATTCAACTTACAAATTTTACTTGTTGATATTTAAAATCAATTAAATATCTGAATTTCAAATGACAGAAATTCTGGGTCGTTACATTCGACCAAAAGCAAGAATCGTTAATCTTCTTTTGCAACATACTTTGACCCCAAGATCGGAAAATTTTAACAATCTTACTTCAAAAGTTTGCAAAGCTCTTTTTGTTATTTTCGAAAACTATGACATAAATTGGGCGCAAGTTATTTTGGATGAACTTCGTCCTAAAAATCTTGAAATGGGTGAGAATACTTTATACCATGGAATTTATCTCACTCAGAATTTTAACTATTTTGGAGTGGATTTCAAAGGCGAAGAATTTGTTTCAAGAAAAGTTTTCAACCATTCCAACATTTCGCTTATGAAAATTCCATTTGTTTTTCAACCTTATGAGACACTTACCGAAAAGGAAGAGCGTTATGCTCATGAGGAAATGGAAGAAGAGGAAGTTGAAGAAGAAGAAGAAGAAGAAGGGGATGAAATGGAAATTGAAGAAGAAGAAGAAGAAGGTGAAACGTCTTTGGAAAGCATTGAATATCCTTCCAATCCATCCAACAAAACCCTTCTCAAAACCAAAAGATAATTGTGGAGAATCAACGGATTCTAAAACGATCCGTTAGTAAAAAGTTGGATAACATTTCTTCGAAGATGAACAAGTTCTTTTCCATAGTCAGCAAGAAACTTGGACTATCTTCATCATCTTCATCCTCTAACTAGTTTTATCTTTTTGTATCTTGTTGTATTTGTTTTAGTTTGCTTTATTTCGAATGTTCATGTAGTTTGTTGTGTGCTTAATCATTGTATTATCGTAGTATGCAATAAATTGAAATTTTCTTTCTGTTATCTACCTTATCTTATCTCTAGAATAAATGTTAGTATATTATATAAATTTATATATATACACAATTATTCACAAAATCAAATTAGTCATAACATTTTACTAACCGATGTCGACATCCCCTATGTGACCATGTCGACATGTACTGGTCAGAAATGGCAATTGATTTTGAATTTGAAATTTGAATAACTACCACATGTCTATTTAATTCAAATGAATTTCTACACCTATATATACCTGTGTCTTCTAGAATTCTTCACTAAAATTTATTTCTTATCATCTATATCCTCCATCTCTTTCACAAATTCAACTATGGATAATCCTATTCACAATTTATCCGAAAATCTTGAAGAAACTCTTAATTTGTTCAAGAATATTCTCTCATTTATTCTACGAAACCATCGTCATTTAGAATTAAGTCAAATGCAGATGATAAAGGAACAAGAAAGGCACTTCGATGCGATACGATGGATGATCTCCTCTCTGCACAAGGATGATGACGAAGCACGTCCTCCTATCTCTCTCACCAATGACAATGATAATTGGGATGCTATTAAGGCAGACCTAATTTTTGGAGAAGAAGGATGGGTGGAAGTTCCACGTAACGTTTGATTTACTTTGTTTGATTTGTTTGAATTGATTTGGTTTGAATTGATACTTTGTGTGGATTGATTTCTTATTGATTTGAAGATTGGTGTATAAAACATATATATATATATACACACACACACACATTGAAATGTATATAATCTTTAATATAGTTATCATGCTTAGAAGTATAATTATTTCCTACTCTATATATTCCGTTGTATAGTTTATCAATGCAGGTACTGAAGTCCAAGAATGAGGGGGAGTAAGTTTTTGTTGATGACAAAGGGAGAGAAATATAAAATAGGATAGTTAGTTGTAGATTAAGGGGGAGTTGTTAGTTTTAAGGGGAGTTATTAGAATAGAAATAATACTTTATAAACAAAGGTTGTCATCATCAAAAAGGGGGAGATTGTTAGTCCGTGAGATGATAGTTTTGATGACAACAACCTTAGAATAGATTATAAAATATAAATACTAATATTATAAGTTTAGATATATATGTATATGCAGGATTTAACCAGGCATGTACTAAGAATGAAGACTGTACAGTATAGACATTCAAGATATCAGATAAAATATCAAGATAGAAGACTCATGAGTATCGAGACTATCAAGAGTTCAAGTTTCAAGGATAAGTATTTTTTATTATTATTAGGAATTTTTGTTAAAACTCGTAGAAAAGCACTGGCATCTTAAAATCCAATTTATTCGTGGAATGGAATCTACTTCGAGCCCGTTAAAGGGACGGAACCCTAAGTAAGATGGAACCTACGAAAAATCTAGTGGAACATTGTTTTGTATCCGCTAACTTTTATTCAAAATGATTTTTCAAAATTATATCCTGTTTTAAAAATGTTTTCAAAACTTTCCTTTTAAAAGATTTAAAACCCTCGATCCTGATTTTAAATAATTTTAGCCTCAAAAACATCTTTATTTTCAAAGTCAAATTACTCCTGATTTTAAACTATCTTTAACTTTTAAATATTTATACTTAGATTTAAATATAAAATTATAGTTAAAATCTATATATATCATTCTTTATATTTACTTATGAATTTCAACTATAGTCAAGTATATTTATAAAGTTTAAATTAGTTTTTATATAAGATAAAGTTTATTTTCAAAGAAAATCAAAAACACCAAAAAATCCTTTGGGATGTCGACATGCCTAGCATGACCATGTCGACATGGTGACAGTTTGATTCAAAAATTCAAATTTCAAAAGAAGTGTCTATTCGCCATAACTCTTCATGAATGGTCATGGTTGTTGTTCTTCTATAAATAGGGGTCAGTTTCAACGAATTTTCAATCATAATTGTCTGGTTTTCACTCCACTTCTTCTTCCTCATTTCTTAATACATATTCTTATCATTACTCTGCCGAAATCAACATTGAATCATACTCGATTACTTCTAGTTTGATTCTCTATCACTATCTCTACAAGATTCTCAGTGCTATTCAGAGTTATCGACTTTGTAATCTATTAAGCGAGAAAAGGTGTGATTGTAGCCTCGGAAATCAATCAAAAGGGAAAAGGTGTGATGTAGCCTTGGTAAATCAATTGGGTAAACTTGTGGCCCAGAAATCAAGTATCTCCACCCATAGGATCGAAATTCTGGAGGGTGTACCTCTTAGCCTTAAAATCGAGGGTGTAATTGTACAATTGCTTTTGAAAGGAAATCCATACTTGTGTTGCGGGACTGGATGTAGGGTAACTCCGAACCAGTAAAAATCCGGTGTATTCTTTCCTTTACTGCTTTTATTTTATTTCTACATCTGTGATTGTTTCTATGATCATATCTATGTCTGTATATTGCATACTTTTGTGTCTAAATTAACATAAATTAAAAAGATTTAGTAATTCTTTATTAACACTATTCACCCCCCCTCTAGTGTTAATCTTGGCCTTAAGATCTGTAATCCACATTTCTCACAATGTACTTAACCTTTCATTGAATTAGCCATAATGTTTCATTTGGAACATTTCCAATTTAAGGCTCCTTAACTAAGGTTTGAAAATGAATTTAATATTGATATACTATACTTGATAGCACTTATGAAGTTTGAATCCGAACACTCTTTTATAAAGAGTTTGCTATTTCTATAAACAATTCTCTAGTATTTCATAAATACTCAAAAACACTAAAAACTACCATTTAGTGGTCTTACTTCGAATTTGATATTTATTTCATGCATCAAATACATAAGAAGATTATGATATTGTAGACAATACAACATGTATGATGATTCCTATTGGTAAAGCATAAGGAATCCGTCTTACATGTTCCTTATTAAACATTTTAATAAGGTGTCTTTGCATATCATTTGAAACGTTCCCAATTTCCTTTACACTTGCTATAAAAGATATGATTTACAAATCTAATTTTGAGCATTAAACAACCAAAGTTTACTGATTTAAGATAAATACTTTGTTAACAATCAATGGTTTGTTTTTTACTTATAATCTAGTAATATCAATGTACCTTTTAGTGGTCCTTTCTAATGTACACACACTTCATCTACATTTTGATTGAAAATCAATTTATTCTATATTTCTATCAAAATACTTATTCAATTTTGATGTTTATAAATTGATACTTTCGTATCATTTCTTGGATCATATCCCAAAACTCACATACTCAGTATCACTCCCACTAACTTCGAGGCATTTTGGTTGTTATGTGCAAACAGCCTATTCAAAATCATTTTCTGGAATTTTCCATTTCAACACATATGTCCCAAATACAAAGTTATACCAAGCGATAATTTTTTGAGTAAATTCGAATTAATTTGAGCCCATTGAATAACAAATCTATCATGCAAATTTCAAAAATTGAAATTTGCAATGTTATTCTTATTAATGTTGCTCATTATATTCCACCTGCATTAGTCTTGCTCTTGAAGACTCATTCTTCGATGATGAATCATATCCTATCAGGTACAACTACCAAAATCAAATTTTGATAACGTATATAGAATCCTTTTCAAATTTTCCATATCATAAAGTCAATACTCTTAATGTTTAATTGTCAACTGAGGATTAACTATTCTCGATTTTGATAAGAAACTCATAGTCTCTCTTTAACATGCGATTTTGTAAACTATTCTTATAAACCTTTATCTTATATGATTTTGTAAACTATTCTTTATATGAAATTAATTTTAACTTTGTGTACTACTCTTGTGTACATGACTTTGTAGCAAGAAGTTAACTCAATTTCAATCACAATTAATCGTAAAATATGTTCAACGAGGTTCGATTACTCTTTATTGATACATCATAGTGCATTATAAGGAGGAGCAAGTTATGAGATTAAATCCTTACTCATTTTAGGTAAGTTCGAAACACTTTCCATTATATTCACCTGTTCGATCAAATTGAATCCTTTTATTTCCTTTTGCACATTATTTAGTTTGCTTTAAACTTGTATTCTATGAGTTTATCATAGACTTACTAATGTTTATCAAATACATATGTTCATGTTTGTGATAACTCATCATGAACACAACGAAATATGTGGAAATGTTTTGGAATTAATAGACTTTTGATCGCATATATCTATATGTATCAATCGTAGAGTTCATCAACTCTTATAATCACTCCCACCAAATGGGTGTGTGTTGCCTTTTATTGTTCGATATATAATTCAATAATACCACATGATTCATAATCATATAATCAAAGAATTATTTCTCTAAACTTTGGCTTAGTCCATAATTTCAAAATAATTGTAAATAATTTAGACACTTCAATATTTTCTAATGCATCACAAACATCACTATTATAGTTTTATTTTATAACGAATATTCATAATATTCATATTCAAATGAAATTATGTCTATTTTTCAGTCAGTACTAAAAAATTATTACTATAAATAATGTTTGGTATGTTTTACAAAAATAATTTTTGTAACCTGATGCGACCAATGAGTGTTATATGGCATGCTTCCACTATTTCTGCCATTACTGTAATAGCATATGAAAAATGAATCTCCATTCAACCACTTAATATCGGATATTCGTTTATTGTGGTTGGTTTATAGTTGAGAATTTTCCGATCAAGTATCTTAGATTTAAAGATATAAATATTGTAGAAAACAATTTCTAAATGAAAATAATTTTGGACTAGAAATCATATTTCTCATTCTAATGTCATGTATCTATGATTATTTTATAATTCTTGTTTTCTAATATCTTTATAAAGCAAAAATGACTATATACTCTCTTTATCCAACTGTTCCTTAAGTTACATCCACTCTTATACACATGATTTTCTTTCTAAATGATCAAACCATTAATGGAGATCCTCACAACAATATCACAATGAAATCTTTACAAAAGTGCATTTGGTCATCCTTAACTTTTAAGGATATCAAATAAATTGCATTTTACATAAACTGATCAAAATGACATTTCAATGGTAGAATTCTTGGATCTACCTTATAGCCTAAGGTTTATTGTTACATTTAACACAAAAAGATTATTATTGTAATCAATGATATTGAATACGTGTTCTCACACTTCAATTTATTTGCTTATTTCAATAAACTAATTTCATCAAGATTTTGTACGTTATGAATTATGATCGTTCACCATATAACATTTATATGTGATTGCATATGGATCAAACATCCATATACTCGTATTACTTTTGAAGTTCGAAATTCATTGAAGACAATACACAGTCTCAGGAAAGTAAACTCTTAAATGACCAAGTTATGAACATATTTAGTAGTTGTATAATTAGGTGCTTACATGGGTCAACATGCAAAAATTTATTAGTAAGTACATTTTATATTTCTTTGTCAATATTTAATTCATCTCCTTTGTATATATCTTTACTAATAAACATTTATCAGGTCTATTTAATGCACAAATTTATTGATGTTGTAACAACCCTGGTTTTGGAGTTTACCTGTAATCGTGAATTAAAATAAAATTGGAAATTTAAAATTGTTTTTTTGGAATAAACAATGAATTTCAGAAATAAAATGAGAAAATAAAGTTTGAAAATATATTTTTATTTTATTTGGGTTAAATTGGAAAGTGGTTATGTTTATTTAAATAAAAAGGTGGAATTTGTTTTAAAAATAAGTTTTGATCATAAAATTGATGGAAAATGGTTTGTTAAATTTTATTACACAAGAGAATAATTTTTTGTAATTTTTAAAGTTAAAAATGGCGTGTATACTTGTTTTTGTGTTAATTTGTTTTCATAGGCTAATTAATTATATTTTTTATCTTGGCTCTAAAGCCCACTTAGCTAATTAAATCAGAAATGAGAAGTTTCTTACCGTACATACTTTACTTCTTCATCTTCTCCTGTAAACCAAAATAGAGAAAAAGAAAGAAAACTCCACTCCTCTTTAAACCTAGAGCTATAATCTTCAATTTTCTTTAATAAATTGTTGTTTCTAGCAAATCTAAAGAGAAATTCAAAGGTAATCGATTTCAAAACTGAATATTTCATTAAAAATCTAAAATTTTAAGTTGGGTTTGTATGCAACAATCTCTTCTTTGTTTGTCTGTCTCTTTTGCTCATTTGTAGGTTCTCGAAGCCAAATATTGCACAAAGCTTCTACCTTTCAGCGAAAAATCCGGGTTATGCACTTCAAAAAACAAGATGAGTTGCTGCTCACATAATGCTAGCTAAAACAAAGCTTCAAATGCCAAAATATATGCAAAAATAGCTTGAAAATATTGACTTTTGTTGATGTTTCTGTTTCTGTAAAAACTGAGTTTGGGTGTCATTTTGCATGTCATTTTCTCTTAATTCCAGCAACGAAAAACTACCGAATTTTCTTCTATTGATAGTTTATGTGTTGTAGTATATACTTGCAAAATTTCATTGAAAAACTCTTTTGTTTGATACCTGAAAATCTTGCTGCAAAATCAATGCATAGCCTAGAAATTACCTTTGCACATTTCGTTTTGTGAGTTGCTGCAAACATGGCATGAGTTCATGTTTGAGACAGCATATCTCATTTGTTTCTTGATCGAATTGCATGATTCTTTTTTTGTTTGAAAGATAAAGTTTTCTACTATAGGTTTACCAAATATCAGGTCATTTCGACATATATAGCTTATAGAAATATGCTGCCGAACTTTGATCTGAAGCATGTTTTTGCCCAGAGTTTTGCAGTGAAAACACTGCCTGGATTCAACTTTGAGACGTCATAACTTTCTCATACGTTATCCAAATTGCATGATTATTTATTTTTGAAAGATAAAGTTTTCTAATATATGCATACAAATTTTGAGCTTAATCCGATCCCTTTTTATCCTCTGTTTTATGCCTGAAAGTTGAACCTAGAATGGATTTTCAGGCCTGGGCACATTCTTGTTGAACCGTTACAAACATGGTCTGAGTCCATGTTTGAGACAGCGTAACTTTTCAATTTCTTTCAGAATTCATTGATACTTTTTTGTTTAAAATATGAAGTTTTCTACTTTTTGCACACTAATTTTTAGTTCAATCAAAAATAGCTTGGCCACTTGTTTTATGTCCGAAAGTTGAACCCAGAGAAGATTTCAGACCTGGGTATTATTTTGCCCAAGCGTTTTTATGTTCTTTGTCCATCCAACTTTTGACTTTTATTCATGTTTTTGGGATGTTTATGAAATATTTTGAGGGCAATGATTCCTATCAATAGGCTAGCCAAGTTTTGATGAATTTGAAATTCAAATTTGAATTGAATTTGAATGACAGTTTGGAGTGATTTCTTTGGTTTTAAGAATAGTTTTTTCCAAACAATTTTAAAATAATTTTTAAAATCAATTGGAATTTAAAATAATTATTTTTTAATATTTTTAAATTATTTTAAGCTATAAAATCTATTTATTCTCTATAATAAGGGAATTTTCAAATATTGTCTTCAAAATTGATTTCGGGAAAATGGGTTTAAAAGCTTGTTTTCTCAAATAAATTATTTTATATATAAAATACAAATTTATGCACTATTCGAGCGAATGAGAAGGAGAATTAAACGGTTTGGTAAAACACGTGGTATGAGACACGTGCGTTTATCTTATCTGTTAATTCATGACTTGTCAGTTTTATCGCTTTGACCTTCGGGTCGAGTTTACTGATGAGATGAGGTAAGCTTTTTACTGCTTTGAGTATGAAATTCACTAGTAGTTAGTAAACTGATTAGTGCGAACGTGTGGTATGGGACACATGTTAACACTATTCGGGTTCAAATTCGAGAGTTTGTGACATACTTGCCATTGCGGTGTGCCAGTACTGGACCTTCGGGTCATTGTCAATACGGCGTTTTCCATTGCGACGTAGTTGTCTTCGAGACGTTTGTCATTGCGGCATGTTTGCCACTGCGGCATATTTTCCATTGCGACGTATTTGTCATTGTAACGTTTTGCCTTAGGGCGAGGTACCTATTTGATATAACAGTACTTGGCAAGGCTTCGGCCACATGCACATGCAAACACTTTTGAGATGGTTTCTTTGACTATTTTCTTTTGAACCATTCAATATAGCTTTGTGGAGATTTCCTTTTAGGAATTTGAAATCTTGAATGTTCTATTTTTTAGATTTGAATTGCCTACACTGGCGCTATATGAGATTTGGCTTTTGGTGTTTACTTGAGATTTTATTCTCCTCTTTGAAGATATATTTGCCTTATGGGGTATTTGAGATGGGGTCTCTTTATGCATGTTTTGGGTTTTCCAAGATGGCGGGATTATGTTTTCCCCTAAAGCATATTTGACGTTTTATGAATGCCGATGATATGAGGATCGCTACTTTTAGCGTTTTATGGGTTATTTTATCTCTTTTGAGATTATATGTTTATGTAGTGATACCATATTATCACTTCATGTAATCATACACTTTAGTTGTCCCTTCTCACTTGAGAATATTATCACATTATCCTTATGCTCACATTATCGCTTATGCTTGTTAGCTGATTTGTTTAGCAAGACTAACCCGTGTATTTTATACTCGGGTCAGACCGAGATGTTTCAGGTTAGGTACGTTTGGACTTAGCCTATTCTGCTTCCGCATGGACTCCATTCTGCCAGCTCTTTTTGTATAGCTTTTTGTGTAGTCCTTTTGGTTTGCTAATCTGATATGTATATTATTTTGGCTCGTGTTTGTATTGTGGTCGTCATATCACATATGTGATGTATCATTTTGTATACTCTGTGATGTATCTGTATATGTGTGTATATATGGGATTGTTTGTTGTTCTGTGATTTGTTTTGCATTTGAGTTGTTGTGTTTTGTTCTGATAGATCATATAGCCACCTATGGCTTTGTATTAAGTATTTATTGCATATGTCGATCCACTTGAGATAGAAAAAAAATATGGCATTTGTCGACGTATTCAATAGATATTTAAGACAAAGCTATAGATGATTTCTCCTATCCAGCCTTATTCTCTACATTAACAGAAAATATTACCTTGTAATACTCTTTGTTAATGTGGATCTCGAGGTGGGGAGTCACAGATGTAGATTATTATAACTTTATATAGCAATAGTTCTTGCAATATTAGAAAGGTTAAATGTTACCATTTCATTTTCCGAATAAGGCTCCCACTAGTCTTTTATGTTTCTCCAAACCCTAAGACAAAAATTAGAAGCTTTTGACGTCACTTGTGTGTTAGGACTTGTTTGTCTAGGGATCCTGATCCTTGATTTTGCTCAACAAGTCAAAGCCCACAAATGACAGATAACTCCTTATCGGTTATATCACATACAACTCTTAACCCATGGTTCCTTGTTCTAATCTAATTTTGACCTTGAGTTTACTCAGTAAATTGAAAGAAATTATTCACTCGTACCTACAATTTCATGACGGCCTAACGATAATATACGTACCTTTAATTTGCTCAACAAATACATATAGTATTTTACCTCTTCTAGTCAATATATCAATAATACTAGACATAACATCTCTAGCATGAATTCGTTCAACAGCCGAAGAGTATGAAAGTTATTTATTAATATATAAATGGCAGAGGACGACACTTATTAGTATTCATAATCTTCAATATATTTAATGAGTAATATTGACTTATGGAATAAAATATTTCTTATGAAATATCCTCGCGATTCAAGTGTCGAACACATTAGAAATCACGGTATGCGTACTATATGTATGTGTTTATTCCTTAAGTCAATTTAGGGTTTTTATAAATTTCCACCTTTAGTTTCTACATTCATATTATATGAGTTTCATTACTATATAACTATTATATTAAAATTAGCTCATATAATAATTTTATGTACAACATTATATTAATTGAATCATATTTAACTAATTCTAATTAATTAACTCTTTAATTAATTTTATATTATTATTCCAATATAACTTTTATATTGGACATGTATACTATAACATTTATAGTATATACTATAATCGTTATAGTAATACATATATATCGTATATATGTATATAGATATCTTTAATTAAAGTAATTAAACTTTAATTAATGAATTTAATTAAACACATTTAATTAAATTAAATTAATTTCAAAAGCCATATTATATATACATATATGTATATTTATACCATCTTAAACATTTTAAGATAATACAACATATATTGATATATATATATATATATAATTATGTTTACTTAACTAATTTAGTTAATTTTATTAATAAATTGGTTTTCAAAATTAATGTTCAAAATTATAAATTTCAACTTTCAAATACATTGAAATTTTATTGCCTTTCCAAACATTTTGAAAACTGTGTCATATTATCACTTTTTTTTAGAGAGAAATGAATTATGCTCTATTAGAAGAGGACATCACTCATGTAATTTATTCTAGACTTAATGAAAGAGCTGTCAACATGCTTGAAAGGTAGTGATGCCCTTAATACATTATAAAATAAAATAAAAAGCCTATAATCCTATGAAACTAAAGTCCATAATAGAAAAAATACAACAGAAAACCATAAAATGTAATGAGTGCTCAAATCCACAAAAACAGCTAAATTCAGCCAATTCAGTAAGCATACCTGAAGTTGCTAAAAATCTATACCAAAAATGCAAGATCAAAACACATATATGTATATAAATACTCACATACACATATGCAAAATGAAAAGTATAATAATCTAAAAAACATAGAACAAGCAACATAATGATTAACACTGTGAAAGGAACAATAAAGAGTATAACTAAAGCTTACATAAAAAGATGCCAACAGATAAAAATTAACTAAAAATTTATATCAAGGCTAATATCTTAATAATAATGAAGGAACAAATGTTACCATGTTATCCAAAGAAGTTAAATATAGCTCATTACTATTTTTCTATTATTTATAATGATTTTGTCCTTTATAAACACAATATAAGCTTTTATTTTTTAAAGAAACTCTTTAAAACAAAAAAAATTATTTAACTTATAACTATGATTTGAAGTCCAATTAAAATTAAAAAGAGAAATTACATATATTAAAATTTCAAAACCAATACTAATATTATTACACATGCATTGGTTTCTTTCAAACCAAATATATCAACATGTTATTGTGTAAATAGTGTCAAGTAAGAACCATTATGACCCTTATAATAAAATATAAGATTACTCCAATACAACTCACAATTAGTATCTTTATAATTTATGTTAAAATCGAATATATAAAGAATTTTTATAAGAATATTGTTAGCACTAAAATTGGTCACTAACACCCTTGAGTAGAATTAAGTAGAGAGATTAATGAAGAAAATAAATTAAAACAGAGGAATGTATACAAAACTAATTGCAGAAACGGGAACACCATAATTATAGTGGTTCGGCATAACTGCATACGTCTACTGTTAGAACAATCTTTATTGCTTTCCTCAAAAACTTGAATATAGATACAATCCGTAAACAAATAGCTCGAATACAAGTTTGAACTGAAAGAAAACTAGTGTAGAAAATGGCAGTGTCCTCGGAGTTCTCGAAAAAGGTCCTTTTTCACTGTACTCCTGCCCCTCTATTTATAGACGAAGATAGGTTGGACTTCCTTCTTAGGCCTAGGAGCAAAGTACCTTGGCCCATATATAGGAACCTCGAGTCGACTGACCCAGGCATGCGGAGTGAGATACACCGAACGACAAATGTCGATCCAAGATGGCCGAACGGTGGTCATCGGGTAATTGACATGAAGCGAACTCTTAAAGCACTCGGAGTAACTCATGGTGGACATCTAAGTAAAGTAGTGTCGGCTTTCTCACTTCACTGTTGGTTCCACGGACAGGCTAACTTCCTCATCGTGCACCAAACCAGACACACCGATCATGCACGCCGAACCATTTCTGACCGAACTACAACAACTCCCCTTTTACGAACAATACCTGCTAACCCATCTAGGCCGAGCCACATGTGACTTACGTAGTTGACCGAGCCATGTGTGACTTCACTCCCTTGACTGAGTGGTGCGTGCCGAAGCATCTGGATCGAGCGACATATACCGAACTACCCAGTCCGGACGAAACAATATCTCCCTCAGCCGAGCGACGAACTTCTCCTTTAAGATGAGCGAAATACGTTGGTTTCTGTATAGAACTTCCCGAGATTGAATGAGAAATGCCAAACCATCATGACCGAACGAGGCATTCCCCCCTTTGACCGAGCCATACATAAATGCTGCAATACATCAAATGCACTAAACCATTTATACCTCCAACCTTTCCTTGGTCAGAATCTTATATGGTGCCAACTATCACATCTGCAACTATCATCTTGTAGCTAGGCCAAGGTGCCGAGTAACATTTGCCCCCCAAAGTGTGTCGTGTGAAACAACACGACACGCTTTGAATCGGTAATTGGTTCCTGCTTTCAAAAGCCGAACGTATATAATGTCACGAAGGCCGAAACATGACGGACCTTCCTAACACTTTGTACATTTTTGAATTGTTTTCTTCTCTTTCTTTTTTCTTTTATTTTATTATTATATTTACTTTTTATTATTATTATTTAAGAATAAGGGGCGGATCGGCTTATGTAAGCCGAATCATGTGGTTGGTTTACTTGAGCTTGGTAAGCACGTCGAGTAGTCGACTTTTCAAAGTATAACAACTGGGTCTATAGGATGTAACACATTCACCTCCCCTCTCTCACATATAAATCCTAGCCTTCACTCCTTCTGCCCATCATTACTTCACCATATTCCCTTTATCGGTTTTACCCCGAAAAAACATGGACTCCCTTTCTCTTTCGAACTGCTATACCCTTCCTCTCGATAGTCTTCTCCAACACACTCCCTAGCCATCCTCGACTCTAAGTTTCACGAAGCACTCATCTCATCCTTAAATTATCGTATCGGTTAGGTTCCCTGCAATACTGTAAATTCCTAAATCTTACTCTCTCGAACTCGAGCTAGAGGGTCGAACCACATAGGAATGTGGCTTAGCATAGTGAATACAAGAGGAGAGAAACATAGTGAGTAGATGTTTGTGAGTTGATGATGAAGCACTTTTAGTACGAGTAGACTTTGACTTAGAGAAGCAGCCATGGACGGCTTTAGGAAACGAGGTTGGAGAAGTATGGGAGTCAACAGTTGGCCATTTTGCTTCGATGAGGAGTTCTATGTTTAGAGAGAGAGAAAATCATAACCCCTCGAGGTGTTATGAGATGGTAGGAGCTTGTAAGAGTAGTGGGCATAGGTTAAGTAAGGCGCTCGGCATTTAGAGTGGGAAGTTGGTAGCATGTTGTTCGGTCAGTTATTCGGTAGAGAGTTGTTCGATACCGAACGGTGTAATGCTGCTGGGTGAAGGACAACTAGGAGTGTTTGGTATACCGAGCGAGGATGTCGTTCAGTAATTAGAGAGTGAGAGTGAGAGGGATGGTGTTGTTGGTCTAGTGGCCATTCGGTAGCCTATGGATAAGTGATTCGGTACAGGGGTTCAGAAAGGTGATCGGCCTTGGACTTCGGCTCGGCATTGACAACCAAAATCTTATCCACTAAACATATCACATGTTAAGATCATATATCTCCATACCTAACCATAGGACAATATATAATGACAAGAACTTAAGTACATGAACATATGGAACTGGTTTGGATTAACGACTTCGTAGTTTTCAAGGATTATGAACGCGAGTTCAACTTAACAAAAACAAACAACTGCCATCAACATATAATGCCACTGTCCGATTTCAAGATCCCTACTACCGAATCGTAAGACAAGCTCTCGGAGACAGTCAGCGATGATGGTCTTCGAAGATGATAGCTTAACACTCCATCACAGTTCATCGGTTTTTAAAGCTTTAATTCTTTTATACTTATGCTTGAACGATTGCACTAGTCCACACACCACATGGGGGGAATATTTTTGTCGTTATATATGATACCATTTGTCTTTCAATTATAGTTCAGACAGGTATTTACCCATATTTGATGCTTGTTGAAGATGTCCAATAGATCGAGCTCCGCTACCGTTTCAGATAAACCTGAGCCAAGTTCTCAGCAGGAAATAGGGGGAACTGCGAATCCGTCGACGACTCCTACACAGTGTATCCCCAATCCATCAGCTGTCGTTATTAACCCGACCCCTGATGTCATGGGCGGAGCAGTCATCCTGGATAATCCTATTGATTCACAATCTTCAAAAATCAGCGAAGCCGGTCTTCGTCGGTTGTGTACAATTCACGGAATCCCTTTCGACGACGTTTTAGTTCCATCGGGGAAAGATTGGCCTCACCTGCCCTTAGCTGGATATACAACATGCAATAAATTCATGTGCTGGGTTGGTAGCACGCCACTTTTAAATCCTTTCTCCATGAAGTGCTACAATATATCGGGATCGCCCCGACACAGCTTCATCCCAATAGCCATGCGTTCATCTATGGCACTTGTATTCTCTTCATGAGCATCCTATTCAGGCTCCCCACTCCTGGTAACATCCACTACATCTATCGCTTCAAAAAAACGATCTGATAGTCCATCATTCATATTCCTTGAGCCACACTCCAAGTGTCAGATCTTGACGCGGGCATGGATTAAATTCACCCAATATAAGCAGGAATGGTTCTATGTACGTTGCCCTGCGGGCTTTGCGAGAAGATGGCTGGAAGGGAGTAAGTTTCTTTTTCGGATCAATATTTATCGACGACACAAGTGCATTCTTTCTAAACATTTTTCGATTTTTATAGGTATCAGCCCACATCCCAAAGGCACCGGGTATTCTGAGGCCGTCGAAGCCATTCGAGCTATTCCCATGGAAGACCGAGAGATCAAATTCATCATTTTCAATGAATCGCTTTTAAAGTTTGGATTGTTGGCGGAAGGCTGTCGAACAAGTCTCCCTTCTAGTTCCTCTTCAATCGGACTTGCCACGGAAAAAGGCAAAGGGCAAGCCGGACCTTCAATGCCCTTCATAGGGAACCGCCGATATATCTGAAGAAGGTGAAGTAAAGGTGGCTAAGGCCCCAAAATGACCGATGAGAACTTAGGCTCTGATATTGCGCCTATAACCGACGTACATGATGTCACCAAATCGCCTCCTCCTTCGAAGAGGCAAAAGAGCTTAACCTATAAAATGAAGAAGAAAATAATTGGCGGGACTTCTAAAGTTACCATCACCCCGATCGATAAAAAATTGTCTCCTCAACAACTAGAGGGTTCACTAAAGGGTCTTTCAGACCTGACCATCCCCGATGACTTGCTGAATTATGGTTTTAACGACCCATGAGATATGGGGATTAATTCGCCCAGGAGAGGCGATGTAGGCGATTCGACCGGTCGACATGGAGAATCAACCCAAATAAGTAAAGCAAAAGAAACTAGTCCGTCGGGGGGGAATCACTAGGACACACACGAACACTTACACTTTACCCTGCACTTAAACTTCATCCATCATATTATTCTTGCTAACTCGTCCTCACTTAATTTCTGTGGAGTTGGTATGGGGCACACTCACGAATTCGACCGCCTTCGTGGGTCCTTTATCTTCCATCACTCCAGCAGAGACTCGGGGTCCGGTAGACGCCGAGATAGAGACGACAACAGCGATAGAGACTATCGTCCTCGAGATTCGTCGTTGTCTCGAAGGAAAACTTACAGCCATTCTTCATACCCCAATGATCCTCCTCCTCAACCAGAACAAAGCAGGGAGAAATCTACTCAAAGAGGATCTCAATCTGAAGCTCCTCGCGACCAACACTCTGGTTCATCAAGCACTAGGCAATCTTGCGAGCCTCATAAGAAGTCTGGGGTTTCGACTAGACAAACTTCCTCAGCCCTTGCACAAGATCCATTAATAGCAAAAAAGCTAGCTGAGCTTAAAGCCACATTTCTAAAAATATGCTTTGATGGATTAAAATTTCTTCCTGCGATCCATCCTATTCCAGGGCATGTTAAACAAAGTTCCATTGCTTGCAATAATGATGTCTACGTCCAAAACGATGCATCCATTCATTTGGCAAAAAAAGTTTCAGAAGTTTCTATGGAACGTCAGCATGAAATCGATCGCCTAAAACTTGAGGCCATCCACGGTAACGATATCATCAAAGCCCAGGATGAAGAGCTTTCCTTGTATAAATCTCAGCTTGAGGCTGCCTAGAAGAATGCTAAGGATACTGTTGAGGTAGTCAATCGCCTGGAGGCCCTACACAAAAAGGAAAATGATGAGGTGGTTCAACGCTATGGTGCTTCAACCTTAGAAAAGGACTCCATCCAAAATGAAAAGGATGTCCTCGCTCAACGAGTTAAGGAATTGGAGGAGCTACTCCATAAAGAAAAAGAAGAAAAAACTGTTGCTCAAGAGGAGTCACAATGATGTTGTGATGAGATTGACGCTACATGACTTCTAAAAACAAAGCCTAATGAGGAGCTCTCTAAAGCCGAAGTACTGAAGGACGCAGCACGTGAGGAGGGTAAAAGAATGGCGCTTTTGGAAATCGATTCTCGCCCCAAGGCTACTACTGAGGCTGGTAGAGAGGAAATTAAGTTCCTGTTTGATCCACTCATTCCTAAATACTACGCTTGGGTACTCATGCACCGAGATCTATCTTTTCTGGGCGAGGGTTACCTCGAATCATTAGCTGAGGCATGGGATACCTTGATAAAAATCAAATGAGTAGAGCTGGGAACCGAGTAGGTTGATGAGTATTCTCTCGTAAAGGAAGTGCTGCGAGGAAAAGAGCCTTCCGACTTATCTGCAGCCAAAGCCTTTTATGGAAGAGATTCCTCCTCATCAAAAGGGAAGGACGAAGTTGCTGGTCCATCCGCGACTAAATCTCAAGTTCTTCTCTCTATTCGGCCAATCGGTCGCTCTCCACTCGATCCTTTTGAATAGCCTGCTGGTTATGATCTAGAGAAATGCGGGCTTGATATCCACGTTCTATCCCCTAACCTAGAGGATGAGACTCCTAAAACAACTGAGAGTCAGCCAGTGACTGGTACTTAACCTTCCTTTCAAATTTCAAATAACCATCGCTTCTTAGCGGGTAACAAATATATTCTAACATTTGTCTTTTATAACTTCATGTAGGCCATTCTAGCCCCGAGCCAACTCCAAGGAGCGATGCCGCCATAGAGAAGGAAGAGAAATTGGAAGAGGCATCTCATACTGGGAATGCCCCCAGACCTGATGCTCAAATGATCGGGGCGCTCGATGAGGACAAACTCGAGAACCCCTCACCTATAGAAGAACATGATGAAGTCGAAAATCAGGGGAGCCTCCCAACATACTTCGAAACTGAGCATGGAGGAACAAATCATGTAAGAAGGGAAGAAGAAAGCTGAAATTAAGGCTGAGCCTCAAGTGGTGGAACTGGATGATCCCCTGAACAGGCCCTTGAAGGTCATTCTCCCCAACGGGACCAGGCCACTGGAAGTTCCTCCTCCTTCCCTGGGTACCATCTCACTAGGAAGTAAAGCATCCAAGAGGAAACGCTTGGGCGAGGAGCCTTAAGAGAAGCCGAGGAAGGAAAAGAAATCAAAAAAGTAGCCGTCCGAACGTGCCTTATCCAACCCGAATTATTCTCTATATTTATTTATGTATTTTAACTATAGTTAAGTATATTTATAAAGTTTAAAATAGTGTTAATACAAGATAGAAGTTATTTTCGAAGAAAAAAAATACCAAAATTTCCTTAGGCATGTCTGCATCCCCAAGTGCCCCATGTCGACATGGTAGCAGTTTATTTCAAAATTTTGAATTTCAAAGGAAGTGTCTATTCGTCATATCCTTTCACGAATGGACATGGCTGTTGTTCTACTATAAATAGGGGTAGTTTTGAACGAATTTACAACCATATTTTTTCAGATTTCACTCCTCTTCTTCTTCCACATTTCTTTATATATATTATTACCATTACTCTGCCGAAATCAACATTAAATCTAATTAGATCATTTCTGGTTTGATTCTCTATCACTATCTCAACAAGAACTCAGTGCTATTCAAAGTTATAGACTTTTTTGTAATCAATTTAGCGAGAAAAGGTGTGATTGTAGCCTTGGAAATCAATCAAGCGAGAAAAGGTGTGATTGTAGCCTTGGAAATCAATTGGGTGAACTTGTTGCCCCTGAAATCAAGTATCTCTACCCAGAGGATTGTGAATCTTGAGTGGTGTACCTAATGGGCTTGAAATCAAGGGTGTAATTGTACATTTGCTTTTGAAAGGAAATATGTACTTGTGTGCAGGAGTGGATGTAGGGTAACTCCGAACCAGTATAAAATCCAGTGTGTTCTTTCCTTTATTACTTTTACTTTATTTCTACATTTGTGCTTGTTTCTGTGATCATATCTATGTCTGAATATTGCATAAATTTGTGTTCAAATTAACAAAAACTTAAAAAGATTTAGCAATTCCTTTAAACACTATTCACCCTCCCCCCTCTAGTATTAATCCTAGCCTTATGATCCATGTTCCGCATTTCTCACATTTGGTATCAAAGCAAGGTTTTCAAAGTTTCATAATATGATTTTTGAAAATGTTTTTAAAATGGCTATGTTTGAAAAACTTGTTAATACTAGTTTAGAAATATTCAGATCATCATTGTCTCATGAGTCTGCATATAATCAATATTCAAATTCAAGTTGTCTACTAAGATTGTTTGATGTGCAAGAAACATGATTTATGGGGGTTGAGGAATCAATCCACAATGGACAAATTATGCAGATCAAAAAGAATAAATGGATACTCGATAATGGATTCTCTAGACACATGACTGGCAATCCAGATATGATGAATGATATAATATACAAAGACAGAAGACTGGTTCATTTTGGAGATAATTCAAAAGGATATGTGATTGGCATCGGCAAAGTCGGTAACTCTGAAACTCCTATTATTACTAATGTTTTGCTAGTTAAGAATCTGAAACATAATCTGCTAAGTATATGTCAACTTTGCGATAAAGGATATAAAATTAAATTTGAAAAAGATAAGTGTCATATTGAAGATAATAATTCAACCATAATATTTGAGGGAATTAGGAAAAAGAATATTTATATTCTTAGTATGAAAGTGTCAAATGATAACTTATGTCTTTTGGCAAATACAAGTGACCCTTGCATTTGAGATAAGAAATTTGGACATTTGAATTTCAAACTCTTATCTAGACTGTCAAAATATGATCTAGTAAGAGTTCTCCCTAAAATGAATTCTAAAGTAGATAGTCTATGTGATGCATGCCAATTAGGAAAACTTAGAAAAAGTTCCTTTAAATTAAAAGATATGATTTCAACTTCAAAACCTCTTGAATTATTTCACCTTGATTTATTTGGTCCATCTCAAATTCTGTCAATAAATCATAGTAAATATGTTTCTGTAATTGTAGATGATTATTCTAGATTTACATGGACAACATTTTTGAAACATAAAAGTGATACTTTTGAATGTTTTAAGAACTTTACAAAAAGGATTCAAAATCAACTTTCTCTAAAGATTATAACCATTCATAGTGATCACGGTGGTGAATTTGAAAATGAAAAGTTTAAGGAATTCTGTAATAAAAAGGGAATAACTCACAATTTTTCATTTCCAAGATCTCCACAACAAAACAGAGTAGTAGAACGTAAAAATAGGATGATTCAAGAGTGTGCGAGAACTATGCTTTTAGATAGTAAATTACCAAACCATTTTCGGGCAGAAGCAGTTGCAACCGCCTGTTATATTTTAAATAGAATTTTAATTAGACCTTTCACTGATAAGACATCGTATGAACTTCTTCACTCAAAGAAACCTAAGGTACCTTATTTTAGAATTTTTGAAAGTAAATGTTTTATTTTAAATACAAAAGATAACTTAGATAAATTTGATCCTAAGTCCGACAAAGGTATCTTTATCGGATATTCTAATAGAGGTAAAGTGTATAGAGTGTTTAATTTAAGAACTAACACCATCGAAAAAACAATGCATGTTTCATTCGATGAAAATCTTAAAATTTTTGAAGATACAAACGATGAAGAGGATTTAATTACTCAAAATCAAGAGTCAACTGAAACTAATAATGAAATTAATCATCCTAATAAAAGGACTAAACTTTTAAAAGATCATCCTATAGAAAATATATTAGGAGATATGCAATCTGTTGTTAAAACTAGAAATCAACTAAGTAAAATGAGCAATGTAGCCTTTATATCTACTATTGAAGCCAAAAATCCAAAAGAAGCATCAACTGATGATTCATGGATTTTGGCTATGCAAGCAGAACTAAATCAATTCACTAGAAATGATGTTTGGGAACTTGTTCCTAGACCTCAAAATAAAACTATAATTGGAACTAAATGGGTTTATAAAAATAAAATGAATGAACAAGGAGAGGTTGTTAGAAATAAATCCCGGTTAGTCGCTCAAGGTTATTGTCAAGAAGAAGGAATAGATTTTGATGAAACCTTTGCTCCCGTAGCAAGATTAGAAGCCATTAGGATTCTACTTGTTATCGCAAATCATAATAATTTTAAATTATTTCAAATGGATGTTAAAATTTCCTTTTTAAATGGATTTGTAAAAGAGGAAGTATATGTTGAACAACCACCACTTTTTGAAAATGAAAAATTACCAAATCATGTTTACAAACTTAAGAAAGCTCTATATGGTCTAAAACAAGCTCCTAGAGCCTGGTATGATAGACTAAGATCTTACTTATTACAATCAAACTTTGAAATTGGTAAAGTAGATAATACTCTTTTTATTAAAAGAAATAAAAACGATATTTAACTAGTACAAGTTTATGTAGATGATATCATTTTCGGATCAAATAATTTTGAAATGAATAAAGAATTTTCTAAAATAATGATAAAAGAGTTTGAGATGAGTCATATGGGTGAATTAAACTTCTTTCTATGATTACAAAAAAAAAACAATTAAATAATGGTATCTTTATTAGTCAAGAAAAATATGCTAAAGACCTAGTTAGTAAATTTGGTTTGACTACTGCAAGTGGAAAACCCACTCCCATAACAACCAATGAGTACCTAAGTAAAGAAGATCTCTCGACAGACGTAGATCAAAAATTATATATATGAATGATTGGATCACTACTCTATATCACTGCTATTAGACCTGATATCATGCATAGTGTTTATCTCTGTGCAAGATATCAATCCCAAACTAAAATGACCCACTTAAAAGCCGTAAAAACATATCATAAGATATGTTAAACACACCTTTGATTATGGCTTATTTTATCCTAAAAAGGATTCTTTTGACTTAATATCTTACTGTGATGCTGATTATGCTGGTTGTAAATCAGACCGAAAAAGTACAAGTGGAACTTGTCACTTTTTGGGGCATTCTCTGATTTCCTGGTTTAGTGAAAAGCAAAACACAGTTTCTTTATCAACAACCGAAGCATAGTATACTGCTGCTGCTTTGGCTTGTTGTCAAGTAATATATATATGCAACAAACTTTAAAAGATTTTGGTATAAATATCTCAAAATCACTAATTTATTGTGATAACACTAGTGCAATAAATTTATCCAAAAATACTAATCATCATGCTCGAACTAAACATATTGATATTAGACATCATTTTCTCAAAGATAATATAAGTAAGGAAGTAATTACTCTCGATTGTATCAATTCTGAGAATCAAATTGCTGATAAGAAAACCCTTAAATGAATCTATATTTACTAAATTAAGAAGAGAATTAGGTATTTGTTCAATAACTGAAATATAAAATATAAATAACAAAGTATAATTAAAATTTAAATCAAAATAAATCAAATAGTAAAAATATCAAGCACCATGTCGACATCCCCCCTCTACCCATGTCGACATATAACGATTTTTTATTTTTGAAAATTTTCCCACTAAAATTCAAATAAGTGGTTATATATTCTTCTTATTTCGAAATTTGGATCATTCTTTCTGTTCTATCTTCTGAAAACATCTAAACAATGGCCTCCTCTTCCAAACCAAACAAAAATTCAACATTTTTATTCCCTTCTCCTACTTCTAGACCGTTTCAATGAACTACGCTTGCACGAGTGACGAAAATGGAGGATTATTTGAAGGATTCACTGTAACTAATGACTGAAATTCAAGTGGTGCAAATTAGAATGGCCAAAGAACAAGGACGGCAAGGCAAAATCCTTAGAAATTTGCAAAAATTTCTAATGGACAATCACGCTAATCCGATCTTGATTGATGAAGAGTCTTCAGGAGATCAAGTGCAAGAGGACGGCGAGGAAGAAGAAGAAGCATTCATGAAAGAAGAGCGTGCTAAAGATGACGACAAAGTCGTTTGCTTTGGCGAAGTGTGCTTTGACAAGGATGGAAATTTTGTCGAACAACGTGGAAATTTATGTTTCCACTATCCAAATTGTTCGGTTCATAGATCTCCCATTTTCAAGGACATGCATTAGTTTCTTTTTTCCCTTTCCTATTGTTGTATGTTTTTACTTACGTTCTCTACGCACATGTAAATATAACAATATAATTAATGAATGATTGTGTTCTTATATTTATCACTATTATAAATATTATCTTGTATAGATTCTTAGTTAGGAAAGTTAATAGTTTAGGACTAAGTTTTAGTTTTAGAATTAAGTGTTGATTATTTGTGATAACACTATCATTATAATCACATAGTATTAGATTAAGGGGAAGTTATATAGTTTGGAGTTAGTTTTTGTTGATGACAAAAGGGGAGAAGTATAAAATAGGATAGTTAGGCATAGATTAAGGAGGAGTTATTAGTTTTAGGGGGAATTATTAGGATAGAAGTAATATTTTATAAACAAAGGTTGTCATCATCAAAAAGGAGGAGATTGCTAATCCTTGAGATGATGATTTTGATGACAACAACCTTAGAATAAGATTATGAAATATAGATACTAACATTATAGTTTAGATATATATGTATATACAGGATTTAACCATGTAGGTACCAAGAATGAAGACTGTACAGTATAGAGATTCAAGATATCAAAATTGAAAACTCATGAGTATCATGATTATCAAGAGCTCTAGATTTCAATAATAAGTCATTTAATTAGGAATTTTTTTTAAAATCCTAGAAAAGCACTAGCATCTTAAAATCCAATTTATTCGTGGAATGGAATCCACTTCGAGCCCGTTAAAGGGATGAGAACCGTAAGTAGGATGAAACCTACGAAAAATCTAGTGGAACATTGTTTTGTATCCACTAACTTTTATTTAGAATGTTTTACAAAAATGTATCTTGTTTTCAAAATGTTTTCAAAATCTTCCTTTTAAAAGAATCAAAAACATCTATCCTAGTTTTAAATATTTTTAGCCTCAAAATAATCTTTATTTTCGAAATCAAATTATTCTTGGTTTTTAAACTATCTTTTAATAATAATATATTTAACTTTTAATATTTATACTTGATTTAAATATAACACCATGGTAAAATTTTATATATTAAAATATTATTCTCTATATTTATTTATGCATTTTAACTATAGTTAAGTATATTTATAAATTTTAAAATAGTGTTAATACAAGATAGAAGTTATTTTCAAAGAAAAACAAATTACCAAAATTTCCTTAGGCATGTCGACATCCCCAAGTACCCCATGTCGACATGGTAGCAGTTTATTTGAAAATTTTGAATTTCAAAGGCAGTGTCTATTCGTCATATCCTTTCACGAATGGACATGGCTGTTGTTCTACTATAAATAGGGGTAGTTTTGAACGAATTTACAACCATATTATTTTTGATTTCACTCCTCTTCTTCTTCCACATTTCTTTATATATATTATTACCATTACTCTGCCGAAATCAACATTGAATCTAACTAGATCATTTCTGGTTTGATTCTCTATCACTATCTCAACAAGATATCAGTGCTATTCGGAGTTATAGACTTCTTTGTAATCAATTTAGTGAGAAAAGGTGTGATTGTAGCCTTGGAAATCAATCAGGTGAGAAAAGGTGTGATTGTAGCCTTGAAAATCAATTGGGTGAACTTGTTGCTCCTGAAATCAAGTATTTCTACCCAGAGGATTGTGAATCCAGAGTGGTGTACCTCATGGCCTTGAAATCGAGGGTGTAATTGTACAATTGCTTTTGAAAGGAAATCCGTACTTGTGTGCGGGGGTGGATGTAGGGTAACTCCAAACCAGTATAAAATCCGGTGTGTTCTTTCCTTTATTGCTTTTACTTTATTTTTGCATCTGTGTTTGTTTCTGTGATCATATCTATGTCTGAATATTGCATATATTTCTGTTCAAATTAACAAAAACTCAAAAAGATTTAGTAATTCCTTTAAACACTATTCACCCCCTCTAGTGTTAATCCTAGCCTTAAGATCCGTATTCTGCATTTCTCACATGCACTCTTGGGAGTTAGAGATTTTTAAGTCGTTTATACTCTGGTCCGCACTCTGGGAAATCAAAGTACTCTAGTCCGCATTCTGGAGACTTAGAAATTTTTAAGTCGCTTATACTACAGTCCACACTCTGGGGACTTAAAGTACTCTAGTCCATGCTCTAGGGGCTTAGAGATTTTTACGTCATTTATAATCTAGTCTGCACTCTGGGAACTCAGAGTACTCTACTCCGCACTCTAGGTACTTAGAGAAATTTAAATCGTTTATACTCTAGTCATTGCTCTGGGGACTCAGAGTACGCTAGTCTGCATTCTAGGGACTTAGAGAATTTTAAATCGTTTATGCTCTAGTCCGCGCTCTAGGGACTCAGAGTACTCTAGTCCGCACTCTGAGGACTTAGAGATTTTTAAGTCGTTTATACTCTAGTCCGCACTCTGGGGACTCAGAGTACTCTAGTCTGAACTCTGGGGACTTAGAGATTTTTAAATCGTTTATACTCTAGTCCGCACTTTAGGAACTCAGAGTACTCTAGTCCACACTCTGGGGACTTAGAGATTATTAAATCGTTTATTGATTGACCTTTGATTTTGTATGTGCATTCATACGTCGGACAGAATAATGTGATTTAATTTTTTGCCAAGGAATTACCGTACACGGAACATCAACAGTTCATAGAAAAGCGGCTTCAAGCCTTTATTATCGGTAATCAAATAGTATCAACTAAATTGTCTTATTACATGCCGAAAACAAAAGAAAAGCATAATGGAAACAATTACTACTAAAAGACAAAAGGAAATAACTAAGTGTAATAACGAAGCAAGTGCTCGCTATTCCACGCTCTGGGGAGCGTCATGCCATCGACATTCGCTAGCTTAAAGGTTCCTTCTCCAAGCTTCCGTTCAATGACGTATGGACCTTCCCGTGTGGGATTCATATGTGATGGGATCGGAAAAACTCACTTCAAAACGAGATCATCCACATCAAAGATTCTCAGTTGGACTTTTTTATTATAATACCGAGCGACTCGGTGCCTATATGCGGCCGCCCTTAAATCAGCTTCTTCATGTTTTTCATCAACAAAGTCTAGTGATTCTAGTAAGAGATATTGATTCGTCTTAGGATCATAATGAGTTACTCGATGTGAAGGGACTTCAAGTTCCATGGTATCACAGCTTTCATGCCATATGCCAAAGTAAATGGAGTGTGGCCAGTCGCGGACTTATGGGTGATTCTATAAGCCCAGAGTGCTGTCGGAAGCTTATCCACCCACTTGACTCTAGCCTTCTCCAAATGTTTTTCAATATGGATTTGATTATTTTGTTTACGGCTTCTACTCGTCCATTAGCTTTAGGATGAGAAACTACTACAAACCTTTTCTCAATGCCATACTTTTGACAAAATTATTTGAACTCCCTTCTTTCGAACTGAGTTTCATTGTTTGTAATGATAGTTTACGGGAGGCCAAAACGACATATGATGTTTCGCACAATGAAATTAATGACCTTTTTGGTGGTGATTGTAGCTAAGGGCTCTGCTTCCGCCCACTTGGTAAAGTAATCGACCGTAATAATTGCGTATTTTGTACCACCTTTAGAGATTGGTGAGCGGCCGATTATATCGATTCCCCCTATTGCAAACGGCTAAGGACTGACCATTTGTGTGAGTTCTGCTGGCGGAGCTCTTTGGATTTTCGCATATTTTTGACATTTGTCGCATCTTCGCACATAGTCCGCAGCGTTCCAATTTACAGCTGGCCAATAGTACCCATAGCGGAGGATCTTTTTTGCTAGTGTCTGCCCTCCGGTATGGTCACTACACTCTCCTTCATGAACTTCTTTCAAGACCCGCTTTATCTCATCGTGGGCGATGCACCAAAGTAAGGGAACTAAGAATCCTCTCCCATACATTATTTCGTCCTGGATTATATATCGTGAAGCTTTGCGAATAACTTGTCGCCTTTTGTTCTTTCTATCAGGAAAAGTCCCATGTAAATGGTATTGTTCGAATGGGGTTATCCATGACTCCCTTTCAATTTCTATTTCAAAATCAAAATCTACTTCCATCTCGTTTATACTTGGGTACCATAACATTTCGACGGGAACCAAGCCCATTTGTTGTGCATCACCAGTACTTGTGAATTTTTCCAATGAGTCGGCTCCCCCATTTTGTTCATGCGGGATGTGCGAAATATTGTAATATTCAAGGTCTGCCGACAGTTCTTGAACTCGAGCAAGGTATGGAGCAAGTCTCCACCCATTTGTTTGATAGTCTCCCTGCACCTATTACACCACCAATTGTGAGTCATAGAAAATTTCAATGGATCTTACTCCGAGTTCCCTGATAAGTTCTAAGCCAGCAAGCAATGCTTCATACTCGGCTTTGTTATTCGTCGCTGGAAAATCAAGCTTCAAAGCATAACAAATTGATCGGTTTTCAGGAGTTACAAGAATAACACCAGTCCCAGAACAGCGATCGTTGGATGCCCCATTGGCGTATAGCTTCCATCGAATGGGAGGAACGACATCACCACTAATTGGCTCATCTGACATGGCAAATTCTGCAACGAAATCTGCCAGCGCTTGCCCATGGATAGCCCTCTGTGACAGGTAGGTGATATCGAATTGACTCAATTCAATGTTCCATTTGAGAAACCTTCCTGAGGTTTCTGGTCGTTGGAGCACTTGTCGTAGAGGTTAATCGGTATAAATGCTGATCGGGTGTGCCTGAAAATACGGACGGAGCTTGTGTGATGCAATTACCAAGCAGTAGGCTAGCTTCTCAATCTTAGGATAATTTCTCTCTTCCCCGTAGACGTTTACTAACATAATACATTGGCTTTCGAATTCGGTCCTCCTCACAAACCAAGGCTGTACTGATGGCATGCTGAGACAAGGCCAGGTATACATATAACACTTCACGATCCACAGGCTTTGACAGAACTAGGGGACTTTCCAACTGTCTCACCAGAGCTCGGAGGCATCCTCACAGTCCTGTGTCCATTCAAAATTTCTCTTCCCTTTCTTTATCACATCGAAGAAGGGAATGCATTTGTCGGTCGCTTTGGATATAAATCGACTCAACGCTGCGACCTTTCCATTCAGGCTTTGTACTTGCATTACAGTTCTGGGCGCTTGTACGTCTAGAATAGCCTGAATCTTTTCTACATTAGCTTCAATTCCCCGTGCATTGACAATAAAACCCAAAAACTTTCCCGACGCAACACCAAAGGAATACTTCAGTGCATTGATTTTTATTTTGTAGGATCTAAGTTTATCAAACATCTCCATTAAGTCTTGAATGTGGTCGTTTGACTGCCGTGACTTCACGAGCATGTCATCCACATAGACTTCTATTGTTCTACCAATTTGGTCTTCAAACATCCTATTTACCAAGCGCTGGTAAGTCGCCCATGCATTCTTTAACCCAAAAGGCATCACCATATAACAATAGAGCCCGACGTCCGTGACAAAACAAGTGTGTTCCTGATCTGGAATGTGCATTTGGATTTGGTTGTATCCCAAATACGCATCCATAAATGACAGTAACTCGTGTCAGGCTGTTGAGTCAACCAGCTTGTCAATTCTGGATAAAGGGAACTATCCTTAGGGCATGCCTTGTTCAGGTCTAAATAGTCAACACAGGTCCTCCATTTCCCACTTTCTTTTCTCACTAGTATAGGGTTAGAAACCCATTTAGGGTAAAGGGTGTCGCGGACGAACCCATTGGCTTTGAGTTTGTCCACCTCCTCTCTGAGAGCAGCAGACCTCTTTGGGTCCATACCTCTCCTTTTCTGTTTAACTGGTACATATTTTGGGTCAGTGTTCAACATGTGACTTGCAATGGCCAGAGAAATTCCGCACATATCAAAGTGGATCCTAGCGAAAACATCCTGGTTTGCTCAAAGGAAATCAATTAGGTCCTTAGTCATTAAGGGAGTGAGTTGTGATCCAATCTTAAGCACCTGTGATGGGTCATCGTGACTGACTAAAATATCAATCTTTAGTTCATCCGGTGCAGCTTTAGTCTCCTTAGGTTCTTCATCATCATCTCTTGGATCCATGTCTCTGTAGATCCGACCCTGCTGCCCGAGCCAAGGCTCGGGCGCTACTTGTCAATTTGCGCTACCTGGATACGGACAGAGTTGTCCACAACCTTTCCCTTCTCTCTCCACTGGGCCTCTCTCAGCTTAGCCACATAACATGCATGACCAAACGCCTGATCGTCATGTACAACCCCAACTCCTCTATCCATCGAAAACTTCAAGGTCAAACACCATAGGGCCAAAGCTGCCCGAAACTCCACCTGGGCCGGTCGGCCCAGAAAAACATTATACGGCGAATCAACATCCAACACAATGAACGGTAGGATCTGTACCTTCCTACATTCGCCTTCTCCTAATTAAACTGGTAATTCAACAAAACATATCGCGTTAGTGGCTGGACCATTAAAACCATGAATGCAGGCTTTAGATGGTTTCAGGTCCTTTGCCTCCATCTTCATTTGGTCGTACGCCTTTTTGAATATAACATCGACAGAACACCCGCAATCAATCAATATCCTTCTCACAAATGCTGGCCCACTCGTTGCCGAGATGATTATCGGGTCAATGGTAGGTGCCTCCACCTGATCGGCTTCACTACTTCTAAACACCATATCATCAGTCATCATTCGTTGCTATTTCGCTGGAATCCCATCTTCCTAGTTCGAGCAGCATTCAAAGTCCGCGTGTTTCAAGGAACTAGCATAGCGTTCCATTTCTTGCCAACTCTTGTCTGCTGGATGAGGCCCACCGACTATCGTTTTTATGATTCTGAGGAGGTTCCTTAGGATGGCGTGGAGCTTGCCCGCAACCGGGGTCTAACATTCCTTGTCCGCCTTCCTGTGGATTCTTAACAATTTTCTGTAACTTATTTTACCGAATCAGTTTCTCTATAGCGTCATGGAGGTGTCTGCATTCCTTAGTGTTGTGCCCGTAGGTCTCCTGAAATCGGCAGTATTTCCCAGTCTGCTTTTGTTCCTCAGTGGATTCCTTTGGGCGCTGTTAGCGCCAAAATTGGTCACTAACACCCAAACGAAAATGAAATCACCAACTAAGAGTCACAGATAGCAGATATAATGTATGTAGAGAGTAAAAATATGAAGAGCGGTAAAAATTAAAAAGAAAGCAGAAAAAACAGTGGATTTATAGTGGTTCGGCTGACTCTAGCCTACGTCCACTCCAAAATTTTCCTTTTTATTAATATGAGAATCAATCATAGTTACAATCCGGAGTTTCCAAAACAATTATGATAGAGTAACATTAATGAGGAAAAAGAAGGGAAACCGAATGAAGATCCCTTTCTAATTCCCCGCTTGCCGTATTTATAGGCAAAATCTGAGTTACTGGGCTTCCTGAGTGATCCGGACCCATTAGGACCATAGTCGAGTCCATATAGTCGACCACTTTTTTCTTGGAGTATAAAATGCTGATCCACTCAAGACTCCAACATGCCGACCCACTCCAGACTCCAATATGCCAACCCACTCCAGACTCCCTCAAGACTCTAACATGCTGACCCACTCGACACACCAACATGCCAACCCACTTGAGACTCCCACGAGACTCTAACATGCCGACCCACTCAAAACTCCAACATGCCGACCCACTCGAGACTCCAACATGCCGATCCACTCGAGACTCCCTCGAGACGACCTACTCGAGACTCCAACATGAGGACTCCCTCAAGACTCCAACATGCCGACCCACTAGAGACTCCCTCGAGACTCCAACATATCGACCCACTCGAGACTTCCCCGAGACTCCAACATGCTGACTCCTTTGAGACTCCAACATGCCGACCCACTCGAGACTCCCTCAAGACTCCAACATGCGGACTCCCTCGAGACTCCATCATGCCGACCCACTTGAGACTCCCTCGAGACTTTAATATGCCGACCCACTCGGGACTCCCTCGAGACTCCAACATGCTGATTCTCTCGAGACTCAAATATGCCGACCCACACGAGATTCCAACACGCCGACCCACTCGAGACTCCCTCGAGGCTCCAACATGCCAACCCACTCGAGACTTCCTCGAGACTCCAACATGCCGACTCCCTTGAGACTCCAACATGCCGACCCACTAGCGACTCCCTCAAGACTCCAACATGCCGACCCATACGAGACTCCAACATGCCGACCCACTCGAGACTCCCTCGAGACTACAACATGCCGACCCACTCGAGACTCCAACATGCCGACCCACTACGGACTCCAACATGCCGACCCACTCCGGACTCCAACATGCCGACCCATTCGACTCGAGACTCCTTCGAGACACCAACATGCCGACCCACTCGGGACTCCCTTAAGTCTCAAACATGCCAACTCCCTCGAGACTCAAACATTTCGACCCACATGAAACTTCAACATACCGACCCAATCGAGACTTCGATATATTGACCCACTCGAGACTCCCTTGAGACTCCAACATGCCGACTCCTTCGAGACTCCAACATGCCGACCCACTCGAGACTCCCTCGAGACTCCAACATGCCAACCCACTCGAGACTCCAACATACCAACCCACTCCAGGCAACCCACGATAACTCAACTTTTGTCAAAACTTGTATTTCGAGTATCCCACGACTTTTGTCCATCGAATATGCCGAATCTTTGCTTCAAAATCATGGCTACCATCCGTGGTTGATTGTCTATCCATCCAGTTAACTAAAACCCATCGTATTCCAGTATCGACAACTGAGCAACCGATTTAGTTAAATTTGTCTGTCTACGGCCTTCCAAAAGGTGGGTTAAAATTTGCCCCCCAAAACATGCTTTGCTTTGGAAGGTGTGTTTTGAATAGCCTTAGATCCGTTAATCGAATCCATGATCTCTCTAGGTCATTAACAAAATCCATGACTGTTCTGGGTCAATATCCAATTCCTAATTCGTTTTGTATCCATTAAGCGTATTCACAATCTCTCCGAATCATTTTATCTAAGCCCGGGACCTCTCTGGGTCCTATAATCCATAGCTAGGACCTCGCTGGATCCTATAATCCATATCCGAGACCTCACCGGGTCCACACCCAGATCTAGGACCACTCTAGGTCCTGTAACTCAAATCCAAGTTATTTTATCCTACTCCGACCCCGAATCTCCGGTCAAGGAATTAATCCGTAGGGTATCCTTCTCCGGCCTCGATCCCTAGTCGAGGACTTTATATTCTTCGGCCTCGACTCTTTAATCGAGGACTTTTGTATTCTCCAGCCTCGACTCTCCAGTCGAGGACTTTTGTATTCTCCGGGCTCAACTCTCCGGTGAGGACTTTATATTCTCCGATTTCGACTCTCCAGTCAAGGACTTTTGTATTCTCAGACCTCGACTCTCCGGTCGAGGACTTTTGTATTCTTCGGCCTCTATTCTCCATTCGAGGACTTTATATTCTCCGGCCTCGACTCTCCGATTGAGGACTTTTATACTCTCCGGCCTCGAGTCTCCGGTCGAGGACTTTTATATTCTCGAGTCCATTCCATGCTCGAGTCCATTCAATCGCTCTCCGACGAAGGGACTCGTAACATGCGATTTCTGTCCCGTCTCTCTAATCGGGACTGTAACCGTGTAACCTATAATATTTATTACATTAATATTCCAAATCGATTCAACACGGAGTTCCACTGACAAAATGGAAGTCCATACAATAAAGAAAATCAATTGTCCATAGTACCAAGAAAGAAACTAGAGTTCACAAAAAATAGAAAAACCTAAATTTCATAAACCCAAGCATCACGGTAGAGTTTGCCTAGAGACCATACTCGATCCTGTACATGTGTAAGTGACTTAGCCACCTCACTTTGGGGTTTACAACTTATTCAAAGCCATAAATCCATTCAGCTGATAATAAGGCGCCGATGTCTAGATCCAGTGCCAGCTTCGTCTGATGTGGGCAGTGATTGCTCTGTTCCACTATGACAGCTTGATTCCTTATGTACTGTTGTAAATGACCATTCCTTATATGCTCCTCAATGATATCCTTCAAATGCCTACAGTCATTTACGTTATGCCAATCCAGCTCATGGAATAGGCAATGCTTTCCCGATGCCCGTTCATGTTCGGAGGGTTCCCTCTTTGCTGGCTTTCGATACTAGAGGCATCCTCGAGTATCTAAATAAATTATTTCCAGAGTCTCATTCAAATCCGTACAAGAAGAGAATTTTGATTCCCTCCGTTTCCTTTTCGATGTGTTTTCATTATCCATTTTCCTTTTGCCTCTATTGTCCTTGTTTGAATCCTCCTTGGGTGAACCTCCACCTTTTACCGCATAAACCTCTATCTCTCTCCCTTCTCTTTCAGCCTTTGCATCTTCCTCTCTTAGAAACCTTTCCGCTTTATGGTAAAATTCCCCGAGATCTATTGGTGAATTCTGTTCCAATGATATCTTGAAATCCGAATTATCCGCAATCCCTGAGACTGCCGCCATCAAAACCATCGACGAATTAGGTCGATGCACCAAAGCCACTGCCGCATTGAATCTGGTTAAGAAATCCTTAGGTGATTCTCCCTTCCATTGCTTCATAGATGTCAAAATAATCACACTCCTAGGTCTTACGATGTGGACCCGAAATTGCCTCATAAACCTATCAATCAACTCCGTCCATATGCTAATAGAGCCATTTTCCAGTTGTTTGACCATAGTGCCGCTATATCCGTTAAATACAAAGGGAAGCACTGTGCCATGACTTCCTCCGATGCCCCTAGTACTTCCATGTGCCTTATATACCTTGTTAGGTGAACAGTGGGATCTCTTTTTCCCATCATACATTTCCAGCGATGGTAATTTGAAATCCGACAGATTCCTTGCCTGCCTGATCATAGGAGTAAAGGGGCTCATGTTCACGTCCTTCAAATCTATATTCACCAATCCTGCCCTCATAGCCCATCTGATTACATCCGCTAACCTATCATTGTCATTAAGTAACGGCCTCTGTCCGTTGTCTCCAACCTGCCCCTTGAGTCCACGAGGGAATCCTGGGACCTGCCCTTTTGGAGTAGCATCCACTTCCCTATTAACGCCAAATTGCCCAACATCGCCTGGTACCCTTACTGGAATGGAGCCTACACGATTCGAGGGCATGCCTCCTAGTTCAGGGGCCGTTCCCGATGGTCCAACCCTATCTCATACTCCGGTCGCTTCATGCCCTTGGTCCTGATTTTGGACAGCCTCCGTTCCTATCGCTCTAGCTTCATGTTCCTCATTTCAGCATCAGTTGCTACTCCTTTCCTTTGGTTTTGCACTCCAACTTGTCCAACCTGTTGGAGTAGGTTCTGTACCATTTCCTCCTGCCTTTTTAGTATCCCTTCCTGCATAGCATCCATCATCATTTCCATCTCATTTTTGGTGATGAAAACTGAGGTCTGATTAGCTCCTGAGGAAGTCTCCTGACTTCCTTCATGCTGACTTCTTTCCGCTCTTTATCTCCTTGTTGATTGCTTCGCCATAGCATCCCAAGAATCTGAGTTTCTAAGCCTTTAAATCCAAAGTCCAAGCTTTAGAATCCCTGAGTGCTAGCGTTCTTAGTGAAAGCACCAAAATGTTAGCGCCAAAATTGGTCACTAATACCCAAACGTAAATGAAAGCACCAACTAACAGTCACAGATAACAGATATAGTGTATTTAGAGAGTATAAATATGAAGAGCAGTAAAAATTAAAAAGAAAGTGGAAAAAACAATAGATTTATAGTGGTTGGGCTGACTCTGGCCTACATCCACTCCAAAAAATTTCTTTTTATATATATGAGAATCAATTACAGTTACAATACAGAGTTTTCAAAACAATTATGGCAGAGTAACCTTAATGAGGAAGAAGAAGGGAAACCAAATGAAGATCCCTTTTCTGAAGCCCCACTTGCCGTATTTATAGGCGAAATCCGAGTTACTGGCTTCTTGAGAGATCCGGACCATCAGGACCATAGTCGAGTCCATATAGTCGACCACTGCTTTCCAAGAGTATGTAAAATGTCGATCCACTCCAGACTCAAACATGCCGACCCACTCCAGACTCCAACATGCCGACCCACTCCAGACTCCAACATGCCGACCCACTCTAGACTCCCTTGAGAATCCAACATGCCCACCCACTCGAGACTCCAACATGCCAACCCACTCAAGACCCCCTCAAGACTCCAACATGCCGACCCACTCGAGGCTCCCTCGAGACTCCAACAAGCCGACCCACTCGAGACTCCCTCGAGACACTAACATGTTGACCCACTCGAGACTCCCTCAAGACTCCAACATGCCGACTCCTTTGATACTCCAACATGCCGACTCCCTCGAGACTCCAACAGGCCGTCCCACTCGAGACTCCTTCGAGACTCCAACATTCCAAATTCATCGAGACTCCATCATGCCGACCAACTCGAGACTCCCTCGAGACTCCAACATACCGACCCACTCGGGATCCCTCAAGACTCCAACATGCCGACTCCCTCGAGACTCCAACATGCCGACCCATATGAGATTCCAACATGCCGACCCACTCAAGACTCCTTCGAGACTCCAACATGCTCACTACCTTGAGACTCCCACATGCTGACCCACTTGAGATTCCCTCGAGACTCCACCATGCTGACCCACACGAGACTCCAACATGCCAACCCACTCGATACTCCCTCGAGACTCCAACATGCCATGCCGACCCACTCGAGACTCCCTCGAGACTCCAACATGCCGAATCCCTCGAGACTCCAACATGTCAACCCACTCAAGACTCAATCGAGACTCCATCATGCCGACCCACTTGAGACTCCCACGAGACTCCAACATGCCGACCCACTCGAGACTCCCTCGAGGCTCCAACATGCCGACCCACTCGGGACTCCCTCGAGACTCCAACATGCTGACCCACACGAGACTCTAACATGTCAACCCACTCGAGACTCCCTCGATGCTCCAACATCCCGACCCACTCCCTCGAGACTCCAACATGCTGACCCACATGAGACTCTAACATACCGACCCACTCGAGACTCCCTCGAGCCTCCAACATGCTGACCCACTCGAAACTTCCTTGAGACTCCAACATGCCGACCCACTCTGGACTCCAACATGCCGACCCACTCCAGGCAATTCATGATAACTCAACTTTTGTCAAAACTCGTATTTCGAGTATTCGGCGACTTTTGTCCATCGAATATGCCAAATCCTGGCTTCATAAGCATGATAACCATCTGTGATTGATTGTCTATCCATCCAATAACTAAAACACATCGTATTCCAGTATCGACAACTGAGCAACCGATTTAGTTGAATCCGCCTTTATACGGCCTTGCCAAAAGGTGGGTTAATAGGCATGGCTTCCTGTATTGGAAGGTGTTACAAGTTGACAAATAAATATTCTCCAGAGATGCGTTCAAAGGAGTGTATTCATTGTAGGTCGGGATCCTTGGCTTCAACTTTTCAGCTCCCCTCTTTCTTTCGAAATTTTCCCTTCCAGATGCTTTAGACTACTCGGGCTTGTTTTCAAAATTAACCTTGACCTTTCCAGAATTGTCACCAGCCTGTTTGATCGCAATGTTACTTTGCACCGCCTCTTTGCTAGGCCCTAGCGCACTACCTCGCCTCGTCCACCTAGCTTCCTCCCTTCTCATGAACTTGTGTGCCTTTGAATAAAAATGCTCCAGGGTAGCCGGAGGTTTTCTTGCCAGCAAATCACCAAACTCTGAGTTTGGATCTACTCTTCGCATAACGGCCATAAGAGTAGCGTGGTTATTCAGGTTGCTAACTTCAATAGCTGCAATGTGAAATCTTTACAAATATTCCTTTAAGGACTCCCTTGGGGATTGAATTACACTGGATAAAGACATCATGTCCTTTGGGCGAGTGGTATGAATTCTAAATTGCTCCATAAATTTCATCACTAACTCATCAAATCTGGAGATCGATCGTAGAGGAAGTCTGGTGATCCACATGGTAGCGATTCCAGATAAGGTTATTGGGAAACATCTACACTTAGTCGCATCATTCTCCCTGGCCGAGTCCATCATCTACTCTTATCTCATTACATGCTGTGGGGGATCAATCTTCTCCTCATAGGCTGGAATAGTCCGCATACTAAACTTTCGGAGGTATTCAGCCTATAGGATAGCTTCTTTGAATGGAGTATGACTTCTATCTATGCCCCCAATCATTGTAGGATAAGCCCTGATTTTTCCTCATCAGTTGTCTGACCATGGCTGACAAGTTCGGGGTCTGGATGGGAGGTGGCAAGTTGGACTCTGTCCTACGTGACCGTTCCGGCTGGTGCCTCCTAGATTGGTGATCTCCCAAACAAGCGTCCTGGGGACCTGCTTCATTGCATCCTTGGTGAGCCAGTCGGTAAGCTTCCACTCGTGCTCCAGATCCTAAGTTTCCTTTTCCAACTTGAGAGCGGTATTCTAGGTGCAAGTGAGGGGTCACAACTCCAGGTAGAGAACCTAAAGCATTCCTGTTGGACTGATCTACTGTGCATGTTTGCGCTGTTTCAATTCTGCGGCATCTACGCCTGGGATGTTCATCAGACGAAGCAGAGCTGTCAAATGATGTGTTGGTAGCAGGAATTCCTCTAGCATTATGATGCTATTGGTGGGAAATTTGAGTCATGAGATTGGTGTTAGCTTGTATCTGCTCGTTAAGCCGTCTCTTACTTTCCACGAGTTCTTTCATTAGCTCCTTGAACTCTGTTCTAGTGACGATTTCCGTTTGGTTTAGGACGGCGGCAGTCCCTGAACCTGGATTCGCTTGTTGGTTGTTGGGTCCTACTTGTTGGACGCTGGCGTTCTCGTTGATATCCGCATTATGGGAGACTGATCTGGTACATGGTCTTCCTATTGTAGAGTTATCAATTGGAACTCTGAGTAGAATCTATGAGCTTCTTGTGAATGAACTCGGATCTTCTTTGGGGGATTTCTTCAATCCAGCAGCAATAAAGTAAATCCTAACAGCCTGGGAATTCCTACTCAATGAAAGCATTAAAATGTTAGCACCAAAATTGGCCACTAACACCCTTGAGTAGAATTATGTAGAGAGATTAATAAAAAAATTAAAATAGAGGAATGTATACAAAACTAACTGCAAAAACAAGAACACCAGAATTATAGTGGTCCGACGTAACTGCCTATGTCCACTGTTAGAACAATCTTTAATGCTTTCTTCAAAAACTTGAACACAAATACCATCTATAAACAAATAGCTTGAATAAAAGTTTGAAATGAAAGAAAGCTAGTGTAGAAAAAGGTAGAGTGTCCTCGGAGTTCTCGAAAAAGTTCCCTTTTCACCACACCTCTGTCCGTCTATTTATAAATGAATATAGGCTGGACTTCCTTTTCAGGCCTAGGAGCAAAGTACCTTGGCCCATATATGGGAACCTCTAGTCGACCGACCCAGGCATGCCGAGCGAGATACACCGAATGACAAATGGCGATCCAGAATGGCCGAACGATGGTCATCGGGTAATTGACTCGAAGCGAACTCTTAAAGGACTCGGAGTAACACGCGGTGGACCTCGAAGTAAAGCGGTGTCGGCTTTCTCACTTCATTGTTTGTTCCATGGATAGGCTAACTTCCTCATCATGCACCGAACCAAACACACTGATCACGCACGTCAAACCACTTCTGACCGAACGACAACAACTCCCCTTTTACAAACAATACCTGCTAACCCATCTAGGCCGAGCTACATGTAACTCACGTCATTCACCGAGCCATGTGTAACTTCACTCCCTTGACCGAGCAGTGCGTGCCGAAGCATCTAGACCGAGCAACATATACCGAACTACCCAGTCCGAACGAAACAATATCTCCCTCGACCGAGTGACGAACTTCTCCTTTAAGCCGAGCGACATACATTATCTCACAAGACCATGTGACACACGTCTCTCCTCAAATTGGCCGAATGATTTCTATATAGAACTTCCCCAGACCGAACGAGAAATGCCGAACCATCATGATTGAAGGAGGCATTCCTCCCTTTGACCCAGCCATACAGAAGTGCAGCAATACATCGAATGCACCATACCCTTTATACCTCCAGCCTTTCCTTGGTTAGAATCTTATATGGTGCCAAATATCACATCTGTAACTATCATCTTGTAGCCAGGCTAAGGTGTCGGGTAACAAATATATCTAGTTATATTACATTTAAACATAAATGTATAATGTTTTCCATTTTATTATTATTACAAAAATAACCTTTTTTCCATTGAATATATTTTTCTTTTTAGAAGTTCTATATTATTTAATTTTCCGTATAAAAGTAACCATATGTGCACTTTTGCTTAAGGTGGAACGCTAACTTTCCAAAGTATTTAAATATATTCAATTTAGCTCTAGAAAATTTATAAAATTATAAAATGAACGAGTAGTATATTTCTTACTCTTATCCCAACACCATATTTTAATGTCTTCCTCGTTATCAATATTTAAAGTTCCAGTTTAGCACACAATAAAGTGAATTGTGCTAAAGTATTTTCCTTAATGTACAATTAAAACTAAATTCTCAAGGAAAATTTAAATTTGGCCTATTTTTTTTTAAATTAATACATTTTTGAAATTGCTTATTTTATATAACTCTCGGAGTTTCAATTTAAGTGGAATAACAAATATCCAACATTCATGCCAAAAGAAAGTGTTATTACCAGAATGTACAACATTATTAGTTCACGATTATAAACATTAGAATTTATAATTATCGATTTCTAAAAGTGAGAAATATTAGTAATATTATTATAGTCATGTGGTATAAATTAAAAGTACCACCATACTATTGATTTGATATTAATCTTTCCATAGAAAATTTTCTTATTACCATAAAATTTCCATAACCATTTTTCTAACAAAAATATATTTAATTGTGTAAGTTTATAATTCCTAACCTTCCCCTTATTTTTAGACTTACAGACCATTTCCCATTTAATAAGACATTTTGAACTATAATTTGGATTATCTTTACTCCATTAAAACTCTCTCCTAATTTTATAAATATTATCAATTACCTATCGTGGAAAAAGATAAAACGATATCCAATAAATAAGTAGTGGGGTTAAAACTGAATTAATGAGAATTAATATACCTGCTCTTGATAAGTATTTACTATTCCATTTGGACAATATTTTATTAATTTTATATGTTATAATTATCCAATCATCGTTTTATGTTTTTGAGGTCTAATTAAAAAACCTAAATATTCTATAGGGAATTTTATTGTTTTACAATTTAATGTACACACAATTTGGTTTTCTAAATTATCTGTTTCATTTAATAATAGTACTGAGATTTTTCAAAATAAATCTTAAAAACACAAAGTAGTCCAAGACTATATAAAATGAATTTAAGTGCAATAATATGTTGAGGCAAATGAGATGTAAATATCATATTATCATCTATAAATTGGAGAATAGAAAGACCATTAGTAGCGATATCATTTCCTATAATGTCTAAAGTCCTATTACTTGTAGCCAAATTGATAATTCTAGAAAAGACATCAGTGGTTAAGTTAAACAATAGAGGTGATAATGGATCACCTTGTCTAAGTCCACATTTTGATTGAATTTTATTTTCTAGTATACCATTAACTATAATGCTTGAATTAGTAGTTTTAAGTAAAGACATAACCCATCCTACCCATCTAGTGCTAAAACACTGGTCACTAATAAATATTTAAGGATAACACAATCAATTGAATCAAAATCTTTAGCAAAATCAAGGTTTAAAAGCACGCAAGTGATATTATTTATTTATGTTATATTATACCTTCAATAATAAACATGTTTAATTTTAGATCTAACTTATAAATTTAAAATCTTTTCTTTAGTTTTCCAAACAATTTTGAAAATTTCCCCAAGGCCCAATTTAAATTGGACCTTTTCTATCATGGCAACCTTTGGACTCACTTCATATATCCGAGACATTACCTTTCTAGACACCGTACTAGGTGGGCAAGCTTAAAGCCACCCCTAACATGACTAATTTAAACTACATAGGCTATTAAGCTTTGACACCATTGTTGGAATCGGACCAGCCCATAATGGATGAAATAAGTGAATTTCAATTTTTTTTATCATTTTGGATATTTAGTGGACCTTTGAAATCTAAATATATATTAGATCCAATCTAATAAAATTTTAAATAAAATATTATTTCATTTAACTTTATTTAAAAAGGTTTTGAATATTTACATTTTAGTCGATATGAGATGTTTATATAAAATGGAGTACATCAAATATACTCTTACATGCAAATGTGTAAAAGTTGCATGATAAAATTAATTTAGAGAAGAAAACCTTTCGTTTCCCTATCTTAATTTATATAATTAATCAAGGGAAGATTTTGTCTTACTTAAAGAGAGAAAAATTTATCTCTCTCTTTAATTAAATTGATTGACTTATTAAATAATATTTATGACTAAATTTATACTAGGCATAAATTGTGAATATATACAAATATATTCCAGTGTAAAATGTGCAAGTGCAACATGGCAAAAAAAAAGGTGTACACGGTAAATATATATATGTACATGGATGTTGGGATTTGAACTATAACGTATACATTGCCCATTTATATGCACAACGGTTATCACAAAAATAATTTAAACCTACATTGGAATGTTTATTTACACATATATCAAAATTAAGTTAGATATAATGAAATGAATAATTTAATGTTTGAATAGGTTTCAAACAAAAAAGTCTCAATGAATGGGTAGAGGTGCATTTAATTGGCATTAAACGAAAAGGTAAAAGGCATTTAAATGACAATTAAGGAAATGTAAAGACAGAAATCTTTTAGTCTTCTTTTATTTTTGCCTTAACGTACTTTCAAAACACTTTAAAGTTGTATGTATATAAATGAGCAAGTGTGTGTGACAAAATTAATTTACATATTAATTGAGATAAACCATTTAAACTATTTGGATAGATTTGACTAAGTCAATAAAATAGATTCAAACTAAAGATCCAAGACATCATTACTAAGTAAAAAAATTTCCAAGTTAAAACTAATAAAGTAGTTAAAGATATTTAAAATATGTAAAATTAATGTACATACACACACATATGTATATATATATATTTATATATATATATATATATATATATATATGCAAATATACATACACACACACACATACATATACATCTACATATACATATACATATACATATACATATACATATACATATACATATACATATACATATACATATACATATACATATATATATATCAATTTGTAATATAAAAGTGGCTTAAACAATGTCATCATTATTTTAAAAGCACAAACTATTTAAAAGAAAACATTATGCGTAAAATATACATATAGTATTAATGCTATCAATGTTTAAAGTATGTATGTATGTATGTGAGTGTGTACAAACAATTAGGCCTCAATTTTTTTTTTTCTAAATGCAAACTCCAACAATGATATTTACAACACATAAAATATTAAAATATATATTTACGTATGTAGATTCAAATGTTTATAGGTGACAACATTTGCACGTATAGAATCATTGTAAAATATGAAAGATATAATTTACACTAAAAGATGTAATGTATAATTAAAAAAGGAGGGTTCAGTTACACCACAAATGGTACAACACCCTTATTGCCCTTGATTTCCACCATATAATATGAATCAAATATTATTGCATTCTCTTTCTTCTTGGATTATATGGTGGAAATCAGGAGGCAACAAGGGTGTTGTACTATTTGGGGGTGTTGTTGAACCCTCCTCTAATTGAAATTGTGATTAGATCATTACCTTAAGAAATAACCTAAGAAACATACCTTAATGAAGAAATCTCCTCATATCTCCAAGATCCACATCCGATCCTCACAAGAGATGGATGAACCGTTTCATTATTATTTTGATATTTGCATTTTATTTGGAGTCGAAAATTTTGAAATTTTTAATTTTATTTTCCACCATGGATGGTTAAGAGGAGAGAAGAGAAACATAAATGAGAAAGAAATGAATTGTTTGTAGAAAATGAATTAGTGAATTTGTTTTAATTGAAAGCATGAAATCTTTCACACTCTTTAATTAAAACTTTCATTATTAATTCCCTTGATTATCTCTCTCTTTCCACTCCTCTCTCTTTATATGTTATGGCTGAAATTACGTGATATCAAGTGACATAAAAAATTTCCATAAATCACTTCATACAATCTTTTATTTAAATCCCTTTGAAATTACATCAATACCATATATCAATGCATACAAATATTACTTTTATAAATGCATTGAATAATTACAAACAACTCTCAAACATCAACTAAATTAAATATTAATTGATATTTCTTGAATATTTCAATATACAATATTTTATAAATTGATTAAATCATATGATTTTTTAAAGAATTCATCACTGCGGTTCTACGACTCAAAATTCAATAAGCAATTAATATCGAACAATTCGAATATTAATGTTCACACATCACTCTAGTTAGTGATGTGACATTTTGGCTGAATTTATAACTTACACATCTTTGGTAAAATCCAGTTTATTTATTTAAGCATTACCCAGTAGTGAATATCATTTACACTAATTCTCTTTGTCAAAATTGTAACACTTTGGACTTATGGAATTCGATAATGGTCAAAATTCCAATAACATCCATATTCAGCTTTTCAGTCCAAACACGACGTCTTTTGTTCAATAATAACAATTATTATTATTCGAACTACTCTGGCCAAATACTTTAACTTTGAGTTGACTTAAGTTGACCGTGATACTAACCTTATATAACTGAGGAGACGGATCCTCTCTTAAATAGTTTTTGCTTCCAATGCTTCCACTCGACCCAACTATAGTTGTTTGATGGACATCGTGTCATGGTTTTAATAATAATCAAAGCGGAGTTTCCACATTGAAGATCAATAATATTCTTTATATTAACCAATAAAAAACTATCGAGCGAGTCGTTCCATAATTATCTGATAACTATCAGTACGTAACCCCTTGGTGCCTCCAGTAGTCATGAGTAATATACTGTCCAACATTTGGAGAGCGTTGCACACTCTAGTCTCAACTGATGTATTGATATCCAATCTTCATACATCTTGACTAGGAATATTTAAAATAATTTATTTAATTTCACTGTGTAAGTTACTCATGGTTACAACACCTTGTAATTATTATCAAAATAATATACAATTTATGGATTTTCTATTAAATATACTTTTAATTAAATTATTTAGTTAATTCATATAACTTATAATATAAAGTATATAACAGAAAGAAAACGTCTTTATTTCAAACAAGATTGGTTATCGAGTTAGATATAAGTAATAAATTACATGATTGCCGAAAGGGCATAACCCAACTCTAATATATACAATAGGTTCAATGGTAGTTTCCCTACATTTCAACCTTGAAAACCGTCCTACATCGATTAGGCACCATAGCAGCACCTCATGCATGTATATTGGGTGCCAAAGATGTAGGGCGATCGTCACAATAGTTTGACACCACAATATTATCAAGTCAAAATATTACTTTTCATTGTCATGTCGGTTCTTCTATTTTTATTTTAATATATAGATGACTCTCGATGAGTAATTCTATAATTATTCTAAACAACTACACATACTTAACCACTTGGCATCCCAACAATCATGAATAATTGATCGTTTATCATATGGCAAGCATTACGCTCATTAGTCTCAATTGATATATCGATATCCCATCCATGATACATCTTAAGTAGGAACATTTAAGGATAACTATTTATTTTATCGATTCTGCACTCATGTTGTGAATACATTCAAAACTACAAACGACTTAATACTTTTTCCAAGGATTTTCTACTTGTATATATTTAATGTATATATAACATTATTTATGTCATAATATAACAGCATACCATAGAAAATAAAACAAAAGACTTACACTATTTCAAAAATATTCATATAAAAGCTAAGTTATATAATCAAATTACATAATTTCCTCCAGGATGCACCGTTAACTATATTGAAGTCAACCATCGACGCTTGTACACATTGACACGACATCAATATACCTTAGTCTACTCCCTATAGTATGCAATAGTTTTATAATGCTTTATGTATGTGGCACTGCAAATGCCAGCCTACCTCTAAAATTGTAAATCTTTTGATATGGTAATGTTATTGGATTAGGATACACAATAAAATCATAATAAGGATTATCGACATAGTGATCCTCTTTGAACCTAGAACGAATAGTAAACCATTCACTCATTCCTTGTAGCTGCAGGGGTAAGATGTGGAGGTGTGGCAACAGATCAGTATGACGACCATGAAAAACCCTCAATAACTAGAGTTACAACATCCTAACGAATGGCTAAAGGAAAAAATAATATTTATTGTAGCAAAATGTATAATATCAACCGAGATAGGAATGTAAAAAATATGCTAATATGTAATATGATCGAGACTAAAAATAATGAACTAACTGGCTTGTCACTAATTATGATGTGCAACTTCTTATAGTGATGCTTGAGAATACACCCTCGACTCAGGGTAGGTGGATCATTTGGAACCATGTCATGACCAAGGTTCTACCTCCAAAATGCTCACCAACATACCATATAAAACCTGATGTGGTAAAGATGATACTAGTGAAATTGCCTATTGGATAGGAAGCCGACATATTAGGAATTTGGTAAGTCAAGAAAGAGGAGTCATCGTAAGATGTTAGATAACAGTATCATGCATAGTTCGGATCTTTAACTGGTTTCGTGCAATAACTTAAACATGACGCACTCTCTTCCTGTAATTTTATGTTGGTGTTAAAGGGTCTATGAGCAGATCCGAGGATAAAATATTGCTAGTTGCGTGCCAAATGTTAAATATGATAAATAGTGGATCGATTTGTAGTAAAAATACTATAGTATCTCCCAGAATCTAATAAGTGATGCCCATCTCTCATCAAAGAAACACCGGATATCTAATGATCAATATAAATATGCAGCAATAGGTTTCCCTAATCAAATAAAATAAGCGAATTAAGAGAACTGTGAATCTGTAGTTTTATGTCTTACTAGCAGCGTGGATAATGGATTGGAGAAGAAAACATTTCCAATCATGTAAAGAGAAAAGTGTCTCCTATTTCTAGGTTGACAATTAGTTTTTTGATTTACTAGTATGTTCCTCAATTTTCTTGTAAGTAAATAATGGGAAGGCTCGGTTGTTTTCAACGGCCCACATCCCAACCCACTTGTTTTCAACGGCTTGCATATCAGCCTACAAGATTCCAAAGGCTTGCACCTAGCATGGAATACTTGGTCCCACAACAAAGCAGCCCACCCTACAACAATACATACACGAGCCACACTAGGCCCATGTGATCATTAATGGGAAACTATGAAAGCAATTGCTTGACATGAAAAATGGTCCTCAACGATCCAGAGGTCTAGATAATAACCTCACCTGTACTTCGAACAATCCAAATAATACCTTTATCCCTTTCCTCGATAGGTTTCCCACCTATCTTCCACCTCAATCCCCCACATCTTCTAAAGCCCACTTTTCTTCAATTTGCCGACTTTGGCCATAGGTGCTTGACCTCGTCTGCAAAACCAAGCATCAACCGCATGATTTCTTTGAAAAGACTGCCACATAAGACACTATTCATCAAACAAAAGCATCATTAAGGTAACTTCGCCTTGTCCTTTGCCACCACCCTGGAAAAGTACACTTACACAACAACTCCATAACTAAGGCATGATCAAGTACTTATCCCTAATTGGCGATCATCTAAGCCATACAGATCAACCAGCATCCTAGTTGGCACACATACTAGTCGAATAACCAAATCATCGCCAAGAGCTATTTGTGAAATTTTGCAAAGAAATCTCGACTGTCCAAATCAAATTCCAAGCGCTATGAATACAGTCGAACATGCATTTTTAAAACGGTTGAATATCTCAAGCTCTTAAGCATTTATTTTCATATTATTGTCTTTTGTAATCCATGCCATTGTAAGAGAAGCAAAGTAATAATAAAATCCTTAGATTGAACCACTCTAAATATCATATTTCTTTGCTTATGTATTTTATTTCTTCATTTTATATTTTTAAATCAAGATATTAGTGATTAACCTTTTCTAATATCAAATCTCAACCATAGTTTCGAGTTTGGCTAGATTTTTAGTCAACATGATCTTTTAAACGTAACCTTAATGAATCTTACTCAACTAGTACCCTTAAATAAACATGCGGGTGCCTTAAGATATAATAGTATATAACGTAAACTAATTTATATTTGAAATTGCTCATCGTGGGAAAGAGATTGTCCAAGTCGTATAACAAAATAAGTCAACATGATAAATATTACATCGGAAAATGGCACAATACCCCAAAGTAGATAAAGCCAAATCAAACAAGCATATATCGAAAGAAAATAAGAACACACAAGCACTTTTTGTATTGGTTCCATAAATCCGAGGCCTACATCCACTTTTAATCTTATAGTTTTTTTCTCTCACCAGAATACAATGATATATAACCCTAATCCAACCACAATCTAGTAAATCTCGGAATTGATTGAGTTTTGAAGAGTAAAGGTTGAAGAATATAAAACTTGGATCTCAAAAATGCTAATCCCTTTTCTAGTTGCATGTAGCTTCATATTTATAGGCAAAATCTAGCATAGATCTCGCCATCCAGATTTGAAAACGTCAAAGCTCCAAAATTCAAATATCAAGCAAGTAGACCAGGCCGCACCGCAATAATTTTAGGGAGAAAAATCGAATCGGTTTCGACCTGAATATGTACATTTGATACCACATATTCTTCTTCCAACAGGTCCTCCTCATCATTGCCTTGCTAAATCAAGTCTTCGTTTCAGGTCGTTGGTCATCAAAAGAGGTTGGTACTAACCTGAATTTTTATATCTGAAACTCATTTTCTCTTCATCGTTACGCACTTTTCATCCATTTATTTTCATTCAAAGTCTCAAAAATCAAATCAACGCCAACCAAATCAAGTTGGTACCAACCTGATTAGGCTCTTTGGATTTTTTTTTCATACTGCCTGAGTTTCTTCATATCATTATTCTAGATAATTCTAATCATGTTGTACCGAAGTATGTCGGTCAAAATCATTCGGTACCAACATGAATCAACCTAATTTGCATTTTCAAAACATGGTCATATCTTTAATTTCTTCAATCTTGCATATTTCCTCCTATTTATAGATGAAACGTTAATTGACCAAAGTTTAGGGATCAATTCGATCCAAGAAATCTCAAATAGGCACTAATCCGTGGTCTTTAGATGAGTACCGACATGACTTCGTATCAATTTCTAGGCCAATCCTTGGTTTGCTTTAGGACGCACTTTAGCCAATTTGACCCTTGTGTTTTTTTTTACCTGCTTCGGGCTAATCCTTGGCTCGCTTTAGGTCGTGACCAAATATGCGACCTTCCAATTTTTCAACTATTTTGGACTATTTTTTATATTTTCTTTTACTTGCCTTTTTATGTTGTTTCCCAGGTCCTTGGGACATGTCTTCGTTATTTGTTCGTCTGATTCATTGTTTAAGTCCATTCGAATATTGTGGAAAATCCGACCATAACAGTAATTAATATTTAAAGGTGTAAGACTCAACCCTACAAAAAAAATGAAAAATATTTGTGTCATTTGACCAAATAGCTACTAGACCATTATACATCCTAATTCAACAATATTTTAATTCTATCATTATAGTTTAGGTTTATTGTACGAGATAAAAATGTGTGAAATAAAGTAAACTATGAATCAATTATATATCAAAAACATCATCAAATCTTTCTCGTAAGAAATGCTCAATCATGTGGTCAATATCAACATTTGTAATAAGATATATGCAAAATATAGATATGAAGGAATCACAAAGATTACTGCTTAGGCCTGTTTAACACAAAATCATTTTCTTTTAAATTCATAAGCCCGCTCAATTTATGTCATTTATCAATTATGTAATACAGACTCGATTTACAATGTTTACTGGTTTATTTTAATTGATATGCAAATTAATTAAAGAGTTGTTCAAATTGCAAACAAACTTGCAATAGTACCGGCAATTGTGCTAACACGTTGTTGTTCATCCAGAAGAACATGAAATTGGCTAACTCTTTATTCGACCTCGAGTTTTGATGTATGCGGTGTCAAGAGCAACATCCTCAAGACTACCCACATCCTATTCCTTTAAGACACCGTTGTTCTATAACATACTCTTCGTTTCGACTAAAAATTAACCTAAATCTGAGTGAATTAGGGTTGAATTGGAATCTTATTGATGTGGAAATTGGGTAAAATTTGGTTCTGAAATGAAGAAGGAGAATGATGGTTATGGATAGTGGTTGGAGAAGAATATATGAGTATATCCAAGATTTTAAATACCAGTTAAACTCATGGGATAAAAATTTACAGTCAACAACATGCGTTCAGTTAAACCCATGGGTTAAAATTTACAATCAACAGTATGCGTACTGCAACCTGGTGCATCATTGCTTATCCGTCATTTCAAACGTTGGGTAAAATCCTCAAGGATCTCTAGCTCCAGTAATTAGATATATAACACTTTTAGATAAAAGTTCTATATGTCATGAATTCGAACCCTCAAGATATCATAATGACCGCTCTTCATTCTTGTTTTTAAAAAAATTGTTGGGCATCTGTATCCACTTTCTCCTAAATTCGAAATGACTTCGTTTGAGGTGAGAGTTAATGGTGTTTGTTAATTATTATTTGTTTTTATTGGACATTGTTAAAAAGGACTTCGATTTTGGATAAAAGGTGGCAAAATTTAAGGGAAATCCAATCACCTTTATTTTTTGTTGTGAGGACTTTTTTGAAAACAAAATTTGATTGAACTCCATCGAACAATAAAACAAAAGGGGGAATTAATTTAAAGGACAAAAATTTCTATATTTTTTGCCTCAAGGACACGACCTCAATATTTTTACCACAAGAACAAACATTCTTCTAAAAATTATTCACAAGGCCAAACATTTTCCAAAATTATTCATAAGAACAACAAAACTGATACCGAGCTAAAAATTGATACCTAAAAACTGCTACCGATAACTACAAACTGATACCTAAAAACTGCTACCAATAACTAAAAACTGATACCTACAGAAAGTTGTCATTCAGGATAAAATATTGAAGGTCTGTTCTTAAGGCTAAAAAGCTATGAAATTTTGTCATTGACAATAATTTCCTGTAAAACAAAATTCAGCAGCATCCGATCGAAAAATAAAACAAAAAACGATGATGATTCGCCGAAGATCACTTTCGGCAAGATTTTATTGAAAAATAAACCAAAATTTGACGGAAAGTTATCGAAATATAAATGGCAGTTACAATTTTTTTAAGTTTTTCCTAAGAGAAAACAAACTTTTTTTGGTACACTTCTTGTTAATTTCTGGAAAAATAAAAAAATTACCCTGCTTTTTCAGCGAATCTCTTTTGACAATAGGTTTCTTTTTATTAGAACTTAAACAGGATCTTTCTATTCCTTCACTCTGTAAATTCCATTTCAAAACCAAAGCTCACACTGCTCTCTTTCTTCCAACCAGCCATGGCTTCAAACCCCCTTCTTCGCATTTCTAACAGAAGACCCCCACGCGAGTGGATCCACCCGTTCACTAATCTCTCCGACCTCTCCCAACCCGACCCGAACCCGCAACCTTCCCCTTTCCTCTCAAAGATCCTTCCTTTAACCCTCAAAGCCGAACCCGAATCCGAACTATCTTCCTTCTGCTCCCGCTTCCTCGTCCGCCTCTCCCCCTCCTTCATCTCCGCCATCCTCTCTCGCCTCCGCGGCCACCCCACCGCTTCCCTTAAGCTCTTCCAATGGGCCCCTTCCCAGCCCAATTACCTTCACAATCTCGATACTTACATCGCCGTCATAGAAAATCTCTCCGTCAGTCAAGATACGGCCACTGTTAAACAGCTGTTCGATGATCTAACAAAACTCAACCAGTCTCCTTTCACGGATTTAAACCACACTTCTGCTATGCGTCTGATGAAAAGTTTGGCAGAGGCCAAGCTGGTGGAGGAGATGGTTTCTGTCTGGGGTAAGATCGAGAACCCACATCTCAAACATTATAACTGCTTAATTGATGGGTTAATTGGTAGCGGGTACATTGAATCCGCAAAAAAGGTGTTTGATGTAATGTCTGACATAGATGTATATACTTGCAACATTATGATAAAAGGTTACTGTAAAGGCTTGAGGATTCATGACGCTATTGCTTTGTTTGAGAAAATGGATCAGATTGGGATTGTGAAAGATAAGATTACATACATGTGCATAATGCAAGGGTATTATGAGGAGTCTGATTTTCACAAGTGTTTGGTTTTGTACAGGGAGATGGAAGAGAAGGAGATTGAGATTCCTTCACATGCCTATAGTTTGGTGATCAGCGGGTTGTGTAAAGAAGGGATGCCATTTGAGGGCATGGCCATTTTGGAAAAGATGATAGGAAGGAAATGCAAGGCTAATATTGCAATTTATACAGCACTTATGGACTCCTTTGCAAAATGTGGGAATGAAGAACAAGCCATGGTGGTTTTTGATAGGATGAGAGGAGATGGGTTCAAGCCTGATGAGGTGGCGTATAGTGTGGTTATTAATTGCTTGTGCAAGTCAAAGAAGTTGGAGAAAGCTATGGAGCTTTTTAGTTTTTGTAAAGAGAACGGTGTAAATGTCAATGTAGTGTTATATTCTAGTCTAATTGATGGGTTCGGTAAGGCTGGGATGGTTGATAAAGCTGAGAACACGTTTAATGAAATGATTAACGAAGGGTTTTTGCCCGATACATGTTGCTATAACACGCTTATAGATGCTTTTGGGAAAGCAGGAAGGATAGATGAAGCTATGGAACTTTTCAAAAGAATGGAAAGGGAGGGATGTGATCGAACTGTCTATACATACACTATATTGATTAATGGATTGTTTGTAAAGCATAAGAATGAAGAGGCAATTAAGTTGTGGAATGAGATGATTGATCAAGGAATAACTCCCACCCCTGCTTCGTTTAGAGCATTAGCAAACGGTTTGTGCCTTTCTGGAAAGTTCGATAGAGCTTGTAAGATACTAGATGAATTAGCACCTATGGGGGTTATACCTGCAACAGCGCATGAAGATATGATTAACATTCTGTGTAAATCGGGTAGATATGCACATGCATGCAAGTTAGCAGATGGTATTGTGGACAGAGGACGAGAGATACCTGGAAAAATTAGGACTATGATGATCAATGCTCTTAGAAAAGCAGGTAATGCTGATTTGGCTTTGAAGCTTGTTCATAGCAGGATCGGTATAGGTTATGATAGATTTGGTACCATTAAAAGGCGAGTGAAGTTTAAGTCGTTATTGGATGCATAGATGTAAATTTACTTCTGGGACATAGATTTTGCTTCAGAGCTGCAATTAGTGAATAGATTTGCATGCAAGCCTTCAGCCGTAAAAACTCAATATCATACGCGTGGAGAAAATATCATGTTCGATATTTATGCGTTAAGAATGTTAGCAACTTGGTTGGTGTTACCGAAGGCATGGATATGACACAAGTATTGATGCCAAAAGCCGCTACATTTGCTACTGGTAAACAACGCATCAGCTCAGAAAATGGGTAAAAATAGGTAAAAAGATGTAAGTCACTTTGGTTTGAACTTACTTTGGTTTTCACTTTGGCCTTTTTTGCTTTGCGTTTTCACTTAGGGTATTTCAGAAAGTATGGAAAAAGGGAATGATTGAAAAACTATTAATTTGGAAAATAAAACATATAAAGGTGGAAAATTATGTTTCCTTTGGTCTTTGGAATATGTTTGTATGTTTCTTTCTCTTTGTTTTTTGAAAAAAACAAAATATTATACACTACAACACACACAGTGTATTCCAACGGAGCCTTCCAACGGCCTCCAACGTCATTGTCCAACATCCACTGTTTTCTCGTATATTTTATTAGCTAAAACTGTAGGACGTTGGAATGTGGACGTTGAAAGACGTTGGGAATCCGCGAGCAAAACTGCAACCCAGCTTCTTCTTTCCCATTCGGCTGAAACAAATTTAAACCCCCTCCCCCCAATTCCCAATTTTCCTCCAATTCCGAACAACCCCCCCCCTCCGACGATCAACGGCTCCTCCTTCGACTCCAAGCCTCCCTCTCGTCCTCTCTAACTCCCTAATCTCTCAAGAAAAGGTATAAACCCTAATCCCTATATTTAATTAAATTAGTTAAATTAGTGTATTAAATGTTTGTATTGCCTTATTGTATGTATAATCTAGTTTATTGAGGCATAATTTATGTTATTAACTCATGTATTGCAAGATTATATATATTTAAGTTTGTGTTAGCAATAGAATAATGTGCATACAATTAGTTTTAGGTTTGTTTGGAAACGTTAGTTGTTAGTGAGCATACAATTAGTTTATGTATTTTAGAAAATTTCAAAAACGATATTTTATATTCATGAAACCCTTAGAGTGTCTTTCGGTCCCGTCTGATAAGTATTGTATATGATCGTTATGTGGATATTCGTTTTTTAATAGAACAGACATCTATATTCATCGTATACGATATTTGTTGGATTTTTCCGTATTGGATAAGTTACGAACACAATAACGTAATTAAATCTCGTAAAACATTTCATTTTAAATGGTTCATAGAATTTCGACAGCGCTTCCTTTGTGCTCCATATGTACACGCAAATGTGTACTGTTCAGGAAACTAAAGCGAAGTGCTATCGAAATTTTGTTGAATCGTTTAAATTGAAATGATTTACACGATTTAATTACGTTATTGTATTTGTAATGGGAGGTAGGATGACCCATCGACAAAGTGTCATCTATTAATATAAAATTCACCAATAATATTGTTTTATAAAATGACAATTTTTTAAATTTATATCGTACTTTTTAATTATATACGTAGGTAAATGGACAATTATTTTACTGATCGAAGCTGGATGTACAAAAAAAGAAGGGTCCAAAATGGAGGCTCAATAAGTGCACAGTTTAATAATGGTGTTCCCATATTTATTGATTTCGCTTTAAGTAATAACAGAAACGACGAAGAAATCCATTGTTCATGTACTAAATGCAAAATGTTAAAGCATTTGATAGCAGAAATGGTTAGAGTTTATTTGCGTCAATACGGTTTCGTGCCGAACTATTTGGTTTGGGATCGTCATGGAGAACCGTTAGCATCTAATCATGTACAAGCTGAGGAGGTAGTGTGTACTGAAATTGATACGACGAATCTCGTAGAACATATGGTTGAAGATGCTGCACGGTCAATGTTTTTTGTTCCTCAATTAATTGATGACGATGGTAATGCTGAAGAAGAACCAAATATTGGGGCAAAAAAATATATGATTTATTAGATGCCGCAAAGAAACCCCTTTTGGGAAGGCTGCACAAGCGGAACCCAATTATCAGTAACTGCTGAATACATTGCGATGAAATCTAAATACAACTTCACAAAAGCTGGATTTACAGCTGTTGTACAAGCTGCGAAACGGCATATGCCTTCCAATAATTTTATGTGCGAAAATCATTATGAAGTAAAAAAAAATGATGTCAGCTTTTGGTTTACCGTATCATAAAATAGATACATGTCTAAACGGTTGTATGCTGTTTTGGAAAGAAAATATCAACCTTAGAAATTGTAAAATATGTAATCAGGAAAGATACAAAGCAAGAAAGAAAAAAGGAAAGGAAGTCCTGTATAAACGTATGCATTATTTACCAATTACTCCTAGACTTCAAAGGTTATATGCATCTTCTGTAACCGCGCAACATATGAGATGACATAGTGTTAGAACATGGGAAGAAGGTACGTTAACACACCCAGCTGATGGGGAAGCATGGAAGCATTTTGACCACAAATATCCTGATTTTGCATCCGAGAGTCGTAATGTTCGACTTGGTTTATGTACGGATGGATTTTTACCATTTTCTCAGTTTGGTTCTAAATATTCGTCATGGCCTATAATTGTCACACCTTATAATTTACCTCAATGGATGTATATGAAAACTCCATATATGTTTCTCACAATTGTCGTTCCTGGTCCTGATGATCCGACACAAGGAATCGATGTTTATTTACAACTTTTGATTGAAGAATTTAAAACACTGTGGTACGAAGGAGTAGAAACATACGATATTTCCAAAAAAAACTTTCGCATGTTCTTCTTTGATGCGGACAATCAGCGATTTTCCTACTTATGCAATGCTTTCAGGTTGGAGTACGGCTAGTCGTCTAGCTTGTCCATACTGTATGGAAGATACATGAGCATTTTCTTTACCTCATGTAAAGAAAATTTCATGGTTTGACCGTCATCGATGTTTTCTTCATGTTAATCATCCTTTTAGAAGAGATAAGAAAAACTTTACAGCTAATAGACATGAAACTTTGAGACCACATACGGTTTGGTCAAGCGAAGATATTTATGAACTTGTAAAGGATTATCCAAAAATACATGAAACCGGAGAACAAATTGAAATTCAAGGTAAATCATCGATTCATGACTGGTGCAAACAAAACATATTTTGAGAGTTGCCTTATTGGAAAAATCTCCTGATTCGTCATAATATTGACGTGATGCATAATGAGAAAAATGTGTTTTATAATGTTTTTAATACAATTTTGAATGTCAAGGGGAAGACGAAAGATGATTTGAAATCAAGACGTTATATCGAAGTAGTATGTAATCGTCCTGAGCTTCATATAAAGCCAAATGACACAAAAAAGCCAAAAGCTTGCTATAAGCTTGACAATAATCAAGTTAAAGTACTTTTAGAATGGGTGGAAGGACTAAGATTCCCGGATGGTATATCTTCTAATATTCGTAGATGTGTCGACTATAAGAACAATAAACTAGCGGGATGAGAAGTCATGATTGTCATGTTATGATGGAAAATTTATTACCCGTCGCTTTTAAAGAACTGTTGCCCGTAAAAGTTTGGACTGTTGTAACAGAACTTAGTCTTTTTTATAAAGAGATTTGTTCTACTACATTAAAACTTGATCGTCTACGTAAACTTGAGGAAGAAATCCCGATATTGCTCTGCAAAATGGAAAAGGTATTTCTTCCAGGTTTTTTCAATGTTATGAAACATTTACCTATTCATCTTCCATTAGAAGCACGTCTTCGAGGGCCTGTGCAATATGGATGGATGTATCCATTTGAAAGGTATTTAAATCATCTATAAAAAAAGTGAGACAGAAAGCTCGAGTTGAAGGTTCGATTTGCAAATCATACATCGAAGAAGAAGCTTCGTTTTTTCTCTCATTATTTTAGTGACCATGTGAACATATCATTTGAAAGTGCTACGTCTAATGATGAAGGCATTGATCAAGATGATTGTCAAACGACCTTATCAATTTTTAAAAAACAAGGTCGGCCTGTTGGTGCTTGTGTGGAAGTATGGTTGGATGATAGAGATTATCATGTTGCACACACATATGTTCTTCTCAACTGTGCCGAAGTTGCACCGTTTGTTAGGTAATTTACTTATATATATATATATATATATATATATATATATATCATCAACACGTATGTATACACAAATATATGCACATATGTGTATCTTAATCATAATGCAACATTTGTTATATAATTGCAGTATTTACGAATCACAACATCTTAACGGCGATATCAGCAAAGAATTCGCTTCTTGGTTTTCTAAGTACGTTTTTGATACAACAAATTGTGTTGTAGACGAAGGATTGAAACATTTAGCTATGGGACCAAAAAGGAAAGTGAAGACCTATCCAATACTCTTTGTCAATGGATATAAATTTAATACCAAAGAATACGGTGTCGAAAAATTAAATAACAATACTGGTGTATTTGTTAAAGGTAGTGATGATCCAAATGATCATATACATGATTTTTATGGCGTGCTAACCCAGGTTTTGCAATTGACGTATTTCACACGACCTGCAGAAGAAGTATTTTTGTTTAAATGCAACTGGTTCAGCAACGTTCCAGGTTCTGGAATCAACGTGCACCCAAAATATAATCTTATAGAAATAAAACATACTTCGCGTTATTATAAATACGATCCTTTTCTACTTGCCAAACAAGCTCTTCAAGTTTATTATGCTTCTTACCCATCTCTAAAAAGAGATAAAATAGATTGGTCGGCTCTTTTTAAAACAAAGGCAAGGTTTACATTTGATGGACGGGATATTTCCGAATAACAAGCTTACCAAGCAGATATCGAGGAAAATAGAGGAATAATAATAACCGACGATCAAACAGATTTTGGACCTCTAAACGATGAATCAAATGCATTAATTGAAGCATTTGAGAGTACAGAGGAACAAAATATAGAGTGCGAAACAGAGTCTGAAACCGAAAATGACGAGGACTGATCAACTATCTATATTTTGAGAAGGTAAATTTATATTTTTTTAAACATTATCCTGTTTTCATTAAAAATGAAATGGTACGCTAATATATGATATGTATCACATCTCGTTTTTATGTTACGCCATACTGTTTGTTTTACATAGTCATTTTATTTTCTGTTATAATGTCTGTTTGTAACATGTATTATATAGGTATGTCGTCACGTAGACGTAGCGGTGGACATTCTGGGTCTCCCTCTTCCTCACAGAGAGGGCATGCTCGTCCGGACGGTGGTGATGGCGGTGTTCCATCACAGGAGCTACGACGTCCTATGGTGTGGCTAAAGCCAAAAGCAAATCAGATGTAAGTATTAAATTTCAAAATTAAATTTCATTTTCGTACAATCTATTCTGAAAATATATAGTAGTCATGAAATATTAAATGTTTTTTCTCTGTTTAAACACAGTGGTTTCTCTTTGGAGCCGACTCAAGTAGTTCTATCTATATCTCGACAGGCGTACATGAGTCGTATGAACGAATGTTGGCATAAGTGGACATTGATTCCAGATAATGTTAAAGAGACTATTTGGCAGGATTTTTTGGTATGTCACTTTACATATTAGGAACATGTTATATCAATTCATGTTTACATTATTTATAAAAGCTGTATAACTCTTATTTTGTCAAACGTGTAGGCAGAAGTGGACCTTCAGGATGCTGATATTTCAGTCATATATCGCCACTGGTGCAACAAAGTCGCAAAGAACTGCCGGGAAATAGTAAACAGCTTAAAAACAACGGGAAAGAAGCCTCAGTGGATGAGCGCAGCTGTGTGGGATGATTTTGTGACATGGTGGGGAAATGAGGAGTTTCAGGTAAATTTATCACATGTTTAATTTAAATTCTTCTAATACTAACTAGAAATGTTAATCAATTTTTGTTTTTAAATTAAATTTACAGAGGCAGTCAGAAAGGAACTCAGCCAATAGGAGCAAGAATCCTATCACACATCGTGGTGGTTACAAGTCATTTCAGCATCACCGAGAGGACTTGGTATATTTATTAATTACGATAATAATTTAAAGATTTTAAGTTCTAAGTTGTAGATAATGTAACAATATATATATAATATGTATATGGACATATTTCAGGAGAGACAGCGTGGTGGTGCTTCTGTGAGTTACTGGGATGTTTTCACGCATACTCATGCGTTGAGCCAGGTCGACGAAGCGGGCAACGTTTCATACTCCTGAGATCACGATGCCAAAGCGCAGTCTGCATATGTAAGTAACATAATGACTTAACACTTATATAAGTTAATTAAAATAATGTTATCTAAATTCAACTTATTTTGCATAACAACAAAAGTTTCAGCAAGCACGGACTTCCATTCTCGAGGGCTCTGGGGGCGACGAGTTGACCGCCGATGAGGAGGATGCTATTTTTAAGTCTGTCATGGATCCAGCGGCACATGACAGACGCTATGTTTTGGGAATCAATCGGTAATAACTTTGACTTAAATTTTAAAATAATTATTCTGAACCAACTGTTGCATATTGTGATGGATTATAGTAAACACGATTTATAATTATTAAACATAATAATTTAAATTTTATTTACAGGCTAAGACGGCTCAGATTGAGTATCATAGGGCTCAAGATAAGGAGGAGATTGCACAGCTCAGATCCCAGGTCGCTGCGCTCCAGGAACGCAACATCCGCACCGAAGCCAAGACGGAGGAGCTGAACAAGCGTCTTACGGGGTTTATGGAGCAATACGGCCGGTTTCCGTCTTCTGGTGGTTCTGGAGGAGAGTGATTTCAGGTATGATTTGATTTGTTTTTCTATGGACATGTATATTTGGAGAGTGTGAGGATTTGATACATTCTGATGTTTTGGATGTTGGTTTGGATGTGATTTTTGAGATGTTGACGTAGTAGTTTGGATATTGTTGGATTGGACGTTTTGTTGGATGTTGATGTTGGATGGTTTATGTTGTTTATATTGATTTGTATTGTGTATATTGCTTAGTATATATGCTTATTACTTGGATTTACTATTATGATTGATTATATGTGAGATATGCTGTTGTATATGTGCTCGAAATTGAGCTTTTATGAGATATACGATGTTGGAGGTGGCTGGAAGCATGATTGTTGGTTCTGTAAAAAAAACCCAAATTTCCAACGTCTTCCAACGTCCACCAACGGCTCACTGACACATTTAATCCAACGTCTTTCAACGTCTTCCATCGGATCTTCCAACGTCTTTCCAACGTCCATTTTGGTCAACGTCTTCTCTCACGTGGACAACCTGAACGTTGGAAGACGTTGGTATATCCGCGTGGGTTCGTTGGTTGACGTTGGACGCCGTTGAAATGTATATCAACGGCGTTTCCAACGTCCATCAACGGTTTTCCAACGGTCGCCAACGTCCCGCCGCCGTTGGAATGCACTGTGTGTCTTGTAGTGATAGTTAGGATTTTCCACCTGTCGTTTTGGTATTGAAACACAAAACTTAAATTGCAAGTCAAATAACCTACGTGTGCACACGAAAGTGGTATGGAAAAAAAGCATTTGAAAAGTGCATCAAAAGGAAATGTTTACCAAAAGAAAAATACGCTTTTGTGATGAGAAATGTGCATTTAAAGAGCACTAAAGAAGATTTTTTTTTATTACCGGTTATATTTTTAAGGTATTTGTATTGGTTCAAAATAGATGTACTTTTGAGAATGTAACACAATCAGAAAATTTGATAATGCAACTACAATAACAGTATAAGTGCAGTTACATTAGCACAACAATTTTTAAGTACAGATACAATAATGATATACATACAGTTACAAAATACAAATTACTAGTGTTATGCAAACAGTTTCTAACGTAGTCCAACATCAATTAGTTCATTTTGTATGTTATCTCATACGATTATCGTACTATTCGTGAAACTAAACACAAACCATGTTATTCGATCGTTGAAATCTTTCAGCAATCTGTCATGTGGAAAGAACCATAAAAATTTTAACACCTTCACCTCTATATTTATACTATCCAAGGGTGCTACAGAGTAACGCTGCCAAATAATGCGGAGGATAAGACGATATGGGATACATAAGTGAATATTCCATTGGTCTAACACTGGTACGTATTTAAACATCGAATACAACTCACCAACAAATGTACACAACTATCATCATAAAGCAATAAACATGTATGCCTTCAAAACAGAACAATACACAATATACGATAAATATCAGAGATCACAAAGTTAATCACAATGATAATTTATAATATACAATATACAAAATGTGTCCAATACACATCACAATGATATACACACAAGAGACTATATAATACATGATGATAATATAAAATATTGAATATTTAGTCTTCTCTGTGCCAAGAAAACACAAGTTGGTCATACTGTCCATCTATAGGAAAAGTCTTGGACTGACTCGAGTATTATATAAATAATAAACTAGTTAAACTATATTTAAATTCAAGGTCAACAAACATATAGAACTCTGTATGTACCAGTTGTAAATAAAATAATGTTACCTCAAACAATCACAAATATCATATACGTAGAACACCACAAAGCCCAGCATAAAATTGTCATCATCCATATAAATTAAACCAGTAGAAAACCAGAAAATCGTATCCAAGGGTGAATCATCCGTATCCAGAAATTATCATCCAAATCCCAACCAATAAATGGAGGCTATTTCCAAATTATTAAATCAGAAAAGCATGGATACACAGTGACTGATCATACTTTAGACTCACTTAATCTCTGGTATAGCCACATAGGAAGGAGACATACTACCAATCCACTACACACATACCATGAACCAGATGAAAGACCGACAATCGCCTACCGCATGCCTGCTCAAGGAACCCAGGTATACTTTCCAACCGTGGAGTAACTATCTATTCCTACAATCTTTAGTTACTTTGACGGACATCGTGACCCCATCCACTATTGACTCGTCTATGCGTAGCTTCGGTCGACCCAGCTTTTCCCCTAATGGTAATAGATCGCTAGCTTATGTGACACAAGGGGCTGCCAACTACCAATCCTGTGATGCACATCGAATATAACAACCAACAACGGTATTGCATATTTGGGGCACGACCCCACGATCAGGCTGTCAGGGTGGATAATGGCCAATCTACTCACTTCCAAAAATAAAGGAAGCTAGACACAATGTGGATGATCATATACTACTCATACCCTATAGATATGCATATCTCTAATAGTAGGCCATGGCTCTTATAAGTCAACACCTGACTATACAATACTCCATACGATTATCACATATACACATGAGTGTAATACTTGTTTGAATGACACTTACTCACAATGAATAATAAAACAAATGACATAACGGTGTCCCATACCACCACATGTTATTCGAATAATTATTCGAATCTCATAAACTACACTCGATCAACAATAGATATTTCTATATGACAAATCTAATGAATAATCGGAAAGGTGTTATCGAAAGACTTATACCATACGGTATCACTAATCCGTTTATTAAAATTTCTTATCACACAGAAATAAAATCTCATAAATCAAATAGAAGAATGTCATCTCTGTATCATAACCAAATTACTCAACGAACCGATATCAACGGTGAATCATTCATATACCAGAATCAATAAAAATCTTTAAATCAAAAAATTATCAAATAATTTTATTTCAAATCAGTAATATATAAAAAGGGAAATAATGTCAAACTTTAATAAATAGATTTATATAATTAAAAATCCCTATTTGAATTTCCTTGTCATCTTTTTTATTAAACAAACACATACAAAACAAATTCCTTTTAGAAAATATTATTAAAACCTTTCAATTATACGAAATTATAAAATAAACTAATTCCATATATTTAATTACTTTAGAAATCTCTATTTTCGTATTTAAAACAACTTTTGTTTCTAAAACAATTTCAATCAATTTATTTATTTCTCAACCATAATTATTCATTTATAAATATATTTCAATCAAAATTAAAATCCCATAATTAAACCTTAACTTTTTAAAAGGAAAAAAATCAATTAATTGTCTAAAATAATAGTCATGGAGAGAAATTCTTCAAAATTAACAATAAATCATCGATATAAATTTTATTGTATGGCCGAGTGAATTCCATCGAACTTTGGCCATCGATAAATTATACACATAATATAAATAAATTTTAAACATTAAAATGCAAATAGACAGTATCTTCCTTACATTTCAGACATCCAACAAACGTACAACTCCATTAATGAACACCAATAACATCCAATATCACAACAATCATTTCACCCAAACAATTCAATTAATATTACTATTCAATTCAACCAAGCAGTGCTATATAATCAGGATAAATCGATATATAAATGTACGATGCAAAGGAAAATGACATAGTTATGAGTGAGGGAAACTCGCTTTAATTCCAAGCAATAATCCCAGGTGATGCTTCACTGTTGCACACCAAACCCCGTACAGCCCTACCTAATCCATCGTCCCTCCTTCGTGCTAACTACAGTCTCGTGTTCAGCAATCCATGCATCTTGTCGCTTAGCCTATGCTTGGCCACGCTTAGCCTGCTTGTGACAATCTCCATCGCGCCTCTATAAGATGCTTGCATTATCATCCAATCGAACTCACCAGCCTCGAGCGTATGTGCTTCCAGGTTGCATCCCCAATCGTGTTCGCCTCCACTCCACGCAATCATACGCTACCCTAGAATGCGAAGTCGCTTGCGCCTATCCATGTTGCCGCACCTCCAGGCCGTCGCCTCTAGGTCGGCATCGCGTGCGTACGCGTATTTATTTATTTATTTATTTTTGATTGTTGGTGATTTCTATCTGTTGAGGAATCTAGACCAGAAAAAGATGAAGGCTTGCTCGATTTTTTTAGCTTAGGAAATATGAAGAGAAGTCTAGAAAATAAGAGAAGGGAATGGTAAACGAGCTTGAGCCTTAATTTGGGCTTGGTTCCACTTAATTAAAATTTTCATTATGTTTCTTTTCTTTTCTTTTCACAATTCCTTATTAATTCATTTATAAATTAATTCCAAGCTAATTTAAATTGATTTATACTTCACCGTTCAGCATATATATCGACGCTGCATGATTTTCTATAATTCAATATTTGTTTATTTTAATTTTCAACTATTTCAAACACATAAAAATTATTTACATTTCAAAATATTTAAATTCAATTAAAACAATTATTCAACTTCAATAAATTGTTCGAAAAGAATTTATTAGTTTACTTCAATTTATTAACACCGAAAACCTTTTATTAATAGCCTTAAATTAAATAAATATTCACTTTTAAAAAATAATAATTATCATATATCGAATTCAGGCAATCTTATTTTATCTTTATTTATTGTACGACATAGAAAATAGGGTTGTTACAAAAATGTATACAGAAAGATACTACCATTTCTCCAACGCACATATCAGACCTTGAGTCAAACCATATCTTTCCAACAGCTCACATAATGTCATAAAATAAAGTCTTTTCATTTAGAAGTTTCATTGATGGCGTCCTGCAGGATCACATGGTAAATCATTAATCAATGAATTCCTTTGTATCCAGAAGGGTAAATTTTGTCAATTGGGGCTTTCTATAACATTCTAATCTCTTAACAACCTGTATAACAGTTAAATCTTTAGCTTTAGAATCTGAATAGTTACCTTTGTCGTATGGTTCAACTGTTGATATTTTTGGTTTAGAGATAGAGTGAAGATGAAGAAGATGATGGAATGAATATGGTGGTGAAATGGAGTAGAGCAGAGTGATTTATGGGGGATTAAGTAGAGTTTGGAGTAGTCAATGGTTAGCATCAGAACCTATTAGTTTTCAACGGTTTTCCCAATGAACAATAACGTAGATCCAACCGAAGAAGCGTTAGACATGTTGGATGCATCTGATGCGCCACCAACTTGACTTGGGAAAAAAAGGCTGCGAAAGTTACCAATGTGATGAAGAAACCAGTTCAAGAAGTAAAATATTAAAATGAGTGGTCATTGGGTCGGTGACACACATACGTAGGATTATATGATTATCCGTTTATAAAAATAATGATAGAAGTTTTGAGTTGAAAGGATATTGCTGGATTCTGATCTTCAAACTGTTTTGTTTTGTAATTTATTTTTATTTTCTTATGCTTCTTAACTTCTTTGAGTGATCCCATCTTAATTCAACCACTTCTCTGAAACTCATTTGATGGTCTTGAGAGATGCTTGCATCAATTTTTATAACTACGGTGGTAAAAGTACTTAGGCATCCATCTAGGTGTTTAGCCAAGGTTACGGCTTAACCATCACAACATATTTAATATCTACCCTAAATATTTAAATTATTATCTAGCCACTGTATAAGTAATAAGCAACCGTATAGGTACTAAGCGAGACTTAATTCTCAATAAAGCATCTATACCGTAGATTTAGATGATGTTACCTTCTTTGTTGTTTCCAATTTCATCCAAACACCAAATATCCAATGTGTGATAGTTTATACTAAATTAAATGCCAAAATTTATTAAAAGCTCAAAACTTTGCTAAAAGTGCATAACAATATCCAACCAAACGATTAATTTCTTATTTAAACATATTGCGTACGGTTCATCTAGTTTTTTATACGATCATTCCACAATAAATCAATAACAAAACACATGGAGCCAATACATGAGTTCCCCGTGATTCTCATATATTTTCTCTGCTTATGAGATACCGATTCATTACAGAAGTTGTGGTATGTTTAGCATCTATCAATGTAATCTATATTGCTTATGTTCTTCATTTAGACATTATACGATAGTGGGCATGCATTGTCAAGCATCCCAAGTGCTCAAGTTGCACGTTTTTTGTTTCTTATATCCAACATAAGACAGTGTGCATTGATATAAAAGATATGTCAATGGATTGGGACAAAACGTTCGATTAGTAGAACTTCAAAAGTTTTGTTGAGATGTGTCCTATGTCAAATGTCGCTCACATGTTTCTATTCCACTTACATATGAACATTTTTCAATCTTCCATCCCTTTTGTCAAATAAGAAGTGAAGAAAATCAAAAACCAAATTGGAATCAATATCTAGTTCGAAACTAAGTTTATCATGTAGAATTTCAAAATTCGACCAATGCAAAAATAATGCTAAATGAAATAAATTTGCATGCTTTTCTTATAAATTGCAAAAATAGTGGAAAATATTTCACATTTATATTTTGAGTGTCGTATCCCTAATTATATTCTTATTAATTGTCGTAATATGTTTTTACTTTAGTATAATTAGTAATGATATTAATTGTGAATTATTTTGAAATAAGCTTAGGTTTCGCTATAATGGTTTTCATTGTTTAGTAATTGATACTATTTTTTACTATAATATGTTGGTTTTGTCTTACTTACGTACCAGACGATTTAATGTACATAATTGCTTTATTTCGTGTTAACTAGATTTCAAACCCTAGTTAAAATAAGGATAATAATATTAGTTTTAATGAATATCCTAAAAAAGACAAATCTCGTATTAATTTAGTCAAGAAAAGTGTAGCATTCAAAAATATAAATAACAATAGCACTTTAAATATTTTTTAATTGACATGCATGCCAATGAATTCGACGCTATTTTATATTTTTGAAATTAGTTAGATTTTAAAATTTTGCAATTATAAATATAGTATTCATCTCAAATCTTATAATAATTATTCTCAATAATAGAAAAAATAGTAATGAACTAATTTAGCTTCCTTGGACATCTTTCTTAGTGACATATTTGATATTTCACTATTATTAGGATATTAGCCTTGAATTAGAATTCTCGTTAATTTGTTTGTTATTATGTAATTGGACTTGTTATACCTTTTATTGTTTCATACTCAGTTTTAATCGTAATATTGGTTGCTCTAAATTTTTTTATTAGACTGGTATAATTTTATTTTGCATATATACATATATATGTGTGTGTGTATGTATGTATATGTATATATATTTATGTATGTATATATATGTTATCCAACCTTTTGACCAGGTAATATTTGGACAAACTTGATGAGTCAAACATGGAGTTATCAAGGCAGGAAGCCTAAAGGGATAGCCTAGGAGTTCAGAAACCAAATGCAAACAAAGTCACAAGGCTAATGCAAAGAGAACTCGAGCTAAGACAATCATAAAAAACGCGCAAGTGGTGCGACGGTACCGACCCCACTCTATTGGTCAGTACTAATCCATATATTCTTTTCCAATGATTCTCATCTTCTACCCATGCCATCTACTCAATGCCAAAAGTCTACTTCAAGTGTTGTTTTGTTGATCCAATACAATTCAATGTCGATCCCCATGAACTCTTAATTTAGCAACTCTGTTCTTCTATGACTCCATTATTTGGACTTAGAAACAAGCTAATATTGGTGCAAACAACTATGGGATCCCAAAGCTAACCATAAGATGATCCAACATGAAGAGTTGAGGGTGGCCAATTTGGCAATATTATGGGTCGGTACCAACCCCTACCCTTGGAGTTGTACTGATCCATACAAGCTGATGAGGTGGCAATCTATTTTCATGGAGAATTAGTCTAAATCGGGGAGAAGGGTTTGGAGATATGTTGTGCGATATTTTATGCTCCCTAACTCAATAAATAGGAAGGCATGGCGCACTTTTCATGATTTTTCTTGACTTGGGCTCTCTTTATTCGATTTTCTTGTAATCAAGTGTCGGAGTTGTAATGACCCATAAGAACTTCTCTGTCCAATTCAGAATATAAGCAATAAAATTGTGAAGTGGATGGAGGTTTTGATTTGCGGAACCATTATAAATGTTGTGTTTTTTCTTACTCATTTTTGTTTAATTTTCTTTACCTTTTCATTCCCTACTTCAACTTCTGGGTGTTTGGGCCGTTTTTGGTTCAAACATTTGGTGCTTTCACTGAGAATCCATATTTGGATCCATCATCTACTATTAGATTACTTAATTCGAAGAGATAGATCCAATGTTCCTACTTATTTTCTACTATTCATATTTTCAAGAATCTAAGAGAAGCTATTTGCAATGGCCCCATCAAGAATAGGCAGTTCTACTAATTCTAGGGCTACTATTGATTTTCATAATCAGAATCCTCAGCATGGAGATGAAGTTGTCAAACCAACTCAACCTGAGATCTAGACTCTAATTGAAGTCATTACCAGAATGGAGATGGATAGGATGATGAAGCAGATGAAATATAGATTCCACGCTAGTCAGAATAAGATGAATCAAACGATGCAATTACAGTTGAGATTGCTGAATAAACTAATTCAGAATAGCAGTAGAAGGAGCAGAAGAGATTCTAGTTTAGAGTCGGACGGTTCCTCATCATCTGAGCAGAGATGAAGGGACAAGAAGAAGATGAGGACTCAGAACGTTGTTGGAACATCTTACCAAGGAAGAGTACGAGCTCCATGTAAAAATTTAGAGACCGGTACCGACCCAAGGCCACAAGTCGGTATCGAGCCATCTAATGGTAGGCTTAGAGCTCACTATCTGAAAGACGACGTGGATTTGACTTCTAGAGGCGCTGCTAATGATCGAAATATGGAGAATCATGCTATTGTTGATGATTCAACTCATGAGAATGAAATAGGGGGGAATGATGGACGAATGGATCTCCCAGAGCTTGGGGAACCTAGGTATCAAGAGCCAAACTGAAAGCATTTTCCAGGCCGAGCACTCGAGGTAGAGCCCGATTACCGCGTGTTCAGTCAAACCTATTGACCTAGACTACCTAGAGGATATGGTCAAGAAAATTGTTAGTGAAAATTGTTTCAGAAGAAATGATGAGTGGAGTAACTCTCCTAATCGGAATCCGTTTACTTAAAACATCCTAGGCGAGAGATATCCCCGAAGATTTTCAACGCCTACTTTGCTGTTATATGAAGGAACAAAGGATCCTAAGTAGCATTTGATGAGATATGAATGGCATATGGATTCTGCAGAAGCTTCCGAGTTCGTGAAATGCCACTGGTTTCTAATTTTCCTAGATGTAGTACCTACGATGTGGTACGCTCGACTTTCGCCGTGGTCCATATCATCTTTCGCTGAGTTGTCGAAGAAGTTTATAGAACAATTCTATTTACATATTGCAAATCTGAAACATGATATGTCTTTGTTAAACCTTTTCCAAGCTGATGGGGAGTCGTCGAAGAATTTCTTAAATCGATACTACACAGTCGTGACCGAAGTTACGGATCCCAAGGAAAACACAGTGTTGATGGCTTGATTAGGGGGATTCATCTTGATTCAAATTTCGGAGAATGGCTGGAAAGGAAAACCCCATCAATAATGGATGCTTTCTACAGAAAGGCTAATGAGTACTTATACTTGGAGGAAGCGGCAAACGTCCATAAAGGAATAGTGCTGGGAATTTAGATGAAGTGACACAAAGTAATGTTGCTGTAAAGAAATCCTGAGGGAGTTTTGGAAATGTAGATGTGAATGTTGGTAATCAGAACAATAATCGAAAACGGAATGATGATGTGGATAAGAAAAAGAAGCCAGATAACAGGAACCATACTAGGACTCGTCAATAGGATTACTATACCGAGCTGAAAATTCAATAGAGAATATCTATCTGGCAACTCAAAATACTGAGCAGTATAGAAAGCCAACTCTAAGAGAGTCGATTGAAAAGGAGAAGAAATTAAACAAGTTCTTATGATTCCATGAAACTCACGGTCATAATACTAGCGAGTGTAGGCACTTGCAAGATATGATTGAGGGGTTGATTCCTAAATAAAAGTTATAGCAATATGTGAAAGCCCCGTAGGATAGCGGGTAAGGAAACTCTATGTACCTTGGGTCATCTTCCCAACGGGGGCAAGCTGAGCTTGGTGCTGATGCATTAAGATGACCAGAAAAATGGTTGGTGATTAAAACAATTATTGGTAGGACACACTGTTGAATCAGCAAATTTTCTATCGGTTTAAAAAATCACTGAAAAACTGTAATTAAAATAACCACAAGCGCACGGCGTACAATTTTAGTACATAGCGAGTACGAGTCAATCTGTAGGGAATTATATTTATCTAAAATTTTACTCAATCAAATTAAATCAAGAATTTGAGATGTGTTAACTACAAATTTCTAAAAACTAACGAAAACTAAAAGTGAATAAAAATATGAGAGTAGAAGACAATTTAGAGGCAAATCCCCTCACATGATAACATAAATCAACATAATGAAGTTATGATCTCTATTTTTTAGTCATTAGTGAATTTAGTTGATGTGTTTATCATAAGTATGGTTGTGCTATTAATTATCCCAACATAAACCATCAAACTTTAACACACCTACCAAACTGCTTGTTAATGCTTATGAAAAAGATATTGAAATTGAAAATAAAATCTATTCTAATCATGATCTATTTGCTGTTGATTAATAATATAGACCATCAAATTTTGATTCTAAAAATTCACTTCATTACCATAATCATAGGTTGATAAAGAGGAAATTAGGGTTTATGTTTGTTTAAGCATAACCTATTTGATATTAACAACATAGGCTATCAAATTCAATTTTGAAACAACAAAAATTTTACCACATCAAAACTTCCATTAGGCACAAAAGGAGATCAAATGAAATCACTATGTTGAATTTACATGATTAAAGAGATTCATTATCCCTAAATTGAAGGAGTTTAGCTTCTCATATTTGCTATCATGTCAACAAATGTAAATAACAACATAGAACAAAAACAAAAGGAAAAGGACAGCTACTAATTTGCATGAAAATAAATGTACTCTACTCGCAAGAAAGAAAACTACACTAATTGCATAAAGTAAGGAACAAGAAATTGAAGAGCATGAAATCAACTTGCATAAATAAAATTACGTTAAAAAGGCTAAGAAGCCATGAAAGAGAGAAAGATAGTTTATATTACAATTTGTGCCTACAACGAAACTTACTAAAGAGAAGGCTAAGAGCTTCATTACGTGAAACATTAGGGGTATTTATAAATGTTTTGAAACCCTAATCATATTTAGGGGACTACCTAAAATAACCCTCTAGGAAGTGTGGTCTCCAAGTCTTCATTAGCATGAGCATAATCCACCATTACGTGTGCATGTAACTTTAATGTCAACTAACATGTGCATTAGCTTCTAACTATAGATTATTGTAAGTGGGTAGGTGGGGTCCTCTATGTTGCATGAGTTGATTTATTTCCATCTACATTTTCCTTCTAACTCTTGTGCATGTATATTTCCATGAATCCTCTTCATATTTCCATTCAAATTACTACAAATAAAAATAAAATGTGCAAATAAATATTCTCAAAATTAATACTTGCACAAAATGACCATTTTCTCTTATATGAAGATGAATAAATGATGATTTGAAAATAATTTAAATTTTGGTTTAAACATGTTAAAATACCCTATATGCTCATTTATTTAATTAAATTATATTACATATGGAAGTAAAAATATGCACATTTACGAGCATATCAAATGCCTCCACATTTATCTTTTTATTCTTTCTCGAATAAACTAAAACTAAGATAAATCTATTTTCGTAGGGAACATGATTGCATTGAGTGTATGCGCAACAAGCCGTTGAACCTCTGGGTGCCCCTAGTAGAATGAGTGTTGTCTCGTGAGGGTTTTCAATGGGTACTACCCACAAAATCCAAATGCAACATGAAAAATTCCTAAATGCAAGATTTATTTACAAAGAGATTTAGGGATAATATTACAAACGATTTACAAATAATCCAAGTGCATGTTTTAAAAATATTTACAAATGAAGAATTTACTTTTAAATTGACACAAGTAAGTTAAATATAAGTTATGGTCATTATCAAGAAATTTAAGTCCTTTTACTTGTCAAAATTTCCAACAAAAATTAAGTTATCATCACAATTAGGCTCTAGTTTGGCTAGTTGTTTCGATTGATAACATAATGCAGCTGTGAAATGGTTCCTTGTTGCCTATCAAAGTTTTGCATTGTGATATTTTCATTTCTTTTGAATAACAAGTCAAACCAACTAAGTGAAAATAGTGCTTGGATTGCTTACTCTCTCTTTATTTGTAAGTTTATTAACAATATTTACATATGCCTAATTCAGAAAACTGAGGTTAGATATAACACGCATGCACTACTTTGCGGGCTTTCGTGAGGGGAATATTGAGCACGGCGAGTGTACACATAAGTATGCACACCTATCGACAGTAGGCGTTATTAATGAAAGAATTTTTATATACATACACCTAACTCAGATAAACTGAGGCTAAATTTACCAATCATGCACTGCCTTGCGGGATTATGTGAGAAGGGTATAGAGTGTGGCGAGCGTACACACTTGCATGTGGATACACTCTAGGTGTTTCTTATTTACAAAAACCAACTTTTTATCATTATAATTTTTTGTCTTTTTTTATGAAGAGAGAGTTTTACAATATCATCTCAGCACCACTTAACTTAGAAGATCAAAAATGTTATAACCTTTACTTTAAATCAACCACTTATTAAACACAAATTTCAATTAGGATATACTTCATAATTAACGTCCATGAACCTTCTTATATACAAGTTAAACCGTAGTTACTTATAATCAAACTTCATTTTTATTTTTGTTAAGATAAATAAATCTTCAAAAATTTCAATTTAATAACCAAAATCATATATTTATCCTATAGAATCTCTTTAAAGGTAAATCAATATGCTAAAAAGAAAATTTGTTTTGGGATCTTTTATTGAATTTTTTTTGAGTTTTGAAAAGAAAATGCAAAAAAATAAACCATGAAAAATAAAAAATGAAGATGAGACTCCCCCCACACTTGATTTTGACTGTATCCCAACAGTCAAACCAAGTAGAAGGAGAAATATAAAAAATATGACCTATATTTACATGAAAATGAAATGATTATTGTTCACACGACATCAGAAAATATACCGTTAAATAGTAAATGAAACGGTCTTCAAAAACCAATTCATTTTTCTTGTCAAGTATGAGAGACAAAGCTTAATCACAGAAAACCAAACCATAAAAGATTTCAAAGTTGAATGTTGATTTGGAAAAATGAAGGTCGTTTTACTAAAAATCATATGAGTTGTTTTATTTTCAATGATTTTTGAGGTAGATAGAACAATTGGTTGAAGTTCAAGTTTATTTTCACCAAATTTAAATTCAAGCTCATTATTGACAAATTCTTTAAAATTATTGATTTTAAAATCAAAATGGTGATTTAAATCAATCCCTTCAAAATTTTCGGAAAGTCGACAAAATTTATGTTCATTAAATTTGTCTTCCTTTATTGAATTATTCACAACTTCATTGCATATATCAATTTCAAAATATAAAGTTGTTGTATTCAATTTTTCAAAATTGAAAAAAGGAAGATCGAATTTCAAATCTAGTTTCTCACCCTCAAAAGAATTGAATCCAACTCATTGTCGTATTTTCAACAATTTCATTAAGACCGTCGTTTTCAATTTCAAAAATTATTATTTGAAAATCGTCAATTTTGGTAAAAGGTGGATTATCATTTGACTCGTCACAGGTGGGAGTTGATTGTTTCTCACGTTGTTTCATATATGTTTCAAACAGCAAATCCATGTGATTATTGTGAATTTCGTCCATTTTCTTAACAAAATCAAATTTCTAATTATTAATTTGAGAATTTTCAATTTGAAATTGCTAAGAGTAAAAAATCCACCTTCATCGAAACAACTCTCATTGCCAAAATCATTTGATAAGTTGTTTCCATTTTCGTTTTGATTTTGAAATTCATTTTGGAGTTCAAAATTGAATTGGCATGGGTTATAATCAAAATTATTTGAATTTTGAAGTGAATCAAATTTTAATTATTTTAAAATCCTTGACTTGAGTTGTTGCAAAAATGTGAATTACACAAATCATTTATCAGTTGATTTTATTGTGTAGAGAGTTCAAGTAAAGAAAAAATCGTTTCAATGCTATTTTCAAGAGTTGAGGGTTGGTCATCATCTTGAAAATTTTATGCCGCCAAATTTGAATTGTTTAGATATTAGTTTTTATTAAAATATTCATAAGAATTTGGTGTGAAATTATATGGATTATATGATTTTCATAACTACTGTAAAATTCTTGCGAGTATGGAAATTCAGACATTTTCAAAAAAAAAATATAAAGGAAATTTTTTTTTACGAAGAAGGGTTTAATTTTCAAAAGGATGATTGACTTTTGTTTTATTTTTTGGATTTTCAAATTTATTTCTTTGAAAAGATTATATTTTTTTGGATTTTTGGTTTCGATTGAAAATTTCCAAATGAAAAGATTTAAAAAACTAAGTTAAGGAGAATTTACAAAAAAAAAATTAGTTTTGTAATTTGATTTTTTTTTTAAATGTGGATAAACTAGTGCATCTAAATGAATGCAAAGGACTTAAATACAATTTTCTGTCCTTAATTGCACCTAGCCCAAAATTATATAATAACACTTTGTCTTTATCCACCAAGATAATTTTTAGCCAGGTACCGTGCAGGAGTTACCGGCGCACCGCGAATCGCCGTAGCAATGCAACCGAAGGTTTAATTACCTTTAGAGAAACAATCAATATAATTTTTATGAATCATCATAATATATATAACTGATTATTGCTCTGTTGTAGCCTAGACACCAAGAAATTAAATTGTTCAAAGAAGACAACTTGTCAAGATACAATTAAGCCCTATGTGAGCTCACGACACCCTTAAGTTCGATGCCTAACCGTTATTTGTAACGACCCGAAAAATTTCGATCCCGAAAATTCCAGATAGTTAGGAAAAGAAGAAAGAGATAGAAGAAGAAGAAACCGAAAACCATACTCAGAATCTCACATTTGCAGCAGATAAAATATAATATCAACTATTAATTTACACAAAGAAAGCTATATCAGTCAATTACATTAAAATACATCAGAGTTACAACATATACACAAATACTGGACAGATACAATCAACATGTCCCAAGTAAACTATAATATCTCACACTGGAATACACTCTATACATTCCTGCCATCCAGCTCGCCACCTAAGCTCTAGAACGTCCTTACCTAAAAATCTGTAATACTCGGTCTGACCCGAGCATTACATCAAAGTAACACCCGGGTCAGGCTGGAAACCAGTATGAGTAAACCCATAACATGAAATCAAGCTATATAACTTTATGAACTACCAGGGTAACTTGTACCTTTTATGAGTTCTTACTTATTATAGCCAATCATTTATCACACACAACAGTTCTTGTCCAGTTTACTTAACTTATTCCATTCCAGCCTGATTTATCTCATATTTCCAATTTAAGGAAATTTAGATTACTACTCGAAGTGGTTTCAGGTATTTTTCTGATACCCAACCCTGGTCTCTTCGAATCCAATGTCATCTCAAATCCTTGTTGTTAAGTTTTAAAATCACACAATTCATATTTAGGATATCATACCATTCATCAATTTATCTCAGAAGGATAGCCTACATTATCACAGTTCAACCCATTCATATCACAGCACATCTCAACCGCTCAGTAGAGACATCAACAAATCCAAGATATCCAATATCATACAAACATCCATATGTAAGATTCGTTAGATATATAATTTCTAATTAATTTAATTTATCTCCAATTAATTACCATCTTTAATCACTTGGATTATCTTAATCCTGGTTTCTTAACATTACTTAGTCACAACCCAATTAATAATCCATCTTAATTAATCCTCCTTGATTAATTATCTTGTAATTACATTTAGTAATTGTCTTTTAATTAATCACTTAGATTAATTAGCCTTAACCATTATATTTAATTAATTTGTGACATTCATTAATGATCCTCTAAACACTTCCAGTAATAAATTATTCTATTTAGTAATCTTTAATTAATTACATCCATTAATTAACCTCATTCAATAATTAATCATCCCTTAATTTCTTACATCAATTAATAAATCATTAATTACTAAAGATCTTAATTGATTTAAAAGATAAACCGTTTATCTTTTTAAATTACTTAATTATCCTATAAATCCTTACTACATAAATTTTGAAAATAATTTATCACCATTCTATTAACTATACCTTTAAAGTTAAATTTAGGATTTAAAATCAAATTGTCTTCTAATCATTCATTAATTACAATATCAAGTTTCATTTGAAATAAACTTTCAAAAAAAAGTTGTATATATTATAAAACACTTTTAACTTAATAAATTTTAACATAATTTATCTTAACCCTTTATTTATATTAAACTAAATCATCATTTAATATTCCGAAAGAAATGCTTTGAGAGATTGGTTTTAAAATTTTTTTGTCTAAATTTAAATTTTAAACATGCACTTTAATTTAGGTCAAAACTAGATATCATCACCAAAAACCCGAGCCACATTACATTATTCTTGAGCAATTACCCGAGTCTCAAACAACTCAACTACTTCGAGTCACCCTAAAACTTTCACGAGATCGTCCCGAGGCAACAGCTTCTCCCCTAAATTTTCATCTTCGCCTGATATATTGTGTATCCGTGCACGTACCCCGCCGATCCACTCCTCTACAATCGCCACTGTAACCTTAGACAAGCCATCTACAACCACCCCATCACGATCGACCGCCCATGAATCTGAACTTCCCGTGAAATCAAATCGCAAGGATACACACCCATCATCCTAAAACCCATCATCGAACTCCTCAACTTCCTCCATCTCCGTTCACCGGAGACCACAGTCATTTGCCTGGACCACCGCCTGCTTCCCACATTCCTATCCCTGCAACTCCTATTCAACTCGACGGAACGCCGATGTCACATTTGCCTAGAAATCCATTTCGATCAAAACTTCACCTTATACCCTATATTAGCCTCGCCTCGCCACCACATTTGATGACAAATCCTTTGAATTTTTTTGCCGTGACCCCCGTTCCCCAAACCAACTTCAACCGAGACCTCGATGATCAAATCTCCTCCATTTGACGAAAAAAGACGAATTTCCCAATACCGTTCAACCCAAAATTGCCCTCAAACCACAAACTTAAAAATCAAGATATAACCATTAAAAACCATGGTTTTACAAGGTGAAACAGATTATATAAGAAATTCTTAGAATTATGGTAATCAGTTTTTTTTGAAATGTTTGATTTTTACTGTAATATTTAAATTTCGAAATAACTACTAATTATTTTTATTCCAATCTATTTTTAAAAGTGACGTAAACAAGCACTTTTCATTCAGAGAACATATTCAGAAATGGAATGCAGAAAGATAATTGAATTTTTAAAATCTAGTTTGCCCGTGAAAATGATTACAGAAACTAAAATCTTCCTATATCCAGGCATGCACAGGTTAATCTCATTTTTATATATTCATATAAGCATCTAAATCCAACCATGCAAAGATTTTTCACTTCATTACATCAACAACCTATCACCTAAATCATTATAATAACAAACCTAAGCTTTTAGAAGAAATGTTTACTCACTTATAACTTGGAACAGAGACCACTATTTTGAAGATTGAAAACTATTTTTGACTTGAACAGGAAACTTCTTTTTTTAAAAGCAGCAACTGACTTTGATCTGTATTTAATGTTGAGTTGCATTCCTTGCTTGATCTTGTACTTAAGCTCTGGTTAAAATTTGGAAAGTTGTTGCTTGATTTTATTTTATTCTCAGTTTTGGTTTTCAGTTTGGAAGATAAAAAGAAGAAAGAATTGAGGATTATAAAAACTTTGAACTAAAATCAAATCGCCAGGTTTCTCTACACATTTTATTTATAATTCAATTGAAAAAATTTAGGCCACTTGTAAATTTTGAATGGAACTTAAGCTATAAGTGTCAATACATGAATTATTTAGCTTACAAATGTTTAAATCTTTATTTTATTTTACTTATGTTTTATTTTATCAATATATGAATTATGTCTTTATTTATTTATGTTTATAATTTAACTTAGTTTATCATTAGTGTTTTATATTTATATATATCCATAAGGGGTTTTTAGGCACAAGGAAGAAGTTGCAACAAATTTTAGTCTCAGGGACAGCAAGTTTGTTTTTTGGTCTGAAGGACACTTTATAGTGTAAATCACAGAATGATAGTTGCAACTATCATTCTGTGATTTACACTATAAAGTGTCCTTCAGACCAAAAAACAAACTTGCCGTCCTTGAGACTAAATGTTTTTGGAACTTTTTCCCTGTGCCTATTTTCCTGTATCCATAAATACCATTTTTTTCCTTATGTTTATATTATGTAACTTTAAAGAAGAAATAATATGAAACCTAATTATATATATTAGTTAATAACCACATTTATATATATATATATATATAGATATCTTATCTAGAATTAAACAGTGAATATATTATTTATTTATACCGTAAGATTTATCATCTCTATAGATTTATCATCTCTATATATATCTAGATATTTATCAGAATTTTATTCTCTAAATTTACAAATTAGTATTTCTACTAATTAAATCCAATTAACTATCAATAAACAGATGTCCAAAAATCCGGGTTATCACATTCCTCCCTTCTTTGAATCTTTTCGTCCCCGAAAAGGAACGAAGCCAGAATTAAATTTTATAGCTAATTATCAGTTGAATTATCCTTTAAGCATTTTGAAAACTCAATTTCCATTATTTAAATTTTTTAAAACACCTTTAAAATATACATCATATTGCCAAAATAGATTTATAAAAATAATTTTTATAACTCGATGTCTCTACAAGTCCATCATTATTTTCACAGAAATTCAGTCATATGTTGATCAGGTGTAGGAATGAAAATCTATAAGTACTTAGTAAACCCGTTTTCAACACCCAATGAAAATACTTGGAAAATACTTTGTTGAAAATATAGAAAACATTTTTGAAAATAGAGGAAACATCTTTGGTGAGAATGCTATGGAAATCACCACCCCCATCCATGGCCGCAGTTACATCCTAGGTTACGTTGCCATCACAGCAAAAGTCCATGCAATTGTAGGCACTCCCGCCCCTCGATTACGCTATGGAACCCGCCATACATCATAGTTACATCCTGGGTTACATGGCCATCACAGCAAAAGTCCATGTAACAATAGGCATCAGCGCCCTCGATTTTCGCTGCCAAATGAAACTTCACCACTCCCACATAGGTCGCAGACTACATCAGTCAAATCCCAATGCAGCCTTAGGCTCTCACGGCCTCTCGACTTTCGCTATGTCACCATAGGTCGTAGTCTACCGATATAAAATCAAATGTGGACCGTTGGCTCTCAGCAGCACACACAACTTTCGCTATGGTCTGTAGTTGATCACATTGACATCGAGTTACACTATCGTTACAGCATAACCTAGGCATCAGCGCCCTCGACTTTCGCTACCCAATAATCCTCAGGAACTAGTTTGTCCGGACTCCTCACAGGATCAACTTTAGAACTCCCCCTTTGAGGCTCAAGGCAGTACCAACCTATGGTACTCCTGAGAGGTTCATTTCAAGGGGGCGCCTTTTTCTCCAGAGTCATTTTCAAAATACTTTATACTATACACATATAGTATCTTCCAAATCATACACCTAGTATAAATCTCATATAAATCTCATTTCTCAAAATCGATTATCCCAAATCGATAATTCTCAAACTAGGCTTTCCAAATTTCCAAAATTGGTTTTTGTCCAAAAATCAAAAGCCTTTCCAAAATCCATAGGTTCCAAAAACCTTTCATCAAATCAATCTCATAAGATCCTTCATATATATATATATATATATTGATATATATAACCTTGAAAAATCTTTTTGAATCACTTCATACTTGTATAAATTCTCTTTTTATACTTCAAATATTTTTCAGAAACCTTTTCTTCTGGCAATAGATTCAACAAGGGGAGATTTATCTTATATAACAAAGATATAAAACTTTGTTTATTCCAAATCAAATATTCAAATTTGATTACTCTATAAAGTCACTTACCAAATTACTTATTTCCATAAATTAAATTTCTACCATAGAAATATCCAATTTCCACTTTATTTCATCATATATTTCACAAAATTTATTTTTCATTTCAAAAACCATTCTATAATTCTTATTCGCAAATTTTCAATATCAATTTCATTCAAACCCGTAGGATATACACGTATCATCCGCACGCTATATAAATCTAATCGCTCACTCGATCACGCAATTCCTCTTCCGAACTAGTATCGTCCACCTGACTTTCTAGTACGGACTCAGATCTGGTTTCTTGATCAGAAACCGTCATTCTCCTCGCATAGCCATAACTATGATAGAGAATATCCAGAATCAATCAAAAATCCATATCCAGGTTCATCGTCGAAAATCAAGTGAAAAATCTCAACTCGGATCGATATACTATCTGGAAATTCTGTGCTCGAATCTGGATCAAATCACTATGCGAATAGAATAATATACGTACATCCTACGTATTTATATTTATTGATTATTATCCAAATCAATCTCCTTTTCCATTCACGTTCATTTTAATTTCTATCCACTTAATTCGAATTTGCTTCAATCCATTTGGATTATCATTTTAATCCTTATCTCAATCGGTAATTAATCATAAACAGTTTGCACTCTGACCAGCTTAAATTTAGAAAATAGCTTGAAAACTTAAAAATAGATAAGTAGTTGAAAAATAATTATTAGTTTGTAAAATAGCTGTAAAATAGTTAAGTAGTTATAAAATAGACAAATAGTTATAAAATAGTTAGATAATTGCAAAATAGTTGTAAAATAGTAGTTAGTTATAAAGTAGTTGAATAATAGTACTAGCATATAAAAAGTTGTAAAATAGTTAAGTAGTTACAAAAATAATTATAAAATAAGTATGAAATAGTTTGGCTTTTAAACGAAGGATTGTACATAGTAAATAGCTTGAAAAAAAATAGGTTTATATTAAAAAAAATTATTTTAAAAACAGTCCAGAGCCAAACTGTTCAATTCCCAATCTCCAATCCCATCAATTCAATTTAAATTTCCACTTTCGTTTAAGTTGACTCATTGCCAATTTAAATAACTTCAATTTCCATTGAAATTGATTTAACCCGAACTCAAATTGAATTAATCTTGATTTCTTTTTAAATTCAAATCAAATTCCATTTGAATTTACTCATTCACATCAAATTTCAATTTGGACTAATCTCAAATTCCATTTCACTTTAAACCATCTCAAATTATATAAATTCGAGTTAAATTCTCAATTGCTGATTTAATTTCCTTAAATCAAATTAACCTTTACTTTTAATTTAACAACCCAAGTCCTTTCACAAATTTAAATTTTTGGGTCCTAATTTCACATAGTCCAATTTAAATCACTTTTACTTAAATTATTTCTAAGTTCAAATAAGAGTCCAAAACAATTTTATCTTTAAAATTAAATTTATTACCCAGTTTAATCTTCCAACCCTGAAACCGATTCTTAAAAAATTTTAATTTACAAATTCAATTATTAACATTCAAATCTAAAGCTCAAAGTGATTCCACATCCTTAATTTCAAATTAAAGTTTAATTTCCCTTTTATCTCAATAATGGATATATATACTACAATCAATTTCTTCATTCATTTAAACAAATTCAATTCACAGTTCGAAGATTATTAATAATAATAGGATGATATCATCAAATTTAGTTTTAAAACATCCATCCATTTCCAATTCCTAGATCTCAAACCCATTTTAAGATCACACAAATTCCCAATTCAAATCAACTATTTAACTTTCCAAGTTAAATCTCAATTTCATCTTGAAATTTCCAATTCAGGATGCTTGCCCTAAACTTATTTAACTTTCCCTAAGTTAAATTCAATTTACTCCAGTCAACATTATTCAATTTGAACTTCCATTTCAAATTTTAAACTTCTCATTAATAATCTTCCCACTTATAAGTTCAAAACTTATCACTTTTGGGTTTTTCATATCACATTCCAAATTAAAACTCAACAGTTGTAGTTTATTTCAAATCATCTTTGATATTATATATATCCCTCATATATACATATTTATTTCTTTTGCATACCAAGTTATCCTTAAATTTTAAACCACCTTTGGTTTTAATTCAAAACAGATTTCTTTAGAATCTTCAAACAACTCTTGTTTGAAACAAGAGCCTTTCATTCAAATAATACTATTTATTATTTCTTTTAGCACTTTGAAACAAATTCCAAATTTTCTAGGCTTAGATTTAATACTTCATAATTTAGAACATCTTCAATTCTATTTCTCAGTTTCATAGATTATTTATAATAATAGAATGATATCAGGATAAATAAACATCCAAATTTTATCCAAACACTAATTAATAGCATCCATTTTCAATTTCCATTTTGATATATGTATGCGCACACACACACACACACTCTTAATTCTTATTCTTACTTCTACAAATTCAGGATTTTAGTTCCAATTTGGATCTATTTCAAACTTATCTTCATTTAATTTCAATTTGATTGTAATACTATTACCACTTAATTCTTATTATTTAGTTTTCAAATAATACAACAACCAATTACCTTAATATATAATGGTTAGAAGAATCATTGCTTTATACATAAACTTACATAAAAATCATTTACTTTGAAAACCATTATATAAGAAAATAGCAAGTACGCTCTCTCGTATATATTACACTCAACTCATTCTAGGGTACTATTGACCCTATCCTTAATGAGTACACCCACCAGAGTCAAGGCTCTCGCTTAACCTTCAGCTCTGATACCAAATTGTAACGACCCAAAAAATTTCGATTCCGAAAATTCTAGATAGTTAGGAAAAGAAGAAAGAGACAGAAGAAGAAGAAACAGAAAACCAAACTCAGAATCTCACATTCGCGACCGATAAAATATAATATCAACTAATACTTTACACAAAGAAAACTGTATCAATCAATTACATTTAAATACATCAGAGTTACAACATATACACAAACACTGGACAGATACAATCAACATGTCCCAAGTAAACTATAATATCTCACAGTGGAATACACTCCATATGTTCCTGCCATCTAGCTCGCCACCTAAGGTCCAGAATGCCCTTATCTAAAAATCTGTAATACTCGGTCTGACCCGAGAATTACATCAAAGTAACACCTGGGTCAGGTTGGAAACCAACGTGAGTAAACCCATAACATGAAATCAAGCTATATAACTTTATGAACTATTAGGATATTCGTACCTTTTACGAGTTCTTACTTATTATAGCCAATCATTTATCACACACAACAGTTCTTAGGATTAAATGTCGAGGTTACTTAACCTATTCTATTCCAGCCTGATTTATCTCATATATCCAATTTAAGGAAATTTAGATTACTATTCGAAGTGGTTTAGGGTATTTTTTAGATACTCGACCCCAGTCTCTTCGAATCCAATGTCATCTCAAATCCTAGCTGTTAAGTTTTAAAATCACACAATTCATACTTAGGATATCATATCATTCATCAATTTACCTCAGAAGGATAGCCCACATTATCATAGTTCAACCCATTCGTATCATAGCACATCTCAATCGCTCATTAGTGACATCAACAAATCCAAGACATCCAATGTCATACAACCATCCATATGTAAGATTTGTTAGATATATAATTTCTAATTAATTTAGTTTATCTCCAATTAATTACCATCTTTAATCACTTGGATTACCTTAATCCTGCTTACTTAACATTAATTAGTCACAACCCAATTAATGATCCATCTTAATTAATCCTCCTTGATTAATTATCTTGTAATTACATTTAGTAATTGTAACGACCCGGATATTTTAAACGGTTAATTTGAGATATTTAAATGGATTTAAATATTTGATTTGGATTATGAATTGATTTTAAATATGGAAAGTATGGTTTTCACTTATAAATTAAATTCAGGATCTAAGATATAATGATTTATTGGAAAATTCGACTTTTGAATTACATAATTGGTAATTGGGTAAAATATAAAATCTGGAGTTATAAGCTTGTCAAAAATATTTCAAAGGCTTATAAATTTATATTGATAATACTAAAAGTAATAGATGGGGTAAAATTGAATTTAACAGTAGTTTGTTCAATTTTAAAAACACATCCTTTAAATTGATGATCAAAAATAGCCTTTTGAGGCATAGTCTCGGATTTTGACGAAACCAGTTTCATTGGATCTGAAATGTTGTATAATTATCGGGTTTCAATTTTCGTAGTATTTTGAGTTGTTGTGTGAGCGTACGATATATAAACGTGCTGAAATTTATATCGAAATCTAATATTAAATAACTGGGTCCAAAAAGCTATCTTCTTCATACAATTGAATTAGGACTCGAAGTCTTTTCCACTGCGTTCGGAATAGGGGTATAACATTATAAATGCCTGGCGGCACGCCTCGATAGGATGTCGAGATTTTGAGTTGCATTTATCGAGACAATTTGAATTTGAATTTAAATTAATATATAAAATTTATATTGCTTAGTCAACTCCAGCTGAAATCCTATCCACATCGATGTTTTTTTGCTTTCCCCATCACCCCTTTTTGCCTTCTCTGTAGCAGACATTCAACACAGGCATCTTTCTCATGCTACCTATCCTTTCACTTCAAATCGAGCCGCTTCCATCTCCTATTTAATTTTCACTCACAAAAACATAATCAGAAAAGAAAAAATGGCGATGAATCGAAAAAATGATGGCCGTAAGAAGTCGAATTCCCTCCTCTCCAGTTAATCTAAGAGAAACGAATCCAGAAATTGTTTAAGCACGGCAGTAGGATAATGGAGTCGTTCGAGCATCGCGATTCCATTCTTCGATCGACGTGCTTGATTAGGGCTAGAGTTCATGGTCATGACGGCGACGTGGAGCGAGGCTTGGGTTCGTCGAGGCTTTTTGTTTAAGGCGATGGTGGCTAGGGCTTAGGCCAATGCGTTGTTCAGTTGTGGCGTCTATTTTGGGTCGTGATGGTGATCGAAGGGTCGTGGTGGCATGAAGGGCTCGAACGAATTGTTTGCGTGAGGTATAGACTTCTGTATGTTATAAATTTTGTGCAATAATCATATTTTAATCGAAGAAAAACATTGCATGTTGGTTAGTAGGAAATAAATTAACAGTAAGTTGTTAAAACAATTTAATTCTTCAATTTATAAATCTATTTATGTATATACAGTAATGTATAAATATAATTTTTATTCTTTTCGTTTACAGGAAACAGGTTTTAAATATATTTATATATTAGTACACACATATTTTAAATTTTAAAATTTTATATGTTAAACAGAAATTATTATAGATTTGAAAGATATAAGGATTTAAATTAAATATTGGATTTAAAAACCTATATAGATTATTTTTATAAATTATATATATGCACTTTTAAAAGGGAGATAAATTTGTTTGATTTATTTGTTTAATTATTTTAGAGATGGTTAAAGAGAAATTAGTTTAAAACTAAAGCATTAGCTAATTAAGTTACTTAATGGTAAGTGATTTTTCAATTAGTTCAAATATTTTATTTAAAAGAAAATTTATTTATAACCAAAATAATAGTTAAAACCAAAGTATTAGGAATTAATTGATCGTCTAATCCAAATATTAATAAATCTGTGTAATTGTTTATACAAGGTCCAAAATCGGGAAAAAAAATAGTCGAGATGGAAATGGGTTGCAAGCAGCAAAATAAAAGGTGAGTTAATCTCACTCATCTGGATTGATATTTAAAATTTAAATGATTAAATTTAAATGATTAAATTTAAATAATTAGTTGAACGATTGAATTGATTTGATGTTCTATATTATATATAGTAGTATGCATATAGTATGTATTGGAGTGATTGATTTTCCCGCATTACATAGTGGATGAGACCCTATGCGCCGCATAATAATGGATGATACTATATAAACCCATGTACCACGATATTCCACTTCGAAGTGAAATTGGTATTTCATATTGTGCTAACATCTATGGATGCAGGGAACAGGTTGGGGAACAGGTTGGAGGGATCCAACTGGATTTCTCAAATTTATCTAGATTGTTTAATATTCTGTGATATGGTTTATGTGACAATCTATGATAAATTATATTGGTAATTCCAATGTTGGATGTTATGGTTTGATTGAATATACTCGGATATTTTGAGTTATCAAAAATGCACAAATTTGGATTTTGGAAGAAAATAAAGGAGAGAATTTTAAGTAAACAATCATAGGAATTTGAATAAATCAAAGAATGAATTGGTAAAGAATAAAAGTTGACTTTTGAGTTCTAATAAATAAAATTCCAAGTATGGAAAATGAGATTTTGAATAAATGTGAATTAGAGATTTTTCTTTTAAAAAAACTCAAGTGTTATTATGTAAAGGAATGAAGAATTTATTTTAAACAATTCAAGGTTTTAAATTTAGTGAAAAGGATAAAGAAGGAATTTGGGAAATATGAAATTGGTATTTTCAGTTAAAAGATTTAAAATCATCGGTAAGAATTAAAAATTTGAAGTTAATGGGTTTTGAAATAAATGAGTAAGTAAAGGAATTTATTTCAGAATGGAGTAAATTGGAATCAATCTGGAAATTGATTTAAGTGTTTGAAATTGGAAATTTAAAGGAGAATGTGGCTATGAAATATATAAACTGGGTTTATAAAGTGAAACGGATATCAGTGGATGTTTGGAAGTATAAATTTCACGGTGGGAATTTATTAAAGGAATGGGTAAAATAATTTTAAAATAAATAGTGATTTATTTTTAAAAGATGTGAAAGAGAAGTGTATTTTCCTGGATAGCCAAGTACGTTTTCAAAGCAAATTTTTAAGTATAAGTTAAAAGTTTTAAAGTTGTTTTAAAAGCATGTTTCAGAAAATTTATTATTTTTAAATGTTTAAATTTTAAAGTAAGTATTTTTCAAATTTATCTTAGCAGTAATTACTTATAAGTGGCTTGGTACTATGTTTCTAAAAGAGAAAAATTTAGTTTTATATTTTATAATGTAGCTTTATTTTAAATATTCTTAAAGTATATATTTTCAAATAAAGTATTAAGGTAGTTTTTATTTTAGATGTTTTAAAGTATAATTTATAATAAAGGTTTTTAAATTATTTTAACAATCTAAAGTATTGTACTTGGCGTTTTCAATGGAAATAAATATTTGGGAATTCATCCCATGAGAAGAGTGTGGTTTGAAAACTGTTTTCAAAGGGTTGAAAAGTGGAAATATATCCTGTGAAGATATTTTGAGATTAATAAATAATTTGATGAAATTATTTATGTTTGATGGTTGTTTGTGAATGTTATTTGATAGTTAAATAACCGACTATCAATATTGGCTAATACGTTGATCGTTTCGAAGAGACCGGGATCAGGATTTATTTCCTGAAAACAACTTCGATCTGATTTGAACGTTTTCGTGTGGAAAACAAGAGTTTGGATTCAAAGGTGGAGCAGTGAAGTGCAAGGGCTAGTCGCTACTAATCCCGAGGTGATTCCAAAATGGATGTAGTAGGAGTAGCGCCTTCGGTTCCCTTCGAACCCGGAACGGACTTGTATGGATGAATGCTTTCAGAACATCATCGGGTGGATAGTGAGCATTATAAGTGATATGTTCTAAAAAGGTAACGCTTAGCCTCGAGCCTCATCAACCGGGAATGACTGAAAAACAGGGGATATGCAGCAAGGCTAAGTGGGTAGCACCCATTAGGGTAAGATCATCCCTATCTAGATGTTCCTTTTTTTTATTTGGCTTAGTGCACTACAACAAAAAGTGTCTTTTATAGCGGCATATAGCCGCTATTAATCACAACCATAGCGGTTTGATAAGCGCTGTATATCGACATGTTATAAAAAACTGTTGAATATTTATAACACAAAATATGCCGCTATGGTTGAGCTTAGTTTTATAACGCAAATTCGCCACTATGGTACGTTAATTCAATAGCTCATTATAGCCGCTATAATATCTCATATATGCCGCTATAAAAATCGTAGATACACTTTCAAGAGCTATGCCTATATATTACATTTTAATAATAGCAATCAAACTAAATCATAGTAAACAATATACTCTTTTTCAACTAAATCAAACAAAAATGACAATATTTTATTCCCTTTTTCAACTTGCATTTCATTTTTCTTACAAGTTTATAACTTGCACTGCATTTACGTTTACAATAAAAAAACAATACATTGTTGCATTACTACTTCTCTGCCATATTCTCCTCTGTCAATACATTTGCATCACTCCCCTCACCTACAGTCATCTACCACTGTCATATTGCCTTCATCTGCATCTACTTCCATTTCAATTCACATCTGTCTGTTGCCGTGCAAAATGTCAACACATCTACCATCACCTAACTTCACTACACAGTGATATTACCACCTCAATACCATCCTCTTCATCAAACTGTCAAGGCATCTTCTTTCTACAATTTTCCACTGCCTCTTCATCTCCAATCTGCACCAACAAAAATTTATTCTTCCTCTGCTAACATTCCCCTGCTTCCTTCTACCCGATTGTCACCCTCCTTTTCACTGCATCCATCAACTAATGAGCCACTTTTCCTTTGCTAACAAGTACTTCTCAAACTTCCTCCAACTTTCACTGCATTCATCAACCCCCTGCTGCCTCTATTCTCTGCACCATTTCACTTGCATATCACCATACATACTACCATACAATTCCACTTCCTCCTTTACAGTGCACGCCCCCAATACTCCATCCTGTGACAACTTCTTCACCACTTCTCCAAACCACTTCAACAGTGCCCAGTGCATTTCTTTATTCACTGTTGCCACTGGCCATATATTTTAGTTAAAATAAAATGCATCTTACTTTCATACTTTGATGTATGTGCCATAAGTGAAGAGTTAATCTATGATGACAAACAACCTCAAATAAATAGCTAACTTAAAATTTACAATTTTGATATCTGTTCTAATTACTACAGAAAGATGGAAATAAATCGTAAAGTTCTAGTGTGTGAGTTTTCTTCAAAGTGAGGTTACCAGAATTTATGAATGAATGTATCGATATATTTCCTCAAAGGAAATCAGGGATAGTCCAATGTTTGGTCTCATATTACACCCCTACTTCTCAAATACTTGAAAACATTTGCAGTACTGGGCTATGTGCTCTGGAGAGGAACAAGTGAATATATAGGCATATTTGTGTCGCTATTGTCAAGACTCAAATTAGTTGCTAGATTTAGGACTATGCTACTAAAAAGTAAAAAAAATACTATACTTAAATCCTCTAGGACAACCAAAATTATATCTAAAACAGGACTGATTCTACTTGTTTACCCCTTCCTCCAGAAGTAACTAGCACTAAACATAAATGTACAAATTAAGTACACTTGTTGTACTTACTTTATTATTCGTCATGACAATTTGCATTGACAATCACTCAAGCATGACATTATGTGCAGATTTTGTATGTTGTGCGCACCACTTCAATGCAATGTAAAGTCACTACATGCTAACAGATTAAATTAGTATGTAAGCGAGTAATACAAGTAATGAAATTATACATAGATAATACTAGAACTGTAAAATATGAGACTTACAGTTAGGGGAATGATTGCATCGATCAAAAGAGGCATTCTATCGAGCTATTCATCAGCAACAGGCAGATTCTGCAGTTTACCCCATTACAAACTTCATAAAGAAAGAATCACTGACACTCACAACTACTGGATAATGAAGTGCAATAATCAAATACCAGAGTAGAAACATAAAACACAATTGAATGAAGTGCAATAATCAAATACCAGATAATGAAGGTATAGTCATCCAAAGAAAGATTATCGAAATGCACTAACTAATCTGGATTGTTAACTTTTCAGTTCAAAGTCTCAAATAAATAATATTATTAGTTACCTTTGCGTGATGAGAATTTAGGTTACCTTTGCGCCATCACAGCATGAGCCAGAGTCCCATACGTAGGGTGAAGCAACACATCCAGCCCAGTAAAGGCGCTTAACCAAAGTCCACAATCTTCAGATTACCTATGATATTGATAAGGCAAGAGCTAAATAGCATAAAATTTAGGAATCTTCCCAATTTTTATGCTATTCAACTATGCCTCATAAATATATTTAGACCTTATACCATAGTGACAACATCTATGATTGATGTAAACGCACCTGTGTTAAAACTTATAATTCAGATTTTATCAAATTGAGATTATTTTTTGTAAACGCACCTGTGTTAACATCTATATTCATTCACAAAACATATCATAGGTTCAGTCTCCACAGTCTATGACATGCGAATCCCAATTTCTATGCTAGAGTCATTACTCCAACCAAATTCGATCACATGCGAATATGTTCACAATGCAGGTTTCAGTTTGGAATTATATAGTTTACCAAATTCTCTTCTTTTTTTGTCTAATCGTTTTCAGGCAATCTAAAAGATAGCTGCCCACTACAGAGAAGACAAAATCGTCATATAAATAATCAAGGCTGCTACGTGCTTGGTATTATACAATCTATATGTTCAAAGATGTCACTGGAGCCGAAGTTTTACATATCTTCTAGCTCTTTTAGTTTTAAACTTACCAACGAATAAATATGCCAGTTGACTGTACATAAAGCATAGAAATTTCAAGGTAATATAAATATCAATATCTAGAACTTGATGTTATTTTACACAATTGTAGTTTAACAGGAATGATTTTATGTATTTTAAAAAAAATGTTTTCTAAGCATGTCTTGAAAATACTCATATGCCAAAATATTGAATGTGTACATTGTGAATATAAGTAGAATCTTGATGGTCAAAGTACACTTTTCACTATACTAAAATTATAGAACTGCTGATAACCAGTCAGAGGAGCATGATTAGATGCTAATGTCTAAGTTTGATACGTTTGACAGCTTGATTATTAGATTTTGGGTAGTAAGGTCCCTATTAATAGTGGTTGACTATATCACTAGATAAAATTATGCCAAAAATATAAAGAAAATAAGATACCTGCTGATTTAGGAAGTAATCAACAGCTGCCATGGCCATCAGCAGCTTAAATGCACGTGTTAAGTGATTCTATGTTTTCTACACCTGTTCAAACTTAAAACATCATTTATAGCATTAAACTAATTATCACTACAGAAAATTCAAATAGAAAAAAATATTAAGATACCTCCAATAGAAAACGTGGTAACCTTGTTCACTTCCCCTTTTTAAAAAAATGGAGAAAACTCATTGCAAAACAATTAAATTCAATATCATTAGTCGTGCTTCAGTAGATTACACATTTGACTCATATCCAACGCCGTCCATTTATAATAAAACAGTTCCTAACGAATTTGAACGCAAATATAATTATAACCAAATGATAAAGTCGAATTAAAACAATTAATAAACATAACCTAGAAATCCAAGCAGATAATTTGGGGGTTCTGGACACTTAGACTTGGGAACAGCTGAAGAGCGATGAGCGGAGATCGGAGGTGGCGATGGCGAGCGATGAGTGAAGATCGGAACAACTTAAGAGCGATGGCGAGCGATGAGGAGGGAGACAAAAATTTAGGGTTTTGAGAGGAAGACGAAAACGATTAAGTGCTTTGAGAGGGAAATGAAAATTTTAGGAGGGGTAATTTTGTTTTGGGGCGTGACATGAACTGAGTATGTGTTAACCTAGTAAGGAAAATAAATAATTAAATGTAATCAATAACGCTTTTGAGTAAGGCGCTATTAAATGGCGTTATTAATAATAAGTTTTGTTGTAGTGGTGGGCAGTTGCTGATCCCTACCGCGGGGTGATCTTACTCGGAATTATCCAGTAAGGGTTAGTCCCGGACTTGTGTTGGAGGGGATCGGGAGGGATCCTCACTATGGTGATCTAGGCCACGTACTGTGACAGGTGGTACCACAATGCTTAGTCATTAGTTGAAAATCCATTCTCCCTACGTGCCTTTTACAGTTTTTTTGTGTATAACCCACTTTGTGGCTAGTATGATGGAATTTAATCATGTAACAATTTCAGCTATTTGAATAAGTATTTGTATATAGACACTATTATGATATCAGAGGATTTTGATAAGAAAAGTTTTAGCCATCGTAAGGTAAAACCCGACATGTTTATTTTTGGCGTGGTCTTACGAGATGCTTTTGATTTTCAAAGGATTTTGAAACTTTAATAATCCAATTGGGTGTGATTTCTCACGCTGGTATTCCAAACTGACTCGGGTGTTATGTAACTATAATGCACGGGTCAGACCGAGTATTATAGAGTACAGATTCTGGATGGACAGTTGTGGAGCTCAGGAGACGAGCTGGATGGTGAGACGTATCCGACGTATATGATGTATATTCCACTGTGTATTTAGATTTGGAAGGATGGGATATTATAACCGTCCTGCGTGTGTTGTTGATTGTATTGAACTATAATGTTGTATTCTGATGATATATGTATGAAACAGATATATTTTTCTTTTGTGTAAAGATCTGTTATTATCTATTATATTTTATTTCATTGTGATGGTAAGATTCTATGTTATTTGTTTTCTCTTCTTCTGTCTCCTTCTTCTTTTTACCATAATGGTTTGGTTTTTCGGGCGTCGAAAAATCGGGTCGATACATTTGGTATCAGAGCTGAAAGTTAAGCAAGAACCTTGGCTCTGGTGGGGATTACTCATTGAAATAGAGTTCGTAGTACTCTAAAATGAGTTTGAGTGTATTAATAGATATGAGTGCGTATTTGTTAGTGAATATAAAAGTTGTTTTTATATTGTGTTGACTTATCGGTTGAGTGTTTATGGATTCTGGTCGATGTGTGGGACGCCATGTCATCGATAGGAGTCTCTAAACTCTTAAACAAGATAAACCAACATGGTATGGTTTTAAAATATGGTAAATGAAATAATTTTATCCAAATTATTTTTGTATATAAAAGAAATAATTTTTGTAAATTATTATAGATATATATGGTTGCTTGATTGTTAGGAATGATAATATTAAATTATTATCACTGTTGTGTAAAATTGAATAAGAACTTGAAATCATGACTGAAAGCTAAGAAATAAATTCATATACAAATGTGAATTATAATTGAAATGAGGTAAATTCCAGAGAATGTTGGATATAGATTGAAAGAATTTGAAATTTGAAATTTTTGGAAAGGTCTAAATTCTTTTGGGTTTGAAAATGGCTTTCAAGGGTTTTGGAGAAATAATAGTAATATTTTTGAATTGGATATGAAATCTGGTGAGACTTGAAATTAAGAATATTTGAAATATTTTTTTTAAAGGAGATAAAACCATTTAACTCTCTTTCGGTCGCTAGAAAATAACTTCGATGATGACTGCAGCATCATAGATGTCCATTTTCGAGTTTCCAAGAGAGGAATTGCTACCAAATTGTTCTGAATCGAAATTGTTTGCAAAAGTTGGGTTGATTTTAGAAATGCAAAGGATTTTGGACATAATTGATTCAAATGATTTTTGAAATACTTAAGTGATTATTGAAGGCTTTGGAATTGGTTTAAATTGTTTCGAGTGTTTAAGTAATGGTTTAAACTCTGGAGGTTTAACTAAAAATGTTATGGATTATAAGCAGGTTTGGAATTTATAAAGTTTGAAATTTCCTGGAATGAAATTAACTTGTAAAAAAGTTAATAAGTTAGAAGAGTAAGTCGAATTAAATGAACTCAAGCTAAGTCTAATAATATTGTGATTAGATTTGAATCAAAGTCGAAATATAATTGAGATGGAATTGTATCATGTGGTGGATACATTAAATGAAATTAAGTTCTTACTTAATAAAATGTAAAGAATTGTGTGAAGTCAAAGAATAGTATGGGGTTAGATTTAAGTGGAGTTTAGTTAAATAAGATTGAATAGGAATAAATATATTCCGATGGCTTATAAAAGAATTGAAAACCCATTGAATAAAAATATATATACTTGGCTAAATTAAATATATAATCCCGAGTTAAAAAGTAAAATGTGAACGAGATTGATTGTAAATGGAGGAAAGTATGGATATAAATAATTTGTGACTTACAAAACTTAGAAGTAGAATAATAAGCCAAAATAAAATTGTTTTGAATTTTGGAAATGAATAAAAATCCAAAACTTGAATTATAAAATAGATTGAACTCAAGAAAATTAAGTGAAGTGATTTTTGAAGGAAAAAAATCAAATATTGAATTAAAAGTGGGGAATGAACTAATTTGAATAAATTAGTTAAGTGAGTATGTTAATGGAATTCTGATTGGTTGGATAAAAATTGAATTATGAGTTAAAATGGATCTTTCTGAAGTTAAACTTGAGTTATAAATTAAATTCAACTTAGAAGTGTTAAGCGAATTGAATATGATTGAAATATGGTGAAATGGAATGAAGTTGGATTAAAACAGAAATGGTTTGAATTGCAAATAAAATTCAAAGGAGTGGAAATAAAATTGAAATGGTCCTGTTATTAATAAAATAAGTTCGGAAGTGAAATGAAAATGTGAAATCAAGTTTAAAATGGATTGAATGAATATATAATTTAATTAAATAGAATGGAATTTAATTGGAAATGGAGATGAACTTAAGTTGTTAACTTAAGTAAATTGTTAAATGGTTGTTAATGAGCTTTACGGAATGGTTTTGAATAGAACCTGTTTGAATGATGAAATGGAATGTAAGTAAATAGATAAAATTAAAAATGAAGTGAAAATGAGAATGCATGGATTGTGAATAAATTTAAAATGGAATGAAATTTAAATAAATTGAGTTGAGATCAATTTAAAATGGTTAAAGCTTAAGTATTTACTTATTCACATGAATACCGTCGAAGTGCATAAGAAAATGGGTCGTTCGACGAAACGGAAGAAAATAAAATTCTATGAATTATTGGAAGTAAATAAAATTGATTTTTGAATCAATTGAAATAAATATGAGTTGTTTTGCTTAGAATGCATTGAATGGACGAAGGTGAGTGTAAATCACTTAAAATTGAAAATAATAATTTAAGAATTGCTTGTAAGCAATTGACATTGGTGTCGGAATCTTATAAATTGCATATGGGTATTGTTTAGTGTACATTTCTTATGAAGTGCATGTGTCTAGCTATTGAAAGTAAATAAATGTTCGTGAGTTGCATATATTTTATACTTGCATGTTTGAATTAAGTAAGTACAGGTACAGAGAAGCCGTATGGCTGGATTTGGACACGCAAAATGATAAATAAATAAGCCACTTGCTTAAAAATGCAAAATAAGGTGCGCCTACGCAATAAAAGTTAGGAAATATGAACTATTGTTTGTTTTTTGTTTTTCCGACCGTATGGGTCGATGTATATAAATTTATATCTCTTGTAAAATTGCAAAAGCTCCTCCATACAAAGGAGACTCTGCCAAAAAATTTCGAAAATTTTGGAAGTTAGAAAATTTTCGGGAATTTTTTTTTTATTAGCGACAAAACAATTTCAAATTGGAATTGAATAAGGAATTTTGGAAAGGGAATTGGAATTAATTGTTTAGTTGGAACTAAAGGATTAGAAAAGTGAATATGAGATTTTCACTAAGTATGTTTTAGTAAGTTGAGGGTTTGGGACATTCTTCTACCTTAATAATTTTGGGGACGAAATTCTTTTAAGGGTGGAGGAATGTAACGACCCGGATTTTTTAATCGGTTAATTTGAGATATTTAAATGGATTTAAATATTTTATTTGGAGTATGAATTGATTTTGAATATGGAAAGTATGATTTTCATTTATAAAGTAAATTCAGGATCTAAGATATAATGATTTATTGGAAATTAGACTTTTGAATTATATAATTGGTAATGGGGTAAAATATAAAATCGAGAGTTATAAGATTGTCAAAAATATTTCAAAGGCTTATAAAATTTATATTAATAATACTGAAAGTAATAGATGGGGTAAAATTGAATTTAACAGTAGTTTGTTCAATTTTAAAAATACATCGTTTAAATTGATGATCAAAAATAGCCTTCCGGGGGCACAGTCTCGGATTTCGACGAAACCAGTTTCATTGGATCTGTAATATTGTATTATTATCGGATTCAATTTTCGTAGTATTTCAAGTTGTTGTGTGAGCGTACGATATGTAAATGCGCTGAAATTTATATCGAAATCTAATATTAAATAACTTGGTCCAAAAACCTATCTTCTCCATACGATCGAATTAGGACCCAAAACCTTTTCCACTGCGTTCGGAATAGGGGTATAACATTATAAACACCTGGCGGCACGCCTCGATAGGATGTCGAGATTTTGAGTTGCATTTATCGAGACAATTTGAATTTGAATTTAAATTAATATATAAAAATTTATATTGCTTAGTCAACTCCAGCTGAAATCCTATCCACATCAATGTTTTTTTTGCTTTCCCCATCACCCCTTTTTGCCTTCTCTGTAGCAGACATTCAATACAGGCATCTTTCTCACGCTACCTATCCTTTCACTTCAAATCGAGCTGCTTCCATCTCTTATTTAATTTTCACTCATGAAAACGTAATCAGAAAAGCAAAAAATGGCGACAAATTGAAAAAATGGTGGCCATAAGAAGTTGAATTCCCTACTCTTCGGTTAATCTAAGAGAAACGAATCCAGAAATTGTTTAAGCGCAGCAGTAGCATAGTGGAGTCGTTCGATCATCGCGATTCCATTCTTCGATCGATCGAGATCGATTAGGTCTTGAGTTCGTGGTCATGACGGCGGCGTGGAGCGAGGCTTGGGTTTTTCGAGGCTTTTGGTTCGAGGCGAGGGTGGCTAGGGCTTAGGTGAATGCGTTGTTCTGTTGTGGCATCGATTTTGGGTCGTGATGGTGATCGAAGGGCCGTGGTGGCATGGAGGGCTTGAATGAATTATTTGCGTGAGGTATAGACTTCTGTCTGTTATAAATTTTGTGCAGTAATCATATTCTAATCATAGAAAAATATTGCATGTTGGTTAGTAGGAAATAAATTAACAGTAAATTGTTAAAACAATTTAATTCTTCAATTTATAAATCTATCTATGTATATACAGTAATGTATAAACACAATTTTATTCTTTTCGTTTACAGGAAACATGTTTTAAATATATTATATATTAGTACAAACATATTTTAAATTTTAAAATTTTATAGGTTAAACAGAAATTATTATATATTTGAAAGATATAAGGATTTAAATTAAATATTGGATTTAGAAACCTATATAGATTATTTTTACAAATTATGTATATATACTTTTAAAAAGGGAGATAAATTTGTTTGATTTATTTGTTTAATTATTTTAGAGATGGTTAAAGAGAAATTAGTTTAAAACTAAAGCATTAGCTAATTAAGTAACTTAATGGTAAGTGATTTTTCAATTAGTTCAAATATTTTATTTAAAAGAAAATTTATTTATAACCAAAATAATAGTTAAAAACCAAAGTATTAGGAATTAATTGATCGATTAATCCAAATATTAATAAATCTATGTAATTGTTTATACAAGGTCCAAAATTGGGGAAAAAAATAGTCGAGATGGAAATGGGTTGCAAACAGCAAAATAAAAGGTGAGTTGATCTCACTAATCTGAATTGCCATTTAAAATTTAAATGATTAAATTTAAATAATTGGTTGAATGATTGAATCGATTTGATGTGCTATATTATATATAGTAGTACATATATAGTATGTATTGGAGGATTGATTTTCCTGCATTATATAGCGGATGAGACCCTATGCGTGCATAATAGCGGATGATATTATATAAACTCATGTACCGCGATATTCTACCTCGAAGTGGAATTGGTATTTTATACTGTGTTAAATCTATGGATGCAGGGAACATGCTGGAGGGATCCAACTGGATTACTCAAATTTATCTAGATTGTTTAATATTCTGTGATATGGTTTATGTGATAATCCATGATAAATTATATTGGTAATTCAAATGTTGGATGTTATGGTTTGATTGAATATATTCGGATATTCTGAGTTATCAAAAATGTATAGATTCAGATTCTGGAAGAAAATAAAGGAGAGATTTTTAAGTAAATAATTATAGGAATTTGAATAAATTAAAGAATGAATTGGAAAAGAATAAAAGTTGATTTTTGAATTCTAATAAATAAAATTCCAAGTATGGAAAATGAGATTTTGAATAAATGGAAATAAATGATTTTTAAAAAAACTCAAGTGTTATTATGTAAAGGAATGAAGAATTTATTTTAAACAATTCAAGGTTTTAAATTTAGTGAAAAGGATAAAGAAGGAATTTGGGAAATATGAAATTGGTATTTTCAGTTAAAAGATTTAAAATCATCAGTAAGAATTAAAAATCTGAAGTTAATGGGTTTTGAAATAAATGAGTAAGTAAAGGAATTTAATTCAAAATGGAGTATATTGGAAATCAATCTGGAAATTGATTTAAGTGTTTGAAATTGGAAATTTAAAGGAGAATGTGACTATGAAATTTGTAAACTGGGTTTATAAAGTGAAATGGATATCAGTGGATATTTGGAAGTATAAATTTCACGGTAGGAATTTATTAAAGGAATGGGTTAATTCGTTTAAAAATAAATAGTGATTTATTTTTAGAAGATGTGAAAGAGAGTGTATTTTCCTGGATAGTCAAGTACGTTTTCAAAGCAAAATTTTAAGTATAAGTTAAAAGTTTTAAAGTTGTTTTAAAAGCATGTTTTAGAAAATTTATTAATTTTAAATGTTTAAATTTTAAAGTAAGTATTTTTCAAATTTATCTTAGGAGTAATTACTTAAAGGTGGCTTGGTACTATGTTTCTAAAAGAGAAAAGTTTAGTTTTATAGTTTATAATGTAGCTTTATTTTAAATATTCTCAAAGTATATATTTTTAAATAAAGTATTAAGGTAGTTTTTATTTTAAATGTTTAAAGTATAATTTATAATAAAGGGCTTTAAAATATTTTAAAAATCTAAAGTATTGTACTTGGTGTTTTCAGTGGAAATAAATATTTAGGAATTCATCCCATTAGAAGGGTGTGGTTTGAAAACTGTTTTCAAAGGGTTGAAAAGTGAAAATATATATTGTGAAGATATTTTGAGATTAATAAATAATTTGGTGAAATTATTTATGTTTGATGGTTGTTTGTGAATGTTATTTGACAGTTAAATAACCGACTATGAATATTGGCCAATGCGCTGATCGTTTTGAAGAGACCGGGACCGGGATTTTATTCCTGAAAACCACTTCGATCCGATTTGAACGTTTTCATGTGGAAAAAAAGAGTTTGGATTCACAGGTGGAGCAGTGAAGTGCAAGGGCTAGTCGCTACTAATCCTGAGGTGATTCCAAAATCGATGTAGTAGGAATAGTGCCTTCGGTTCCGTTCGAACCAGGAACGGACTTGTATGGATGAATGCTTTCAGAACATCGTCAGGTGGACGGTGAGCATTCTACGTGATATGTTCTAAAATGGTAACGCTTAGCCTCAAGCCTCATCAACCGGGAATGACTGAAAATCAGGGGATATGCAACAAGGCTAAGTGGGTAGCACCTATTAGGGTAAGGTTATCCATGTCTAGATGTCCTTTTTTTATTCAGCTTAGTGGGCGGTTGCTGATGCCAACCGTGGGGTGATCTTACTCGGGATTATCCAGTAAGGGGTAGTCCTGGTCTTGTGTTGCAGGGGATCTGGAGGGATCCTTGGTACGGTGATCTAGGCCACGTACTGTGATAGGTGGTACCCCAGTGCCTAGTTAGTTGGAAATCCATTATCCATATGCGACTTTTACGGTTTTTGTTTTTATAACCCTCTTTGTGGCTAGTATGCTGGAATTTAATCATCTAACAATTTCAGCTATTTGAACAAGTATTTGTATATAGACACTATTATAATATCAGAGGATTTTGATAAGAAATGTTTTAGCTACCGTAAGGTAAAAACCCGACATGTTTATTTGTGGCGTGGTCTTACGAGATGCTATTGATTTTCAAAGGAATTTGAAACTTTAATAATCCAATTGGGTGTGATTTCTCACGTTGGTATTCCAGACTGATTCGGGTGTTATGTAACTATAATGCTCGAGTCAGACCGAGTATTAGAGTACAGATTCTGGATGGACTGCTGTGGAGCTCAGGAGACGAGCTAGATGGTGAGACGTATCCGACGTATATGATGTATATTCCGCCATGTATTCATATTTGGAAGGCTGGGATATTATAACCATCCTGCGTATGTTGTTGATTGTATTGAACTATAATATTGTATTCTGATGATATATGTATGAAACAGATATATTTTTCTTTTGTGTAAAGATTTGTTATCATCTATTATTTTTTATTCCGCTGCGATGGTAAGATTCTGTGTTATTTGTTTTCTCTTCTTCTATCTCCTTCTTCTTTTTACCCTAATGGTTCGGTTTTTCAAGCATTGAAAAATTAGGTCGTTACAGTAATTGTCTTTTAATTAATCACTTAGATTAATTAGCCTTAACCATTATTTTTAATTAATTTGTGTCATTCATTAATGATCCTCTAAACACTTCTAGTAATTAATGATTCTATTTTGTAATCTTTAATTAATTACATCCATTAATTAACCTCATTCAGTAATTAATCATCCTTTAATTTCTTACATCAATTAATAAATCATTAATTACTAAAGATCTTAATTGATTTAAATGATAAACCATTTATCTTTATAAATTACTTTAATTATCCTATAAATCCTTACTAAATAAATTTTGAAAATAATTGATCACTAATCTATTAACTAGAACTTTAAAGTTAAATTTAGGATTTAAAATCAATTTGTCTACTAACCATTGTTAATTACAATATCAAGTTTCATTTAAAATAAACTTTCAAAGAAAAAAGTTGTATATATTATAAAACACTTTTAACTTGATAAATTTTAACATAATTTATCTTAACCCTTTATTTATATTAAACTAAGTCATCATTTAGTATTCCAAAGGAAATGGTTTGAGAGATTGGTTTCAAAAAAATTTGTCTAAATTAAATTATAAACCTGCACTTTAATTTAGTTCAAAACTGGATATCATCACCAAAAACCCGAGCCACATTACATTATTCTCGAGCAATTACCCGAGTCTCGAACAATCCCAACTACTTCGAGTCACCCTCAAACTTTCACGAGATCGTCCCGAGGCTACAAATGCTTTGAATTATTTAGCTTACAAATGTTTAAACCTTTATTCTATTTTACTTATGTTTTCTTTTATTAATATATGCATTATGTCTTTATTTATTTATGTTTATAATTTAACTTAATTTATCATTAGTGTTTTATATTTATATACATCCATAAATACATTTTTCCTTACGTTTATATTATGTAACTTTAAAGAAGAAAAAATATGAAACCTAATTATATATATTTGTTAATAATCACATTTATATATATATATATATATATATATATCTTATCTAGAATTAAACAGTGAATATATTATTTATTTATACCATAAGATTTATCATCCCCAGAGATTTAAAATTCAATACTAGTTATAGTTTCAAATTTATATATATATATATCATAATTTTATTCGCTAAATTTACAAATTAATATTTGTACTAATAAATCCAATTAATTATCAATAAACAGATGTCTAAAAATTTGGGTCATCACATTATTACTACTAAAAAATTCTAAGACGAAATGTAATTTGTAGGCCAAGGAAGGGGTGATGAAATCCCCCACCTTATGTGAAATTGGGTGTTGCTCTTAAAAGGGAAAATAAGACGAGATGTATGCAAAAACAGAAAATAAACGTGATTTAATAATGCAATTACAATTGAAGTTTGATTTTGTTTTTGTTTATGAATTTTTTTAATGCAAGCAACCTACAATGTAAAATAAATAAAAATAAATGATAATGGCACGATACCAGAGCGTGCAAAATTATTAGCAATTATTTTAAAGTTGTTTTTTTATAAGCAAGCAAGAAGAGCTATTATTTTAGCAAGCTATTTCCCTCCTTTTGATTTCTGCTTTTGCAACCTGCAACTAAAAATCAGATATATACAAGTTTTATATATATATATATATATATATATTATATATGTCAAAGAAGAAACTAGAACAAATGAAACTAAAAAAATACAACACTTGTTTTTTGTTAAAATAATATAACAAAAGAAAACTTGAAACAAAGGAATATTTTTTAAGAGATAAACTTGAAACAAAGGAATATTTAACAGATTTGCACTACTAAACTGTCATCCCATTCAATCTGATTGGGATGCCCCCGACTCTGACATGGTTCTTGGAAGGAGTAACATGAAGCTCAGAATTCTGGGTTTTTTAAGAGATAAACAAGCCCAACCAGCCTAATTATCTAATGCATTTTCTACTTGTTCAAATACTCAAATAAATTCCCAAACGAATACCCGAGCAAATATACTCGTTCTAGAAAAATAAATATACCCCAGACAATTTCCAAAATCAAAATTCCAATTCGCGTTTTCTATCGTCGAACATGGCGAGGTCGCGATGAGTTTTGAGATTAGGGAATTATCGCGAGTGGTTGAGTGGTTGGAGATTGTTCGATTGAGTTATTGGGTAGTTGAGTTATTAGAGGCTACAGTTTTGGGTACGAAGTAATTGTAGGTTTTTTGTTTTGGGTATTTTTATGGATTAATGCACATAAAGTTGGCATTGGAAGGGGATGTCTGTTATAGGGGAGGTTTGTATGTTGACGTTTGGTATGGCGAAGTTGAATTGTTGTTTATAAAAGTCTGTGATCGGGTTGGAAGTTGCAAGGAACTATTGCAGTGGTGGTTCTGGTGGTGGAATAGGGATGGTGGTTGGTGCAGTGGCAAGGACCTGTTAAAGTAAGTGAGGTAAAGGCAGAGAGGAATAGGTATACTTGGTTTTTTTAGTAGAGGGGATAGGGGTGATATTGAGGGGTAGTGATGTATCAATGATTAGAAGTATGGTTTGGTGGTTTATATGCAGAAGGTTGAAAGTATACAAAAATCAACTAAAAATAAATAGAATAAAAAAAAAATCAAATTCAAATCCCGAGCAACGTCGCCAAAAACTTGTTGAATCAGCAAATTTTCTATCGGTTTAGAAAATCGCCGTTAAAAATTGTGTTAAAAATAACCGCAAGCGCACGGCATATAATTTTAGTACATGGCGAGTACGGAACTATGCGTAGGGAATTGTATTGATTTAAAATTCTACTCAGTCAAATTAAACCAAGAATTTGAGACGTGTTAATTACAAATTTCTAAAAACTAACAAAAACTAAAGGTGAATAAAAATATGAGAGTAGAAGGCAATTTAGAGGCAAATTCCCTCTGATGATCACATAAATCAACATAATGAGGTTATAATCTCTCTTTTCTGGTCATTCGTGTATTTAGTTGATGTGTTTATCATAAGTATGACCTATTTGTGCAATTGATTAGCCCAACATCAACCATCAAACTTTGACACACCCACTAAACCACTTGTTAACTCTCATGGAAATGATAATGAAATTGAAAATAAAATCTATTCTAAGCATGATCTATTTATTATTGATTAGTAATATAGACCATCAAATTTTGATTCTAAAAATTCACTTCTTACCATAATCATATGTAAATGAAGATGTAATTCATGTTTATGCTTGTTTAAGCATAACCTATTTGGTCTCAATTACATAGCCTATCAAATTTAAAGTTAAAACAACAAATTTTTTACCACAATCGAAACTTCCATTAAGCACAAAAAAGTCAAATTAAATCACTTTATTGAATTTACATGATTAAAAGAGCTTCATTACCGCTAAATTAAATGGGTTTTGCTTCTCATATTTGTTATCAGGTCAACGAATGTCAATTGCAACACAGAAAAAAAACAATAGGAAAAAGAGAGCTAACTAATTTGCATGAAAATAAATCTATTCTACTTACAAGAAAGAAAACTACACTAATTGCATTAAGTAAGGAACAAAAACTAAAAAAGCAAGAAATCAACTTGCATAAATAAAATTACATAAAAGAAAAAGGCTAAGAAGCCAAAAATGAGGGAAAGAGAGTTTATATTTACAATTTATGCCTATGACTAAATTAACTAAAGAGGAGGTTAAGAGCTTCATTACATGAAACATAAGGGGTATTTATACATGTTTTGAAACTAAAATCATATTTAAGGGGACTGCCCAAAATACCCCTCTAGGAAGTGTGGTCTCCAAGTTGTCATTAGCATGAGCATAATCCACCATTACATGTGCATGTAACTTTAATGTCCACTAACGTGTGCATAGATCCTAATTATAGATCATGGTAAGTGGGTAGGTGGGGTACTCCATGTTGCATGAGTTGATTTATTTCCATCTTCATTTTCCTTCTAACTCTTGTGCATGCATATTTCTGAAGCCTCTTCATATTTCCATTCAAATTCCTACAAATAAAAATAAATGTGCAAATAAGTATTCTCAAAATTAGTACATGCAAAAAATGACCATTTTGCCCCTATATGTAGATGAATAAATGATGATTTGAAAATAATTTAAATTCTAGTTTAACATGTTGAAATACTCTATGTCATTTATTTAATTAAATTATATTTAATATAGAAGTAAAAATATGCACGTTTATGGGCACATCACACCCAACCGATAAAACTCTCACAGAAATGGACATGTATTTTGGTGCTATAAAGCATGCTGTGGACCAGAGTTTCCTTGTAGCTGAGGATGGAACTCCGGCAAAACAATGCAGAATGATGACTGACAACATTGTTTTCTAGAATAGAGATGTTGATGGAGTGGAAGCTCCAATGATTGACCCATTCATGATCACAATCATGATTGCTCTCGCTATTATTCAGATGGTGCTAGTTGACTATGGGAGTTCAGTCACTATCTTGTTTAAGGAACCTTATGATCAAATGGTGTTGGAGGAGAAGGATTTGAACCTTGTAAATCTTGGATACAGGGTTTCAACGGGATGGCTACTGAACCAATTAGATATGTAGAATTATTGGTGGTACTTGATGAGGGCGACCACAAGAGAATGCGGGTCATTCCTTTTTTTATGTTGGAAATTTACTCATATTACAATGCATTTTTGGGCCGACCATCCTTGGCTGAGTTTAGAGCGACTATAGTACCTTGGTGTTTGACTATGAAGTTTTCTACAGAGAATGGCTTAGGGATTATCTTGGTAGTTCAGGTGACTGGTCGCGAATGCTACATCGTCGAGCTAAAGTAAGTTAGGCGAAAGGAGAGGAAAAAATATGGAGGGGACCCTCTACATTAATCCTTTGGAATCATAGCAACCACAGCCCAAGCCTCAGCTTGGGAAACCTTGTTGGTTACATGAGGATATGAATCAATGTAAAGAGCAAGAAGGTGGAAGAGCAGCTATAGTAAAGTCGATGATTGTTATTCCAGTTTTCCAGGATGATCTAAATCGGGTCCTGAAGGTCGGATCATAGCTTGACGCGAGTGATGAAGGAGTTGGTTGGTTTTCTCTAGGCGAACCTGGATGTGTTTACCTGGACACGCTTAGACATGTTTGGGATCTCGCCCGGGATAGCGAGTCATGCATTATACATAAATCTCAAATGCATTCATACAAAACAGAAATGCCACAGCCTGAGTTCGAAGAGATCAACTACATGGAAAGAAGAGGTGCATAAGCTAAAGGAAAATAGCTTCATCCATGAAGCCTTATAACTGGAGTGGGTATCTTATTCTCTCTTGGTGAGGAAAGCGAACGGGAAGTGAAGGACATGCATTGACTATTCTGTATTGAATAAGGTGTTCTCGAAAGACAACTTCGAGCTCCCAAGGATTGATCAGTTGGTGGATTCGATAGCTGGACGTGAGCTACTTTCCTTCATGAAAGTGTACTTTGGATACAACTAGATTCCAACGCATGTCCCAAACTAGGAACATACTAGCTTATTACAACTTAGGACTATATTGCTATCTGGTCATGCCATTTGGATTGAAGAACTCTAGAGAAACCTACCAGAGACTGGTAAATAGGATTTACAGAGATCATACTGGATGTTCAATGGAGGTCTATGTGTACGACATGCTCGTGAAGTCATAAGGAAGGAAAACTACATTGACGATCTGGCAGAAATGTTTGATGTTCTCCGAAAATGCAGAATGAAGCTCAACCCTTTGAAATGCCCTTCTGGCATTGCGTCAAGGAAGTTCTTGGGCTTCATTGTGAATTCCAGTGAAAACGATGCCAATCTGAAGAAGATAAAGGCATTGAAGGACATAGAGACCCCGAAGACAGCTAAGGACGTCTAGAGTTTAAACGGGAAGGCTGCCGCCTTAAGTCGATTAATCTCTAGTGCCATTGACAAATGCATCCCTTTATTTGACATGATTAAGAGGGGTAAAAGTCCAAAGGGAAAAAGATCTTTCGCTTGGACGCAGGAGTGTGAGATTCATTTCAAGCTCTGGTTGATCACTTAGGGAGACACCCTATCCTCTCAAAATCGGTGGATGATGAGGACTTGTATATATCTAGCAATGTTGGTGCATGCTTTGAACGTCGCACTCATACTTGAGGAAACTTGCATCTAATGAATGGTCTATTGCATCAGTAAGTGATTCACAGGAGGAGAAAGAAATTATCCAAAGCTAGAAAATCTTGCATAGCACCTATTGATAACTTCAAGGAATCTCCGCCCTTACTTTCATGCTCATCCAATCGAAGTTCTTACTGACCAGCCTTTGCACCAAGCCTTGTAATGACCTATGACTTCTAAAAGCTGTTGAAATGGAAAATTAAACTAAGCCAATATGATATAACTCATCACCCTCGGAGAGCTATCCAGAGTCAAGATTTGGTGGATTTCATAATCGAGTTCACTATACAAGATGATACTCCAGAGAGAAGTGGTGAACAAAATACTAGGTAGAATATGTACACGGATGATGTATCAAACGAAAGTTGTTCCAGTTGTGGAGTTGTACTTGTCACTCCCGAGGAACGTTCAATCTGTTATGCCCTAATACTTGAGTTTCCTGCAACAAACAATGAAGCAGAGTACAAAGTTTTGATTGTGGAACTCAAGATTGATAAAGAACTAGAGATAAAGACTTTGCATATTTTCTGTGATTCTCAGCTAATGGCGTGTCAAGTGTGGAAAGAGTTTCAGGCAAAAGGAGTAAGGCTTTCCCCTTATCTAAACCGAGTCCTTGAGCTACTTAATGGCATTGAATATTATACAATAACACGTATTCCCAAGGAGAAAAATGTGATGCCCGACTCACTAGCTAAGCTGCACAATTCCGAGGATATGCATCTTATAAGCTTGGCTCCAGTGGAAATACTTTCAGCACCGAGCATCAATCACACGGATGTCAATTGGATCTTGGAGGCTGAACCTAAAAGAGAGTCATGGATGATTCCAATAAAAGACTATTTGAAGGGAGGAATAGTTCTCTATAGGAGGAATGAGGGATGGATACTTTATTGCCAATCTTCGAGATATATTATACAGAAAGGATTGTCATAAAGGAAGGGTTTTCCAATCCCTGTGCTTTGGTGTGTCGCCCATGATGAGGCTAAACAAGTCCTAAGAGAATGCATGAAGGGGCCGCCTGTGACCACATTGGGGTACAAACCCTGGCGTAGAAGATTCTCCGTTATAGGTACTTCTAGCCAATAGTCAACCGAGACCCAGCTAATTACACATGAAGGTGCGACAAGTGCAAGAGGTTAGCTAAGATTCTGACGGCCTCACTGATGGAGATTACTCAAATGGTCAGTCCTTGGCCGTTTATAGTTTGGGGTATTGATATTATCGATGTGTTGCCGATATCTAAATGTGGCATGAAATATGCCATCGTCATTCACCAAATGAGCTGGGGTGGATCCATTAGCTACAATTACCATGAAGTAAGTGATCAACTCTGTAGTCCATAATATTATTTGTCATTTAGAGTTCCATAGGCAATCGTCACCAATAATAAGACCCAATTCGATAGTCTCAAATTCGAAGATATCTACCACCGATATCACATAGGGTAAGGTTTGCTATAGTGGCATACCTTCAGACGAATGGACAGGTTGAAGCTTTGAACAATATTATCGAGTCTATTCTTAAAAATCGATTGGAGAAGGCCAAGGGAAAGTGGGTTAGTGACCCTCCATTAGTACTATGGGCTTATCGAATGACCCACAAGTCAATGATTGACTACTCTTCATTTGCCCTAGCCTATGGATCAGAGGCTACGATTCCCGTTGAACTAAAAGTACCTTCTTATTGAGTGACTCACTACAATCTATAGACTAATGAAAAATTCCTATGAATCTCTTGATATGATCGATGAGAAGCGCAATGAAGCCGAGTTGAGCCCAGCTGCACACCGACGCCAAGTCGATCGATATTATAAAATTAAGGTCAGGAATCAAACCTTTGAAATTAGAAACCTAGTTCTTAAAAAAAATCTTCCAATGCCTTGGAAAATTGAGCCTGACTTAGGAAGGTCCATACACAATAGAGCAAAAGCTTGGAGATGGAACTTTTAGGATTGTGACGATTAATGGGATTTCACTACTGAGGGCGTGGAATAGCAAGTACTACGATGCTATTTCACTTAGAAATAAGTTGATAAAAGCCATATAATAAGATGGAACTTTCATTTGTTATCTATCATAGAATAAAATGGCTTTTTGAGTCCGAGATTCTATCCTTACATTGCTTAAGAGTAGTGACTTGACCGACTTGAATGAATCTACATATGAATAATGCAGGTGTATGGATACCTGAAGATAGGTGCCAACCAAAACTTCTACGGATCATGATTGGACTTTTGAAGTTCTTCTCAATATCCAAAGATAGATACCAGCCAACTCTTATCCTCTACCTAGGGGTAGGAATATAAACCGAATGGACGTGTCCCGACCATCATCAACTAACTCTTGCCCTTGGACTAGGGCAGGAGTATAAACTAAATGGACGTGACCCGACCGTCCATTAGCCAATTCTTTTCCTCGGACTAGGGGCAAGGGTATAAACCTAAAATGAATGTGAAATGACCATTCATTCACCAAATCTTACCCTTGAGACGAGCGCATGTGTATAAATCGAAATAAACATGATACGACTATTCACTCTCTCAGCTCTTATCCTCGGATTGAGGGGAATTATAAACCAGAATGGATGTGATAAGACAATCCAATCCTAAATGTTTTCCCAAAGTTGGCGAAACAAAAGGTCCATACCTGACCTAAGGAGGGATCTTACTTATGAATTTAGAATTGACGCCCGATGTAATGTGCAATTGGAAATAAACATCCTAAATGAGAATGTATTGATGACAGCCTTAAGTAGTTAATTTAAACTAGCGTCCAGTGTTTGGCACAACTGGATACCGTTATCCTAAGAAAGAGTATCCAAACCGCTATTCTAAGTGGTAAACCTCAACTAATCCTCATAGTCTGACACTTCAACAATCACTTTACGTTCACAAGAACGATGAAAGACTGTTAAACTACATAATGGGCTAACGATTTAGTCTAATAATAATCACTAAAAGAAATGGATCACAAGTACGTTGAATGGAATGTGCATTTCTAAGGTGATTAAAGTGAATTCACATAAAGATTTGATGAAACAAAAAGATTTTGTTGTTAACATTCAAAATGGAACTTAGAAAACTAAGTACAAGTTTTATTTACACCTAAAAAAAGCATAAGCAGAGGCCAAATCCGCATAAATGCTGGCAAAGAAAACAAAAGGAGGATGATCAAAAAGAGCCTGAGTGCTGCTATACAACTGGAAAACACAAAGAAGATGGATGATCATTTCTTGATCCTCTTCTTTCTCTCTTTCTTGTCCTTATTCTTTGTAGAAGATAGCGCATTGGATCCTTCTATAGGCTTCCTTGTCTTTCCCTTGCTTCCTTTGCCTTTTGATGGAGTGCTCTATGATGATCCAATAGGCATACTTTGAGCACTCCCAGGTGGAGGAAGAGAAACTGGAGAGTACTTTGTAAAGACCCAAAGGTGTGCTTTGAGCACTACCAAGTAAAGGAATATGGATCGAAGCAATGATAGTCTGCCCGGGCAAGGCCATGGATAAAAGAGGAGGGATGAACTCTAATTTCTCCTACTTAAGCTCTATAGAAAGGAGGATTTGTTTCTTGATCTTCTCTAACTTGACCTCTTTGGCATGGCCAAGTTCCTACTCAAGATTTCTCTTGGTGGGACTCGGTAGGGGCTTAGATACTCCAGTTATCACAACATCATCATTTGTATGAGCACTAATGTTCCACCAGTCCCCTCATCAAGCAAAGCATCCTTATTTTCTTATCAAGGCTAGGAATTTCTTCAATCAGGATGGTTAGGATTGTTGTCGAAGTTGTAAAGGTTACTGATTCCATTGTAGACACTTGTTATTCCAATTGAGACTCCTTATCAGGAAGAGGAGTGATTTGAGGCCGATCTGAAACTTAAGAGATATAAAAAGATAGATTAGCAACGTTGATCAGCAATATGTAAACCCTCTGAAATACAGAGGAAGTCAACGAGATACCTTCTTATGTTTGGGGTTCTTTGCGAGCTGGAGTGCCACTAGAATTTCCTATGGGATGGGAGAAATGATATTATTCTTATGCATCTGGGGATTCTTGGGATCATAACCAGGATCAAAGGATGAATCTAGAGCAGCTTGGGACTCAAGCCCTTGGCTGGCAGTGGCATCATGTGGCGGCGATCTTTGGCCTCTACTCAGGATTTATTATATAGCGGTGGCTTGCTCTGGATGAAGAATGACCTTACCCTTTCTTAGCACTTTGGGCTCGTTGTCTGTCAGTACCTCCTTCTCCAGCTGAGCAAGGCACACCTCGCCGCCTTTCAAGATTGCTTTCTCATCGAAGACAATCAGTTTCTAAGCCAAGCCAAGGACTTGGGATAATCATCACCAAGCCATTCTAGGTTGTGGAACTTGAGAACATTGTCACTATATTTGATAAGACCTAATTCAAACCTATCCACCATTCGCTACTCTATAGCCTCAACCTCCTACTTGACAAGTGCGTCTACATCCTTAGCATGTTTGACTGCCTTGTCCCTCTCTTCTTCAGCGTTGAGCAACTCATCACAGTAATCCTGAGCTTATTGGAGCGCCTCCTCCTTTTCTTTTATTTCTCGATCAAGCTTGGCCTTTAGTTCAACCTTGCTCCTATTCGTTGCATCTCTCTAACAATAAATCATGATTTCGATTGAACGCTATCTCCATCTTATCTTGATGTCCGCTCTTCTTCATGTGCCTTGATGGCATACTCGGCCTTCCTCTAAGCTTCAGCTTTAGATTTCCTTCATTTTTCAACCTCATCATCAAGATGAGCTATGACTCTTTTATTATTGGCCTTGAGGAGTTGCTTATTTTTGATTTTGAGCTGCCTTTCCTTCGAGATCTTGGAGATTTTTTCAACTACTCGAGATCATTTGTTGTATTGATTATGAATATCAATCACGCAAGCAATAGTCTTCTCTTAGACGTCTGATGGAATTCTTTTCAAGTTGGGCACAAACTTAAGCCTATCAAAAAAAAATTAGAATTGTTCCTTTAACTCAACCATTCGAGCATTAGCGACATGTTGTTGCCCATTGGGCATGATCGAAGCTTTGGTAGTTTCTTTGTCTGGTCGGTGATAGGTTCCCATGGTCAAAAATTGACTGCAGTGGGCTGATGTCAACTGTTGAGTAGGAATAAAAGTGCTTGTTGATGGAATAAAAGTTATCTTCTCTGCAGTTGTGACTGGAAAAGACTGCATAGAAGTCCGTGCCTTAGAAATATTAGAGAATAGCCTCTTTCTTAGAGCAGACTATTGACCATCTTTGGATTGCTTAATCTGAGACTCATGGCCCATGTTAGTGTTACCTTGGTTAGTCTCACCACTTTCACCCACTATCTCGCTATCCTCGGCGTGCTCTTATACTTGCTTAACTTTTTCTTCAACTACAACCCTAGAACTTAGGAAATGGGGCACATCTGGATCGATACGACTTCCTCCGGGCGAGATGTGATCACCATCGCCAATGTCATCATCGTCATCACAGGAAACCTTTTGGAATATACCGGTAGTGCCTTTCGCTACAAGCAAACCATGAGCAAAAATGTTCCTATCTGATAGAAGGGTTATGATATCTCGATCTTCTACTAGAATAACCAAAAGAGCATTAATGACATCTGAAAGTGTTGTGCTATTGGGTCTAATCAAAATATCTGGATAGAAAAACAAGATATGAGTTAAGTCTATAAACTATTAAACAAATTCGTTTAATGCATATAGAATGGAACTTATGTCCAGATAGCCATCTTCATGCGAACCATGGAAAACAACGGAATAGAGCCACTCAGTTTTGAAATAGCTAAAGGTTTTGTATGTGTCGGAGACTACCCTATAAACCCTGATCGGTACTAGTTAGATTAAGTATGGACTTTCTTTTTGGCTCTTAAAAATGTATATGTATCGAATTACCTCGCCGTTGGCACTCGGGGTAAGTGCTTAATGAAGGCAAGATATGTGCTAAGAAGGAAGGCATAACTATTCGGATGCGACTATGTTGGAGCCAGCCTTATTAAATTCAAAACTCGATCGGACGAACGGATCGAATGATAGGACATAGCCCTCCAAGCATGTGTCCCTATTTTGGGCAATATTACCTTTTAAAGGATTATGGGCTCTGTTATCATGAGACAGGACTAAGACGTCATCAAATGGAATTCTGTGGTTGTTTCATTTCTTCGAAGAGATTCTTCGTCGATTTTGGAGGCAATGGAATCAATAAGATCATTTAACATTACGGCATTTTAGAAGGTGTTGGGTGCGGGATTCACTTCTAGCCTATCTACCGGGCCTACTGGATTCTCTGAAACTTGCTATTCCATCTATGGATTTTCGAGCTACCGTGCATGCTCTACCAGAGTTTGCTATGCATATGGAGTCATAGTTGAACTTGACTCGGCATCAGACTCAACATATCCGAAAGTGGATGTACTTGTGGTTTGAGCAGCAAGATGTTTGGAATGTCACTGATCCATTTCTATATAAACTCGACAGATGATCAACATTAGATTAGTTATAAGCTTACCCCAATGTTAAAGTGAATCGTAGTGCAGTGTTGTGCGGTTTAAATTTCCGATATTATTTAAGAATTCACTTTTTAAGTCCTGGTTATCACTCGAAGTGACCATCATTGGCACTGTCTCGACGAGGTTTGCATCAATGGCTATGTATTGATATGCATTGAAACTCGAGAGATAACATTTAGCATTTGGAGAAATTAGTTAACAAGACTCGAACATGATACAATTTTGAAGCCAAATCACACAATGGCCAAAGTCGTACCAACCCATGACTTTGCATGAACTTTAGCCCAATTTGCAATCACCATCTCCTTGCCTCCTCCTATGCTACAGCCGCCATCGTTGGCCTCATCATCGTCCAAGTCCACCTCCATTCAAGTATGGTTAAAAACTCCTCCACCTTCCTATGTAATTCAGACTATGGTTCGGGTCTAATTGCAAAGTGAAGGATAGGGTTTGGATCGATGGAGCTTGGTGCGACCAAGGTAGGGTGAGCGATGTCAGGTGCAAGCGAAAATAGGCAGCAGGGTCCTAGGGTCATGTGATGAGGCTGAGTTAGATTTCGAGATGAAGTTTGATAATGGTGACTTGGAGCACGAGTTGATAGGCAACAACGAAAGTGAAAGTGAAAAGAAGAATAAAAGAGATAGATTACATAATTATGGGTTTGCATGTTTTAGGAAAAGACTTGGGAAAATTTCCAAGTTTTGGGTCGGTGCTGACCTAAGAATGGGAAAATAGACAAAAGGAAAAAGTTGGAGAAAATTTTAGTTTCAGAGACAGCAAGTTTGTTTTTTAGTCTGAAGGACATTTTTTAGTGTAAACTGAAAATGATAGTTACCACTATCATCATGTTATTTACACTAAAAAGTGTCCTTCGGCCTAAAAAACAAACTTCTTGTCTCTATAACTAAATTTTTCTCCAACTTTTTCCTTGAGTTTAAAAACCCCATCTAAGAAAAGAGGTAGGTACCAAATCTTAAATTTTTTTAAAAAAAATGTATAAAATATAAATATATAGAACAAACATACATATTATATGTCTATGTATATGAATGTGATGCACCATGTATGTACAGTTCTTCGTACTCAAAGAACGTGTACGTGAATATATGTGTACGACTACATATCTAGAAAACCTGACGACTAGAATCGAAGGGAGTTAGATTTAAACCTAAATAATACATAGAAGGAATCAGTTCAGAACTGAAAATTTTGGATTGATGGATTATAAGAGTGCATTCCACATTATAATCCAATATCTTGGGAAATCTTCATGACGAATGACTATGGATATAACTTTTCATAAGAAGCGATTCACATGAAGGATAACGATCATTCGAAAAACAAAGCGTGGTCCTTCGCAGTAATCCTGATTTGTCTCGATTCAAAGCACATCACGTTTGAAATGGGATACACTATGGAGGGCAAGTGTTATACAGCCTTTTAACAAAGTAATATTTGGACAAACTGGACGAGTCGAACTTAGAGTTATCAAGGTAGGAAACCCAAAGAGATAGCCTAGGAGTCTGGAAACCAAGCGGAAACAAAGCCAAAGGCCAATGCAAAGACAACTCGAACCAAGACAAACCACCCAGTGGTGGGTCGGTACCGAACCCACTTTATGGGTCGGTACCTATCCATATTTTCTTCCCCAGTGATTCTTATATTCAGCCATGCCCTTTACTCGATGCCAAAAGCCTACTTCGAGTGTTGTTTTGTTAGTCCAATATAATTTTCTATCAATCTCCATGAACTTTTGAATCAACAACTTTGTTCTTCCATGACTCCATCATCTAGACTCAGAAACAAGCTAATATTGGTGCAAACAACTATGGAATCACAAAGTTAACCATAAGACGATCCAATATGAAGAGTTGAAGGCAGCCAACTTGGCAATGTTATGGGTTGGTACCAACCCCTAACCTTGGAGTTATACCGGCCAATACAATCTAATAAGGTGGTATCTATTTTCATGGAGAATTAGTCTAAAGTGTGGAGAACAGCTTGGAGATATTTTGTGCAAGATTTTAGACTCTCTATCTCTACAAATAAGAAGGTATGGATCACTTTTCAGGACTTTTTTTGGCTCAAGCTCTCTTTATTGTATTTTCTCATAATCAAGTGTTGGAGTTGTACCGACCCATAAGAATTTTAGCCTCCAAGTCCAAATATAAGCAATAAAATTGTGAAGTGGACATAGGTCTTGATTTTCTAAACCATTATAAATTGTTTTGTGGTCTTTCTTACTCGTTTTCATTTAATTTTCTTCAATTCTTATTCTCTACTTTAACTTTTGATTGTGTGGGCCATTTTTGGTTAAAACAATACACACACATACATATACATATAGATATATGTATTATCCTTATACTTTTGGTATAATCTTTTATTACAGCTTTAGATATGCTCGTTGGACCAGATGGATTCGACTAAATTTGAGTATATGACCGCTCATCTTATTCAGTGGATTATAGTGTTGTATTATTTTGTTATGGAACTTAGTTCTCTAGGATTATTCTTCTTTTTATTTATTTTTCATATTGTATAGGTGGTGTTAACCCGCATTTCAACAAAGTAAATTTCAACTGGACATGGAAGATTTAAAAGAGGACAAAACGACTCGAGAACTTGGAGGCACACTTAAAAGGACTAGAGAATGGAGCTTAAAAAAAATAGATGAAAAATGCACTAAGGAGAGATGTCGGTACTAACCTCTTATGTAGGTATCGACATCTCATATGAACTCCACAGGTGATCAAACTTTAAGGGACACCTCTATATGGAATTAGAAGAGTGGTGTAAAAATTACAAGTCATTCCGCGCTAAGGAAAAAAGTCTCCACCGACCTCTTAGGTAAAAAGGCCTATACTGAGTTGTCTTAGAGAGAAATAGACGACGACTTATTTTGGATGACCAATGATCAATGGAAACAACATGGGACAACTTAAAGTCAAGTAGGATGAATCATGCAAAAGGATTCAACCCACTTGGTTTAACCACAGAGGTCGACACCGACTTCAAGGTCGGTACCGACATGTGGTATTAACCCAGATGGGTTTACGACTTCTTGCACTATCTCGGGGTTATATTTGGACTTTGCTCCAACTCTTCTCTTGACCTAAGAAGATTGCTACCCCTATAAATATAAACCATGGAGCAACCAAAACAGGATCTAGATTCTCTAACTGCGAAGACTCTAACATTTCATCACCTCTAATCTCTCCTCAAATAGAGTTACCTAGGAAACGTCAATTAGATTAGCAAATTCTTAGTACTAGTGCCTCATAGGCGCTCTTAACCTCATTGTAAATTTGTGATCCACTCGAGTATGGCCAAATCTAATATAACTTGTTGTAGTCCAAAGAAAAACAATTAATAAAAAGATCGAAGTGGACGTAGGTTAGAGATTTCACCGAACCACTATAAAAATTATGTCTCTTTTTACTGCTTTTCTGTATATTCAATCTAAACTGGTGCTTTCATCTTGATTTTGGGTGTTAATCCATTTGTTGGGTTAACATTTTGGTGCTTTCACTGAGAACAAAGATTGATCTAAAAAAATTTAGCTTGAATCTGAGATTTGGTGAAGATGAAAATGCCTAATACTAGATCTAAAATTGGAGCAAATTAACCAAATCCTGAGGGCAGCTAGGAGATGTCCTCAAATCTCATCAATTCATCTACATGACTAGAGAATGGATGAAAAGAATGATGAAGGAGACGCAGGATGGAGTGATAACTAGACAACAAGAAAAACTTAAAGGATTCTACCAAAGAATGTACTAACACTTTCAAGTTTGAAGCAAAGGCCTAGATAGAACTTGAGAAGCTATTTAACAAGGTCCAATGCAGCAGCAGCTATAGTTAACACATCAGATCCATCGTTAATTCTAATGACGGCAATATTTTGAGTGGCAAATAAGGCAGACTTCAAAGGTGCATTGGAAAGGGATCCACCTTTGGATCTTACAAAATTCTGCTAGAAAGTTGAGAGTTATTTGCACCAGGAAGACGTGAAGATGAGGATAAAGATGAGGAAGCTGAAGTTAATGCTATGGATGACAAAGGACTATTTGGGGTGGGAAAAGGAGAAGAAAAAGGATAGAGGAGAATTGATGACAATTTCAGGGAACCAAAACGACAAAGAAGTGAACCAAAATTCACTTCCTACACTTTCTTGACTGAGACTCCAGTGAGGATATATCTAGAAACTAGGGGGCATATCCCCTACCAGAAGCCAACAAGAAGAGAACCTACCGATTAAGAGAAAATATATGGAAATTTTTGCATCTTCCATGAACTAGACGGAAATGAAACGAATGAGCACCAACACCATCGCGATATGATAGAGGAACCAGCTTGGAAGCAACCAACTGCAACAGTACATGAGAAACTGAACTAGAATGGTGCGACCGATGCAACCACCACCTGCAACAAATGCATCAAGGAACAACCAAGGATCTGGTTCGAGGCTCGAAATCTCATGATCGAGATGAACGGGAGTCGAATTTAATACCCATGCTCTGCTTTTTCGTTTCTTTTCTTGCACATTCCATTTCGTATTTAGCAATAAAGACAATAATAACCCAGGTTATTTAGACGTGTAAAACCTAGATTGGTCCATAGTCATGCTCTAAGTTGGATGTCTAAGGTGATTTCTTAGGGTAATAATAACCTTGGACTGCTTACACATATATAAGACCTAAATTGGTCTTTAGATATGCTATAAGTCGAATATCTGGGATGAACACTTTGGATTTCTACTTGTTTTCTTTATTTTAATTTGAATATTTGAAAAACCCATATAGAATATGATGACTAGTATTGATCGTCTTAGGGTCTCGACTGGAGAGGCAGGACTAGAGTGCAAGGTGTAAGCTCCCTTGTCGGAGGGCGAGTGAATGGGCTTGTATGAAAAGTAAGTCCCTCAGTGGAAAGTGAGCGGATGAGCTTTCTTGGTCATTGAGTCCCTTTGCCAGAGCGGACTCAGCAAGGATCTGGAAAGATCGTGCCCTTTAATTGAATAATAATGATCCAGAGAGATCACACTCTCGACTTATACAATAGACGATCCGAAGAGATCACGCATTAAATTGAATATAAAATGGTCTGAAGAGATCGAACGTTAAAACAAATATAGATTTGATTAAAGATTTGAAGGCCTTGTAATTAGCATAAAATTGATAAATCCCAGATCAACATGTGACGATTTTGAATATGTGATGTAATAGCTTCAAATGAAATTAGATAAATGATGTAATAAGAGATATGTGATGTAATAACTCCGAATGAAATCGGAATGATTATGATGTATTTAGGAAGAGTCTAGTGTCTTAAGCTGTAACAGGTATGACTCGTGATTGACAAGAGAATATGAGGGAACTGAATGATTCACCAAGAGTGAAATAGTTGGAGAGCTCAACTATTGAAGATTGATTATTGGAACTTGTTCCTGAGCAAAGCACACCTTACATTCGAAAGGCAAACTTAGACTTAAAAGATTCAAACTAGAATAAAACGACATAAAAACTTGGAGGCGCACTGAAAAGGACTAGGGAATAAAGCTTAAGAAATTTGGATGAAAAATACACTAAGGAGAGATGTCGATACTAAACTCTCATGTAAGTACCGACTTCTCATATTAACTCCATATGTGTTGGGATTTCTTAGGGCACCTCCATATGGAATTAGAAGTGTGCTGTAAAAATTACAAGCCATTTCGAGCTAAGAAAAAAGTCGCCACCGACCTCTTATGCAAAAAGCTGATGCTGGGCTATTTTGAAGAGAAGTAGATGGCAAATTATTTTGGATAACCAATGAACAATGGAAACAGCATGGGACACCTAGAAATCAAGTAGGATGAATCATGCAAAAGGAATCAACCTACCTGAGTTTAATCGCAAATGTCGACACCGACTTCAAAGGTCGGCACCGACATGTCATGTTAACCTATGTGGGTTCATGACTTCATGCACTATTTTGGGCTTCTATCTAGACTCTGGTCCAACTCCACTCTTAGCCCAGTATGATTTCTACCCTTATAAATACAAACCATAGAGCAACCGAAACATAATTCGGATTCTCTAACCGTAGAGACTCTATCATTCCTTCACCTTTAATCTATCCTCCAATAAAGTCACATAGGAAACAACTATTTGCTGTTCTAGGACTTAGATCAACAAATTCTTAGTACTAATTCCTCATAATTTGTAACACTCCTTGTTTTAGTTAGACATTATTCAGGATATCTAATTGGATAATTAAATAGAATAATGTAAATGGTTAAGGAGATGAGACTGAAAATTTAACAAGGTCGTTCCATACACAATTAATTATTAAATGTTTAAACTTAACATATAAGAGAAAATATGAGGACAATAAAATAGGAAGATCCATCTTTTAATCCCTTAAACCCTCTTTCCCTCATAACATTCTCATTTTACTCAAACAAAACAATCAAAAGAAAGAAGAAAAGAGGTTGGCCATAACCTAGGGAAGAAATCATGAAATCAAGGGGATTTTAGGGAGATGAAGCTTAGGGAGACAAAAATAACAACAAATCTCAACTCTAACATTAAATTTAAGGTGAATAATACATGTACCATCGCTTCTCTTTATCTCAAATTTGGTTATGGATTTTGTCTGAATTATTATTGTTTAGTTTTCCAAAATATGGTTGTTTAATAATTGTTTAGATAAAATAATGTTTATTGGAATTTTTATGGAATTATTTAAATGGTTTTTGAGGGTAAAATCTAAGCTTTTAATCTTCAAATAATTCAAGTTTTTAATACGATGTGTAGAATGGCATTTTGGGGATGGATTTTTAATTTCATAATTTTCAAATTAACTTGAATATTTTCCGAGCTCCCTAAGGTGAAAGTTGGGTTAATTTTGGATTTTAATTGTTAAAAATAGTTAAGTATGAATTTGATTCCAAAAATTTTATACGGGAAAGAGAAGGATATTTTTGAATTTTGGTGAATTTTTGGGAATTTTCCTAGGTGATTTTGATTTATTATGAAATTATTGTGCTAGATAAGCATTTAAAAGGATACTTAATTAAAGATATTAATTAATTATTTTAAATATGTTTGGGAACTTGAAATTTTGGTGCGGTAGTAATTCTGTGAAGAAATTGCTTTATTCAATAGAAATTGGACAAGAAATAAGATTTGGTGAAAATTATTTGCTTAAAGTAGCAAGAAAACATTCTTCTTAAAGAATTACGATAATGCCATGCCACCATATGTCGTCGAGCTTAACTATGAGGCCGCATCATCGAATGTCGACGTCGATAAAGGAGAAAGCACAGGAATGATTCCTTGGGCATCGAAGTGGACAATGGCGGCAATAAATGATTGGTGGCATAGTGCCTTCATAATTCATCAAAGCTTTTTAAAAGCTTAATATCGATGACGTCGCATGTCTTCACCACTATTTACAATGATTTTGCTCCTAATCACTTTGACCGATTTCAAGACTAAGGCAATAATGCCACTTCTATTGACTTTGACTCTGTATACGAAGTGGCATAATAGCCAAAGTAATTACGTATAAATGTTCTATAATGTCGTCTACGGTCTTGAGGTCGATATGCATCAAGGTTGGTGACCTTATGTCATAGTGTCAATGCCCCTTGGCCACTACTTTACACTTCATCTTTTCAATGCCGAATAGGCTTGCTTTTATAAAAATTATTATAAAGGGGAGAGGAATCCAATGTTTTAGAGGGTCGATGACCATTTTCCCTTGGCAGTTAGCTACATAACTTATAAAGGTTTTAGTTTTGTTTTAATAGATGGATAACCTATAATTTATGAAGGTCAACAACATCATCTTCAACATTGTTTCAAAACCACATGTGTGTTACGATTGAAGGCAGAAAGCCTTAGACCTTTATGTCGATATTGTTAATGTCATCGATATTAATCTATACTGAATTAAAGGGTGGAAGCCTAAGTTTTCTACTTCTACGTCGTCAGTTGGAGAAACCAATGCTATTTCAAATTGTACTTCAATACTATCATTGGGGACACCAATGTAGGTGAACTTTGACATAGAATTTTTTTTAAATTATTTAATGGTGGTAAGCCATATGTCCTTGACTTCAACTTTAAACCTTGGGGATACCATTATTTGTTTAAGAAGTTTGACATGAATCGGTTGGGCATACTAATGTGTATGTCACTTTGAAATGTTATAACTTTAAGGGGAAATAACCTAATTGGGAATGACAATAGACAGATTAAACATGTAGGTGACATGAATTCAACTCTAAATGATGTGTTCATATTCATCCTAAGAAAACTATGGGATGTGAGATGGATAGTTCAAATCACGCTGGAGATGAATAGTCTCTATGACGATATGAATGGTCATAGTCATTCTAGGAAAACTATGGGATGTGTGATGGATAATCAACATCATTTTAAGTTAAATGGAACATGTGTGACGGATAGTCCACATAATATTAAATAATTAAACCACATGTGATGGGTAGCCAATGTGGTTGGGGAGCATCGTGTGATCGTATGGGCTCGAAACGCACGATGATTTACTTAAGAATTCAAATAAAATAAGTATTAATTCATAAACTAAAATCATGAGATCCGCTCAAGGATAAATCGTGAAACTAGATCCATTGAGATTATATGGATAAGAGCTTCCCATCAACCTAATAGAATTTTGTGCAATCACTATTGGCGGCGTCGACCTCTTCTTGGTCGGAATTAGGGTTTCACTTTATGGACGATAAAGGAGGAGTTTAGCGAATAGGAGATTATTGTCTTGTTTCTCCTATCAAAGTGCACCTCCTCATGAAATTTGGTCAAGTCCGACCACTTCTTGGTGTGTGCGAAATTTTGATGGCCGATGGCCTGGGCTCGCATCGCGTTTTGCATGAGTGGTTTAAGTTTCAAGGTGAAGGTGGCATCATAGAGTAAGCATGCACTGGAGCGTGCTGCAATCGAATGTTCATCGTTTCATTGACTATTGAGGGAGAAAGGAGGAGAGAGTTGTGTGCGTGTATGGGTTGATGGCATGCACATTTACAGATGTTTAGAGAAGAAGGATTGGCTTTAGTAAGGTAATTAACATTTTAATTAATGAATTTAATTATATAATTAATCTGAAATCATATTTAATCCATATATTTTGCGTATAAGGTCCGTTTTGGATGCAGTTTCTTGCGTTGTGCTCGTGATGGAGAGCTCTACATCATGGCATTGGTTTGGATAGCTTTTGTTGAAGCAAGTGATATTGTACCCACTATACTGATTGTTAGTATAGTATTAAATCGATATTTCAAAATGGTGTTTAACTTTAAATGAGATTTTATCATTCTTAAAAATACACATGGTTTTATAAAGAAAATAATAGTATTTTAAAATGGTTTTATATTGGATATCACATTTTTTTTCCATCAATGTATTATTTTAAGGGAATTATTAGATTTGGACTATTTTTTATGTTAGTTCCCCCGTTGGTTGATATAGACACATTATACATGTTGTGTGTTTAGCTTGCTAGATATATGTGTGCTTATTGGTTGTATGTTTTCTTGTTTGCTTGTTTTTGGTTGAAAACACCGATTCAGCGGCGATTGAATATTAGGAAAATATCCCATTCATTGGGGTTTCGTACACGTTGATCGAAAACCTAATGAACGAGATAAGTTGTAAAAGAGGGTTAAGATATGTGCCTCTTGATCTGAGGGTGGAAGATGAGGCTTTGGACTTCAGGATGGACGCCAGATGTTTTCATTTGGTTTGTACTTGTCCATTTTTGGCTAAGTACATGACCAAAGTAGTTGGTATTAACCACCGTAGAGTGGTCACTATCCATCACTATTAATGATTGGCGATTTGGTTGATCTTTGACATAGATGGTGATGAGATTTTGAGGTACGCGATGTGACAGTTTATTCATGCGATTGACTTAGAGTCTTGATGTTATTGCTCTATGGCGAGTGATTTCGATGGTGAGGTGATGATGTGATGCTTCAACATGATAGTTGGTACTTTGGATGGTTACTCGATAGTGCGTGGAATAAGGTTCCAATGTTGATATTTTCCGGACTATGTAGATGATGCTTCAACATGATAGTTGGTACTTTGGATGGTTACTCATTCGCGTCAAGGCTGGATAGCGATGTAATAGCATGATAAAAGCTTTGTATCCTCGATTTGTGGCATGTGATAGGAGAAGGTACTAAAGATTAGAAACTCTATATCTTCGGTTTGTGACTCTTGTAGGGAGTAGGTACCGAAGAGGCTCGATATTTGAAGGAGCCGTGGAGTGGAAGAACATCGGGGGGTTCCTGGATAATGGAAATTGGATTGAGCAAGTAGAGCTCGGATGGATGTGCACATGCAAAGGGTCGTTGATAACTTAAAGTGTTTTCTGTTGTACTTGAAGCAGGGGTATTGCACGTGGAGACACTCATAGATCATGTTGGGAGCTGTATACCCTAGACCTTAGGCTCCATATCTAGTGTCTAGCTTTAGGCTACGAGACACATATCAAGCTTTGGGCTGCATGAGACGAGAGTACAATGAAAACCGAGATTTCCATTAGTCCCTGGCATAGGGGCCATACGAGTTATCATATATAGAGAGCACACTGATTGATAGCTAGTATTGTTTGATAGATGCTACATTTTTTCTGGTTGCTTCATTAGCCACCTATCACTCTAGGAATGTCACATGATGTAGGCATTGTGGTAGGGATACCTAGGAACCCTAACATTTCACTTAGTGTGGAGTACCCCTTAATGATGTTGTAGAGTAGCATATTATCGCTGTATGTGCTGACTCTTTAGTTGCAGGGATATATCAGGTATGATTCGTATACCCTCTGTTCCATATACTATATCGACATTTATAGCATTTTGAGATTATTTATCTCTCACGCCAGACCATTGGGATTTATGCTTTGCTTCTTTTAATCTCGGGCACTCTTAAATGAGTAGACTAGAGAGCAGGTATGGATGGCCTATGAAATTTTGCAGATGGGCTAACTGGAAGTGATATTTACTCATACTTATATTTGAGTTTGTTATTGCATATTCCGCTATGTGAAACTATGGAGCCTTAACAGTGTTTGAGTTACTACTATTAGAGATAGTCTATTAGTTGAGTTTATTTATCAGTTGTATAAACTCTATTACTATTTTATATAACTGTATGACCTCGTATACTCCAATTTTTGTGGTTCATGTAGTTACTATATCTCGCCTGTTTTATATATGTGATGACTATCATATTTTATTCGATGCGATGTGAGATATACGACAGGTTATGTGATTGATTGATGTTTCCTTTTTCTTCTCTTCTACTCTCTTCTATTTCTTTTCTTTACTTCTTTTCTTTCCTTTGACAACCGTCCTCATCTATTCAATATATTAATAAAAATACACATAACATCCCTAGTTGGAGTCTGCTCAACAGCTAAGATGTACACAAGTAATATATATATATATATATACATATATTGTAAAGGACAACATTATATTGAAGATTCATAATCTTCAATATAGATTAATTGAGTGATATCAACTTATGAAATAATGTGTTTCTCACAAAATACCCTTATGATTCAAGTGTTGGGTACATTAGAAATCACGGTATACATATGTTTACATATACATATTTATTCTTTAAGTCTACTCAAGGTTTCTTAATGCTCCACATTTAATTTATACATTCATATTATAAAGTTTTATTATTATATGACTTTTATATTTCATATTAGATATATAGTAGTCTTGTGTATAATATTATATTAATTAAATATTATTTAATTAACTTTATTTAATTTTATATTATCTAAATATAACATTTATATACAATATTTATAATATATTATAACCTTTATAGTATAACACTTATATCATATACATGTGTATATTTTTAATTGATTAACTTTAAGTAATTTATTTAATTAGTTAATCTTTAATTAATTTAAATTAATTATTTAATTAAACAATTTTAATTAAATTATATTAATTTCAAAATTCAATTTATTTACATACGTGTATACTTATGTTATTTAAAAAAAGGCAAAGCCAGCATAGATCACTGGTCCCCTTCCACTTTATTTATAACAATATAAGAAAGTTCTTGCATGCAAAATAGGATTATAAGGTAAACAAAAAGGAGAAATAATGAAATAATAAAAAAACAGGGAGAGCTAAAAAATTAGGAAAAAAGATAACTGCCCAAATTAGGCCCATTTTTGCACGATCACACTTCTAAAATCCATAAGGGATAAAGCCAGCGCCTTTTTAACTTCACGACAAATTGTGAAGAAATAACCATGCGCTTCTTGTTCTTGCTGTTGATGATCCTTTCATTTCTCCCTTTCCATGTCTCATTCACGAAGACCTTGGGCGTAATGAGAAGCTCAAAAGAAGTAGTTTGCTTCCATCTGGTTGATTTGTAAAGATACATCCACTCCTGATTGCTATCCATCACTGGGTTTTTCAAGTTGCCTTTGAGCTTAATCTTCCTCCATATAAAACATGAAAAGGAACGGCTAAAGGAAAGATGGTGATTGTCTTCAGATCTACACCTACAAAATAGACATAACATATTGAGAGAGATACCGTTTTGATCTAAGTTTGCAAGTGTGTGAAATGAATTTCTAAAACTTTCCATTACATGAAGTTTAGTTAATCAGATGTTGTGAGATTCCAAATTCTTTTATGCCATGGAGACTTTGACATTCCAGAAGAGCCATTTATCAAATTATAGACAAAATAACATAGCACATATCATAATATATAACACATGTATTCATTTATTAATTAATTAAATTATTTAATTAATTAAATTATTTAATTAATATATTATATTAATTTCATTAATCAATTTATAAATTTTGAAATTAATTTTCAAATATTATGAAAATTTTATTATATTATAATATTTATAATATGTATATATTTTATTTTAGATTTAACTTTTAAATCTTATTTTTCAAAATTTCAAAACAATTTGAAAATATTATATTATAACATTTTTCCTATTTTAAATTCAACCTTTTAAATTCAAAAATTATATTTTAACTTTTAATTTTTTTTTTTAGAAACTAGCACAAGGCCCAACTCAAATTAGGCCTCTTCTATTAGGAGCAACCTTTTAAACTCACATATCTATTTGACCCAGGTTGGTAGCCAAGTAGAGCAGAGTACTAGATTACCTAAACCTAATCCTTCGACATCGCCTTTCTAAAAACCCTACTATCTGTGTGACGTCCCGCAAATCCATCTTCTTTGAATCGACAATAAACCACACATGTCCGACCTAAAAAGCACAGACCGACGGAAAGTGAAGAGAAAGAAAAGAAGAGAGAAGAAGAGAAGAGAAGAAAGAGAGAAGATAGAACCAAACAGAACAATACAGAATCTCACATCGCAGCGGAAAATATATAATATCACATCAATGATCTTTACAAAACAGAAACTGTATACATATATACACACACATATCAATCAGAGTTCAACAATCAATCAATAGTTATCAGCTTGAATAGTTATAATAACATGTCCTCACAATTGCCGATAATATCAACAACCAACAAAGCAAAGCGGACAATCAATAATCAAAAAAGATACACGTATACAAAATGAAGATCTCCAGCTCTCCTGCTAAAGCTCCAAAAGCACCAAATCTGAACCTGTAAATATACTCGGTCTGACCCAAGCTTTGAAAGGGAAGAACTCCCGGATCAGTCTAGTAATCCTGCGTGAGAAACACACTCAACTGAATTTATTAAAATACCAAAAAAATTTCTTTATCAAAACAAAAGTATCTCGTAAGACATGCCCACACATAAACACGGACATGTTTTTACCTTACGATAACTAAAACATTTCATATCAAACTCATGTGATATTACACTAGTGTCTAGTATACAAACAATATTCAAAATAGCCGAAACTGTTATCATTATTAAATTCGAGCATCCTAGGCTCTACAAATAAAATGGCAGGTACGTAGTGGAGTTTGGATTTCCATAGAAATGACTAGGTGAAGGGACTACCTTCGGAAGGGGTACACCTCTAGATGGATGTCCCGAGGCATAGAACATCTACCCTCTACCAACACAAGACTGGCCCACCTCTATAACTAGATGGTACCAAATATGTCATCCTCCGGTCGTTACCGACCTTTACCGAGGGACCTCATAGCATACAAACCACAATAATGAGTTACACGACGTTATAGCGTGTAATTATATATCTAGAAGAGGATGATCATATCCTAATGGGAATGACCCACTTAGCCCTACTGCATCTAACCATGTTTTGGTCATTGTCGGTAGATGAGGCCTGATGAGGTAACGCTTACCTTCCACAATCACATACCACATCATTTAGAATGCCATACGGCCATTTCCGTTGACTACTAATTGCCTTCCACAAAAATACAACCCTTAAGCTCATACGTCTCAAGGAGGGTGTTAAGCTAAGAGAAGTTGCCTTCTTCGCCACCAATGATGTACGTTTGTAAAAACCGATGTACATAATCTATAGAAATGCAATGTCAGACAAACATCCATACAAGTTGTCCAAGAACAGGACAAACCAAAGGTACTTTCCTACCACATCCTATTGGGAAATCCCTAGGATTAGTAGCGAATAGCCCTTGCATTGGATATTTCATAATAAAGAGACCACTACTACTGAATGTATATTGAGATTTTAACCCCAAACGATCAACAAGCAGCCCCTCACTATAAAACTCCAGAATAACAATATCATCACAAAGCAACCACTATCCAAAATCGTGGATATATCTCCTTTAATAAACTTCTATATTTAACTTAACAAATTCAATTGTTTTTGGATTTATAAAACAATGTTTATAAATTCACATTTATATATTTTATAAAAACTTCAATTTATAAATCTACTTTATTAACCAATTCCATTTATCTCATTTATATGCCAAATCCAATTTATAAGTAAATTACTTATAAATCTCTTTATTTACAAATTCATTCTTTTTATAACTTCACAATTATAAATCTGTAGATCTTGTTTACTAATAAAACCCATTTATAACTTCATTTTAACATTCACAAATCTCCTTTACAATTTCATCATTTCGATTTATACAAATCCAATTTTATAAATCTTATATATATAAACCTTTTATAATAAATTCAAAAATCACCATTTAAACTATATTTCTCCAAAAACCATAATTTCAATTATATTTCACAAATATCATAATTTTTATAACGATAAAATTATAACGTTTATTTATTTAAAATTGTTTCTTTCCTTTATAACAAATCAAATCATATATTTTCAAATCGCTTAAAAATCCTTTTTTATTTGAAAATCATCACTTAAACATTTTTAAATTTCAAAAAATAGATCCAATGCAACAACGACACCAAATACATCAATCACGGCATCCATAACATCATATATCATATGATAACAGAATATATATCAATATATGTAAATAAATCAATACGGGTGAGGAATCTAGTTGGATCCCTCCAACCTGTCACCTACAACAAATATACATATTAGAATATGTGTACAATGTCCGTTTTAAGGCAGACGCGCGTACAAAGAGTCATCCGCACATACATGGGAACGTATAGGGTCGTCTGCTCATCTAGGCAGGTATATACCTAAATATCAATCAATATATCATATATCATCCAAACAATCATTAATCATCATATAATAAATTATTTCTCTCTTTTATAAAAATACCAGTGAGTCAGAAAGAGTGAGTTGTACTCACATTGCTTGTAGTCGTTGTGATAGCGATTTATTCCGATTAAAATTAAACAAGCGTTTAATTTCAACCAAAATTTTCACTAACTCAAATAAATCTCAATCCAGTTCCAAAATGTAGCGCTCGTAGTTACAGACCCAATGCAATTCGTTTCGTGCGAAACAGACCATGTATCAAAAAGTTACGCAGTTTTAAAGTTTATACGATTTAATATAAATCAATTTACAATTTTATTTTATTATTTTAACCTTAGATTCACTGCAACCATTCGATTTTCTTTCTCCAAAAAATAGGGCCGATGGTTGCTTCTTCTTCCTCACGTTCAATTCACGAACGAGATAACCCAACACCGCCATTTTTCCCTAGCTAGCCGCGCCACCATCGTTGATCGCGATGACGATCAGAGACCACCGTTTGAACGCCCTATGCATGCTCTACTCTCGCCCTAAATATCATGTAGCTCAGCCCTATGATGGCCTTGAAAATCGTGGCGCAACATGCGGCCTTTGAATGGAGATTGATGCCAATCTACCAACTTGATTTCGATCATAGCTGTTCAGAATGTAGATCATGCAATGCTCTACAACTTCCGTGTTGAAAGTTTCTCGAATAGATTTACAGATTGGATGATGTTGGAGGAGAAAGATTCGAGGTTTTCGACCATTGATTGTATATGTGGCGGCTATGAAACCCTAGGGTTGATTAGGTTTGCAAAGAGAAAGAACATCGGCCTTTTATAGAAAATTTGACGACACTATTCATCTGAAATTTTTCCGAACTCGAAATGAAGCGTGCGGTCTGGCGTTTATAATGTTTTACCCCTATTCCGAATGCAATGGAATATATATCGGGAGCCAATTCGATCATTTGGAAGATTGGTTTTCAAATCGACTAATTTTAATTTAAAATTTACTTAAACCGATTCCTGCGCGTTTTAGCTTTCCCCGGACAAACCGTAAATCTGATTGACACGAAATTTGAAATCTTACAATAATATAACATTACAGATCCGATGAAACTAGTTTCGTTGAAATCCGAGACTATTTGAAAAATGACTATTTTTACTCGTCGATTAAATACTAAAATATTCAATTTCTACAAATTAACTTTTAATTCGATCTTAAATTCTCTAACATCATTTAAATTTAACTAGAATTTATTTCAACTTTATAAATCATTTTTATTCACTTAAATCCAATTTCCAATTACTTCTACAATTTCAAATGTTGAATTAACAATTTAATTATCTAATTAAATTCATTATATTCGAAATATAATTTATTCAGCTTATAAAATTAACCTTTAAATATTTAAATTAATTAAATATATGAGTTTCAAATGACTGAAGTTCTGGATCGTTACGTTCTCCCCTACTTAAAAGACTTTCATCTTCGGAATTACCAAGTAAGAAAAAGTCACAAAATTCATTAACTTTTCAAAACAGTTCGTTCAATTTGGATTTACCAAAATCACTTAAATGTTTAACTTTCCCAAAATCCAATAGTTAAACTTACAAAAACTTCTCTAAGTTTTCAAATCCATATATATTTATCTTTTCAAAACCAACCAATATCATTTAACTTTTAACTTGATATCAAAAATTTAGTTTTCCAAAAAAAATTCAATTTTCTTAAAAATTTCTAACACCTTAAAATTTTTTTAAAAATGTCGCCCTAGTCTCCTTTGCGTGGTTCGATCTAAAAAAATAACAATATATATATATATATATATATCACAAATATACATCTCATCTCAATGATGAGGCATCCCGTAGGGGAAAAAGTGTAAAAGTACGATATGTAATTCGAGATATGTACCTTATATATTATTAGCGAGCATATACGGCTAATATAGCATGAAAGCAAGCTCCAAAAGCGAAGCAAGCACCATATGCACCTACTAAACACTCAACAAACAAATGAGAAACATTTATATGTGAAAATAATATCAATATACAACATATACCAATACAACAACTATATACGCCAATATAGCAAATGCAATCAAAACAACAAATACAACCATCAAACAACTATCATCCAACTAACTTCCAATAACTCCATAACCAAATCAATATAAATTCACTTCTCATTAATATTCATTGAATTGATTTTCAATTTAATCATATTTTATTCACTAACATTGGATTTTATTAACATTCATTTATTCATATTCAATTAGTTTATACTCGCTAATTCATATTCCAATTTGTTCACTTCCAAATCAAATCAAATCAAATCAATTCTATTTAAATTCACTTAACTTCCCATTTGAATTCAATTATTTAGCTTTCAATTTTATTAATTCAATTTTATTAACACTTAATGAATTTCCATATACAATCAACTAACAACCATCTTTCAACCAATGCATATCCCATCATAACCAAATTTATTTACTTCGCTTACATTCAATTTGGTTTAACATTTTTAATTTCAATTGGTTTAACATTCAATTGACTTTCATTCAATTATTCAATTCACAGCTTCTTAACTTAAGTTTTACTCAATTCTTAACAACATAATTTCTAATTTTGATTCATTTTACAATTAAAGTTGAATTTCTTTATATAACTCAAGTTCACATTCATTTAATTCACCTTATTAATGTACTTAGATACCAAATTCAACTTTATTCAACATTACTTAAGCTATATTTCATTTTATCTCTAAAGTCATTTTATTTAACTTAAGTCAAAATCATATCACCGTTCAAATTCAGATTTTTATTTTGCCTCGCCAAAAGTGTTTAATCATTTTAACAATTGGTTTTACTTACTTTTTCTCATTTTATAAGTTATACAACTTATTTATTCAACTTTCATAAACATTTACCTAAGTTTACTTCCATTCACAAAACTCATTTTATAATTTCAATTCATGATTATACAATCACTTTACAACTTAGGTTTATTCAAACATCCAAATTCATATTATATAATCACTTACCATTTAAGTTAAATTTCCATTTCAATAACTTATATAATCCAGTTAAAATCCAATTCAATTTATTTAACCTTCCTTTAGTTAAATTTCAAATCATATATTAATTATTCAAACTCGCATTTATTTCAACTTTACCAAAGCTAAAATATTATTATCTCGTATGTTATACGTCCAAAACTCGTTTCATTTATTTTTATCAATTTTAACTTGGATTTTAAATCAAATTTGTTTATCAAAACAAAACTTTAATTTCAATTTACTATTAGTAGCAAATTCATCACATAGAAACTCGAAAATGATACTGATGATGCTGCAGTCATCACCCTTATTATTTCCCAATAATAGTAGTGAATTCAGTGTTTATATTTTTTTATATTTACAAATCACATTTATAAATCTAAACTTATATAACTTCACTACATTACTTTACTTATATAAGATCATTCCAAATTTATTTATCTTACTTAGATTTATAACAATATAATCTCTTTAACTTGTTGAAAAACAACTTCCAAAATCAATGGGATTCAAATTTCACAAATTCTTAGTTTAAATCCTTTTTTTATTTATAACACATATTGTTTCATTTCTTATATATAAGATTATTTCACAATTATATATCGTTTTAATTATAATTCCATACTGTATAATTCATTTGCTTATATAATTCATTCTTTTACAATTGTTGTTTCTATTTAGATTATTCAAACAACTTTTATTAGCTTATATATATTTTTACATTTTCAAACAACCAAACAATTCATTTATATACACTTTAATAATTCTTGAAAAAATGTTTCCTTATATATAAAATATAATCGAGGTAAAATTATTTCATTTACCCAATTTAAAATAATACTATGTTGACTTGCCTCGTTTAAGTGTTTGGAAATCGCTATCGATAACATGGCGTCCCACATACCGACCAAAATTCACAAACAGCTCAATGGATAAGCAAACACATATAAAACATCTTATATTCACTAACAAATACGCGCTCATATATATAATACACTCAAACTCAATCTAGGGTGCTACTGTCCCTATCTGTGCTGAGTACACATCAAAGCTTAGGAATATATGAAATCTAAGCTCTGATACTAGCTGTGACGTCCCGCAAATCCGTACCCTTTGAATCAAAAATAAACCACACATGTTCGACCCAAAAAGCATAGACCGACGGAAAGTCAAGAGAAAGAAAAGAAGAGAGAAGAAGAGAAGAGAAGAAAGAGAGAAATAGAACCAAACAGAACAATATAGAATCTCACATCGCAGCGGAAAATATATAATATCACATCAATGATCTTTACAAAACAGAAACTGTATACACACACACACACACATCAATCAGAGTTCAACAATCAATCAATAGTATCAGCCTGAACAATTATAATAACCTGTCCTCACAATTGTCTATAATATACAACAACCAACAAAGCAAAGCAGATAATCAATAATCAAAAGATACGCGTATACGAAATAAAGATCTCCAGCTCTCCCGCTGAAGCTCCAAAAGCACCAAATATGAACCTGTAAATATACTCGGTGGCCTGAGTATTGAAAGGGAAGAACCCCCGGATCAGTTTGGTAAACCAGCGTGAGAAACACACTCAACTGAATTTATTAAATTACCAAAACTTTTTCTTTATCAAAACAAAAGTATCTCGTAAGACACGCCCACACATAAACACGGATATGTTTTTACCTTACGATAACTAAAACATTTCATATCAAACTCATGTGATATTATACTAGTGTCTAATATACAAATAATATTCAAAATAGCCGAAATTGTTACCATTATTAAATTCCATCATACTAGGCTCTACAAATAAAATGGCAGGTACGTAGTGGAGTTTGGATTTCCATACGAATACCAGGTGAAGGGACTACCTTCCGAAGGGGTACACCTCTAGATGGATGTCTCGAGGTACAGAACATCTGCCCTCTACCAACACAAGACCGGCCCACCTCTATAACTAGATGGTATCAAATATGCCATCCTCCGGTCGTTACCGACCTTTACTGAGGGCCTTCGTAGCATACAAACCACAATAATCAGATACACGACATCATAGCGTGTAAAGATATATCTAGAAGAGGATAATCATATCCTAATGGGAATGACCCACTTAGCCCTACTGCATCTAACCCTGTTTTGGTCATTTCCGGTTGATGAGGCATGATGAGGCAATGATTACCTTCCACAATCACATATCACATCACTTAGAATGCCACACGGCCATTTCCTTTGACTAATTGCCTCCACAAAAATACAACCCTTAAGCTCATACGTCTCAAGGAGGGTGTTAAGCTAAGAGAAGTTGCCTTCTCCGCCACCACTGATGTACGTTTGTAAAAACCGATGTATGTAATATATAGAAATGAAATGTCAAACAAACATCCATACAAGTTGTCCAGGAACAGGACATACCGAATGTACTTTCCTACCACATCCTGTCGGGAAATCCCTAGGATTAGTAGCGAATAGCCTTTGATTGGATATTTCATAATAAAGAGACCACTGCTACTGGATGTATGTAAGGATTTTAACCCCAAACGATCAACAAACAGTCCCCCACTATGAAACTCCAGAATAACAATATCATCACAAAGCAACTTGCACAATCGTCGCATATACGTTGGTCCAAAGTGGTTTTCGGATAAACCGATCCCGGTCTCTTCGCACCAACAACGCAAAAGCGTTGCTTAATCTCACATAGCAACTAAGTCTCACAGACTTATTACGTCTCCAACTTTCAACTTTCTATCATTCGGGCCAAGAAGGAAGCTCGATAGATTGGAGTAATACTCCGCACTATAGAATCAACATCCTCAACACAAATGATAATCAAGCCTACACAGAAGGCTACGTACTAAGTGTACGACTAAATAGTTTCCACATCAAGTCGAGGAACTAAAATTTTGGCCAAGTCTGATAATCGGTTATTTAACTATGAAAACAAACAAACAAATATTCAGCACCATAACAATCACTAGGCCCTTTTAATTAATCTTTTATTAATTAAATCATTGCCAAATATTCACTTCAATGTATCTTTAAAAGATATAATCTCAAAACATTTCACTTCATATTGGAAAACATTTCCATACTTATTTAATAATAAGTAATTCGCTAATCTATTTATTTTCAACACTTGGAAAATATTCAATATACTTAAAACATGATTAAGTATATATTTTATTATATAAGAAAAACATTCTCTTAAACACATTTATTTGGGTCAAAACGGATGTTGCGTAAAACATCGTTGCTACAACCCAAAATCAATAGTATAGGGATTCGAAAATAAGATCGATATGTAAATCCCAATACTATACAAAAACATTTCCTTTCGGAAATCATTTACTATACAACAGTGTTATAGTCCATCATTTCCTTATTTCTTGAAAACGTCTATTTCAACAATGAATGTTGAAATCTATGGTTTCGATCCTTAACACATTTTAATACAACTTCAAACCATTTAACTCCATTTTAAAATATCACTTTCCAAAACATTTCTTTAATATATTATTAACTGTCCAAAATTGTGAATATAATTCTCTAACCAAATTCAATATTTCTACACATTTATCAAAGGATAATCCACTGTTCAAAATCATGGATATATCTCCTTTAATAAACTTATATATTTAACTTAACAAATTCAATTGTTTTCGGATTTACAAAACAATGTTTATAAATTCACATCTATATATTTTATAAAAGCTTCAATTTATAAATCTACTTTATTAACCAATTCCATTTATCTCATTTATATGCCAAATCCAAGTTATAAGTAAATTACTTATAAATCTCTTTATTCACAAAATCATTCTTTTTATAACTTCACAATTATGAATCTGTAGATCTTATTTACTGATAAAACCCATTTATAAATTCATTTTAACATTCAAAAATCTCCTTTACAATTTTCATCATTTCGATTTATAAAAATCCAATTTTATAAATCTTATATATACTAGTATGGACCCGTTTTTCGCACACGGGTGTTTGTGTTATTATATACGTTGGTATTTTGTTTAAGCGTAAATATGTAAATGGAAAGAAAGGGCATTTTTGAAATTTCAAAAAGTCACCGAGTAAATTAGTTCAACGAATTTTCTTTATTAGTAGTAGAGATAAACCTTTTATAATAAATTCAAAAATCACCATTTAAACTATATTTCTCCAAAAACCATAATTTCAATTTATATTTCACAAATATCATAAATTTTATATTTTCAAATCTATTTAAAATCCTTTATAACAAATCAAATCATATATTTTCAAATCGCTTAAAAATCCTTTTTTTATTTGAAAATCATCACTTAAATATTTTTAAATTTCCAAAAATAGAGACATCAATCACGGCATCCATAACGTCATATATCATATGATAACAGAATATATATCAATATCTGTAAATAAATTAATATGGGTGAGGAATCCAGTTGGATCTCCCAAACCTATCACCTGCAATAAATATACATATTAGAATATGTGTACAATGTCTGTTTTAAGGCAGACGCGCGTACAAAGGGTCATCCGCTCATACACGGAAACGTATAGGGTCATCTGCTCCGCTAGGCAGGTATATATCAAAATATCAATCAATATATCATATATCATCCAAATAATCATCAATCATCATATAATAAATTATTTCTCACTTATATAAAAATATTAGTGCGTTAGAAAGAGTGAGTCGTACTCACATTGCTTGTAGCCGTCGTGATAGCGATATATTCTGATTAAAATTAAACAAGCGTTTAATTTCAACCAAAATTTTCAGTAGCTCAAATAAATACCAATCCAGCTCCATAATGTAGTACTCATCATTACGGACCCAACGCAATTCGTTTCGTGCGAAACGCACCTTGTATCAAAAAGTTACGCAATTTTAAAGTTTATATAATTTAATATAAATCAATTTACAATTTTCTTTTATTATTTAAACCTTAGATTCACTGCAGCCATTCGATTTGCTTTCTCCAAATCAGGGCCGATGGTTGCTTCTTCTTCCTCACGTTCAATTCACAAACGAGATAACCCAACGCCGCCGTTTTGCCCTAGCTAGCCGCGCCACCATCGTTGATCGCGATGACGATCGGAGACCGCCGTTTGAACGCCCTACGCGTGCTCTACGCTTGCCCTAAATATCGTGTAGCTGGCTCTATGATGGCCTCAAAAATCATGGCGAAACGTGCTCCATTGAATAGAGATTGCCGCCAATCTACCAACTTGATTTCGATCATAGCCGTTGATAATGTAGATCACGCATTGCTCTACAACTTCTGTGTTGAAAGTTTCTCGAATAGATTTACGGATTGGATGGTATTGTAGGAGAAAGATTCGAGGTTTTGGGTCATTGATTGTGTATGTGGCGGCTGTGAAACCCTAGGGTTGATTAGGTTTGCAAATAGAAAGAATAACGGCCTTTTATAGAAAATTTGACGACACTATTCATCCGAAATTTTTCCGACTCGAAACGAAGCGTGCCGCCTAGCGTTTATAATGTTTTACCCCTATTTCGAACGTAATGAAATATATATCGGGAGCCAATTCGATCGTATTTGAAAGATAGGTTTTCAAATCGACTAAGATAAGTTTAAAATTAACTTAAAACGATTTCTACGTGTTTTAGCTTGCCCTAGGCAAACCGTACACGAAATTTGAAATCTTACAATAATATAACATTACGGATCCGATGAAACTAGTTTCGTCAAAATCTGAGACTGTTTGAAAAATGACTATTTTTACTCGTCAATTAAATATTAAAATATTCAGTTTCTACAAATTAACTTTTTATTCGATTTTAAAAGTTCTCTAACATCGTTTAAATTCAACTAGAATTTATTTCAACTTTATAAACCATTTTTATTCACATTAAATCCAATTTCCAATTATTTCTACAATTTCAAATATTGAATTAACAATTTAATTATCCAATTAAATTCATTATATTCGAAATATAATTTATTCTGCTTATAAAATTAACCTGTATATTTAAAATTAATTAAATATACGAATTTCAAATGATTGAAATTCTGGGTCGATGCAATCTGGGTCGTGAGCTTAATTAGTTAATCCTAATATGACTAATTAGACTACATAGGCTATTGCGCTCCAATGCCATTATTGGAACTGGGTCAGCCCAAAGCGAAAGATATTGGTGAATTTCAAAAAAATCCCCTATCGGATATATATTAGACCTATGAAGTCTACTTTATTTTGAACATTTCTAAATTTATTTTCTTATTTCATCTAAATTTATAAATTATAAACTAAATTTTATGTAATTTATATTCAATTAAATATAACAGTACATATATGCATTAATTATATGTACATGTGCGTGTGCGCATGTAACAAAATAATCCATGCAAGTTATAACACGAACGTGTATAAATTTTGGGATTTACATTACAACGGACATGTTAGCTCATCCTATATGTATTTAATGTTACCTAAATATATGCATGTGTGTAAGCTTGTTACTAATATAATATTAAAAACTATGTAAAATTATATGTATATGTATATGTATATGTATATGTATATGTATGCATGCATGTATGTATGTCTTATATGTAAAAGTATTAATGATTTATATATAAACTATAACATTAAATATTTAATATATATATATATGTACATATATATGTATATACATAATATATAAAGATTTTCTTTAGTTCTTTTAAATCATTTTACACATATACATGTGTGTGTATGAATTATAATAACAAAATTATTATTATTAGTATTATATATATAAGTATATTTAATAATATCTAAATAGTGGAAATTAGTCACAAGGGCCTCTTTAGCAAGTGCAATTAGTTTCTAGGACACACAACTGAAATAATTACTTTTAAGGACAAAATGCAAAATAATTAGTTTCTAAGGCCTAAAAACTTATAAAGTTATGTCCTTGAAAGTAATTGGACTGCCGACTTTGTCCTTAAAAGTAATTATTCTGCTGACTTAGGCCTTAAAATTAATTTCTGTAGATGTGTGTCCTAGGAATTAATTGGACCACAAAGTTTGTCCTTTTAGTGAAATGCCCAATCTAAATATGTATACGTATATGTATGTATGTATATTAATTATGTATTATATATATATATATGCATATTATTAAACGTTTCCAGATCGAGTCCATAATACAAAATTTTTTTTTTTATTGCATTAATTTATATATATATTAATTATTTAACATAAAATAATATTAAAATTATTTACGTGTTATACCATTCGAATTTTAAATTTAAAAAAAATCAAGCATGATATTTCAAAGTAATAAAAAAATTTCTAGAATTTCTGAGTCAAAATAATATTTTGAGTTAATTGATTTATTTTGGCCATTTATAAATGATTTTTGAGATAAAAAAAGATTTTTAAATTTTCTATCGACAGTTTATATGATAATTAAAAAAAATTACAAAATTTAAAATTTAATTTTCAAAACATATTTTTATATTGTTTGTTTAATTAATATATTGATTTAAATAATGTTAAATAATAGTAAAATAATAAAAATTAATTTGCAGCCACAAAAAATATAATCTATATAGATATGCATTTATAAAATGTAGGGTCAACTATTAACATGATATGATTATATAATTAAATACAAGTCATATGAATAAAATTAGGTAGTATATTAATACATATATGTACACACATACACATTAATAAATTAAATAAAAATAACTAAAGTAAAATTTATTTAGCTATGCACTTCAGATCTATATATTTAATAAAAAAAATTATTAAATTAATATATATATATATATATATATAACCAATCTAATATGTGATAACATTGATGATACATATAAGAATCTCACATAACTACTAATATAACAATGGTATGTATATATATATATATATTAATAATATAATCTTTCGTAGAAATAATAAATCATATAGTATAGTAAATACATACCAAATATTAATGCCTTAGAGCACACCTTGTAACGATGAATCCTCCCTCCTTTGAAATCTTCTTGATTTGGCAGATTGCTAACCCTTAGACCGTACACATTTAACTATCCAACAGCTATCGCCTTTTGAACTAATTTGGGATGAATTGTTGGAGCTTCTAGATGGAGAATTCGATTGGTAATGGGAGAGGAGAGGCAGTTAAATTTTCAAAACAATTAGGGTTAGAGACCTTTATATAGTGGATGAAATAGAGATAAATATGGATGACGTCTCATACTAAGTCTCACTAGATCTAAACCATCCATCTCAAATATGCTTCTAGCCTTTTAGCTATACCTTATAGTCTATGTTGCTACCGAATCAACACCATAATAACATAGACTAATAGCCAATTTAAGCCTAAATAAATATTATTAGTTAAATTTGATTCAATTGCTTGTCGATATCGCATATCGATCGATATAAACTATTATAAATATATACAACAATATTTATTCCTTAAATCATATTAAAAATTTAAAAATTAATATTTCATAAATATTAATTAATTTATAACAATTGAAAACTAATTAAATCGTTTTGTCTAAAGGGAATTTGTCATTTCAATTGTGTGACCCGTCGGGTGTAAATTTAGTCAGTGATTAACATCGAGGTATTCAAACGTTGACGTCACACATCACGCAGCAGGTGATATGACATTTTGGCCAAATATATTACTTACTTAGTTTCAATAAAAGCCAAATTTACTTTATTAAGTGCCGGTTGTGTCATTTATTTACACAAATTCTCTTCGTCAAAACTATATCACTTTAGACTAATAAAATTTGGTAATGGTCAAAATTCCAATATTATCCATATTGAACTTTATTGTCCAAAAAGAAAGTTTTGGATCAATAGTAACAATTATTATTAACCGAAATGCTCTGACTAGATACTTTGACTTTGGGTTGACTTGAGTTGACTGTACTATTAACACTATATAATTGAGGAGACAAACCCTCTTCTGAAAATGTTTGTAACTACCCGGAATTTCACTGTTTTGATTTGCGATTATTTAATTAGTTTTAAATATTCAAATAATTGATTTTATAATGGAATAAAAATATTTTAAATACCAATAATAATTTTGAAATAGTTTTTCAAATTTTTTTACAAAAATACTTGGTTCGAAGAAAGATAAAAAAAGGTGATCGGAAATCGTTTTTCGAATTTTTGACTTTTCATCGGCTAAAAGTTATCGAAAATGTTGTGAACTCTTTAGCATAAGTATACACATTTGCAAATAAGTTAGAATATGTATATATGTATATATGTATATATTAGTGTTAGTATATATGTATTCATACCTAAGTATATAAAGTTTAAAATAAAAATATCATATCATTAGAAACATTAAGTACATAGAGTACTTAACATGTTTAAATATGTTTGCATGGAAATGAGAAGAGGGAACAAGGGTGTGGGCATGAGTACATGAGGTGGTTGAGACTAGGTGAGGTGATTAGAGGATAGTGGAGGGTAAAGGACAAGGGCGTTTAGGTAATTTACCTTTTCTCTTGCTTATAGATAGCTCTTCACTTCTTCAAATTTTTCCTCCTCTTTATTTTATCATATCTTTCTCATCTCTTATCCTAATGGAGAAATTATTTTTTTGAAACCGTATAAAATTCCAGCGGCTACAACTTTCATTTGCACCACATCTTTAAATTTTTAGCTTAGCTTCAAAATATCATTTCTTTATAGAGTATTTTTGGACCCATATTTTCAAGACCCAAAATACTTCTTCTTTTGACCAAATATCCCTCAAAAAAATCAAAATTAAGTAATTATTTTTCTTTAAATGGTAGAGAAGAGAATTTCCAAGAACTTCTCTTTGATAAGTTTTCCAAATTCTAAGAGTAACATAGCGAAAATCCAAGAGAATGTGACTAAATTTTGGATCAAGCTTTATGAATTCAGCATTACCTAAAGTCCCTCCACCTCGCCAAAACAAGTCTTCGCCTGACCTTTACATGTCATGGTCGAGCCTTACTCTACCATGGCTAAGGCTACTTCCAAGTTTTATGTCCAAAGATCAAGTTTTGCATAATTCTAAAGTTATTTCATGTTTTCAAAAGGGTTTTGCAAATTTTCGGTGAGTAAACCTGTAGCGACCCGACTTTCTAGCACCAGAAAATCGCATCACTAAATAAAAAAGAAAGGGATAAAAGAAGAAAAGAAAGAGAAGAAAAAGAAACAACACATCAGAATCTCACAGCGGAACGAATGAAATATAATATATAACATATATTTAATATCATATACATCAGAGTACACAACTATACATCTCAATTTAGACAGTTATAACATTTCTGTCTAATACAATACAAGACAATCATGCAGAATATCAACACAGCGGAAACTCTAACTATATATCTACACGCTGAAGCCTCCTGCTCCAAAGCTCCTCCAGATTTCGTCAAGGATAACCTGAATCACTTGTCTACTCATATATAATATGAGTACCTAAGAGCTTAATAAAACAGAAAATAAACACTCGGGTCAGACAGGGGTCTGGTGTGAGTAAACGGTTTAAGATTGCTTAACTTTAGAAAATCCTTAGAAAACAAAAGGTATCACGTAAGACTTCCCACACATAAACATGGAAAAGTTTTTACCTTACGCTAACCAAAACATTTGATAGGAAACCCAGTGATATTATAATAGTGTCTAGGGTTTTCAAGTAAATATGAAATAGCCGAAATTGTTACATCTATTAAATTCCAGCTACTAGCCACAAAAGTGGGTAATACAAACAAAACCGTAGGGTCTCGTAGGGAAAATGGGTTTCCATCAATGGCAGGGCTACTGGGGTACCGCCCGTCACAGTACGTGGCCTAGATCACCGTACTGAGGAGTACTCCCACTCCCTTGCAACACAAGGCTGGACCCATTCCTTACTGAATAGTTCCGAACAAGACAACCCCGTGGTTGTAGCTAGCAACCACCCACACAGCCGAATATAAAGGGACTTCTAGACAGGGATCAATCTTGCTCTCTAGTGGGTGCGACCCACGAAGCCTTGCTGCACCTCCCCTGTTTTAGCCATTCCCGGTTGATGAGGCTTGAGGCGACGATTACCTTTATAGGACATATCACTTAGAATGCTCATCGTCCACCTGACGGTGTTCTGAAAGCATTCAACTCATACAAGTTCGTTCCGGGTTCGAACGAAACCAAAGGCATTATCTCGTTACACTCATTTTGGAATCACCCTCAGAGTTAACGACCATAGCCCTTGCACTCTGAATCACCATCTCGAACCTATAAGCACTATTCCGTCAAACTCATTACGAAATCACCCACAGAGTTATACTGACGTATAGCCCTTACACCTCGAGTCTTCACTCGCTCCACTTGGATTAGCGACCTAACGTTTAATTGGAATCGATGTGGTTTTTGGATATTCCAATATGGAAACCCGATCCCGGTCTCATCGAAACCAAACGCCATTTTAACGTCCAAGTTATACTTAAGGGATTTAAACAATAGATATTTCATAAAATATCACTTAACATAAATGGATGTACCATATTACACAGATAGATAAACATCTATTATCACATGCATCTATACATATCACAAAGCAGCATATGTATCACATCTCAGATATAACATATTTACATCATCACATATCAACCAAAGACATAAAATATCGACCAATATCATTTACTCATCCAATGATATATATCATCCAATCATTAATCATCCATAAACAAGTTTTATCCAAACTTAGTTAATTTAATTAATCCTTAAATTAAATTAATCCTTACTTAAACACTTGGATTATCTTCAATCCATTTTACTATTCATTAATTAATTACAAATTAATTAATTAACTAACATCACTTAATTATCCATTTCAATTAATCTTCCCTCATTAATTACTACTTAATTACTTTAAGTAATTATTCATTAATTACAATATTAATTAATCGTCTTCATTAATTACTTCCAAATTATTCTAAGTAATTACCTCTTAATTACCTTTTAAAATTAATCATACTTGATTAACTATTCTTTAATTATTCTGATAATTATTCCTTAATTATCCTTTAATCATACCTGATTAATCACTTTTAATTAATCACACTTGATTAATTACTTTTAATTAAAACTACTTGATTAATTACTTTTAATTAATCATATTTAATTAATTAATTAATTAATCATATTTAATTAATTACTTTAATTACATTTAGTAATTAAAACTTAATTATAAACTAATTATTTTTAAATTATAAATTAATAATTAATTAATTATTTTCATTAATTAATGATTACTTCATTAATTAAATTCCTTTCTTAATTAATTACTTTAACAAGTAATTAATCACTTGATTAATTACTCTTAATTCTTTTATTCATTAATCATTAATCAAACAATCTAAACCTTTAACTAATTATTAATTAATTTAATTAATAACTCAAGTGATTAATTCTTAATTACATTTACTTAATTACTTTTAATTAAGCAATTAACTTTTACTTAATAACATCTGGTACTTAACCACTAAATTACTTTAATTACCTCCCCAAGATTAACCCATAAGTGATTATCTTAATTAATCACTAATTAATCATTTAATTAATTATTTCACTTAATCATTTAAAATAAATTAAATGACTCTTAACTTCTTATACTATAAAGATTCCTGATTAAGAAAACCATTATCTTACTTAAATCATTTATATTAACCAATAACCTTTCAATGGTTAATAATGTAATTATCTTAATTACCTTTCCAAATTTATCTTTAATTAAATCAAAATTCCAATTTACATAAGATAAATCTTTATTACAATTGATTGTCAATTCTTAATCATTAAAATATGACATTTAAAAATCAGTTCTAATTAAACATTTAAAATTTTAAAACTTTCCCAAAGTTATCAAACAAAATTTAATACAAACTTTAATTCAAACATATCCATTTCTTTTATTTTGAAAACTTCCATATTTTAATATATATTAAATTTGTTAAAAATTAAATTTTGAAACCAATTAGTTTTACAAGTAAAACTTATTTAATTTTTGTTTTAAAACTTTATTCCAAAACCAAATTTCTTTGTTTCCAAACCCTTTGTAAAATGCTGCAATTAAATTTAAAATCTTTTAAAAACATTTTGACAAGTTTTAGGACTAATATAACTTCCTGAACTAACACAAAGGCCTGCTCGAGCAATCCCACTGCAAAACTCGCGTCAACTCCGAGTAAAACAAACAAATTCCCGAGTCTCTCCAACCTTATGCCTGCTTCGTGCCATAACATCTCTTACCCGATAACATCTTCGAGTCTCCACCCTCGTCCTCACCAAAATCCAAACTCCTCTGATACACGATGCCGTGCATCATGCACCGACCCACCGTCCACCAGCGATCATCGTCGCGGCTACAACGAGTCTCTCTCGACCCCTACAGTACTTCGCAAAACCCAAAAACTCAAATTCGATCAAGAATCGAAATTTGACCTCTTACCCAAAACAACCTGAACCCAACTCAACTAAACAAAAGTTCGCCGCCGACGAACTTCGCCACGAAATGCCTCGTCCTCCTTCCAGAAGCTACGTCTCGCTTCCCACCATCTCCCTAACCATATGCGATCCCTCCCAGTTGCCTACTGACGCCGCGAAATCAAGAAGAAAACGACTTCAAACATCAGGATGATGAACCCTAATCCAACAATTAACGGCCGAATCAACCATTAAAAAATCCTTACTGCATTTTTCCCACGACCATCAAAACCCTCTCGACCTCTCTGGACAACCACGACGCCACATTCCACGTCGTTCACCATCAATTTGGCGAAATGCCCAAAACCATTAACATGAAAATTCTCTTTAATTTCTAATCTAAAAATCATGATACTAATCTCAAAAATCATGATTTTTCATTAGGAATTCAATTATTTAATTCAAATCCAAAATTGATTCGGTTAATTTTTGACCAATAATAAGATTTACTGTAAATTTTAAAAATTCAAGCTAATAATACATTTTAAAATCCTATAAACATTTTTAGATGATGGACTGCTTGATTTTAAACATCTTCTACTTACATATCAAAAGTCAATATGAATTCAATATGGAATTATTGATTTAATTATGAAGTTGGAGCCTGTTATATTACACAGAAACTTCACAGGTAAAACAAATATACCCCAATTCAATCATGCATTCAAATTTAAATCAAATATTCCATCAACATCATGTTATTCAATCATAAAAACAAGTTGAATCCAATGTTCAAACTGTTTTTAAAAGATTTATTTACTCACCAGATTAATGCAGAGGACAGAGACTTATATGCTTTCCAGGCTTTGCAATTTATCTTTGCATGTTGAAAACATTATAGTTGCTGCTGATTTCCAGCTTGCATGTTGATGTTTACATCTTGTTACTTGATTAAACTTGCTTTGATGTTGAGATTTCTTTTGCCTTTGATTTAAATTATCCAGATTCCTTCATTTTGTCTTCAGATTTTACAGTTTTTCTACATTTATTTCTTTTGATTTTTGATCTTCATTTTGATTCAGAATGAAGAAAAACATTTGCTAAAAATATAACTCCTCTTTTATTTATAATTAGTTTTAAATTTAATTTTACAAGAGGAAGACATTTGTCATGTTAATGCCTTAATTAACTTACACATAAGCCCTTTAATTTACATTTGTCTTAACATACATTAATTAGTTAACAAGTGTTATTATGTTTAATTCTTATTTTACAAAAGTTATTTTTCTAATGTTTATAAATGTTTAAAATGTGATTTTCTTTTTAATAATCTATTTAAACTATATTCATATATTTATGTAATATTCATATGAATTATAATATGTACATACTTATACTTTAATAAATATTCATATGAAATCAAGTAACTTACATTTTTAATTCAATTTAATGTTTATATGATTGAAACATCTATTCTAATTCAACTCTTAAAATTTTAAAACAAATTTATCTTGTGTTAAAATTAAAATGAAAAGATATTAAGCAAATGAAATTTAAAATTTAAATCTTATCTAAAACTCAAGTTGAACTATATGTTTATAATAATAAGAAATTAACTTTGTTATTTAAAATTTAAATTTAAAATATCATTTCAAAGGCATTAAATCAAATTAACATTTCAATTTACAAATTATATATTTATTAAAGTTTGCAAATACTTATTAAATTCAAATTAATAAAATTCCTATTTAAAATATATATATATATACAAATATATATATATATACAAATATATATACACATTTCAAATAGAAAACATTCTAACATTAAGTTTGTTAATTACCATATTAAATTTTAAAACAAATCTCAAATCACAATATATACATTCATATATATTACAATTTGAATATAAAGTTTTATTACATTAAAAACTTCTTATTTACCAAAATAAATATTTCCAAATCAAATTATTATAAACTTTCAAAAGAATTTAATCTTGCCTATTTATATTGTTAAGAAAATGTTTATAGATATTAAAAAATTATTATCATTAACCTTTAAAATAAATTTAACTTGTCAATTTATAATATAAAATGATCAAATCAATTTAATTATTAACAAAGATTATTAAATTGATATTGCTCAAAATTCCAGCCCGTTACATTCCTCCCCCCTTAAAAGAATTTCGTCCCCGAAATTTAAAAGCAAAGATAATTTAATAACCCTAGCTAAAGAATTTAAATTTCAAACATCAATCACACAATCAATCATACACATATTCCTCAGAGATATGCGAAATACAATGATTTCCAGTTATCCGGACTGGCAATTCAATCCTGTAGATCAAAATCTAATCTCTAGAGAACACAGGAAAACTCAAAATATTTCCAGAGCGAACTCTCCAGTTTTACCCAGTCTTATAATTCCTTTGATTGGATAGAACTAAAGTAATATCCAAATTCTAACCGCACATTCCAAATTTTCTCACTTCTTAACTGCACAACTCTTCTGATGCTCCGAGTTACCTCAATATTCCTGATCAGCCTAACCCTAGCTGATTGCTTCATGAAACAAACAGGACCACTCAAACCAAACCTCCAGGTCCTACTCGGCAAAATGGCTTTCCAAAAATAGTTTGTTGAAATCCAAAATACAACTCTATTCCACAAACATCAGTGGACTTCAAACCTATCTCTCCTATCTGGAAAAGCCAAACATTTGCACTTGACAACCTTACCTTCCAAATCCAGAAAATTTCCTCATACTTGAATTTCCTGTAGAAATCCTATAATCCAAGAAAACTGCAACTTCCGGTTGCTCTTATTCTAGAATAATTCCCAACTCGCTTCCGCTGCACAACTCTGATCTAGAGCAGATAAGAATGCTATCGAAGAACACAAGAAAAACCTTTCTCCATACACTGTTCATCCGACTCATAAAATCTTAGTGACCATCCCACTTGGTCAAAACTTTCCAACAAAATCTCAACTTAGAATAAGACAATCAATCCCTTCTCAAAAATCCTGAGCTGCCTCACCAAACTCTTCTTGCTCTAAGAGTCATCCTACTACAAGGATGAACCATTAATATTGCTCTAAGAATCCAAGTCGATAAGAAAACTCAATCTCCGATTCAGGTAGACCTCAGATTTCCTCAAAAACATCTGGAGAATCTCCGACTACTTTTATAGCTTTCACCTCTACTCGAGATGCCTCAATTCGTAAACCAAGAATACTTAAAGATTCCCAAACTAATCGCAAGTCACTTTTGCGTTCTCTCTCAGTTCAGATTCCAAAGAACTATCTGCTCCAACTAGAACAGTTTTTCCCATTCAAGACCAAACTTCAAGAATGTCTTACCTATCAGAAAACTGATAGATCACTTCCAACAAATATCCCGCTCTGTCGAGCCTCCCAAAGAAAAGGATAAGCCCTCACTATCTGTCGATAATAGAATCCCAAAGATTACTGAACCATCGAGGAAATAGGTCCATGCTGCTGCTTCCAAACTTCACTTCAATGATACTGCTAAGCCAAAAGATTATCCTTAACCACAAGCTCCTGAAACTCAAAACTATCACCCAAATCCACTAAAAATCCTTGAGACGAGTCGACATCTTCTCAAGAAACTCGGCTCCAAACCAATCACCAACCACTTATCTTCTTAAGAAAACAATGAGACCATGTCTGAAATGAGGTAACTCATCAACCTTAGTCTCAAACTTCAATAAAGATAAGATACCCTTACTAGAGATCCAGAAAATTCCTAAACATCCTGATCTTCCCTGCAGTAGGCATCAATTGCTCTTCCAACATCATCTAAATCTGGCTCCAAAAGAACATCTTCAGAATCATCTATGGATACTGCATCTCATCACACCGCTATTCCTTCTTGAAGCTATCAAGATACCACCACTTGCTTCTATTTAGCTAACAAACTCAACTCTAGCAAATCCCTGCGTACTTGAGAACAAACTTACCTCACACTTCAAGAATATACTCTAATCCTTGAAAATACTTCCTTTAGGATAAATGAAATCCTTTCATCAATCTACAAAGCTTATTCGAGATGGTATTAGATCTACAATCTCGACAGACACCTCTAACCACAACATATAAACCTCTTCCATTAGTGGTAGTCGTGTTCCACACACTCCTACCTTATCTACCTTTACAACCTATGTTGGAAAATCCGAACAGATAATCCAACAGATTAGGTAGATATATATATATATATATATATATATATTACAAGTACGCTCTCTCAAGATAGACACCACTCCAGAGCCTAGGTATTCACTCAACCTAATGCTCTGATACCAACTGTAGCGACCCGACTTTCTAGCACCAGAAAATCACATCACTAAATAAGAAAGAAAGGGATAGAAGAAGAAAAGAAAGAGAAGAAAAAGAAACAACACATCAGAATCTCACAGCGGAACGAATGAAATATAATATATAACATATATTTAGTATCATATACATCAGAGTACATAACTATACATCTCAATTTAGACAGTTATAACATTTCTGTCTAATACAATACAAGACAATCATACAGAATATCAACACAGCGGAAACTCTAACTATATATCTACACGTTGAAGCCTCCTGCTCCAAAGCTCCTCCAGATTTTGTCAAGGATAACCTGAATCACTTGTCTACTCATATATAATATGAGTACCCAAGAGTTTAATAAAACAGAAAATAAGCACTCGGGTCAGACAGGGGTCTGGTGTGAGTAAACGGTTTAAGATTGCTTAACTTTAGAAAATCCTTTGAAAACAAAAGGTATCACGTAAGACTTTCCACACATAAACATGGAAAAGTTTTTACCTTACGCTAACCAAAACATTTGATAGGAAATCCAGTGATATTATAATAGTGTCTAGGGTTTTCAAGTAAATATGAAATAGCCGAAATTGTTACATCTATTAAATTCCAGCTACTAGCCACAAAAGTGGGTAATACAAACAAAACCGTAGGGTCTCGTAGGGAAAATGGGTTTCCATCAATGGCAGGGCAACTGGGGTACCGCCCGTCACCGTACGTGGCCTAGATCACCGTACCGAGGAGTACTCCCACTCCCCTGCAACACAAGGCCGGACCCATTCCTTACTGAATAGTTTCGAACAAGACAACCCCGTGGTTGTAGCTAGCAACCACCCACACGGCCGAATATAAAGGGACTTCTAGACAGGGATCAATCTTGCTCTCCGGTGGGTGCGACCCACGAAGCCTTGCTGCACCTCCCCTGTTTTAGCCATTCCTCGTTGATGAGGCTTGAGGCTACGATTACCTTTATAGGACATATCACTTAGAATGCTCATCGTCCACTTGACGGTGTTCTGAAAGCATTCAACCCATACAAGTTCGTTCCAGGTTCGAACGAAACCGAAGGCATTATCTCGTTACACTCATTTTGGAATCACCCTCAGAGTTAACGACCATAGCCCTTGCACTCTGAATCACCATCTCGAACCTATAAGCACTATTTCGTCAAACTCATTACGGAATCACCCACAAAGTTATACTGACGTATAGCCCTTACACCTCGAGTCTTCACTCGCTCCACTTGGATTAACGACCTAACGTTTAATTGGAATCGATGTGGTTTTCGGATATTCCAATATGGAAACCCGATCCCGGTCTCATCGAAACCAAACGCCATTTTAACGTCCAAGTTATACTTAAGGGATTTAAACAATAGATATTTCATAAAATATCACTTAATGTAAATGGATGTACCATATTACACAGATAGGTAAGCATCTATACATATCACAAAGCAGCATATGTATCACGTCTCAGATATAACATATTCACATCATCACATATCAACCAAAGACATAAAATATCAACCAATATCATTTACTCATCCAATGATATATATCATCCAATCATTAATCATCCATAAACAAGTTTTATCCACACTTAATTAATTTAATTAATCCTTAAATTAAATTAATCCTTACTTAAACACTTGGATTACCTTCAATCCATTTTACTATTCATTAATTAATTATAAATTAATTAATTAACTAACATCACTTAATTATCCATTTAAATTAATCTTCCTTGATTAATTATTACTTAATTACTTTAAGTAATTATTCATTAATTACAATATTAATTAATCATCTTGATTAATTACTTCCAAATTATTCTAAGTAATTACCTCTTAATTACCTTTTAAAATTAATCATACTTGATTAACTATTCTTTAATTATTCTGATAATTATTCCTTAATTATCCTTTAATCATACCTGATTAATCACTTTTAATTAATCACACTTGATTAATTACTTTTAATTAAAACTACTTGATTAATTACTTTTAATTAATCATATTTAATTAATTACTTTAATTACATATAGTAATTAAAACTTAATTATAAACTAATTATTCTTAAATTATAAATTAATAATTAATTAATTATTTTCATTAATTAATGATTACTTCATTAATTAAATTCCTTTCTTAATTAATTACTTTAACAAGTAATTAATCACTTAATTAATTACTCTTAATTCTTTTATTCATTAATCATTAATCAAATAATCTAAACCTTTAACTAATTATTAATTAATTCTTTAATTAATAACTCAAGTGATTAATTCTTAATTACATTTACTTAATTACTTTTAATAAAGTAATTAACTTTTACTTAATAACATCTGGTACTTAACCACTTAATTACTTTAATTACCTCCCCAAGATTAACCCATAAGTGATTATCTTAATTAATCACTAATTAATCATTTAATTAATTATTTAACTTAATCATTTAAAATAAATTAAATGATTCTTAACTTCTTATATTATAAAAATTCTTGATTAAGAAAACCATTATCTTACTTAAATCATTTATATTAACCAATAACCATTCAATGGTTAATAATTTAATTATCTTAATTACCTTTCCAAATTTAATTATCTTTAATTAAATCAAAATTCCAATTTAAATAAGATAAATCTTTATTACAATTGATTATCAATTCTTAATCATTAAAATATGACATTTAAAAATCAATTATAATTAAACATATTTAAATTAAACTTTTAAATTTTTAAAACTTTCCCAAAGTTATCAAACAAAATTTAATACAAACTTTATTTCAAACATATCCATTTCTTTTATTTTGAAAACTTCCATATTTTAATATATATAAAATTTGTTAAAAATTAAATTTTGAAACCAATTAGTTTTACAAGTAAAACTTATTTAATTTTTGTTTTAAAACTTTATTCCAAACCAAATTTCTTTGTTTCCAAACTCTTTGTAAAATGTTGCAATTAAATTTAAAATATTTTAAAAACATTTTGACAAGTTTTAGGACTAATATAACTTCCTGAACTAACACAAAGGCCTGCTCGAGCAATCCCACTGCAAAACTCGCGTCAACTCCGAGTAAAACAAACAAATTCCCGAGTCTCTCCAACCTTATGCCTGCTTCGTGCCATAACATCTCTTACCCGATAACATCTTCGAGTCTCCACCCTTATCCTCACCAAAATCCAAACTCCTCTGATACACGATGCCGTGCATCATGCACCGACTCACCGTCCACCAGCGATCATCGTCGCGGCTACAACGAGTCTCTCTCGACCCCTATAGTACTTCGCAAAACCCAGAAGCTCAAATTCGATCAAGAATCGAAATTTGACCTCTTACCCAAAACAACCCGAACCCAACTCAACTAAACAAAAGTTCGCCGCCGATGAACTTCGCCAGAGATGCCTCATCCTCCTTCTAGAAGCTATGTCTCGCTTCCCACCATCTCCCTAACCATATGTGATCCCTCCAGTTGCCTACTGACGCCGCGAAATCAAGAAGAAAACGACTTCAAACTTCAGGATGATAAACCCTAATCCAACAATTAACAGCCGAATCAACCATTAATAAATCCTTACTGCATTTTTCCCACGACTATCGAAACCCTCTCGACCTCTCTGGACAACCACGACGCCACATTCCACGTCGTTCACCATCAATTTGCCGAAATGCCCAAAACCATTAACACGAAAATTCTCTTTAATTTCTAATCTAAAAATCATGATACTAATCTCAAAAATCATGATTTTGCATTAGGAATTCAACTATATAATTCAAATCCAAAATTGATTCGGTTAATTTTTGACCAATAATAAGATTTACTGTAAATTTTAAAAATTCAAGCTAATAATACATTTTAAAATCCTATAACCATTTTTAGATGATGGACTACTTGATTTTAAACATCTTCTACTTACATATCAAAATTCAATACGAATTCAATATGGAATTATTGATTTAATTTTGAAGTTGGAGCCTGTTATATTACACAGAACACAAGTATACTTCACAAGTAAAACAAATATACCCCAATTCAATCATGCATTCAAATTTAAATCAAATATTCCATCAACGTCATGTTATTCAATCATAAAAACAAGTTGAATCCAATGTTCAAACTGTTTTAAAAAGATTTATTTACTTACCAGATTAATGCAGAGGACAGAGACTTATATGCTTTCCAGGCTTTGCAATTTATCTTTGCATGTTGAAAACATTCTGGTTGTTGTTGATTTCCATCTTGCATGTTGATGTTTACATCTTGTTACTTGATTAAACTTGCTTTGATGTTGAGCTTTCTTTTGCCTTTGATTTAAATTATCCAGATTCCTTCATTTTGTCTTCAGATTTTACAGTTTTTCTACATTTATTTCTTTTGATTTTTGATCTTCATTTTGATTCAGAATGAAGAAAAACATTTGCTGAAAATATAACTCCTCTTTTATTTATAATTAGTTTTAAATTTAATTTTACAAAAGGAAGACATTTGTCATGTTAATGCCTTAATTAACTTACACATAAGCCCTTTAATTTACATTTGTCTTAACATACATTAATTAGTTAACAAGTGTTATTATGTTTAATTCTTATTTTACAAAAGTTATTTTTCTAATGTTTATAAATGTTTAAAATGTGATTTTCTTTTTAATAATCTATTTAAACTATATTCATATATTTATGTAATATTCATATGAATTATAATATGTACATACTTATACTTTAATAAATATTCATATGAAATCGAGTAACTTACATTTTTAATTCAATTTAATGTTTATATGATTGAAACATCTATTCTAATTCAACTCTTAAAACTTTAAAACAAATTTATCTTGTGTTAAAATTAAAATGAAAAGATATTAAGCAAATGAAATTTAAAATTTAAATCTTATCTAAAACTCAAGTTGAACTATATGTTTATAATAATAAGAAATTAACTTTGTTATTTAAAATTTAAATTTAAAATATCATTTCAAAGGCATTAAATCAAATTAACATTTCAATTTACAAATTATATATTTATTAAAGTTTGCAAATACTTATTAAATTCAAATTAATACAATTCCTATTTAAAATGTATATATACAAATATATATACACATTTCAAATAGAAAACATTCTAACATTAAATTTGTTAATTACCATATTAAATTTTAAAACATATCTCAAATCACAATATATACATTCATATATATTACAATTTGAATATAAAGTTTTATTACATTAAAAACTTCTTATTTACCAAAATAAATATTTCCAAATCAAATTATTTTAAACTTTCAAAAGAATTTAATCTTGCCTATTTATATTGTTAAGAAAATGTTTATAGATATTAACAAATTATTATCGTTAACCTTTAAAATAAATTTAACTTGTCAATTTATAATATAAAATGATCAGATCAATTTAATTATTAACAAAGATTATTAAATTGATATAGCTCAAAATTCCGGGTCGTTACAAAACCTCTAACTTTTGGAAAGATGTTGCCTTTATGTATATGATGGGGTAATGTGTTATTTATATATGATGTTAATGTTTTGATTATGATATGGTTTGGATGTGTGTGTATATATATGTTGTAGCTTATGTTTTAGCATTTGACTTGAATCGATGGATTAAAGAGATGTGTTTGGATTTAAGGTTGTGATCTTTGTAATCCATCGTGATGATATGATTTAGTATTCATAATCTTGGATAAGTGATTAAATGTTCGGAAGTTATAATTTGAGATGTTGAAAAGAACTTGAGATCCATTTTGAAAATCAAATCGTTTACTGGTTTATATTTAGTAAATGTTTTGTTTTGTTTTGTTTTCTAACTTTAGTTAAAAAAATTTCTAAAAAAACTCTTTGAAATTATGTTTTAAAAGTAAGAAAAAGTGAAAAATTAAAGTTTTGGCGGTAACTTAGAAAAGTAATTCTAAGTTTTTACATCCATAGCGATAGTCGCTGTAACAACCCACCTTTTTGGATGGCTTAAATCGACAATAAATCACACATGTCTTACTCAAACCATTCATAAGGGTGGATTGCCAATAGGATAAATAATAAAATAAGAGAAAAGAAGTAAAAACTAAATACAGAATCTCATTGTGGATTGACAAAATATAATAATCAAATAAGCAGTTCATGAAGCTGCTTTATAATATACATTTGATCACACAATTTATACAATAATCAGAGTCCAAACAATGACATACAAATAATGATGCAGCAGAAATTACTAATAATATAATATATCAAACTCCATCTTCGTCCTCCAAAAATAAAGTCTTCACACTGAAATGCTCAGGCTGACCCAAGCGTAATGAAAAAACAAAACATTCGAGTCAGAACTAAAAAATTCATATGTAAGTCAAATCAACAATAAGTAAGTATGAGTGTAATGGCTTCAGAGATGTTTATGAGATTTTATATCTCCTATCCTATGTATAACGTACGTGCAATAACTTAAGAGATGTTTCAGGATTATCATCTCCTAAGGATCTGTTAAACTATCTATATGTAGTATAATACGCTATATATGTAATGTTTATCAGTTAAGGAAAGTACTAAAATAGCGTTAAAACGTTACCCATATCCCCTTTAACACATTCTATAGGCATCATAGTTTATACAGTACTGTAAACTCCACCGTAAACTGGTGGGCTATCAGCACTCCATAGGTATGGCATAAACCAAATCGTAGCTGGCTCGATAAGGCATATGACAAGGCACGGGAGGCCATGCCCAAGGTAGGATTATACCGTTTTGCACTCCCGAACTGGTGATAACGCGTAGCACCTACTACCGCCTACCTCGAGATACACTTCCATATTCAGATTGAGGGTAGCCACTAATCAATTACAAAGTAACAGATATGGTATCAAAGAACCATGCTTGATTGGGGGAGCAACCCTACTGGGCTCGGTATAGCTCCTATTTTGTTCATATCAAGTTGAACCAAAGATCAAGGCTACGTTCTTACCTTATACCAGTAGCGTTTGCTAAGCCATCCTACTTTGTTATAGATTCTCTACCACGTGCATAGTTGTTAATATGGTTTTGGAATAGGCAAAGAGTATGACAATATCCGACCTCGGTCTCTTTAATAACCAAACGCTTATTTCACATTGTGGTCATTTAAACAAACATTTTTAATAATTAATCCAAAAAACAGTTTATACCCTCATGTCAAGATATCCATATACTTATTCCAAAAGTATAAATATATTCATAGTACCGAGGAAGATTTCTTTTAATCAATTTCGAAAATAATTTATAAATCTCTCTTAAACCACTTACAAATTATCTATATGCTTTAGAACCATTTATAAAGCTATTTATAAATTCCAAAACAGTTTACAACTCTTCCTCTTTTTCATAAACTTCTATGCAAATTCCTTTAAAACGCTTCCAAATCCCTTTATACAAGTTCTTTTATAAAACCCTTTATAAAATCCTTTAAAACCTTTATAACTCCTTTATAAAACCATTATAAATTCCTTTATAAAAATCTTTTATAAAAACCCTTCTATAAAGTCCATTATAAAATCTCTTACAAAACAATATTAATATTTTATTAAATTAAATATTATATAAATCTCTTAAAACTATATTAAATATTTTATTAAATTAAATTTTATATAAATCTCTCAAAACTATATTAAATATTTTATTAAATTAAAATTTTAAGCTATTTAAATTATATATTTAAAACTAAATAAAATTATTAGTTAAAAACTTAAAATTACATTAAGAACCATATATTAACTTATAATTTGAAACTTTAATACATATAAAATAAACTATTTTTTTTTTGAGAAAAATATGTGATCCTCTATAAATAGAGGAGAGCGCACATGCAACTATATATATCACAAAAAATAAGACGCTGCCAACATCCCTGGCAGGTAACAAAACTAGATGCATGTGTCAAAAAAAAATCTCAGATACCCCTAAGATGAGTTCTGACAAGGCCACCTTCCATCACACCTCGATATCAAGCTCCGGCATGGCCACCGCCTGATATTAAGGTGTTAGAAGTACCTAAAAACTAAATAAAAGCCAATAATACTGGATTTCGTCACAAACTGATAAGGAAGCTCCATGCATCTGGATCAGAAGTAATGGAGAAGCGTCTACTCTGAAGTGGAACCGCTGAACGGAAAGTCAGCTTTGAAAGCTCTGTGTAAAAGGAAGAAATGCCAAGCAGAAGAGTATATCCTCCTGAAAATGGTACGCCATAATGGAGATGAAAGTATCATGTATCTGTGGTGGAACTGCTAGTAATCCTGAATGTAATACTCTGCTCTGATGACCTCTCTACAATCTGAAATCCTACAATCTGAAGACATGAGTACCTGCAAAGTGCACCTGACACCCTATCACCCATACTTGTATCTGAAGGATGACTAAGAAAAAAGTTAGAATGATATATATATATATATATATGTGTGTGTGTGTGTGTGTATGCATGTATATTTATATAATTTATATACATATATATGTATTAGTGAGATAGGAAATAAAAAAAATCCTAAATTAGAATATCTGGACAATTACAAAAGAATTAAATTACCTATAAAATAAAACCAACAATGACTAGAACAATAATTGAAAACTGATCTTAAAATAAATTCTTATGAATTTTTAATCATAAGTAAGTTATGATTAATTGTGAAATCATCATATAAATTTGAATAAATATTAATACTGCCATTATTAACGTTAAAAATATTATTGTTGTGTTTAAATAAGTTAATATTATGACTAAGCTTATTAAGATACCCTTTAAAAAGGTTATTTTTGGCTAATTTATATTTGGGATTAAAAATCCAATTATAACAAAATGAAGAAATTATAGAAATCGATCTGTTAAAATGATTATTATTATTAAAAATTCTTTGATTTCTTTCAAACCAAATATACCAACTAATAATAATGAATAAAGTGTCTAGTAAAAATCCAATATTCTTTTTGAACCTAAATATAAAATTATTCCAGTAGAAGTCACAATCCGAAATTTTAATTATTATATTAAAGTTAAAAATTTAAGAATATTATTCAGAATGTAACAAGAATCCATGCAATCATAGTATATATGTTTAATATCTTCAAGATGCAGATTACAAAAATAGCTTTTATTATCATTTTGTATGTTTTGCCTCTTTAAAAGTTCTATTGTATTTAGTTTTCCATGCAGTAATAACCACATGTGAATTTCAGATTTAGGAGGAGCAGTAGATTTTTCAAATAAATTTAAAAGAATTGTTAATTGTACCCCAAAAATTAATAAATCTATAAAAAGAATTAGAAGTATATTTCTTACTCTTATCCCATTCCCAACTAATAATATCGTTATCATTATCAATATTATAAAGATTTAGTCTAGATAAAGCAAAGAAAGTTAGCTAAGGGTTGAATCTACTAAAATTTTGTTAAAACTAAAATTCCAAGGAGGATCATTTTCAAGAGAATAAACTTCATTAATTAAAGCAAACTTAAAGTTGCAGATTTCATAAAGCTCCTTAAATTCCAACTTAAGAGGCGAGACCGAAATCCAACGGTCGTGCAAGAAAGAAGTACAATTACCAGAATGAACTATCGCATTAATACCTAAGTTAAAAATCTCATGGCATTTTAAAATGTTTTTCCAGAAATTAGAAAGATTTTGAGTGGCTGGAGAAACAATTTGATATAAATTTATATTACCATCATAGTAGTATTTAGAAATGATCTCTTTCCAAATAGCATTATCATTTATATCCTTAAACTTCCATAACCATTTACCTAGTAAGAACAAATTCATATTACGCAAATTAATATCTCCTAAGCCACCTTCCTTTTTGGCTCTACAAACTGTTTCCCAATTGACTAAGCATTTTATACTATTATTAGGATTTTCCCCAATCCATAAGAAATCTCTTCTAATTTTATCAATTTTATCAAGAACCCGGTCTGGAAATAGATACATGGACATCCAATAAATCGAAAAGGCTGATAAAACCGAATTTATTAAGACTTGTCCACCTGCTCTAGATAAAAATCTCTCGTTCCAGTTAGAGATCTTATTTTTTAATTTTATCAATGATTATAAGGCAATCATCATGATTAAGTTTGGTAGGTCTAATCACAAAACCTAGATAATCAAAAGGAAAGTTCATAGTGTTCCAATTTAGAGTATTAGCAACTAAGTTTTCAACTTTTTCAAAATCATTTAAAGTAAAACGGAAATTTTGTCAAAATTTTATTTTTAAACCTGAAGTTCAAAAATGTATAAGATAAACTTAAGGGTAATAATGTGTCTAGGTAAATGGGAAGAAAAAAGCAAGGTATCATCGGCCAATTGGAGAACCGATATACCATTACACGATATGTCATTGCCTACTTATCCTAGAGACCCATTATCCACTGCTCTTTTAATAATCTTAGCAAAAACATCAGCAGCTAAGTTAAATAATAAAGGCGATAAAGGATCCTCTTGCCTTAAACCTCTCTTAGATTGAATTGTATTACCTAATATACCGTTAACCATAATACTAGAGTTACCAGTTCTAAGAAAATTCAAAATCCAACTAATCCATATATGACTAAAACCTCTATCATAAAAGATATCTACAAGAAAATCCCAATCTACCGAATCAAAAGCTTTTTGCAAAATCTAGTTTTAAAATTGCACAAGTTATGTTATTCTTACAACACTGATTAATATATTTTTGAACAACTATTTAGAAATTTTAAATAAAATCATTATATTAAAATTTAAAAATCAAAATTTTAAATCAAACATACTTTACTATTTAGAAAATAATTTAGAACCGACCAACGATGTCCGTATATAATTTTCTACCCTATGGTCAAGTGATTAGGTATGTATCATTTCAACCCAAATAGTTAAATTTGTTGGGTATATATCATTTTAACCCATATCCCGAGTCATTAATTTCCAAATCAATAAAATCGCTCGGGTATGTATCATTTCAACACATAACAATTTTCCTTAATCTATAAAATCATTCAGGTATGTATCATTTCAAGCCATAGTGATAACAGGGATATAAATATCCAATTATCCAAAATATAAACAAATAAACATTCATCATAATCAACATCCAAATCAGTCAATAAATCACAACCATTAACGGTTATCATTATCAGGTATTTATCTAACAATTAAAATTCAATATTAATTTAAAAGGCAATTTAATTCAATATAAATTAAATTTAAATTTAAATGACAATTTAAATTACCAAACAGCAGTCAATAAAATTCTTATCACATCATAAACTTAATTCAACTAACATAAGAAGGTTTAATACTACGTGAGTAGGTTAAATCATTCAACTTTGATTTATCGTCGATTAAAAATCCAATAAAAACCCAAAATTTGAACACTCTCTAAAACCAATCAAATTAGTTCCATGTTGTTTGAAATTTTGACAAAATCCCAATAAAAGAAACTGCGTGTGAATCCGAGCTCGTATGCAAAAGTTATTAATATTAGAAGGTTTGAAAATTTAAATTAATACTAAAAATAGAAATAAGGGCATAAACGTAAATTCTACCTTCTACTTCACACACGAAACCCTTCAAAATGAACTTGATCAGAACCCATCTAGTAGCCGCCACCATTGATCTACCGCCTATGCTTCCATGAGCCACTACGTCACGATCAAGTACCACCATTATCTCCGCCTCGTTTGGCCACCCTAGGGCCACCACACACAACCACCTCCGGCTCGTCACAGATGCCAGTGCCGCCGCCCACTTTATGCTCAAATTCTAGCAAACTATGTCGACTACGGCCTGAACGAACCACGTGGTTGAGCGCTGCTCGTCATCCTCTTCCAGACGCCACTCCCCAATCGTCGAATGGTCGACGATCCATCGTCGATCGTGAAACCCTATCAACGGACGGTTGAGAAAGATCATAAAATTCTGGACAAACTATGACTCAATTGCCAAAAAAAACTACAGATGTAGATTGCATTCATCGAGAGCTTTCCAGCGATATATAATTTGATATAGCTTGGATGGATTAAATTTTCAGATTTGATTTGGGATTTGAATTAAGGGGGTTTGGGTTTTCTGTTACTGCGAAAGAGGAGATGAGTATGTACATACAGCAAATGAATAAGAATCTAGGTTTTATAACAGCCTATAATAGGCAGAGATGGATAAGAACGAATGGACAGAACGAATTGGGTCGAACGATAACGACCTGGAAAGCTTGTTTCATTCCCGAAACGAAAGTAGGTCGTCCAATATATCGAAATAAATGTTTTCGATATTTTAAAACTCAATGGAACTGGTTTCAAACCATAATTCTATTGTATACAGAAGTTAGCTTTTAAAATCCAGTTATATTCGATTAAATTCTTTTAATTAATTTCTACGTGTTTCGAGCTCGCACGATCAAACGATAAGTCTGATCATTGCGAAACTTGAAATCCTATAATAATTCACTGTTACAGATCCGATGAAACTAGTTTCGTTGAAATTCGAGACAGTGCCCAAAAACCCAATTTTGCACGTTAATCATATAAATTATTAATTTAAAATCAATTTAATCACCTTTAAATTCAAATGTAAAAGTTAACAATTTTATCATTCTTGATTACATAGAAATTTACAATCTTTTAAAATAAATTTTCCATGTTAAATCTAATATTCAAATATTTCACTAATTTCAACGTTCAATTACAACTATAATAAAACCCTAATTAATTATATTTTAATTTCTATCAATTTCTTTTATTTCTATTTACACTCTTATTATTGAATCAACTATTACCTTATGAATATAATTAACATTAGATTACATTTTATTACATTCATATTCTACAGTTATCATCTTAACTCATATTAACTAAATATTTAATTATATTAAATTTCACTGGTTTCCAAATTAATTTCAAATGGATTAAGTAATAAAATAATAATTAAAAAAATTATTACTCATTAGTAATTCAAACACATTTCTAAGTCTAAGGTTTACAAACAAAGATAATAAATTTATATGCTAATTAATTTATTTCATATTTTATAATAAACCTATTTCAATTTATAACATTAAATTTCAACCTTGAATCCAACATATAATTTATTTTTTATTTAAAATTATAACCAAATTAACTTTACAATTATTTTAGTTGATTGAATTACATTAAAATAGTTGTCAATAACATTCAAACAACATTATTAAATTATATTCCAACTGTTTTTCTCATTAATAAATCAAAAAATTTATTTTATCAGAATATTAAATTTCAAAATCTTATTAAATCTAATAGTTTTAATTTATCAAAAATACGGGTCGTTATAGTCGCTATGGATGTAGTCCTTGGAAATTAACGATTTTCAAGTTTTAAATTTTTTTTTATACCTGTTTTTGAAAAACCATTTTCAAACTAATTTGTTAAGCATATAAGTTAATTTTTACTTAATTAAGTATGTTCTGATAATTAATTAATTTATTAATTAAAAATAATTATTAATTAATTAGTAATTAAGTTAAGTAATTAGTAATTAATTATTATTAAGTAAGTAAGTTTATTATTAATTAATAAAGAAGTTTTTAATTAATGATTAATAAAGTTATGAGATAATTAAGTATTAAATTTTTATATTAATCGAGTTTAACTATTTTAATCAATTATCGTATAATTAGAGGTTAATTATTTGATTAATTGTTATTTAATTAGAGATTAACTATTAAATTAATTTTTAATTAATTAGGGTATAGTCATTAATTAATTAGGACTTAACTAAGATCAATTAAGGTTTAGTTATGATTTAATTTTGATTTATTAAGATTTAATCAAGCTTTAATTTATAATTAGGCTTTAGTTTATGATTTAAATTGAGATTTAATTATTAAAGTTAGTTTAAACTTTTTTGGTTATGTTTTAAGTCGGTTTTCTTTTATAAGAGAATTGATTTTAAATCAAAGAATCTGTTGTCCATGACATTTAGAGCCAAATGAATGTGAATGACTTATATTAAGTTGAATTGAATTGTGCGGACATCCACTTAGCAGAATAAAACACCATTCCACTAAATTACAAATTATTTAATTGCGTGGACGTTCATTAACAAAAAAAATCTCCATTTGTTTATAAATTGATTATTAATTTTTTGGACCCCTAATTGTAGGTTAAATCCCCAGTCTACTATAAGTGGATCGTTCGATCTATTTAGACATTTGTTAGTAGAAATAAATTCCCATTGTGCTATAATTGAGAAAACTGTTTGGACATCTATCAGCATGACAAATCACCATCCCGTTACTATGTATTGGTATATGCAAGTTAAGTTGCAATTAACATGTTATTACCTGATTGGATATGAATTGAAGTTATATACACATTGACCTACGTAAATAACCGTGAAGTGACATGGAATTCAATTTGGAATTAAATGGTAACTTAGGTTAGTACCATTGGGGTTGCTAAGCGTATTTTTAAAATTTATAAAGCATATTTTTGAATTAACTTCAATTCTTTAATCAATTTAGGGGTAAAAGTTTATAAATGATTTTTCAAGTTATATAATTATTTTATAAAGGTATTTATAAATAATAACTTATTTAAAAAGGGGTTTTACAAAATAAGTGGGTTTATTTAAAGTGATTTACAAATAGTATTTATAAAGGATAATTTATAAAGTAATGAAAGGAAGATTTTTATTTAAAAAAATAAGTTTCAAAAATAGGAAAAAGGTTTATAAATCACTTTAGGGATTCGTAAAGAGATTTTATAAATTAGCTTAAAGATTTATAAAAGAAGTCATAAATTTATTTTGGAAATTTATAAGTCATTTTAAATATAAAGTGGGATTTTAAAAAAAGGAACTTTTTGTAAAAGATAAATGGATTGATTTTATTGGAAATAATGTTTTGAAAGGGAAATTGTTTGGCTATTTAATATAGACAAGAAGAAGTTTTCTAAAATGTTTTTGGTAAATACTTATACCGTTAAGTTAAGTATAAGTTTTTCCAAGTATAAAGAGATGTAAGGGGTTTGGGAATAGTGTTTTTGAGAAAACCCTTTGATCATGTTTTATTAAATGATTTTAATTAATTAGAAATTAATTAATGAAGGCTTCGTAGACCGCATATGGAATTTAATAAATGTTTGAATGATTGTTTATTTGATAGTTGAATCCTCGACAATTAAATCACCAAAATATAACTCCGGAAATATCTAGGAGAAACACATGAGTTATAGGACACAATCATCTTCGATGATGTTGTACTGTGCATATAAATCTCGTTTTGTTCTCCTAGGACAAATGCTAGGGAGATCCGTCTACTTAAAAGGTTAGAGGGAGATTCCTGCTCCTATGTATTGTCTGAATATTTTCAAAAGAACCGAGGTTAAGTTTACTGGAACTATAAAATGTGGTTTCGAAGAGACCGAGATCGAGTAAGTATAAATTATCGAAAAACACTTTGATCCAACTCAAGCGTTTTGAACGGACGATACCTTGAAGATGATTGAAGACAGTGCTTTTGAAGTGCATGGGCTACTTGCAACTAATCTTGAGGGTGGTTCCAAAATGGATGCAGTAGAGGTAGTGCTTTCGGTTTCATTCAGTCCAAGAATGAACTTATATAGATGAATGTTGGCATTACATTTCTTCTTGAAGGATGGTGTTAGCATTTTAAGATGATTTGCTAGGAAGGAGGTAAATTGTTACCTCATGCCTCGTACCCCGGTAATGGCAAAAACTTGGTTGATACAATAAGGCTATGTGGGTCGCTCCTATTAGGTTGTGTCATCGGTTTCTAGATTACAATATTATGGACACGAGATATCTCGATAAAGCTTGGGAACAACTAGGATGATGATATATACGGTACTATCAAAGTTTAGGGATATGCCAGTTTTATGTTGCTAGGAATATACCAATTTTAGGGTCTGACTAAGGTACATCTTATCTAGAGGTGTACCATTTTTGGAAGGTTGTCCCTCACCTTGCCATTTGTTGGAACCAATTTCCAATATGTGCCGTATGGTTTTGATTGTAGAGCCTAGTGTGCTGGAATTTAATAATGTAACAATTTCTATTATGATTAGTATGTTTTTATATCCTAGACATTATGACAATTTCAAAGGATTTTATATAAAAGTGTTTTGGTTAGTAAGGTAAAAACCCATCCGTGTTTATATGTTTCGTGGTCTTATGTGATACCCTTGATTTTAAAAGAGTTTTTAAAGTAATAATTCAGTTGTACGGAGTTTACTAACACCAAAGTCTAATCCATAGTTTTATTTTCTTTTCCTAAAACTCTTGGGTGCTTAAATTTGTATGGGCATCCAAGTAGTTTAGGTTTCCATGGATGCATTTTTGAGGAGCTTGGAGTAGGAGGCTTTATCGATAGCTAGTCACTATTTTTTCCCCTGTACTATATGTATATTGTATCGGTTAGGTAGGATTAGGTTGTTATAACTGTTCTAGGGTAGAATCCGTATTAGTATGACTATGATGTAACTTTCTAGAAATGACTTTGTAAAGTATTATCTTGATTAATATATGTTATTTCATTGTATTGTGAGATTATATGATTGTTCTAGTTTCTTCTTATCTTATATCTTCTTTCTTTCCTTTAATGACCGGACTTTCGGGCACTATATAATTGGCATACGAATATCGTGGATGTATTAAGTGTGGTCTTTAGGTGTAAGAAAGTCAGATGATTACAATGTTTCACTCCTAATACTTCCACTTGACCCAACTATAGTCACTCGATGGATGTCATGCCATGATTTGACTACAATCAAAGCTCGGCTTTCATATTAAAGATCCATGGTATTCTCAAGTTGAGATAACTAGACAAATCTCCATATTGATATTTTCCTTTTGACTTTTGTTTCTAACCAATACAAAAAATATCGAGTGAATCATTTCATAGTTATCTAATAACTATCAGTACGTAACCTCTTTATACCCTTGATAGTCTTGAGTAATACACCACCCAACATTTGGATAGCGTTAGGTACTCTAGTCTAAATGGATACATTATAAACAGTCTCGACGCAACTTGACTATAAAAATTTAAAATGGTATATTTATATTTATATTTATAAATTACTCACGTTTACTTTATAAATACCATCACAAAATGTACCATTATGGATTTCCTATTAAATATACTTTTAACTAAATTGATTGACAGTTATAACACATTATATCAAGTATGTTATAGAAAGAAAATACCTTTTATTTTGAACAAGATTGGTCAACGAGTTAGGTATATGTAACAAATTACATAATTGCCCCTAAGGCATACCTCTAACTCTATCACATATCAATGGTGGTGCTCATGCCCTTGGCAAAGAATAAAGGGCCCTCTCAATATACTTCTGATCCCATTGGGTTGTGACTAGAGCATGATCAAGAGAAGGGCAAGCCAGACATTCACAATCGTCCTATGTGCATAAGGAAAGGAGGTCCCTATTTCCAGGCCATCATCATCACTTTCCAACATATCATCACTACTAGTCTCCTAATCTATAGAGACGGCCACTGAGCCTTATGTCAAAAGTAGGCTAAACACTCCCATAATAGGTATATACTGGTCTCCGAGGGGAAATGAATCAACTTTTCCAATAACTCAATAGAATGCAAGTTTGAAATGCTAGGGGTGAAACTCTACCTAATGACAAGAATGAGGAACCATTTTATGAGGAAATCTTGAATATGTACATCCATCGATGGTATGTCTTGAGGCCTATCGACAAATACGATGGGAGTACTGATCCATTAGACCACATCACTGCTTTCAACTCCACCACCTGGGCCGAACAACTATCTGCACGGTAATAATACGTTCTTCCCATCCACTCTTACTGACTAACCTCCCGCTGGTTCTAACATCTGTAACCATCCAACATACATCCCTGAGCCCAGCTTTAGGCAGATTTAAAAAGTAAGTTCTTTGCTTCCAATACCCTATCATGATAACTACGGAGTTTATTAACATCAGGCAAGGTTGATCGAAAATATTTGGTCATATGTAAATTGCCTTATCAAAGAGTCCTCCCGGGATAAGGGTGTCGTTAATAACAAACTTGTTATGGCCCTCTACTCGGGGGTTAAATATAGGTCTAGAATGTGAAAGGAATTATGGAAGCATCCTGCCATGTACATAACTTATTTCTATCAATGGGAAAATGACATTATGTGGATGGAGGACGCTAACATTTTAGATAGTAAAGATGAAGCGCGATGCTTAAATAATGCCGGACCTAGTGAGACTACTGACCAAGTAATGGTTGGCAAAATAACAATAAGTGCCATGGAGACGATGACACCTGATACAACCCTAGGCATGCTCACTATCCCATCTTGACTTGAGATATGGAATCCATATATCTTACAAATAGGGATCAGGTGCCATCCCAAAGACCATCTACCACTATAGTAAGGAAAAAGGAGGAGCCTTATGATAACGGAAAATACTGCGAATTCCTTCAAATCAATGGCTGCTCTACTAATGAGTGTCATGTACTGAAGGATGAGATAGAAAGGATGGTCCGAAGGAGCACCTACAAAGTTTGTTGGGGGCGCAGGTTAATCAAAGGAAATCTCACAATAATCAACCGGCTCAACACTAGTCCCCCAACTACAATGTCACAGCAATCACCGACATTTTGATGATTTACGGATGTCCACATATGGCCGGAAGCAACCGAGAAGCACAGACTCGATACTTGAGAGAAGTGGATTGGTCAGCAAAGCCTATTCATTATAGCACCGAGCATCAAAAGCACCTAGGCTAGAAGTGGATCAACCCATCACCTTCGCTATCGAAGACAGAGAAGCCATCTCATCCCGCATCACGACCTTATGGTCATCACCCTTACAATGACCAGTGCAAATATACATTGAGCCTTCATGGATGGGGCCAGCTCAGTAAATGCCATGTTCAAGCATGTCTTCAAGACTCTAAACCTTTCTACCTTCAGCCTCACTCCTAATGCCTTGCCTATTTACATTTGGCAGCATTAGCATTGTTCCAATAGGGATGATCTCTCTTATGACCACATGCGACAAAGAGCCCTTGTTACAAAGATATATATGAACTTTGTAGTTATTGGCTTCCCATCTACTTATAACCTCTTCATATGATGACCAATCCTTATATAACTTGATAGAATAGTCCAATACAACCAGCTTTTCATGAAATTCGTTGTCCAAGGTGGAGTTGGAGAAATTTAGGGCAATCAACAAAATGTTAGCGAGTGTTATGGGACCTCCCTAGGGCAAGCTAAGAAGGATGTTACCATGCTTCAATATGAATATGTAATAATTAACAATGAGTCACTTGGAAGAACCTTCGAGTCGAACAGTGCTAAGGTTTATGTCGAAACTGCCCCTAACTATAAAATAGATGCATTGACATCAATAGTCTCTCCCCCAAGGATACTCGAGCCCAATATCAGTGACCTATCTAAGATGAGGGCTAAAATAGTCAACCTAATGAAGTCGTGGCCACAACATTATGTTAGCTAGAAGAGTGGTCGAGCCCATCAGCGCTCTTACTCGTGCCAAGACCGTCCTTTGCCTTAAAGAGACTGATGCCGACAGTGTGTCACCTAGGAGTAACCTATGCCTACCAGCGTTCCGGTTCATGTCAAGGCTACCAAAGAATGAAGTTGCACCAATTGGTTGTGTGTTTTCAAAGAGAACCCTCGAGCGCAATAGTGCTTCGGTCCATGCCTGGATGGCCCGCCACATTGAAGACTGGGATACCATGGATCCTATTTCTTTAGACACTCCCAAGAAAAAAAAAAGAGCTTATCCCACATGGAATGAGTAAGTGGCACCCTATTAGCAAGCGAGAACGTCCAACCTAGCAACTCCATCATACTCATCTATGAGAGCCGGGGGTAACTTCAATTTTTTTACTAGAACACGAATGTATGTCCCGGCCGAGGATGTCATGGAGTGCAAGATTTACATTCTAGACTAATGCAACTTAGAAAATGACCCTGATCTTAATGATGAACCACTTAAACCCTACATGGGAGACTCAAAAATTGAAGCCTGGCTAGCCACTCCACTCAAGTTGATATCCATATATGGTGATGACCCTAGTAAAGTCATCCATATCGGCGTCATGCTCAAGCCAAAAATCAAAGGAGAGTTGGTCAAATTTGTGAAGTGAAGCCAAAATGTCTTCGTTGGAGGGGCATATCGAGAGGACCAGCATCAACCCAAGAATCATTTTCCATGCATTGAATATTGATATAAAGGCAACTCCCGTCAGTCAAAAGCATAGACCACTTAACTCAGAAAGGCATTGAGCTCTCAAAAAGAAGAGGTAGAGAAGGTATTGGCCAATGACTTCATTCGGGAAGCAGAATATCTGGTCCGAGTAGCCAATTCGGTATTGGTCAGGAAACGAAATTAGCCTTTGGGAACTTGCATTGACTTCTTCACCATAACAAAGCCTTCCTTAAAGAAAAATTTACATTGTCTCGCATCGATCATTAAGTAGACGTGACCATTCAACATGACCTCTTCACCTTCATGGATGCTTATTTAGGGTATAATTAGATTTCCATGCATGGCCTGGACCAAGAGCACACTTACTTCATCACTAATGTCGACCTATATTGCTATAATGCCTGTTTGGACATAGAAATGAGGGCTCTACCTATCAATGGATCATCAACCATATGTTCTCATAATAGATTTGCCAGTCCATAGAGTATACATGGACAACATGCTGGTGAAGTTAGAAAAGGACATGAGGCATACACAGAACTTGGCCGAGACTTTCAACTTCTTACGTCAATAAAATATGAAGCTTGATCAAAAGAAATATTCATTTACCATCCAGTCGGGAAAGTTCCTTAGCTATGTTATGTGCATAAAGGGAACGGAAAAAAACCTTGACAAAATCTAAGCCATCCTAGACATGCAAGTACTGATAACTATGAAGCAAGTACAAAGCCTAAATAAGATGGTCGCTGCTTTGATCCAGCTCGTGTTCATTGCAATGGACCAGTGCCTCCCTTCTTCAATCTCATCAAGAAGGGGAAGTCATTTGATTGAAATGACGAGTACACTAAAGCATTTGAAGAATTGAAACAATAATTAGTTACACCCCCAGGACCGTCCAATCCATTGATGAGAAGAATCTATAACTTTACCTCGCAATTTCTAACCTCGCGATTAGCGCTGCATTGATCAAAGGAGACAAAAAGTTTCAATGGCAGATCTACTATATCGGCAAAATTTTATCGAACCTTGAGACAAGAACACATAGTTGGAAAAGCTTGCTTTCTTCCTACTCATGGAAACCTAGAAAAATCCATTCGTATTTCCAAGCTCATCTTACCATAATCCTGACCAACCGACCATCGAAGCAAATACTCAACAACCCGATATAGTAGGCTTGCTACTAAAGTGGTCATTAAACTTGGGCAACATAACATCTCTTTCTAACCTCGCACTTCTATCAAGGGTCGGGCCATTGCAGATTTTATTGTCGAATTTTCAACCCGGTAAAACAGGGATGCAGAGACCATCTTAAATCGACAGGGTTGGCACTTATGTGTGGATGGGGCATCGAATGAGAAGGGTAAGAGGCCAACATGGTCATTATCACCCCAAAGGGAGAGGACATTGTTTTGTGGTCCGTCTCACTTTTAGGGCAACCAATAGCGAAGCTGAGTGTAAGCTGTCCTGGCTGTTCTTAGGATGACAGAGGAGATACGTGTGAATTCCATCCTTTTGTTCTATGACTCATAGCTAGTTGTTAATCAAATTGGCAGTCGTTTACAAGTCAAAGAAAAAACGCCGGCCTTGTATGTAGTGGAAACCCATAAAATAATCAAAACCTTCACCGAGTTTAAGCTAGCGTGTATACATAGGGAGAAGAATGCCAAGGTTGATGGGCTAGCCAAGACAGTATGTAACCCAAAAGAAATTGCTCCTTGGATTATATTCGAAGTCTAAGATTCCTCTTGTTATGAGCTAGGGGGACCAATAATGGAGATTGAAACACAGTCCATGGACAAATACAAAGCTCCCTGGATCAAGTACTAAGTAAATGAAGAGCTTTCAACTTACATCAAAAAAGCCCAAAATTTTCTTTACAGGCTTCTCGGTACATAATCATGGGTGGGAAACTCTACAAGCAAGGGTACTCAACACCACTTTAATGGCACGTGTCCAAAGATGAAACTTGCTAGATTCTATAAGAGCTGCATGAACAATTCGACGGAGATCATGTCGGGAGGCAAAGCCAAGCAAAGAAAGCTGCCTGATAAAGATATTTCTGGTCTACTATGGTCAAAGATTCAATTAACTTCATCAAAAAGTGTGACTAGTGTTAATGGATCGCCAAGATCCTGCTATCCTCTCCTACCTTTCTCGCCTTAATGACTTCCCCTTGGTCATTCGACATTTGGGGATTTGACTTGATAGGAAAGGTACCATATGCCTAGGGAGGGTACAACCATACCATAGTCGTAATCGACTACTTCACCAAATGGGTCAGGTCGAGCCCTTTGTTTATTGACATAAATTAATTTTGATGACAACAACCATATAAATATAGATACTGATAATTTCTCAAGTTTTATAGAATATTTTGCAGAATATGACAAGGGTTTATACAAGAATGGGACAATCATTTTTGATGACTAATCAGTAAAAGACTACTATAATTTATAGTAAGTATGCATTAGAATAAATTGTCAAAGTCCTCGAATAGCAACAATTTGTTATTTGAATACTCTCTTATCAAATTATTTACCTTATATTTATTTTATTTTTACAAATATTTTATTAGATTTTATACATTAAAGTATTTAGAAATTATGTTTAAATAAACTTGCAAGAGTTCATAATGTTGCAACACATTTAAAGTGTTTTTATTTTTAAAAAAAATACATGGATATGTCGACATAGGTTTCCAATGTATGTCAACATATAGACCATTGGAGAGGTACTTTTCGAATTTTGAATAGTTGTGATTTTTGGTTGCATCTCTTCATGAATTTGAAAGTCTACAGCGTGGATCATGTAGTGTATATGCAAGTATATGTGACAAAATATATGATGCAACTAAAAAAATATTAATCTAAGTAAATATAGAATAAGCACACCAGGATTTTATACTGGTTCAGACCTCCCATCCTACGTCCAGTCATGAAGCTCCCTTCGAAATTTGACTGTTAAACACCCTCGCTTCACCCTGAGGAATAGGCTTGGTTACAATAAGTTGTTCTTGTCAAATATGTGTTCCAGTATAACACGGATGTTAACTAATTAGTACAATTTCTTCCATTATATATCTAAAGAGTTTTTTCTATGAAGAACTGAATATATGAAAGATTGAATACAAGTATAGATTGCTAGAGTGCAGAGATCAAGAATATATGATAGATTATAGAACTAGAGAGCGAAAGTAAGAAAGGTATTTTGTTCTCTTGATTCTTGATGCTAAATATAGTTGTAGATAGATATCCTGAGTAGTTGCATCCATTAACGAGTGCCCTACAGTTGCTTCTGTTGATGATGAAGAGTTGAGCGAAGAGTAGCGGAGATGTCCGTTCGAATGTGGCAATTGAAGTTCTCATTTGAAATCCGAGTTTAAAATCAAACGTCTGGAATATATTTCATACGTCTGATACTATATATATTTTTGAATATAGTAGTAGATCATATGTCTGAGTGCAATTGCCAAACGTCTAGTTCAGCCTGTCTGTTGTTCCAAAGAACTATTTTAGACGTCTGCCTTGTGCAACCAAATGTCTGATATTGTGCGTATCAGTTTTTGTGCTCTTTTTCTTGTGCTTCTTTGTTCCTATCAAATTGTAGTTTCTTATAGTGTCCTTTGAGCTTTGTTCTTTTCTTTCTAGTGATGTTGTTCTAACAAGTACCTGTATATATAAATATATGTGTATATTCAATTTCCATTGTGTAGTTGTTGTCATTAAAACCATAGATTTGATTTCCTAACAATCTCCACCTTTTTGATGATGACAACTATACAATGTACTTTTATATAATTTTTTTAAATTTCCCCTTGGATATGTGCTTTTCACTATTTATTGTGCTTTTTATTATTTCTCCCCCTTTAGCATTATCAAAAAGCATTAATAATTTTTTAAATGTAGACATCATGTTCATACCATTTAGTATTTACCAATTATTGTAAGGTTACATGAATATACACAGAAATAACACACCAAAAAGAAATTTTCATTAATCATATTAATTGGTTACATGCATAGATTTTTAGCATTTTTATACAGAAGATGGAATCCTGGAAAAAAAAATCTAAAGATCATTTGGGGAAGCTTTATCTTGATCATCTCCTCCATCTTCATTCTTGGAACAGCTAGCTTGTTTTTTAGGAGATGCCGTAGTGTGTTCGTGAGGTTATTTCTCCTCATCAAGAAGTTTGGAATGTTTTGAAGGAGGAGGAGAAGGCACTGGAGTTGGCCAATCTTCTGAAGGTGGTGTACGACCACAAACCCGTTGAAGAACCTCTTTTAGAATGGATAACGTAGCTGAAAGTAACGCTTCAACTGTGGCTAGGCGAGAAGCAAAAGATGTTTAAAAGCTATCAATGCGCTTAGCCAATAAATTTTTTATTTCGAGGTAAAATAAGCAGATTTTGTAGAGTTAAATCGCAAATACTCTCATTTGGATTCGTCTCAGTGCGAGTCTCCAGAATATCATCTTGGTATGTATAATCAAATGGTGAAAGAGGAGGAGGAGTATTCTCACGATGTTGCTCTACCTCTTGTGATGGTTCAGGTTGTTTTTAAGGTGGAGGCCTAGCCTGTGCGGCTTGATGACGTTGCATCCACTCTTCAAATGATATAAAATCTGGAGGATTTTTTGGTAAGTGTATTAGAGAGAAATTTTTTATAGATGCATATTTCGAAGAGAACTCTTCAAAAGTGGATAAATATGAAGAGATATTGTGAACTCTTAGAAATCTCATGATGTAAGTAGGATAGATGATGGATGGACATGATCGGGTCCAAAAATATTTGATCTCATCGAATATAAATTTTGCCCAATTAACCCATGTTCCACTGAATATAGCATATATGGCCTTGTGCTCTAACTCCGTAATTCGCTCATGACTACCAAGACGAGCAATGATAGTGTTGATCATCATTCTAGTGAGAAGTCTCGCCTTAGGTCTTAGGTGTTTTGATGAAAATATAGGCATTTCATCTTCCCATATTTGATGTGTGATATTATCTCTCGGTTTGAGATGCATATCCGAAATATTATATAAATCTTCTCCACTGTCAGAACATCCATAAGTTCAGCCTATGATCCTTGGAGTAAGTCTAATTGTATTGCCATAAACACTTGACCATAGCCAATTATCATCATTGTCAGTGTTCCAAACTGTTGTGCTATCTAAATTAGCATAGAAAAGAAATATGGCTAGTTGATCAATTTGGATATTATTGGGATTAAAGGATATCAATGTTTCTAATCTCACATTTCATCCAAATCATACATTGGGAACTTTAGCAAATTATAAAACTGACCTGTATGGAGCTTTTTCTTTAGAATATCCTCATATCTCTTGATTGAATGTGGTACACGATTCATCCATCGCTCAATTTGATCGTCAGATCAAACTTGCGGGTTGGATGAAGTTGCTTTGTCTTGTTTTCGCTTAGGGATTTTAGGGTTTTTGTTTTAGGAGACATGGGATACGAGCGAGTTTGGAGAAGAAAGTGATTTCGAGAAATAGGGAATCGACTTTGCAGTAGAGATGAAATGAAATTAAAGTGATAAAAGTTAAAAAAAAAATAGACGTTAGCAGGGTACTTAAGAGTGTTGATTGAATTTCAGAATTCTGGAAGGTGAATCAGACGTCTGATTTAACCTAGTTTTAAGACAGTATATATGTTCAGACGTGTGGTAGTTGGTAGAAGACGTCCGGAATAGATCGATTTGTAAAATTTGAAAGCAGAGACATTTATCAGACGTATAGATGTAAAATCAAACGTCTAGAATAGCCCAAAATGTAATTTTTGTAGGACAGATAGTTTTCTCAGACGTCTGGATATAATATCAGACGTCTAAAAATGGCCTGATTTTTATCGTAAGGAGGCAAAGGCTTTGTTCAGACGTCTGATATAGACTGGTTTGTATTTTTATTAGGCAGAGATACTTTACAGACGTATGGAAGATTATATCAGACGTCTGACATATGCACGATGTTTAAAAATTTGGGTGATACAAGAGTTTCAGACGTCTGATGACAATGTTTAGACATTTGAAATGGCCATTTTGTCTTAAAATAGCCTAATTTTGAAGAGTGTTGCTTATTTTTCGAGAGATTGATTTTAGTAAAACATAATATTATTATTTGTGAAACAAAATACAAATATACGTAGAAAAAAATATAGTGAGAATAAGTAAATTTATTTAGATGAAGATGGATCATTGCGATCTTTAGACTTGTCATCCTTCCATGGCTTGAGTGGAGACCATATATTTCCATGTTCGTTGGTTCTTGGGGAACCAGAGAATTGCCTAGGTGAAGGATCCAAAGGTGTACGATAAGAAGCAGAGGGATCCAAAGGATTACAAGAAATCAAAAGTGGTTCATGTATATCCTTATTTCATGAATTGCAAAATTTGGTCGCCACTTGCTCCAGAAAACTTAGTCGTTGCGTAGTGACCTTTTGTTCAAAGTATAATTCTCGTTGTAAATCTATTTGTTGCCTTTGGTAGTGATGTATCTCATCGATTTTCTCCTTGGTGTTAGAAGAGACAAATAGGGATAGTTTGGACTTCTTTTTATCAGAATGAATCCCATGTGGTAGGAGGTCCACTTATATGTCGGTTCCTGATTTGGTGTAGGAGTAGGAAGGCGATGAGGTCTATCCGTTGAGCTATCCGTTGTGGGTGTTGAGAAGGAGAGATGAGAGTTGTTGGAAGACATGCTTTTATTTTTTTGTGTAAATAAATATGAAATCTATATATTCTTTACCTTTTTGTTTTGTAAAAAGGCTATTTATACATGATTTTAAAGGTTATATATAGGTACTTTCAGAAGAAAAAAAATTGCTAAAAAATTGTTGGTTGTGTTTAACAATTTTGATTTGTAGATAAAAAAATTTAGCCAGAAATAGAATAAATGAAAATGTAGTATTAGTTTAGAAGATTATTAAGAGAACATATTCCTAAATCGCATCGCAGTTTAACAAATGTTTGTTCATTTAGTGGTTTTATGAAAATATCTGCTATTTGATTCTCGGTATTTACTTATTCTATTATAATAATTCCTTTTTCTACATTGTCACGTAAAAATGATGTCGTATATCTATGTGTTTAGTATGTGAGTGATTTACAAGGTTTTTTGATAGATTTATTGCACTTGTATTATCGCAATATATTGGTGATTTATCGATAACTTTGCCGAAATCCTTAAGTGTTTGTTGCATGTATATCACTTGTGAACATGCTAGAGCTTCTAAAATATATTCGGCTTCGCAAGTAGATAAGGAGACACAATTTTGCTTTTTGCTAAACCATGAAACTAATGATTGTACAAAAAAGTGACACGTTCCACTAGTACTCTTACGATCTGTTTTACATCCATCGAAATCCACATCACTATATGAAACTAATTCAAAGATGATCCCTTGGGATAAAATAAACCACAATCACTAGTACTAGGTAGATATTGTAAGATACATTTAACATCTCTTTGGTGAGATTATTTTGGTTTTGCTTGAAATCAGGCACAAAGACATACGCTCATCATAATGTCGGGTCGACTAGCTGCCAAATAAAGTAAGGAGCCAATCATACTACGATATAATTTTTCATCAAAATCTTTTCCGTTATCATCTTTTTCCAAGTGAACACTGGTACTCATTAGTGTTGGTTTGCTTGAAATTTTATTCATTTCAAAACGACGTAATAGATCATCACAATATTTTTGTTCATGAATAAAAATACCATTTTCAGGTTGTTTTATTTGTAAACCTAAAAAGAAATTTAATTCTCCCATGTGAGACATTTCAAATTCGTTTTTCAAAATATTTGAAAATTGAGTATAAAGATTTTCGTTAGTTGAACCAAAAATAGTATCGTCTACATAAATTTGTACAATTAAAATGTTGTTATTTTCTCATTTAATAAATAAAGTTGTATCAATTTTACCTATTTGGAAACCAGATGTAATTAAATGATTTTTAAGACGTTTGTACCAGGCACGGGGGGGTTGCTTTAAACCATATAAGGCTTTTTGTAATTTAAAAACATGATCGGGATATTTTTCATGAATAAACAATGGAGGTTGTTCAACATATACGTTTTCTTTAATAAAGCCATTTAAAAAATCACTTTTGACATCCATTTTAAATAATTTAAAATTGTGATGATTTGCAAAAGCAAGTAATGTACGTATGGCCTCGAGTCTTGCTACTGGAGCAAAAGTTTCATCGTAGTCGGTACCTTCTTCTTGATTATGACCCTGAGCAACAAAATATGCTTTATTTCTACCTATATTTCCGTTTTCATCTGCTTTGTTTTTAAATACCCATTTTGTTCCAATAACTGATTGATTTTCTAGTCTTGGTACTAATTCCTAATCATTTTTACGTTCAAACTGATTTAATTCTTCCTGCATAGATATTATCCAAAAATTATCGTTTGAAGCTTCTTTATAATTTTTCAGTTTAAAATTTGACACAAATGCTATATGAGTTATTTGGTTAAGTTGATTTCTAGTTACTCTGAAGTTAAGATCTCCAATGATGTTATCTTTTGGATGATCTTTTAGAATTCTAGGAGATGATACTAAAGTATTATTTTTTGCATTTGTCTTATTATTATAAGAATTTGTTGTATTTGTTATTGGCATTATTTCTTCATCGTCATTAGTTTGATGGTTAAGAAAATTTTCATCAAACGAAACATGTAAACTTTCTTCAATTGTGTTAGTTCGTTTATTAAAATTCTATACGCCTTGCTACGATCTGAATATCTAACAAAGATTCCTTCATCGACATTTGGATTGAATTTTCCCAAATTATCTTTTGTATTTAGTATAAAACATTTTGATCCGAAAGTTTTAAAGTATGATACTTTATGTTTTCTTCCAAAAAATATTTCAAAACAAGTATGTTTAATCATTGGTCATGTGGTTACTCGATTCAAAATATAACAAGCTGTAGCAATAGCTTCAGCCCAAAAATGTTTCGGTAAACCACTACAATTTAACAGTGTTCGTGCACATTCTTGTAACGTATGATTTTTTTCTTTGTACTACACCATTTTGTTGAGGTGTGCGGGGAAAAGACTTATGCCCTTTTTATTACAAAAATTAGTAAAAAGTCATTTTTAAATTCTCCACTGTGATCACTTCGAATACTCTTAATTTTCAAATCCATTTGAGTTTTAATTCTTTTAGCAAAAATTTTAAACATACCAAAGTTGTCATTTTTATGTTTTAAAAATAAAGTCCATGTATATCTTGAAAAATCATCAACTATTACGAAAACATATTTATTGTGATTTATAATCGTACTTGATTGGACCAAATAAATCTATATGTAATAATACTAATGGTTGTTTTGTAGAAATATTATTTTTAGATTTAAAAGAGCTTTTCTTTAGTTTTCCAATTTGACAATCGTCATATAAATTTTCTACTTTATAATTTATTTTTGGTAAACCCCTAACTAGCTCATATTTTGCTAATTTATTAATATATTTACAATTAATATGACAAAATTATTTATGCCACAACCATGGATCGTCATGTTTGGCGGTTAAACATAATTTGAATTTCGATTTATATTCATATTTAAGACATAAATATTTTTGTTTCTAAAACCCTCAAAGATAAGTTGTTTTTTATGGTCGAAAATATTACATCCATTTTTTCAAAATTGATTTGAAAACCTCTATCGCATAATTGACTAATGATAAGTGGGATGTGTTTTAAATTTTCTACTAACAAAACATTTGTAATAATAGGAGAGTTAGAAATACCAGAGTTGATGACTTCTTTGATGCCAATGACATATCCTTTTGAGTTATCTCCAAAAATTACCGTTCCACCATCGATGTGTGTTATATTTGGTAATATTTTTGAGTTTCCGATCATGTGCTTGGAGCTTCCACTATCAAGTATCCATTTCTCCTTATTTTTTATTTTGGGTACCTGCAAAATAAAAGATAATTTAATTGGTACCCATATAATTTGTTAAGGTCCAAGATGTTAGAAGGGGCAGGTAGCCATACCCGAGAAGATTTGTACCTTTATAAACATAATTTGTATTGTAGACTACGTTATCTAGAAAGTTTTTAACATTTTTTTTCTAATCAACTTATTATTTGTCTTAGAAATCTAAATTTTTATATTTTTGGTATTCTTTTTAGACTCTTTAGTCTTTTGATAAATAAAACTATATTTCTTAATATTATTCCCTTTTTTTAGGAATATTCTTAAATCCTATTCAATTTCTAGACGATTTTGAAGTTTCGATAACATTTTCCAAATCTTGTGTTCCTTTATTAAATTTTAAAACATTATTTGTAATTTTATCCAAATTTTCTTTTAAATAATTCTAAATTTTCAATTTTCAATGTTTCTATAATACTTTTCAAGTTGATATTTTCTTTTAATAAGTTATCTTTGTCTAGTCTAATATTTTCAAAATCATTAGATATAGTCGTATTTTCAACTAAACTACTTTTATTTTTTTCTTGAGATAATTCTAATTCCTCCTCTAAATAAATTTTTATCTTATAACATTCCTATTTCAAGTTCTAATCTATTGATTTTGGCTATGTGTTCTTTATTGACATTTTTAATTTGTCTAAATTTATCGTCTAATTCAATGCTAAGTTCTAATAATTCATCATAGTTAAGTTCGGGACGTACCACGTCAGTTTGTGCCATAAAGCATATATTAGCTTGTTCTATGTCACTATCGTTGTCACTGTTTGATGATGATGAAGAATCCGAGTCATCCTATGTTACTTTGAAAGCTTTCTTCTTTTTGAATTTTTCAAATTTGTTCTTCTTTTTATCATTATTGAGCCTGGGACAATCTTTCTTCATATGTCCAAATTGATCACATTCATAACATTTGATTGATGTTTGATTTATAGGGCTTGATTCTCCTTCTTTTTGAAATCTGATCATTTTTCTAAATTTCTCAAATTTGTTGTGGTTTTTGGCAATAAATACGATTCTTCTCCGTCTAAGTCAGAGTCTTCATTTGTTGCTGGGAATGCTATGTTTTCTTCTTCGAATTTTCTTCTTTTATTACTTGCAAATTAGCTTCACGGTACATTAAGTTTCCTATCAACTAAGAATGTTGAGAGATCATTAGCATCTTCGATAGCTAATACTTTTCTTTCCCACTCTAGAGTTATAGAATTGAGTATTCTAGATATTAAGTCAAAATTTGCGAATTTGACTCCAAGTGCCATTAAATCGTGTTGAATGGTTCAGAATCTAGAGTACATGTCTACTATAGATTCATTTTGTTTCGTTTTAAATGATGAAAACTGATTTTGTAAAATTGAAATTTTAGTTTGCATAACTTTGTTTGCCCCTTCATGTGTAACTTGTAAGGTACGCCAAATATCATATGCAGTGTTACATAACATGACGCGTGAAAATTTCATTCTTATCTAATGAACAAAATAAAACATTCATAGCTTTGGCATTAATAGAAGCTGCGTTTTTTCTGCATCATTCCATGTGTTCATAGCAGTGTCAAGTGCTTCATATTTATTTTGAGCGGCTGACCAAATTTCTAATCCATTAGCTTCCATAAGAGTTCTCATACATGTTGACCAATATGCATAGTTAGAACCGTTAAAAAGTGGAGGTCATGTTGTGGATTGACCTTCTTGAAAAATACTTTCCATTTAAAGTGATTCAAAAACGTGTTGCTGTACTTTGATCAAACCTTGCTCTGATACCAACGGAAAGTTTACAGGGTGAATCGTGTAGTGTATATGCATGCATATGTGATAAAATATATGATGCAACTAAAATAATATTAATCTAAGTAAATGTAGAATAAGCACACCAGGATTTTATACTGGTTCAGACCTCCCGTCCTATGTCTAGCTCGAAGCTCCCCTTTGGAATTCGACTATCAAACACCCTCGCTTCGCCCGAAGGATTAGGCTTGGTTATAATAAGTTGTTCTTGTCAAATTTATGTTCTAGTATAACACGGATGTTGACTAATTAGCTAATATATATCTAAAGAGTATTGTCTATGAAGAACTTAATATATGGAAGAGTGAATATAAGTATAGATTGCTAGAGTGCAAAGATCAAGAATATATGATTGATTATAGAATTAGAGAGCATAAGTAAGTATGGTATTTTGTTCTCTTGATTCTTGATGCTATATATAGTTGTAGATAGATATCTTGAGTAGTTGCATCCATTAACGAGTGCTCTACAGTTGCTTCTGCTGATGATGAAGAGTTGCAGCGAAGAGAAGCAGACATGTCCATTAAAATATGGCAGTTGAAGTTCTTATTTGAAATCCGAGTTTGAAATCAGACGTCTGGGATATGTTTCGAACATCTGATACTATGTATATTTTTGAATATAGTAGTGGATCAGACGTCTGAGTGCAATTGTCAGACGTCTGATTCAGCCTGTCTGTTGTTCCACAGAACTGTTTCAGATGTCTGATATTGTGCATATCAGTTTTTGTGCTATTTTTCTTGTGCTTTTTTTCCAATCGGCTTTTAGTTTCTTATAGTGTCCTTTGAGCCTTATTCTTGTCTTTCTTGTGATTTTGTTCTAGAAAGTACCTATATATATAAACACACATATATATATTCGATTTCCATGTAATAGTTGTTGTCATTGAAACCATAGATTTGATTTCCTAACAGAATAGATGCATATATTCATACACCATATAAATGAGACTATAAATGGAATTCTGTTAACTACTATCTCTACTTTCTTCTTACACCAAATTCCCATTCTATATTTCATGAAATCCACTTTCTATACATTTTGAATTCTTTCAAGTTCAATCTCTACTTTACTACATTCATTCTCTATAATCTACTTACTGATTTAAAAGTATCATCCCTTCAATTAAAAGATCAAAGTACTATCAAAAGGGCTATATGATATTTTGTATCCAAAGTACAACTATTTGTATTTGGAATAAACAACTCTCTACTATTATTTGTCTAGCTGTACTTGTTGCCCGTTCAAATCAAGTGGGTGTATTTGCAGCCCGTTCAAATCAATTGAGTGATCTCGTTGCCCAATTAAATCAAGAGAATCTACCTTGAACCCGTAAATCAAAAGGGTGTATCTTGTTATCTTGAAGTCGAGACTGTATTCTAGTTTGCTTGCTACCTGTTTAAAGTAGGTGTTCGAAAAGAAATCTGTACATACACTATGCAAAACTGGACGTAGAATTGGTTAATCTAAACCAGCATAAAACCTCCTGGTGTCATCTTTCTTACTTTTACATTACTTTTACTACGTTTACACATATGTGACTGTCTATTAATATATACCTATGATTCATTATATGTGCCTGAATTTAAATCCTGAAGTAAGTTAGAAAACTTCCATATAAGTTATAAAAACATTATTCACTCCCTTCTACTGTTAAAGTAGCCTTAAGATCCATTCATAGCAGTAATACACAATTTTCCACATTTGGTATCAGAGAATTGGATTTTCAAAATCTTGTTATTTGATTTTTGAAAAGTAAAAATGGCTAGTAACACTGGTAGTACATTTCCTAACATCTTTGAAGAAAAATAAAGATCTAAATCCTTAGGATTCCTTCAAATAGATTAGGAACTAATAATATTAAAAAGATATTTGATCATTTGGAAGTGAATAAAGCAGATTTGTAGAAACATGCATGTTATATGGTAGATATTAAATAGAGAACTGATAACCATACATCATAAATCATGAAGAACAAATGGATACTAGACAGTGGATGGTTAAGATACATGACTGAAAATCTGGAGATCTTAAAGGACATCATGGTGAAATAGTTAACTTTGGAGATAACTCAGAAGGATATGTCATCGCCAACATCGGTAACCCTTTAGTTCCTGTTATTTATAATGTTTTGATACTCAATAATTTAAAACATAATTTTCTTAGTATTAATCGAATTGATAATGGTTTCAAAATTAAATTTGAAAAGGACATTTTCCACATTGAGAATGATGAGTCTAGAATTATTTTTGAAGGAGTTAGGAAACGTAACATTTGTATTTTAAGTATGAAAGTGTCCATTGATACTAAGATAATTTAAAACCAAAATTCAATTAAAATTAAAAAGTTATGAAGTGTCATGAAGGGGAATTCGGGAAAGAAAATTTTGAAACCTTTTGTAATAAGAAAGGAATTATACATAACTTTTCTTTTCCTAGAACTCCTCAACAAAATGGAGTTGTAGAATGTAAAAACGGAAGTAATTTACCTAAAAAAAATTATAGTAATTTACCTAAAAAAAATTAGGATTAAGTAGTTGTTATAGCATGTTATATTTTGAATAGAATTTTAATAAGATCATTGAGTAAGAAAGCACCATATGAATTATTTTTGATAAAAAGCTTAAAGTATCTAATTTTTATATATTTTCCAAATCTGAAGTTAACTACATAATGCTAGGGTCAATCATATGTATTAACTCATTGACTATGTCTAGGTTACATTAAGTTGTGGCTTGATTTGTTTTAAGAATGGAGCGGAAAATGTTTTGAAAAATTATGTTCGAATGCATTTAAATTTTTTGTTTAAATGATTTTGGAAAGTCACGTTCAAATGCTTTTAAGAAATTTTGTTCAAGTGCTTTTGAAAAGACAATGGTGTTTAGTGTCTTTAGAAATTTTATTTTTCAAACTATTTTGAAATTTGATTGGAATGTGAAAAAAGGTTTCCAGTAGGACATGAAATAATTTCTGATTCTCAAATGTCACATGTTTTGCATTGGGAGGATCGATGTTGTAACAACCCGCATATTTATCGAGTTTGTATTTAAATATTTTATTTAAATATTAACTCGTTAATCGGATTTTGGTCCGAAAATCTACTTTTTGCAAACGGTCAAATTAGGACTCGAGACCACTTCCATTGAGTTCGAAATGTCGTTTACAACTTTTTAAGTATAAACATCGATAGGTTTGGAGTTAGTGAAATTTCACTAACTTTTCCCGCTTTGGATTTTGGGTTAGTTTAGCCTATTAAGCCCAAGTTCCAACCCTCTTCTCCTCACTCTTCATAAATTTCCTAACTAATCAAGCTTTGGCATTAATGGTGGAGGGAATGGGAAATTAAAACTCCAAGCACAAATTCAATTGCAAATCCAACATTCAACTCCAAATTCAAGTAGAAGATATTGGATTCAAGCTTTGGATTGCTTCTCCTTGCTTTCAAGCTTCATCTTTATAAACTTTAGTGCAAAGGTGAGATTTTTATCTCACAAATCTAGTCTATATCTATCTTGGACTGTTGGGAATGATTCCCTATCACTTTAGCATGCATATTTGCTTTTGGTTTGGATTGGATTGGCGAAAGACTCCGATTTTTGGTGTTTGGGTGAAATTTCTGCATTTAGGTCGTTCTGGCCGTTTTTAGCTCGCTCGGAGTTAGGTCGTGTGGACCTTAGGTCGTAGGTCGCGTACGAGTTAACCCCTAGGTCGTTCTGGCCATTTTCGTGTTTTCGGAGTTAGGTCGCTCAGGACCTTAGGTCGTAGGTCGTATGGCCGTTAGGTCGCTCTGCTTTGGCTCTGGCCATTTTTGCTCACTCGCAGTTAGGTCGCTCACGACCTAGGACTTAGGTCGCTCGCGAGTTAGTGGCTTAGGTCGTTGGGTCATATAACCCATTAAGTCGCGCCCCTTTAGGTCGTGAACCTTGTTAAGTCGTTCACCCTGAGCTTAGGTCTTAGGTCGCATCACCCTTAAGTCGTTCGACCTGATCCTTTCTTAGGTCGCGCATCCCCTTAGGTCGCTAGGTCTTAGGTCGCGCCATCTTTTAGGTCGCGCATCCCCTTAGGTCGCTAGGTCTTAGGTCGCGCCATCTTTTAGGTCGCGTACCATACTTTAGGCCGTAGTCACTTAGGTCGCTTGCACCTTAGGTCGGCCTCGTTAGCTCGCAGATCATCTAGGTCGCGTGGCCTTTAGACCGTTAGGTCGCGAGCGTTAGGTCGTTAGACCTTACCTTCCTTAGGTCGCTTGACCGGTTAAACCTTTAGGTCGCTCGACCCTATTCCCCTTAGGTCGTTAGACCTCATTTTGTCTTCACTAGGTCGTACCGTTTTGGTCGGGGCGCTGCCCCGCACCCCGCTGGGGGCGCTGCCCCCTGGACCCCCACGACCTGACCGGGCAGGTCGAACCCCATAAGCGGTGGCGTTGCCCCCGCACCCCCACCTTGGGGGGTTGCCACCCCCCTGGACCCCCCCTCCGTAGGGGATCTTATCTGAAAAACATTGAGCTGATTTCCTTGGATTTTATTCACATCTCCGTATGCGATTTTTGTGACTGATTGTTTCTATAATTGCTTCTGTGTTTTGTCACTTTATAATATAAAGGTTTCAATACTAGTAGTAAATATCAAAACTCTTTTAACAAACAATTTCAACTCTATTTTTAATAACAAAGCTCTTTTCTTAAACCGTTTTCCAATCTATTAGTATATACAAACCTTTACCTCACTCGGATGAGAAATCTAATTAAACGACTTAGTAAAACAAGTGGTATGAAACGCTTGCATTCACTTCGTCGGTTAATTCTTGGACTTGTTTGATTGAACCTCTTGTGACAATTTTATTAGTGAAGATTTACAGTTTGTTCGTAAATATTTAAGTTAAGCAAGTGGTTATGGGACATGAAGCTAAACTTCTATATTTACTAGCTTAGTGTAATTGACACTTCTCGTTGATCTTGATGATCGCTCTATGAATTAGACTAGCAATTGCGCGATGTCTCTTTCATTGCAAGGTTAGACTAGACACCACTTGTGTGATTCCATTCACACATACCTTTCTGCTTTTTGGTTAGTCTTGACCTTAATCTGTGTGATTCCATTCACACATGCGGGGTAGCTCCCCTTGGTCTTCGGACCGTCATGTGATAGGCCTCTTTCCCTTTTTATGATTTCTGGATCTCTTGTGTTGATTTCTGGAATTTATCTCTTTGACTTGTCATGAGTACAAGTTTAGGGTATGATGCCCTCTTCGAATCTTTGAGAAGATTCTTGTGATAATGATTATCTCTTATTGATTGATCTTCTGTTGATCATTATTTACATACTTATAGTGGTATGTCGTTATGGATGTTTATGTTTATGCCATATCTTTTATGTTATATCATGTCATCTGATATTTATAGCTAGACTGATCCGTTTATTATTTTCTTAAATAATACTCGGGTCAGACCGAGATGTTACAGGTGCTTCTGCTTGACTTCTTCCCAGGGATTCATCACTCTGACTTTTGGCTAACTGTTTAGATTAGCAGTTTTTGTTGTATACACTTGAGATATAGACTCATAGTTGTATTCTTTTGTATAGCACGTGTTGCTATTCTTTTGTATTATCGTGGATCTTACTGACCACTACTCTGATGTACACTTTCATGTGTTAGTTATATATTCATATCTTCTTCCGCCTTTGTGATATGGATATCTGTGACTGATTTGTGATATGATTATTTCTATGTTTGTTTCCGAAGATTATTTATAGCCACCGTGTGATAAGCAATTACATGGATGGTCGCTCCTCTACAGCCTTATTCTCCGTGCTAGTTGACAGCACTACTCCGGAGTGTTCTTGGCTAGCGTGGGTATAGAGGTGGGGCGTCACAGATGTGTTAGTAGATATGAATTCTACTATTCGATAAGGGTGATAGTATACAACACAAGAAATAACAAGTGAAAATACTGTTTTAGCTTTGAAATTTCTATTCCCAGACCTTGTTGATACTGAACAAAAACTTGCACTTGGAATAGTTCCATTTTAACATCCAAAAATAAACCTTCTTATGCAAATAGTAGTTGGAAAAGATTTAGGGCCAAAAGAGTAGGCTTCATGGTGCAATGGAATAGGTATCCAAAAGACAAATATGAATGTAAAGGTTTTTAATAAGAAATGAAATAATTTTTGATTTTCAAATGCCATATGTTTTGCAAAGGGAGGATCGATGTGTTAGTAGACATGAATTCTACTATTCGACAAGGGTGACAGTATACAAAGCACAATAAATAATAAGAGAAATTTTTTTAGCTTTGGAATTTCTATTTCCATACCTTGTTGATACTGAACAAAAACTTGCACTTGGGATAGTTCCATTTTAACATCCAAAAATAAACCTCCTTTTGCAAATTGTACTTAGAAAAGTTGAAAAAGATTTGGGGATAAAAGAGAAGGTTTCAAGGTGCAATGGAATAGGTATCCAAAAGATGGATGTGAACGTAAAAAATTTCGTCTAAATTGCTTTTCCAAAATAGGAGTATAGATTTAGGAAAACTGGACTTTCAAAATTTAATGTTAAAAATTATGTATTGGATATCGGATGCAAAATTGGTTGAACCACACTCCTATTCTTAGAAGTGCGGAAATTATTATGTGAAATTAAGGATTTTTAATTTTTGAAAACTTGCATACATATAGAACTACCATTGTATATAGGTGTGAATCACATTTTCAAAATGTTTTCTTAAAGAGTGAATCATAAAGGAGGCACTGATTTAGAATTATTAAGCATGCATGTTGTATTCATTGTGATACGTTGTACACTTGTACACGTTTGGCTGCAAAATTGGTTGTACACTAATTGGTTGGATAGTTTAGAATGGTTATACTGTATGTTACATGATTCAATCCTTAAGGAATTTTGAGGATGAAATTCCTTTAGGTGGGAGAATGTTACACCCTAAAAAATTAACGTTAATTGATAAATCATTATTAATTCTCAAACATGGAATTTTAGAAAATGTCAGAATTGGGCCTTGAAACTTCCACCATTGTATTCATAGCAATTTTCTGATCAACTTTCATATTTGAAGTATTGTGATTAGAGTTCAAACAAAGTAGTTATAAAATTTAAAGTTTTTGAAATAAAAATAATTAAAAAGAAACAAGAGGAAATAAATAATATGAATCATGTTGACCCTATCAGTCAACACACTCCTTGGGCCAGTCGACCGCCAGTGGTTGACCACTTATACAGAGGAGATCAATCAATTGATATGGTGGCGGCTAGGGTAAAACCTTAATCGAACGACCTAGATTAAATTATTTTAAATCTAATGGATACAACCGATTCAAGTGGTTATAAATACATGTCTAGCCCCTTACTTCCCTTCTTATATTTTTTGATCAAAGTAGCAGAAATCTGCCATTTTCCCTTCTCCACTATCTCTATTAGTTATAAAATATTATATTATATATATAATCGGAGAAGGGCAGAAAATAAAAGGAGTGAACCGATACTGGGGAAAAAGGTAATCTATAGTTATAAATCTATATTCCCTTTAACCCCAAATTTCTTCTCGGATCTATAATTCTAATAGTATGTATATACCTTGTTATAAATATTCTTTTCGAAAGGAATGGAAAAGAAGTCAAATTAAAGGAATGAATTCGGTAGGAGATTTGGAAAGCTTGAAAGGTGAGCAGAAAATTATGTGATTTATTTATAATATTGAAATTTATATAATTGAGTTTTACTTTTTTTATGCTTATGCAAGATACATGGAGTTATAGGCTTAAAAAGAACGTATTCAATTAAAATCTATACATATTCTGTAAGATAGGTAATTGGAATATGAATGTTATTTACACCATAATCTAAAAATTTGAAAATGATTCTATAAATTTTTTAAAGTAGAATGTTGGTAAGGTTATAAGATTTATTCTACATTTATAATAATTGGGTTGTAAATTGTTGGTATTAATTTAGATTGCCCTAATTTGATTGGAATGTAAATTTCTTTGTTTTACTTTATTGTGAGCATTGTGGGTACAATTTAGTTTATTTTCGTTTAATTTCCATAAATTATCTAATTCCAGCATAAAAGGTGCATCATCTAAAACAACAAGGAATATATCAAAAGGAAAGAGATGTGTATCGGATGGATGTTCTTCTCCATAGTTTGCATTGTTTATTACAATAAAAGAAAAGAGATAACTCCTTGACAGTTCAAACGGAGAAAAAGTACCACTTTTGGGTAATGGATAATTTATAAAAGTTATAAAATTAGTCCTTTTTAGGAAGGAAAGCTCAAATATATTAAAAATATAGAAATAAACGTTCTTTAAAAAATGTTCATATTAGTGTATATTTTGAAATTCTGAAACATCTGAACAAATGAGTTAGAAATAAATATACACAGAACACATATTACTGTACGAACCAATTAAAAATATAGATATACATAGCGTAATATACGTCAGTACTCGTATTAGTTATAATTAGGATGTCTAGTTATTAGGAGAGTAGTAAATTATAGGACTAGGAGGTGTAGATGGAAAAGGTATGATAATCCAAAATTAGTAGGGTAAAAATGTGCAGTTTATAGGGAGTTACATGAATTAAATGAAGACATAAATGTATTTAATGGGACTGATTAACGGATCCAGTACGACATTTATGGAGAAATGAAATAAGCATTATATGTTGAATAGGAACGAATATATAAATGTCACTAGCGTTTTTCCAATTTGAATGATAATGACCATTTATTATAAACAATTAACATTTATGGGACACAAGATGGAAGTAGAGAATTTATGTAATAAGCATATATAATAGGAATTAAATGCTAGGAGGCGTTATAATTTTCATAGTAGGAAATTATATAGCCTTAACAATATTATTAGGATGATCATGAATTAGTAGGCCTACCCTAACATTTCGGCCTAGGATAAATGGTTTGATTTAGTCTGGGTTGGGATGCAAGGTCAGTAGAGTTGCATGACTGAAGTCTGCCTTCACCTAGAGATTACCTGGAGTTGTGTATACTTACTACTGATGTGGGACATCTCCAATCATAGAACTTGTGGGGAAGGGTATACTTTTGCATATAGGTAAGGAAAATATACCAAGGGTTCGCCTCAGATTTAAAGTACTAAATGACTCAGTGCCTTTAGGGATGTCAAGAGGTTTACTTCAAGGTGGAAGGTATTAAATGACCATTGGTTCTGCCTCCTTCCTATATAAGAAGTCTTAAATAACTTACAACGATACCTAATAGGAAAATGAGGTCCGCTTTATTTCTAACAAGATGTGTTAAGTAACTAGATTGAGAATTTTTCTTGACTTACATTAGGTTGGTCTAAACGGGATTTCAGCTTTGGGAGGTCGGTAGGCTATGTCAGTATCATTGTTAAATTGGTATTTAGCAATAGGGCTGGAATGTAGGCTATGACCACCAACAGTCTCAAGCGGTCATTAGAAAAGACTTAGTTGTGTCTTGATGGATTTTGCTTCCTGCTAGTGTAGAATTCGTATGGGATGTGCAAAGACCTCAAAGTTTAATTATTTAGTAGTTTATTTGTCAGATGTGGGCTATTAATCCTTCGATGGGTCTTTGAAATGCATTAGCAATACGATGATTAAATTATATAACCATATCTAGGAGTCATCTATAATTGTAGCTAGGACTGATTGACTAGCTATTACGTTATGGAGGACACACTTTAGGGTTGAGGTAATAAATGGCCATTAGTTCTACCTCCTCCCTATTTAAGAAATTTTAAGTGGCTTAGGTTTTCTTTTGGATAGTACAACGTACATAGGCATACACATAGTTATACCTCAAAGAAGGTAAGATATATCATACGTGTAGATGTAATTACACAAAATAGCTGTGAATAATAGACATAACATTTAATTAGAAATCAATCAGTATAAATTAGTGTAATAGATAAAGAATGTAATTTTACAGTCACTATAATGTTGTTCTAGCCCCCTCCTTATTGCAACCCACATGATAGATTTAGAGAGACAGGCTATTGGGGTAAGATGGGAATAGTTGATGGTGAAGTATTCTCATTCATGCTCAAAGCTTGTAAGGCAATCAAATACCAAGGGAATAAATTGATTCCAAGGTAGCAGTCTTAGTCATTATATATGTTCTTTTATATTTACTATTCAATTGTTACGTCGTTCTATGATATATTTAGGTCACCGCATGTTACTAAAACTAAGGATTTGTATCCTAATGGACTTGGGTTTCGACCTAGTCGAAATTATGGCTCTTTAAGGTGCGGATTGTTACAAAACATGTGCTAGATGTCGAACTATACAACTTAGTATGACTTAGTACACCTACTATTGTAGCCTGTTTAGCAAAAGCATACATAATCCTATAACCTGCTGCATTTCTTAGCATAAAACGTGCATGCATCAAGCATTCACAATTGGCATGAATATTAGCCACATATTCCAACTACCTTTCCAGTTGTCTTCTATCCATCCAAGCGACCAGAACAACTATCGAGGATGATTTACACCTGTTTGTAGCATAACCTCAATCATTCATTGATGCACTTCTGCTGCTATAAATACCGCTTACCATGCAACATCAAAGGGGTTGAAACCTAGTGAATTGCTTTAGAATTTCATCTTCGCCAACAATAAAACTTAGTTCTTGAGCTTAGTTGCTACTGTCTTAAGTGCTCTAATTTCTTATTATTCTCTTATAATTCCTTAAAATTATAAGTGGTAAACATAGTAAGAGATCATCTAGTGGACAAAAATAAGCTTCTGCCAAACCACTCGACACCTTATGTCATTTACATTACTTGCATATTTTACTCATTTTCTTTTTAAGCGTAGAGTTAACAAATAACTATTATTACAAACTCATTAGTTTAATTCCAAGAATGGCTAAATTTTTTGGTCAACATTTAACAATAGCCAAATTATTATCCAAGAACGCACTTTAACAAATTTTTAAGTTCGCTAAATCTTATTCAGGAACACACCGTAGGATTTGGTCTTTGCATTCCATGCATGAGAGCATTGAGTGTAGAAACATATGAAATTTAATCATTAGATTTGTATAAAAAATATGAAATATAATCATTTGATATTCATAAAGATTATTACAAAAAATAATTTATCTGATGTTATACTAATTATAATTTGCCAAATTGTAGGCATTTTCACCCGTTGTTGATTAGAGACAAAAAGACATCAAGAGAGAAATGGATGATCAGAAGGATCACAATAAGTATATCGAGGAATGATCAAATGCGTAAAATAGAGAAATGAGAAGGTTTACAAATATTTATAAGAAATGAAGGAATATAGAGAAAATTCGACCTACTATAGGATTTTATTCGGTACCGGTCGGCATTTATAGCCCGGGTACCGAACAGGGTTCTAAGTTCCAAGAAAACGGTTCGATAATCATGGTTTGGCCAAATTTTCTAACTTCTTACTTGTATTTCTTGACTAGAATTAATAACCCTTAGAAATTTGACCGATTGTTAAATAAGAAACATTTTCACTATTCATTGCCAATCAACATATTACTGAACCTTGGAAACGATTATGTGGTCTACAATTAGTCAAAATCTATCTTCCTCTATCTTAGAACATAACATCTTCAATTAGTCCAATGCCAAACAAATCCTAATAGCCAGAATATATTGACCTTATTTAAGCTTACAATTATGGAAACTTGTTATTTTCTCGGAATTGTCGAACTAAATTCTAATAGGTTATTCCAATAAACACCCCAAGCATGAACGGATCAAGTTTCTTCTCATAAAATACCAACTAGAATTATTAGCAGATCAAATATTTTAAAGTTGCATATTGCATTTATTTTGATAAATGGACCATTAATGTTGTCTTCCAGTATTATACTTGAGATCTACAAAGAAATAAGCAATAATTGACAGTGAATGTAGGTGGTCCTTGGATCAAACCTCTATAAAATAGACGTATGTTCTTTTTTATCTACCTTTAACAATGTATCTACCTATAACGACTGCATTTTTGATTTGGTCATATTCATATCCCAAATTAAACAAAAATTTAATCATTCAAAACATAAGTAGTAGATTACTTACAGGTTCTATAGCTTTTTACAAGCCTCTATGGGATGTTTCCCCTTTTTTGAGTAAATATTTTGGTGCTTTTATTAAGAACTAAACTCATGGACTTCATTACCTTTAAGAAGATTTAGTCTTAGACCCAAAAAATAAGACACAACCAAAAGTAAGGACGTAGGTGTCACTTTTAGCTGTTTTGGGACTAATCATGGTGAGTAATCATCAAGCCCTCTATCGTTGTCCAACATGGTAACTAGAGATGATTTGGACTAATTTGCGATCAAGTTGAATGATGGTTATGTTGCTCAATAGGAGGCTATGGTAGATCCACTAATGACATGCCTTGAAAAACAATGAAACAATGACTATAACTCTAAGAAGAGAGAAAGATCATGTCCAAGATAGAGGAAAGGTTATGGAGATCAGATATTAGTAGTGATTCTATGCGATAGTAGAAGGATAAAGCGGTGGAAGCATGGAAGGTAGTTGGATCGACGTTGGATTTTATAACATCCATATTTGAAGCTAAAATATACTAAAATGGTTTAGGAATTTAAATTGATATTTGAATTGAAAATTCAAATACTTAAATATAAAATTCGGAAATGAGATTTAAACTGAGTTTAAATGCCGAATAAGTGTTGTATAAATAAAGTTAAAAGGTTATTTTGGATATTTTATTGAATTTAACTTAATAAATTAAAATATTGTATTTATTAGACAATAAAAGAAGAATACTGATTTAAAATTCTAACTTGAAATTTGAGTTGTGTTTGAAAAATCCAAAACTTGTCTGAAAATTTATATTGGAAAAATAAATAATAATTGTGAAAATTTGAAATTATTTTGAGAAATAAACTTTTATTTAAAATTTGTTAAAACTGAAAGAGATATTTTGATAGAAGAAAAATCGTTTAGAAAAAGAAATATAATTTGTAAGAATGTATTGAATGGATTTGGAAATAGATAAAACGTGTTGAATTGAGCTTAAAACTAGTAAAATACTTTGGTTTAAATTTGATTTTTGATGTGTCTGGATTTAATAAGGAAGTTATAACTTTCTTCCTTTGTTGCCATTGGACCACATTTCCTTATTCACATTCTACCACTTCGTTTAATTCCCCTATAGACTAAAAGAAATCACGTACATATTTCCTCTTCATTTCAAAGAAAGCAAACTAAGGTTAATTTTTTCTCTCCATAAAATCAAAGGGAAAACCACCAAAATTAATGCTAGTTTGGTTCTAGATCACTGATATCCTATCTAACCTAAAAAGCTTCAACAATCAAGGGATATTTTAACCAAATCCATTTAGGCCAATAAGGGAATTTGGAAATTTTAGGTGTTTTTTTCTTATTCGTGATCAATCCAAGTTAGAAAGCATAGTGGACTTATAAGTATATGTTAACCGGGTTTTTAATCAGCAGAATTCAATGGGAGTTAGAATATTTAGATTAAACAAGAATGACTCAAAATTGATTGGAAGGCCCAAAAATACAAGACAAGAGATCCTAAGAATGTTAGGTCCATTTTTATGCAAAAAATTTGGATCAGTACCGATCCGATCCAATTGGATCAGTACCAATCCAAAATATTTCTTTATTGGATCTCCGATTCACTTGTTTTGCACTTGTATATCTCCACTAAGCTTGTCTACAAAGTTTGATTACAATCCATGAATTCGAATTCTAGAAGTAGAGGTTCATCTGCGACAGAATACAGTTCAATCTAACCCACAAGTGAATCATCATTAGAACAAGTCAACAAGCTATGAAATTACACAAAAGGCATCGTTATGAAGTAGGAAGCTTGACCAAACAAATCAAAGCCAAAAATTGGCTAAGGATTTGGATCGGTACCGATTCAATTGGGTTGGATCGGTACCGATCCAAAAAGATGGCCAATTTTGGCTCCAAACTTTCTAAGCTCTCTCTACATGACCACTATAAGCTTCTGACAAAGCAATTCTCAGCCCAAGAGCTTTCCAACCCCCATAAATACCATCTCATCTACAATAGAAAGGGGATATGCTCTGATCTCTATTGAAACTCTGTCATTATTTCATCACTCTTCTTCTCCCTCACAACAGCCATCAAAGGGCAATTAAGATCCTTCCAGTTGTCTCTCACAACGGTGGCTTGATATAACTTAGGAAAGAAGAGTCGTATTGTAATCCAAACTCTTTTGTAATAGAAGTTTATCAACAAAAGCTATAAAGTGGACATAGAGTTTGTTAACAGCCGAATCATAATAAAATTCTCCGTCTCTTTGCTTATTCGGCGATTTACTATTGGCTTTTCTATTTTATTTTCCTTGATAAATAAGTTTGGTGCTTTCACACTCAAAACTAGGGAGTTGATCCATTTTCTAGGCTAACATTTTGGTGCTTCCACAGAGAACCTAAATCAGGTTTAGATCAAGCTATCTACTGTGGATCAAACAGGTTCAGAAGTTAGATCCTCAATCTCTACTTAGAAGATTTGCCATTGAGAATCAATGGCACCGGAAAGAAAGAGAACTGCTTCCGAAAAATCCATAGGAGCTGTAATCGCTAAAGAAGCAACCAACTCTTAGCAAGTTGTGGTCAACAGTGCCAATAATCCATTAGTCAGAGCAAATTTTAGAGCAAACACAAGAGGTCAGTTGCCACGATCTTCTATCTAGCATGAAGTTGTTACTAGAGGCGAATTGAATAAGATGGTTGATGAAATCAATCACAAGTTGGAGAATAGCCAAAATGCTCTTATGGACGAATTAAATGCCCTCCTGACCTTGCAATCACTAGCTGCTCCAAGAACCAAGTTGGAGTTTGCAGTTGTTACGGAGCAGGAGAACTCTTCTGTTTCTGGCTTAAACATGAGAAATGGAATGTAGAAGAAAAAAAGTGTAGCGGATGGAGCTGCAGGAATCACTATAGGAGGAAACACAAGCGCTCCATCAACTGCAAAGAAACCCATTATGAATTTGAATCTAGGGGCAAAATCCCCACGGGAAGAAATAGAGGTGGATCTCTTTGACTCTAAAGACGCTAAGCTACTTTACGACAATGAGTTGGAAGAAAACACTAATGCACTCAACAGCAGTAGCGAGGTCCAAACTTCCCCTACTCGACCAGCCCCAAGCCAACAGAATTTCGAGGGAGTGGCTCTCCCGAAGATAGGAGAGCATAGGCTTCAGCCCACTTACTAAGATTGTTTGCAAAATCAAGTGCTTTGCATAGTCACTAACAACCAAACCATAGACTACGATATATAGAAGACATATATTGCGGATATGATCAAGTATTTGATTGAAGAAACAAAGGATAGAAGAGATGATGAATGTGAATCCACTCCAAACTGGACTCCCTTCACCAATGACATTCTGAATGAACGGTGCTCTGAAAAGTTCACTATGCTGACTATTCCATCTTACGATGGACTAGAAACCCAAAACCTCACTTATACAAGTATAGTTGGTACATGGACAAAGTAAATGCTTTAAATGTTGTTCAATGTAGATATTTCCCAATCATCCTAGAGGGAATTGCTCCCATGTGGTTCACCAGGCTCCCATTAAAATTCATCACCACTTTCAATGAATTAGCAACAAAATCCCTTGATCAATTTCGGCTTCACACGGCATAACCAAATGACACAATGTCCTTATCTAGCCTATTCCAGGGATGAAATGAATCTTTGAAATCCATCATGAGTCGGTTCAACACCGTGGAGATTGAAGTAAGTAACCCAAATGAAGATATGGTCTTCATGGCCCTAGTCTGCGTTATCCATCCTGACACTGAATTCGAAAAATGGATCAAAATGAAACAATCTACCACTAGGAAGGAATTTAACTGAAAGGAAAGCTAGTATGTGAGATTGAAGAGGCGAAGGATCTAGAAGGAAAACCTACTAACCTACAACAAACCAACGCTGGTCGAATGGTATGGTAGCTAACCAAGATGCAATTACCTCTGGGTCTGTTGCATGAAACATAGGGAACGATGTGAACTAGAAAAGGAATAGTCGGAATTCCATTAAGTGAAATGGAGGTAATAAGTGACTTAAAGGCTTGAGGCCCGAAGACTACGCCTCGCTTAATGATACTCCAGAATACATCTACCTTACGACACAAGGGATGGAGGAGTACAAGAAGCCGCCTAAAAAGAAAGCAACCGAATAGAAAAAGCATTTCAGAAAGTACTACCGGTTCCATGAAACACATGTTCATAACACGAATGAGTGTCATCACCTTAAGAACCAGATTGAAGAGCTGATTAGGGAAAACAAGCTTCAGCAGTATGTGAGGAAACCACAAAATCCCAACTAGCTTGCAGCAACCCAAGCTCCCAGAGACCGGGGAAACCTGGCTAGAACTAGTGAAGAGGGATCCAAACGGACTGACTAGAGACTCATCATCGTCACAATATCTGAAGGACCTCATCTTGTGCAGAAGAGTTGGGAAGAAATGTAGGATATGTAAACTCATTATGACGTGCTTCAAAAGATTCATGCTCCACAATCGAAGACCGAACTCCTACTAAGTAGCAAGAACCCTGAACGATGACATAGTATTTCGAAATCGAGATACTGAAGGAATGGGAGTTCTGACCCTCGACCCCATGGTCATGACGGTATGAATCAGACCAGCCATGGTCGGACGAGTATTGGTGGACAGTGGCAGCTCTTTGAATATCCAGTTCAAACACACGTTTGATCAGATGAATATCGATATGAAAGACGTATCTGCTTGCCGAACGAAGGTCCAGGGATTCACCGGTGAACCTGAGCAACCTATCGGAACAATTGATCTACCTGTACAACTTAGGGAAGGAGACTGAAGAGTCATCCTCATCCAAACCTTTATGAATGTAAATGAAATATCTACCTACAATGCTTTCTTAGGTCGGCTTGCTTTGGAAAATTTTAGGGTTGCTTTAGCTCAGTGGTGTTTAACCATGAAACTTCCGATAGAGAATGGAGTTATGGGTGATTAAAGGAGACCAAAGTGCCACTAAAGAATGCTACATCGTAGAACTACGCGATTCTAGAAGAAATGAACATGAAGAATGTGGGGGAGAACTCTCCACATTCATAAAGCTACCGAATAGCAACTAGAGAGCCACCCCTGGCTTAGGGACCAAACCCGATTCGACAAGGCTTTGGACCCTAGAAAGAAGAGTTTAGGGGAGGATCGGGAAACATCGATGGATATGACGGTGCCTATCCCAGTCGATATGGATGACCCAACTTAGGTCCTATAAATTGGATCACATCTTGGAAATAAGATGTGACAGTAACTAATAAAATTTCTTTGTTCCAACCTAGACGTATTCTCTTAGACACTTTTTGATATATGTAGGGTGTCGCTAGAGATTGCGTCCCACGCACTTAATATTCATCCCAAGTGTACACCAGTGAAGTAGAAGAGGTGCAGCTTAAGACCCGAACGATCTAAAGCACTGAGTGAAGAAGTGGATAAGATGATGGTGAATGGTTTTATCCACGATGCAACCTACACCGAATGGGTATCTAACCCAGTTTTGGTCAAGAAGTCCAATGGAAAATAGCGAACTTGTATCGACCACTTGGACCTAAACAAAGCTTGCCCAAAAGACGGCTTTCCTCTGCTAGAATCGACCAACCTGTGGATGGGACAACTAGACATGAATTGCTATCATTTATGGACGCCGCTATGGTTACAACTAGAATATGATGCATGAACCTGACTTGGAAAACACTAGTTTCATGTATGTTTTAGGATTATACTGCTACAAAGTAATGTCATTCAGTTTAAAGAATGTTGGGGTAACCTACCAACGACTAGTGTATGCCATATTCAAACATCAGATCGAGAAGACTACGGAAGCCTATGTCGACGATATGTTGGTTAAATCACGCATAACTATAAATCACTTGGATAACCTCGTCGAAATGTTTGAAATACACTGCAAATATAGAATGAAAGCCAATCCACTTAAATGTCATTTCGGGCTAGCCTTTGGAAAGTTCTTAGGATTCATTGTAAGCGCCAGAGGCATCGAAGCAAATCTTGAAAAAATTGCCACTTTACGAGCAATTAAGGCCCTAAGGAACAAGAAAGAGTTACAAAGCTTGAATGGAAAAGTTTCCGCACTAAGCCGGTTCATATCAAAGGAAAGCGACAAATGTATATCATTCTTTGACGTGATAAAGAAGGTAAAGAAGAATTTCAAATGGAATCAGGCTTGTCAGACTGCCTTCGAAGAATTGTTGCGGCATGTGGAGACTTTGCCAGTCCTATCCAAACCAGTAGAAGGAGAAGACTTGTTTATCTATTTAGCAGTCTCAACCCGTGCATGTAGTACCGTACTCATACGAGAAGAATCTAAGGCCCAGGGGCTCGTATATTACATCAGTAAACGATTCACTGGAGCGGAGAAGAACTATCCGAAATTTGAAAAAACTAGCACATTGCCTCTTGATTACATCTAGAAAGTTACGATCATACTTCCAAGTGCACCCGATCAAAGTTCTAATAGGTCAACCTTTCAAGCAAGTGTTGTATTACCCTGAGACCTCTAGACGGCTTATCAAATTAAACATTGAATTAAGTCAATATGAAATCACTTTTCATCCTCGAAAGGCGATCAACGGGTAGGTGCGGGTAGATTGCATTGCTGATTTTACAACACGAGATAACGAAGAAGAAGTTACTCTGAAAGTGGAGACACATCGGAAGTTTTTCGTCGATGGTGCATCTAACAACTTCTGCTCGAGGGCTGGAGTCATGCTCGAAACTCTCGAAGGACAATTCGTTGGTTATGCCTTACGCTTGGTATTCCTTGCAACAAACAATGAAGCAAAATATAAACCAGGTTGAAAGTTGTAAAGGAACTCGGGATAAATTCCATACATATCTATAGCGACTCTCAGCTAGTCGTCTATCAGGTGAAAGGCGAATATCAAGCTCGGGGAGAGAACCTCGCTCCATATCTAAACAAAGTGCAAGTTGCGGAATGACATCGAACATTACACCATAACTCATATCGCGAGGGAAAAACATGAAAGCGGACTATCCAGCTAAATAGGCCAGTTCTAGAGAAGCTCAGTCATGGGGACTGGTCCTATTTGAAATGCTAACTGCTCCAAGTGTAAGTGAGATGCATATTGACTGGATTTTTGAAACAACAAAAGAACGAGAAACAAGGATGACATCGATCAAGGACTGCTTGCTCAGGGGAACACTCCTCGCAAATAGAAATCAATGGAAAAAGCTCCTTCGCAAGGCAACATGGTCTGTAGTACAAGATGGGATACTCTACCAAAGGGGATTCTCTACCTCCTTATTCAGGTGGGTGACCAACAACGATGCTTGAAAAATCCTCTAGGAAGTTCATGAAGGCGACTGCGAAGATCACACCGAGAGGCAAATCCTTGCAAAGAAAGTCCTCTGATATAGGTATTTTTGGCCAATAGTATACCGTGATGTAGCAGATTATGCCAGACGGTGCAACCAATGCCAAAGATTCGGCAATATCAAAAGAACTCCTTCAATGGAGATAATGCATATGGTTAGCCTGTAGCCATTCGTAATCTAGGAAATCTATTTTATTGAGGTATTGCCAATAGCCAAAGGAGGAATACGTTATCGTTGTTGTTAACTACTTCACCAAATAGGCCAAAACAGAACAGCTGGCCACTATCACTACAAAAAACATTGTTAACTTTGTCACTAAAAACGTTATTTGCAGGTTTGGAGTGCCACAAAAAATCATCACGGACAACGGGACTCGATTCGAAAGCGCTGAGTTCAAAGACTTTTGCAAAAGGCTTCCTAATCGAGAAAGGATTTTCCCCTATTGCATATCCACAGGAAAATGGACAAGTGGAGGCAGTGAACAAGATCATAAAGTCCACCATCAAAAAGTAGCTAACTAACGCTAAAGGAAATTGGGTTAATAAACTTCTACTCGCACTATGGGCTTACTGGATAACGCACAAATCTGCAACTAGGCACTCTCCATTTGCTCTGGCATATGGCTCAAAAGCAATGATCTCAGTTGTGCTAGACATCTCTTCTCATTGAATGCAAAACTTCAATCAAAGGCAGAACGAGCAGTTCCTACTCGAGTCACTCAATATGGTTGACGAAAAGAGGAAAGAAGCTGAATTAAGGACTGCTACTCACCAAAAAAAGGGTCGCATGATTTTTCAACTCCAAGATCCGCAACTGTACTTTTGAAATAGGAGGCCTTGTCCTCAAATGAGTCTACCCTATACTAGGAACGTTTGGACCAAACTGGAAAGGGCCCTATGTGATTGGCTAAAAGGTTGGAGATGGCACGTTCAAGCCAACCGTTGACGGAACCCAAATTCCCCGAGCTTGTAATAACGAACCGTTCCATCATTACATTACTAAAACTATCTTATGTATTTCCTATTTCCCGCGAATAACATACTTTGGAATACCGGAGGCATTGTAAGTAGGGATTACCCAACTTTTATTAATGAAATTGCTTTTCTTTCTAAACCATTAATATTGTGTTCACAAAGTAACATGCTTAGTCGATGAGGTCAAATTGACTCAAAACCATCTAGTTGCTGCTTGAGATAGTGGAACCACACTCAAGTATGCCCTATTGACTCGTCGAGTCGACGGGAGCAAATTGACTCAAATAGTTGGATCGAAGGAACTCAATCCCTACCTTCTAAGAACCAATGTTGCTCCGACGACATCCGAAAGGCGCAAATAAAAACCCCACATTTCATATGTTGTGCACCGCCTCTTGGATTGTGTAATCATGTCCAAGCAAACACAATTACCTAAGTTGCAGAACTCGTAAGCGGTGCATCGCTTCTTGCTTCGCAAAACTACGACCATGCAAGCCTCGATCCCGTTGTGTGCATTTTGTAAGCACACATTACTACTTGGGTCGGCAAAATTACATCTAAAAATGAGGAACTCTCATATTGCAAAAAATCACATACCGCCCCTAGAGTCAAGAAAATACTACTCCAAGGAGCGAGACGTGTGCGCGATAGCATGAATGTCAGCATCATGATGAAATCACTTAGCAAAATTTCAAGTAATCGATGTTGCTCTAGCATCGCCAATAACTTATGTACATAAATCACTTGGGTGCGTATTACTTACAGTGAGGCTGCTACGAGGCTTTGTAGGTATCTCAATTTAGAAGCTCTAAAAGATAGGAGTTGCATAGAACTAAATGGGGCATCCTATAGGCTACCATGGGCACCAAGTCTCGTAGAAAGTGTTCGGAGTAAACTTTCCTATGAACTATGGGGCACACACACCAACACTCAACCAAAGTAGCAAATACTTCATATTTATGTTACTCCAAACAAAAAAATTTAGCATTGATATGGGACTAAATAAAACAGTGATGAATAAGAATAACGAGTGGCATAAAAAGGCAACACTCCATGGAACATAGATAAGTAGACAAGTGAAGTTACAATAAAAAATTTAGTGGTTTTATTACTTATAATATTTTTCATGTACAACAACAAACTGCCAGGGCCGTGCCCGTACAATATCGGCCAAGCATAGGAAAATACAAACACCACTGTTACAACAACAAGAAGAAGTGCTAAGTGCAGACTCTACACTTGTACAAAAAGCAACCAAAAAAGCAAAGATAAATCATGACTTTTTGTCACTGCTTACCATGTCGCCTTTTCTGTCTTTGATCGGCAATTTCTTAGGATTCTCCCTTCCTGGGGAGATCTCGCTCTTTGAAACATGGCCACTGGTGGACTCTTCTTTTCCTTTGCGCTTGCGGGATCTATGAGAACTCTTTTATGACTTTCTTTACTCTTCAACCTTCCCTTTGTTCTTTGCTACCATCTACTGTCCGGCCTCTGCTTTATCTGGTTAGTTAGCTTGATCCGCTTGCTCCCGTGTATCAGTAGTTGCCAAGACTTCCTCTTGAGATACAAAAGGATCATCCAAACTGTGCACCACTACAATTGATCGAAGTGCGAACCGAGCTGCCAGCCAGATGCAGAGACGATGCTTGATGCGGTCAAAATGGCAATAGATCCAGCACCATGATGAGGAGGTAACTCGTTAGGAAGAGAGGGTTGATCTATAACATCAGAATAAAAGGCAGTTATCTCAGATATTTCATCAGGCGTAAATTTGAAGTCTTAAGCACAAGAGAGATAAGAAAATTACCTACTATGAGGATCTTTTCATTCACCACAACTTCAAAGCCTTCGTTGCTATCCTGCTTTGATAGCTTCATAATTATGGTAGAAGCAGAAATGATCCCCTCATCAGCACGAAGATGTGAAGATGGCTCACTAGGGTTAGAGGGAAAATATCAGTTGTAGCCTTAGCAGGGGCCACGACACCAATAGCTTCCCATTCCTTCTTTGGTCTCAAGATTTCCTGGCCCTCCACTAAAGCTTGGCGGGATTCTTTGTTCATATATGCCTGAACCATCTCTTCTTCGGTATAACCGCCACTCATGTCCAGAAATCGAGCCAAAATCTCTTTCTAGACTACGTCAAACGTATGAGGGAACAACGGAACCAATTAGCTGAGACTCCCCTGATGTAGCATAGAGTTGGCATAAAAGCCCAAATAATAGCATCTTAGCCTTCCATCTTCTTTGTGAAGGTATCTTGGAGTTCTGAAAAGCTAGCATCTGTGCTAGCCTTCTCTGCCGCTAGCTTCTTTTTCTCAGCATCCAAAGTCGAAAATTGTTCGCAAAAAACGGAAATTTCTTAAGCCTGCTCGGCGATGGTTTTCTTCTACATCTCAACCATCGTCTTGCTTATCCTCGGATTTTATTTTAAAGGCGCCTCATCAGTGTGGCACTTCTTTTTCATCTTTAATTATGAGTGCGACCCAATTAGTGGATTCTTCGGCTTCTTAAACAAAGAAGCACTATTGTTCTCTCTCTTGAGGGCTTCATCCCTCCCTTTCTTCAGCCTTTCAATCTCCATGTCATGATCCATGAGCTGGTTCTTGTGCTCATCTTTTTCAAGTTCAAATGAGAGAATTTCTTGGTAGATATTTTGATTAACAATGGACAACTGCATGCACATTTTTTTCCACCCGTCGGATTACTCCAAACCGCTCTGAATCGCAAGAGATAAGGTGAATAGGATTCATCATGAACCGACTTCAAATTGGGCTTATCAAAAAAAAACCCCTTAAGAACAAGTTAGGGAATGCAACTTGCAGATGCGGGGGACCATCAGAGAGAATTTAAGGTGCTCACCTAGAAATTGGGAGAGAGGCGATCATGGTAGCATGAGTGGAGGAGGTCATGACATTGGAAGCAAGAACATTTATCCCAGTGGAAGTAGGAAGCTGTGGAGGAGGTTCTCACTTTTGGTCTCTTTTCGGCCTCTTTGATGGATCTTTCCGCTCAGTCGACCTCTTCGTCTTCTCATAGCCACTTCCTCTATCACGGCCTTGATATTTCTCGGCACGATAATGCTCTTCCCCCTCCATATCCTTCCTCCTCTTTCTCTCCTCATCAGTCTCGCAAGGAGCATGGTACCTGGAAGCGTGTCTCTACGAACAATGAGACTCCAATACTTGATCAAGATCACTGTAAAAGCCACAAGACATGGCTCTTGCATCAAATGATAAACATGCTTTAGGAAAGAGGCATTTAATGAACTAAACATCCTAGAAAATAATAGTGATGTAAAGTGTGTGTTTCTAGTGAAGTATGTGCTACAGTTTAATAACCCTAGCAGAATACACAAATCAAATCGATCAATGACTAATATTAGGACATTGATTCCTACCGGGATGATCTAAGTATGATGGCAAGGCAACCCTTTCGAAGCGAAGTCATCCATTAGGTCAACCATATTCACAAAAATGTTGTTCGTATCTCCCAAGTCAATATCGGTACCTTCGGGCAAAGAGCTACATACAGGTTCATTCTTGGGAGAAACTCCTTCAATGAGCCCTTTCAATGGGGGTGAGGGAGAATGTCCAGGACTCAACCCCGAGGCCTTGACGCCTAAGTTGATGTCACCCTTATTAGTATCCCAATCTACTTCTTCATTTAAAGGATGCTCCTCACTGATCTCACATTCCTCCTCTTCAATCAACAGAATCGTGCCCTTCCGTTGAGTAAACTCTTCTTTTTTCTCTTTTGGGATTGGTGGCATTTTGAGTGGACTTTCTACACCGACTTGAATTTGGATTTCCTCGGGAGTCTTCTCTGACCTATTGGATGGGTCACTTTCTTCTTGCTCGTTATCACCATCATCTCCACTAGGGTCATAGGAAGGGGAAACAAAATAGGTCCGGGAATTTGAGCGGGAAGGAGCGCTGACTTATCCAACGGACCTTCTAAGGTGTATATGCCTACATCGGCAAAGGTTTTCATCTATGTGCAAGAACCTAAATATGGCTCCTAAGCATCGACCACTTTTAAGGAATTAGGAACAGTGCTAAGTGTCGAATCTTTGTTAATCTTTAGAAGAACTACAAGGAATATACGATCGTTCAGAAGACTTGTAGCAGATAAAGGAAATTCCAAGCATGATGAAGGAGACTTACCACCTGTGGTCCATAAATAGTGAATCCCTTTAGACATTTAGTGAAAGAGAACTGATTCTTGAATAAAGGAACTTTGTTGGGAAGATCCAGTATAAGTTTCTGGCTACATTGGACCTCGATATAGACAAGTATTGGGTTAGCCTCTCTCTTTTTGAATAGTAGAAGATACTGCAACTCAGCGAAACTCGGGATGTGATTGAGCGTCCACATGAACAGAACATATAAGCATGTCAACATGGCATATCCATTTGGAAGAATCTAAAATGGGGCCAACCCTATGTTCTGGAGTGTTGTCATTAAGAAGTGATTGGTTGGGGGCACTGCACCATACATACAAATATACCGATGGCAAACCATGTATCCAAAAGGTAGCCTATTAGCAAATTCTCCTCTTGAAGGCAGAATCATGTCGTCCTTTAGGATACCGTTTGTGAGCAAATGCTTCTCAACATATTTTGTGTAAGGATTGAAGGAGCTTTCTTCGAAGGATCAAGAAAGACCCTGAAGTTAGGAGGAGAGCGATTGACGATGGAGCCGACTGGAATTGGGTGACCGTCAACCTGAAGTTATCGAAGCGACGAATCCAATTGGGATCGATAATGACTCCCCTTTAGAAAGATGTGACTTCCTCTCAACTGATTTGCACCGAGAATATTTACGTGTCATTCTATATAGAAAGCTTGTGTCCAAAATGGTTCGACATGCCTAATCTTTAAATTAAAAACTCTAGCGTAGTTGATACTTGAAATTTGGAAGATAATTGACGTGTACCAACCATTGATCGGATTCCAACAATTAACCGGAGGTGTGCATGATATGTAATCTAACAAAGAATGGTTCAGTATCCTAAATGCTGTGAACAAACCATTCCGCGTAAATGGCACACTCACATCGAAAGAGCGATCTATATCACCTATTAGTTTCTTTTCTTCACCCATTATTGATCGACGATCGATAACGGGTCCGTTGTCCGAAGTGGCACGAAATGCCTTTCCTATTCCATGTACATCAACTATGCAATAATAGAACCAATCCAAAGCAAGCAATTGTAGATAGATGGGTCCGAGTCAAGTAGAGAATTCCCAACATAAGTCGATTTTAGTTTCCTGGAAAGTGATAACGGCATCACTTGCATACAAGACGCTACCCTAAGTGATGTGCACGTAAATGTGCATATATATATATATACATCTATATTTTATCTATTTTTATTTAAATAAATGTCATATTTGGGTATTTTTAACATGTTTAAACCAAAATTCAATTATTTTCAAATCATCATATATTAATCTTCATTAAGGTTTTAAATATCGGATTTCGATCATGTTTCATCTCGGAATTTTTACACAAGTTATCTCGTATCGAGGGAGATCTCGGACGAGATGAGTGCATATCTGGTGTGCATCTCGGATTGACATCTTGGGTCTTATAATGCATCTCGTGAATATCTCGGATGTACTTATATGTCTAATATTGATATTCAAAAATTTATTTAATGGTTATAACTTTCTTAGTAGAAATAAAAATGGTAACATACTTGACTTACATGGAAAAAAGAATATTTTTAGAAGAGCGGTAGCTTGATTAGCTTAATTAATTTGATAATGATTGAATAATATCATTTTATTTGAACATAATAAAGAAGTGAAACCTTTCGCTGTGACTCATTAAGATAAAAAGTAAAGAATGTGTTCAAGAAGTTGGTAAATTATAATTGGATTGAGTAGTTTCTTTTGAATGGATATGGAAATAAAAAATATTATGCAAAATAACAAAAATGTAGAATTTCGGGTGAGATTTAGGATTGAGATTTTGATCCATATTCCGAGAGAGATTTGAATATCTCGGACGAGATGAGTGTCGAGTGAGATGGAGGAGATTTGTTGTCTCGTCTCGTTTAAGTGTGAAAAGGAGATCTCGAAGGAGATCTTGGGAGATATATAGGAGATTTAAAACCATGATCCTCATACCGGGCAAAATGGTCACTTTTGTGCATGTGTCAATTTGATAATTTTTACTCGGACAATCTTTTTGATTTTTATAGGAATTTGGATGCATATAGAAGAGGGTTTCATGAAGATATACACATGCACAAGAGACTACAAAGAAAGGAAGATGGAAATAATTCAAATACATGATCATAGAGGACCCCATCCACTTACCTAAATCTACAATTAGAAGCTAATGAACAACTAAGTGGAGGTTAAAACTTCATGTATATTTAATGATGGATTAATTAGAGGTTAATGGTTACTTGAAGGCCACGCTTCCTAAAGGGCATTTTGAAAAGCACCCTAAAAATTGAGTTAGGGTTTTATGCATGTATAAATAGCCTTCTTATGTACATGAAAATATCTTCTTACTCTCGTTTTTACTTAGGAAAATTAGCAAGAAAGTTGTAAGCTCAAAGTAACATGAATAAAAATGGCTTCTTAGCCTCTTTCTCTTTTCTTTTCTACATACTTCTCTTTACTTTCATGCTTATGTTTATTTCTATGCCCTACTTCATTTCATGTTTGTAGCTTGGATTTAGATTTATACAATTAGTTTAATATTATTTCATGCAAGTAGTTAATCTCTCTTTTTTAATTAGTTTCTACTTCTCTTTGCTTTCCAATGTCGAAACTTACAAGTGTTGATATGATAACACATATGAGTAGTTAACCCCTTCAATTTAGGGGTAATGAAGCTCTCTAACTTTATGTAATTTCAATATTTCTATGATTTATGATCTCTTTTAATTGTGCTTCATGAAAGTGAATTTTGATGTAAGTTTATACAAGTGGGTTTAATAGCTTATGTCGCATATGCAAATGAGTTACTCTTATTTAACATAAACACAAATTACATCAGTATTCGCTAATTGGTTTTTGATTTTGACATGAAAGTAAAAACAAAATTTGATGATCTATATTACTAATTATAATAGTAAATAGATCATACTTAAAATAGTTTTTGTTTTGGCTTCATTTTCATGGGATTTGGTAAATGGTTTATTTCTTGCATTATAGTTTGATGTTTTAAGTTATGTTAACTAATAACATGAATAAGTCATACTTATGAAAAATGCAACACTTATGTACTTAATATCAAAAATAGAGATCGTAGATTGTATATTTGTTCATATATATATATATATATATATATATATATATATATATATATGAGAGTAGATTTTTCTCTAAATTGTTTCCTAATCGCATAGTTTTTAATCACATTGCCTTTAAAAAAAATTTCTAATCGCATAGTTTTTAATCACATTTTCATTCTAAGTTTCAGCTTCATTTTGTTATTAGTTAATAATCCTCTCTCATTTTGGTCTAATTTGATTGATTATAAAGTTTTAAAATCTTAAAAATCCTCTGCGGATCGATCCATACTCACCATGTACTAAAATTGTACGTCACGCGCTTGTGGTAAAATTTAATTCAAAATTTATCAGCAATTTTCAAACTCGATAGAAAATTTGTCGTTAAATAAGTTTTTTGCGCCGTTGCTGGGGAATTACTTTGATTTTAATTTCTATTCTTCGAATTATTTTTTGTTTGATTTTTGTGTGATTTTATTTTGTGTGTTCGCATTTTTAAAAAAAAGAAAAATATATATTGTGTCTTTTGTGATTTTTGATGACTTTGTGTCGTGTGCTTGTTTTCTATTCTATTATCCATTTGCATTGCATGTCGTACTTAAAAAAAGCATTGCATTCATCTTTAATTTTTTTACAAATTTTCAATTACATTTCAATTCGTTTTCATCACTGTACACTCTTGATTACAAAAAACAGTTTACATCGGTGCACTATTCACAGCCCTGTACAATTACCACTCTCTATACACTGCTTCTTAACCTCGTACATCTTTGCATTGCACCATTTCTGCAACACGATTGCATACCCTTATCATTCCATCCCTGTCAACTTCACACTTCAGACCACGGCATCCTCCTTCAGATCAAACTTTAGTAAGTCCTTCTAACCTTGACTCACGGCTATTATCCCAACATACAGCAACTTCCCCTGAAAGTGCACGACCTGCTATCCCCTCCTCCACCAACAAGTCCACCTGCCACCAATTGCCTCTACTACCAGAACGCTCCATTGCCATATCCTACAACAGCAATCCATCTCATACAATACATACCACTTCTGTTATAAACTATTCTTGTGTTACTGCCTTGACAACCATCCTTCATTGCCTTCATCCTATAACCAATTCATGCATATCAAGAATCAAGTTACCACTACATACTTCATCAATTCACAAACCACCGCGAACTCTTGCGACCAAATCTCTCCTCACCGATAATTGAACCACCACCAAACTTCAAATTGCAGTTTCATCTCAAACTCCTCTACACCTCTCCGAACCACACTTCATTACTGTTTGTACCAAAAATGGACACAACATTCTTCAGAATTTTTTGAAGAGATAACAATGAAGAATATAAACTTAAAATGAAAATTTTCTAACAAAAATTCCAACAAATAGAAGGGTAAATGTACAGACAAGCAATTTAGGGTGGTTCGGCATGTTGCCTACCCCCACTATGAAGTTTTTATGACTTTATTGATTCTCTTTCAACGATTACATGTGATTACAGTGAACAATAGTAGATTATAGCTTGGAATTCGAATCCAACAGCAAGATTAAAATGTAAAAGTTGATCCGGTAGAGTCTAGGCGCTTGAGAATCAAGAAAAGATCCCTTTTCTGTATGCTCAGCGACTCTATTTATAGGTGTAGGAGGCTGATATTTCGCTCAACTTCGAGATACTTGTTCTAGCACATGAGAGAGCCCATATGACCAATTCCGAGAAGTTTCGACTCGTTTTGTGATCGATACGAACTCAATTCGTATCGATCAAGATTGCGTCTGATCGAGGTAAAACTTGGCGAGAACAACCTTTAGCTTGCACGTAGTCTTCTGCGAAAATTTCGTAGCATTTGGATTAGTGGATTTTGAGTTATGGTCGATACGAACCGACATTCTTTGGCAGGCCGATTCGTTCGAATCGATCTAATCGAATTGATCACTTCGGATCGATAATGGCACGCGCTAACAGGTGGACGTGGTGCGCGTTCTTCGTACCGATCCATCTTTCTCGCCACGTTGATCGAGTCATCTCAGAGGTTTCGCTGCGTTCGTATTGGAAATCATTGCGTCAATCCAGGCTTATTTGACTCGATGGATACAAACAAGTGGATTCGAACAAAGGACCCTAATGGGTACGAAGTAGTCACCGTTTTGATGGATGCGAAGCAAGGTCATCCGATGGATACGAAGAGCAGTTGCCTGATGGATTCGAACAGTAGCTCCATGATAGGTACGAACTAACGAAAGTGGATGGATACGAACATGGCAGTTACTTCATGGATACGAAACAGTGACTTGTCGTAGTTGATGGATGTGAAGTTATCATCAGCCGATCGATACAAAGAATGGATACGAATACCGATAGCTTGATCGATACAAACCAAGAGAAACTAATCGATGCGAAGTGGGACTGTCTGATGGATACGAGACCGATCGGCGTGAAGTCGATGGTTTCGAACCATATCGATACGAACTAAAGTGCACTGATGGATACGAAACCAAGGTTATTTCCTCCTACTTGCATCGATCATAACTTGAACATACAAACTCGGATTGACTTGAAATTTGGAATGCTGGCTTCCATGGCTTCACTTGTCGTGTATCATCAATTGTGGCCTGATCCGGACTCGGACAAAATTCGTCGACATCCATAGCGAACCTGTGCATACTCGATACTCGCGACGAGTGATCCTTGGTTTTCAATCGGTTCCTTGATATCTCGACCTTGCCATAAGGTGGGATAACATTTGGCCCCCAAAGTACATCTTGTAGAAACATGACGTGCTTTGAAAAGCCGCAGTCTTCACTCTGAGTAGTTATTGCTTTTTTGTTGAAGGTTTTAACCTTGCATTGTTGTAACTAATTGTTGCATGATAGCTATTAGCTGTTGGTCGTCGTAATCATTATTAGATGGATATCCAATTCCTATGAATGTCGAAAATTGAATATAGTCTGTCATGCACGTATACATGTTAACCTGACTCTCGCTAACGTTGCACGTTCATGAGTCATTGTCAGTTTCCTCGTATCGAATTCTGTATCGATCCTCTCCTGAATCGATGGGAAATTCGAGTCGCAACAACGCTTGATGGTCGTCTTTGGGTGTTCCTTCGTATCGATCCTCTCCTGAATCGATACAGAAGTTTGAAAGGTTGCTCTCGCATCGGTGGACTTTGCCTTGGTGGATGTGATATGAATACTTCGCATTGATGTGTACATGCTTCGATGGATTCTAAATTGATGTTAGCATTGATGGAACCGATGGATTTGAGCAGAATAGTTCGCAATGATGGACCGTGACTACGAACTCATCGATGCATAAAGATTTCGAATCGATGGAACTCAATTTTCTCCAGAGCTATCTTCATCACGTACTTCGTATCGATGGATATACTAACCATTTCGAATCGATAGGAGCTTGGGCTGATGGATTCGAACTCACCGTTCGGCTCGATCTGAGCGTTGACCTGCAATGACCGGTCATATTGACTGGGAGACGAATCACCCCTCTTTCTCTCTAGGATCAATGTAAATACTTCGGACTTTGGCCATTTTTCACTTTTCACTTTTTACTGTTGCCTCCTCTACTTTCTACTTTCACATCGATCCACGAACTTGAGAAAAGAGGAACCACATATTACCTTCGAATCGATCAAATTCAGTCCTTCAATCCTTCGAATTCTAATTTTAATCTAGGTAATTAATCGGCTATGACCAAATTCATGTGACAGGGTTTGAATTTCAGATCCATGCCATATTTGTCAATTACCAATTTTGGCAAGCGCTAAGACCAGATCTAGGCCAAAGTTTGGTCGAGAGTGGCTATGGTGACACTCGTGTAGGTTGGAGAAGAAGGGGTTAAGGATATGGAGCAATAGATTGATGGTTGCTCGGCCTCCATTTCGCACCGATGAATAGAAAGATCGTGGCTTGACTTCGTATCGATGACCGGATGTGGGGTTCGCATCGATGTAGTGTTGATTGAGGAGTGATAGGGTCCTTATCGATCCTGGGTCGATGCGCTTCGTATCGATTTTAAGCATTTAACATGAAACCGTAAGAAGCAAGATTGATACGAAGTTCTGAGCAAGCGATCAATACGAACTTCGTCATTTGTGGTAGTTGTGAATATGATCGATGCGAAGTTCCCGAGTTGTGATCGATACGAAGTTGGCACAACTTAATCGATACGAAGTGTATCAATTTGAACTTGAATGACACGAGACGTACTGATTCGAACCGGGGCTATACGAAACACATCGATACGAATTTTATCGATATGAAGCGTACCGATTTGAATTCGATCGATATGAAACGTATCGTTTCGAACGCAATCGATACAAAAAGGAGGCCTCTAACTTGTCACTAATTTGAGCCGTGGCGACCGATCCCAAGCCAGAGTTTGATAGATCTAGAGAACTTTTGCACATTTGAACATTCGACTCCAATGAGCTTCTGCCTTGATAATCGGACTTGACCGTAACACTGCACATTTGACTTCTTTTCGAAGCTCGTTGATGGAACTATAACTTAACAACATGACAAGAAATTTTAATTCAGATCGATTGCCAACATCCGGATGGTTTGGTTGTGACGGTCAGCGATGACGGTCATTCCAACTGGATTTTGAAGTCTTCATCGTTTACATACTTCCTTTAACTGTAACGAAGTGGATTTTTGCTCGTTCGAAAATCGACATCCATACTTTACATTGTACTCGAATGTCGCAGATTCGACCGTTCAAATCCGATTCGCCGGAGCTTATAACATAATTAAGTAAACAACACAGCGGAAAAAATAATGAATACCAATATATAACATCTGATACAACATCCTGATACAACAGATGATACAATAGATATCGATATACATCAGAGATATGATACAATATAATAGCAGCGGAAAGGAAAAATAGATAACCCTAGCAGCGGAAAAAATAACACAAGATAATCTTCAAGAAAGAACTCCAAAACTGCAGCTCCATCTCCAAGAACCAATCCAGAAATAGCTCGAACTCCCAACAACAATGCACTAAGCTAAGCAAGGTCAGTCATATCCAAAGACTGAACTAGCTCCAGACAATCCACCAAACCTAACTATCTGAAAAACCCAAATCTAGACTGCTCGTGCGGAAAATAGTGAGCTCCCAGAGTTTAGGAAAGAAACAATAAACTCCGGGTCAGTCATGGGACTGGTGTGAGTAACAAAAATAGTTTATCTTTGAACACAAACAGCAAGAGAATTTTAAAGTAAATTTGCAATGCTTTTAGAAAATGAAACTACCATATGACCTCCCGCCACACACACAATGCAAACGCAGAATTGGAGGAGATTTCTTCTTATGATAGTCATACATGCTTAATACACAGAAAATTTCTTTGATATTATTATTATAAGTGCACAGTGCAGAAAACCATTTTGAAAGTAGAATATTAATCTTAGCCAGCATAGACATTTCGAACTATGCCTACTATAGCTACCATCGAAACAGTGGTGACCACCATAAGTGAATGGCAGGTTCTACAACTAAAACCGTACAGGGTTTCGTATTGGATGAATGGATTTCCAATAAATGGTTAGGCTAAGGAACTTCCTACTGCCACATGGGATCGCCTCTGGTGGGACGTCCCGAGAACCTAACCGGAACTCTGCCAACACAATGCCGGGTTACCTCTGTAACTAGGTAACTACTACTCGAGCATGCCACTCCCCGGTCCTTTGGGACCTTTATCCGAGGTACCTCTAAGCAACAACCACACAGTAAATGCGATTGGAGCAACCACATAGGTTAAATATCAGGGCTCCATACCTAATATCACCCTTTACCAGAAGGGAATGACACACCCTAAAGGGCGCGACCCTCATAACCTTGCCGCATCTTTCCTGTTTCGACCATTTTCGGGGTGTGAGGTCCTGATGCAGTCTCGTCCACAAAGCTACGCTTTATACAAAAGCCATTCTCTGATCACAAATGATCAACAAATGATCACCAACACACAGCAGCACTCAGCATGCCACACTACCAAATTGGGAGTATATCGCTGATAACCTTCAACTACATAACCTCTGAGCTCGTACGTCTCAGAGAAGGGTGTTAAGCTAAGAGAATAAATTCTCCTCCACCAACAGAAATGTATTTGAAAGAAATCTGCTTTATATCTCAAAGTGTAGTGTCGGACATACAACCATACAAGTCTGTTCCGGGTTCGAACAGAACCGAAGGCACTTCCGAAGAAGTCCTTGCAATCCGGGTATACACCATCCCGATCGGACTTCCCATCACTTAGGGAATCTCTATACCGGCGCGACTCAGTGCAGAGACAATCGATAGGTCATCCTATCGTTCTCGCAAATACCCGGTCTTCACCACTGGTCTTTAATACTATCCATATACGTCGTATCACTATTCGGAATGGGTTATATGACACAAAGGTCCTCTCCCGGCTAAACCAAATAGTGAGCGCAATATTTAAAAACATATGGATATGAGATTTCAATTAAGTCAAAACTTAAAAATTCAAAAACTTTCCTTCAAATGGTTAAACAAATTACCATTTCAAATCTTTTAAACAAAAGATTTATTTCACTAAGTTCACCCATTTTCACAAAGATCCATTTACGGATTTTAAAACAATTTCCATTTCAATTGGATTAACTCGTTAATATCTTTAAACTAAAGATTTAACTCATAGCTTTCAAACCGTTTCCATAACTTGGAAAGTCATTTTTATTTTTAATTTGAAATCCCTTTTTTTAACACAATTTGGAGGTTCATTATTTAAGTGAAAGCTTTTATCATTTGAAAACAAATAGTTTCCGTTCCAGAAAGATCCAATCATATTTACACGAGTTAAATCCTTTGAATTTAAATTCAAACTTCCAAATCAATACCTTTAAAATAGTTTAACCCATATAAACTGGTATAACATCTTTAGTCCCTAGTTTCCATATCATAGAATTCAATTTTAAATATTGAATTCAAATTTAAATTAAAATATTTAAATTTTAAACTAAATCAAGTTATCCAAAATAAATTTCATCTTTGAAACTCCATTTCAAAAGCTTTTCACTTTAAATCCAATTTCATTTCCAAACAATTTGAATTTAAAATATTCAACTTTGAAAATCATTTCAAAATTTATGACTTAATCGATTTCCTCGTGAAATCCATATTTGTGTATGTATAAGTGTGGTCCAGGGGTTTAACACACAATAGTGCAACATCATTTCAATCATCATAGATCAAAACACAGAAATATAGTTGATAAGCGGTATAAACTATAACGCTTATCCTCTATTCATAGATCACAGACCATAGATATATATATATATGACAGATAAATAAGTCACACAACTCAAAACAAAGCATCAAATATCAGGGGTATCAATCAAAACAATTATTCAGCCAAGTCCAAACATTCACAAATGAATTTATTAATCAAATAATTAATTTAAATCGGATGTATCAATTATTATTCCGGGTTAATTATAATAATTTAATTACAAATCATTTGAGATAAATTCCCTTTCACAATTTATTAGTTAACCCTTAATTATTAACTGTCATTCTTAATTAATGAATCAATTAACCTTTAATTATTAAATTAATCTTAATTAATCACCATTATTAATTAATTCTTTAAATTTATTAACAAATAATTTACTCAAATTTCAAATCATCATTTAATTGATTACATTCATTAATTTTCTATTAATTACTTCTCTAAATAATTATAATTTCAAAATTATCAAGTGATTATTCTGAATTAATTAACTTAAGAAATTTAGATTTTTGAATAAATCAAATTAACTCAATTAATTATGCTAAATAAATCAATTCCATAATTTCTATCATTAAGAAATTATCTTAGTAGTTCCACAATTTATTATCATTAAATTAGTTAATCTAATTTATTGTTAAAATTTTAATCACATTAATTAATTGTTCAGATAATCTTAGTTAATGATTTCATTAACTATTTAGTTTCTTTAATTCCCTTTTTTAAAGAAAATTTCTCACATTAACCATTATTAATTATAAATCGATTTACTACAGAAAATTCATTCGTTAATGAAACAGAAATTATTAACTTCATTACTTAAAGTAAAGTTCAATCATATTTATAATTTAAGTATTATTCACAATATGCTTGAAACACTGTTCCAAATTCCTTTTTAAATTTTTTTCAACACTTAAGTTATAAAGCTTAATTTAATTTCAAAACCTTGAAGTCACATGTAGAGTTAATTTCAGATTTAAACTTTTAGTTTCAACTTGCTTAATAATTTTTTTCATTTAAAATTTCAAATCCATTTCCATTTCAAATCTCTTTAATATATTTTGAATTGCTTTTAAGTTATTAAAACAATTTAAATTTAAGCTTATTGATGTTAAATCTAAACTCTCAATTCAACTTGAATTTATATTAACATTTTAATTTGAACTCAGCTTAAAAAAATTTGGTTTAAAATTTAAATTTGGTTTTAAAATTTTCAAACAGAGAGAAAACAAAAAGTTTTCAGGTTGAAAAACTGGGACAAACTCTGACCGAGTTTACCCTATCCCCGCTTCGAGTAAATGACTCGAATTCCTCGAGTCCGACGCGTGAAAAACACTACTCCTTCCCAGGCAAACAAAACACTCAGAGTACCCAAAATCGCGAGCACGGTGCACGTGCACAACGACGCCGATCGTTGGCGAACTTCCCTCCGACCTCTGACAAGTCGACCTCCACCCTAACAACCCAACGAAAGCGTTAGATCTCCATCTCACAGCACGGAATCGAAATCAAGATAAAACTCTAAACCTGGAAACCAACATCTCTCCCCCTCTCGAACCTGTAAACGCGCCGTTCAACAAACCTCGGCCACCGTAATTCGCGCGACTTCGGCCACTGACTCGCCTTCCATTCCTCTACGCGTTCCCAAACCCCAGAAGCACTCGATCCACTGGAGGATGCATGCCGATCAAAAAAATGTAACCTAGTTAAAACTAGGTTTAGAAACTTTCCAGCTCAACCGCCATCGCCACTGTCATCTACATGCCCATCCTCCATTTTTCCTCCACTCACCGGTCATTTGCTATCACCGGAAGAAACCCCAAAATTCAATGTTGCCGTGATCACCAGAGATTGATCGAAATCACATTTTCGAACAAAAATAAATTACTCTTGAATTAGTTGCTTAAAAATCATCAATCAAGATTTAAAAATCCTATCTTACCGCGAGGATTCAAGCTATATGCTTGAATCAAAAATTCATGATACTCGATATTCCCAGAAACTAAGGTTTCTAATTGTAGCGATCCTGACTTGACCCACTCGAAAATCGACATCCATACTTCAAATCGTATTCGAATGCCATAGATTCGACCGTTCAAATCCGATTCGCCGGAGCTTATAACAACATTAAGTAAATAACACAGCGGAATAAAAGAATAATACATTGATATACAACTTTGATACAATATCTGATACAACAGATGATCCAATAGATATCAATATACATCAGAGATATGATACAATAAATAGCAGCGGAACAATATAACTCTAAGATAGTCTTCAAAAGAAGAACTCCGAGAACTGCAACTCCATCTCCAAGAATCAATCCAGCAATAGCTCGAACCCCCAATAACGATGCACCAAGCTTAGCAAGACTGGTGTGATCCAAAGACTGAACTACTCCAGATAATCTACTAAACCTAGCTATCTGAAAAACCCAACTCTAGACTGCTCGTGTAGAAAATAATGAGCACCCAGAGTTTAGGAAAGAAACAATAAACTCCGGATCAGTCGTGGGACTGGTGTGAGCAACAAAAACAGTTTATCTTTTATTCAAAATCAAATAGAGGAATATTTTCAAAGTCAATTCGCAATGCTTTTAAAAATGAGACTACCATAAGGCCTCCCGCACACACACACAATGCAAACGCAGAATCGGAGGAGATTTCTCCTTATGATAGTCAAAGATGCTTGATACGTATTTAAAAGAAACATTTGATATTTTTACTAGTACATAGTGTAGAGAAAATTCATTTCGAAAATAAAGATATAAATCTTAGCCAGCATAGACATTTCGCACTTATGCCTACTATAGCTACCATGTTCAATAGCGGGTTACCGCCATATTCCATGACAGGTTATGCAACTAAAACCGTACAAGTCTCGTATTTGAAGAATGGATTTTCCATCAAATGGTCAGGCCAAGGAACTTCCCATTGCCACATGGAAACGCCTCTGGAAGGACGCCCCGAGAACCACCGTTCTCCGCTAAACAAAGCCGGGAATCCCTTTTCCCAAGGGATATTACAAACCCTCAGATATGCCACCCCCGGTCCTTTGGGACCTTTAAACGAGAGCTCTCTAACCAACATCACACCATAATAATAAGTGTTTCAACATGAGTAAGTATCTGGGCTCCATACCATGATACTACCCTTTTCCAGAAGGAATGGTCATACCCTAGGGAAGCGATCCCTGAAAACCTTGCCGCACAATTCCTGTTTCGACCATTACCGGTTTGTGAGGCTCGACGAAGTCTCGTCCACAAAAACACACTTTATACAAAAGCCGTGCTTTGGGTCAACAAATGATCGTAGAAATGATCACCAAGATAGACGATCAAATAAATGATCCTATCACAAATAATCAACACAATGATCATTTTACAGCAACACTCAGCATGTCACATTACCAAGTTGGGAATATATCGCTGATAACCTTTAACTACATAACCTCTGAGCTCGTACGTCTCAGAGAAGGGTGTTAAGCTAAGAGAATAAATTCTCCGCCACCAACAGAAATATATTTGAAAGAAATCAGCTTTATATCTCAATTGTAATGTCAGACATACAATCCATACAAGTCTGTTCCGGGCTCGAACAGAACCGAAGGCACTTACAAAGAAGTCCTTGCAATCCGGATATTCACTAATCACGTTCGGACTTCCCATCACATATGAAGTCTCTATACCGGGGACCATTCGATGCAAAGACATTCGACGAGTTGTCCTTACGTTTTCGAAAATATCCGGTCTTCAACACCGGTCTTCAAATGCTATCCATAACGACATATCACATATTCGGAATGGGATATATGACACAAAGGTCCTCTCCCGGCTAAACCGAATAGTGAGCGCGGTATTTAAAATATATGGATAAGGAATTTCAATTAAGTCATAACTTAATAATCCAAAACTTTTCTTTCAAATGGCTTAACAAATTACCATTTTCAATTTTTAAACAAAAAGATTCATTTTCACAACCTTTAACGGTTTAAAACAATTTTCACGTTTTTAATCTTTTAAACAAAAGATTCATTCACAGATTTTCCAAATCAATTTTCATTTCAATTTGATTAACTCGTTAAATCTTTAAATCAAAGATTTAACTTATAGCCTTCAAAACAATTTTATTTCAATTTGATTTAAACAAATCATCAATTTAAATCTGTTAAAATAAACAGATTTAATTCATAGCTTTCAAAAAGAATTCCTTCATAAATTAGGAAAATCATTTCTCTATTCAATCTTGAAATTCCCCTAATTAACTGGAATCTCAGTTCTTATCTAAAAGTGTTTATCATTTGAAAACAACAGTTTTCATTTTGGAAATCTGATTGAGTTGAAATCCCTGGGTTAAATTCAAATTCCCAAAAATAATACTTTAAAAATGATTTAACTCATAATGACTAGTATAATATCATTAATCCCTAGTTTCAAATTACAGAATTCAATTCCAAATATCGAATTCAAATTCAAATTGAATTATTTAAATTTCAAAACTTAATCAAGTAAATTAAAATAAATTTTAACTTGAAATTTTATTCCAAAAGCTTTTCACATTTATTCCGATTCCATTTCCAAAACATTTGAATTTAAATATTCAACTTTAAAAATCATTTTAAAATCATTTTAAAATCTGTGACTTAATCGATTTCCTCATGAAATCCATCATTGTGTGTGTATAGTATGGTCCAGGGGTTTAACACAATAGTGCAACATTATTTCAATCATCACAGATTAAAACATAGAAATATAGTTGATAAGCAGTATAACTAAAATGCTCATCTTTATTTACAGATCACAGATATATATCACAGATAAGTAAATTTCAGATCACAACATAAATCAGGATGTATCACAAAGCATCACATATCAGGAATATCAGACAATTAAATCGTTCAGTCAAGTCCAAACATTCACAAGTAAAATTTATTAGTTAACAGATTTATTTAATCCTTTATTATTAACTAACCCATCTTGGTTAATGAACCAATTAACCTTAAATTATTTAATTTATCTTAATAAATCACAATTATTAATTAACCCTTTAATTAATAAGTTTAACTAACCCCTTAATTAATAACAAATATTTATACCCAAATTACTGATTATCATTTAATTAATTACATCCGGTAATCATCTATAAATTACCTTTCTAAGTAATTATATTTTCCAAATTGTCAAATGGTTGTTCTAGATTTATTATTCTAATTTTTTTTTTAAATTAATCACATTGATTATTTATTTAAATAATCTTAGTTAAAAATCTTTATTAACTATTTAATTTCTTTAATCACTTTTCTAAAGATATTTACTTACATAATCATTATTGATGATAAATTGATAAATCATTAAGAACTCATTAATTAATGGATTATAAATCATTAATCTTCACTAATTAAAGTGAACTCATCCATATTTAGGATTTAATTATTATTTACAATATGTTGAAACATTTATTTCAAATCTCCTTTTTAATAAAGTTTCCAACATTTTTATGTAAAATAACAATTGGTTAAAAAGGAAAATTATAAAGGGTTTAAAATCACTTTTCTTTTTAAATTTAACATATTTTAAAATTTACTTCAACACTTAAGTTATAAATCTCAATGAATTTCAAAATCTGGAAATTTGGTTTAAAAATTTATTTCAGGTATAAACTTTTAACTTTCAGCTTGTTTAAATCTTCCGACTACAATTTCTAAATTTATTTTAAATTTCAAATTACTTTCAATACCCTTAACTACTTTTAAGTTATTAAACAATTTGGATTTAAAAAAAAAATTATGCCTAAATTGAATTCTAATCCAAACTGGAATTACATTTACTTCTTAGATTTAAACTAAACTAATGATTTTAAAATAACTAAAACAACTTAACCAAACTAGTTTACTATACTATAAAATCTCACCTACCCAAGCACTGAAGCCCAACACAACTCCATACTTACCGCAAGCAACTGCCTCCATCCAAACTCAATGGCCCAAGACCCAAACACTTACAAGATCCTGCCTTCTTCTTTTACTTCCAGTTTTTTTCTTCAGTTTAAACATAATTATTTAACTAGGCAACAGGAGCACGCTCGTGAACGCGAGTTCCTCCCCAAAGTTATAGCCAAGCCAATCTACTTAGAACCCGAGTTCTTCCTTCTCCTTTCCCTTTTAACTCTATTTTTTTTTTTTTGTAACCCACTGTATAAAATAAAACTAGCAAGCATCACTGCATCAAACTCGAGCAGCCACCCCCCCCCCCCCAGAATTTCACAATTTCATCTTCGAACGCGTCTCATCTTCCCCAATTTTTTCAATTCCCTGATACACGCTGTGACATGTGCATGTGCACACCTCGGCTCGTCTCTTCTGACCGTCACTCTGGCCATCTACGAGTCATCAACGACACCACAAGCTACCCCAAACACTCAAAGACCTGAATCGAACTCGAGAATGAAATCGAGTATCCCAACCAAAATCTGGAACCACCCTCCATCTGAAAAACCACCACGTGTCGACGATCTACGCCACCATCAACTTCGCCATTCCACCCAGGGCTTCGTCTTCAACCCACGCCGAGTCTCCCCCAGGTCCGATTGCACACGAAGCATCCTCGTCAATGAATTAAATTCGAAACTGACCCTAACAAAATTTCACTCTAAAACTCTAGTTCAACCTCATCTACTTCCCACAACGAATTATAAAATCATCCTTCATTTTTCTGATGATCTTTAACCTCCAAACATGCTTCCCCTTCAATCACGAGATTTATCGTTACTCCAATCACCAAAAATTGACGAATTTACAATTTCTGTTCATACCACAATATCTTGACAACCACGCAACTGAAAATCTTGAAATAACTCTCTAAAATCATCATTTTGAAATTCAAACATGACTGTGTAATCAGATTTTAAAGTTAACATATTCGATTTTTCTAATGAATATATTGATCTACTGTAAATTTTTAATTTCAAAAATATTTCCTAAATTTTTATACCTAATATTATTTTTAAAACTAACCTTACATTATTGTGAACAACTTCATTTCATACGTCACGACCTAAATGTCAATATTCAAAAAGATATGGGTTTTTTTTTCCTTTTTAACTGGATTAACCTGTACTGATTGAACAGAGGTTTTTCTTTTCTTTTTAAACATATATTGTAGTCAACATACATATCTCTTAATATACACACATGCATAATATTCACACCATAATATCAGCACATATTTCACATTCAGATCCAACATCAAAAGATAGAAAAAGGTCGAGTTTGCTCGCCTGTCTCCTGAAGAACAAAGAAAAAAAAAACAGAGCATGTTGTTTCCAGAAATGACAGAGCAGCTATGTTGAAACAGATTTTGACACTGGCAAGTTGAAATCTTCTTGATTTCTCTGATTTTTTGTATGGTCTTGATATCTTAAATTGATGTTTTATTTATGTTTGAGTTTTAAGATGGTATTGTCTTCAGATTTCCTTAGCTTGAAGGAACGAAATGATGAATGATGCTTGATATAGGAAATGAAGTAGTTTGATAAATATAAAGAAAGCTTACAGGTTAAAATATTGTTTTGTACTCTAGGCATGGTTGAAGTTGTTGTATGTACTTCGGCTGATGATTTCTTTTGTATTATGGGCTGGTTTGAAAGCATTAAATGCTTCATGCTTCAATGTAACAGTCATCTTATTTTAATTCTTGCAAGTACATTATGCATACACTTATATAGATATGCTGTTTGATTTGTGTTTGCTTTTAACATTGAGTTCATCACATATTTATTTTATTATCTCCTTATTTGCTCGGCTGAAGCTTTGTTTATACAATATCAGGTACAAGTATTTTATTTGCTATGCTTTTGTTTATAGCCTAGATGCTTGTCTTCATTGACTTTGCAGGTTTGTTCCTTCTATACATAAACACTTTAGTTTCTTATGTGAAAAACCAATATTCACTTTACAGGCAACACATATTTTTATGAAAATGTGGTGGCTAATATGTTGTGTACTTACATTTTCATTTGTTTGTACCATACTTGAATGTATGCTTATCCTTTCTTTTGCAAGCTATTAAATATATTTACATTTTCTTGTTTACTTGTTTTCTCAGCCTACATGTTTACTTTTATATTTGTTTAGGCCTTGTTACTTTGAAATTTATTTACAACTTTGTTTTTTTTATACTTGCCTAGCATATTTACTTCTACTTTTAGTTTAAATAATTATCATAAATTTTATTTTTAAAAATTATTGTTTTATATTTCTCTATATACACATATATTTTATACAACTCAAATTATCATCATTTATAAATTTTTAAATCAATTTATTTATTTATTTTTATACTTGTGTCCAAAGTGTATTATTTATTTTTCAAAATCATTTATATAAGAATTTATTTAAAATCCAATATATACATATATATTCACATATATAAAAAAAATTTCAAATCCATATGGCTATATATATATATATATATATTTTCTATTTGAATCGAGGAAACTCGCTTCCATTTATATTTAATTTTATAATTTTTATTCAAAATTTCTTTTAATTATCAATTTAAATTAAATTAAAATCTAGGGTCGTTACAAACTTCCCCCCTTAAAAGAATTTCATCCTCGAAATTTGCAGGCACGAAAACAACACAGAGATAGATCAAAAAGATAGAGAAATATCTTTCCAGATTAAATTGGATATCAGTTCTGCATTTGGCTCACCAAATCAGAATATCAACAATAGATACAAGAAATTATAATAGAATTTCAAATTTGGTTTTAATCAAAATCATTTTATCGATACAATTCTAATCATTCTTCATATTCTATTAATCAATTTAACTCAATTTAAAATTTCTAATTCATTTAAAATTTCCAATTTCAATTTTCAAATTCATATTCATTAAAGTTTTAATCAAAGAAATGATAAGAAATCGATGAAGATACGAAGTAAGAATTTCCTACAACGATTCGTAGAGCATCACCACACCGAAACTTCTTCTGGAGCTGCCACGAAGAATTTCAAAAGAATTTGGAAACGAATCAAAAGAGATTGATAAGAAAGATGTTCCCACTGTTGTTACAGAGTTTTGACTAATTATAGTCGTATTTCCCTGTCCCCTATCTCGTTCTCTTCTTGTACTCATACGCACTATCAGTGAATAGTAAGAGAATTTACTGAGACACTCGACCGGATATCTTAGGGATATACTCATTCTAGGGCATACTTCACCCTATCTCTAATGAGCTACTTAATGTGTTATACTCCTGAGCTAAAGTTCAACCCTTAGCTCTGATACCAATTGTAACGATCCTGACTTGACCCGCTCGAAAATCGACATCCATACTTCAAATCGTATTCGAATGCCATAGATTCGACCGTTCAAATCCGATTCGCCGGAGCTTATAACAACATTAAGTAAATAACACAGCGGAATAAAAGAATAATACATTGATATACAACTTTGATACAATATCTGATACAACAGATGATCCAATAGATATCAATATACATCAGAGATATGATACAATAAATAGCAGCGGAACAATATAACTCTAAGATAGTCTTCAAAAGAAGAACTCCGAGAACTGCAACTCCATCTCCAAGAATCAATCCAGCAATAGCTCGAACCCCCAATAAAGATGCACCAAGCTTAGCAAGACTGGTGTGATCCAAAGACTGAACTACTCCAGATAATCTACTAAACCTAGCTATCTGAAAAACCCAACTCTAGACTGCTCGTGTAGAAAATAATGAGCACCCAGAGTTTAGGAAAGAAACAATAAACTCCGGATCAGTCGTGGGACTGGTGTGAGCAGCAAAAACAGTTTATCTTTTATTCAAAATCAAATAGAGGAATATTTTTAAAGTCAATTCGCAATGCTTTTAAAAATGAGACTACCATAAGGCCTCCCGCACACACACACAATGCAAACGCAGAATCGGAGGAGATTTCTCCTTATGATAGTCAAAGATGCTTGATACGTATTTAAAAGAAACATTTGATATTTTTACTAGTACATAGTGTAGAGAAAATTCATTTCGAAAATAAAGATATAAATCTTAGCCAGCATAGACATTTCGCACTTATGCCTACTATAGCTACCATGTTCAATAGCGGGTTACCGCCATATTCCATGACAGGTTATGCAACTAAAACCGTACAAGTCTCGTATTTGAAGAATGGATTTTCCATCAAATGGTCAGGCCAAGGAACTTCCCATTGCCACATGGAAACGCCTCTGGAAGGACGCCCCGAGAACCACCGTTCTCCGCTAAACGAAGCCGAGAATCCCTTTTCCCAAGGGATATTACAAACCCTCAGATATGCCACCCCCGGTCCTTTGGGACCTTTAAACGAGAGCTCTCTAACCAACATCACACCATAATAATAAGTGTTTCAACATGAGTAAGTATCTGGGCTCCATACCATGATACTACCCTTTTCCAGAAGGAATGGTCATACCCTAGGGAAGCGATCCCTGAAAACCTTGCCGCACAATTCCTGTTTCGACCATTACCGGTTTGTGAGGCTCGACGAAGTCTCGTCCACAAAAACACACTTTATACAAAAGCCGTGCTTTGGGTCAACAAATGATCATAGAAATGATCACCAAGATAGACGATCAAATAAATGATCCTATCACAAATAATCAACACAATGATCATTTTACAGCAACACTCAGCATGTCACATTACCAAGTTGGGAATATATCGCTGATAACCTTTAACTACATAACCTCTGAGCTCGTACGTCTCAGAGAAGGGTGTTAAGCTAAGAGAATAAATTCTCCGCCACCAACAGAAATATATTTGAAAGAAATCAGCTTTATATCTCAATTGTAATGTCAGACATACAATCCATACAAGTCTGTTCCGGGCTCGAACAGAACCGAAGGCACTTACAAAGAAGTCCTTGCAATCCGGATATTCACTAATCACGTTCGGACTTCCCATCACATATGGAGTCTCTATACCGAGGACCATTCGATGCAAAGACATTCGACGAGTTGTCCTTACGTTTTCGAAAATATCCGGTCTTCAACACCGGTCTTCAACACCGGTCTTCAAATGCTATCCATAACGACATATCACATATTCGGAATGGGATATATGACACAAAGGTCCTCTCCCGGCTAAACCGAATAGTGAGCGCGGTATTTAAAATATATGGATAAGGAATTTCAATTAAGTCACAACTTAATAATCCAAAACTTTTCTTTCAAATGGCTTAACAAATTACCATTTTCAATCTTTAAACAAAAAGATTCATTTTCACAACCTTTAACGGTTTAAAACAATTTTCACGTTTTTAATCTTTTAAACAAAAGATTCATTCACAGATTTTCCAAATCAATTTTCATTTCAATTTGATTAACTCGTTAAATCTTTAAATCAAAGATTTAACTTATAGCCTTCAAAACAATTTTATTTCAATTTGATTTAAACAAATCATCAATTTAAATCTGTTAAAATAAACAGATTTAATTCATAGCTTTCAAAAAGAATTCCTTCATAAATTAGGAAAATCATTTCTCTATTCAATCTTGAAATTCCCCTAATTAACTGGAATCTCAGTTCTTATCTAAAAGTGTTTATCATTTGAAAACAACAGTTTTCATTTTGGAAATCTGATTGAGTTGAAATCCCTGGGTTAAATTCAAATTCCCAAAAATAAAACTTTAAAAATGATTTAACTCATAATGACTAGTATAATATCATTAATCCCTAGTTTCAAATTACAGAATTCAATTCCAAATATCGAATTCAAATTCAAATTGAATTATTTAAATTTCAAAACTTAATCAAGTAAATTAAAATAAATTTTAACTTGAAATTTCATTCCAAAAGCTTTTCACATTTATTCCGATTCCATTTCCAAAACATTTGAATTTAAATATTCAACTTTAAAAATCATTTTAAAATCATTTTAAAATCTATGACTTAATCGATTTCCTCGTGAAATCCATCATTGTGTGTGTATAGTATGGTCCAGGGGTTTAACACAACAGTGCAACATTATTTCAATCATCACAGATTAAAACATAGAAATATAGTTGATAAGCAGTATAACTAAAATGCTCATCTTTATTTACAGATCACAGATATATATCGCGGATAAGTAAATTTCAGATCACAACATAAATCAGGATGTATCACAAAGCATCACATATCAGGAATATCAGACAATTAAATCGTTCAGTCAAGTCCAAACATTCACAAGTAAAATTTATTAGTTAACAGATTTATTTAATCCTTTATTATTAACTAACCCATCTTGGTTAATGAACCAATTAACCTTAAATTATTTAATTTATCTTAATAAATCACAATTATTAATTAACCCTTTAATTAATAAGTTTAACTAACCCCTTAATTAATAACAAATATTTATACCCAAATTACTGATTATCATTTAATTAATTACATCCGGTAATCATCTATAAATTACCTTTCTAAGTAATTATATTTTCCAAATTGTCAAATGGTTGTTCTAGATTTATTATTCTAATTTTTTTTTTTTCAAATTAATCACATTGATTATTTATTTAAATAATCTTAGTTAAAAATCTTTATTAACTATTTAATTTCTTTAATCACTTTTCTAAAGATATTTACTTACATAATCATTATTGATGATAAATTGATAAATCATTAAGAACTCATTAATTAATGGATTATAAATCATTAATCTTCACTAATTAAAGTGAACTCATCCATATTTAGGATTTAATTATTATTTACAATATGTTGAAACATTTATTTCAAATCTCCTTTTTAATAAAGTTTCCAACATTTTTATGTAAAATAACAATTGGTTAAAAAGGAAAATTACAAAGGGTTTAAAATCACTTTTCTTTTTAAATTTAACATATTTTAAAATTTACTTCAACACTTAAGTTATAAATCTTAATGAATTTCAAAATCTGGAAATTTGGTTTAAAAATTTATTTCAGGTATAAACTTTTAACTTTCAGCTTGTTTAAATTTTCTGACTACAATTTCTAAATTTATTTTAAATTTCAAATTACTTTCAATACCCTTAACTACTTTTAAGTTATTAAACAATTTGGACTTTAAAAAAAAATATTTATGCCTAAATTGAATTCTAATCCAAACTGGAATTACATTTACTTCTTAGATTTGAACTAAACTAATGATTTTAAAATGACGAAAACAACTTAACCAAACTAGTTTACTATACTATAAAATCTCACCTACCCAAGCACTGAAGCCCAACACAACTCCATACTTACCGCAAGCAACTGCCTCCATCCAAACTCAATGGCCCAAGGCCCAAACACTTACAAGATCCTGCCTTCTTCTTTTACTTCCAGTTTTTTTTCTTCAGTTTAAACATAATTATTTAACTAGGCAACAGGAGCACGCTCGTGAACGCGAGTTCCTCCCCAAAGTTATAGCCAAGCCAAGCCACTTAGAACCCGAGTTCTTCCTTCTCCTTCCACTTTTAACTCTGTTTTTTTTTTTGTAACCCACTGTATAAAATAAAACTAGCAAGCATCACTGCATCAAAATCGAGCAGCCACCCCCCCCCCCCAGAATTTCACAATTTCATCTTCGAACGCGTCTCGTCTTCCCCAATTTTTTCAATTCCCTGATACACGCTGTGACACGTGCACGTGCACACCTCGGCTCGTCGCTTCTGACCGTCACTCTGGCCATCTACGAGTCATCAACGACACCACAAGCTACCCCAAACACTCAAAGACCTGAATCGAACTCGAGAATGAAATCGAGTATCCCAACCAAAATCTGGAACCACCCTCCATCTGAAAAACCACCACGTGCCGACGATCTACGCCACCATCAACTTCGCCATTCCACCCAGGGCTTCGTCTTCAACCCACGCCGAGTCTCCCCCAGGTCCGATTGCACACGAAGCATCCTCGTCAATGAATTAAATTCGAAACTGACCCTAACAAAATTTCACTCTAAAACCCTAGTTCAACCTCATCTGCTTCCCACAACGAATTATAAAATCATCCATCATTTTTCTGATGATCTTTAACCTCCAAACATGCTACCCCTTCAATCACGAGATTTATCGTTACTCCAATCACCAAAAATTGACGAATTTACAATTTCTGTTCATACCACAATATCTTGACAACCACGCAACTGAAAATCTTGAAATAACTCTCTAAAATCATCATTTTGAAATTCAAACATGACTGTGTAATCAGATTTTAAAGTTAACATATTCGATTTTTCTAATGAATATATTGATCTACTGTAAATTTTTAATTTCAAAAATATTTCCTAAATTTTTATACCTAATATTATTTTTAAAACTAACCTTACATTATTGTGAACAACATCATTTCATACGTCACGACCAAAATGTCAATATTCAAAAAGATATGGGTTTTTTTTTTCCTTTTTAACTGGATTAACCTGTACTGATTGAACAGAGGTTTTTCTTTTCTTTTTAAACATATATTGTATTCAACATACATATCTCTTAATATACACACATGCATAATATTCACACCATAATATCAGCACATATTTCACATTCAGATCCAACATCAAAAGATAGAAAAAGGTCGAGTTTGCTCACCTGTCTCCTGAAGAACAAAGAAAAAAAAACAGAGCATGTTGTTTCCAGAAATGACCGAGTAGCTATGTTGAAACAGATTTTGACACTGGCAAGTTGAAATCTTCTTGATTTCTTTGATTTTTTGTATGGTCTTGATATCTTAAATTGATGTTTTATTTATGTTTGAGTTTTAAGATGGTATTGTCTTCAGATTTCCGTAGCTTGAAGGAACGAAATGATGAATGATGCTTGATATAGGAAATGAAGTAGTTTGATAAATATAAAGAAAGCTTACAGGTTAAAATATTGTTTTGTACTCTAGGCATGGTTGAAGTTGTTGTATGTACTTCGGCTGATGATTTCTTTTGTATTATGGGCTGGTTTGAAAGCATTAAATGCTTCATGCTTCAATGTAACAGTCATCTTATTTTAATTCTTGCAAGTACATTATGCATACACTTATATAGATATGCTGTTTGATTTGTGTTTTCTTTTAACATTGAGTTCATCACATATTTATTTTATTATCTCCTTATTTTCTCGGCTGAAGCTTTGTTTATACAATATCAGGTACAAGTATTTTATTTGCTATGCTTTTGTTTATAGCCTAGATGCTTGTCTTCATTGACTTTGCAGGTTTGTTCCTTCTATACATAAACACTTTAGTTTCTTATGTGCAAAACCAATATTCACTTTACAGGAAACACATATTTTTATGAAAATGTGGTGGCTAATATGTTGTGTACTTACATTTTCATTTGTTTGTACCACACTTGAATGTATGCTTATCCTTTCTTTTGCAAGCTATTAAATATATTTACATTTTCTTGTTTACTTGTTTTCTCAGCCTACATGTTTACTTTTATATTTGTTTAGGCCTTGTTACTTTGAAATTTATCTACAACTTTGTTTTTTTTATACTTGCCTAGCATATTTACTTCTACTTTTAGTTTAAATAATTATCATAAATTTTATTTTTAAAAATTATTGTTTTATATTTCTCTATATACACATATATTTTATACAACTCAAATTATCATCATTTATAAATTTTTAAATCAATTTATTTATTTATTTTTATACTTGTGTCCAAAGTGTATTATTTATTTTTCAAAATCATTTATATAAGAATTTATTTAAAATCCAATATATACATATATATTCACATATATAAAAAAAAATTCAAATCCATATGGCTATATATATATATTTTTTCTATTTGAATCGAGGAAACTCGCTTCCATTTATATTTAATTTTATAATTTTTATTCAAAATTTCTTTTAATTATCAATTTAAATTAAATTAAAATCTATTGTCGTTACAAACTTCCCCCCCTAAAAGAATTTCGTCCTCGAAATTTGCAGGCTCGAAAACAACACAGAGATAGATCAAAAAGATAGAGAAATATCTTTCCAGATTAAATTGGATATCAGTTCTGCATTTGGCTCACCAAATCTGAATATCAACAATAGATACAAGAAATTATAATAGAATTTCAAATTTGGTTTTAATCAAAATCATTTTATCGATACAATTCTAATCATTCTTCATATTCTATTAATCAATTTAACTCAATTTAAAATTTCTAATTCATTTAAAATTTCCAATTTCAATTTTCAAATTCATATTCATTAAAGTTTTAATCAAAGAAATGATAAGAAATCGATGAAGATACGAAGTAAGAATTTCCTACAACGATTCGTAGAGCATCACCACACCGAAACTTCTTCTGGAGCTGCCACGAAGAATTTCAAAAGAATTTGGAAACGAATCAAAAGAGATTGATAAGAAAGATGTTCCCACTGTTGTTACAGAGTTTTGACTAATTATAGTGGTATTTCCCTGTCCCCTATCTCGTTCTCTTCTTGTACTCATACTCACTATCAGTGAATAGTAAGAGAATTTACTGAGACACTCGACCGGATATCTTAGGGATATACTCATTCTATGGCATACTTCACCCTATCTCTAATGAGCTACTTAATGTGTTATACTCCTGAGCTAAAGTTCAACCCTTAGCTCTGATACCAATTGTAACGATCCTGACTTGACCCACTCGAAAATCGACATCCATACTTCAAATCGTATTCGAATGCCATAGATTCGACCGTTCAAATCCGATTCGCCGGAGCTTATAACAACATTAAGTAAATAACACAGCGGAATAAAAGAATAATACATTGATATACAGCTTTGATACAATATCTGATACAACAGATGATCCAATAGATATCAATATACATCAGAGATATGATACAATAAATAGCAGCGGAACAATATAACTCTAAGATAGTCTTCAAAAGAAGAACTCCGAGAACTGCAACTCCATCTCCAAGAATCAATCCAGCAATAGCTCGAACCCCCAATAACGATGCACCAAGCTTAGCAAGACTGGTGTGATCCAAAGACTGAACTACTCCAGATAATCTACTAAACCTAGCTATCTGAAAAACCCAACTCTAGACTGCTCGTGTAGAAAATAATGAGCACCCAGAGTTTAGGAAAGAAACAATAAACTCCGGATCAGTCGTGGGACTGGTGTGAGCAACAAAAACAGTTTATCTTTTATTCAAAATCAAATAGAGGAATATTTTCAAAGTCAATTCGCAATGCTTTTAAAAATGAGACTACCATAAGGCCTCCCGCACACACACACAATGCAAACGCAGAATCGGAGGAGATTTCTCCTTATGATAGTCAAAGATGCTTGATACGTATTTAAAAGAAACATTTGATATTTTTACTAGTACATAGTGTAGAGAAAATTCATTTCGAAAATAAAGATATAAATCTTAGCCAGCATAGACATTTCGCACTTATGCCTACTATAGCTACCATGTTCAATAGCGGGTTACCGCCATATTCCATGACAGGTTATGCAACTAAAACCGTACAAGTCTCGTATTTGAAGAATGGATTTTCCATCAAATGGTCAGGCTAAGGAACTTCCCATTGCCACATGGAAACGCCTCTGGAAGGACGCCCCGAGAACCACCGTTCTCCGCTAAACAAAGCCGGGAATCCCTTTTCCCAAGGGATATTACAAACCCTCAGATATGCCACCCCCGGTCCTTTGGGACCTTTAAACGAGAGCTCTCTAACCAACATCACACCATAATAATAAGTGTTTCAACATGAGTAAGTATCTGGGCTCCATACCATGATACTACCCTTTTCCAGAAGGAATGGTCATACCCTAGGGAAGCGATCCCTGAAAACCTTGCCGCACAATTCCTGTTTCGACCATTACCGGTTTGTGAGGCTCGACGAAGTCTCGTCCACAAAAACACACTTTATACAAAAGCCGTGCTTTGGGTCAACAAATGATCATAGAAATGATCACCAAGATAGACGATCAAATAAATGATCCTATCACAAATAATCAACACAATGATCATTTTACATCAACACTCAGCATGTCACATTACCAAGTTGGGAATATATCGCTGATAACCTTTAACTACATAACCTCTGAGCTCGTACGTCTCAGAGAAGAGTGTTAAGCTAAGAGAATAAATTCTCCGCCACCAACAGAAATATATTTGAAAGAAATCAGCTTTATATCTCAATTGTAATGTCAGACATACAATCCATACAAGTCTGTTCCGGGCTCGAACAGAACCGAAGGCACTTACAAAGAAGTCCTTGCAATTCGGATATTCACTAATCACGTTCGGACTTCCCATCACATATGGAGTCTCTATACCGGGGACCATTCGATGCAAAGACATTCGACGAGTTGTCCTTACGTTTTCGAAAATATCCGATCTTCAACACCGGTCTTCAAATGCTATCCATAACGACATATCACATATTCGGAATGGGATATATGACACAAAGGTCCTCTCCCGGCTAAACCGAATAGTGAGCGCGGTATTTAAAATATATGGATAAGGAATTTCAATTAAGTCACAACTTAATAATCCAAAACTTTTCTTTCAAATGGCTTCACAAATTACCATTTTCAATCTTTAAACAAAAAGATTCATTTTCACAACCTTTAACGGTTTAAAACAATTTTCACGTTTTTAATCTTTTAAACAAAAGATTCATTCACAGATTTTCCAAATCAATTTTCATTTCAATTTGATTAACTCGTTAAATCTTTAAATCAAAGATTTAACTAATAGCCTTCAAAACAATTTTATTTCAATTTGATTTAAACAAATCATCAATTTAAATCTGTTAAAATAAACAGATTTAATTCATAGCTTTCAAAAAGAATTCCTTCATAAATTAGGAAAATCATTTCTCTATTCAATCTTGAAATTCCCCTAATTAACTGGAATCTCAGTTCTTATCTAAAAGTGTTTATCATTTGAAAACAACAGTTTTCATTTTGGAAATCTGATTGAGTTGAAATCCCTGGGTTAAATTCAAATTCCCAAAAATAATACTTTAAAAATGATTTAACTCATAATGACTAGTATAATATCATTAATCCCTAGTTTCAAATTACAGAATTCAATTCCAAATATCGAATTCAAATTCAAATTGAATTATTTAAATTTCAAAACTTAATCAAGTAAATTAAAATAAATTTTAACTTGAAATTTCATTCCAAAAGCTTTTCACATTTATTCCGATTCCATTTCCAAAACATTTGAATTTAAATATTCAACTTTAAAAATCATTTTAAAATCATTTTAAAATCTGTGACTTAATCGATTTCCTCGTGAAATCCATCATTGTGTGTGTATAGTATGGTCCAGGGGTTTAACACAATAGTGCAACATTATTTCAATCATCACAGATTAAAAGATAGAAATATAGTTGATAAGCAGTATAACTAAAATGCTCATCTTTATTTACAGATCACAGATATATATCACAGATAAGTAAATTTCAGATCACAACATAAATCAGGATGTATCACAAAGCATCACATATCAGGAATATCAGACAATTAAATCGTTCAGTCAAGTCCAAATATTCACAAGTAAAATTTATTAGTTAACAGATTTATTTAATCCTTTATTATTAACTAACCAATCTTGATTAATGAACCAATTAACCTTAAATTATTTAATGTATCTTAATAAATCACAATTATTAATTAACCCTTTAATTAATAAGTTTAACTAACCCCTTAATTAATAACAAATATTTATACCCAAATTACTGATTACCATTTAATTAATTACATCCGGTAATCATCTATAAATTACCTTTCTAAGTAATTATATTTTCCAAATTGTCAAATGGTTGTTCTAGATTTATTATTCTAATTTTTTTTTTCAAATTAATCACATTGATTATTTATTTAAATAATCTTAGTTAAAAATCTTTATTAACTATTTAATTTCTTTAATCACTTTTCTAAAGATATTTACTTACATAATCATTATTGATGATAAATTGATAAATCATTAAGAACTCATTAATTAATGGATTATAAATCATTAATCTTCACTAATTAAAGTGAACTCATCCATATTTAGGATTTAATTATTATTTACAATATGTTGAAACATTTATTTCAAATCTCCTTTTTAATAAAGTTTCCAACATTTTTATGTAAAATAACAATTGGTTAAAAAGGAAAATTATAAAGGGTTTAAAATCACTTTTCTTTTTAAATTTAACATATTTTAAAATTTACTTCAACACTTAAGTTATAAATCTTAATGAATTTCAAAATCTGGAAATTTGGTTTAAAAATTTATTTCAGGTATAAACTTTTAACTTTCAGCTTGTTTAAATCTTCCGACTACAATTTCTAAATTTATTTTAAATTTCAAATTACTTTCAATACCCTTAACTACTTTTAAGTTATTAAACAATTTGGATTTAAAAAAAAAAATTATGCCTAAATTGAATTCTAATCCAAACTGGAATTACATTTACTTCTTAGATTTAAACTAAACTAATGATTTTAAAATAACTAAAACAACTTAACCAAACTAGTTTACTATACTATAAAATCTCACCTACCCAAGCACTGAAGCCCAACACAACTCCATACTTACCGCAAGCAACTGCCTCCATCCAAACTCAATGGCCCAAGGCCCAAACACTTACAAGATCCTGCCTTCTTCTTTTACTTCCAGTTTTTTTTCTTCAGTTTAAACATAATTATTTAACTAGGCAACAGGAGCACGCTCGTGAACGCGAGTTCCTCCCCAAAGTTATAGCCAAGCCAATCTACTTAGAACCCGAGTTCTTCCTTCTCCTTCCCCTTTTAACTCTGTTTTTTTTTTTTGTAACCCACTGTATAAAATAAAACTAGCAAGCATCACTGCATCAAACTCGAGCAGCCACCCCCCCCCCCAGAATTTCACAATTTCATCTTCGAACGCGTCTCGTCTTCCCCAATTTTTTCAATTCCCTGATACACGCTGTGACACGTGCACGTGCACACCTCGGCTCGTCGCTTCTGACCGTCACTCTGGCCATCTACGAGTCATCAACGACACCACAAGCTACCCCAAACACTCAAAGACCTGAATCGAACTCGAGAATGAAATCGAGTATCCCAACCAAAATCTGGAACCACCCTCCATCTGAAAAACCACCACGTGCCGACGATCTACGCCACCATCAACTTCGCCATTCCACCCAGGGCTTCGTCTTCAACCCACGCCGAGTCTCCCCCAGGTCCGATTGCACACGAAGCATCCTCGTCAATGAATTAAATTCGAAACTGACCCTAACAAAATTTCACTCTAAAACCCTAGTTCAACCTCATCTTCTTCCCACAACGAATTATAAAATCATCCATCATTTTTCTGATGATCTTTAACCTCCAAACATGCTTCCCCTTCAATCACGAGATTTATCGTTACTCCAATCACCAAAAATTGACGAATTTACAATTTCTGTTCATACCACAATATCTTGACAACCACGCAACTGAAAATCTTGAAATAACTCTCTAAAATCATCATTTTGAAATTCAAACATGACTGTGTAATCAGATTTTAAAGTTAACATATTCGATTTTTCTGATGAATATATTGATCTACTGTAAATTTTTAATTTCAAAAATATTTCCTAAATTTTTATACCTAATATTATTTTTAAAACTAACCTTACATTATTGTGAACAACTTCATTTCATACGTCACGACCTAAATGTCAATATTCAAAAAGATATGGTTTTTTTTTCCTTTTTAACTGGATTAACCTGTACTGATTGAACAGAGGTTTTTCTTTTCTTTTTAAACATATATTGTATTCAACATACATATCTCTTAATATACACACATGCATAATATTCGCATCATAATATCAGCACATATTTCACATTCAGATCCAACATCAAAAGATAGAAAAAGGTCGAGTTTGCTCACCTGTCTCCTGAAGAACAAAGAAAAAAAAACAGAGCATGTTGTTTCCAGAAATGACAGAGCAGCTATGTTGAAACAGATTTTGACACTGGCAAGTTGAAATCTTCTTGATTTCTCTGATTTTTTGTATGGTCTTGATATCTTAAATTGATGTTTTATTTATGTTTGAGTTTTAAGATGGTATTGTCTTCAGATTTCCTTAGCTTGAAGGAACGAAATGATGAAAGATGCTTGATATAGGAAATGAAGTAGTTTGATAAATATAAAGAAAGCTTACAGGTTAAAATATTGTTTTGTACTTTAGGCATGGTTGAAGTTGTTGTATGTACTTCGGCTGATGATTTCTTTTGTATTATGGGCTGGTTTGAAAGCATTAAATGCTTCATGCTTCAATGTAACAGTCATCTTATTTTAATTCTTGCAAGTACATTATGCATACACTTATATAGATATGCTGTTTGATTTGTGTTTGCTTTTAACATTGAGTTCATCACATATTTATTTTATTATCTCCTTATTTGCTCGGCTGAAGCTTTGTTTATACAATATCAGGTACAAGTATTTTATTTGCTATGCTTTTGTTTATAGCCTAGATGCTTGTCTTCATTGACTTTGCAGGTTTGTTCCTTCTATACATAAACACTTTAGTTTCTTATGTGCAAAACCAATATTCACTTTACAGGCAACACATATTTTTATGAAAATGTGGTGGCTAATATGTTGTGTACTTACATTTTCATTTGTTTGTACCATACTTGAATGTATGCTTATCCTTTCTTTTGCAAGCTATTAAATATATTTATATTTTCTTGTTTACTTGTTTTCTCAGCCTACATGTTTACTTTTATATTTGTTTAGTCCTTGTTACTTTGAAATTTATTTACAACTTTGTTTTTTTTATACTTGCCTAGCATATTTACTTCTACTTTTAGTTTAAATAATTATCATAAATTTTATTTTTAAAAATTATTGTTTTATATTTCTCTATATACACATATATTTTATACAACTCAAATTATCATCATTTATAAATTTTTAAATCAATTTATTTATTTATTTTTATACTTGTGTCCAAAGTGTATTATTTATTTTTCAAAATCATTTATATAAGAATTTATTTAAAATCCAATATATACATATATATTCACATATATAAAAAAAATTTCAAATCCATATGGCTATATATATATATTTTCTATTTGAATCGAGGAAACTCGCATCCATTTATATTTAATTTTATAATTTTTATTCAAAATTTCTTTTAATTATCAATTTAAATTAAATTAAAATCTAGGGTCGTTACACTACTGAAAACAATTTGATTTTTCTCTCAATAAACATTTATACTTCATGAAACCATTTTTAGATTTTAACTTATACCTAAATACCACTATATTGTTTTGAAATCAAAACCTGACATTAACTGGGAAGCAAGAAATTGAATTTTCTTATTGTTGTTCTATACCCTGTAAAGCAACAGAGAAGAAATACCCACTGATACATGCATATACACAGAGCATTCTTCAATATATACTTAAGATTAAATGGTTGAGTGTTACTCACAGCATCGATAAACAAACAAAAAAAAGTATGTTTAGGTAGGAGTTTACTCACAAATGAACTAACTTCAAAGAGAACATTCATCAGAATGAATATACTTAAGACATTTGGGATGTGATGTTACTCACAGTGTTGAGAGAAAACAGAGCTTCTCCTGTTGAACTAGGCATTGAAACTACTTGCTGAATCCTTCCTTTTGATCCCTGATTCTTTTTTTCTTTTTTTTAGTTGAAGTGTTGTTTAAATTGAAGTTTTGTTTCAGTTTCTAAGATGATGTTTGTTGCATACCCAGGTTGATGAATCAAAATGGAGAGAAGATGATGTATAAAAAGAAGCTACAAGTTGATGCATAAGAGAAGTATGCAGGTGATGTTATTATTGTACGAGATATTTTTCTTCTTTGTTGGCTATGCAGATTTTCATTTCGGCTATAGTGGCTGATATGAAATGTTAGATATTATGTTGTGTACTAAGGACATCTTTGCATTAATGGCCTTGTCTTGATTTGCAAGCTAATAGATATTTATAAATCTTTGTTGTCTTGTTTCACACTTTGATATATTTTTTTGTATAACTTCTTTTGCAAGCTTCATGAATATTTTTGTTTTACTTTGTTCTTGCCTACATAGTTTGTCTCAGCTGATATGATATTGTGGTGGCCAAAATAATATTGTTATTTTACTTTGTTTTGTTTGTTCGTACTTTTTGTTTTAATTTTTAAGTGTGCCTGGTTTGTTTTGCAAGCTATTACATCTACTTGTTCATTTTTATTTTATACTTATTACTTTGAAATATGGATGAAGTTCTATATTAAATTTGATGTCAGAATTTATCTAATATGTTTTACTTTATATTTTGTAATTTATCTTTTATATAACTATAAACTTATTTGAGATATTTTTATTTTTATTTAAATCTAGAGAAACTCAAATCAATATATCATTTACTTATTTTTAAATCAAAAATGAATTTAATTATCAATTTAAAATAAATTAACATTCGGGATCGTTACAGACTTCCCCCCTTAAAAAGAATTTCGTCCTCGAAATTTGCAGGCACAAAAATAACATAGATAGATGAAACATCTTTACAAATCATACTGGATATGTATTCTGCATTCAGCTTACCAAATCAGAATATCAATGATATGAGAAAAAATCATACAATACTACACAGGATACTCGGGTCATAAATTCTACGAAAAATGCAAAGCACTGGTTAGTTCGAAAGGATAACTAACCATTCGTAATATATATTTGGACCTAAATATTGGCAGATATATGGATACAATTTCAAAATGTTGAGTTTAAAAACCAATTCATACCTATCAACCATAGCAACCAAAGCAAATAAAACAACCAATACATCCAAACAAACAATTTGGTCTATCCGGAGTTTGTGTCCCATACTAATATATCAAATCTTCTTCCTGGATCTACCAGGAACCATCAAAGAATTGAAAAGAGATGCTGGATAAAAGAGATGGATTTAATCTTTTATAAGTTTTTCAAATACTAGGAATGGATTCCAAATTCAAGTCGGGACATCTCAAAGTATACCAATTTGTCCCTCTTCGGACTTCGATCTACCCAAGAAATTACAACAGAATTTCAAATTTTAGTTTTAAATGAAATCGTTTTATTGATATAATTCAATTTAGCCTTCATATTCTATTAATCAATTTAACTAAATTTCAAATTTCAAATTTATTTAAAATTTCCAACTCCAATATTTCAAATTCACATTCATTAAAGTTTAAATCAGAAACTGATAAGAAACCGATGAAGATACGAAGTAAGGATTTCCTACAACAATTCCTAGAGCCATCATCACACCGAAACTTCATCTGGAGCTGTCACGAAGAAATCAAAAGAATTCGGAATCGAATCAAAGGAAATTGATAGAGAAAAATTGTTTCCAATGTTGCAGGGTATTGACCATTTATAGTGATATTCCCCTGTCCCCTATCTCATTCTCTTCTTGCACTCATACTCACTATCAGTGGATAGTAAGAGAATTTACTGAGGCATTCAAACGGATATCTTAAGGATTACTCATTCTAGGGTATACTTCACCCTATCTCTAATGAGCTACTTAATGTGTTATACTCCTGAGCTAAAGTTAACCCTCAGCTCTGATACCAAATGTAACGAAGTGGATTTTTGCTCGTTCGAAAATCGACATCCATACTTTACATCGTACTCGAATGCCGCAGATTCGACCGTTCAAATCCGATTCGCCGGAGCTTATAACACAATTAAGTAAACAACACAGCGGGAAAAATAATGAATACCAATATACAACATCTGATACAACGTCCTGATGCAACAGATGATACAATAGATATCGATATACATCAGAGATATGATACAATATAATAGCAGCGGAAAGGAAAAATAGATAACCCTAGCAGCGGAACAAATAACTCAAGATAGTCTTCAAGAAAGAACTCCAAAACCGCAGCTCCATCTCCAAGAACCAATCCAGAAATAGCTCGAACTCCCAATAACAATGCACTAAGCTAAGCAAGGTCAGTCATATCCAAAGACTGAACTAGCTCCAGATAATCCACCAAACCTAACTATTTGAAAAACCCAACTCTAGACTGCTCGTGTGGAAAATAGTGAGCTCCCAGAGTTTAGGAAAGAAACAATAAACTCCGGGTCAGTCATGGGACTGGTGTGAGTAACAAAAAGAGTTTATCTTTAAACACAAACAGCAAGAGAATTTTAAAGTAAATTCGCAATGCTTTTAGAAAATGAAACTACCATAAGACCTTCCGCCACACACACAATGCAAACGCAGAATTGGAGGAGATTTCTTCTTATGATAGTCAAACATGCTTAATACGCAGAAAATTTCTTTGATATTATTATTATAAGTGCACAGTGCAGAAAGCCATTTTGAAAGTATAATATTAATCTTAGCCAGCATAGACATTTCGAACTATGCCTACTATAGCTACCATCCAAACAGTGGTGACCACCGTAAGTGAATGGCAGGTTCTACAACTAAAACCGTACAGGGTTTCGTATTGGATGAATGGATTTCCAACAAATGGTCAGGCTAAGGAACTTCCTACTGCCACATGGGATCGCCTCTGGCGGGACGTCCCGAGAACCTAACCAGATCTCTGCCAACACAAGGCCGGTTACCTCTGTAACTAGGTAACTACTACTCGAGCATGCCACTCCCCGGTCCTTTGGGACCTTTATCCGAGGTACCTCTAAGCAACAACCACACAGTAAATGAGATTGGAGCAACCACATAGGTTAAATATCAGGGCTCCATACCTAATATCACCCTTTACCAGAAGGGAATGACACAACCTAAAGGGCGCGACCCTCATAACCTTGCTGCATCTTTCCTGTTTCGACCATTTCCGGGGTGTGAGGTCCTGATGCAGTCTCGTCCACAAAGCTACGCTTTATACAAAAGCCATGCTCTGATCACAAATGATCACCAACACACAGCAGCACTCAGCATGCCACACTACCAAATTGGGAGTATATCGCTGATAACCTTCAACTACATAACCTCTGAGCTCGTACGTCTCAGAGAAGGGTGTTAAGCTAAGAGAATAAATTCTCCTCCACCAACAGAAATGTATTTGAAAGAAATATGCTTTATATCTCAAAGTGTAGTGTCGGACATACAACCATACAAGTCTGTTCCGGGTTCGAACAAAACCGAAGGCACTTCCAAAGAAGTCCTTGCAATCCGGGTATTCACCTTCCTGATCGGACTTCCCATCACTTAGGGAATCTCTATACCGGCGTGACTCAGTGCAGAGACAATCGATAGGTCATCCTATCGTTCTGGTAAATACCCGGCCTTCACCACCGGTCTTCAATACTATCCATATACGTCGTATCACTATTCGGAATGGGTTATATGACACAAAGGTCCTCTCCCGGCTAAACTAAATAGTGAGCGCAATATTTAAAAACATATGGATATGAGATTTCAATTAAGTCAAAACTTAAAAATTCAAAAACTTTCCGTCAAATGGTTAAACAAATTACCATTTCAAATCTTTTAAACAAAAGATTTATTTCACTAAGTTCACCCATTTTCACAAAGATCCATTTACGGATTTTAAAACAATTTCCATTTCAATTGGATTAACTCGTTAATATCTTTAAACTAAAGATTTAACTCATAGCTTTCAAACCGTTTCCATAACTTGGAAAGTCATTTTTATTTTTAATTTGAAATCCCTTTTTTTAACACAATTTGGAGGTTCATTATTTAAGTGAAAGCTTTTATCATTTGAAAACAAATAGTTTCCGTTCCAGAAAGATCCAATCATATTTACACGAGTTAAATCCTTTGAATTTAAATTCAAATTTCCAAATCAATACCTTTAAAATAGTTTAACCCATATAAACTAGTATAACATCTTTAGTCCCTAGTTTCCATATCATAGAATTCAATTTTAAATATTGAATTCAAAGTTAAATTAAAATATTTAAATTTTAAACTAAATCAAGTTATCCAAAATAAATTTCATCTTTGAAACTCCATTTCAAAAGCTTTTCACTTTAAATCCAATTTCATTTCCAAACCATTTGAATTTAAAATATTCAACTTTGAAAATCATTTCAAAATCTGTGACTTAATCGATTTCCTCGTGAAATCCATATTTGTGTGTGTATAAGTGTGGTCCAGGGGTTTAACACACAATAGTGCAACATCATTTCAATCATCATAGATCAAAACACAGAAATATAGTTGATAAGCGGTATAAACTATAACGCTTATCCTCTATTCACAGATCACAGATCACAGATATATATATGACAGATAAATAAGTCACACAGCTCAAAACAAAGCATCAAATATCAGGGGTATCAAACAAAACAATTATTCAGCCAAGTCCAAACATTCACAAATGAATTTATTGATCAAATAATTAATTTAAATCGGATGTATCAATTATTAATTCGGGTTAATTATAATAATTTAATTACAAATCATTTGAAATAAATTCCCTTTCACAATTTATTAGTTAACCCTTAATTATTAACTGTCATTCTTAATTAATGAATCAATTAACCTTTAATTATTAAATTAATCTTAATTAATCACCATTATTAATTAATCCTTTAAATTTATTAACAAATAATTTACTCAAATTTCAAATCATCATTTTATTGATTACATTCATTAATTATCTATTAATTACTTCTCTAAGTAATTATAATTTCAAAATTATCAAGTGATTATTCTGAATTAATTAACTTAAGAAATTTAGATTTTTGAATAAATCAAATTAACTCAATTAATTATGCTAAATAAATCAATTCCATAATTTCTATCATTAAGTAATTATACTTAGTAGTTCCACAATTTATTATCATTAAATTAGTTAATCTAATTTATTGTTAAAAATTTAATCACATTAATTAATTGTTCAGATAATCTTAGTTAATGATTTCATTAACTATTTAGTTTCTTTAATTCCCTTTTTTAAAGAAAATTTCTCACATTAACCATTATTAATTATAAATCGATTTACTACAGAAAATTCATTCGTTAATGAAACAGAAATTATTAACTTCATTACTTAAAGTTCAATCATATTTATAATTTAAGTATTATTCACAATATGCTTGAAACACTGTTCCAAATTCCCTTTTAAATTTTTTTTCAACACTTAAGTTATAAAGCTTAATTTAATTTCAAAACCTTGAAGTCGCATGTAGAGTTAATTTTAGATTTAAACTTTTAGTTTCAACTTGCTTAATAATTTTTTTCATTTAAAATTTCAAATCCATTTCCATTTCAAATCTCTTTAATATATTTTGAATTGCTTTTAAGTTATTAAAATAATTTAAATTTAAGCTTATTGATGTTAAATCTAAACTCTCAATTCAACTTGAATTTATATTAACATTTTAATTTGAACTCAGCTTAAAAAAAATTTGGTTTAAAATTTAAATTTGGTTTTAAAATTTTCAAACAGGGAGAAAACAAAAAGTTTTCAGGTTGAAAAACTGGGACAAACTCTGACCCGAGTTTACCCTGTCCCTGCTTCGAGTAAATGACTCGAATTCCTCGAGTTCGACGCGTGAAAAACACTACTCCTTCCAAGGCAAACAAAACACTCAGAGTACCCAAAATCGCGAGCACGGTGCACGTGCACAACGACGCCGATCGTTGGCGAACTTCCCTCCGACCTCTGACAAGTCGACCTCCACCATAACAACCCAACGAAAGCATTAGATCTCCATCTCACAGCTCGGAATTGAAATCGATATAAAACTCGAAACCTGGAACCAACATCTCTCCCCCTCTCGAACCTGTAAACGCGCCGTTCACCAAACCTCGGCCACCGTAATTCGCGTGACTTTGGCCACTGACTTGCCTTCCATTCCTCTACGCGTTCCCAAACCCCTGAAGCACTCGATCCACTGGAGGATGCGTGCCGATCAAAAAAATGTAACCTAGTTAAAACTAGGTTTAGAAACTTTCCAGCTCAACCGCCATCGCCACTGTCATCTACATGCCCATCCACCATTTTTCCTCCACTCACCGGTCATTTGCTATCACCGGAAGAAACCCCGAAATTCAATGTTGCCGTGATCAGCAGAGATTGATCGAAATCACATTTTCGAGCAAAAATAAATTACTCTTGAATTAGTTGCTTAAAAATCATCAATCAAGATTTAAAAATCCTATCTTACCGCGAGGATTCAAGCTATATGCTTGAATCAAAAATTCATGATACTCGATATTCCCAGAAACTAAGGTTTCTACTGAAAACAATTTAATTTTTCTCTCAATAAACATTTATACTTCATGAAACCATTTTTAGATTTTAACTTATACCTAAATATCACTATATTGTTTTGAAATCAAAACCTGACATTAACTGGGAAGCAAGAAATTGAATTTTCTTATTGTTGTTCTATACCCTGTAAAGCAACAGAGAAGAAATACCCACTGATACATGCATATACACAGAGCATTCTTCAATATATACTTAAGATTAAATGGTTGAGTGTTACTCACAGCATCGATAAACAAACAAAAAAAAGTATGTTTAGGTAGGAGTTTACTCACAAATGAACTAACTTCAAAGTGAACATTCATCAGAATGAATATACTTAAGACATTTGGGATGTGATGTTACTCACAGTGTTGAGAGAAAACAGAGCTTCTCCTGTTGAACTAGGCATTGAAACTACTTGCTGAATCCTTCCTTTTGATCCCTGATTCTTTTTTCTTTCTTTTTTAGTTGAAGTGTTGTTTAAATTGAAGTTTTGTTTCAGTTTCTAAGATGATGTTTGTCGCATACCCAGGTTGATGAATCAAAATGGAGAGAAGATGATGTATAAAAAGAAGCTACAAGTTGATGCATAAGAGAAGTATGCAGGTGATGTTATTATTGTACGAGATATTTTTCTTCTTTGTTGGCTATGCAGATTTTCATTTCGGCTATAGTGACTGATATGAAATGTTAGATATTATGTTGTGTACTAAGGACATCTTTGCATTAATGGCCTTGTCTTGATTTGCAAGCTAATAGATATTTATAAATCTTTGTTGTCTTGTTTCACACTTTGATATATTTATTTGTATAACTTCTTTTGCAAGCTTCATGAATATTTTTGTTTTACTTTGTTCTTGCCTACATAGTTTGTCTCAGCTGATATGATATTGTGGTGGCCAAAATAATATTGTTATTTTACTTTGTTTTGTTTGTTCATACTTTTTGTTTTAATGTTTAAGTGTGCGTGGTTTGTTTTGCAAGCTATTACATCTACTTGTTCATTTTTATTTTATACTTATTACTTTGAAATATGGATGAAGTTCTATATTAAATTTGATGTTAGAATTTATCTAATATGTTTTACTTTATATTTTGTAATTTATCTTTTATATAACTATAAACTTATTTGAGATATTTTTAATTTTATTTAAATCTAGAGAAACTCAAATCAATATATCATTTACTTATTTTTAAATCAAAAATGAATTTAATTATCAATTTAAAATAAATTAACATTCGGGATCGTTACATTAACTCTGTAGAATCTTTTCAAGTAATGCACAGCACCACACTGCACAACACGTTCACACACTTCACACTGGGGGACGCATGGGCTCATTAGCACCTAATGATGGTTTTTCATGAGTTAGTTAGCAATGGAAACTTCAAGTTCGCAGCCACAAGAAATTTAGAGTTTAACTCCTCCAGCAGTCGAAATACTAGACATTGAGGCTGAAATCATTGGTCCAGCCCCGGAGATGCACTTGATGCATCTTTCATCAATAGTCCGCTAGATTCTGTTTCGTCCCACATCTCTGAAGATATGCTAGGGAGAATATGCCTAAGACATGGTCTGTCGATGGATGACGTACTACTGCCAGGACCAAACGACAGACCGCACAATCCACCAGAGGGGTATACCTCAGTTAATCGCCATGCATGCGCAGGTAGGACGCTCCCTCCATTCATTCAGTATATAAGAGAAGTGCTGTATTTTCTGGGGATCGCTTCATCTCAGCTACACCTTAACAGATACGATTTGCATAACAGCTTGTTCATTGTATTCATGGAGTATCTTTATCGATCGACGCTCCCGACAGAGATCAGATACTTATTCAACTTCAAAAGTCGGACGGATAGCCCATCCTTTACGTTCCTGGAGGCGGTGAGAAATTATCAAGTAGTTACGAGGTCTTGGACTAGGCTGAGCTACTTCAAGACAGAGTGGTTCTATGTCAGATGCCCCCTAGGATTTGCTAGTCGATGGCTATTTAGACGTGAGTATTGCCATCTTCTTGAGTAATTGATTTAACAGTTATAGATGAAAACAAACTCATATCTCTTTTTCCTTATAGCCATAATTCAGCAACCTGAGGGTAGGTATTACAAGGAGATAGTCAGGGTTCTCCAAGAGGTCCCAAGTGAAGAGAGGAACATCGACTTGGTCTTGACGGATAGGAATCTTAGGATTCTTGGACTGATTGAGCGAAGGCAAAGTATAAGGCTCGAAGGTGCACTAAGGACTATCTCGAGGGAATGAGTTAAGCGTAAGAAGCCCATAGTGGTTATAGTTGAGGAAGTTGATTCTGAAAGAACCAATACCAACAATGAACCTTTGGTCGAGCGTGCGGACGCGACCCAGGATTCTGAAGAAAAGAGAAAAGGCAAGGCAGCCGTTTTAAGCAATCCAAAACGGGGAGACGGAAATCATTGGTCACATCTTGGCCCACCTCCGGAGTTAGAATTTTGAAGGTGTCTCCCCCAAGAACGGAAAATATTTACGAAGGGGTCGCCGATCTTCCAATTCCGGGAGACGTGTCCATGCAGCATGATGCCGGATTGGTTGAACTTCAACACGCCTTAGTTTTAAGCGAGTCTCTGCCCACTAGCGTAGTCGACACATCCGGTTGGTCGGGTGGTTGCACATACATTCACACTTCACGGCAATACACGATTTTTGATTGTAAAACACCCGCTGTGAAAGATTACTAACTTTCGTCCCTATTTTGCTTTGCAGATACCATGTCCGGTCAAGGCTTAATGCTTGGTAGTCTGCGCAGCAAATGCCGATCTTCATCATACTATGAAGCGTGTAGGAGAGAAGGAGACAGAGACTATGATCAGGAGTACTCTAGTCAGGAGCGGTCTGACAGAGATAAGGGGTATAGGCGTCGGTCTCGATCTCGTATGCCACCTCCCAGAGCTCCTGTACCGCCGCCAGTTCATGTTTCATGACCTTCGGAAGCTCCACGGCACAAACCATCTTCCCAATCATCTAGGCATGAATCTCAACATAGAACTGAAGTTGCAGACCCCTCAACTACTGCACAGGCCCTCGTCGAACCCATTGGGGAAGGAGAGATTAGGCTCGCTCAGCTCAGACAGGATTTTCCTGATATTTGTTTTGATGGGTTCATTTTTCCTCCATGCTTGAAAAGGATTCCAGCATCGTCCGAACACGCTGTACACGATTATGTCGTGGATATATTCTTTCAGTATCAGGAGTGGTCGAAAACTACGAAAAAGGCATCAAAGGTGGCCTTCGACCGGGCAGTCACCATTGAAAGGCTGGAGAAAGAACTCGGCCAGAAAGACCGGATCATTCAAGGCTCAATAATGAGGCCGAGTCTTCTCGTAAATCCGAGATTGAAGCTCTTAAGAAGGCAGACGAGGCTCATGCGGCGATGGATAGAATGAAACGGGAGCACTACGCCACGGTGGAGGACATGGACCACAGGAACACCATCGTGATCGCTGAGCGGGATGTAGCCCTGAAAGAGCTGAACGAGCTGAAGGCCAAAATCTCGAAAATCATGAAAGGGAGAGATGCTGCTAATGTTTTCACACAAGAAGCGTGCGATCAAGCGGTGGTGCTTCAAAGGGTGAGAGATGCGGTTATGGAAAAAGTCCACGAGGTAGAAGCCGAGGTCGATGAAAAGGTCCGATTGGCGGAGACTAGGCTTGAGGCGGATATAGAGGAGCTTCTCGTCACTTATAATGCCAATGTGCTGAGACACATGAATGTAGCTTGGCTTGACAATTACTTGATACCTCTATACAACGCCTGGAATTTACTGGTTGAAGAAGAGAAGGCGGTGATGTCGGGTGGTGCCCTCGACGAATTTGAGCTGGAGAACCACATATTGAGCGAAGATGAAAAGAAGGTTCTTCATGACTCAATGATTTCCCATGCAAGGGAGAGACTGGGCACCCATTACCTAGAAGTTGGCGAGGGCTTTGGCGTCGCACATCAGTTCTGAGATGGTTACTTCATCTGGATCCAAGCCGGTCCCAGCAATTGAGCCACAGCCCGTCCCAGCCTACGACCTGGAACAACCACACTTATCTCCTATAAGGGAGCACTCTTTGGAAGCTGTTCAGCCAGCCATGAGTCAAGTTGAGGAAGGTAATCTGCACAAATCTCGTGTGTGTCTGAAATGAAGTACTTGCATTAAAACGTGTACTAACAACGTTTTTTTTCTTTTCCAGTGACTAAAGCTACATCAGCAGCACCTCCTCCGATACAGGAATCACAACAAATGCAGGAGGCTATTATCACCGAGGCGATCACTACGACCACAGCCATGCCTATTGAAGTAACACAGGGGAGCTCACTTTCTTTTGATGAACAGATGATGAATAAGCTCCTGGGCCGACAGAGAGACCCCTTTGCGGACTTACCATTCGTCCTTAGTGGATTTCCACCTGCCTCTAGTGCTTCGACACAGACCACCGCTGCCCCCAGTAAAGCCCGTGCTGCTCGTGAACCAGATATACTAGCTGAAATCAACGCAAAGGTGGAGGCAGCGACTCATGGCGGTAGTTCTGAGGGTGGCTTGGCGGCATCTGGCCCAACTCCAATTAGAATGATATCACTCGGGGGTATGCTTGTTGATACTTGTGTGTCTATTCCGCCCTCGGTCATAGATCCAGTTCCTCCGACTCCTCCTGCAGGGAGCATCCCCTTAGACTCGAGTTCGGAGGAGGAAATTGATATTATGCCTCCATCTGGGGACTCCCCGCCTAGAGGGAAAAGCTCGAAACAAAGGATCGTTAGTGGTGCCGGCGGTTCTAGCCGATGAAGAAGCCAAGGAAGAAGAAGGAATAAATAGGCTCCTTAGGCATATTTTTTGGGTAGATAGGAGTTTAATTTTGCTTTTATAGGTCGTGTATAGATGTGGATTCGGCCCCTATTAAAAGGCATTTTTTGGAAGAACTTGTACATGAACCTTTACTTTCAGTTAGTTGAAACGAAACTTTATTTTTTTTTCGCTTCAACTGTTCTTCCTGTTTCTTATGCTTAAGTGTTGTAATGTTCGAATCTTAGTTCATTATGCTTGTGGAGTATTAGTTCTGGAGTTGAATTTGTTCATACACCAAGCCTAAAAGTCATGAACACAAGCTGTGACTGGAGATTAAGTTGGACTTTCGATATCGCATCGCTCCAGTTAGTGATTTACACTTAAGTCATGCCCCCTGTTTGGGGAACCAGTTGCACTGATCGGCTAGTGATCGCAGTTTGTCTCTATTTTCCGAGCTTAACATCGTCACATCGATGTAGAAGCAAGTGAAGGTGGGCCGTTTAATTGCACTTGTTCACTTGCACTAATCGCATTCACACTCCGGGGATCAGTATTCGTATTTCGGCGGTCAATCACACGTATTAAAAATTTTAAGCACCTGTCCACGCTCTAGGGACTTAGATTAATTTTTTGAGTGCTCGTCCGCACCCAAGTTACATTTATACTCTGACCGCACTCTGGGGGCTCAGAGTTATTTGTAATCGATAACCTGGTTCGCATTTTGGGAATCCAGAAGCTATCGATGTTTGCAGCGCAGTTCGCGCTCGAGGAACTTTGACTTTGTATTTATATTTCGATTCACGTTTTGGAAACTTGGAGTTAGCGTTTATACTTCCGTTCGCACTTCGAGAACTTAGAGTTGATGTTTATACTTCAATTCGCACTCCAGGAATTTGAAGTTAGTATTTATACACTGGTTCGCACTTCGAGAACCTAGAGTTGATGTTTATACTCCAATTCGCACTTCGGGAATTTGGAGTTAGTCGCAGATGGTCATTCACATCTGTTTAGACTTTTTAGGAGGTCGTTCACACTCTGAGAACTTGGATTTATCGAGATCGTGGATGGTCGGATCACATCCACCCTGAGTTAACAAGCGAGGTCGTTAGATGGACGGGTCCATCCTCCTCTAACTTGTTTAGGATATGGTCGAAGTGGTTAGGCAGATGGGTCTACCCTCTCCAAAACCGTACTTAGGATTTTTATGCTCCAACTCGCACTCTGGGAGTTTGGAGTTGTTTTAAGGATTGTCATGCATCAACCCTTTTTGATTTAAGTGTAGTGACTTTCCCCCGAGCTCGGGTTTCATTTAGTGAGTGACCGTTCGTATCACAGTCACTCCCTATTTGAATAAATTCCATCCCACGATGGAACTTAGCTCTCCGTGCATCGTGATGTCGCACGTCATATTCTATAAATCACAGCTCTGGCTCGAAGAGATGGCATTTTATTGCTGAAATGAGAAAATATGGCAAAGTCAGTTGCCTTATTACAACTTCACATTTCGAAATGCAGAAACAAATTGCAAATAAAAGAATGAATCAAATAAATAAAGCCTGTCATATGTAGTAGCGACGGAGGCTTTCACTATTCCAAGCTCTCGGCAAAGTAAGACCATTGACGGTCGATAACTTGAACATGCCATCTCCGAGTTTTTGGGTGATCACATAGGATCCTTCCCAATTTGGCTTCACGTGTGAAGGAACCGGATAGATTCTTTTCAGAATGAGATCGCCAAGTTCGAAGGTCCGTGGTCGAACCTTGGCATTGTATAATCGGACGACTCGATTTCGATATGCGGCTGCCCTCAAATCAGCCTCTTCACGCTTCTCATCCAGTAAGTCCAAGGATTCAGCAAGTAATATGGCATCAGTCTTTGGGTCATAATAAGTCACGCGATGAGAAGGTACTTCCATCTCGACTAGAATAATGGCTTCTGAGCCGTAAGATAGAGAGAATGGAGTGTGTCCGGTAATGGACTTGTGAGTCTTTCGATAAGCCCATAAGGCCATAGAAAGTTCATCAACACGCTTGCCCCTGGCCTTTTCCAGTCGTTTCTTTGGAATAGATTTGATAACCTTGTTAACTGCTTCGACTTGGCCATTTGCTTGAGGGTGAGCAACTACAGAGAATTTTTTATGGATATGAAATCGTTGACAAAAATTCTTGAATTCAACACTGTCGAACTGGGCTCCATTATCAGTGACAATGGTATGCGGGAGACCAAATCGGCAGATAATGTTGTGGACTACGAAGTTGATTACTTTCTTCGTTGTAATTGTTGCAAGGGGTTCGGCTTTAGCCCACTTGGTAAAATAGTCAACTGCGACGATGGCATACTTCGCTCCGCCTTTGGCTAGGGGTAGAGTTCCAATAATATTGATATCCTATACTGCAAAGGACCACGGGCTGACCATTTGTGTTATCTCAGTAGGTGGGACTCTAGGAATTCAAGCGTGTCTCTGGCATTTATCGCATTTCTTGGCATAGTCTGGTGCATCATGGTTCACGGTGGGCTAGTAATACCCGTATCGGAGTACTTTCTTAGCGAGAGCCTGCCCCCCGGTGTGATCGCCACATTCCCCTTCGTGTACGTCATGTAACACTCGTTTAACCTCATCGTGCGCAACACATCAGAGGAGAGGAACAGAATATCATCTTCTATACATAGCACCATTCTGGATTGTGAATCGTGAGGCTTTTCGAAGAATCTGTCTTCTTTCACTCCTATGCTCAGGCAATGTTCCATGCTCGATGTAATTCCAGTACGGAGTCATCCATGATTCCCTTCCGTAAGTAGCCTCAAATATGGTGTCGATCTCCATCTGATCAATGCTTGGTGAGGATAAAGTTTCAACAGGAATGAGCCCCATTTGATGCGCTTCGACCGTACTTGCTAATTTTGCCAAGAGCCTTCTGATTGCGTTCGCGGGGTATGTAGAAGATGGCATAATAATCAAATTGGTCAAGCACTTCCTTGACTCGAGTTAGGTAAGCAGCTAGTCTTTGATCCTTGGCCTGATATTCACCCCGAACCTGGCATACGACTAATTGAGAATCACAGTAAACTTCCACAGCAACAATTCTTAGATCATGGGCTAGCTTCAATCCAGCAAGCAAGGCTTCATATTCAACTTCATTATTGGTCACACGGAACTCAAACTTCAAAGCATAGCATATGGATCGGCCTTCAGGGGTTTCAAGTACTACTCCAACTCCCGAGCACCAATCGTTGGATGCACCATCGGTATGCAGCTTCCGGATGCATTCGGGAGATTTACTGATTTCGGACAAGTCCTATGGAATGGTAAATTTAGCTATGAAATCTTCTAAGACTTGTCCTTGAATGGATCTCCTTGGAGTATAAGTGATATCAAACTGACTCAGTTCGATATTCCACTTGAGTAACCTACCACACGTCTCAGGCCGCGTAAGGACCTATCGTAACAGCTGATCGGTGTACATTGTAAAAGGATGAGCTTGGAAATATGGATGGAGCTTCCTCGAGGCAATGACTAGGCAGTAGGCCAATTTCTCTAGCTTCGGATAGTTTCTCTCAGCTCCGGTTAGCCATTTGCTAACATAGTAAACCAGTTTCTGCACTCGGTCTTCCTCCCGAACTAAGGCAGCACTGATTGCGTTCTCTGATACCGCCAGGTAAAGATATAACTGCTCGTGGTCGATGGGATTTGACAAAATTGGTGGCGTGGAGAGATGTTGAACCAGTGCTTTGAATGTGTCTTCACATTCAGTGGTCCATTCAATGTTCCGCTTTCCTTTTCAGATCAGATCGAAGAAGGGGATGCATTTCTCGGCGGACTTTGAAATGAACCTGCTCAGGGCTGCTACCTTCCCGTTGACACTCTGGACCTGCTTCATTGTTCTTGGAGTTTGTAAATTTTTGATTGCTCAGATCCTTTCGGGATTTTCTTCTATTCCTCGAGCGTTGACAATAAACCCAAGGAACTTTCCAGATGCGACTACAAAATGACACTTCAGTGGATTAAGCTTCATCCTGTATCCTCGAAGAATGTTGAACATTGACTCCAGTTCTCTGATGTGATCAGTGGAGAATCGTGATTTCACCAGCGTGTCGTCTACATATACTTCCATGGTCTTCCCGATCTGGTTGGCGAACGTCTGGTTGACTAGGCGTTGATACGTTGCTCCGGCATTCTTGAGCTCAAAAGGCATGACTCTGTAGCAGTGGAGTCCCAGATCGGTCACGAAGCCGATATATTCTTGGTCAGGTAAATGCATGGGTATTTGATTGTAACCGGAATAAGCATCCGTAAAAGATAGCAATTCATGTCCAGCCGTTGAGTCTACAAGTTGGTCAATCCGGGGAAGTGGAAAACTGTCCTTTGGGCAAGCTTCGTTTAAATAAGAATAATGAATACAAGTCCTCCATTTCCCATTCGGCTTTCGAACAAGTACGGGATTGGATACCCACTTCGGCTATAGAGCATCTTGAATAAATCCCTTTTTTCAGCTTATAACTTCTTCTTTAAGGGCGGCAGATCTCTCTGGATCCATACCGTGCCTTTTCTGTTTGACCGGGATACACCGTGGGTCAACATTAAGAGTGTGGATCGCGATGTCCGGTGAGATCCCACACATATCAGAGTGTGTCCAAGCGAATACGTCGAGATTCGCCCGGAGAAATTCCACCAATTCCCGTTGTGTCTGTTGGCTTAACTGAGACCCAACCCTTAACATCCTTGACTCATCATCATCGTCGATCGGAACATCGATCATCAGTTCGGTCGGGGAAGCTTGATTTTCTATGGGTTCGTCTCTACAGTCAGTGTCTCTCGGATCAAGATCCCTCAGGAATTGGTTTGGGTGCCCGGGCTCGGGCCCAGGCGCTAATTGTCAATTGTTGGTGAAAAGGACACAGAGAGATTCCCCTACGCCTTTTCCCTTCTCTCTTCGCTGCGCCTCGCGCAGCTCAGCAACATAACAGGCTCTCCCAGCAGCCTGATCTCCTTGAATGACTCCGATCCCACGATCGATGGGGAATTTCAGAGTTAAACACCACGGGGCAATTGCTGGCCTAAATTCAACAAGGGTCGGTCGGCCCAAAAAAGTGTTATAGGGGGAGTGAATGTATAACACGGCAAATTGCAACATCCGAACTCTCCGGCACTCCCCAACTCCCAGCTCCATTATTCCAGTGGGTATGTTGGCACTTCCATCGAAGCCGTGAATTCTAGACTGGCAAGATTTTAAATTCTTGGCTTCCATTTTCATTATATCGTAAGCACTCTTGAACAAAATATTTACTGAACTCCCACTGTCAACCAGGATCCACTTCATCCAAGCAGGACCAACCTGGGCAGATATGACCAGTGGGTCAATAGTAGGGGCTTCGACCCTGTCAACATCCCAGCTTCTGGACACGATGTCATCAGTCATTGTCCTTTGCTGTTTGGCCGGAGCCCCTGCATCAAAACTACTGCAACACTCGAAGTCTGCATGCCTGATAAAGCTGGCATACGACTCCATTTCCCTCCAGCTTCGGTCTGCTGGATAGGGACCAACACTAACTGTGTTTATTACCGACCTCCCGCCCATACGAGCAGGTTCCTCCTGTCTTTCCTGATTCTGAGCACGACTTTGGTTTGATGGGCCAACACCTCCAGACTGCGCCCGCATGAACTGATCTAACTTTCTCTCCCTGATCAACTTCTCAATGAGGTCCTGCAAACGTCTACACTCATTGTTATTGTGGCCATAACTCTCATGGAATCTACAAAACTTTCCCGTCTGAATCTTCCTCTCCGACAATGGCTTCGGAGCAGGCTTCTTATACTACTCGGCATTGCAGGTTTGTAGATACATGTTCTCTAGCAATGTATTCAGGGGGGTATAATTGTCAAACACTGGTGCCCTACGTCGCGGGCCACGGTTCTGATCTCGTTTCTTATTCTGATTATCACCGCTTCTCGGCTGAGATTACTTGTTCTGTATATTCAGCTGTACTTTCCCAGAACTTTCACCCAACTGTTTAACCGCCACATTGCTTTGAATCCCTTCACTACTGGGCCCCATATCGTGCTGCTTCCTGGACTATTTCACATCCTCTCGCCTTAAGAATTGGATGGCTTTGGACTAGAAACGGTCCAATGATGCAGGAGGCTTCCCAGCTTACCAATTTCCAAACTTGGAGTCGGGGTTGATTCCCTTAGTCAGTGCCATTAAGATCGAATTTTCATTGGGGTTACTTATCTCTGCACATGCAGCATAGTTACTCTCCAAATAGCGTCTAAGCGTCTCCTCGGGAGCCTGAGTGACGCTGGATAAAGTGTTAGCATCCTTAGGCCTAGCAACGTGCATATGAAACTGTTCTATAAACTTCGTGGCCATTTGTTCAAAAAAGAAATGGATCGAGGCGCAATCGTGTAAACCACATGGTAGCAATGCCCCCCAAAGAGATAGGAAAGCTACGGCGCTTTACCGCGTCATCTGCTGTTGCAGCGTTCATCAACCACTCATACTTTAGGATGTGCTAGTTTGGGTCTGAATTCCCTTTATAAACTGATAAAGTTGGCATTCTGAACCGTCGAGGAGGTTCGGCATAAAGTATGTCATCCGTAAAGGGAGTGTGACTACGGGAGATTCCCCAGTCGTCGTTGGTAAGACTCTGACTTTCACGGATCATTTGACGTATCATAGCTGGAAGGTCTGGCATTTGAATGTTCTACACATGTGGAGCCAAGGTGTGGTCGGGTTCCACATTGCGAGGTTGGACCGAGCGCTGTCGACGGTCCACGTCTCGCCTCCTTGGCTCAACATCTTCTGGGACGTAAGGCTCAGGAGTACGTCCATGCTGATTTCGGGTATCAATCCATGTTTCAACCGCGGCGGCAGTGGCATGGTTATCCGTGGTGTATTGAGGAATAGTTCCTCCCCGGGAAGAGGGTCCAGTATGGAAGCTGGCCGAAGGGCCAACTCCCATCTGCCCAACAGCCAATGCGGGCTGATGTCCGCGGCCTGTGCGTAGCCTTCGTCCGTTCGAGAACGAATGGATCTATGATTGTAGCCAAACGAGGCAGAGCTTCTGTGGAGGAGTGAGAAACTTGATCTCTTTTAGATCTTCTATGCTTCTGCGGTTCAGCTGGTTGGTCAGCTCGGCAATTGCGCGCAGTTGTTCTATTAGCTTTTGACGACTCTGTGTCAATTCCTGTAGCAACAACTGGAACTCTTGCCTAGTAACCGGGCCAGACGGATCAGAGGGTCCGGTAGCGTCTTAGTTGGATGGAGGTAGCTGCGTGGGATTTTGTCTATCCTGGCCTTCTTGATCGATAGCATGGGAGATGGTCCTTATGCTAACCATCTTGAGGGGTGAACTCCTTTCCTAGACTTTACGCAAATCTGAATAGGATGGAAGGAATCCGGATTAGTGATCTAGATCTGCCTCTTAGATTTATGCAATCTGGTATCGACGATAGATCCAAAGAGCAGGAGAATATCTGGGTTGAATTCTCAGTGAAACACCAAAGTGTTTGTACCAAAAATGGGCACAACACTCTTCGGAAGCTTTAAAGAGATAACAGTGAAGAATATAAATTTAAAATGAAAATTATCTAACAAAAACTCCAACAAATAGAAGGGTAAATGCACAGACAAGCAATTTAGAGTGGTTCGGCGTGTTGCCTACATCCACTATGAAGTTTTTATGACTTTATTGATTTTCTTTCAATGATTACACGTGATTACAGCGAACAACAGTAGATTACAGCTTGGAATTCGAATCCAACAGCAAGATTAGAATGCATAACTCGATCCGGCAGAGTCTGAGCGCTTGAGAACCAAAAAAGTTCCCTTTTCTGTAGGCTCTGGGGCTCTATTTATAGGCATAGGAGGTTGATATTTCGCTAAACTTCGGGAGACTTGTTGTGGCATGTGAGAGGGCCCACACGACCGATTCTGAGAAGTTCGACTCGTTTTGTGATCGATATGAACTCAATTCGTATCGATCAAGATTGCGTCTGATGGAGGAAACCTGGCGAGAGCAATCTTTAGCTTGCACGTAGTCTTCTGTGAAAATTTCATAGCATTTGGATCAGTGGATTTTGAGTTATAGTCGATACGAACTGATATTCTTTGGCAGGCCTATTCATGCAAATCGATCTAATCGAATCGATCGCTTCGAATCAATAACAGTACGTGCTAACAGGTGGACGTGGCGCGCGTTCTTCTTACCGATCCATCTTTCTCGCCATGTTGATCGAGTCATCCCGGAGGTTTCGCCGTGTTCGTATCGGAAATCATTGCGTCAATCCAGGATCATTTGACTCGATGGATACAAACAAGTGGATTCGAACAAAGGCCCCTAACGGGTACGAAGTAGTCATCATTTTGATGGATGCGAAGCAAGGTCATCCGATGGATACGAAGAGCAGTTGCCTGATGGATTCGAACAGTAGCTCCATGACAGGTACAAACTAAAGAAAGTGGATGGATAGTAATAGGGCAGTTACTTCATGGATACGAAATAGTGACTTGTCGTAGTTGATGGATATGAAGTTGTCATCAGCCGATAGATACGAAGATAATGGATTCGATTACCGATAGCTTGATCGATACGAACCAAGAGAAATTGATCGGTGCGAAGTGGGACTGTCTGATGGATACGAGACCGATCGGTGTGAAGTCGATGGAATCGAACCATATCGATACGAACCAAAGTTCACTGATGGATACGAAACCAAGGTAATTTCCTCCTACTTGCATCGATCCTAACTTGAACATACGAACTCGGATTAACTTGAAATTTAGAATGCTGGCTTCCATGGCTTCACTTGTCGCGTCTCGTCAATTGTGGCCCGATCCGGACCCAGACAAAATTCGTTGACATCCATAGCGAATCTGTGCATACTCGGTACTCGCGACGAGTGATCCTTGGTTCTCAATCGGTTCCTTGATATCTCATCTTTGCCAAAAGGCGAGATTACAATTACAACATTCACTGTCATACAAGCTTCATCACAAACTCCTCATTCATCTGCTTCCATCAGCTGCAAAACCGCCTTCATCCAAATTGCAATCGCACCCACGTACAGACACACAACTCCAATTCTTCCTCCACCAAACCACTGCAAACACATATTAGAGACCATCAATTTTTCCTTCACCCAAACCAAATCCAATCCAACCCTCCAATAACGAATCATCGCAACTTCATCCCCCTTTTCGATCATCGATGCGCCTAAACTTCACCGAGCATCCGCTTCCCAAATCGCCTCAGCCTTGCTACCACATTCGCCACAAGTCCACTGGAACGCGAACATGCAACCCCAATCGCCAAACTCTGAAATTTGATCTTGACTTCAGCTTTTTTTCCGTCTCTGTTGATTGTCGATTTTGAATTCTTCTTTTGTTTTTTTTAACAAAGGACGAAGTAAATTGGGTATAAGAGTTATTGGGCGGGGTAACCATGTTTTAAATCAAAGGAGTTTTCTTTAAATTGTTTTGTTTTGTTTATTTTTTAAAAGAGTTCGCTTTTTTGTTTAATAAAAAAAAGAAAAAAAAAACTGGCGAAATTTGTTTCGTTTTGTTTCTTTTCTTTTACTTTAGTTTTCCTATATACTTAAAAAAAGTTAGACTTATAAATTTGTTTAGTTTTATATTTTTTTTAAAAGCAAACATATCGTATATATCATGTTCAAACTTGCTTGTTGCTAAAACTAGAAAATTGCAAGAAGAAGAATTGCTTTGCTTGCTTGTAAAATAAATCGTCGTTTTAAAAAAATGCTAATAATTCTACACGCTATGGTATCGTGCTTTCATCTCTTGTTTTTATTTGAATTGCATCGTAGGTTGCTTGCATTTGCATTTATATAAAAAAAATTCAAAATCCAAAAATAAAAATAACTTCATTTTAGTTTCATTGTAAATTAACGTTTAATTTTTTGTATTTATCTCATCTTATTTTCTTTTCTAAGGGCAATACCCTAATTCACATAAGGCGAGGGATTTCATCACCCTTTCTTTAACCCTTAAATCATATTCATCGTAGAATTTGATTATTAATAAAGGTTAGACGTTGGACTTAAGGGAGTCATGAGCTCACCAATGGCTTAATTGTACCTTGACAATTGTCTTCTTGGAACAAGTTTATTTTTTGGTATCTAGGCTATAGCAGAGTAATAACCATTATAAATATTATGGTAATTCGTAAATATTATTGTGGTTGTTCCTTTGAAGGTACTTAAACCTTTGGTTGCATTGCTACGGTGATTCATGGTTCACCAATAACATATGGCTAAGAAATATTTGATTTAAGACAAAGTGTGATTACACAATTTTGGGTTAGAAGCTACTGAGAATAGAAAATTGTAATTAAGTCCTTTGCATTCATTTAGTTGCATTAGTTCATGCATATTTAAAAAATCCAAAATCTAAAAAATAATTGTAAATTTTACTTAACTTAGTTTTTAATCCCAAATAAATATAAAATCATATAAAAAAGAAAAAAATATCAAATTCCCATTTTGTAAAAACATCGAAAAAAATTTCCTTTTGGTAAATATTTAAAAATTTGAAAATTCAAAAACCAAAACATATAAAAATTTGAAAAACAATAAATAAATCAAAAACAAACAAAAATCAAACTTCTCTTTTGAAAATAATTTCCATTAGGTAAATATTTTTCTTCCTTAAAAAACAAAAACAAAAACAAATTTTTCACTTCATTTTCCAAATCTTGTTTCATTTTCTAAACTTAATTCTAACTTCTTTCTCTTCTCGACTTTCACTTGTGCATGAGTACTTGGACTCGAGACACAGCAGCAAATCGTTGGACCCGCAACTCAACAACTAATCGTTTAACTCGAGCAGACAATCCTCCCAAAATGGAAAACAATAACGCCCCTCAAACTCTTATGAATAGAATCTTTCCCAATAGAGTTTCTATACCATCTTGCATCACGTTACCCGCCCCTAAGGGTAACCACTTCGAAATTCACTCGAACCATATTGCCATGCTTCCAAAATTTGTCAATTTCGAGCATGATGACCCATACATTTTCTTGACTAAATTCGAACAAGTTTACGCACAAAGAAACTCCAACAACTTTCCAATAACGGAATCAAACTTCACTTAATTCCATTCGCTCTTACAGATTACGCTGAAAAATGATTGTACAGCTTACCGTCAAATTCGATTAAAACTTGGAAAGAATTCGTTAAAGCTTTCCTAAAAAAGTTCTACCCCTTCGAAAAACAAGTAAAATCCGAAATGAAATCGTCAATTTTCATCAATTTAGGAAAGAACCATTTGGAAAATGTTTTGAAAGATTCAAAGAGCTTTTGATAAAATATCCACAACATAACTTCGAAAAATGGACGATTTGCCAAATCTTATAGGATGGACTCAATAACAGCTCACAAAGCATGCTCGAATCAATGTGCCAAGCCGACTTTCTTGCCCAACATCACGATGATGCTTGGCAATTTCTTGATAACCTCATTGAAAATTCATCCCAATGAGAATGTTCAAACGAAAAATCAATTTACTCACCATCGAGTGCACACTCGGTAGGATCTTCTTTGGCTTTTGGAAGCTAAGATCGATGCAATGATTAACAAATTCGATAACATTTTCTCATCGAATCAAATGAACCAAGCTTCCTAACCCATGTTTTATAAATGTAACGATCCTAATCAAATAGCCAACCAGTGCCCTAATTCTATGGAACAAATCAATGCTTTAAACAAAACCAAAAACGTCCCCTTTTCTCCAACTTACAATCCTAGTTGGAGAAATCATCCAAATTTTGCTTGAAACCAAAACAATCCCAACACGAATGCGATTCATCCCAATTTTCAACCATTTTCGAATAATGCTTCGAATCCTCCCTTTCAGCCCAGCCATTTTCAACCAAACTTTGAGGGTCTGTCTCATAATCAACCGCAATAATCAAATTTTCAACCAAATTATGCTCATCCTCCCCAAGACGATAAATGTTTAAGTTCACTTGAGAAAACTCCTGAAACATTGGCTAAAGCAACTACTCAAAACCTTCAATCAAACAGCAATTTGCAAAATTTATTGACCTCACATATGCAAAACACAAACCAATCGATTGCAAAATTTGAAATGCAAATGAGTCAATTAGCCACGTTTGTAAATGAACATGAAGTAGGTACATTCCTAAGCCAGCTCATTCCAAATCTCAGAAATCAAAACGCAAATTCAAATCAAACCCATGTTGTTCAAGGTAGCAATGTTACCCAATTGAATGCAATCACAACTCTACACTTCGATAAACAAACCGATAATCAAGTCATTAATGCAAATGATTTACTGGAAACCTTTCTCAACACTTCTAAATCAATGAACGAATCTAAACAGAATGGGGAGCCAATCGTCGAATTGAATGCCAATCAAAATTCTTCTTCTACTACTCAAATAGATCCGCCTACTGGTTATCACGTCCCATTTCCACATCGTCTCCGATCTAAGAAACACTCGGACCAAATGGAAAAGATGTTGGAAATTTTTAAACAAGTGAAAGTGAACATCTAGCTTCTTGCCATTATTCAGCAAGTCCCCACTTACGTGAAATTTTTTAAGGACTTGTGCACCCAAAAGCGATACACTCAAGTGCCCACAAAATCTTCTTAGCCGCCGGTTCGAGTGAAGTCTTGTCCTGATCCATGCCCGTCAAATACAAAGATCCTGACTGCCGTATGATTTCATGTATAATGGAGACAAAACGATTAACAAATGCTTGATAGACTTGGGTATGACTGTCAATTTGATTCTGTAACGACCCCTATTTTGGACTATTCAAATCGACAATAAAACCATACATATCCGACTTGAATAATTCAAAATACCGAATTGTTAATTAAAATTTGGCAAAACTTAAAATATACAGTAAACAAATCAATCAAAGATCACAGAGTAATATAATGCAGTGGAATAGATAAAGAATAGTAGTTCATGAAGCTACTATATACATCAGAGTTAGAAAAATACAACCGAATAGTTCAAATGCAGTGAAGTCTCCAATGCAACAGATGACTTCTCTGAACCGATCAACTAGAAAGGCTGGAATCTGAATCGATAGCTGGATTTCCAAATGAAGCTCCAAACTCCAAAGGTGAGTCTCAAATGCTGTATCACTCAGTCTGACCCGAGCGTAAAGCAAAACACAAAACACTCGAGTCAGGATTAACATTCTTATATCAATAAATCCAACTCAAGTGAAATATCAACTGAAATACAAATAACTTAAAGGATGTTTGGGATAACCATCCTCTAAGGATCCATGGAACTTTCTACAAGGTAGAAATATACACTATAACACCGTGGTCATTTCAGCTTAATTTATACTTCAAAACCAAATCTCATTTTCACTTCAAATATCTCTATATTTCCCAAAATAGTATTTATATATATTAAATAATTTATACAGTAAAGTATTTTCAATTTCCTCAACTTAATAAATCGTTCCAACATCAACCCGATCTTCCCATTCAAATTAAATTCAATCTCAATTTATCAATTTAAATTCAACTCAATTTCTAAAATAACCACTTAAATTTTATCGATCTCAAATTCAGATTTATAATCACAAATACCCCTTTATATTTCCATATATTTCAAAACTTTAAGTATTCAACGTTTCATCTAAATTTTCATTTAATTTAGTTTTCTAAATAATAAATTCAAATTTAGTTCAGCCTAAATTTTCATTTTCATTTAATTTAGTTGCTAAATAACAAATTCAACTATGTTGATTTCAAATACAGATCTGAATCTCAACATAAACCATTTAAATTCCAATATAGTTCAAGGCTTTAATATTTAAATGTTCTATATAACAGTTTCATATAGATCTCGATTTAACCTCATTATTATTTAGTCTTGAAATACTCCCTTATTAAATTCAATATCATTTAAGTAACCTTAAATTACATTTTACTCAATATTTTCTTTAATTTATTTAAACGTGAAATATTCATTAAATCACTTAATCAAAGATCCAGTTATAAAATCATACCCTTTAAATTTCCCATTCAAAAAATTTAAATTGATTTAATTAAATAAATCCTTATTTAAATACCATGTTTATAAACCCAAATTTATCTCCCAATCTTAATTATTCAATTTATTACAAGACAATATATTTGAAATATAGATTTACATAAATATTTAACCATATTATATGTATTAAATCAATCTAATTTAAATCAAATATTACTATTAAATCTATATATACAATTTTCATTTATATAATATCTTAAGAATCAAATTTATTAAACCATATATTTCTTTCCAAAATTATAGAAATTATTTTCAAAATATTTATATGGGCCAACGGTGTCTGTATATATATTTCCTATCATATAGTCAAGTGCTACGGATATTTATCATTTCAATCCGTATACTAAATATATACAGGCGGATATCATTTCAACCCGTAATCCCAAATTCAATTAAATGAAAATCGTTTGGGTTTATCATCTTAACCCATAACGATTTTCTCCTATTCTAAAGTCTGTTCGGGTATGTATCATTTCAACCCATAGTGATTTCTAAACTACAGGGAACTTGCAGAGTGATAACAGAAAATACAATAAAATAACAGGCATATATCATCAATAACAATATAATATAAACAACAGGTTGGTGTCATATCCCGCAGGTGAACAGTTACAGATAATAGCATATATAACAAATTTAAATAACTACAGCAGCATATTTCAATTGTCGTTTCAATTGAAATCAAATTTAATGAATAAAAAAAATGTTAATCGTGAGTGATTGCTCACCTTTCGAGGCTAGAGAATATAGAAGGAGACACGGATACGCACACTGATACAGACACTGAAATTAAATTTCAAATCCAAGCAAAGCAAAATCGGCACGAATTCAACGATCTACGTTGATTGGCTCGAATTGATGAAACGGATCAGATCAGAACTGGAACGATGAAGATAAATGGTATAAGCGAACTTTTATAACCACCTATAACTATATGTACACATATGAAATTTATATTCTAAGTTCAAACATCACAAATTTAATTTACATGTTTTTCAAACATATAAATAAATAAATCAAGCTTACATTTTTTTTTTAAATCAACATACACTTGAAAAAAAAATACTAACACCTTTATACTAAACTTATATAACTAGTATATATATATTCTCAAACAGATAAAATAAATGTTTAAAAATGAATACCTAAAAGAACACTTTTTTTTATATATAACTATTTCTATATATATTAAATGTTATACATATATAATTCAAATCCATCCATATTTTTTACATTCAATAACATATTATATTCAACCTATATAAATTTGCAAATTATATATGTGTATTAAAATAATTTATAAAGTAGAGTATTTATAGAATCATCTTAAATCCAAAATAGTATAAATATAATACTGTAACAAAATATATACAATCATCAACTAAATAAGTCAGTACCACATAGAAACCCATATGTTAACAAACCGCATAATATACATATATTAAAGTATTTTATATAGTTTGTAACAAAACAAATATATGACTTACATAAGCGAATAACCATATTATAGGAAACCCGATATCAACAAAAAGCTGACCCATATTAAAATATAAAACACAATATATATATATATATATGTATATATATTCTTATTAAAAATGAAAGATACTTATTTTATAGTATGTTCCCTTCAAAATGTCGCATACATAATTCAAAATATTAACATGACTTATAAACTGTGAGGAAGATCAAATAGAAACTATGTATAAATATACACTGTCATGTTATGAAAATAAACTTTTGGAAAAATAGTATTCAATACTTACATAAATAGTATGTATATCACAACTAACAAAACAAAAAAAACAAAAAAAACATGTAATTACGAATATAAATCAAAACATATATGTGCTTACACGCCTATGCCTCACTGATCAAACGAAAGCAACCGGAAGGCGAGGTGATGGATTTCATTTGATGAGGAGGTTTGGAAGAAAGGTGAAGTGGCGGATGCAAATAATGGTGACAGCCGCATGCTTCAGTTTGCTTTTTTTTCAAGGAAAAGTAGGGAGGGGAACGAACAGATCTAGAGAAAAGAGAAGTGAAAGCGAAAATAAATAGGGATGAACCGCATGTTTTCAGGCAAATATAATGGAAGAAAATGAATAGGCAACCAAATTTTAAGTGAATAAATAAATAAAAGTGATTATAACGGTCAACCCTTGATTTGGTGAAAATAATTATTGCAATTAATAAAAGAAATAAATAGCAACGGTCATGTTGCTTGATTCAGCTGACCCATAAAAGCAAATTGTTTAAAATTTAAACAGTAGGAAACGTAAAAAAACGTACCACCATAAAATAAAATTGATAACGTCTATGCATTGATTCTGCAATATTTATTAAAGCAATTGATTGATGCGCGTTTAAATTTGAACGGAAGGAAAGAGAAAAGTCACAATTAAAGGTAAGCTTTAAATTTTTAATAAATACAAAATGTTTCTAAGTTTATAGGTTTATAACTTTCCAGCTGTAGTGTATATATATAATGAATGGTCATAAAGAAAGAAGTGGAAACAGGAAGCGTAGGAAAGGAAAGGTTAGAAAAATAAAATTTTGTTGAGAAATGAATATTTACGTGAGTTATATAGGTTTGATCAGAGAGGTAGCGTGATTTAAGGAGAAGAAAGAACGGCAATAAATCAACTTGCTTTGAAATGGAAAGGAAACTAAACTAGCGTTGATTTTTAATGAGCAGTTATAGGCAAGAAATTAGGTATTGATTTTAAAAAAAAAAACCACTATTTTGATTGAGCACTGATTTTTCTTGTTATACACGGGTACTAGATTTTTAACAAATTTCAAGCAAATGGGTTTCGAAATTAAAGCAGAAGAAACGGTCAGCTAAGATTAGATTTTGGAATAAGATTTTTAAACAATATTGAATGCGTTTAAAATTTAAAGCTCGCGTTGATGGGAACAATGGTAAGAAATTAAAAAGGCGAACGTTATAAAATTTGTAAATAACATTCCTATTAAATCAGGAGAGTAAAAGGAAAGTGAATAAAATTCAAATGCGTACAACAGACGCAGTGATTTTTGTCCAAAAAAAATGAAAATAATGGATTTAAATTTTATACGTTTTCTTGTATGTGTATATACATTATTTATTCCATCAAATAACGCGCCTTTTAAAATATGATTTAAAATATGATTTTTGGAAATTTATTACTTATATAAAAATATGATTTGTTTACACATTTACTAAGAAATTTATATTCAAAAATGCATATAAGTAAAATATTAAATATTAAATTTTTAAAATTATAAAATCAATTTTTTTAAGAACAAAGGTGAAATAAACGTTGTTACGAATATATTAAATTAAACCAAAAGATTAAAAATTAAAATTTTAAAGATTTATAACTTCAAAAAAAATGTTAAGTTTTAACCAAAATAAGAATTTTAGAATTTTCACACTAATAAAAATCTTGGGTGATTATTTATAACTAAATTTGGAAAATCAAATTTTCGAAAAATAAAACCCCAGAATTATAAATAAAGAATAAAATATTGCTAAAATTTGGGCTGTTACACTCTCCCCCACTCAAAACTTTTCATCCCCGAAAAGGAAGGAGGTAGGAGAATTAAAACAACCAGAAAGAAAATAGATTGAAAGACAAGATAAACAATAAATTTTAAAATTATATAAAATTTTACTCGAAATATTCATTTGAAAACTTCACTTGGAAATGTTAACATACTTCCAACATTATAGATACATCAATAATCATTTTATTTAAACATGTTTTATTAAATTAATAACTTCAAAATATTTATAACACTAAAATTTTCTATTAAACAATGTAGTATACAAATAAGCAATATTTAAAAAGGATATATCCAACAAGGAAGGAAGGTAGATTTGGAAAATAGAATCAAGGTGAATAACTAAACTGAGCAGATAAGGTAGATGCAAGGAATAATATCGGGCACGAATAATTAATCTAGAACCATAAGAATTTAAATTTCAAATATTAATTCAAAATTTCTTTGTTGGGAAAAATACTTTTATAATAAATACCTTTATAATAATACTTTTATAATAAAATACTATTATATCGAAATAGATTTTCCTTTCGAAAATACTTGTATAACTGATGTTTCAACAAGTTTATCCTCGTTCTTGCAGACTCTGGCCATGCGTCGATTAGGCACAAAGCTAGAATTCTTCAAGTACTTAGTAGACTTGTTTCAACACCCAGTGCAAATACTTGAAAACCTTTAAAACAGATATGGAAAGTATAATCCAAACAAAACAACCAAACCAAAACCTTTGTCCGACCATGGTTCGCAGATACACAATGGTTACGCCTGGATCCCCCAGGAAACAATCCGTATCCGTAAGCTTTCTCAACCCTGCGAGTTACGCCATGATGACTAGTAGAGTGCAAGATGCACAATGATTACGCCTAGGTCCCCCAGGAAACAATCTGTACCCCTTGGCTGTCTCAGCCAGGCAGTTTCGCTACTATTCGCGACCTACACAAATTGCAGGATACACAATGGTTACGCCTGGATCTCCCAGGAAACAATCCGTACCTCTAGGCCAGACTCAGCCAGGCAATTGCGCTATGCAGTCGCGAGAGAGAAAAAAGCCATGGGTTACACCACGGTGGGAACACTAGAGTATTACATCCGGAAAACCAAAAATTAGAGAGAATAATATCGATAGAATGAATCCACGATGTGGCCACAAAGCGGATATCAAGCAGAAGGCACTTTCCATATCTTTACTTCGAAAATATATATCATATAGTACCTTTTCAAATCACTTTCAAATATCGTACTTATATAAAGTCCATATATATATGATTCCATTTTTCCCAAATCGAATACTTTCCAAAATCAATAATAGATCAAATCATACTTATATAAACTTCGATTATATAAAATCTCTTTCCAAATTGAGTACCTTTCAAATCAATAGATTTCAAATCAACTTCATAATTATACAATCCATTTTATATAAGTTCGACCACTCCCAAATAAAGTGCTTAATAATATAAGGTTCTCAAATTTCAAATCATTTCAATATCAATTCAATTTCAAAATCATATATGATTTCACCAAATTTTCTTCCAAATTAAATATCTAAATTTCAAAGTTCCCAAAATAATAGGTTTAGAAAATTATCCCATTTTCCAAATTAAAATAATTCAAGTCAAACAAATTCATTTCCAAAAATCACCATATAAGTGCCGGTTTTTAATTCCAATTTAATTTCAAAACCAAATATTTTCCCAAAATCAATTATACTCAAAATGGTTTCCAAATTTATGATTATCCCTTTTTTTTAAAACTTTTAAACTATCTATTTCTATGTGAAATATCCAATTTACCTTTCTGAAAACCATTATTCAACTATTTTTTTTCAAAACATTTCAAAACTAAATTTATATTCTTTATAAAACATTTTATACTCTTCGAAATTTCTTAGCTTAGAAAATTTAATCTCGATTTGGAAGTGTCTGAACATTCAAAATAGTTAGGGAAATCAAATTTTCAATTCAAGAGTTGAAAATCAACATTAAATCAATAAATCAATTATTAAATCCAAAACTCGAGGACTGAACACCGGTCTCATTTTAAATTGTTTCAAATATATACTTGTATCTTTCTAAAATATCAAATTATACTTCGGAATTTGAAATCAAAAACGGTTTTACAAAATCACTTTCATAGCGAAGCTATTAAAGTAGCCTCTCCCCCACTCTGAAACTCGAAAATCAATGTTGATGATGCGTGCACTCATCCCCGAAATTATTTTCCAGCGACATAAGTGAGTTCTGGACTTCTATTTTCTTGAAAATTTCTTTGAAATTTCTTCAAAATTATTGGAATTCATTTGAACTCATTTGAAACATTTCTTATTCGGAAAAATACTTTTAAATCGTATTATTCTTATATATTTTCCAAAATCTTAAAACCAATTTCAAAATACCAGAATTCAATTCTCGAATTTCAAATTTAACTCTACAGTTATAAATCATTTTTATATAAATCAATTTCTTATAATTTTTCAAAATTTCAAATCCTTTCAAAACCTTTTTTATAGAATAACATTTCTTATTTGCTTTATATATATAGGTATATAATCCTTATCGAAAACATTTTCACTTTTATATATATATATATATATATAAAATCATGGTTTTCAAAATAAAATTTCGGTATAAACAATTTCAAAAATACAAAAAAACCTGATTTTCAAAGGATGATTCAAGAATGGATTTCAAAACAAAGATAGCGATTTAATTTAAAGGAACTCCAATAAATAGAATCCTGATTCGAAGATAGACTCGATCGAAGGTGAGATAATTAAAATACAAAATAGAAGATGGATATACTTCTATAAATTGCGGGCGGCCTTTACCGGTCAACCGTGATTCCAAAATTAGATCGGTGTAGAATTCTGAGGCAATTCGACATTAGATCACCAGAGATATAGAATTCGGCATAACAAGATATAGCAGCATCATAAACCGAGGATACAGAAATCTTCGGTGAGTCAATGCCAATTGAAAAGGAGGTTTCACCCCCTTTACAAATCATTCAGTGGGGTTATGGGATACTCCGGAATCTAACAAATATAAATAGGGAGAGACAGAATGAATTTTGGAACCGAGGGACATTCCAAAATTCAAAGGAAATCGAGTTAAAAGGAAGAGATTCAACTCGAGCGAAAGTGATTCTGTAAATAAATTTACCATATATGCTAAGTTTGCCTAGAGCCAAAGCTCTGATACCAACTGTAACGACCCGCTATTTTGGACCATTCAAATCGACAATAAACCATACATATCCGACTTGAATAATTCAAAATACCGAATTGTTAATTAAAATTTGGCAAAACTTAAAATATACAGTAAATAAATCAATCACAGATCACAGAGTAATATAATGCAACGGAATAGATAAAGAATAGTAGTTCATGAAGCTACTATATACATCAGAGTTAGAAAAATACAAGTGAATAGTTCAAATGCAGTGAAGTCTCCAATGCAACGGATGACTTCTCTGAACCGATCAACTGGAAAGGCTGGAATCTGAATCGATAGTTGGATTTCCAAATGAAGCTCCGAACTCCAGAGGTGAGCCTCAAATGTTGTATCACTCAGTCTGACCCGAGCGTAAAGCAAAACATAAAACACTCGAGTCAGGATTAACATTCTTATATCAATAAATCCAACTCAAGTGAAATATCAACTGAAATACAAATAACTTAAAGGATGTTTGGGATAACCATCCTCTAAGGGTCCATGGAACTTTCTACAAGGCAGAAATATACACTATAACACCGTGGTCATTTCAGCTTAATTTATACTTCAAAACCAAATCTACAGCAGGTGAACAGTTACAGATAATAGCATATATAACAAATTTAAATAACTTCAGCAGCATATTTCAATTGTCGTTTCAATTGAAATCAAATTTAATGAATAAAAAAAATGTTAATCGTGAGTGATTGCTCACCTTTCGAGGCTGGAGAATATAGAAGGAGACACGGATACGCACACTGATACGGACACTGAAATTAAATTTCAAATCCAAGCAAAGCAAAATCGGCACGAATTCAACGATCAAAGATGATTGGCTCGAATTGATGAAACGGATCAGATCAGAACTGGAACGATGAAGATAAATGGTATAAGCTATAACCACCTATAACTATATATACACATATGAAATTTATATTCTAAGTTCAAACATCACAAATTTAATTTACATGTTTTTCAAACATATAAATAAATAAATAAATCAAGTTTACATATTTTTTTAAAATCAACATACACTTAAAAAAATATACTAACACCTTTATACTAAACTTATATAACTAGTATATATATATTCTCAAACAGATAAAATAAATGTTTAAAAATGAATACCTAAAAGAACACTTTTTTTATATATAACTATTTCTATATATATTAAATGTTATATATATATATATATATAATTTAAATCCATCCATATTTTTTACATTCAATAACATATTATATTCAACCTATATAATTTACAAATTATATATGTGTATTAAAATAATTTATAAAGTAGAGTATTTATAGAATCATCTTAAATCCAAAATAGTATAAATATAATACTGTAACAAAATATATACAATCATCAACTAAATAAGTCAGTACCACATAGAAACCCATATGGTAACAAACCGCATAATATACATATATTAAAGTATTTTATATAGTCTGTAACAAAACAAATTTATGACTTACATAAGCGAATAACCATATTATAGGAAACCTGATATCAACAAAAAGCTGACCCATATTATAATATAAAAAACAATATATATATATATATATATATATATATATTAAAAATGAAAGATACTTATTTTATAGTATGTTCCCCTCAAAATGTCGCATACATAATTCAAAATATTAACATGACTTATAAGTTGTGAGGAAGATCAAATAGAAACTTTATATAAATATACATTGTCATGTTATGAAAATAAACTTTTGAAAAAATAGTATTCAATACTTATATAAATAGTATGTATATCACAACTAACAAAACAAAATAAATAAAAAACAAAAAAAAACATGTAATTACGAATATAAATCAAAACATATATGTGCTTACACGCCTATACCTCACTGATCAAACAGAAGCAACCGGAAGGCAAGGTGATGGGTTTCATTTGATGAGGAAGTTTGGAAGAAAGGTGATGTGGCGTATGTAAATAATGGTGACAGCCGCATGCTTCAGTTTGCTTTTTTTCAAGGAAAAGTAGGGAGGGGAACGAACAGATCTAGAGAAAAGAGAAGTGAAAGCGAAAATAAATGGGAATGAACCGCATGCTTTCAGGCAAATATAACGGAAGAAAATGAATAGGCAACCAAATTTTAAGTGAATTAATAAATAAAAGTGATTGTAACGGTCAACCCTTGATTTGTTGAAAATAATTGTAGCAATTAATAAAAGAAATAAATAGCAACGGTCACGTTGCTTGATTCAGCTGACCTATAAAAGCAAGTTATTTAAATTTTAAACGGTAGGAAACGTAAAAAAACATACCACCACAAAATGAAATTGATAAAGTCTATGCATTGATTCTGCAATATTTATTAAAGCAACTGATTGATGCGCGTTTAAATTAGAACGGAAGGAAAGAGAAAAGTTACAATTAAAGGTAAGCTTTAAATTTTTAATAAATACAAAATGTTTCTAAGTTTATACGTTTATAACTTTCCAGCTGTAGTGTATATATATAATGAATGGTCATAAAGAAAGAAGTGGAAACAGGGAGCGTAGGAAAGGAAAGGTTAGAAAAATAAAATTTTGTTGAGAAATAAATATTTGCATGAATTATATAGGTTTGATCAGAGAGGTAGCGTGATTTAAGGAGAAGAAAGAATGGCAATAAATCAACTTGCTTTGAAATGGAAAGAAAATTAAACTAGCGTTGATTTTTAATGAGCAGTTATAGGCAAGAAATAAGATATTGATTTAAAAAAAAGGCCACAATTTTGATTGAGCACTGATTTTTCTTGTTATACACGGTTACTATATTTTTAACAAATTTTAAGAAAATGGGTTTCGAAATTAAAGCAGAAGAAACGGTCAGCTAAGACTAGATTTTGGAATAAGATTTTTAAACAATATTGAATGCGTTTAAAATTTAAAGCTCGCATTGATGGGAACAATGGCAAGAAATTAAAAAGGCGAACGGTTATAAAATTTGTAAATAACATTCTTATTAAATCAGGAGAGTAAAAGGAAAGTGAATAAAATTAGAATGCGTACAACGGACGCAGTGATTTTTGTCCAAAAAAAATATGAAAATAACGGATTTAAATTTTATACATTTTCTTGTATGTGTATATACATTATTTATTCCATCAAATAACGCGCCTTTTAAACGTGAAATTAAACAGTTTATTTATACACAAAGTTTTGAAAATTTATTACTTATATAAAAATATGATTTGTTTACACATTTACTAAGAAATTTATATTCAAAAATGTATATAAGTAAAATATAAAATATAAAATTTTTAAAAGTATAAAATCAATTTTTTTTAAAGAACAAAAGGTGAAATAAACGTCATTACGAATATATTAAATTAAACCAAAAGATTAAAATTTTAAAGATTTATAACTTCAAAAAAAATGTTAAGTTTTAACCAAAATAAGAATTTTAGAATTTTCACACTAATAAAAATCTTGGGTGATTATTTATAATTAAATTTAGACAATCAAATTTTCGAAAAATAAAACCCCAGAGTTATAAATAAAGAATAAAATATTGCTAAAATTTGGGCTGTTACAGATTCCATATTTCGTGTACGAACAATTAGGCTTAGGAGCTCAAACCCATAATGGTCACGCTTCAATTCGCCGATCGTTCCATTAAGAAGCCTATGGGAGAAATCGAGGACGTACTCATTCGGGTAGGGCAATTCATATTCCCTGTTGATTTTATCGTTCTCGAAACACAACCCATGACAAATCTCACGACTCAAATTCCATTGATTTTAGGCCGACCAATCTTAGCCATCTCAAATGCCTTAATCAATTATCGTAACGATTTGATGAAAATCTCTTTTTGGAAACATGACATTGGATCTCAACATTTTCAATCTTGAAAGCCAATCAAGTGAACCTCGCCACCAAACATTGGAAGTTAGTGTCATTCATGAAAATTTTGAAAACGAGACACTTGATCTTAACGACGAATGCGAAGCTGAATATGAAAAATTGTTTCACAAAATCCCCAACAAGATTGAATATACTCTTTCCTTTGAATCGCTTCCAGTTGAGTCCAAATCTCAACCCAGTTCTTTGATCGAGAAACCCCAGAAGTTGAACCTCAAACCACTTCCCGATCACCTTAAGTACGCATACATAGCTGATAACGAAACGCTTCCCCTCATAATTTCCGCAACTCTCTCTCTCTCTTGATCAAGAAACCTCCTTCTATTCTTTCGAAAAATAGATAAGCAATTAGATGGTTGATCACCGATATAAAGAGAATTAGTCCTGCTCTTGTTCAACATCGCATCAATTTAGTCGACGATGCCAAGCCTGTTCATGACGTGCAACGAATACTTAATCCAAAATTGAAAAATGCGGTGCGTGATGAAATTATTAAACTTCTCGACAATGGAATCATCTACCCAATCTTTGATAGTTCATGCGTTAGCACAATTCACGTTGTACCGAAATAGTCTGGACTTACAGTTGTCAAAAACGATTGAAACAAACTTATTCCAACTCGTACTCAAATGAGTTGGTGTTTTTGCATTGATCATCGAAAATTAAATGCTGCAACATGTAAGGATCACTTCCCTCTTCCTTTTATCGACCAAAATGCTCAAATGTTTAGTCGTCCATGAATTCTACTACTTCCTTGATGGTTATTCTAGCTATTACCAAATTCCAGCCGCTCCTAAATATCAAGAGAAAACGACTTTCACATGTCCATTCGGTACCTTTTCTTATTGACGTATACCATTCGGACTTTGTAACGCTCCTACTACTTTCAAAAGATGCATGGTTGACATCTTTTCTGACATGATTGAACGCTTTCTAAAAGTTTTCATGGATGATTTCTCTATCTTTGATGATTATTTTTTCGATTGTTTACATTATCTCGAGTTGGTTTTCAATCGATGTAAAGAAAAACATTTGACTTTGAATTGGGAAAAATGCCACTTTATGGTCAAACAAGGCATAATCCTTGGACATATCATCTCAAATAAAGGCATTAAGGTAGATAAAGTGAAAGTTGATATCATTGCAAACCTACCCATTCCCAAATCTGTTAAGGACATTCAATCATTTCTAGGACACGGTGGCTTTTTCAGATGCTTTGTGAAAGACATTAGCAAAATTACTCTCCTTTAACTACTCTTCTAGGAAAAAACGTTCCTTTCGATTTCAATTCTGATTGTCTCTCTTCTTTTGAACGTCTTAAAAAAGAACTCATTTCTGCTTCAATCATTTGCACAACCAATTGGGATCTTTTTTTCAAAGTAATGTGTCACGCTTCTAACTATGCAGTAGGTTCTTTCTTAGAACAACGCATTAACAAAATCCTTCATGTCATTTACTACGCGAGTATGACTTTGAACGATGCTCAACTCAACTACACAACAACTGAAAAAGAGCTTCTAGCTGCTGTTTTTGCGCTCAAAATGTTTTGACCTTACTTGATAGGTACACACATCACGGTCTACACTAACCATACTGCTCTTTGATACTTTTTTGCCAAAAAGGATGCTAGATCTCGTTTGATTCGTTGGATCCTCTTACTTCAAGAATTTGACCTTACAAACAAAGACAAAAAAGGATCCGATAATGTCATAGTCGATCACTTATCTCGTCTTCACAATGCACCGTCACCTTTACCAATCGATTAAAACTTACTCGACGAGCAACTTCTTTATGTCTCTGTCGATCCATGGTGTGCCGACATAGTGAACTACTTAGTCACTAAAGAAACTCCTTCATTTTGATCGAAAAAGGATAAATGCAAACTCATGTCCCAAGTGAAATATTTCTATTGGGACGATCCATACTTGTTCAAGTATTGTCCCGATCAAATCATTCGATGTTGCATCCCAGCTTGCGAAATCAAGAGTATTCTTTCATTTTTCCACGATCAAGCATGCGGTGGACATTTTGTTCCTCGATAAACTACAAAAAAAGTGCTTCAGTGTGGTTTCTATTGGCCTTCTCTTTTCAAAGTGTCATTTGAATTTTGTATAACATGCAATCGATGTCAAATGCTTGGATGAATTTCTCGATAAAATATGATGTCTCTAAACTCCATTCATATGATCGAAATCTTTGATGTTTAGGGTATTGACTTTATGGGACCTTTTTCCAATTCTTTTGGAAATTTGTATATTCTTCTCGCTGTCGGTTACGTCTCAAAACGGGTCAAATCCATTCCGTATAAAACCAATGACCATTGAATTGTTGTGAAATTATTCTCAAAGAAAACATCTTTTCGAGGTTCGACGCACCTGCACAATAATCAGTGATAATAGAACCCCTTTTTGCAATCGTTCATTTGAAACATTCATAAAGAAATACTCGATAATACACAAGTATCCACTCCATATCATCCTCAAACTTGTGGGAAAATTGAAGTTTCAAATCGTCAAATAAAACAAATCTTAGAGAAAATTGTCAATAAAAATCGAAAAGATTGGTCTCGGAAATTGATCTTTGCGCTTTGGGCTTACCGTACTCCTTTTAAAACTAACCTTGGGATGTCCCCATTTCATTTAGTTTGCGGGAAAGCTTGCCATTTACTTGTTGAAATCGAAGAAATCGTTGTGGGTAAACTTTAATCTCGAGAAAGCTGGTGAAAAAAAAATTACAACTCAACGAACTAGAGAAACTTAGGAACGATGCGTATGAAAACAAACTTTTTTGCAAAGAAAGAATAAAAGGTTTTCCATGACAAATCAATCCTAAGAAAAATGTTTTCTTCAAACCATAAAGTTCTTTTATACGACTCTAGACTTCATTTATTCCCTGGAAAACTAAAATCTCGAGATGGACCAGACCATTTATGGTACGAACTGTTTTTCCACATGGTGCCGTAGAAATAGAAAACCCTAGGGATGTATCGATTTTTAAAGTCAACGTTCATCGACTAAAACCTTTCTTGGAACTTCCAAGTAACCAAGAGGAGGAGCTCATGATTCTTCATGAGCCAAGCTACGTCTAGTAAGAATGTTAGCCCTCTTTTGTAAATATATATGTATTTTTCCCTGTTATACTCATTATATCGTGCATTGACTGTGGGGACACAGTCAAAATTAAGTGTGGGGGGTCTCATTTTCATTTTTTTTTTAATTTTCATAGCATTTTTGAATTTTCATTTTCTTTAAACCTAAAATTTTCAAAAAAAAAAGAAAATTCCCAAAATCATTTTCTTTTTAACATTTCAATTTATTTTTGAAGAAACACTAAAGGATGAGTATAATTCTGGTTATTAAATTGAAATTTTTGAAAATTTATTTGTCTTAACAAAATTAAAAATGAAGTTTGATTACAAATAACCATGGTTTAACTAGTATATAGAAAGGTTCATATCTGTTAATTATGAAGTATATTCTAATTGAAAATCTTTTTTTTAAAAGTGGTAGATTTAAGTAAAGGACATAACATTTTTATCATCTAAGTTAAATGGTGCTAAGATGATTTTGCAAAACTCTCTCTTCTTACAAAAAATAAAAAAACAAAAACAAAATATATATATATATATATATGTGTGTGTACATATAAGTAAAAAAAATATATTTGTATATGCGTATTTTTTAACACCTAGAGTCGTGTGATCACACTAGTATGTTCACTCATCATGCTCTGTACCCTTCTCACATAAACCTGAAAGGTAGTGCACGATCGGTATATTTGGCCTCGATCTACCTAAGTTAGGTGTAAGTATATAAAATTCTTTTACTAATAACGCTTACCATTAATAAGTGTTCACACTTGTGTTTTCACTCGCCACGCTCTGTATTCCCCTCACATAAGCCCAAAAGGCAATGCATGGGTGATATATCTAACCTCAGTTTATCTGAGTTAGGCATATATAAATATTGGCAATATTAATAAAATTTTCAAATAAGAGAGAGTAAGCAGTTGAAATCCAAACACTAATTTGACTTGTTTGATTTAACTTGTTCTTGAAAAAAAATGAAAATACCACTTTGATAATCAACTAAGGATCCGTTTCATAATTACATTATGTTATCAACCGAAACAGCTAGCCAAATTATAGTCTATCTATTATGACAACTTTATTTTTGTTGGAAATTTTGACGAGTAAAAGGACTTAAATTTCTTGATAATGATGGAACTTATATTTAACTTATTAGTGTCGATTTGAAAGTAAATCCTTCATTTGTAAATACTTTCAAAATTTTGCATTCATCCCATTGTAAATAAATCTTGTATTTTGTAAATGTTTTCACTTTGCATTTGGATTTTGTGGGTAGTATCCACTGAAAATCCTCACAAGACAACACTCGTCCTACTAGAGACATCCAGAGGTTTAACGGCTTGTTGCATATGCTCAATGCGATCGTGCTCCCTACGAAAATGGATTTATCTTTGCGATCGTGCTCCCTACGAAAATGGATTTATCTTAGTTTTCCTTTATTCGAGGACGAATAAAAAGAAAAGTGTGGGGGTTGATGTGCATGTAAATATGCATATATATACATTCATATTTTATTTATTTTTATTTAAATAAATGTCATATTTGGGTATTTTAACATGTTTAAACAAAAATTCAATTATTTTCAAATCATCATACATTCATCTTCATACAGGGGTAAAATGGTCACTTTTGTGCATGTGTCAATTTAAGAATTTTTACTTGGACATTTTTTATGCTTTTATAGGAATCTGGTTGCGTATGGAAGAGGGTTTCATGAATATATATGCATGCACAAGAGAATACAAAGAAAAGAAGATGGAAATAATTTAAATACATAATCATGGAGAACCACACCCACTTACCTAAATCTACAATTAGAAGCTAATAGACAACTAAGTGGAGCTTAAAGCTTCATGCATATTTAATTATGAATTAATTAGAGGCTAATGGTTACTTGGAGGCCACACTTTCTAAAGGGCGTTTTGGGAATCACTTTAAAAATTTAATAAGGGTTTTATTCATGTATAAATAGTCCTCTTCTATACATGAAAATATCTTCTTACTCTCATTTTTACTTAGGAAAATTAGCAAGCAAGTTTAAGATCAAAGTTACATGAATAAAAATTGACTTCTTAGCCTCTTTCTCTTTTCTTTTCTACATGTATATCTTTACTTTTACGCTTATGTTTATTTCTATGCTCTCTTTCATTTCATGTTCATAGCTTAGATTTATATTTATGTAATTAGTTTAATGTTATTTCACACAAGTAGTTAATCTCTTTTCTTTTAATTAGTTGCTACTTCTCTTTGCTTTCCAATGTTGAAACTTACATGTGTTGATATGATAACACATATGAGTAGCTAAACCCCTTCAATTTATGGATAATGAAGCTCTCTCACTTTATGTAATTTCAACATTTCTATGATTTATTATTTCCTTTATTTATGCTTCATGAAAGTGGATTTTGATGTAAGTTTATACAAGTGGGTTTGATGACTTATGTTGCATATGCAAATGAGCTAATCTTATTCAACATAAATGCAAATTACATCAATATTCGCTAATCGTTTTTTGATTTTAGAATGAAAGTAAAAAAACAATATTTGATGATCTATATTACTAATTACAATAGTAAATAGATCATGCTTAAAATAGCTTTTGCTTTGGCTTCATTTTCATGAGATTTGATAAGTGGTTTATTTGTTGCATTATAGTTTGATGGTTTAAGTTATGTTAACTAATAACATAAATAAACTATACTTATGACAAATGCAACACGTATGTCAGTTAATATCAAAAATAGAGATCATAGGTTGTATATTTGTTTATTTACATATATATATATATATATATGAGTGAATTTGCCTCTAAAATTTTTTCTAATCGCATAGTTTTTAATCACATTTTCATTCTAAGTTTCAGCTTTATTTTGTTGTTAGTTAAGAATCCTCTCTCAATTTGGTCTAATTTGATTGATTAGAATGTTTTTAAATCTTAGAAATTCCCTGCGAATCGACCCATACTCGCCACGTACTAAAATTGTACGTCGTGCGCTTGAGGTAAAATTTTATCGGCGATTTTCTAACTTGATAGAAAAAATTTCGTTGGCTATTATCACCTCCCAGAAAAACCAAAATCAATCCACAAGATACCGTGCCAGGATCGACAGTGTAACTCGGTGCAAGTTAATTCTGATGAAGATAGCAAAACATGTTGATCACTGGGGCAAAACCCTAACTTCGTTCCATGAAAAATTCAAGACTGGATTTGCTATCTTCATTTATAAAGTCACAATCAGCTCGAATCTTCCATGTATCCTTCACCAGCACAACTTTATCACCAATCGTTAATGTAATAATACGCCAAATTCCACATCATCAACCTTTGAAATGGAGAAAAGCGATTTGATCTCTGATTCAAGACAACCCAAACTAGGGTATTGGATGAATTTGATCGGCAAAACCTTAAAACGGAGGAGATCATGATAGTGGGACTTGCTTAGAATGATGACACTAGCTCTAGGAAGCGATTGGCTGATGGCATTGATGGGGGAGTTCGACGACGGCAGCTCTTAAATGGATGGAGAGCTTGGATCAGCAGGCAAGGGCTGAAAGAGATTGGATCAGCCGGAAGACAAAGGCTCGGATTGAGTGGAAATGAAGTGAAATAGGTGGTCGGCTCATGTAAAAAGAAAAAGAAAGGTGAAAAAACCTGTAAAGTACTTGGATGGTTACCGATCGGATTCAATTGGATCGGTACTGTTCCAAATGTACTTCTCTGAATGGTCTCGAATTTTCCCTATTTGACCTACTCGATGTTCGTATTCATTCTGGAAATTATCAAGTCAAAATCACTCCATGATTACAAACAATGGAATTCACACTAGGGACTAGACAATTAGCCATTATATCATGGTAGCATTTCAAGATGGCCAGATACGACCAACGAAATTCCTTAAAACAGAAACCCAAAGGTAAACAATTCAAGAGAACACCTTGTTTTTAACGAAACGTAATCTAGGAGGAAAATATTAACCGGGGTTTTGACCCAGTGGAATTCAAAGGGAGTTAGAACATTTAGCTAGATTAAACCAGAATGACCCAAAACTTGATCGGAAGGCCATAAAATAAAAGACAGGAGATCCTAAGAAGTTTAGGCCATTTTTATGCAAACATTTTGGATTAGTACCGATCCGATCCGTTTGGATCGGCATTGATCCAAAATGTTGCTTTATTGGATCTTGGATTCACTTGTTTTACACTCTTATGCCTCTATTAAGCTTGTCTACCAAGTTTGATTACATTTGAAGTGCATGTTCATCTGATTCATAATATAGTTCAATCTAACCCACAGGTGAATCATCATGAAAACAAGTCAAAAAGCTATGAAATTACATGGAGGGCATCACTATGAAGTAGGAAGCTTGACCAAACAAATCAAAGCCAAAAATTGGCTAAGGATATGGGTCGGTACCGATCCAATTAGGTCGGATCGGTACCTAGGATCGGTACTAATCCAAAAAGATGGCTAATTTTGGCTCTAAACTTTCTGAGCTCTCTCTACACGATGACTATAAGCTTTTGACAAATAATTTCATAGCCGAATAGCTTTCCAATCCCTATAAATACCATCTCATCTAAAACAGAAAAGGGATCTGCTCTGATCTCTGCTGAAACTTTGCCATTATTCCATCAATCTTCTTCTCCCTCACAACAACCATTAAAGGGAAACTGACACCCTTCCAGTTGTCTTTAATAATGGTGGCTTGATCTAACTTAGGAAAGAAGAGTCATATTGTAATCCAAACTCCTTTGTAATAGCAGTTGATCAATAAAAGAAATAAAATGGACGTGAACCACTATAAAAATCACTTGTCCCTTTACTTTTCTACGATTTACTATTGTTTTTTCTATTTTATTTGCCTTGATAAACAAGACCATTGCCTTCACACTCAAAACTAGGGTGTTGAACCATTTTTTGGGTTAACAGTATATTAATCAAATTCTATTATTATCTTATGTTATTTTGATTTTAAGTGAAGTATATATTATACTTCATGCTTGAATTGATATTGGGTTGATAATCTTGTTATTAACTATGTATTGATGCAAAATGATATGTGGTTGAAGTTGTTTTATAGAAGGTAATGTTCATATCTAATTATTTAGGAAAATAATGATTTTGTCTTCAAAGAATTTGTTTTTCTGTGTTATATTATACGCAGAAGTGTAAGAACCCTAAACCCCTCATACTGCAGCATCGAAGACACTGAAATCACGTTGAATGGTTGGCCAATGGCTCGAAAATAGAGTTCTAGACCAAGACCAACCTATCGAATAGTTCCTCTAGACTATACGTAGTCCTAAACTAGTATGGGCCCTCAATCTAGGCTAGTGCTAGCCAATTCTACCTTATTTTTTTCATCGCTGCGTTCTTTTATTGCTCATCGTGTTGTTGATATAAGTTTAATAAAAGTTTGAGAATTATTATGTACTTGAATGGGTTCTAATTTAAAATTCAGAAATGGTCTGAACAAGAGAGATTGATAAAACAAAAGTATATGAAGTACTTCCATGTATTCTTTGGCGGTTATGGAAAAATAAATAAGACCAAGTAGAATTTAATTAAAACTTGGTTTAGTTTATGAATAAAGGTTTGATCTGAAAAATGAATTCCAAAAACAATTTCATTATAAATCATAAGTATAAAATATAGACAATAATATTTGAATATTTGAGGCAATTAAATGGTTGTTAAATTTTAGGATTTAACGATTGAATTTGATTTCTCACCCATGTTACATACTCATGAATGTAAACATCTCACATGTGATGTTATAAATTAATTGTTTATATCATCATGTTATATATATCAGGTTATGATATAAAACATGGAATGATACGAATTGCACGACATCAAATTGACATAAAAATGGGATAAAATGTCATTTAGGGAATAAATGACACTTGGAAGGACGAAGGTTTCATAGATGGTATAAATTGACATACGAAGAGATCGGTACAAGGTGAGGCTATCTTATATCTATCTTAGAAAATATATTCCAGTCGCTACCTAAAGCATGGAAAGCCAGTCCAACGTCACCATATTTTCAAAAAGATCTGTTGCATGAACACACCATAGGGTAGGCTTAGTGAAAACAAAGATTTGAGGAACTAGTGATGGAGATGCGATTAGGCAGCTACTACCGCATAGGAAGGGAGCACCGAAGATCCAGGAGGGATTGTGCAACTAAGGGATCGTATGGAGGAACCCACAACTACTGATCGGAAGGTTTACAGATGAAAAATGCTATGATGTTGGTTTGAGGCAAAGCCTAGTAGGGTGAATTCGATTAGGAATTCACTAGGTGAACATGAAACAGGGTTCACTAGATATTTACATATCTTGTAAACAAATAACTTGAATTGTGCATTTCATAAAAGATTCCAACTTTTAAGTGTGGATATGATATCCTTGTTGATTAGAGCTGCAACTATAAGTCACTTTGTATAGTGTTGTAACATATGTAGTTACGCTATGTTGACTAAGTGGAATATGGGCAGAGTTTGGTAGATTATATGTGTTTGAAAATGTCACATTTTTACCCGACACTACATATTTACTGTTTATGATATTGTTACACTCACATCCAGATTTCTAGCCTCACTCGAGGTTTTGTTTTATGACATTTCCTTAGGTCAAACTGAGATGTTTACCTATATGATCTCATTTTCTCATTTTGAAGTCACATTATACGAGAGCAAGATAGAGGCTATTGAATTAGTATGTATAAATTTGTAGTTACTTTAGACTTGGACCATTAGAAGTGTACCATGGATACTATAGTCTAATGTACCACCAAGGTCATTTGGAGGTAGTATATTCATGAGATATCCCTATTTATAGACATATCCTAGTGTGTATGTGTAGTTGTAAATTTGTGACTTAGGCAGTAGTGGGCATCACTTCTTTTTAAAGCGGAATGTTTTGATCATGTGGAGGCACGAACACAACATGGAGTAGGCTCAGTGAAAATGAAGATTAGTAAAAATGATAGAGATGCCATGAGGTGGCTACTACCATATAGGAAGGGAGTGCCGAACATCCAGGAGGGATTGTGAAACTAAAGGATTGTGTGGGGCACCCACAACAACTGATCGAAAGGTATACAGATGAAAAAGGTTATGATATCAGTTTGAGGCAGAGCCTACTAGACCAAATTCGATTAGGAACTTACTTGTTGAACATGAAATAGGGTTCACTAGATATTTACATACCTTGTAAATAAATAACTTGAATCGTGCATTTAATATGAATAAAGATTGCAGCTTATAAATGTAGATATAATGTCCTTGTTAATTAGAGCTACAATTATAAGGCACTTTGTATAGTGTCGTGACATATGTATTTACACTATTTTGATTGAGTGGAATACGAGTAGGGTTTAGTATGGTATAAGTGGTTATATATGTTTGAAAATGTCACTTTTTTACCCAACACTACATATTTGCTGTAACGGCCCATATTTTTTGGTAATTAAAATATTAAATTTAATAAGATTTTGAAAAATTGATATTGTAAAATTTATGATTTGTAACGATAAAACAATTAGAATGTAATATAGTAATGTTTATTTAATGTAATTATTAACCTTTTTAATCCAATTTCTATCAATGGATATAATTGTAAGGTTATTGGTTATAATTGTAAATGAAATAAATTAAATGATGCATTTAATGATGAGATTATATGTAATTGATTAGAATAAGTTAACATAGAATATAAAATCATTTTGTTATAACACTTGGTTGTAAATGATAAGATAATGGATATGAACTATTATTATAAACGATGGTTGTAGTTATCTTCTCATTAATTTGTCTGTTTGAAAGTAAATGGGTAATTAATGGAATAAGGCAATTGAATGTTGGAATTATATGTTGTTAATTGAAATTGAATATAATCAGTGATGTGTAAGAAGTCATAACATTTGTTGTAGATGATAAACTTATAAATATGATTAGATTACTTGAAGGTAACAATTGTTCGTTTACCATCTCATTATTTAATATGTTTGGAATTAATCTGGAAACCAGTAAAAATTTATGTAATTAATTATTGCAGATAATATGGTAAAAGATGTTAACGGTAAAATAATGAATGTAAGAAAATGTAAACTTATGTTAATAATTCATAGGTGTTGATTGATTAATAAGGATGATAACATAGGTATGAATTTAATTGGATGAGAATTAGATGTGTAGTAAATAGCAGTTAACCTTTTTAATATGATAAGGGGAAACAAATTAATATTGCATTAATTGATATTACATATTTTAATTAAGATAAAGTGTAACAATCCGTAACTTTTAACAACTTTAAAATGGTAGTATTTTGAATTTAAATAAAAATTAAATTTGTGATGTTGAGTGTTTTATTTGATCAAATTTAATAGAATAAATTTTTTGTGAAATTTCAAATTTCGGTCAAACTTAGTCAAAGATTGAATTTTGGTTGAAAATTTTGAATTTTTATTCTTTTTATATGATGGTAGACTAAATTCTGATCTGTTGGATCGATTTCACCCTAGAGGGGGGGTGAATAGGGTGATAGTGTAAATTATAAAAATTAATCGCGGAAGCTTAATCAGATAATTTAAATTCAGATCACAGGATAACAGCACAGATATAGCAGAATATAAATAACAGAACAGAACAATACAGAATTTACCCAGCTTCGGCAAAACCCTGCCTACGTGTTGCCCCTAAGGTTTCTACTAGAAATTAGATAGTCCCTTGCTTACACACGTAAACTCGCTATACCCGCTATTGACTAATCTAACTCTACGCTCAAAACCCTGACCACAACTCAACCACCGAGTTGTGAATTCCCAAACTACACACCGTAGTTTGTCCCCTAGTCACACGACTAGAAAATTAAAAAATGGTTTAAAAGAAAAAAATACAATTTAAAATAACAAAACCCTATTTAATAAAAAACAAAGCCCAAATTAATAAACCAAAGGCCGGCCCCTTATTCACTTCTTCAACCCGTTCCTTTTATTTTTTTGTTCGTGAAAAATGGCCGCTCCTCAACTCAATTAGGGCTTTCGTTTGCTCCTTGCAATTCAAACTAGGGTTGTGCAAATTGATGTTCGCCGCTTGATACAGTTTGATTGTATGCTTCGATGCTTTTTGCTTTGCCCACGGTTCTTCGATTTGGATCGAATTCGTATGTGATTTTCTGGTATGTGTTTTATTCCTTTTGCTCTACTGATTTTTGGCTTTCTCGAACTCGATCCATTATGCCGATGATGATTTTGGGTATTTATAGGAGTTCGATCTCCTTTATTTTCGTTCGTATAATCATGTTTGAATTTGTCATTTTCGTTTCTCTGCCGCTTGATTATGCTTGAACGATTGATGATTAATCTGACTTTTTCATATGCGTATAGTTTCATTTCTTGCGTCCCACGGCTTTGATGTTGACTTGTTCATATGCATGTATATTCTTGCTATCCATGGCACACCTTTGAATTTGTGGCTTGTACTTGTATACAGCTGTGTCCTTTACATGATTTCGACTTCACTGTTGCAAGTGTTGCTGTGTCATGTAGTAATTGACTTGTTCAAGCTGTACTTGGATATTTGCAGTTCATTTGTACATTTGTTCACCTGCACTCTTCGTTTGATCTACTTGCATTGTTTCTGGCTTCATCTGTAGTCTTGTTCATTGATGGTTTTGGTCATTCGAGTTTGAGACTGTGGCGATTTCACTGTGTACTTGAGAATGCACTGCATATTTGGTTTGCTCCTTTGTTGATGTTTGGATCATTATGCTGTCTGCATTGATGTTTGAGTTGAAGTTTTGAGCTCTGTCTTCATGTAGCTTGCTATGTGCATTTATATTGGTCGTTTAATTGATGCTGCAGTCTTCAAGTACTTTCCTGTAGCTCCATCTGTTGCAATCTTTGATGATTTATTGTAGTATGTTGTCACTGCTTCACCACTGTTCAGTTGCATATAATTTCTGATGTTGTCACTTATGTTTGCACTGCTTTACATCTTGTAGTTTGCTTTGGTCTTGAGCATTGCCATGCCATTGAGCATTGTTGTGTCCATATTGATGCCTCTGATCATTTGACTGCACATGTTTCAGTGACATTGTGTTCATTTGTGTCCACTGATGCTTCGAGTCTGCAACTTGTAGCTGGACTTGTTTCACTTTTTCTTTGATCTTTTGTTCATGCTGTTGCACTTGGTGTTTTGGTTTGAACTTGCAGTTAAGAACATTTGCATCTGGTCTCATTACTGTGTTGCATTCTTTGATGGTTCATTGGTGTTTGTACACTTTTGTTGCAGTGGTTCCATATCTCTGGTGCACTATGCCGTAGCCTTGGTCTTTGTTACATTCCTGTCCACTGAGTTTGAGCATTGCAGTTTCACTTGTATACTTAAGTCATTGTTGTCTTTGATGTTGTACTTTGGTCTATTGGGCTGCATACATGTTGTAGCTGTACTGTCTTGAGCTCGACATTGTTGTTTACTTGTTTTGATGCATTCACATGCTGCCATACTTGTTCATTGCTGCTGGACTTGATGCAGTTTGATTGTTTTGTAGTTGTTGATGTTCTTTGTAGTTTGTATCTGCATTTTGCATTTGCCATGCTTTGTTCATTGAAGTATGTTGTCACTTGTTGACTGCATGTTCATCATTTCATATTGAACTGTTTCTTGTCATGTTCACTTGTGTTGAATCCAGTTTCAAAACTCGGATTTGACCTTGTGCTCGTGTCGTATTTTTGAATTTATTGCACCTGAGTTGAACCTGTCCGTATATTTGGGTTTGACCTTGTGCTCACCTGTCCCTGTAGAATTATCAAGTGTATATATCGGCGTGCACGGCCTTGTGGCATATACAGTAATATACTGTGTATGTCACAAGTTGTTCGTGTATGATGAATTCAAATTTAAATTATGACGAACAACCCAAATAACTGAGGCAAATCATATATTCAAAAATTATCTTTTATTTTTGAATTGCAAAAATATTTCTTTTTCAATTTTACTGCGTTAGTTTATATTTTTGCAGATTGCTCAGATGCTGGATTCAAACTGGTATGCAGTTAAAGATAAATACGAGTGTGAGTGATATGTAGTGAGGTTAACTGTAAATGTGAAATGTGATGTGATTGTAATCAAAGTTGTATAGTTATAGTGAGAGCTTGAAATTGTACTATTCAAAGATGTAATAAATATTTATTTGAATAAAATATTCGTTTGAATTCAAATTCCGTGTTATTTATTTTATTCAGCAAATATTTATTTAATCTGTGAAAAATAGTATATTATCAAATACATTTAAATGAATGTATATATGTTTATTATCATCAAACAAAAATCATATAAGCGCATATTCAACAATCTCCCCCTTTTGATGATAACAAACATATATTTAAGATTTTGAATATGTTGAATGTATTTGATCATTGATATATCCTAATTGCTCCCCCTATTTAAATGCTTCCTCTCTACACAATACTCCCCCTACATATATGCATACAAATAAAAATACGCAAATGAGTCTAGATGCGAATAGAAAATTATTTGACCTTTGCTTGAATTTATTTGACAAAATCTTAACTTTTCTCTCCCCCTTTTGTTATCAGCAAAAGAATAATAGTGTTAGAGAAAATAGAGATAAAGTAATCGATATCAATCCAACATTAAAACTCAATTGAATATAAATATTAAATTTCAATAAAAAGTCAAACAAAAATCATAAATATTTTGTTAGGCGCATATTCCACTTTTAGAATGATGGAAATGATGTCATCATATAAAACCATACAGTTGTGTCTATTTGTGGTATATTTATATCAGGAATTTGAATATCTACTAACCATGCATAACCGTTAGGACTTTTAAATGAGATTAGTAGTATTCCAATTTTATTTTAAAAAAAATGAATTCAAGTATCTTCTAACCACGCATAACCGTGAGGACTTTTAAATGGGATTAGAATCAACTTGTTTATTTTAAAAAAAAAACTTTTGATATGCGTTCCATACATGCATAACCATAAGGACTTTTAAATGAGCATGGAAGCACATAACAAGTTCCAAGTAATTCACCCATGCATAGCCGTGAGGACTTTTAAATGAGAGTGAATACTTTGGTTTTTTTATTTTTTTTATTTTTTTATTTTTTTATTTTTTTATTTTTTTATTTTTTTTTAAAAAAAATGTGAAAATGAAAAACGAACGATTTTTGTTTAAAGTACCACATATCGACAAACTATATAGAATTTTAATGAGTGATGGTTGATAGAAATATGATAGGTATAGAGATGGTCATGGAATTTTTACCAACAAAAAGTTTTATAACTCTTGTTTACATTTCTAAAGAAATTTTCTAATTATACTTTCTCGAGTTATAATATATAATCAATATCAACACTCATCACTTTTTCAATCACTATTTTTCTTTTCGATAATCATTTGGGAGTCAGATTAGTCATAATAGTCATTTAAAATCAAATTCAAAAATAATTATGAAATTAATTTTTCAAAAATGAATAATCTGAAAATATGGTCAAAAATGATTTTCTCCAAGGGGTTTTTAAAAGAAAATTTTCTGCTATTTGAAAATTATTTGAAATGAAAAATATGCAGATATTTTCTTTGAAAAAAAAAACGATGCAGTTACTAAATGTCTCAAAAAAATCACGTTTCACTCGTAATTTTTCTATCAACTAGATTACCAGTGTAATCTGCATCTGAATTTCTCTTTCACTCAAAAATTATCATCAATTGAATTTTATAGACCAAAACATGAAGTGTGCATCAAAAATTTCAAACTCAATTTTTTCAGCAATTTAAATGACATTCTTTTGACTTTGAAATGAAGCCGTGTAAATAATCGAAAACCGTGAATATAGAGTCAGTCATATTATAACCAATTGTAATATCCAACAAAACACTATTTTTAATCAAAAATGATATATATGAAGTAATTCAAAGAATTTAGAGATTTTTATAGTGTTTTTGGCATAAGAATATAATTGGCTTAACTATTTTGAATAAATCAGAATCAAAAATCATCATCTTTTCATCAATCTCAATATTGGCTGAATTAATTCAAAATACGGTGCAGATTATCATATTTAATATATTGTTTAAAACATACCATACCTGTTTTACCTTTACGATATTTTTCGTTGTTGTCCGTTGTGATTCTGTCACCTTTATACTAGGCTAAGGAACTTAGCTTTGTCGCCCGTTGTGTTTCTGGAACAGCCAAAATCCAGAGAACACTATTGTTGTTCCTTAGCCTGCCACCACACCTACACGGGAAAAAATTTATGTGACCTATTTGTTTTTATAGGTCCATGGTTGTTAGTGGCAGAAAATTTTGAAAAATAATTTTGTGTAGACCCAAAACTGTTTATAATTGTTCCCTTCGGCACCCAAATTTGTTTAACTTTGAGAGATTTTATATTTGTGCCTTTTGGAACCCAAATCGGTATAGTTTTCACATGTTTGGGTCTATACCAACAATTATTGTGATTGTGTCCAAATTTTCTACAAATTGTGCACATAGAATTTACTTGATTAATCTTGTTTTCAACAATTTTCGAATTATTATATCCAAGTCCTTGTCTAACTGTATTAACAGTTTGTTTTCCTAATAGCATATTTAATGATTTTTCACTTTTGGAAAAATTTTCTAAAGTAGTAGACAGTTGTTGGACTTGTGATTTGAGAGATTCATTTTCGTTTAACAATTGTGTGCACTTTTTAATAGAATTCTCTCTCCTAGTATTTTCATTCTCCTTTAAAATCAGAATTTCATTTTCAAGTGTTTTTATATTGATTTCTGATTTTTTAATTTCCTTTTCAAATGTTGGACACTTATCACACTTAGGGATCCTACTTTGATAGGTTTTAACTAATTGATCAAGTTGTTTATTACATTCTATCAAAGTATCTTTTTGAGATTCAAGTTTGGCGTATTTTTCCCTAAGTCGTTCAAAACAACCGTTTACTTCATGAAAATATATAAGCAACTCAGAATGGGTAAGTTTTGATACCTCACTTGGCTCGTCATCGTCACTGTCAGTTGTATCACCTCGAAGACACAATTCTGCCTTTTCGCTTTCACTGCCAGTGCTTTGATCATTCTCGTCTATTTCATCCCAAGTGGCTGCAAAACTTTTCTTTTTCTGTTTCTTTCCGTGGCAGGATTTAATTTGTGGACAATTGGGCTTGATATGGCCGGGTTTGTTGCAATTATAACAAATAAACTTTTGTTCTTCCGAGTAGTCTAGTGCTTGGCTATTCTGCTTTTTGCTTTTTGAATTCGAGCTGAGTTACCATGTTTTTGATTCCATTTTTTGAATTTCCTTATCAACAGCTCCAATTCTGCTGCTCCATCATCTTCATCGTTATCATCATCACTTTTGGTTGTTCCTTTGAGAGCTATTGATTTCTTTTGAGTGTCACCTCCTTCACGCTCTTCTTTGAATTTCATTTCTAGCTCATAAGTGGTGAGATTTCCGATGAGTTCTTCAACTTTAAGTTGTTTTAAATCTTTCGATTCTTGTATGGCAGTTACTTTTTCTTCAAAGCTTCGTGGAAGGACTTTGAGGATTTTCCGGACCATTTCTAATTCGGTGTATGTTTTTCCGAGAGCTTTTGATTTGTATACGATATGGGGAGTCGTCCGTACATCTCTTTGACACTTTTTTCCTTCGCCATTTTGAAGTTCTCGTATTCGCTGCTTAGCATTGCAAGGCGAGATTCTTTGACTTGAGATGTTCCTTCGTGAGTCACTTCTAGTATGTGCCATATTTCCTGCGCAGTTAGACAATGTGAGACACGATTAAATTCAAATTGATCCAATGAACAGATAATAGAATTCATAGCTTTGGCATTAGTATTCTGTAATTTATTTTCTAGTTCTGTCCATTGTTCCTTTGGTTTCTCTATTTCCTGATTATCTACAGTTATAGTTGGTATACTATAACCTGTCTCAACAATATTCCAAGCGTCAATGGTTTTCAGAAAAATTTGCATTCTATTTTTCCAGTAAGCATATTCACCATTGAACATTGGTGGTCTAACTATGGATTGCCCTTCTGCAAAAGTATTATTAAAAGAAGCCATTTTAAAAATTCAAATTTTTAAAACAAAAACCGACTTTTGAAACACGAATTTTTAAAACAAAAATTGATTTTTGAAACACGAATTTTTAAACGAAAATTGGTTTGTGAAAAATCAAAATTTTAAAACAAAAATGGCTTTTGTTCCTAGCTCTGATACCACTTGTAGGATCGATTTCACCCTAGAGGGGGGGTGAATAGGGTGATAGTGTAAATTATAAAAATTAATCGCAGAAACTTTATCAAATAATTTAAATTCAGATCACAGGATAACAGCACAGATATAGCAGAATATAAATAACAGAACAGAACAATACAGAATTTACCCAGCTTCGGCAAAACCCTGCCTACGTGCTGCCCTCAAGGTTTCTACTAGAAATTAGATAGTCCCTCGCTTACACACGTAAACTCGCTATACCCGCTATTGACTAATCTAACTCTACGCTCAAAACCCTGACCACAACTCAACCACCGAGTTGCGAATTCCCAAACTACACACCGTAGTTTGTCCCCTAATCACACGACTAGAAAATTAAAAAACGGTTTAAAAGAAAAAAATACAATTTAAAAACAATTTAAAATAACAAAACCCTATTTAATAAAAAACAAAGCCCAAATTAATAAACCAAAGGCCGGCCCCTTATTCACTTCTTCAACCCGTTCCTTTTATTTTTTCGTTCGTGAAAAATGGCCGCTCCTCAACTCAATTAGGGCTTTCGTTTGCTCCTTGCAATTCAAACTAGGGTTGTGCAAATTGATGTTCGCCGCTTGATACAGTTTGATTGTATGCTTCGATGCTTTTTGCTTTGCCCACGGTTCTTCGATTTGGATCGAATTCGTATGTGATTTTCTGGTATGTGTTTTATTCCTTTTGCTCTGCTGATTTTTGGCTTTCTCGAACTCGATCCATTATGCCGATGATGATTTTGGGTATTTATAGGAGTTCGATCTCCTTTATTTTCGTTCGTATAATCATGTTTGAATTTGTCATTTTCGTTTCTCTGCCGCTTGATTATGCTTGAACGATTGATGATTAATCTGACTTTTTCATATGCGTATAGTTTCATTTCTTGCGTCCCACGGCTTTGATGTTGACTTGTTCATATGCATGTATATTCTTGCTATCCACGGCACACCTTTGAATTTGTGGCTTGTACTTGTATACAGATGTGTCCTTTACATGATTTCGACTTCACTGTTGCAAGTGTTGCTGTGTCATGTAGTAATTGACTTGTTCATGCTGTACTTGGATATTTGCAGTTCATTTGTACATTTGTTCACCTGCACTCTTCGTTTGATCTACTTGCATTGTTTCTGGCTTCATCTGTAATCTTGTTCATTGATGGTTTTGGTCATTCGAGTTTGAGACTGTGGCGATTTCACTGTGTACTTGAGAATGCACTGCATATTTGGTTTGCTCCTTTGTTGATGTTTGGATCATTATGCTGTCTGCATTGATGTTTGAGTTGAAGTTTTGAGCTCTGTCTTCATGTAGCTTGCTATGTGCATTTATATTGGTCGTTTAATTGATGCTGCAGTCTTCAAGTACTTTCCTGTAGCTCCATCTGTTGCAATCTTTGATGATTTATTGTAGTATGTTGTCACTGCTTCACCACTGTTCAGTTGCATATAATTTCTGATGTTGTCACTTATGTTTGCACTGCTTTACATCTTGTAGTTTGCTTTGGTCTTGAGCATTGCCATGCCATTGAGCATTGTTGTGTCCATATTGATGCCTCTGATCATTTGACTGCACATGTTTCAGTGACATTGTGTTCATTTGTGTCCACTGATGCTTCGAGTCTGCAACTTGTAGCTGGACTTGTTTCACTTTTTCTTTGATCTTTTGTTCATGCTGTTGCACTTGGTGTTTTGGTTTGAACTTGCAGTTAAGAACATTTGCATCTGGTCTCATTACTGTGTTGCATTCTTTGATGGTTCATTGGTGTTTGTACACTTTTGTTGCAGTGGTTCCATATCTCTGGTGCACTATGCCGTAGCCTTGGTCTTTGTTACATTCCTATCCACTGAGTTTGAGCATTGCAGTTTCACTTGTATACTTAAGTCATTGCTGTCTTTGATGTTGTACTTTGGTCTATTGGGCTGCATACATGTTGTAGCTGTACTGTCTTGAGCTCGACATTGTTGTTTACTTGTTTTGATGCATTCACATGCTGCCATACTTGTTCATTGCTGCTGGACTTGATGCAGTTTGATTGTTTTGTAGTTGTTGATGTTCTTTGTAGTTTGTATCTGCATTTTGCATTTGCCATGCTTTGTTCATTGAAGTATGTTGTCACTTGTTGACTGCATGTTCATCATTTCATATTGAACTGTTTCTTGTCATGTTCACTTGTGTTGAATCCAGTTTCAAAACTCGGATTTGACCTTGTGCTCGTGTCGTATTTTTGAATTTATTGCACCTGAGTTGAACCTGTCCGTATATTTGGGTTTGACCTTGTGCTCACCTGTCCCTGTAGCATTATCAAGTGTATATATCGGCATGCACGGCCTTGTGGCATATACAGTAATATACTGTGTATGTCACAAGTTGTTCGTGTATGATGAATTCAAATTTAAATTATGACGAACAACCCAAATAACTGAGGCAAATCATATATTCAAAAATTATCTTTTATTTTTGAATTGCAAAAATATTTCTTTTTCAATTTTACTGCGTTAGTTTATATTTTTGCAGATTGCTCAGATGCTGGATTCAAACTGGTATGCAGTTAAAGATAAATACGAGTGTGAGTGATATGTAGTGAGGTTAACTGTAAATGTGAAATGTGATGTGATTGTAATCAAAGTTGTATAGTTATAGTGAGAGCTTGAAATTGTACTATTCAAAGATGTAATAAATATTTATTTGAATAAAATATTCGTTTGAATTCAAATTCCGTGTTATTTATTTTATTCAGCAAATATTTATTTAATCTGTGAAAAATAGTATATTATCAAATACATTTAAATGAATGTATATATGTTTATTATCATCAAACAAAAATCATATAAGCGCATATTCAACAATCTCCCCCTTTTGATGATAACAAACATATATTTAAGATTTTGAATATGTTGAATGTATTTGATCATTGATATATCCTAATTGCTCCCCCTATTTAAATGCTTCCTCTCTACACAATACTCCCCCTACATATATGCATACAAATAAAAATATGCAAATGAGTCTAGATGCGAATAGAAAATTATTTGACCTTTGCTTGAATTTATTTGACAAAATCTTAACTTTTCTCTCCCCCTTTTGTTATCAGCAAAAGAATAATAGTGTTAGAGAAAATAGAGATAAAGTAATCGATATCAATCCAACATTAAAACTCAATTGAATATAAATATTAAATTTCAATAAAAAGTCAAACAAAAATCATAAATATTTTGTTAGGCGCATATTCCACTTTTAGAATGATGGAAATGATGTCATCATATAAAACCATACAGTTGTGTCTATTTGTGGTATATTTATATCAGGAATTTGAATATCTACTAACCATGCATAACCGTTAGGACTTTTAAATGAGATTAGTAGTATTCCAATTTTATTTTAAAAAAAAATGAATTCAAGTATCTTCTAACCACGCATAACCGTGAGGACTTTTAAATGGGATTAGAATCAACTTGTTTATTTTAAAAAAAAACTTTTGATATGCGTTCCATACATGCATAACCATAAGGACTTTTAAATGAGCATGGAAGCACATAACAAATTCCAAGTAATTCACCCATGCATAACCGTGAGGACTTTTAAATGAGAGTGAATACTTTGGTATTTTTTTATTTTATTTTTTTTATTTTTATTTTTTTATTTTTTTATTTTTTTATTTTTTTTGAAAAAATGTGAAAATGAAAAACGAACGATTCCTGTTTAAAGTACCACATATCGACAAACTATATAGAATTTTGATGAGTGATGGTTGATAGAAATATGATAGGTATAGAGATGGTCATGGAATTTTTACCAACAAAAAGTTTTATAACTCTTGTTTACATTTCTAAAGAAATTTTCTAATTATACTTTCTCGAGTTATAATATATAATCAATATCAACACTCATCACTTTTTCAATCACTATTTTTCTTTTCGATAATCATTTGGGAGTCAGATTAGTCATAATAGTCATTTAAAATCAAATTCAAAAATAATTATGAAATTAATTTTTCAAAAATGAATAATCTGAAAATATGGTCAAAAATGATTTTCTCCAGGGGGTTTTTAAAAGAAAATTTTCTGCTATTTGAAAATTATTTGAAATGAAAAATATGCAGATATTTTCTTTGAAAAAAAAAACGATGCAGTTACTAAATGTCTCAAAAAAATCACGTTTCACTAGTAATTTTTCTATCAACTAGATTACCAGTGTAATCTGCATCTGAATTTCTCTTTCACTCAAAAATTATCATCAACTGAATTTTATAGACCAAAACATGAAGTGTGCATCAAAAATTTCAAACTCAATTTTTTCAGCAATTTAAATGACATTCTTTTGACTTTGAAATGAAGCCGTGTAAATAATCGAAAACCGTGAATATAGAGTCAGTCATATTATAACCAATTGTAATATCCAACAAAACACTATTTTTAATCAAAAATGATATATATGAAGTAATTCAAAGAATTTAGAGATTTTTATAGTGTTTTTGGCATAAGAATATAATTGGCTTAACTATTTTGAATAAATCAGAATCAAAAATCATCATCTTTTCATCAATCTCAATATTGGCTGAATTAATTCAAAATACAGTGCAGATTATCATATTTAATATATTGTTTAAAACATACCATACCTGTTTTACCTTTACGATATTTTTCGTTGTTGTCCGTTGTGATTCTGTCACCTTTATACTAGGCTAAGGAACTTAGCTTTGTCGCCCGTTGTGTTTCTGGAACAGCCAAAATCCAGAGAACACTATTGTTGTTCCTTAGCCTGCCACCACACCTACACGGGAAAAAATTTATGTGACCTATTTGTTTTTATAGGTCCATGGTTATTAGTGGCAGAAAATTTTGAAAAATAATTTTGTGTAGACCCAAAACTGTTTATAATTGTTCCCTTCGGCACCCAAATTTGTTTAACTTTGAGAGATTTTATATTTGTGCCTTTTGGAACCCAAATCGGTATAGTTTTCACATGTTTGGGTCTATACCAACAATTATTGTGATTGTGTCCAAATTTTCTACAAATTGTGCACATAGAATTTACTTGATTAATCTTGTTTTCAACAATTTTTGAATTATTATATCCAAGTCCTTGTCTAACTGTATTAACAGTTTGTTTTCCTAATAGCATATTTAATGATTTTTCACTTTTGGAAAATTTTTCTAAAGTAGTAGACAGTTGTTGGACTTGTGATTTGAGAGATTCATTTTCGTTTAACAATTGTGTGCACTTTTTAATAGAATTCTCTCTCCTAGTATTTTCATTCTCCTTTAAAATCAGAATTTCATTTTCAAGTGTTTTTATATTGATTTCTGATTTTTTAATTTCCTTTTCAAATGTTGGACACTTATCACACTTAGGGATCCTACTTTGATAGGTTTTAACTAATTGATCAAGTTGTTTATTACATTCTATCAAAGTATCTTTTTGAGATTCAAGTTTGGCGTATTTTTCCCTAAGTCGTTCAAAACAACCGTTTACTTCATGAAAATATATAAGCAACTCAGAATGGGTAAGTTTTGATACCTCACTTGGCTCGTCATCGTCACTGTCAGTTGTATCACCTCGAAGACACAATTCTGCCTTTTCGCTTTCACTGCCAGTGCTTTGATCATTCTCGTCTATTTCATCCCAAGTGGCTGCAAAACTTTTCTTTTTCTGTTTCTTTCCGTGGCAGGATTTAATTTGTGGACAATTGGGCTTGATATGGCCGGGTTTGTTGCAATTATAACAAATAAACTTTTGTTCTTCCGAGTAGTCTAGTGCTTTGGCTATTCTGCTTTTTGCTTTTTGAATTCGAGCTGAGTTACCATGTTTTTGATTCCATTTTTTGAATTTCCTTATCAACAGCTCCAATTCTGCTGCTCCATCATCTTCATCGTTATCATCATCACTTTTGGTTGTTCCTTTGAGAGCTATTGATTTCTTTTGAGTGTCACCTCCTTCACGCTCTTCTTTGAATTTCATTTCTAGCTCATAAGTGGTGAGATTTCCGATGAGTTCTTCAACTTTAAGTTGTTTTAAATCTTTTGATTCTTGTATGGCAGTTACTTTTTCTTCAAAGCTTCGTGGAAGGACTCTGAGGATTTTCCGGACCATTTCTAATTCGGTGTATGTTTTTCCGAGAGCTTTTGATTTGTATACGATATTGGAGAGTCGTCCGTACATCTCTTTGACATTTTCTTCCTTCGCCATTTTGAAGTTCTCGTATTCGCTGCTTAGCATTGCAAGGCGAGATTCTTTGACTTGAGATGTTCCTTCGTGAGTCACTTCTAGTATGTGCCATATTTCCTGCGCAGTTAGACAATGTGAGACACGATTAAATTCAAATTGATCCAATGAACAGATAATAGAATTCATAGCTTTGGCATTAGTATTCTGTAATTTATTTTCTAGTTCTGTCCATTGTTCCTTTGGTTTCTCTATTTCCTGATTATCTACAGTTATAGTTGGTATACTATAACCTGTCTCAACAATATTCCAAGCGTCAATGGTTTTCAGAAAAATTTGCATTCTATTTTTCCAGTAAGCATATTCACCATTGAACATTGGTGGTCTAACTATGGATTGCCCTTCTGCAAAAGTATTATTAAAAGAAGCCATTTTAAAAATTCAAATTTTTAAAACAAAAACCGACTTTTGAAACACGAATTTTTAAAACAAAAATTGATTTTTGAAACACGAATTTTTAAACGAAAATTGGTTTGTGAAAAATCAAAATTTTAAAACAAAAATGGCTTTTGTTCCTAGCTCTGATACCACTTGTAGGATCGATTTCACCCTAGAGGGGGGGGTGAATAGGGTGATAGTGTAAATTATAAAAATTAATCGCGGAAGCTTTATCAAATAATTTAAATTCAGATCACAGGATAACAGCACAGATATAGCAGAATATAAATAACAGAACAGAACAATACAGAATTTACCCAGCTTCGGCAAAACCCTGCCTACGTGCTGCCCTCAAGGTTTCTACTAGAAATTAGATAGTCCCTCGCTTACACACGTAAACTCGCTATACCCACTATTGACTAATCTAACTCTACGCTCAAAACCCTGACCACAACTCAACCACGGAGTTGCGAATTCCCAAACTACACACCGTAGTTTGTCCCCTAATCACACGACTAGAAAATTAAAAAACGGTTTAAAAGAAAAAAATACAATTTAAAAACAATTTAAAATAACAAAACCCTATTTAATAAAAAACAAAGCCCAAATTAATAAACCAAAGGCCGGCCCCTTATTCACTTCTTCAACCCGTTCCTTTTATTTTTTCGTTCGTGAAAAATGGCCGCTCCTCAACTCAATTAGGGCTTTCGTTTGCTCCTTGCAATTCAAACTAGGGTTGTGCAAATTGATGTTCGCCGCTTGATACAGTTTGATTGTATGCTTCGATGCTTTTTGCTTTGCCCACGGTTCTTCAATTTGGATCGAATTCGTATGTGATTTTCTGGTATGTGTTTTATTCCTTTTGCTCTGCTGATTTTTGGCTTTCTCGAACTCGATCCATTATGCCGATGATGATTTTGGGTATTTATAGGAGTTCGATCTCCTTTATTTTCGTTCGTATAATCATGTTTGAATTTGTCATTTTCGTTTCTCTGCCGCTTGATTATGCTTGAACGATTGATGATTAATCTGACTTTTTCATATGCGTATAGTTTCATTTCTTGCGTCCCACGGCTTTGATGTTGACTTGTTCATATGCATGTATATTCTTGCTATCCACGGCACACCTTTGAATTTGTGGCTTGTACTTGTATACAGCTGTGTCCTTTACATGATTTCGACTTCACTGTTGCAAGTGTTGCTGTGTCATGTAGTAATTGACTTGTTCATGCTGTACTTGGATATTTGCAGTTCATTTGTACATTTGTTCACCTGCACTCTTCGTTTGATCTACTTGCATTGTTTCTGGCTTCATCTGTAATCTTGTTCATTGATGGTTTTGGTCATTCGAGTTTGAGACTGTGGCGATTTCACTGTGTACTTGAGAATGCACTGCATATTTGGTTTGCTCCTTTGTTGATGTTTGGATCATTATGCTGTCTGCATTGATGTTTGAGTTGAAGTTTTGAGCTCTGTCTTCATGTAGCTTGCTATGTGCATTTATATTGGTCGTTTAATTGATGCTGCAGTCTTCAAGTACTTTCCTGTAGCTCCATCTGTTGCAATCTTTGATGATTTATTGTAGTATGTTGTCACTGCTTCACCACTGTTCAGTTGCATATAATTTTTGATGTTGTCACTTATGTTTGCACTGCTTTACATCTTGTAGTTTGCTTTGGTCTTGAGCATTGCCATGCCATTGAGCATTGTTGTGTCCATATTGATGCCTCTGATCATTTGACTGCACATGTTTCAGTGACATTGTGTTCATTTGTGTCCACTGATGCTTCGAGTCTGCAACTTGTAGCTGGACTTGTTTCACTTTTTCTTTGATCTTTTATTCATGCTGTTGCACTTGGTGTTTTGGTTTGAACTTGCAGTTAAGAACATTTGCATCTGGTCTCATTACTGTGTTGCATTCTTTGATGGTTCATTGGTGTTTGTACACTTTTGTTGCAGTGGTTCCATATCTCTGGTGCACTATGCCGTAGCCTTAGTCTTTGTTACATTCCTGTCCACTGAGTTTGAGCATTGCAGTTTCACTTGTATACTTAAGTCAGTGCTGTCTTTGATGTTGTACTTTGGTCTATTGGGCTGCATACATGTTGTAGCTGTACTGTCTTGAGCTCGACATTGTTGTTTACTTGTTTTGATGCATTCACATGCTGTCATACTTGTTCATTGCTGCTGGACTTGATGCAGTTTGATTGTTTTGTAGTTGTTGATGTTCTTTGTAGTTTGTATCTGCATTTTGCATTTGCCATGCTTTGTTCATTGAAGTGTGTTGTCACTTGTTGACTGCATGTTCATCATTTCATATTGAACTGTTTCTTGTCATGTTCACTTGTGTTGAATCCAGTTTCAAAACTCGGATTTGACCTTGTGCTCGTGTCGTATTTTTGAATTTATTGCACCTGAGTTGAACCTGTCCGTATATTTGGGTTTGACCTTGTGCTCACCTGTCCCTGTAGCATTATCAAGTGTATATATCGGCGTGCACGGCCTTGTGGCATATACAGTAATACACTGTGTATGTCACAAGTTGTTCGTGTATGATGAATTCAAATTTAAATTATGACGAACAACCCAAATAACTGAGGCAAATCATATATTCAAAAATTATCTTTTATTTTTGAATTGCAAAAATATTTCTTTTTCAATTTTACTGCGTTAGTTTATATTTTTGCAGATTGCTCTGATGCTGGATTCAAACTGGTATGCAGTTAAAGATAAATACGAGTGTGAGTGATATGTAGTGAGGTTAACTGTAAATGTGAAATGTGATGTGATTGTAATCAAAGTTGTATAGTTATAGTGAGAGCTTGAAATTGTACTATTCAAAGATGTAATAAATATTTATTTGAATAAAATATTCGTTTGAATTCAAATTCCGTGTTATTTATTTTATTCAACAAATATTTATTTAATCTGTGAAAAATAGTATATTATCAAATACATTTAAATGAATGTATATATGTTTATTATCATCAAACAAAAATCATATAAGCGCATATTCAACATGATCTACCCTCCACTTTTCGTTTCGTCAAAATCAAATTCCTATTGATCTAAAAGTTTAAATTACTATGAAAAATTAACATGAATCGGTAGTGTTTAGTTGTGTTTTATTTGGCTAAGGCATATTGGGTTTGTTTGGTATAATGGGCCTTGGTTAACCAAGAGATTCTAGTCAGTCATGTGACCATTTCTTTTCCCACGTTCTTATGTTTCTTATCTGATAACATCTACATACATATCTTGAGAAACTTTCTCCGCACACTTCTTCTTTCCCTTCAAAATATACAGAGAACTCTAAATCTTAAACTTCTAAAACCTCACAAATCATAACTTCTTTCCTCCCCTCCTTCAACCCTTCCTCCTCTATAGCCGCCGCCCTCCACCATCTCCAAGGCCATCTCCTTCCACCTTCCCTCTCCTATTCTTTCTCCTTTTTCCCTTTTTCCCCCTTCCTTGTTTTTCCTCTTTCTTCCTCTTATTTCCATGGCTTCTATATTCCACTAAACTACTACAAATCAATAAAAAAAATTCAAACCATGTATAATTTCAATGGCAATAACTGAACCCTTCTTCCCATTCTGAATATTTCTATATCAAAAACTTCATTTTTCAAGTCCTTTCTCAGATCCAGTTTTGGCGGAAAATACCCCATATTGTATCAATCATATCTCCTTCAGGAATGAACCAAATTATATGATTCTTTTATTCAAACCGTTTATTTTTCTAGTGGCTTCAACTTTCTTTTAGATCGGTTCTTCAAATTCCTTAACTTGCTATGCCAAAAACTCAAATCGTTTTGAAGTATTTTTGAAATCAGATTTTCAACTCAGAAAACACCTCTATTTGTTTTGACCATAACTTCCTTAAGGCAGAATCTTTTTGAGTGCTTATTTTTTTGAAAGTGGATAGAAAAGAATTTTTAATAACTTTCTAGTTAGTCACTTTTACAGATTCAGTAATATTCTGGTCCGATATTTTCTTAAGTATGACCTAATTTCAGGTTTGTCCGTAGTTTGGATCTTGGGTTGTTTGTAAGTTGGAAGTAGTTGAAACTTGTTTATTGATTCGTGTTCATGTCTAAGATTTGTTGTATTTGCTTTGCATTTAGATCGTTGCTAGGATTCTTAGTATTGCACCATTTTTATCATCACCTTCGTAGCCATGAAAGGTGAGAAAACATTCACAACTCCTAGGTTTTTTTATGTTTCTTAAATTGAATTTATGATGTGATTAGAAATTGGTCGGTTGCTGTTTAGTATATTTTAAATTGTCATTCCAGTTAAATCTGACATTTATTGAATTTAATTGCTGTTTAATTTAATATTGAATTTAAATTGCCAGTTAAATAACTGTTAATGATAACCGGTAAATTGTTGGTAGTTATTGGTTGATTTCAATGATGATTGTGTTGTATGTTCAACTGTTGATATTTGGGTGATTGGATGGATGTTATTGGTTGACATTTTGGATGATTGGATGTTATTTATGTCTATATCTCTATTATCTCTATGGGTTGAAAGATGCATATCTGAACGAACTTATAGATTAGGGGAAAATCATTGTGGGTTGAAATGATAAACCCGAGCGGTTTTCATTGATTTGGAAATATTGATTTTTGATACTGGTTAAAATGACATATATCCATATAATTTATTGAATTTGGATTTTATTTGGAATTTAATTATTGAAGGATTTAAGTTAATTCAAACTTTGCATTTGTTTTAATTAGATGATTAAGATTGATATTCCGAATTATTTGAAACTCTTTGAATAGTTATATTCATATTGTACACTTGATAGGAGATGAAAATCCCGTAACATCTATGAAACCATTGCACTAATATTTCTATTTTATTTATTTTGATCTAACTTGCATAAGATCTTTTAGTTCTGACTCGAATGTTTTGTCTTTTCATTACGCTCGGATCAGTCCGAGCTTTTTCAGTGTATTGAAGACTATTTTTCTAGTGGACGAAAATGAAGATCAGTATATTATTGCTATTTAGTATTCCACTACATTTTATGTTCCGCTGCATTATCTGTTTATTTCTGATGTATTTATAACTTTGATTTGAATTGTAAAAGTGTAATCAAATGTTATTTGTAAAATAGCATCATAAACTATTTATTTGATTATTATATTTTGTCGTTCTGCTACAAGATCTTGTGCTTTATTTTCCTTTTTTTTATTTACCACATTAACAATCCTTCCTTTTGAATGGTTTGAGTCTGACATGTGTGGTTTATTTTCAATTTGAACCGTCCATAAAGGTGGGTCGTTACTTTTTCAATTTATGATATTGTTACACTCACATCTAGATTTCTAACTTCACTCAAGGTTTTATTTTATGACATCTCCTCGGTATGGCCGAGGAGTTTACCTGGATGATCACTTTTTCCCATTTTGAATTCATATCATACAAGAGTTAGATAGACGACTATTGCAATGGTATATATAAGTTTATAAATAATGTAAACTTAGATCATCAAGGGTGTACCATGGATAACACTATCAGATTTACCATAGTGGTCATTTGGAGAGAGTATATTCATTAGATTCCCTATCTTTAGACTTATCCTAATATGTATATATAGTTGTAAATTTGTGACTTATGCAGTAGTAGGCGTCACTTCTTTTTAAAGCAGAAATTTTGATTGTTTATTTCCACTATCATACATACATACTGTGTTTATATGATGTCTAACCCTATGTGATAGTTGTGATGTATATAGTTGTATATATTGTCTTTCTGTTGTGATTTGTCTATATCTCTTGTTTTATTTAATCTTAATATGTGATTTATACAATAGCTCAATCCTAACAACTTGTATATATTGCTTTATGTCGAGAAGAGATACATATTCACTACACCATTATAAGCTATTAACAACGGGTAAAAACGGTTGTTAAGTCCAAAAGCAATGGGTTAAAACCGTCTTCAACACAGGAGTGGTTGAATTTAGCGACGGGAGAAAACTGTTGCTTTATGTCCAAAAGGCAACGGGTATAAACCGTTGCAAATTGGGACAAAGGCAACGGGTATAAACCATTGCAAACTGGGCCAAAGGCAACGGGTATTAACCGTTGCAAATTGGGCCAAAGGCAACGGGTATATACCGTTGCAAATTGGGCCAAATGCAACGGGTATAAACCATTGCTTTATGGAAAATAGGCAACGGGTATAAACCGTTTCTTAATGTACAAAAGGCAACGGTTACAAACCGTTGCTTAATGGGCAAAAAATCAACGGATATAAACCGTTGCTTTCTGTCCAAAAAGCAACGGGTGCAAGCGTTGCTTTATGGCCAAAAAACGTTGCTTTATGTCGAGTAAAAAGGGTTAAAAACCGTTGCTTTATGCCCAAAGTCACACATAAGGCAACGGTTAACACCCGTTGCACATAGTATTTGCTCATGCTCCTACAAAATCACATCTGTAACTCACTACTGCGTTACATGCATATCTCAGTATATATACCAGAATATCAATATATATCAAAATATGCCAGAATATCAAAATATTGGTACACAAGCACTATAAACATATCGCACATATACCATACATATAAAATTATCAAACTTATAATTACACTCATTGTTTTGCAAACAGAATGCTACCGTGTCGGAATATCATACTTATTACACTGCATTGTTTATTACACTACACTACAAAGATTTCATTAATTACACTACATTGTTTTGCATGCAGTGAAGTCTACATATAATAAACACATTAAAAGCATGCTGAGCAGGTTAGCCGAAGCTGATATTTCTTTGGCTCATGCTGTGGTGCATACAGTATTCTATCCAATTCCGGCGCAAAAGTAAAAACAGGTTTTAAACTCAAATCATACAGTGAATTTTAGCTTGGTCAAGTTCAGTTAATAGAGCAACGGAATTCCTGTGTAAGCAATAATAATGCACAAGTAAAAGTGGCAGCAAACATTTAAACAACTATAACAACACTAACAAAAAAAACTGCCTTTCAACTTCATCCCATCCCCTCTGTTATACACTTCCACTCACAACCACACTCCTACACACTACAACACTTCCTCATTTTCTCTGTTTTCATCTCATCCACACTTAAGTACTACATCACACCCCCTACTGCCTATTGCCTGTCAACAACATATACCATTAGCTTGGTCAAGTACTACACTTAAGTACTACACTATTTTTGGGTTTTTGTCCAATGTTGCATCGTTTGTACTGAGCCAGAAATCAAGTAATATGAACAAGTTGCACGGACATATCTAACCTTAAATGTCCACCTCCTCCGAATGCATTTGATTCTACTATTTTTCTTAGTTATCTCATTCTGGTATTGTTAAATCCATAATCTTTAAAGTTTGTATGTGCACACACCTATCAAGTTAAATCCAAACATTTTATAATGGTTTTTTCAATAAATATTGCTTGATGTTAATAGTATGTACCAATTTTGCACCATTAATATCCAACAAAAGCTATATTGCAGTATACCTTTAAGTTATTACCTCATCGGTAGGTGTACATTATGTATGCTTAATCTATGATTGATTTCACCTAGAATATATGAAAACAAAAGGATATTGCACATAGCCTCGTTATCATAAATAAGCCTAGTACAGGTTTGGTTCTACTCAGTACTCAGGCAAAAGAGACGTCTGCGAATGCGGCGAGTGTTTCTGCTGGTAATCCAACATTGATTAAATGAGTTAATTATATGCATTCTAACTATTATAACTTTTAAATCAATTATATGCATTCTAACAACTGTAATTCCTTTTATTGTCTGCTTCAAAACCAATCCCTTGTCAATTGCAAATTCACATCACATCACAAAACTGTAACAGTCTTCTTCTGACTGCTCCGCAGCCTTCAACTTCCCTTTCATCCACCATTTACACTTCCAACCTGGTTCCCTTGGTACTAGTAAGCCATCAAACACAAACTACAAACCTGCCTGCAGTCCAACAACATTTCCATATTTCCTATTCAAACCAATCGCTACACATTTCATTTCCTCTTCAAACCAAATCACAACCATAACACTGTCAGCATAATTCAACTATCCCGACCAATCTCTCTAACTCCACATTCTGCAATGAACTCCAGCATTACAAACTGCCTCCCACTTCCTATTCACAAACTCTACCACAAACCACCAATATCAACCACTCCAACCACCAGTAAACACTCCAGTAACCACTCCAGTTCCCTACCAAACATTCCAGTCCCCTACCATTTCAGTCCCCTCCCCTACATCATAACCAAATTATTTTACCACCCATTAAACCCAATTAGTACGATACACACATAAATTTTTTTAGCTAATCAATTTTTAGTTTATTGGACCTCCATTCATCGTATATCACATAAATTTTTTTTGCTAATCAATTTTTAGTTTATTGGACCTCCATTCATCGTTCAGGCACATTGATCATGCTTTTTGTTTTTTGATTTTGTCCTTGAATTTTGACTTTACTTCCTAGTATTTGATAAATTGTCGATTATCTTGTAAACAAGACGGACCAGGACAAAATACACATGCATTTACATCTGCAAATTTCATATACAGCAAACAAAAGAAAATCAGCAATATATGCAAAGAACAAGTCAGAAATATCAATACCTCCGACTAAAGATATCGTATCAAACCCTTTTGATGGCTCACATAACCTCCGGCTCCAACATCCCCAAAGGTCTCGGTAAATTGTCGACATATTTTGGCGGTTAGCTCATCCGGCAATAAAATTTTGTCCAACGACACTTTTTCATATGTGGGTGGTACTGGTTTTCCATGAATTACTAATGCTATGGAATCTCGGCATATAGTACCTGTTATATAAGCATTTCTGGAGCGAATATATGGAATCACATTTACAGAACTAACAAGCTCCCAAACATTTAAGACCATTGTGCAGAGCTACACAAGTCCTAGACCCATTGTGTATGCGATATTCGATCTTTAAAATCATGCAAGATTGGAATGGAAGGTGTAAACTTTTATGATCTTTCTATATCCTTTTTTGTTTTAGAGTTTACTGATTTATTTTTGGACATAATGGCTATTGTGAGTGTCAATGAAAATTGAAACCAAAACAAATATAAGATAAAGACTACGATGAGTATAAGTATACAAACTAGATCGCTATTGACAATGAATTCCTTCTCATCTCTGTTGTTCATTCGCTGTCTCAAACTCCAGCTCTGCAATAGCATTTTGAACTTTTACGTGATTCTTCATCATTTCTTGCTATCTCTCACTGTTTCTCAAATCTAATCATGAACACAACCTTTTTTTAAATAACACTATACTTTCAGCCAAGCAAGAAAAGGTTGTGCCCACCAGAACTTATCCATGTGATCATTGTTATTGATTTGCTAAAACTACTTAAAACTGCTTAATTTGCTCTATCCTATGGTTATAGCATTATAAATATTGCTAAATATTCTCTTATATCTTATGATTATGTTAATTTGGATTTGAAAATGTCATATACACTCTTGTGAACCTAATTATGACGTACATGTCAAACGTGAACCTTTGTTGCCTAACCTCTTTTTCTATAACAAAAGATAATTTGGAATCTATAAATACACATGCACTAATACTCATTAATTTGTTTATATGCACAATAACAAAGAGCAGTAAACTCGGTTGAAGCACAAAAAGACTGATTGGTCGATTAAAATAGTACCTGCTGCAATTACTTCGTCCTCGAAGTTCAGGATTTCACATCTTTGGTCGATTAACTGATTGTTCGGAGTGGCAAACTGAGAAGATGCGATTTCACTGCCTACTTGACGATTATCTTGGGCTATGCTGAGAAGACGCTCCAGTTTATCATCCATATTGTCCAGCTTCATCAATTTTTGCTCCACGTTTTGCGATCGTTGCTCATATACTCCTTGGGCCTGTTTGAGCTGTTTGCATGGAATGGCAGCGCTCTTAACTTGGATAGGAGCTATATTGGTCCCAATACTTCGGCTCCTGCCCTTTACATCTTTACCAAACACTGATATAAAGACGACTTCATCACCACCACTCGTCGTTTCCTTTTCTTTTTCAATTTTGTCCTAAAAAGTAAATACATATATATATGAATAATGAAAATTTAATTTAGAGGCGTTATTATTTGTTTAACTCACAAAGTAGGAAGATGTCACATCTGACGTGCTGCCATCTTTTTTCTTATGCATTTTCTCCCATACATGAAGACGTGATACTTCTGTTCTCGGACTACTTGAATCGACCTGCATACAATGACCTAAAATTATATTTGGAACTAATAGTATATGCAATGTGATGCACCAATTCAATGGCACATACCATTTCTTGAGTAATCATAGCGTGACTCTTACATCCCGAATGATGACCATATTTGAGCATTGATCTATTTTGTTTGCCTCGCTTCCTTTTTTTCTTTCGCCTCAGGTTTTGATTTGTTTCTTATGAACTCATCCCAATCATCTTGAGCAATTTTCGGTGGACAATTTCTCATTCTTTCTTCGTCAGTGATGAAATGGTCATAATGATTCTTGCGCAAATCATTCTTGTGTCTCCTAAAAGCCTCGGACATTTTTTTCATAATAAGGTCCTTTGATAGAGGATCGAGCTCATAATATTTCTGCATAACAAAAAATGCATGTAAACCATTTTTTATTTATGTATTGAAAGCATTAAAAATGAATTTAAACCATCTAAGTTCATGTACACAGTTTACATTTCAAAGTATATGGATTTTTACATTTCAACGGATATAGTTTCATCAGTCTCTATGAATAAAGTGACCAATCTAAATATCCTATAAATATCATAAAAGAATATATCTTGAAACAGAAACAGTACATAAATATGGTCTCATATGAACCCTCGCTCATTCAGGCCTACTTTACAATCAGAAACAGAAATAGTACATAAAAAAGGTGCATATTACTATCAGGTGACTATATTTTACAAACAGAAACAGTACATAAAAATGGCTATGAGATTGGAGAACTTACCTCCAATTGATTCCACACGTCTTCCTTGTAATTTGGCGGAACTTTTTTCCAACTTGGATATGAGATTGGCACATGATTTCTTACTAGTTTACCAATCTTCGTAGCGACCTTTGAACCATTTTTTCCGACTGGAGAACTGTAGTTGTCTATATCAATTTTCTCCCGTTTTAAAGTGGATGATTGTGAAGTTGTATCATTTGACGGTGGTATGGCATCTTGTGACATTATGTCCTGCAAAGTCTAAAATAATCCCAACAACATTATAACATACATTTCTTCCCCTTCCAGCCCATCCCTGTGATGCCCGATTGTTGTCGGCCAAATTATTGCATGGAGTCCCCTCCATAACAAGATCAAACGCCTTATATGTCTTAATAAAATTTGCTCCAAGCGATCACTGTTAAGCTGCTGTACATCTGATATATGAACCAACGTCCCCTTATTGATTTGTCTGATCCCACCAACTTCTCACCACATTACGATTTTTTTCAGTCCGACTGACAATAATCGTAATGTGATGAGAAACTGGTGGGATCAGACAAATCAGAAGGGGACGTTGTTTACTATATCAGATGTACAACAGCTTAACAGCAATCGGGCATCACAGGGATGGGCGGGAAGGGGAACATTCACTTTTATGCGGCGGTGATAAAGTCTTCCTGCATCACCAGAATTTTAAACTTAAGCGGATTCAAAACAATATCTAAAATACTGACCGAAATAAAGGATGCAAATACAAAAATATATTACCTTAGCACTGCTGAACTAAAGGGTGCAAATACAATATCTTAAACTGTCTGTCTACCTACAAACACAAAGAAAGAAAGAATAGTCAAGCTGATCATATGTATGTATGTATACATGTGTGTATGTATGTGATCATATGTAAGTACCTACAACTACAAACACAAAATGAACTCTTGCAATATATCCATCCTTATGGATCCATCAGGATATTATAATGGAACTAATAAAAAAATATAATGCATCTATTACTATCATATAACACACCATTTTACATTTTACACCATTTTAAATAAATATTTTGTTAAGGTACAATAACTGCTCTGAAATACAAAGTTAACATATGCATTTGATAAGTTCTTCTAATTTTTCATTGTCTTCAAAAGCTGATTGATAAATAGTGGGAAACTCAGTGTCATCCACATTTATGGTCAACCGTTTTGGTGTATGCAAAACCACAAACCATCCGTTATTTTTTAAATCTTTTGAGTAGAGCACTTGACTCGCTTCCGATGCAAGAATAAATGGCTCATCATTCACGCTATCTTTATTCTTCAATTTTCCCAAGTTAACTGTGATCAAGCTTGAAACAGAATCTATTTTACAACCATTGATCTTATCTTCGACCTTTACCCAATCACAATAAAAAACTATTTGTTTGAAGTCAATGTAATCCAACTCAATTATCTGTTGAATGACTCCGTAATAAGTTGATTCTGCTTCCTTAAAATTTTTATCCTTCCCACTCGCTCTAAATTGTGTAATTGCTCTCATGCATACACCACTATCCTGTGTTAGCTTTCGCTCTTCATAACTCTTCGGAGAAAATAAAAACCCATTCACTTGGTACTTCATATAACTACGGGCATCAAACTTCGACCCGTTAACTAACTGCCAAAGAGTTGAGTCAACATCGACGGTCTTCAACAACTATAACAAACACAATAAGTAAAAAAACATTGTCATGGAGGTGTATGGTCAACTTGAAAATACGTTAAATATTTAATACATATACCTCCTCACGTAACCAAAGAGTGAAATTTTTAATAGGTTCCCCAGATGTACCCCCGCCTCGAGTTTGAGATTTGGTGCTTTGAACATAGGAGTTATACCTCCTACGAAAAACACACAATAAATACTATATATAAGAATTGATTTACAATAATAAGAATTCAGAACAAATTCATGAATTTACTTTTTCCATTCATCCAATCCGTCGTACTTATCAAGGACCCATTTACGCACTTGTTGAAATTGCACTTGAGTTAACGTTATATCTTTACCATTATCTAGTGCTATTTCATCAGCAAACTCGTCATCCTCGTCTAAAAACGCTTCACGGGTATGTTTATGAGTGCCAGCACCTCCTTTTGGCATATACTCCATGCAGTAAAGACTAGCTTCTTGTACAATATATCCTTCTGCAATACACCCTTCAATATATCTTTTGTTGCGCATATATCCTTTATATGTTTTCATCAACCTATGAAGATGAATAATCGTAAAATGTAGACATCAATAGCTATTTAAATCGAATAATTATGTACATAACTAAAATTAATAATTTACTGTTCAAATGGGTACATCCACCTATATCTAACAGGACCAGAAATCAATGCTTCATCGGCTAAATGAACCATAAGTTGAATACTGATATCAAAAAATGCAGGCGAAAAATGTTTTTCAATAACACACATTGCTTCTACCAAACTAGCCTTTGCTTTTAGAAGATGTTCCCTGTTGATCACCTTTGAGCACAAAATGTTATAAAAGAGACTAATGCGGTGAATAGCATTCCGTAGATCCTTATGTTGCGGAAAACAATGCTGAAGCAATACCGAAAGTAAATATTGCATTATGACGTGGTAATCATGTGACTTCGTATTTTTAGTCCAGGAGGGTTGATGCTCACATTGTTATGGAAGTTCGAAGAGAATTTTCTCGGCACTTTCAAAATTTTCAAAACGGTGCAAAACCATATCTTTTCTTTTTTGCTCAAAGTGAAAGTCGCATTTGGTATGGTTACTTTACTTGGTTCAGGATCTTCTATCACCCACAACTTTTGTTTTATACCCATGATTTTCAAATCCTTCCGTGCATTGATCCCATCTTTTGACATGTCTTTATGGTTCATAATTGTGTTGATCAAATGTTTCGTGACATTCATCTCTGTATGCATAACATCAATATTATGTCGGGCCAAATTTGTTTTCCAATATGGCAAATCTAAGAACTTCGACCTCCTATACCATGCAGGAACTTCTTCATCGATTGTATTTTTCCGTTTTCGACCAATTTCTGGTATGTTTTTACCAACTTTCATTTTTATATTCGCTACCTTTTTTCAACTTGATAACCAATCAGTGGTTTTGGAGGACGCTTAAGTTCTTGCTCGTTGTTGAAATTTGTCTTATCGTATCGAAACTTGTGTCCGGACGGAAGAAATCTACGATGTCCCATGTAATAAATCTTCTTACTTTCAGGGAGATAAACAGATGTAGTTTCTTCTCCACAAATAGGACATGCAAAGTAGCCGTGAGTTGTACATCCCGATAGAGTCCCAAGAGCGGGATGATCACGGATTGCCCACAACACTCTAGCTCTCATTATGAACTCAGATTTCTTAAATGAATCAAATGTAACGACTCCTTTCCATAACTTCTTTAACTCGTCTATCAAAGTTCTAAATAAAAATCAATATCCTTCCCCGGTTGTTTTGGCCCAGAAATCAACAGTGTTAACATTGAGAACTCTCTTTTCATGCACAAAGACGGAGTAAGGTTATATGGTACTACAATTAATGGACAACAGCTGTAAGGGTTAGTTAAAGAAGCATTCGGACAGAAACCATCTGTTGCTATTCCAAGCGTGATATTTCGTGGTTCAGCAGCAAACGAAGAATCAAAAGAATATGTAGTTTCCATTGAGAAGTATCACGCGGATGACGCATTACGATTGTACCGGACTTGGCACGACCATGCCAGGTCATCGCTTCTGCTATCCATGGTACAGTATACAGTCTTCTCAATGTAGAAATTAAAGGAAAATGTCTTAAGGTCTTTTGAGGTACTGTGGTAGCTTTTCTCTCTTCGTCGAATGATGTCTTATATCTTGGTGCGTTGCAATTTGTACATGAAACTTTGTTCGCATTATCTTTCCAGTACAAGATGCAGTCATTAATGCATGCATCATAAGTTATGTAGTTCATCCCAACTTGCTTAATGATCTTCTTCACGTCGGGGTACTTTGACGGTAGCGTGTTACCTTCGGGGAGTAACTCCTTTATGAATTCGAGTAGTGCAGTCACACCATTGTATGAAAAGCCGTATTGGGTCTTCAAGCTATTCAGTTTCACAATGGCATACGACTTTGTAATCTCTTTCGGACAAGAAGGATACAATGGCTCTGTTGCAGTTGCACTATCAAAAAATGATTTATCCGTAAACTGCTCACCAATATTAGCATTATCATGCAACTGACTTGTAGGTTGAAAATGATGGAATCTATCTGCATCATTGATCAAATCTTCCATCCTAATATGTTCGGGCTCATCAGTATTTGTGGCATGACTAACCGGTTGTTGTTTTGGCTTCTTCGGTATTCTTTCCCCGTGAAAACACCGCACGGTATATGATTGAACAATACCATATCTAAGCAAATGAAAATGAATGTCATTTAATTTGAATGTATCTTCATTTTTGCACCGCGTGCAAGGGCACGGATACTTTTCCTTATTGCCACCGTTTTCAGCAATAAATTTAACGAAATTTCTCACACCTTCCACATATTCTATATTTCTTCGATTAGATTGATTCGTCCATTTTTTGTCTATACTAAAAGACATACTGAAAGAAAATAACACGAGCTAATAAGAAATCATAGGTAACAATATCTTATGGCTTTCCACCAAGTTCAACTCTGATATTAACTAAACAGATGTATATTCTTCTGATTTCACTTGAAATTTAACATTAGCATCAAACTGTTTTCAAAAAATTTGCCATTACAACGGCGCTATTTTGTAGTACCAGAGTAATGTCTATGCATTGCCCCTCTCCTGATACCTGGCTTGCGCCATTAACAACAATTTTATCCACTTACTAAATATGGTCTCATATTTAGTAAAACAAAATTCATTGCATCAACTTATACCCTAGCAGTCACTATAAGCAGCTATGTCTAACTAGCATGCAGTACAGTACAACATTAAGGCTTTAGTAAATATGAGAATGCACACTACAACATTACTTCTCTTCCATGTTGCAATGTTTTGCTGATGATACACCACACGTACGAGGACGTGTTAGATTATCTCACATTGTACAATTTGTAAAACAAATCATATATAAATGTAAAAAGATCATCCTTTGCATAACCAATTGTTTCTTGGTTCTCTAACACTGTACACTTAAAACATCAAATATGTATTCTGATGGTTCAGATTAGAAGGTGCATCTCTACTTTGGCAAACTGTTAAAGAGTAGTAGATATTGACTATAATCAATCCCCAAAAACTTAATGAAACATCAATCCTAAAAGATGAAGATAATGATGGAACTCAAATGACAGCTTATATGGTAACACTAAACAAACCCATAAGCAAGCATTATAGGGAATAAATTGTTCCTTAACTTGTGTTGCATCCCTTTCTTTATTATTCTAAACTACAAATATAAGCATGTAATCTTTTCCTATTATCCAACCATAGAAACGAATGGATTCACCGTGTACAGACCGCCAGTCGTCGATAATACATATAAAGCACTGAGTAGAAACACACATGCTTGTTTTCCAAATAATTTATTGATTTCTATTAATCATGTGTGGATTACAGATTAATTTGTTATCATTGCATTTGACAATCTTTTAACTAAGTTGTGATAAGTCAATTTTCAAGGTGACTGTAACATTCGTCCTAAATATCTTTTCAGCGACATGGAACAAGCAAAAGGTGGCAAATTTTTGGCCGAGAAGAATCAGAAAATCCTTGGTACATAATTAAAAGTTTATCTTATCACCATGAAGATATTCACATTAAATTTGAACCAGGTTCTTCAAGACTTAGCCGAGCAACGTATGAAATTAAAGGTTCTTTTAATTCTACACATAAGTACTGTGATATAACAATGCACCGCAAATACATGTACACGGAGTTTCCATTTCAATTGACAACAAGTATTATTACAACACAAAGCTTACCTGGTAGTTATGCGCTCTCTTCGATTATGCCAATGAAACTCGAGGAACCAAATATCAAAGATACACAGATCTGAGATAATTAAGATTTCAAATTAGATTTTATAATACAAGTATGAAACAAAATCAAATTTAAAATAGAAATCAAATAATTAAAAATGAGTACCCAACCTGGAGTAGGTATTCGATAAATTCACATTGTAATACTTCTCCGAACACAGATCTGAGAGGGCCACTGATTGGCGTTGAATGAAGGAAGAACTGGTGCGGCTGGAAGGAAGATGAGTTCGCAGCTGGACACGATTAGGTGGAAAGATGGGTTCGCGGTTGGATGGAAGATGATTTCACGATTAGATGGAAAGATGAGCGGGTTGAAGCAAATCGAATTGGTGGAATTGGGTTTTTTTATTTAGGTTTTCTTTTCGTTGAAAGAGGACGAAACGAATATCAAAGGAAAGGAGGGAAGGAAAAGTGACGGGCCAATTCTTTTTGGCTCCCAGCGAATATTTGGCACAAAATTAGCGCCATTATTTTCCACAACATTTACGACGGTTACAAACCGTTGCTAATTAGCCATGGTTTAAAATCGTTGCTAGTTGGAACGAAGCGAGCCAAAAATTATGGCGCGAAAGGATGAAATTCACCGCCATCATTTGTCTCCAAAGAAGCTACGGTTAATAACCGTTCCCAATTAGCAACGATAAAAAACCATTGCTAACTGAACCAAGACGGTGATTAACCATTTCTAAATGGCAACGGTTAATAACCGTTGCCAAATGCGCGGATGGTTAGTTGCAAATCTCAGTATTTGGTGTAGCGATTATTTAGATGATTAGGTATTGAAACATATCTATGTTGACCCAACGTAGTGTATATAAGAGTGGCTCTTCTCGAGTCCTTTGATCCGAGCTATTGAACATCGATTCACTCTCTGATAATCTAGCCACTGGAACGGGAATCACATACATGGTATCGGTGCCAAGCTAAGACAATATTGGAAAAGGATTTTGTAAATCAGGAATTAGAATAGATTTGACCACAGAAGACTCAGACTTAGGTTGTTACCCGGTTAGTGTAACTTGGATAGATTTGTGAATAACTCGTATATGTAATATGTGAGTTAAGATTAGTTCTATAAGGGAAGAATACTGCAATAAAATTTATATACATATTCGTGTTATATGTATATTTATTAATGAAATTTTTATATATAAATATGTATATTTATCTAGCATTTATCTAATAAGTGGTAAATGTTGTTTATCGAAAAATGGTTAGACCTGACAGACCTTGACTGGGCATATCTATTAAATTGCCCAATGGTCGAGGAAGTTGGTCAGGAAATTCAGGTGTCCTATTAACAATGAACCAATGGATGGAAGTAATGAGACATGTCTAGGACATGGGCATTTCTAGAGCATTAATTCAAATCCAAACCACGGAACGGAATTCATAAAGCTCTGATACAACACATTAGGGTAAGCCACAAAATATTTACGTCATCATAATGGATTTTGGACAAAATTAAAAGTCACATCACCAGTCGTCCCATATCTCATGCCACCCGGTCTAGTTTTACAAATTATGTTTTCCAAATTAAACACACTTCCAAAATTTTATTCAAACCAAATATTTTACATTTTTTCTTTAAAATTTTTCTTTAGAGTCAAAGTATTTTTGTCCTTGTAAAATAGTTTTCCAAAATATTTTCTCAAAATATTTAACGACATTTTACAGTACATCTTTTTTTTCGAAAGGAAAATTATTTCATATGTATTCTCAATAAAACATTCTTTTAAAAATTAAGTACTCTCCCAATCAAAACACTTAAAAAATGTTATCCTTTCAAACACCAATTATAAAAAAGTGCTCTTCATATAAAAATAATTATAACCAAATTTTGCTTCCACAAAAAAGCTCTTCAAATTTCAAGGATATTCTTTTAAACAAAATACTTTTTTCTCAGGTAAAAATGTTCCTCTTAATTTTTCACTTAAAAAGATAATTTTATCAAAGCATTTCCAACAAAAATGCTTTGAAATATTTTGTCCATTAAAATAACTTCTCTAAAGTGCATTCCTATGTTCCAATATCCTTTTACTGAAATAACTTTTACTGTAAACATCCTCAAAACAAATTTTCATCAAATCAAATATTTATTTTTTCCTTTTTAAAACTTTAGTAAATCACTTTATTTTTGAGACATACACTTTTACTTCTTGAATAAAATAACTTTCAAAACCAAAAATGTATATCTTTTTAATATAACCTTTCAAGTCGAAATTCCACAAAAAAGGCCCATTTTTAAGGTTAGGTCTTATTGTCACATGTGTGTCACTTGGGTCAGTACTTAACCCTCTCATAAGTGCTCATTCGAACCCATTCCTACAGTATTTATTTTCCAGTCAAAGGTCATAATAAATAACGAACAACTTAGAATGAGATAATGATTGTGACGCATACAACCCATACACACATACGTACAACCATTAATAAGAACGCTCACTCATTCTATGGTTTTTTACCCAGCCAAAAATGTAACTCAACCTACCCTAAATGGTTAAGTCTACACAAGACTCAAGGAGTAACTAAACTTAAGCTCTAATACCAAGTGTAACGCCCTACTATTCTCAACATTCAAAATCAATTACAAACACTACAAAATACGATTGCAACTAATTTCTGATATTAAAAACAATGGATCGTTTGTTCTATATTTTAATTTGTCAATAACTAAAAAAGGAAAAGGAGACCTCATAGTGGAATCTAACATCAATATAAATGAACATCAACTCAATAGTACAATTAATTTACATCAATATCACGTCAATTTACATTTCAGTACATCAATTAGCACTACTCATAAATGATATAACCATAATATAAAAGAATATACCAATCAGCTATCCGCGATATAGTTTAATAATCTGTACTTCTATTTCCTCTTTTGCTCTTACTTGCAGCTTCACAACTATATAGATATGCATAAAATAAAAATAAAAGGTTTCAACTGTGTTTGGACTTCGTCTAAGTCTATACACATAAGGCCATAGACTTGATAGTTATTGCATAGGAAAAGATAACATACGTACCATTTTTGGGGGAACCAAGCCCATGTAGTTCTATTTCATGTTCTTCCCCTACATCCAAATAGTCATTAGGACATAAAAACCATAGCATCCATAGAACCACCGCAACCAATTCAAGCAGGAAACACTACACATACTAAACTACAAAATCGATCATCATAAATATATGATAACAATATAATATTACTTTTGTCCATTAAACATTATAAACATTGACAACACACAATGTCAATCACCAAACATCAAATCAACTAATCACAACATATATACTGTCATATATACTAATTATCAACTATTAGTAATACACCATCAATGTAAGTATAAATAGATCAAATGTGTACTAAACCACTATATTGGTAACACAAACTTCAACATAATAAAATTATACTTAACTACACACAACGTAGTGACAATGGAAAAATACCAGAACATCCAAAAATGATGTCACCGTCATAAAAAAACATATGTGATATATAAAATCAACCATTAATATCATAATACATCCATCCAAACACCATATTCACGACCATCATCTTCTTCTAAGAATGAAATCATTTTATTATTTCTTATTATTAAAGCGCCTTTTATTTATCTCAAAAAAACAATAACTCTTTCAAAATGATAATAAATTTTCAAAATTCATTGTAGTCTCATTACTTCAAATCTCTCCAAGCGTCGTATTTTACATCAAAAATACTGTTCAAACCGATAATATTATTATTTTACATCAAATAATAATACACATATTAAATTGTTTTAATATTCTACAAAACTAGCTTATTATTATTTATTTCAAAATAATGTAACTCCTACAAGAACCCTACTATTATTTATGAAATCTCACTTTATTTAAATAATAATAATAAAATTTCCAATTTTAGTACAAAATATATTTTCCGGTATTATCCATGAATTTCTAAATAATATCCTCATTAAATTTCTTCCATTAATTTAATTTAGTTCACTAAGCTATTGTTATTTACAAACATCATACAAAATCCATAAATCACCTTATTTATCATTTATTTATCCATTGTTTGCATTATTAATCAGTTTTACCAAAATTTAAATCTACAATTGATTATAGTTAACCACACAATAATACAATAATGAACAATAAATAAACATGGCACAACATACCAAAAATAGGCATGATATCCAAACAATCACCTATATGTCCTAACGCATGTCAATAATTATAATTTTCCATTAAGAGATATCGATTTTATAAATTAAAATTCAATTAATTAAATTAAATAACCATACCAACATGCTTTTTCTAACCCAAACTTAGCAAACCCAGTGCTAAATCGTTCACAATTTTACCACATATCCAATAAAAGAACTAGTTGTGAATCAGAGTTTGTACGCAAAAGTTATAATTTATAAGATCTCAGTGGCACCATCGTAATTAAATGTACTGTCCATAATTACATATTAATTAATATACGTTACCTTACCTTCAACTTTTAACTTCAATGTAGCCTTATATATGGTAACTGAACCCATTTTGCCTCCTTTAACCATGCCTTTAACCGCCTATAACTCGAGCTTGTAATCACCTGCACCAGATCCGAGACCAGCCCTAGCACTGCTACCTTACTGGCCATCCCTACGATGCCTCCTCGTCGTCGCTAGTGATGTCGTGCCATCAAGGCTAATCATGGATTTTTTTTTCATTATTTTTGATGATTTCAGAGCCCATTTCGTCGATCCAAGCATATGGATCGCCTGCTTGTGACCTCCTCTACGTTCTGGTGTCTTTTAATTGTTCAATCATCGTAAATTCATTGTTAACTTCAAGATCCTAAAATGGACAGCCGTAGATATTTCGCCATTTCTGATTACCTGGAGCGTCAGATAGAAAAAGGCATCACATACGCCACTTTGTCTCGTTAAGAGCTTCAAATCTATAGGTTGTTAAATAGCATTCAGACACTTTGAATTTTAATCACTTTTTAACTAAAATACGAATCACCACTGGAGAGAATTAGGGTTGATTTCAGGATTAGGGAAGAAAACTGAAGATGGAGGTGACGGCTAGGGTTTTGTGGCCTCACTTATATAGTCGCTAGGCTAGATTTGGAGCGCATATCCGGTTTGGCCTGAAACAGATACATACACTATTTAAACAATACAACACCTCTATTTTGCAATCCGCAACTCTAAATTCATCAAATCTATATATTAAGTTGATCAGCTCGAAAAGATCTTCTCAATGGTTATAAACATGATACCCAATTCACCCTTTTATTAAAAATTCATTTTAATTAATTTAATATCTTTTTAGTTTTAAATTTGTGGGTCGTTAAAATATGTATGTGTTAGCGAATAGCTTATGAATGTTATAAAGTGGGTATAATTGGGGTTGACTCTCGTGTGAGTCATGAGAGATGAAAAGTATATAATATGAGATATACTTAACCAATTATAATGATTAAAGTGTAACTCAAACCTATGGGTTTTCGGGATTGAGAGAATCGTTAAAGGCCACTAACAAGAATGCTTGTCGAGTGGTTACCCAAGGTTATGTGATGTAACAATCTCCTTATTTGGGAAGTGTAGCCAAGGGTAGTTTAACCCTCTAAAAATGTGTTGAATGATAAACTAAAGAGTGGTTGTAACCATAGTGTGAGGTTAGCTCCTAATCTAATAAAACTTATTTTGACATCTTATTATGATGCATAGGTGTAGATGAATAAACAATGATTGTGAAAAAATTATTAATGCTAAACGGTATGAGATGTTTAGTGTTAGTAGTTGTTGGTATAAAGTACCCAATTAACTATAGAGCTAATGTATAGTTTTGACCTTTATATACATGATGATATACATGTTATGTTGTTGATGATGATGTTATGATTGAGTTAGCAAGGTGAAAACTCATTTGTTCTACGTGGTCACAATATCATATTACTATATTTCAAAAGGGGGACTAATATTATTCACACAGGATACTGTCTGACCCTTATTTTTATTATTGTTTTCCAAATAACTCAAAAGTGCTCACTTGAGCAAGCTGAGTTTATGTTATCGAGTAAATAGGTTCTATTGATTAGAGACTAAAAGAAACAGTGATGGATAAGAGACTCTTACTTATTTAGTTTTTATTTTGCTATGTACTCAATTAGGTTATATAACCTGTTAGATGGAATGTGTGGTATCCAAATATACCAACACATCATCATTGTCAATGTTTTATCATAGTAAACCCTACATGGGCACCGTTGGGTTTAAAGATCTTAAAAATTTACTTAATTAGTTTAAGTACTCTTTTCTTGTTATCTCTTTCATAAACTAATTCGATAGAAGCGGATATTAATTCATACCAACGGTCACATATATTATTTCTGAATCTCAACACACAATCACTCAAACCAAGCCACCTACTATAAGTATTATTACCCAATATGAAAATAACAAGAACATCAACAGTAGCGGACTACACAAATACATATAAAATATTAATGCAAGAGAACAGAGAAAAATAATACATACAAAATATTAATCTGGCAATTACCATGTCTATACTGGTATGGATGATATTTTGCTAGCAAAAACTTATCATTGCATTCTTTTCATCTCATTCTACGCAATGTCAAAAAATTTCCCACATAAAATCGTTTCAAATATCACTTCCCAACATATTATAGCTATATTAATTACCACCATGATGAAAATAACAACATTCAATTCAACGAGTGTTATAACCATCGTTCAAAAAAATAACCAAAAATAACTTCAGTTAACTTTAAACTCATTCGTCAACAACAGATATATACTCTGAATTGGAATTCTTGGTCCGATAAAATTTCTAAACTAAAAATAAAGGAAAACTCAATTCATATCAAAAGCAAAAAATAAAATAAAAAACATAAAATTTTAATGTAAAACACGAAGATAAATTCCTCCGACAATAGCTGAAATTAAAACAGAAGATGAAGACGAAGGTTAAACAAACATGAACTGTTAAATTCTGGTGATACAAAATCACAAATAGAGGAAAATAAATATGCAAAAGAAAGAAAGAGAAGATTTTGTTTCCTCTAATTAATAGGCATATTCGAGTATGTTTATTTCTCTCTCTCTGATTGGCTAATCAAATTAATTTTTGTCATCTAATATTAACTTGGACATTAAGCAATTGATTATATAAATAGAGACTAGAAGAGAGGGTAAAAGTGTGTTGGAAAATCTATTTACTAATTTTCTCTTCTTCAACCTTGTTCTTTTTCTCCAACAATTTTAGCCATATAAATATTTGCTCCCTTTCTCAATTTAGTTAATGATTCAATGGTATTTTGTTTACTTTAGCATTGTTCTATTAATTGTAAACAAAATTTTGGTGAATGAATAAAGTGGGTGGTTGGGTGAAATATTTTGTGTTATTGCATTTTGATTTCAATTCCGTTTTGTTTTCAATCCAAGTTATCTCTTTGTGATATAGGTGACAAAGATCCGTTGATAAAAGCTTCCGCAAATCGCTGCTATTTTTCATAACAGTTTGGTATCGGAGCACATATCATCACAAAGCTTAGAGTAATTTTGGTTTGAAAAATTACTGATGTCGGATATGATTTCATTTTCAAAGATGGCTACCTTGGATGGGAAAAATTAGGGTATTTGGAAGCCTAAGATGGATGATTTTATGTACCTCAATGATCTTCATGATCTGATTGATGGAGATGGAAAGAAGCCTTCTGATGTAGATGAGGGAAAATGGAAGAAGATGGATAAGAAGGCGATTGCTTTGATTCTCCGGTATCTTGATGATTCAGTTTTCCATTATGTGGCTAGTTGTGAATCCGCGAATATTTTATGAGACAAGTTAGTATCTTTGTATGAGTCAAAGAGTGCTACTAGTAAGGCTTTTCTGGTTCGAAAGTTGGCACAAATGAGATTAGATGAAGAGAAATCTGTTGCAGATCATTTGAATGAATTTCAAGATGTAACAAATCAATTGGCAAATATGAAGGTCAATTTTGATGATGAGTTACATGCAGTTTTATTAATGAGTTCGCTTCTAGAAAGTTGGAAAATTTTGGTTGTTTCATTGAATAATTGCAATGCTAATGGTACTATCTCTCTGGAAACTGTTCGAAGCAGTCTTTTGAATGAGGAGCTTAGAAGAAAAGGGTCAGGTATGAAATCAATTCAAAGTGAGGCAATGGTGGCAAGGATCTCAAAGGAAGATACAATTTGAAAGAAGAAGAACGCTAATGGTAAAGGTGTTATCACTTGTCATTATTGTAATAAGAAAGGTCACATATGCAGCAAGCATTATGCTTATAAAAGAGATCAGAAAAAGGCTGTGCATGGTGATACTAATAGTGATGCAAATGCAAGTTTTGCTGAAGGTATCGATAGTGATGCTTCTTGTGATGTCCTCTTTAGTGAAAGTAAGCCTTGAAAGATGGATTCAGGAGCTAGTTTTTACATTTGTAGAGATGTGAATTGTTTTTCTTATTATAAGAAGAGTGTCGGCATGATTAGGACAACCAATATAGAAGAGCTACCAATTTGTGGTATTGGATCTATCCGATTTCGTATGCATGATAGTGTGGTTAAAGAAGTCTCTGGGGTGAGACATGTACCCACTTGTTCACATAATCGTATTTCGCTCGGTCAGTTGGATAGCCGTAGTTGCACTTATGAGACTCAAGGTGTGGTTTTGAGAGTGAAGAAAGGTGGTCATGTAAGGATGAGAGAAGTATTAGAAGAAGGAAACCTTTATAGCTTGGTTGGTTCCGTAGTCGACAATGGAAAGCGAGTAACGGTTGAGGACCTAGTCCACAGTAAGGTGGAGAGGTTAATGTGGTCACTGCTTATGATCTTAGCATTGAGGATCATATTTTAGACATGAGTCTTCATGTTGATGATGCTCGAGGGATCGATAGTGATCGGGTAATGAGCTCAGATCGAGTGATAGACGGGTGTCGAATTGCAAAATCCACAAAGACAAGACGGAGATCTTTGTTGTATTACAAATGTTTCTGAGACTGGATTTGTGTGGTGCACCTCATGTGAGAGATGCATCAGTTAAATTTTGGTGATACAAAATCATAAATAGAGGGAAATAACTATGCAAAAGAATGAGAAGATTTTGTTTACTCTAATTAATAGGCATATTTGAGTATGTTTATTTCTCTCTCTAATTGGCTAATCAAATTATTTTTTGCCATCTAATGTTAACTTGGACATTAAGTAATTGATTATATAAATAGAGACTAGAAAAGATGGTAAAAGTGTGGTGAAAAATTTATTTGCTAATTTTCTCTTCTTTATCTTTGTTTTTTTCTCCAACAATTTTAGCCATATAGATATTTGCTTCCTTTCTCAATTTGGTTATTGATTCAATAGTATTTTATTTATTTTAGCTTTATTCTATTAATTGTAAACAAAATGGTGAATCAATGAAGTGGGAGGTTGGATGGAATATTTTGTGTTATTGCGTTTTGATTTCAATTTCGTCTTGTTTTCAATCCAAGTTATCTATTTGTAATTTTGGTGACAAAGATCCATTGATAAAAGCTTCCGCAAAACGCTATTCATAACATGAACACGAGTTACACGAGGATGAAGACTAAACAGAAGCTGAATCGAAAATTGAAGGCGAAAATGAAGATGAACTAGATTCCCATGACATTTGAGTGAAGACAGATGCGCGAGATCTGAAAGAGATGGCTGGAACTTAAGGCGAAGAGATGATTTGAAAAATTATAAATGAAAATGAATAAACATTGATGTAAAATATATGAATGATGTAATTTATAAAAGTGAAAAATAAGATAGTGCCACTAATTTTCACTTAATTTAATTTAGATGTTTTTAAAATATAAATAAACAACTATATATCAGAAAAACCATTCCGTTTTTCAGTATTTTAACAGTGTACTGCCGTCGACATCCAGTTTTGTATTAGCGGCCATCACGGTTGACGGTGAACATCGCACGAGCGTGCGTGGCTTCGACGGTTGTTGGCTGACCACACCAAGAAAGAAAAAAAGAAAGCATGGTGGCCTGCTGGACGCTGATAGTAAAATGCATATCGAAAGGGAAGCATGGAGCAGCTTCATCTTGTCTTATTTTGCTTGGAAAAAGGCTGCATTATATTTATGCGTCCTTTAGAGTATATATTACAAAAGAACGTGGCAACCAAAAGGCACTTGAGAGAAGCACCAGGCAACTGGTCTCTGGGCCAAAAGTTTCGGTTGGCCGACCAATTTGAGGCCATGCCAGCCAATTGGGGAATGTGATGATATTTTCGATCTTTCTGTGCTGATTCTGACGTCTCGGATTGCCGTGGATAGTCTCTATCGGCTTTTATTGATTATGAGATATGGCATCATCATGTTTTCTCTCACTATTGAAGATTAATCCTCATTATTCCACATCAAATTCAAATCAAATCAAACACTCAAGTAGAAATCCTAACGTGTAAGCAATTGCAAGTTTTGATGATTGAGCATTCTCTTCACACGTATTATTACTGGGTGAAGATTATTTGTGATTATGGGTTTAATCCAGGTAAAAAATGACCGCTGTTGTGATGTATTCTGTTTTGTTATAACTGAAATAGTATACCTTCGTTTGAAATATTAGCAGTATATGGCTACGTATTGAATACTTTGATGTAATATTTTAAAGTTTAGCAATTAATTTTATCTTTTCGTGAAAACTGGAAGTTCGCTGCATTCTTGTGGTGAATGGAAGACGCATCCTGTAATCTACATAAAAAGGAAGAAGAATAGTTGAGCAATTATATCTTGAGTTTGTGCAAAGATCTACATTCTAAATGAACCAATGAACCATTTCTTGGATTGTTTACCAGAATAGAAGATTCAGTTCCATGATTTCTATAACCCATGATGTTTTCTATATATAAGCTCCAATGGCAGTGATGGTTTTGAGGGTAGGGTGCTTCCCACTCATGCTCGTGTAAAAAGTTGTAATGTCATCTGCATCTTGAACACTATCACTTGAGCTTGCTGAAAGAGCAGTCAACAAGAGGGTAGCAAGTTCAAATTTTTAGGTGTGGATTTCACTATGGTGAATATTCTACTTTTTCTTGACCTTTTGAAATGAAAATTCGACATGCCATTTTATAAGGATGATTTTATCAATAGCAAACATGCTATGCTTACTAACTTTTATTTGTTTAGTATTTATTAGAAGAGGGAATAAAAAATTGCACATGAGATCCACGAACCCATTATTTATGGCATCCACTTCGCTCAAATCAAGTTGTGGTGTCTATTAGCATATGAATTATAGGTATGTATTAGCATGATCTTGAAGTTCTGAATTGGCTCTGTTTCTTAATGTTATAATTCCAGGTGCTAATTTCTATCATTTTCTTGAAGTTAAAGGATGTGTACTAAAATAGTGCCGATGAAATTTCAGTATAATTGTTTATGATAGCTATGTTTAAGCTTTGTCTCTTGCTTGAAACCTTTTATTAACATTGCTTAAAAGCAAGGAATACATGCTTCGTCTGTGTGGAGATATATTACTTAATGATACAATGGAAATTTGGATTCGCCCCTCATTTCAAGTTTGATACACAAGAACCCTTCTCAAAAATATATTTTAAATTGCTCTTCTAAAGTTATTTAGACAAATATTTGCTCTGTTTGAAAATAAAAACACTGTTGTTTTTTAAAACTTTGTTTTTGAAGAGGAACATGGAGTACTTTAAACTCAAAAGGGGATGTTTTACATAAGATCCCTTTGTTTTATTCAAACCAAAAGCCAGATAACAACATTCCTTAAATTGTAACTATAAATATAAATACAATCCATGACAAGTACTGCTCCATAATATTAACAATAAGTATAATTCATGTTCCTTTTAAGCAACAGTTACCAAGTTTATAAGCTTTATATCAATTTAACCATGATAATCTGCATATATCCAAAAATTATTTCACCAAATTTGATCATACAATCTAATATTAATTATAATTGAAAAACAAGAACGCACTCATCATCAGTGTTGCCATTTTCTCAAGTAATCCAAACAATTCAAGCTCGCAACTATGAAATGGATATGTATATATATGTGCATATAACATTCTTTTGAAACTAACATCAACAAAAACAGAAGTATATTATATTTTCCTTCTGTGTATATCAAGTTGCATAGAAACTTATCATGACTCCAACTTGGGGAGCTACATTAATATTTTATCATGTTTTGATCTTCTCCTATGTAGAAGCTGTCAGCAGAGCAAGTTTCCCTGAAGATTTTGTTTTCGGAACTGCTTCTTCTGCTTACCAGGTTTGTATATAATATAAGCATGAATTATATGTACAAACACTTCCTATTACTATCCAAATTCGGGTGTTACTTTCAAACACACATGCATATACAGGTTCAAACAATTGCACTTCAAAAAAACTAATCTGATCGACTCGTACCTCATTAGAGCGGAAACAGAAAATGAATTTTTATGTTCTTCCAACATTTGCTTTCCATTTCCACTCTCCTATAGAGACTCTGACTTCTTATGATATGGTGATAGAAGTTTGAAAATTTGAAATCTAGGTGGAATCCGCATTACTGGATATTGGGAATCAAAATCAAAGACTTAATTAAAAAACTATTAAATTCAAAAGAGAAAAAAAAGGAAAAGAAAATTAGTTACTATGTCGTATACTTTGAAGTAACTATTAAATAATGTTCACTACAATTAGGATCGACCGCCTAACAGAGTTTTATAAATCAACTGGGATTTTTATTCTTTTTACGTTAGGTTGACCAACTTAGCCCTTGATTTCTTGAAAAAAAAAAAAAAAAACTAAAATACTGAAATCCAACTATTATTAGAAAATACAAGCAAAACAAATTTAGAAAAGAAAAAAAAATCTGTTTGTTTTGGCTAGCATATTAGGTCAATTATATAAAGTAAATGCTGATAACTTAGTATTGGTTCAATAATGAATCAGATTACAGTATGATTTAAAAACCGTTTAGGGTGATTTATAAGTGAAAGCAGCATATTATTATAGGTTTGATACTTAGTTGTTCCTCTTTTAATTCTTGGTCTAATAATTTATTACTATTTTATATTATCATACTAAACTTATTGATATATAGTCCTACTGTGTTAGTTTGTACGATAATGTAGTTGACTTAGCATAAAAAAGTGGATATGTAAATTGATTAATTTATGATTGATCGAACGAAGCGACGATGAAGTGTTGAAACAAACAAGGAATAGATGAAACAGAAATCAGAAGAAAGTAACAAAAGAATGATTATGTGAGAGAAATCTATATTTCAAAACTAAGGTTGAAGAAAGTAAAGACTCGGATAAAAAATATTGGTACACTGATTAACTTATGCAGTAATTACTGAAAAAAAAAAAGCTGGCATACCAATCCTCACGACACTGTTATGTACCTGTTAATTAACTGTGAAAGGTGGTATGTATTATAGTTTGAAGGAGCGGTGAATGAAGGAAGGAAAGGACAAAGCATTTGGGATACTTTCTCTAAAATACCAGGTTCTTTTTTTATTCTTTCTTATGCATAATTTCATAATTTTATTTCTACTTTTGTACCCTTATCACCATAACCATGCTTAATCTTCTAAGCTCCTCAGCTATCGAATGCTCAAAGAGTTATGGCTTTTTAACATATTAGTTGATTTGGTTTACATGTAACTGTCTACTGATTAAATATTGTAGCAGGAATATTAGTGTTAAATTAACAGAAAAAAAAAACAAGAAGAATATAAAAGGAACCTTTGCTTAACAACAATAGTTAATTAATTTGATCACTAAAACCACTATTTAAATATTTCCACTTAAGCCAGTGGTCCTTAACATTTGTCAAAAGAATATCATAGAAGCTCAGAATAAACATTCTCGGACTGATTGCAGATTAATAAAATTTGATCTCTTCATTTACATGGGTTATTTTTCCATATTGGTATTCGGTGGATTTCCTTCATGTTTTATTTGCTTTGCGTCGTATATTTGGATTCTTCTTCCTTTTGTTCGGTATATTTTGATTGCATGCACTCACCAACCTATTTCTGATTACCTTACAAATCTATAGCTATTACAATGCTTACTAACAACTGCTTTTTCAAAAGGCAAGAAGAGAACGCAAATAAGTGAATAACTCTTTTAAATTGATGAAATATCAAACCATGAATGTTTTTGCTTTATAGTACCACATTCTAAATATTAATCTGTCAGACAATTAAATAAAATTAAATATTAAATTGTCAGTGACCTAATCAATTAAAAAGTGTTTGATTTTGGCCAGGGAGAATTTTGGACTTCAGCAACGCAGACATTGCTGTTGATCATTATCACCGGTATAAGGTGTGTTAAATGCAACAATATTCATGTAACAAAATTTGGACTCACATTTTACAAATGTATACCTCTAAAGTTATCTGGGTAAAAAAATCTTGTATGTTACGTTGTTTAAATAAAATAACGTTCCTGTAATTTACAGACTGACATAGACTTGATGAAAGATTTGGGAATGGATGCATACAGATTTTCAATATCATGGCCAAGGATCTTTCCAAGTAATTATTAATGTCCAACTTTACCTCCCCTGTTTTCTATTCTTTAATTTTTTATTTCATTGGGTGTGTTTTGACATACAGATGGTACGGGAGAACTCAACATGGAAGGAATACGCTATTACAATAATTTAATCAATGTGCTCCTTGATAAAGGTTATTGATTTTCTTCCATGAACTGTGTTATCAATTTCATTTATCTCTGATCTATAGTATCTTTATTATATTTTAGGAATACAACCATATGTCACACTTTTTCATTGGGATCTTCCGCAAGCTCTCCAAGACAAATACAACGGTTGGTTGAGCTATGAAATAGTGTAAGATTTATATTAAACATGCAGTTTGAATTTGATGTGTTTGTGAATACAATAATCCTTTTAAGAAAAAAATGTACACGAATTGCAGGGAAGATTTTAGTAATTATGCCCGTACATGTTTTGAAGCATTTGGCGATAGAGTAAAGCACTGGATTACATTTAATGAACCTCATGGCTTCTCAATTCAAGGCTATGATTTTGGTATTCAAGCTCCGGGAAGATGTTCAATACTATCACACCTGTTTTGTGAAAGTGGAAATTCATATACAGAACCATATATTGTTGCACATCATATCTTGTTAGCTCATGCAACAACATTTAATATGTACAAGCTTCAATTCAAGGTACCATGATAGTTGCACTTATTTTTAACTTGAGTGTTTTGGAAATATATGAAATTTATGAATTGATCAATATTGGCAGAGTAAGCAGGGTGGTTCCATCGGAATTGCTTTAGACTCAAAATGGTATGAGCCTATATCCGATGCTGAAGAGGACGTTGACGCTGCTCGTAGAGCAATGGATTTTGAATTAGGATGGTAAGTAGATTATAACAATTTTATTTGATTGTAGGCTACAACTGTATAATATTGAATAACCATACGATCAGGTTCCTGGATCCTCTAATATTTGGCCATTATCCTCGTTCAATGGAGAGACTAGTGGGCAGTAGGCTTCCCAATATCACAACTGAAGTTTCGAAATTTTTGGCTGGTTCACTTGATTTTGTTGGCATAAATCATTACACAACGTTATACGTCAAAAATGATCGAATTGGATTCGAGAAATTCTTTTTCCATCATGCATCAACTGATGCAGGCATAATAAAAACAGGTATTTATTTTTTATTTTTCTTTTTCCTTTGTATGTATTCATCTAACATAAGTGTTACATGTATCCCACAGCATATCGGCATGGAGAAAAGATTGGTGAAACCGTATGTTATAAAATTTACCTTCATGTTTTATTATAAACACTAGATATTTAATAAAGTTTGCTAATTTTCAGTTTTCTGTTTCCCTATTCATTTCAGGCTGCATCTATATGGTTGCACATAGTACCCTGGGGCATTCGTAAACTGATGATATATCTTAAGGAAAACTACAATAACCCTATTATCGTTATAACCGAAAATGGTAATCATTACATACATATTTATCCTGAGAATTCGTTCATATTTACAACTTGTCTGCATTAATAGCTGCTTAATTGTAGGTATGGATGATCTAAATAACCCATTTATCCCACTGAAGAAAGCATTGAAGGATGACAAGAGGATAGATTACCATAGTGCCTACCTATCAAATTTATCTGCTGCAATAAGGTTAGTACATGTTGACAGCATATCATAAACCATCATGTACAATTTAATTGTAAAAGTGACCCTAGAGACATGTATGAACAGGGAGGACATGTGCCAAATACGCGGATACTTTGTATGGTCTCTGCTTGATAATTGGGAATGGAACGTAGGATTTCGAGTAAGATTTGGATTGTATTTTGTTGATTATAAGAACAATCTTACAAGGATACCCAAATCTTCTGTTCAATGGTTCAAGTCATTTTTGGAGATCAAAAGAAGTAAGGTTGATGATGGTTTAGAAAATATTAGTAATCACGAAGAACAAGATCACATAAAGAGCAGTGGCAAATGAGTAGCCTTCTGAAAGCTTGTTGAGATTGATTTGTTTGGAATTCAAGAGCACCATTAGCCTTGGAAGGAAGCATTGTTCGCCACAAGAGATTTCCGTTTAAGTACAGATTATTGTCAGTAATTTGTCATTTACTTTGTAACATATTGGTAGGAAGGAAAACATTTTCGGTGGGACACTTGATGCAGGAAAAATGACCGTTTATATGCAGGAAATATAACAATGGTCGAGTCAGTCTAACAATTCCTTACCGTATGTGAATCTCCTATCCAAGTTTCATCATTGAGAATCTCACAGTTGTGTTTTCCATGTTTCCCTTCTACTGTTAATGATAGCGAGTCTTTAGATATATGACAAAACAAAGATCTATGCTCGCTTTCTTCATCGGTAATGTACTTAAACTATGTATTAGATAGAGAAAAGTAGCAGAACTGCGTCTCTTCCAGAACCCGTGTCTTCTCAACCGAATACGGGATAGCTTCTCACTTTAATATGTGATGCGATAACTTACTTACTTTAACATATGATTGCTCCATTTTTTGACATTCATGGCTTTGGCTCATCTTGACCTTTAATATCTTCGGGCATCTTAACCCTATTAGCTTTACGTATCTCCACCTTCAATAACTTAATTCATGTTCATACTTTGAAATTTTGGATGTAACACGCATCTCAAACCAATGATCCATATCATCCAACTGACTAGTCCACTTCGTTGATGAACTTCAACAGGTTCATCACCCTTTGATAATGGCGTAAGCGTCCAAACTAAAGTGAACCATACTTTAGTCTCGTCTATAGAATGTCGGACTTCACCAAAATTATAACATAAATTCTCACCCCACCATGCCACATCTAGCACTTTTATGAGCAAACTAAATTCGTGCAATACTAGAACTTACCAATAGGATAATATTTCATTACCAACATGCATTTTTATCTTTAACTGTCCTTCACCATCGAGTAATCATTTGATTTCAAGATGTCATCTTGGCCCATTAGCTCATCAAGAACAACATACAATGCATGATCCAACAGATCGCTAATACTAACATATGCATAACTTCAATTACCATACCTCTTAGGCATCTTTCATCATTCGACGACTTGCCCACACAGCAACAACTTCACCTAAGTCTTTGAGCAAAATCCTTATCAACTCTACCTTGAATTGAACTCTACCGCTATGAACACCACTACTGGTAGAAGAACCATGCAGACTATCCCTTGATGTACCGTCAATTTGATTACCTCTAACAACATTATTCATTGTACTACTGCATATCAAATGCCAGGTTTAATTTCTAAATTATTTTATTTGTTGTCAATGCAATTGGAAACAACCAATGAATCGTATTTTTCTTTGAACAAAGCAGATTGATCAATCGGAAGTGATATGTTGTGACTGAATAACTTACATATTCTCAATGTTCCATAATAACCCTTCACACTAGTCGTATAATCAAACATAACCACCATGAAATCTCTAGCATGAAACTTACCATTGTTGGATATATAGCGTCGCTTAGTGGAGTAAAAGGAGTAAATTTTTTTTAAAAAAAAATCCTTTTACTTGATTTACCCAAAGATCAATTTTGTATTATAATGAACATACATGCAAATCATGTTGAATATAAATTCGATTTTGATTTGAAAATTGTTTGTCAAATAAATTTAATTATATGGTATGAGTATCCATATAATCAACATATGTATTAGTTTAATTCACGTGAACATAACATATGTTAATAGAGATGTATACATAGATGGTATAATATGTGTGTGTCTGTATAAAGTTAATAAGGATCTATAACTATATACATACATTTGTGTTAATGATAAGCACTATATGCATATACGTTTGGTATTTAATATATGTAAATATATATTACAGAGGTAATTATACACACGCAGCGCGCGCGCGCGCGCGCGCGCACACACACACACACACACACACACATATATATATATATGTCAATAAGTATGTATATGTGTACATATATATATCAAATATATATGTATATACTCGTGTACATATACTAATTATATTCGACCATTATTAGAATGCATATATCTCCATTTATTTACTTGCTTGCTTATTTATTTTAGAATATTTGAAATGTATATTTTATAAATTTATATATGTATGTATGCATATACGTATGTATGTATGTATACATATATTTAGTTAATTGTTTTTGAAGATATATTCGTATTTTATGTAAGGTATATTTTAGGTAATGTTTTATTGAAATATTTCTCCTATTAACGTGAAATTTTATATATGTTTAACTAACATGATAAATAATTACTATTTTTGGTCAAGATCTAATTCCTGATATTTTGGACCTACACACTAATTTAAATTTGAAGTAAACATGATGTTATTAGATATCAAATATGTAGTCAAGAGCTGATAGCTTAATTAACAAGTGGTATGGAAATTTAGACCGAGGTTTTGAAGTTTATGGTACCCTTGAGACATCAGAATGAGTACTCTACTGGAATAAAATAACATTTTTATTCTTTAAGAAAAAGATATTATATATACATATATATATATAATTTTTGTCTATAATTTTCTTTCTCTTGTAAAAGCCAAGAAAAAAAATGAAAAAACTGCATACATACTTACGTACGTACGTACATATATTTGTATATAAGTTTATATACGATTAAAGTATTATATATATATTATTATCCGACCTTTTGAACCGGCTATATCAAGACTATTAGACAAGTTAACTCGATGATATATAAGACAAACAGTCCAAAGAGGTGATCGTGGAGTCCAAAGATCAAGCAAAGATAACAATATGAAATAACGATCAAGAGGAACCAAGAGATAGACTCTAATGAACATTCTAAGTATGGATTAGTACCTCCCTTAGGTAGGGGATCGGTACGTATCCCTTCCCATAGGCAGGGGATCGGATCAGATCACTATATCTATAAAAAGCTTAAATCAACAGTTCAACTTAACAGGAGTCGATCGATATCTCTAAAAACATGAAAGAAACTATGCAAACAACTTTAGAAACACGAAGCTAGCATGGAGGGGGACCCACACTCCTGATCGTAATGTGCCATGTAGTAGAGAAGACCGATCGGCCTTGATCGCTCCCCTTTGGATTGGGCCTCGATACTTTCTGGGAGATCTCATCCACATCTAGAGATTCGATGGGCGAACTTTCAAGAAGATATTTGGTTGTCTACAACTATAAATACAGAGTTCATAGTTCATTTGGAAGATTTTTCTGCTGTTGATTTCTTTGTACTTCATTGTTATTATGAATTCTAATCTGCTCCCTCCTTTACTTTGAAATTCAAGTGATTAATAAAGCTATTTCTTCAAAGTGGACGTAGACATTTAACGTCGAACTACTATAAATCTGTTTTTCATTATTTTTTACTTGTTTTCTGATTGTTTCCTTTGTTTAATTTTGATTTCTTCATTTACTTCTCTTCATATAACCTATTGGGTGTTTGTGCTAATATTTGATGCAAACATTTTGGTGCTTTCATTGAGAGATTAGTATTCAGTTTGATTGGATCTTATCATCTACTTTAAGATTCTCGTATACATAAGATAGATCCAGATTTCTAACGATAAGTTTCTATTTCTACTCAAATTTAAAGAAGATCTAAAAGGAAGCTATTAGCCATAGCCGAAAGAAAGCCTACTACTTACCTTGCTATTGAAGGTAATGATGATGCTAGTGTTCAATAAGTTGATCAAAATGCACAACCGCCGGCTGCCGATGCCCAGAATCTAGCTAAATACATCACCAAAGCTGACTTTGAAGTCCTACTGATGGATAGCCGTCAGCACCTCAACCAGCAAATCCAAGCTAACATCGACCTGATGAACCGGTTGAAAGATCAGCGTCGAAAGACAAGGGGAGCCTACTCCATATTTGGGATTGGAAAAATCCTCCTCATCTGAAGACTACCACGGAAACAAACATCGCAAAATGAATGCATACGCAACTGGAACATTGGGATGGAACCCAACGATTGACACTGATCACTACCGAAGCCCCCAAGGAGATCGAAATTGAACCCTCATATCATGGAGGTAGTCAGCATGCAGGTGAAGGAGCTCACTCTGGAGTTTCCGTGATTAATCAAGGCGCTAGAGTTCTTTCGAATGCGATTGAATCGTAATTGAGAGACAATGATAGAAATGCTGCTTAAAATGGATCAAGAGAAAGTGGAGCCAAGCAAACGTGGTGCTGCTTGGAGGCATGGATCGGATCGCTCACATGAGGTGGAACACGACTACCGCCTGGCATCGACTATGTAAACATCCGACTTACCGGCTATGGTGAGGAAACTAGTGAAAGAAAGTCGAGGCTTGACCAATGATGATTGAAGACTTTCCAGAAGTCATACTCTATTTACTAACAACATCCTACATGCAGAATATCCACGGAGGTTCCATATGCCTACAATGCCTGCCTATGCAGGCAAAATCGACCCCAGGCAGCACCTTTTGAAGTACGAATGGTACATGGACTCCGCCCAAGCCACTGATGCAGTAAAGTGCAGGTGTTTTCCCATTTTTCTAGAAGATGTTGTGACCATGTGGTTCACCAAGCTACCACCGCGGTCAATCTCTTAATTTGATGAGTTAGCAAATAAATTCCTATAGCAGTTCCACATGCACACGACTCGCTCTAAGGATGTAATGTAACTCACCAACTTGTTCCAAGCACTAGAGGAGTCACTATAAGATTTTCTGGAAAAGTTCAATGTAGCTGTTATACAAGTCAGTAATCCAAATGATGATGTAATACTCATGGCACTAACTAGGGGAGTCGACCTTGATTTCGAGTTGGCGGTTAGTTAGTAGGAAAGCCTCCTTCTACATTGGATTGTTTCTTTGCAAAAGTGGATCTATCTCTAAGGAAGGAAGAGTCAAAGCGAGCCAAGAAGAGATATGTTGTAGGCCCAAGCATCAAGAGAGTACTGAGTATTGTGACAATTAAGCAGTCCGGCGATAGTTTCGGAAAAGTTCAAATTAATGTCCAGAACAAACTGAATGAGCAGAAGAAAGGCAGAGACAGAAACCACAACTGAAGATGGGATTAATAAAAAAGGAAGCCGAGAATCCCATTGTTTGATATGTAAATGCCATTGAATACATCACTAAAGAATGTTTATCTACCTACTTGTAACACTATATAGTATAGGAAACCACCTCCGAAGGAACCGATGGAGAAGTAGAGACAGACCGAAAAGTATTGTAGATTTCATAAAAGTTATGGACATACCATGGATGAGTATCGCCACGTCTGTGATGTTATTGAGAAGTTAATTCGAGAAAGAAAGTTGCAGAAATTTGTTAAAGCCCCACAGGATGGTCGATAGGGGACATTCAACCCCAATCGAAGACAAGCTCCACCCACTGCTAAGGAACCTCGGCGGATAGTAGGAAGATTAGTTATTAATACCATTTTAGAGGACCACATCCAACCGACAAAAGCTGGGATGAAATAGAGCGTTACGTGAATGTTATCAGACATGTTGAGATTGAATGTTGCTTGAACACGAAAGATAGTGCTCTAGCCAAAAAACAACGAACTATGATAGATGATATCATATTTTGGAGTAGTGATGCGAATAAGGTGGAGGTCCCTATAATCATCCTAATGGTAATCTCAGCCATGATCGGCCCCGCCTTGGTGATAAAGATTCTTCTTGATTGTGGTAGTTCTATTAATATTATATTTGCGAAGGCATACGACTAGATGTTACTAGAAGCCAAAGATCTGTAACCATGCAAAGCCCATATTCATGGCTTTAATAATATTGCTACGGAAGTGGTAGACTATATCAAACTACCGGTGGAGTCAGGAGATGGCAGCCGAACAAGAGTGTGGATGCTACCGTTTGTTGTGATGGCTGTGGAATCTCCGTACAACGCTTTTTTAGGCCAATCGGCCCTTGTTGAATTCAGGCCAACTATCGTCCCTTGGTGCTTAATGCTAAAATTCCCAATATAGAACGATAAGGAAATTATTCGTGGAGATCAGGCGACTAGCCGTGCCTACTATGTGGCTGAGTTGAGAGACACTCAGTAGAGAGAAAACAAAAAGGATGTGGAGAAGCTTCTCTGGATCAAAACTAATGAAACGTAGCAATCAGTGTTCGAGTCTTGGCTCAGACACCACAGTTAGTTCTATAAAGATATAGATCCGAGAGATGAAAAAGAAAAGCCCAAAGAAACCATGGCTTCACCTGTTGAGCTGACAATCAACATCACGGTCAGCCATGACAACCCATAATAAGTCCTAAAGATCGGATCATAGCTCAGTACAACAATAATGAAGGAATCAACTGGTTTTCTCTGAGAAAATCTTGAGATGTTCACTTGGACCGATTCTGACATGTGAGGGATCTCATCGATCATCATGGACCACTCATTGAATATTGACCCAAGGCATGTCCCGGTGAAACAAAAATGACGTGCAATGGATTTTAGAGAGATCCGTTGTACTTAAAGAGGAGGTTGATAAACTCAAGAACAACGGGTTTATCTGTAACACCCTCTACTCGAAATGGGTATCTAATCCAGTTCTTGTGAGGAAAGTTAATGGAAAATGGCAGACATATGTTGATTACTCTGGCCTATATAAGGCATGCCCGAAAGATGGTTTTCCAATTCCGAGGATTAACCAGCTGGTAGACTCAACTATTAGATATAAACTGCTTTCATTTATGGACGTGTACTCCAGATACAATCAGATTTTGATCGTCACTGAGTAGAAACACACCAGCTTCATTACCGACATGGGATTATACTGCTACATTGTGATTCCTTTTGGGCTAAAGAATGCTGGAGCTACTTAAAAAAGACAAGTCAAATGGATGTTCAAAAACCAAATTAGGCGATCGATGGAAGTATATGTGCATGATATGCTTATGAAGTCACAACGATCGAACGACAACATCAATGACTTAGCGAAGATGTTCATTGTTTTCTGAAAATATGGAATGAATTTTAATCCCTTGAAATAATCTTTTGGAGTTGCGTAAGAGAAATTCTTGGGTTTCATCATCTACTCTTGTGGAATTAAAGCCAATCTTAAGAAGATTCAAGCAATCAAATTTATTCAAATACCAAAGACAATTAAATAGGTGCAAAGTCTAAATGGGAAGATCGCTGCTCTTAGCTGGTTTATCTCCGGAGCCACCGACAAGGGCAATCCTTTCGTTAAGTTAATCAAGAGAGGGAAGTGTAACTTTGAATGGACGTAGGATTGTGTTGATGCATTTCAAGCTCTAGTACATCGCTTAGAGAGACCCCCATCTTGTCCAAGCAACTGGATCTTGAAGACCTGTATATTTACTTAGCGATGTTGGTACATGTCATAAGTGCCGCACTGCTACGCGCAAAGGAACAGATCTAGCAGCCAATGTATTTTGTTAATAAGTGGTTGACAAGTGCTGAAAGAAATTATCAGATGTTGGAAAAACTCACATACTGCCTACTGATTACATCAAGAAAGCCTTACTTTTTTTTTCAAACTCACCTTATCAATGTCTACACTGACCAGCAGTTACAATGGGTCCTACAGCGACCTGAGATGTTTGAAAGGTTACTGAAAGGAAAATCGAATTGGGCCAGTTCGATATCACTTATCTCCCTCGAAGAGTCATCCAAAGACAAGCACTGGCGGTACTCATGGCCGAATTCACTATACTAGACAACTCTCTGGAGGGCAATGAAGAACTTACCACCCAATAGAAGATGTACATGGATGGAGCATCCAACGATCGGTGTTCTGGCACCGCTGTCATACTAGTAACTCCTGAGGAACGCTCGATCCGCGACACCCGAAAACTTAACTTTCCTGCAACGAATAATGAGGCTTGATATAAAGCCTTGATCGCTAGGTTTCAACTGGCTAGAGAGCAAGGAATAAAGGCATTGCAATTTTTCTATGGTTCCTAGCTAGTAGTAAACCAAGTTAGGGGAGAATATTAAACCAAAGGAGCGCAACTTGCTCCTTTCCTCAACTGGGCTCAACAGATGATAATCAATTTCGAGCATTGCACCATTACACAAATCCCTAGAGAACAGAATGAGAAAACCGACTCATTAGCCTAGCCGGCCAGTTTCAAGGATGCACAACAAATGGGTTTGGTCCAAATTGAAGTACTCAATGCTTCGAGCATTAACCAGATAGAGATCGATTAGATCTTAGAAATGAAGCCTGAGAAGAAGTCATGGATGACTTCGATTAAAGATTGTTTACAAAGGGGAGTCCTTCCAAAATGAAGGAATAAACAATGATAAATCCTTCGTAAAGCTTCACGGTACATCCTTCAAGAAGGAGTCGTGTATAGGAAGGGTTTCTCTATCCCTTTGCTTTGGTGTATCGCTAATGATGAAATCAAGCGAGTATTAAGAGAAGTCCATGAAGGAGAATATGGCGATCACACCAGGGGGAAAACCCTGGCGAAGAAGATATTCGATTACGGTTATTTCTGACCAATTATCAATCGAAACATGGTTGATTTTGCTAGACGATGTTACAAGTTCCAGATGTTTGAAAAGATTCCAAGATCCCCGGCGATGAAACTCACTTAGATGGTCGGTCCATGGCCGTTTGCTACTTGGGATATAGACATCATCAGCTTCTTGCCGATTTCCAAAGGTGGTGCATAATACGATATCATAGTAGTTGATTACTTTATTAAAGGCGTTGAAGCCGAACCTTAGGCCATGATCACTACAAAGAAAGTAATTAATTTTATTGTTTGAAACATCATCCGCCGTTTTGGTGTTCCCTGAACAATCAAAACCAAAAATGGGACCCAAATCGTTAAAGCTGAGTTCAAAGACTTCTGTCGTCGACATCATATCGAGAAAAGATTTGCAGTAGTTGATTTCCCTCAAGCTAATGAACAAGTTGAAGCTATCAACAAAATCATAAAGTCCATTCTAAAAAGGCATTCAGAAAAGGCTAGAGGCAAGTAGGTTGATGAACTCCATTGGCATTGAGCATATAGAAACACCTACAAGTCCACGACTGGCCATAATCCATTCACCCTTGCTTACGACTCTGAAGCCCAGATTCTTGTAGAATTTGAAGTCCCTTATCATCGAGTGACTTATTATGATCCTAGAACTAACAAAGATCTCCTTTTGGAATCTCTAGATATGGTCAATGAGAAGCATGAAGAAGCTGATTTGAAGGCAGCTGCACACCTTTACACCAAGTCGTCCAATACTATAATGTTAAAGTTTGAATTGGGACCTTTGAATCCAACGATCTTCTCCTGAGACAGATCTTTCCTATCTCCACAAACATGGGTTTGAGATCACAAGGACCATATGTCATCAATCAAAAGCTTAGAGAAGGAGCTTTCAAGCTAGCGACTGTCAATAGCATCACACTGCTAGAGCATGGAATAACGAGCATTTACGAAGCTATTTCACTTAGTTTTAATTTATTAAGTTGTATTTCATTTAAAGTTTTCTTTTCCAGTTGAATTCAAAGCCATGTAATAAGACGGACTCTTTTGCTTCTTTGTCAGTTTGCAATAAAATCTAAAGTTTGCTCCATATTTGTAAACTGTTTATGCATAATATAATAGTTGTTATATATGACCAACATACATCCACATATGCCTAATATAAACCGAAAATTACTTAGAGTTTGGTGCCAACCAAGTTCTCAGGTCCATAATCTAATTAAACAAAATAAAGGTGACTCGACCGTTATCCATTAACGCTCGCCTACAATCTGACGGGCTGTGTATAAAACAGTGAATGGGTATGGCTCAACCATCCATTAATTAACTCTTTCTTCCATTTTGATGGGAAGAATGTAAAGTAAAGGTGGTCATGATACGACCGATCACTCTTTGATTTTTTTCCCCTAGATTGAAGGGCAAGGGAATTAATCAAAGGGAATGTGATTCGACCATTTCCCAAAACAATTTCAGTGCCTAGAGTGTGGGCTAGATTATGGACATTAAACAGGTGTGATTGACCGCCCATTAATCAACTATAATCCCCAAAGTGCGAATACGGGTATAGACTCATTATAGATGGGACCTGACTGTCACGAACAAACTTCACCAACCTACGACTGGGGGCAAGGGTATAATCACTTAACCGATGAACACAACAAGGCAACACTGTGGCTCGCATTTTGTGTTTGATATGATTTAAGGCCACGATCAAAAGGAGACTTTGAGATGGATTTGTCGCATCGACGCCTGAAGCAACGGGAGACCAAAATACATTATAACTTGACCAATGAGTGATGAATTTCAAGTACATTGAATGAAAAAATAATAGCTCGAACAATTAAACAAGTTTCATACAAAAGCTTAATAGAAACAAAAGAATTTTTATTCATATACTGGAACTTGGAACTAAGTACAAGTTTATTTCAGAAACTAAAAGTCAAAAATAGAGGCGTACCCATACAGTTGCGGCCACCAAAAAAAATATTTATCTGGCTATGCACTACCTAAGCCGGTTCGATGGCTATTTCTCCCCATTTTGGGCTTTTGCGTGGTGTTCTTCAAGGAGGAGTCTCTAGAGCTACCGCCTCGTCCATTATCCACAACCTTATTTTTCCCTTACCACCTTTAGGATAGATGCTTTTAGAGACAGAAGCAGTCTCACTTTAGGATAAGAAGGATTGACCTCCTCAGGAGTGATGTTACCTGCTAGTATAATTTGGAACAGAGTAATATTCACTTCAACACTCTTTTTTTGGCTTGCAAATCTAGCTCCTCCTTTTTAATGTGCTCCTCCTTTTTACATTTATCAATGTATTTGGAGGCATGCGTCACTACGACAACCACTGTTTCGTACTGGCCCTACTGGTCATCAGTCTTTCCTTTATTCCGATCCCCTATGACTTTAGCATCTGGGTCGGGAGTCTCAACAGGTTGGTCAGTAGGAGCCGCTTGTACAATGATGCCCATAGTGGACCCCATGGTCTGCGCCTGCTATCCTAGGGTAATATCATCATTGAGAGAATGTACAGATGTAGACGGACATACAATTTGATGAAGAACAACGGGTAAGCCCATGACTATCGGGTGTGAGATGTAAACCTTTTCGCACATCGGAGAAGTAAGAGATATACCTTCATCAGATTGGCCGTCAGTCATAGCTGGAGTGCCACCTTCCAAAATCAAAGAAAGCCCAAAAGATTTGTGCATCCTTGGATGATTTGGATCGTAGCCTGCATCCTTTTCTAGGGGATGAAAAATTGAAGCACCAGTTGCTTGAGTACAAGGAGGGTCTTGGGAACCAGATCTCGAGGCTTCATTGCCATCTTTCCCCTATCTGATGGTCGTTGGATCACTAAGTAAACTGATTTCATCGGGCTCTTCATTGCACAAGATTTCGTGCATGAGCTGCTTTTCATCCACTTCAGCACCACCGAAGGACTTCTTTTTCAGATCTACAATATGGTCCCAGGCTTCAATGAGCAACTCAGGATACCCCTCTCCAAGGAAGTGGAGGTTGCGATTCATGAGAATGGATGCATTGTAATATATTAGTAGCAGATCGAACTCATCCTTTATCTCTATCCAACCAGCCTCCCTAGCCTCTTCCTTAAGGGTCTATATTTATGCAAGTTGTCTATTAGCCTCTATTTTAGTTTCGCAAGCCTCAACAATCTCCTCGTAGTATCGTGAGACTCCAGCTGAGCCTCAAGTTTCTCTTGATTTTCCTTTCCAAGCTCTTCCTCAAGATGTTTAATACGAAGGGCCAAAGCATCATTTTTCTTTTTTCAGAAAATCCTTCTTCTTCTATAAGATGTCATTCTCAAGAGATAAAGTACCGCTGTGACGAACGACAGTGTCCAATTCATCTTGATTCACTTTCATTAAGCGCTCGATGGCTGTAGAAGACTCATTGGCTTTTATCTTAATGTCGACCAGCTTTGTATCGAACTGCTTGGCCTCTTCATCCAAGTACTTAATGATGTCTTTGTCGTGCATTTCCTCAAGAGTTAAGCAATCAATTTTTTGTTTCCTTTCTATCGACACCATGGAAATTCTCTTAGCCACACGGAGAGTAGTATTATGTTGGATATAAACATCATTTATGTAAGAAAGCACTGTCTCCTTGGCCTCTAAGGGAATTGAATGCAAGAAGGGACAAGTTTGAACTTTTCAAAGCACAACTTAAGAAATGTGGGCGTGAGCTCAGCCATCTTCTCAGCACTAGAGGCATCATGAGTAGTCGGGGCTAAGAGGGCCCGTCTATCGTGCTTGCAAGATGAAGTATTATGACCTTCGATGCTAGACTAGCGTTTTGAATATCGATGGATGCAGAAAGAACCCGACTATTGCTTAGGCACAATATTCGATGCGGGAGCATGAGGCAATGACTTGCTACTACTATGTGCAGTGGAGTGTTGACTGGTACCCTTATAGTGAGAAGACTAAAATTTTGATTTATGCTTGGACGACGAGTCCTTAGATTGGTGGCTTTGATCTCAGTCTTCTCTTCCTTCATGACCTTCTCTATCTCGACCAAGGTCCAAACCTCGAATGGGCCCAAAATAATACTGTTGGGAGTATATTGATCTCTTCAAGCGATTATAGTTGCAAGGACATCCCATTGAGCCGACAAACAAAATTAAAGTGTATAATAATCATTGGAGTTAAAAGTGGATGAGTGTCGTGTGGTGTAGTACACATGATCATGATATCCGAGTGTCCCTCCAATTGACCGGTTACTGGAGGTTTGCTCACTGGAGTAATCTCTCTTATGCTAGTAGGAGGAATATCAGCACCAAATCGATAGGATATTCAGAGCCCTTGAGACTTAAATTGGCAAAATCAATTCCCAACATCATATGGAACAGGGACGTCCGACAACCCCTCAAATAAATTTTCTAGAGGTAGAGAGCTAGATTGATTCGTAGCAGCAGAGGTTGACTTAGATTTCTTGGAGACTTTCCCTCTACGAAACTTATAAACAAGCCATTTTCTTCTTGTATAGGGAGCTGCGGGTCTTGGGAGGATCTAATCATAGGCTCCTGACTTGGGCTCCTATCGTCACAACCGAGCTCATTAGCATCGCCCCTTGCCTCGCCTTCCTCAGCGACATCCTGATCCCTTTTGATTGGGATCATGATATGATCAACTTTATTACCTCCCTGCCCAACTACGCCTCCTTTTTCTACAACATCTTCCTCGGTGTTTCTTGCTAGTCCCATGTTATGGCCATCTTCTAGTAAGCCGAAGACAAAAAGGCATTCATTAATAAGAAGAGATCCGATGTCCCTGTCCGTTGTTGATACATTTTTTAGCGTTGAAACCGCCTCCAAATATATGTCATCGGTGGAACGTGGATGGCTACCTGCAATGCTCAACAAAAAAACTTAGTTCAGAACACGACGTGAATAAAAGCACTTAAAGTTGAGTTTAAAGCGATACTTACATCCTTCGATCCACCATCCTACAAAACCAAGTAGGCGGTGCACGTAGAATCATTCATCCTTAAAAGCGCTCAGTTTGTTCCAAGTGCCAGTTATGACCTGGCAGTTAGTGATTGACTCAAGGAAAGTTTACGAGTGGCCTTCCTTTTGCCACTTGAGATTGTAAATGAATCTGATGTCTTCTAGAGTTGGCTCATGATATAAGAATTCAAATAATATCATATATACGCGGTGCTTAAATGCATAGTTGTTCGGATGCAGCTAAGCTGGCGCTAATATTAAATGATGTAACATTCTTTGAATGAATGGATTGAAAGGCGAAATGAAACTAGTCCGGCACATAAACTTGTTGCATGCAATATACCCTTCCGGGGCCAAGTGAACTCTATCGTTACGAGATGGGACATGCACATCCTCGTATGGAATTCCGTGCTTGATGCAAAGTCTGTAGAGAGAAGCTTCATTGACTCTTCAAGCTATAGAATCTTTCAGATCATTTAAAAATATAGCATCTTCTAAAGTGTCAAGCTGACTTGATTTCTTCTTCTATGTTCAAAGGAATTTCTTGCAGCTGTTGAGAACTTTCAAGCGGTCTAGATTGATAGCTTGGAGAGTTTCGATGGGATATTGTTGCTGAGCTTGATTCAGCATCGGGATTGCCATGTGAAGTAGTTTATTCAGTGCCTATAGTAGCTAAACGCTCTGAGCATCTAGAACCCATAGATATCAAACTCTACAGATAATCGTTATTAGAAAGATAAACATGTTGTCCCATGTAAAGTGTAAACTAGTGTGGTGTGGTGCAGTGTAGTGATAAACAGTTTAGAATTAAAATGACAGCTGTGACGAGACTTTAGGATTCGACTCAAGTGGCCGTCATTGCTAACCGTTTGAACCAGCTTTCATGTCGATGATTGTGGATTCTGTCTAAGACAAGGGATCAATCATCGGCATATTAGAGTATGGAATTTGCATTAAATTTTATTCTGGACTATATATTATACTTGTTCAAGTTCAAATCATATTCAAAAGTGTGCGAGTTTGGGTTCCAATGAGTCAAGTCATATAAGTCCAAACATTCAATTCTAAATCATATGCATTTGTTCTGAAATTCAAGTATTTGAGTTCGAGATCATATGCAAGTCTCTGGTTCAAATTTAGGCTTAAGGAAAATGTTCATGTGTGTATAATCAAGTGCAAGTTAAAGTGTTCACTCAATCAATAAATGGCCAAGTCCTCATAGGCATGGGGATCGTATCCGATCCCTTTTCAAGGCAATCTCGCCTTGTCAAATTTCAAGCCTCATTTGCCTGCAACCGATCCCTCTCATAATCGATCCCTACATTTCAGCAATCAACCAAACCCTTCATCTCCTATTCACACCTACCCCATCATAATAGATCGCTCCACTCACCGATCCATCACTCCCTATCTCAGCTGATTCCTTCACCCTATACAACCGATCTCACACTCAACTGCAACTTCACTCACTTCATCTTCTCTACTTCTGCACCAATCCCAAACCTCGCATCCATCCATGTGAATAATCTGACCATCTCATCACTAAAACCTATCACAAATCACGTGTATCAAACGTAAACCCACTTCTGTATGAAGAATCAAATACAAACGCGAGGCCAAGGATCGTATCAACTCAAGGAGAGCAAGGGCAATGCGAGTTCGATCTTGAGTTGGAATTAGATTTGTGGGAGTCTGGTTAAATGGAAGGTTGGATTGATTATGGGATTGGAGGAAATTGATGGATTTCTTATGATCGAGACTGTTAGTGGCGATAGTAAGGGAGGTAACGGTCGGGTCGGCTAAAGTATGAAATGAAACAAATGAAGAAAAATGAACTAAGTTGTTGGCTAATATAACACATGCGACCCACTTACTTAGGCTCGAATTTTTTTTAAGTCTAGGCTAAGGGATTGGTACCGGTCCCTTGCTTAGGGGATTGGTACCAAACACCCTTACCAATGTTTTTTTTGAAATAGAGAGAGAAGAAAAGAAAATAGAGAATTGCAATGCTCTTTTATTTTATCTATATGATATTAGCAATGACCCATGAGCGTATGACCGCGCTCAGGACCCAATAACAAATGTGTACAAGAATGTGCATGTGTAAATTTCCAATACTCAGTTTCTCAAAGCCACAGAAATTGAGTTCTCACCTGGATTTCTCAGAAAAGAAGCCACTATAGATAATCGAAGCCTTCTAACTCGATCAACAAGCTCAAAGGAACCGAGCATAGACAAAGACTGAGGACTACACTCTGGATTTATATTTACAAACATTGACGAAGCATCACGACAAATGGAGAGAGATATAATTCTTCGAAAAGACACTTCAATGGAAGGAGACTGTTTAGGAAACTGAATGGAATCCTTTCCAACGAATCTAACTTGCTTCGATTCAAAGCATATCATATTCGAAAAACATGTACTTTGAGGTGCAAGTGTTGTCCTACCTTTTGACCTGGTTATATCAAGACAATTGGGCAACTTAGACTTGATGATAGAAAAGAAAGCAACCCAAAGAGGTGATCGTGGAGTCCAGAGATCAAGTACAAACAACAATATGAAGTAACAATCAAGCAGAACTGAGAGTTAGAGTCTGCAGAACATTCTATTATGGATTAGTAGCTCACCGAGGCAAGGGATCGATACATATCTCTTCCCTTAGGCAAGGGACCGAAGCGGATCACAATGGCTATGAACAACTTAATTTAACAGTTCAACCCAACGGTAATCGATTGATATCTCTAAAAACATGAAAGCAACTATGCGAACAACTTTGGAAACATAAAGCTAGCATGGAAGGGGACCCAGACCTACACTATCGATTGCAACGAGCCTTATGGCAGGGAAGACTGATCGACCTCGATCGCTCCCCTTTGGGATTTGGGCCTTGAAATTTTTTTGGGTAACGTTGTCTACATTTAGAGATTCTGCCGGAGAATTTCAAGAAGATATTCGGCCGTCTACCCCTATGAATACAGAGTTCATAGTTTTTAAGGATTTTTTACATTGTTGATTTCTTAGTACTCCATTGCAATCACGGATTCCAATCCAATCCCTCTTGTAATTGGAAATTCAAATGATTAATAAAGCTATTTCTTCAAAGTGGACATAGGCATTTAACGTCGAACCACTATATATCTGTTTGCCATTAACTTTTACTTGTTTTTTGCTTTTTTCCTCTGTTTTAATTTTGATTTATTCATTTGTTTCTCTTCATATAACTATTAGGTGTTCGTGCCAACTTTTGGTGCAAACATATATATATATATATATATATATATATAATTTCATGTAAAATTGGGTTTTTTGTTAATAATGGCCAAAAATAAGCATATAAACTATGGTGACATATTTAGAACGAAGTAATAAAATTTACCATAGTGAAAGAGTCTAGTGTTGTAACCATTAGAATTGTAGATCAACTTTTGAAAAATCCTCTACTGTTCTAGTAGTGGTATACAAGATCTGCCTTAAAGTCCTCAAATAGAGGAGACGAGGAAGAGAACTTGCCTCTAATGGAGGAAATAGGGAATATAACTCTTCTCTAATTTTTATTGGATTGGAATTTTGTAAAAATAAATTAAGATCCTATGGTTCTTTTATGGTGGGAAATAAATGCCATAATTCTCCATTTACTTCTCTACATTTGACCTTTCTCTTGGCTATTAAACATGCAAGTAAAATTAAAATTTATTTTCGTTTAATTTGGCTATTAATACATATCATCTATATTAGACCTTCACATTAGACCTGCATTTATTTCCCACTTGGCCCAAACACATTTTACCCTTCCTTTCTTCTTTATAGGATCACCCGTATTAAATCAATTAATATATGTTAATTGATCAATATATGATATAAAATACATACATTGTATAACTTATATTACTCATTTTGATTAACTAAATTACCCACTCAAATTAAATTAAATATATACAATAATTATAATACTAATTCAATTATTTTTTATGATTTAGGAAATTGAATTGTTCACATATATATAACAATTATAACTATATAAATCATCTTCATAATAATTTATAACAATTATAAATTATTATATTATGTAATTAGGTCCAACGCTATAGTTCTCTATTGTATGACTTCGATCCTCAATTAATATTCAAACTATTTAAATATCAAAGCCCATACAAACAATAAAGGTCACGAAGTCATATGCTTACTAATCATCTATGTGAGGTCGTACTCCATAATGGTTTTAACTACAGAGTGATCAGTGACCATTCAAGTTACAATGGGAGTGTATTTTTAAGTGTCTGTTCGGTAACTAGTGTAATTATTCGATGAACAAGGGTTTGAGCTTATTTTTATAATCGTTGTTTTATGCTTTGTTATGGTGAAGTTATTGTATTGTTTTAAGTTAATGGGCACAAGTGAGACAAGTGCATTTAAGATATTATGTTTATAGCAACATTATTTATTATACTTTATGCCATGCTTGAGTGCATATCATTCCTGATTTTATGTCTAACCCAGATGCATTTTTTCATTGACCTTTTGGGTTTTCTTTTATGAGTAGGATGAGAGAAAAAAGTATAGGATGGGTTTTTTTTTTTTTTGGTTATGAGAATCAAGCAGTTATATATAAAGGATTAACTACTTAGCATATTGGGGCCTAAGTATGCCTTGATTATAATAAATGTATTTGATGAACATTTATTCAGTCATGAGTACACACTAGCACGTCAGCGCGCGCGCGCGCGCACACACACACACACACACACATATATATATTGTTATGATGATATTGTACTTTATGATATGATGATAATACATATTTAACTAAGAAACGCAAAAAAAGTTAGGTGATTTTAAGGGACGTTATAATTGTTGTCATTAGCGATGCATAGAAAAATTTCATATCCAATTCAACCTTTTTCTTATAGTGGTATTGAACTTGGATTAAGGTTTACTCCATGGATTATATAAAAATATTAAAATACATAAATACACGTATTGTATACATATAAATTAATATAATGAACTACTATATGTTGTAATATCTAGGTTAGTTCTAAGTCATCCTTGTTTAATGATGAATTTTCTATCGGTTTAGAAAATCGTCGATAAATTTCAAATTAAAATTAACCGCAAGCGCACGGCGTTCAAAAGTTAGTACGTGGTGAGTACGGGTCGATCCGTAGGGAATGGTTAGATTTTAAAATTTTTTATTCAATCAAATTAACCAAAGATTTGAAGAGTGTGAAGCTAAAAATGTAAAAAAATGTTAAAAAGAAAGTAGGAAAAATAAGAGAATAAATGATAATTTAGAGATAATTCCACTCTCTCTATCATATAGTTCAACAAAACATGAAATTATTATCTCTTTTTTTAGTCATTAGTAAGTTTAATTGATGTGCTTATCATAAATATGGCCCATTTGTGCTATTGATTATCTCAACATAAGTCATCAAACTATAACACACCATTTAAACTACTTTTAAACTCTAATGAAAAATGACAACAAGTTGAAAGCAAAATCTATTTTAAGTATGGTCTATTAACTACTAATTAGAAATATAGATCATCAAATTTCAATTTCAACATTCACTTCTTTGCCATAATCATATTTAGATGAAGATGCAATTTTTGTTTGTGATTGTTTAAGCATAGCCTATTTGTTGTGAAAAACATAGATTATCAAATTCAACATGAAGCAATAAACCACATCAGCATTCATTTAAGCACAAAAGAGAGAAATAATTATCATTATGTTGAAGCTACATGATTAGAGGCTTCATTACCTCTAAATAGAAGGGATTAACCTCTCAATTATGTTATCATATCAACACAAGTAGCATGCAACAAGAAACTAAAAGAAGAGGAAGAAGAGAGCAAAATGAAAAGAAAAGCTAAATAAAAAGATGTAAACACTAATCTACTTGCATGAAAAATAAACTAACTACTAATAAGAAAGAAATAGAGCACGTAAATAAGAGAGAATATTAATTAACATTTCATAAAAGAAGGGAAAATTATATGAAAAGAAATATGGCTAAGTAGCCATGAAAAGAAAGAAGAGAGCTTATGTTTTATTTTGAGCCTAATACTAACTAATAGGAAGAGAGATTACATGAAGCATAAGGGGTATTTATACAAGTTAGAAACCCTAATCCATATTTTTAGGGAATGCCCAAACTACCTCTTAGGAAGTGTGGTGGCCAAGTAACCATTAGCATCCATTAATCATCCATTAAATGTGAATGAAGATTTAATGGCCTTTTAGCATGTGCATTAGCTTCTAAGTATACATTAAGGTAGGTAGGTAAGTGGAGTCCTCCATATCATCACTTTGTATTATTTCCATCTTCATTTGTTCTCTTCACTCTTGTGCATGCATATATCATCATGAAACCACTTGTAAAATTCACTAAATTTGCTACAAAACGACATAGAAAATTCCAAGCAAATTTCACAATTTAATAAATGCATAAAAATAATCATTTTGCCCATATATAAAGATGAATATGTGACAATTTGAAAATAATTTGTTTTTATTGGTTTGACTAAGTTAAAATACCTAATATGATCATTTATTTTATTTAAATAGATTAAGTATGGTGGTAAAAATATACACATTTACGTGCACACCAAATACTCTCACACTTATCTTTTTGTTCGTCCTCGAATAAAGAAAAATTAAGATAAATTCATTTTCGTAGGGAGGATGATTGCACTGAGTGTATGCAACAAGCTGTTAAATCTCTGAGTGTCCCTAGCAGGACGAGTGTTGTCTCGTGAGGGTTTTCAGCGAATAGTATCCACAAAATCCAAATGCAGGGTGAAAATATTTAGAAAATGCAAGATTTATTTACAAAGAGATGAATGCGAATTTTTGAAAATATTTACAATGAAGGATTTACTTTTAAATTGACACAAATAAGTTAAATATAGGTTTCGATTATTATCTTGAATATTTACGTCATTTACTCGTCAAAATTTCCAACAAAAATCAAGTTATCATAACAAATAGACTATAGTTTAACTTGTTGTTTTGGGTGATAACATAGTGCAACTATGAAATGGATCCTTAGTTGATTATCATAGTTTATCGAAGTGGTATTTTCATTTCAGTTCAATAACAAGTCAAAACAAATAACTAAAATAGTGCTTGGATTTCATTTGCTTACTCTCTCCCTTTTTCCTTTTGAAAATTATATTGATATTAATAATATTTACATATGCCTAACTCTGAAAACTGAGGCCGGGTATATTACCCATGCACTGCCTTTCGGACTTACGTGAGGAGAATACAGAGCATGGCGAATGAACACACAAGTGTGAACACTTTATCGACTATAGGCGTTATTCGTAAAATAATTTCTATATACACACACACGCCTAACTCAGATAAACTGAGGCCAGATATATCGATCGTGCACTGCCTTTCGGGCTTACGTGAGAAGGGTACAGAGCATGGCGAGTGAACACGAGTATGAACATATGACTCTAGGTGTATATTAAAAAAATAGACATATATATAAGAAATATTTTTTTATTTTTATTTTTTTATTTTTAGAAGAGAGAGTTTCGCACTATCATATTAGCACCATTTAACTTTGGAGACAAAAAAATGTTATGTCTTTACTTTAAATCAACCACTTTTTAAAACAAAGATTTTCAATTAGGATGTATTTCATAATTAACACGTATGAATCTTCCTATATGCTAGTTAAACCATTATCATTTGTAATCAAACTTCATTTTTATTTTTGTTAAGACAAATAATTTTTCGAAAATTTCAATTTAATAAACCAAAACCATATACTTATCCTATAATGTTTCTTTAAAAATAAATAAAAAATGCTTAAATTTTTTAAGATATTTTTTTAACTTTGGAAAGAAAATGTAAAAATAAATCATGAAAAACTAAGATGAGTCTCCCCCCACACTTAATTTTGACTATGCCCCCACAGTCAACACAGGTGGAAGGAGAAAAATAAATATATGACCTTAATTTAAATGAAAATTAACGGTATTTACACGAGATCAGAAAGTATATCATCAAAAAGTAAATGAAATGGTCTTCCAAACCGATTCATTTGTCTCGTCAAGTATGCAAGACACATCTTAAGCGTAGAAAACCAAACCGTAAAAGATTTCGAAGTTGAACGTTGATTTGGAAAAATGAATGTCGTTTTATTAAAAATAGTACGAGTTGTTTCCTTTTCGATTATTTCGGGGTTGATAGAAAAATTGGTTTGAGTTCATGTTTTTTATTCTTACCAAATTGAAATTCAAATTTATCGTTGAAAACTTCTTTAAAATTATTGATTTCAAAATCAAAACGGTGATGTAACTCTTCCTCATCATAATTTAACAACTCATTTTCGAAAAGTCCAAAGAAATCATGTTCATCGAATTTGTCTTTCTTTGTTGGCTTATCAAAAACTTCATTGTGTATCTCAATTTCAAAATCCAAAGTTGTTATATTCAAATTTTTGAAATCGAGAAAAGGAAGATCGAATTTTTAATTTGGGTCCACACTCTCAAAAGAATTGAAATCCAACTCAATTACTGTGTTTTCAACAACTTCACTAAGATCATCATTTTCAGTTTCAAAAGTTGTTGTTTGAAAATCGTCAATTTAGGTAAAAGATGGATTATCACTTGACTCGTCATACGTTGGGATTTGATTTTGTTTATCACCTTGTTTCATATATGTTTCGAACAACAAATCTGTGTGATCATTGTAAATTTCGTCTATTTGCTCAACAAAATCCAATTTATAGTTATTAACATGAGGATTTTCACTTTGAAATTGTTGAGAACAAAGATTTTCAATCGTAACATGGTTAAGATTATTCACATTTCCAAATTCGTTTGAAAAAGTTGTTTCCATTTTCATTTTGAGTTTAAAATTAATTTTGGAGTACGAAATTGAATTGGCATGGGTTATAATCGAAATCATTTGAATTTTGAATTGAATTCAAATTTTAAAATCCTTGACTCAAGTTATTACACAAATATGAATTACACAAATCATTTATTATTTGATTTTATTGTGTAGGGAATTCAAGTAAAGATGAAATGTTATTTTCAAGAGTCAAGGGTTGATCATTGTTTTGAAAATTTTGTTGTTCGAAATTTGAATTGTTTACACAATAGTTGTTGTTAAAATATCCATACGAATTTGGAGTGAAATCATATGGATTATATTATTTTCATAACTATTGTAAAATTCAAGTGAATATGGAAATTCAGACATTTTCAAGAATGTTTTTGGTGTTTTTTATAAAGAAAAAATATTTACAAATAGAATTTATTTTTTCAAAAGGGAAATTGATTTTTGTTTTGTTTTTTGGTTTTTCAAATTTTTTCTTTGTTTTTGGAAAGGTTTTATAATTTACTTTTTGGATTTCTGAAATTTCAAAAAAGGATTTAAAATTTTCAAAGGAAAAGAAATATTTACAATTTTTGTTAGTTTTGGATTTTGATTTTTTTTTAATATGCATGAACAAATGCAACTAAATGAATGCAAGGGTCTAATTACAAATTATTTATCCTAAATTAATCTAAAATTGTATAATCACACTTTGTCTTAAAGCAACAAAAATATTTCTCGGCTAGGTAACAGGCAGGGGTTATCGGTGCACCACCGTAGCGATGCAGCCGAAAGTTTAAGTACTTTTCGAGAAACAATTCAGTATAATATTTACGAATCACCTAATATTTATAACTGATTATTGTTTTACCGTAACCTAGACACCAAGAAATTAAATTGTCGAAAAATGATAAATTATCAATATATAATTAAGTGTTATCGATGTCTAATCGTTATTATTAACAAATTCTAGGATGAAATGCAAAATAGAAATTAAACATGTATTAACAATGCAACTACAATGAAATTGTCTTTTCTTCGATTTTTTTTTTTGTTTTTTGGATTTTTGAAATAAAAATGAAAATGCATGCAACCAACAATGCAGATTAAAACTAGAGATTAAAACACAATACCAGAGCGTTCATCATTATTAGCAATTTATTCTTTTATATATATTTTTAGCGGCGATTTAAACAAGCAGAGAAATTAAAAGCAACAATTCTCATTTATTTCCTACAACCAGAAAATTATAGAACAAGATATATACACATGTTTCTAAACAAAAAACTATTTTTTTTGAAAAATAAGAGATATTTTACAATAAAATAAATTAAAGAGGGATTTTAACAAGGGAAAATCAAAAGGTTTTAAATAACGCAAAACTAAAACTACTACACAGCCCAAACAAGCACAAAGACACAGTATATTGTATGTTCAACACAAAACGCCTTCCCGCATTCACTTTATTCACAAATCATAATATAATTTTTATCCAGAAAATCAAAATCACAAATCGCGTTTTGGTATGATTATTCGATTGAGCGTTGGCAGTTCCTTCAATGAATTTTAGTTGCATTTTGGGATCGGAGATTGGCTGCCATGATTGCCGTGATTTTGGGGATTTTGTTCGTGATGGAGATTCGGGGCTTTCGGAGGAGGACTGGTGGTCGCGCTCAATTGCAGGTTGCGCCGTGGGTGATGGTTTGGGATGCGATTTCAAGCGAGGCAATTTGGTCTTCAGTTTCGAGGAGAGACTTGAGGTCGCGGCGAAGTAGGTTGGCTGGCGGTTGGTGGTTTGCCTTGATTGCTACGTGGTGAGGTCGAAGGAAGGAGGCGAAGGCGAGTGGTTCAGGGTCTGGAGTGCTTGAAGCTTGTTTAAGGTGATCGCTAACTGTATTGTAGTGAGGAGGAGAAGTATGGTATGGATGCTGCTGTAGTGAAGTGGGGTTGGTGATAAATGTCGGCAGTTATGTGTTCAGTGATGTTGAAGTTCTGAGATATTGAAGTATGGCAGAATTATATGGCTTGGAAGAAGATGGAGGTTGACAGTGAGCAGAAATGCAGATACTTGCAGTATAACAGTGGTGATGTGATTTGGTTTGAGGTGGTATGCAATGAGTAAGGGGGTGTGGTCAAGTTTTAGATGATGGATGATGGTTGTTGACAGTCTCGTATGAAGTTGCAAGAGGTGGTCGTGATGGTTGACGGAAGTTTGTTCAAAGGGTGTTGTATGTGTTAGGCTATTGTCGGAACAGTTTGTAATTGTGGTTGCTGTGGTGATGGAGTTTGTCTGTAGGTGGTTTGTTGTCGGGCAGAGGTGATGAAGCGGTTTTGTGGTATGGTTGTGATAGATGAAAATGGAAGTGTCAGTGAAGTGATTTTGCTGAGGGAAGGATAGTTTGTGCAGCTTTGCAATGCAGAGGAGTACGGAGTCAATGTTGAATATGAGCCGGGATGTTGAAATGGGAGAGGAAGTCATAGATGGTGGCTGCAATTGCTTTGTGGCTGTAGTAATGTGTTGTTGGCAGGAAGATGTATGTGTTTTAACAGGGGTTGCTGCTTGGTTCGATTGCAGTGGTCAGGCAGGGGTTGGATGGTGAAGTTAGTGGGTGAAGTATTGCTGTTGTCTTAAAGATTAGGTAAATGGAAGCATATGATGACTCGACGGTGGGATGGGGCTGTGTTGGCAAGGAAGTGGAGTGGTACTCCAGGCGACAGTGCAAGTGGTTGTTGTTTGGATGTGGTGAGGTAGAGGTGTTGTAGCAGGCGATGTTGAGTTGTACACCGTAGACGTAGAGGTCTGTTTGAAGATAGTTGATAAGCAGCAGTAGGTAGTGCTGATGGTTGGTCCTAGTTTTAGGGAGTAGTTGTGTAAATGAAGCGACAGTGACCAGTGATGGGTAGGAAAATGAGGAATGTAGATGACATGAAACTGTAATAGAAGTGATATGAAATTGTAATAGTAAAATGGGAAATGGGATTGAAGTAAAATGTAAATTCAAATTGACAATGTAAATTGAAAATGAAATGAAATACAATTTTTTTTCTTTTTGCAAATTAAATTGTGTCTATATTTTTTTATAAATAAAAATACTGTTAACCTGCCTTTTGGCATGGCCGTAGACATACGAATTTAACTAAAATCGACTGCTCGTTTGTCGAGACTGAAATACTATGAGTTTGAGTCAACTGGATAAATAGACGATCAATCACGGATGATAAATATGATTGCGAAGCCGGGGTTCGCCATACCATGATTTGGCATTAGTGGTTTGGCATGAGTGGCTCGGCAGAGGTGGTTCGATAGAAAGGTGGTTCGGCCTTGATAGTGTGGGTCGGCCTGGATGGAGTGATTCGGTAGGAAGGTGGTTCGGCCTTGATGTGTGGGTCGGCCTGGATGGAGTGGTTCGGTAGGAAGGTGGTTCGGCCTTGATGGTGTGGGTCGGCCTGGATGGAGTGGTTCGGTAGGAAGGTGGTTCGGCCTTGATGGTGTAGGTCGGCCTGGATGGAGCGATTCGGTAGGAAGGTGGTTCGTCCTTGATGGTGTGGGTCGGCCTGGATGGAGCAGTTCGGTAGGAAGGTGGTTCGGCCTTGATGGTGTGGGCCGGCCTGGATGGAGTAGTTCGGTAGGAAGGTGGTTCAGCCTTGATGATGTGGGTCGGTGTATCTGAGCTTGGGGTCGGTCGTGATGAAGGATGTTGGCTCGCCTATGGTTTTGGTGGGCCTGTATCACTCAGGAAGCCCAATAACTCAGGTTTAGCCTATAAATACAACATGTGGGGCTTCACAAAAGGGATCTTCGTTCTGTTTTCCTTCATCTTCTACACTAAGGCTGCTCTGCCATTGTTGTTCTAAAAACTCTGGATTATAACTGTAATTGATTCTAACATCAATAAAAAAGAAATTTCTGGAGTGGACGTAGGCCGGAGTTAACCAAACCATTATAAATCCTCTGTTACTACTGTTTTTTTTTTAATTTTTACCATTCTTCATATTTATACTCTCTACATACATACTATCTGTGATATGTAACTCTGATTTGGTGCTTTTGTCTGGATTTGGGTGTTAGTGACCAATTTTGGCCCTAACATTTTGGTGCTTTCATTGAGAGGGCTAGAATTCGGGGAACCTATAGCTTGGACTTTGGATTTGAAGACTTAAAGACTTGGATCTGGAAAGTTATGGTAAGGCAATCGACAAGAAGACAGAGGACTGAAAGGAGTCGGCATGAGGGGAGTCAAGAGGCTTCCTTGGGAGCTAATCAGGCCTCGATTTTCATCACCAGAGATGAGATGGAAACAATTCTGAAAAGACAAGAGAAGATGATGTAGAACCTACTTCGACAAGTTGCACAAGTTGGAGTGCAGAGTTATGGGAAGACAACTGTAGGAGATGATGGAAATAGGAGTCAAGAGCACAGAGCAACCAGCATTCAGAACAGAGCAGGACCATCAAGGGCAGCACCAGGACTAGGGGCACTCCTCCGGAGCATGTTGATCCAATCCCGGGCAGAGTACCAGGTGGAGTACCAGGTGGAGCTGTACAACATGGTGTCGATAGAGGAATAGATGCTCATCTAGGAGAGCAGGTCCCAGGATTCCCTCATGAACTTGGAAGGCAGATTGGAGGCAGCGTACAAGGACTACAACTCGGTGACAGTGATAGGTGGGCGAAGATGGTTAAGCGAGCCACGAGAGCTGGATTGGTAAATATAGACTTGGATGATGTGAATAGGAGTCCCTTTACTGCTGCGATCAGGCAAGCTAGAAATCCGCTAGATTTCAAGCAACCAACACTGGAGATGTATGACTGGAGAACGGATCCCACTGTTCACTTAACGAGGTACTTGAGGCATATGGAAGTGCTGGGGGCATTCGAGGAGGTCATGGCACGATGCTTCCCTTTGTATTTGGCAGATATTGCAGCATTATGGTTCAGACAGGTGAAGAGTGGCTCTATCAACACATGGACGGAGTTGATTGAAAGGTTTGTAAGACAGTTTCGGATCCACATAGTCAGACCCAAGAACGTGATGACTTTAACATTGATGAGACAATGAAAAGGAGAGTTGCTCAAGGACTTCTTATCCAGATTCAATGCGGTAGTGGCTTCGGTGGATCGACCCGATCTATCGATGGTTCTGATGGCGGTAGTTTTAGGAATTGCAGATAATTCACATTTCAAGATATCATTGGAACGGCACCAACCGAGGGATCTTGGGGAGTTCTACCATGACAGAGTTGATTGAAAGGTTTGTAAGACAGTTTCGGATCCACATAGTCAGACCCAAGAACGTGATGACTTTAACATTGATGAGACAATGAAAAGGAGAGTTGCTCAAGGACTTCTTATCCAGATTCAATGCGGTAGTGGCTTCGGTGGATCGACCCGATCTATCGATGGTTCTGATGGCGGTAGTTTTAGGAATTGCAGATAATTCACATTTCAAGATATCATTGGAACGGCACCAACCGAGGGATCTTGGGGAGTTCTACCATGAGGCAGAAAGGTTCCTGAGATAGGAAGATGCGTAGGCTGAGAGAGAAGGGAGAGAGGCTGAAGCTTATGCTGTAAGTGGTGGAGGTCCACCCAGGGAGGATCCAAATAAAGATGATAAAGGAAAACGGGAAACGAATGACAACGGTAGCACTTCAAAAAGGCCATGGAGAGAGTCAAAGTTTTCTTCTTACACAGATTTAACTGAGACTCTAGAAAGGATTTACTTGGATATTCGAGGGTGCCTCCAGTATCGAAGGCCGGCAAGGAGGGAACCTTATGAATACAAGCAGGCATCGGGAAAGCATTGCCTATTCCATAAGCTGGATGGGCACAACACAAACGATTGCCGACATCTAAAGGATATAATCGAGGAGCACGTAAGGAATGGTCATCTACAATAATACGTAAGGAATCGAGCTATGGCAGTGGAACAGGAGCGGCCACCGACCACCTCGAACGAGGAGGGAACTGGTTATGGAATCATCGGCTCATCATCATATAAATAGATTTATGACTTTGAATAAGAAATAAAACTTGAAGTAATACGGCTAAGTCACTTACACTTGTACGGGATCGAGGACGGTCCCTAGTCATGCTTTGAGACGATGATAAACCATGTTGCTCAAGTCTATGAAATCTTGTTTTTCTTTTTGTTTTTCTAAAAACTTTGGTTTCTCCCTTGGATGTAAAGACATTTATTTGGCTTTACTTGGCAGTAAAAACTTTTAAATGATTGGATTTGCATTAATGCAATAAATAACACACGTCTCGCGATCATGATGCCGACCGGAGAGACGGGGCAGTGATCACAGATTATGAGTCCCTTCGCCGGAGAGCGATGGAATGAGCTCGAATACTATATAAAAGTCCTCACCGGAGAATCGATTCCGGAGAATATAAAAGTCCTCGGCCGAAGAGGAAAGGCCGGAGAATATAAAAGTCCTCGGTCGGAGAGCCGAGGCAAGAGAATATAAAAGTCCTCGACCGAAGAGCCGAGGTCGGAGATTATAAAAGTCCTCGGCTGGAGAGCCGAGGCCGGAGAATATAAAAGTCCTCGACCGGAGAGGCGAGACCGGAGAACATACAAGCCCTTGATCGGAGAGTCAAAGCTGGAACAGGATAACACGATCCGGCGAGGTCTACGAATTCGAAGTTAAATCCGAAGAAGTCCCAAACTCGGATAAAATGATCCGGAGAGATCGTAGATTCGGTTAGTTGATATCAGATGGATGTGGAATTGGATGAGGATTTGGTTACTAGATAGGAATTGGATATCGACTCAAAGCAGTCATAGATTCAGATAAGGATACGACAATGGCACTTGGATAAAATGGATTGGATTATGAATCGGAAAGTATGGCTATGGATAACATATGGATTTTAGATATCCGATTTGAGGCTATTCAAAACACACCTTCCAATAGCAAGGCATATTTTAGAGGGCAAATGTTAACCCGCCTTTTGGCAAGGCCATAGACAAGCGGATTTAAGTAAAATCGACTGCTCGTTTGTCGATACGGGAATACTACGGGTTTGAGTCAACTGGATGGATAAACGATCAATCACGGATGATAAATATGACTACGAAGCCAGGGTTCGGCATAGCATGGTTCGGCATTGGTGGTTTGGCACGAGTGGTTTGACCTGAGTGGATCGACGGAGGTGGTTTCGATAGGAAGGTGGTTCGGCCTTGGTGGTGTGGGTCGGCCTGGATGGAGTAATTCGGTAGGAAGATGGTTCGGCCTTAATGGTGTGGGTCGGCCTGGATGGAGTGGTTCGGTAGGAAGGTGGTTCGACCTTTCGGTAGGAAGATGGTTCGGCCTTAATGGTGTGGGTCGGCCTAGATGTAGTGATTTAGTAAGAAGGTGGGTCGGCCTTGATGGTGTGGGTCGGCCTGGATGGAGGGATTCGGTAGGAAGGTGGTTCGGCCTTGATGGTGTGGGTCGGCCTAGATGGAGCGATTCGGTAGGAAAGTGGTTCAGCCTTGATGGTGTGGGTCGGCCTGGATGGAGCGATTCGGTAGGAAGGTGGTTCGGCCTTGATGGTGTGGGTTGGCCTGGATGGAGTGGTTTGGTAGGAAGGTGGTTCAGCCTTGATGGTGTGGGTCGGGTGTATCTGAGCTTTGGCGTCGGTCGTCATGTAGGATGTTGGCTCGGCTATGGTCTTAGTGGGCACGTATCACTCAGGAAACCCAGTAACTCAGGTTTTGCCTATAAATATAGCATGTGGGGCTTTAGAAAAGGGATATTCATTCTGTTTCCCTTCGTCTTCTACACTAAGGCTGCTTTGCCATTGTTGTTCGAAAAACTCTGGATTGTAACTGTAATTGATTCTAACATCAATAAAAAGAAAATTTCTAGAGTGGAGTAGGCCAGAGTTTGCTGAACCACTATAAATTCTCTAATACTACTGCTTTCTTTTTTATTTTTACTTTTCATCATATTTATACTCTCTACATACATACTATCTACGATCTGTGACTGTAATTTGGTGCTTTTGTCTGGATTTGGGTGTTAGTGACCAATTTTGGCGCTAACAAATACAAATGCAAAATACAAAAGCAACAAATGCAAGCAACAATCACACAAACACGCAATTTTATTTTTAAATAGAAATAGAAATGCAAATGCAAAATGACAAGGAAACTAGCAAACTACAAACAACAAAATCAAAATGCATACAAAAATCACAAAAACACTCCACACAATATATTTTTTAAATGCAAACACACACTAAATAAAAACAGACAAAAATCAAACAACAAAAAATTCGAAGAATATAAAATTAAAATCATAACTATTCCCCAACAACGGCGCCAAAAACTTATTTAATGATAAATTTTCTATCGGTTTAGAAAATCGCCGATAAATTTCAAATTAAAATTAACCGCAAGCATACGGCGTTTAAAAGTTTGTATGTGGCAAGTATGGGTCGATCTGCAAGGAATGGTTAGATTTTAAAATTTTGTATTCAATCAAATTAACCAAAGATTTGAAGAGCGTGAAGCTAAAAATGTAGAAAATATTAAAAAGAAAGTGCGAAAAATATGAGAATAAATGACAATTTAGAGATAATTCCACACTCTCTATCATATAATTCAACAAAACATGAAATTATTTTCTCTCTTTTTTAGTCATTGGTAAGTTTAATTGATGTGCTTATCATAAGTATGGCCCGTTTGTGCTATTAATTATCTCAACATAAGCCAACAAACTATAACGCACCATTTAAACTACTTTTCTACTCTCATGAAAAATAACAACAAGTTGAAAGCAAAATATATTTTAAGTATGGTCTATTAGATATTAATTAGAAATATAGACCAACAAATTTCAATTTGAACATTCACTTCTTTTCCAGAATCATATTTAGATGAAGTGGCAATTTTTGTTTGTGATTATTTCAGCATAGCCTATTTGTTATGAACAACATAGACTATCAAATTCAACATGAAACAAAAAATCACATCAACATTCATTTAAGCACAAAAGGGAGCAATAATTATCAAAGTCTTGAAGCTACATGATTAGAGGCTTCATTACCCCTAAATTGAAGGGATTAGCCTCTCATTTGTGTTATCATATCAACACAAGTAGCATGCAACATGAAACTAAAAGAAGAGGAAGAATAGAGAAAAATGAAAAGAAAAGATAAATATAAACATGTAAACACTAATCTACTTACATGAAAAATAAACTAACTACTAATAAGAAAGAAATAGAGCATGTAAATAAGAGAGAATATTAATTAACATTGCATAAAAGAAAGGAAAATTACATGAAAAGAAATATGGCTAAGTAGCCATGAAAAGAAAGAAGAGAGCTTATGTTTTATTTTGAGCCTAAAACTAACTAAGAGGAAGAGGGATTACATGAAGCATAAGTGGTATTTATACAAGTTAGAAACCCTAATCCATATTTTTGGGGATCGCTCATACTACCCCTTAGGAAGTGTGGTGGCCAAGTAACCATTAGCATCCACTAATCATCCATTAAATGTAAATGAAGATTTAATGGCTTTTTAGCATGTGCATTAGCTCCTAAGTATACGTTAAGGTAGGTAGGTAAGTGGGGTCCTCCATGATCATAACTTTGAATTATTTCCATCTTCATTTGTTATCTTTACTCTTGTGCATGCATATATCATCATGAAACCACTTGTAAAATTCATCAAATTTCCTGCAAAAAAACATAGAAAATTCCAAGTAAATTTTCACAATTTAATAAATGCATAAAAATGACCATTTTGCCCCTATATGAAGATGAATATGTGACAATTTGAAAATAATTTGATTTTTTGGTTTAAACAAGTTAAAATACCCAATATGATCATTTATTTTTTTTCAATATATTAAATATGGTGGTAAAAATATGACATTTATGTGCACATCAACCATTAACAAATTTCATATAGTTTGACTTAATAGTTTCATCGTAATTTCAAATCTTCACATGTTTAAAATTTGTTTAATTAATTTGAAGTGGATCAACATTCTTCAACATGCTGTAGTATAATTTACATCCTTCATTATATAATATTTAACGCGTCTCTCCCAAAGTGGTACAAGAATATTTTTGTTTGCTTCCATGAATCATGTCGATAATTTATGTACGTCTATCTTCAGTCTCACATAGGGGATATCATTTAGAAAGAGATCCATTAGTAGAAAAATCTAAATCTAGTTGACCTGTTAGAGAACAAAATTGTTTCCGTCCCATATTGTTTGAGAGGAGTAAAAAACATAACGAGACCACTACTTGTACCAAACCGATTTAGTGCGATTGGAGATGTTTGTCGTACTTGCGCTTTTTGGATAGTGGCCCTTTATACCAATATCCTTATGTAGTGCTAAGTTACAATATAAAATGGTGGTTGCCCTCTTACATTTTAACGTAATACTTTTATTTCTTATAAATAAAATGATTACATTTTAGTTCGACATATTCATGCTTATGTTAAAATTTTAAAGTATGATATGATTGTACACACATATTCTTACATGACTAAACCATCATTCTTTGCTCTATAAAACCTTTACGTTATCCTAACCAGTTCCAACTTTATCTAAAGCACTTATTCATTTTATTCATTCTTTATGGAGACTGTTCTATTTAATCATCGACTATTTGTTGTTCACCATTTATCATTATATTGTTATTGTATTTTTTAATTGTTAAGCCAAAATTTGGGTCCAAAATATAAGAGAATAGGAAAAACTGAGTAACAAATGTGCACAAAGTATTCTCTATGAGTGCAAAATTGCTCTTTTAGTAGTCTTTGGTTATAATTTGCTAATTTGAATTTGACCTAGAAGGCTACTAAATCCCAAACGGAGATCTTACAAGTTATCGAAACTGCAAATGAAATTGCTAAAAAAGAATTCTCTTATGTAGGGGTGAATCCTTATTTATAGTATTATTGACCCCTTGAATTTTTGACATGAGCATCGAATCTATTGGCTCAAGTTCACACCTCTTGAATCTTGGACATGTGGCAATTTGATTGGTCAAGATTCTTTGGTACGATAATGGCATAGCACATCCTAGAGGTGACATATGGCACTTTTTAATTGGCGTTCCAAGAAATTATATCACTATTTATTCTTTGTTGACATGCCAAATGTGGTCCAAATAGGCATGGATATATAGTATAATTCATATCTTCGATGGCACGTTTGTTGTACAATATCAATAAAAATACCTCTTCATATCTACGGTAACAATTCATATCTTATATCTTCAATAGCAGCATTACGTCATATCCTCAATAGAAGTATACTTCATATCTTTGATAGCAACGCTACTTCATATCTTCAAATGCACCCTTACACCATTTCTTCTATAACAAAATCACTTCATATCTTGGATAACACTTCTTATCTCATATCTTCGATAACATCCCTATTTCATATCTTCAATAGCAATATCACTTCATATCTTCAATAACACTTCTTTGATGGTGCTTCTATTTCATATCTTCAATAATTATGTTACTTCGTATCTTTGATACTATGTCTTGTCTCATATCTCCAATAAAACCCATATTTCATATCTTCGATAACAATAACTTCGTATATCTGATAAAACTTCTTATCTTGATAACATGCTTGTTTCGTATCTTCGTTAATAATACTTTGTATCTTTGATAGCACTTCTTATCTCATACCTTCGATAGCACCATTATTTCATACTTATAATGGTATAACTTCACATCTTTGATAACACTTCTTATCTCATACCTTCGATAACACCGCTATTTCATATCTTCGATAACAATATTACTCCATATCTTCGATGATGCTTTATACCGTATCAAAGAGGATATACATATAGTTCACATAGTATTAATTATACATATAATCGGTAAAATAATATGTTCCTTTCTCTAATTGTACATGTGTGTGATAATAACAATATTATTTAATGATATGTATAAACATTAAATAACATATACATCTAAATAACATATACATCTATTTGATAAAGCATAAAGTATTATCAAAGAGGATATACATATGCATTAAATAACATATCCTTTATACTTTATCCTTCCTCTAAATAACATATACATTACTTCGATAATGACATATACATATACATTACACATTAAGTACCATATACATTTTCCTTTCTTTAAATAACATATACATCTATTCGACAATAACATAGCATTCACGTCTATTTAATAATGTATATATTATTTAATGTGTATATGATTTAATGAATAGATCATTGTGGCATATATGGACATGGAAGAGGGGGACAGAGGATTTGATATGCTATTCACCGATCCTTTTTTCTTGAAAATAGTTTTTGCCACCAAGAAATTATGGTCAACCGTTCGCCATTTGAACTACATAGTATTGAAGTATCTTTCTCTTTACTTAAACTCTAGCCACCTATCAAAACACTCATCCTTAGGACATTTGACTGAAAAACAACATCATAAACCTCTAGCAAAAATGAATCTCATTGCTTTTCTTTTTCATTCAGTAGAAATTGAGCCTTATACTACTTACCAAGCCCTAAGGATCCTAAATGGAGACAGGTGTGCATGATAAATTTGATGCTCTTTTTTTGAAATGGAACATGGGAGATTATTCTATTCACTTTTACGAATAATTTTATGATGAAATTATGATTATATAACTTCCTAAAAGTTTTAGTGATAGGTACAGATCCATATTAGTTTCTAGAGGTTTTCATCATTAACTTAAATAGGATTAACATGCCACATTTAGTCCATTCATTAATCCAACAACTATTCACTTTGTTATAAGTTTAGCAGTTTTAACATTCACAACGGTTAGATCTTCAACTTCATGTTTTTCAGGACGTCTACAACATGGCCTAATCAAAGAAAGGCATAAATTGACTAAAATAGGCTCCACATGATTGGTACCTCAACCTTCATTAATTCCCTTTTGTCACTGTTTTCGTATCTGTTTCATTTATCATGTTAAAATAAAATGGAGGAGATAACCATGGTGATGGAGAAGAAATATGCAAAGATTAGAGAAAGGAGCATACGATTCATTACACATATACATTAAATAATATTTAACATATACATACAAATTAGAGAAAGGGAGAAGATAATATGCTTCATATTACTATAATCGGCAAAGGAATATGTAAATAATGATATAAAAAAGGATATACATATACATTAAATAACATTGTTCATATTTATACTGACATATATATATATATATATATATCATTATCGTTATTATTTTATTTCCACCCATTTTATTTCTATTTAATATATATAGTATAACATTATTTAAAGTATAATTTATTGTTATATATAATTGATTTAATTTCTACGTATATAAACATAATTATATTTAAATATGTTTGTTAATTAATATTCGAATTAATATATATATATATATATATATATATATATAATATTTAATAATTTTGAAATTCAAATTTAAATTTTTTGATGTTTTCTAAAATAAATATCTAATATATGTATATTAATCTTCTTTATTTTATAATGATTAGCTGCTACCAAATACATGATTTTTTGAAATTACGGTTGGACATTATGTTTTGAAATTTTCAAAGTTTAGAATTTTAAACTTATTTTACTTTCGAACGAAAGTAAAAATTTTATTATGACTAAAATCCAAAATCATTAAAAAAAATTATTTAAAATTATTGTACAAATATATATATATATATGGAAAAATCTATTGGGACACAAAATGGTGATTTAATTGGTGACACAATGAATCTCAACCATTGGTTTGCCCCCTGATTTCAACCCTATGTGTAAATACAAGGAGATTGAATGGTCCAGATCTATTGTGTCACCAATTCTTTTATTTTCTATCAAGATAGTCGACATATGTATATATGTGTATGTATATGTATATATATATATGTATATGCATCTCTGTGTGTGTATGAAATACAGCCTTAAAACTATAATAGAATTTTTGTTTTTTAATTAAAAAACTAAAATTTAATAATATAAATGTATTAAATGTTTATATAATATATTAAGTTTTGAATTGAAAAATAATTTTTCATTAAATGGAAAAAGTAATTTATTATATATACACACACACACACACACACACACACACACACACACACACACACACACACACATATATACATATACACACACATATATATACACATATAATTATACATACATATATACATATATATATATGCATATATATATATATATGTATATATGTATATATTGGAGAAGGATCAGCAGCCCCCTCTATTCAACCCCTAAACGTAGCCCTTTAATTTCAACCACTCGTTTCAATTTAAGTGATATTACATTCTCTCTCTTATTATACCATGAAATTATTTAAATCTAAATGAGTGGATGAAATTTAGGGGTTACATTGGGTGCAAAATAGAGCATGCTATTGATCCTTCCCCATATATATTATCACTAATAATTAATTATTTATAATGAGAAAATTTTTCTAAATTTTTTAGAAGTGGTGAAACACATACATATAGTTGCAAGCATATAGACGATCATGTATGTATATATGAATATATTAGACTAAAATCCAACTTTCTACTGGAGATTTGTTGATAGTCAAATATCTTGTTTGTTGGTTGTTTCCTTCTCAAACAATTTGTTCTTCTCCTTGGCTATAGTTCACAATGTCGTCATTTTGGCTTCACTACTGTCAGTTATAGGCTATGATTTCTATTGGTTGAGTGTGGGGAGAAAGACAATGGAGGCTAACTATTTGTAGACCTTAAAATATCAAAATATTTTTTCATTTCTCTTAAACCTTAGAAGACTTAGTCCACATCACCACCATATAGTAAGGTTGATCCCTATATTCATCTTGCTTGGTCAAAATCCTCATTGTTTCCTCTTTGAATCAATAATTAAATTGTATTATTTAAGCTCATTTTTTCAATCATAATGACATACAACTTTTACACATCATTCTAGTCGATTTTAAGCTTCAAATAAGTAATTAAAATGGCCATATTGTTTTAATACAACATCTGCATTAATTTATTGCTAATTTATAATGTTTGTAAATTAAGTTTAACACTAGTCGTATTCATAAATTACTTACAACCAGATTGTGCTCGGCTTAAAATTAAGTATTGCTATATTATAAAAAACCTAACAACTCAGTTGTGTTGACCATCTGATGCGAACTCGGTCCTCAGTCAATATTGAAATAATCTAAATACTGAAGTCAGCATTGACTTTGTCAAAAGTATAGTATGTTAGTCGCTATGCACAAGATCGCTGATGGCCAATAGCAATATAACGTTAAAGTGATCAATATTGTAAATGAAAGCTTTTAAATGCAAAACAGATTTGAAGAGATTTTGAAAGAAAAGCGATGTAAATTTCACATTTGATTCTTGAATCAAAGTTCTATATATAAGAAATAAAGAGTTGTATGCATTCATGAGAAGTAGCTACCATCAAAGATAAGTGCAACTCTTCATGGAAGAAAAAATACCCTTTTGCTTGAGGAAGAAGACCATTTAGAAATTCTAAAAAATATGATAGTTATAAGTAACTAGTCGACTGGTAGTATCCAGTTATTCAACGGGTTATAGTCAAAAATGTGATTTTTCAAGTAGCAGGAAAATAGTTCATTTTTTCCTCTTTTTGGTCGAGTAAAATCGTGGAAATAAATTGTAACGACTCAGAATTTGACTATTTTAAAATATACTATTTACAGTAATTTTAAATATAAATTATGTAAGGTTATATGATTCAAACAATATTATATAGGATTTGGAAAGAGAAGTATATACAAAATAGTAGCATTTGTCTATATCGACAAAAGTGATAAAATGCTGATTTCAGAAAAGTAAGTTTCAATGGTTAAATAAATTATTTTAATTATTTAATGAGTGTTTATAATTTTAAATAACATTATAAAAATTTATTTTTAATTTTGGTTTACATAAATAGTTTAAGTAAAACGTCAAAACGTGACCATTTTATCGAAAATCAATGTTTTGTCAATTAAAAGTTGTCGCAACATTGTCGTACCTTTGTTTTCTTATATATGAACATATATTCAAATAGTATAAGTATTAATTAATTCAATAATCAAGTTTACTTTTACTAAACATGCTTAGGAAATTTTAGAATGTAGTTAACAAAAAGTAAGCATAAAACGACAAAAGGTGTTATAAAAGTCAAAAAGTAAACATCAAATCAAACAAACATAATTGTTATATTACCTACTTACCTCTTAAGTGAAAATGACATAATGCAATGATTTGAAATGTGATGTTAAGTATTGAAAAAATAAGGTTGCTTAAAAAGTAAGTAAATGTATTTTGATCACTCTACATAATAATATTTTATTCTAAACTTTTTCCTATAAATAACCATGCATACCTCTTCCATTTCTCACACTTTCCATTCTTCTTCTTCTTCTTCCTTTTCTAAGCTCTCTTCTTATTCTTCCTTAGAGCTTTAATGGCTTCTTCTCTTCCATTTCCTTACCAACTTTTTCAAAACCATATCAAACAAAGTCAAAGCTCCACCAAACTTTGCCAAGGGCCTTAGAATATCATCAAAACATGGTTTAACATCTAAGAAGTGAAGAAATGATAGAGGAAGGGGAGGATCAAAGGGAGACCGAGCCTTATTGATGTTGTTGGATGGTTTAGCCAAAAGCAAAGAAGAGGGAAAGACTTGTGGTCGAGAGCAAGTGGAAGTGAAGTGATGGTCGAGCATTAGGAGGTGAGGTGGAGTTGTTTAGGTGATGGTTTGGTGAAGAAAAGATGATTTAGTGAAGTGTTGGATTAAATGAACGTTGGTAGGAAGTTAATCTTTTGGTAAAAGGCGAGTACTCTTATTTACTAATAAATCCATAAATTGTTTAAAGTATAATAATCTGAAAGTTTAAATATGTTGAATAATTAAATGTTTGATGACTTGGTTGCAAATTGGTTGATTATGTGATTGTTTATGTGGTTGATAACTTGTTTGATAAATGATAAGAAAAATGATTAGTAATTAAACATAGTTAATTAAATGAGAATTAAATCCATACAAATATGTCTATGGAAGTTATTTAGCCTCTTAATGATTTCAAAATATCTAAAAAGATTGAAAATAATGCATAATAATATAATGTTATAATATGAAATGAAATGAAAAATGTGTTTGAAATGACAAAAATATTGTTTTAACTAAATTAAAATATGGTTTAAAATAAATTTAAAGTGTTTTGGACAAGTTCCGAAGCAATTCACAAATTGGTCAAAATCGAGCTCGTCGCGTAGCGACAATTTGTAAATTTCGGCCCCTAACATCAAATTAACATAGAGAATGATTTATAAGTTGTATTTCTTCGAAATAAAACGTGACTACCCACAATTCCATACCCTTTGTGCCGATAATAAACCACTCATGTCTGACCCAAGTTTCACGGAAGTATGGACGATTAAGGGTAAAAAAGAAAATAGGCAGGACATAATCTCACATGAATGGAATAATATATAATATTGAACAATATCTTTACATATATCAGAGTCTAACCTAAATTCAACTTTGGATAGTTATAAACATCTGTCCTTACAATTTGCTGATAAACTTCAAACTAAACTAACTAACCACAGCGGATAATATAATATGTCCATACGTAGATGAATATCTCCAGCTCTCCTCTGAAAACTCCAACTGTCTTCGACTAAACCTGAAACTACTCGGATCTGACCTGAGCATTGAAAATACCCGGATTAGGATTGATAAACCAGCGTGAGAAAAATTCAATAATAAATGACAGCGTCATATATCTGCCTTTAAATAAAATCCTTTGAAAAGAAAGAGTATCTCATAAGACCATACCCACATATAAACACGGATGGATTTTTAACTTGTGATAACTAAAAAAAATTATATATCAAAACATTTGATATTATTTCTAGTGACATTCTTTGAAAACATTTGCAAAAAAACTTATTAATCTTATCCGAAATGGTTACCCATATAGCATTTCGAGGCTATTCATTATGCCAATACAGACAAAACCGCAGGTACTTATTGGAGAATGGATTTCCATACAAATGACCAAGTGAAGAGACTACCTTCCGGTAGTACATCTCTACAGGAATGTGCCGAGGACCAACACAAGACCGGCCTATCTCTGTAACTAGATAGTACCGAATATATTATCCCGTGGTCGTTACCGACCTTTAAACCGAACGCCCGAGCATATAAACCACATTAAGTTACAACCCAGACGTCATAGCGGGAAGTAATATATCTAGAAGGAATTGATCATACCCTAATTGGGAATGACCCACTCAGCCTTGCCGCATCTAATCCTGTTCCGGTCATTTCCGGTTGATGAGGCTTGAGAAAATGATTACCTTTTCACATAGCACATATCACATCTCTGAATGCCACACATTTCCGTTGACTACTAATTGCCTTTTACAAAAATACAACCCTTAAGCTCATATGTCTCAAGGAGGGTGTTAAGCTAAGAGAGTTGCCTTCTCCGCCACCATAGATGTATGTTTATAAAAACCAATGTACGTAATCTTTATAAATGCAATTTCAGACAAACATCCATACAAGTTGTCCAGGAATAGGACAAACCGAAGGCACTTTCCTATTACCACTAGTAGCAAGCAATCGCCACAACGAGGAGACCACCGCTATAAATAACTCTATAATAGGAGCTATCCAGAGCATGTCAACAAGCAGCCCTCACGCTATGAAGATCCACGGTCTTTAATAATCATCATCTTCAATATGTCTTCACATTCGAACGTATACGTTGGTTCAAAGTGGTTTTTCGGATAGGGATCGCCAAATCCGACCCCGGTTCTTTCAAAGCCAATCATCGATAAAAAAGTGAATATAAGTATACAGAATTTATTTAGTCTATTTTCACTTTAATTCTTTTCGGATGATTTCAAAATATCTTTCTTTTGACTTAGAATAATTCTAAGTAATTCATTTTTCTTTGGATAATATCTCAAATTACTCGCTTATCTCTTGATCCAAATTCCTTAACTTTTAGACGGGTCAAAAATGATGCTATTTAAGACATCTTTTATGATAAAACCTACAATCAATCTTAGAAAATATTTTTAAGTAAATAGGATCATAGAAATCATTCTAATTTTACTCAACATCAATTTCCGTATTCAGCAAGTGCTATAGGTAGAAGAACGGTGAAATTACCTTTTAAATTCCACGAATAGGACAAGTTCCCTCTTCATATTTTAATACCAAGTATAAGAAAATTATCTTTATGCAATCCAAGTTGTAATTTGTTCATTTTGGAGATTGCTTAAATTTTTAGATAATATCGATCTTCTTTTATTTCAGAAACTTAATACAATCTTTTTAGAGCATCCGGGTTTTCCTTTCGATCTGTTCCACCCCTCGCCTAAGAAAGAAAAACAGAGGCAGGTAAGTTCAGGGCATTGGTTGCTACATCCTTAACCTTAGTTAAACACCTTGTTTTATCTTCCTAGATCTCACAGGTGAGACAAATGTACTAGTCGTTTCCGCATACTCAGGCTATCAACTCTATTTTGGAATTGATTACAAAGATTCCAAATTATTTTTTAAACATTTAGTTTTCCTTTTAAAAATATTCACAATTGGTTCCAGGAAAAATCGTCACATTTAAACTCATATTCAAAAAGTTATGCAATTTGCAGCATAAAAGTGTTGTGGAAAGTGCTATATAAGCTTATTTGATTTAATCAACTTTTTAATATTTGAAAATTTATATTTTCCACTTCAAATATCTTCTAAAAGATTTAAACGGATTTATCAAATTTATTCCATAATTAAAAACGTTTGTTTAAACAGATTTCCTGTTATGGTCACTTAATTGCACCAACACGATTTTTCTAGAAAATTGATTTGAACTTAATTCAAAATCTACTCAATGATTTTTTTCGTTTAGAAGATATGGACACAATAGTCTAGAATTTTCATATATCGAAGAATTCCGAGCTACATTCCACTATATATACTCATTTGAACTTTTCGGCGCAAAATTCCGAACTACCGTTGCGCGACGCACCTAGTTTTAACTTATTTTTCAATAATGAAATAAACTATTCAATTGAATTTTATCACTTATAAAATCATTTTAAATCAATATTTTCACCTTTTAAAGCTTTTAAAATGAATTTCACTATTACCATATTATAATATTATCATATTCCTATTATTTTAATATTAAATTTTAAATTTCAATTTCAATTCAATTTCAATTCTAACTTCAAATTAAACTCAATTAAAACTTAGATTTCAAATCTAATTTCAATTTAAACTCAAATTCAATCTTAATATCAATTTAAATTTTCAAAATCGATTTGAATTTCAATTTCATTATTCATCTCAATTTCAAATTCAATATCACTATTCATCTTAATCCCGTTTCACTTCAAAATTCAAATTCTCTTTTATTTCTATTTTAATTTCAATTCCAATTGAAAAGAGACTTATTTTTCCAAAGTATCTCACATCACCAAAATTGGGTCTTTAATAAAGAGATCGCTTAATCGAAAATGATAGAAATTTGATGTCCATATTAACATCACAACTTTACAAATAATCATATGACATTAACATATTCAATACGGTAAATGTCATAACATTACTATGGATTATCCAACATTCAAACAATTATTCAAACATTCATATCATCAAATGGTGATTATCTACCATAATAATTAAACTTGATAATCAATACAATTCAAAAACAATGAGAATTTCTCACCTTTATTTCCACTTCGTCAATCTTTAGGCAAATTGGCGTGCTTACGACGAACGAACTAACTGCTATTTTCTGAGTGTCTCGAATTTGTTGCTTTCTTTTCCTTCTCTTTTATCTCTTTTCTTTTCTTTTTCTCTTTTTTTCTTTTTTTGTTATGAGGAGGGTGTCTGGCTCGGCTAGGGTATGTGGCTTAGGGTATGGCTCGGATTTGGCCAAGGAGAGAGGGTATGTGCGTGTATAGAGGGTATGGACTCGAGTAGGGGTTAGGTGTGCTCGACCATGGCTTTGGGTGGTGGGTGTGAGGTGTTGGAGGCTTGAAGGAGGCGAGTAGGTGGTGTAGGAGATGCATACGGCTTAGGGAAGGGTTTTGGGCCGAGGTGGAGCTCTGGTGGAGATGGTGGAAGAGAATGGAGGAAGGAGGAGAGAGTAATGGAGGAGGAAGAGAATGGAGTTTAGAATTTTGTAGAATGAAAACATAGTGAAGAAAGAAGGGTTTAGGCTTGTATTTATAAGGGGAGTTTGAGTGGCTAATGTCCTAAATACCATTGCCTTACTTTTTGATTTTTGCTTAACATTATAAGAAGTGCATTAATGGTGAAATGATGGTAGGATGTAAATTTATACTTAATGAAATGATGTTTGCCTTATTTTCTTAAACTTTAAAATGTTAAAATAATTTTTTCTCTTTTTCCATGCATATACATAACATTCCATTAATGAAACATGATATATATGTAATGATGTTGTTTATAAAGATTTAAAATAAAATTTAATTAGTCAAACCATGTCTTTTCACTTTTTATATAAATATTTTTAAACTTTCCTAATATAAATATTTTGTTTTATATGCTAAACGTATAAGTGTTTAAAAGTTTGTAAAGTTGTGTTTATGCATATATGTATGTTAAAAAATGTATCATGTTGCAACAACTTGACGACAACCTGTTTTGGTTGAAAACGGTGTTTTTGTTGACATATTTTACAGTCAAAATTTGACGTTTTTGTTAAGCTATATATTGAAGTAAACCAAACTTTAAAATAAACTTTTTACTTCTTTAAATAAATTAAAACACGTCTCTTTATATTTTAAAATCATATTTAAATAATATCAAAATCTCTAATTTTTAAAGTATATGTAAAACTGATAAAATGCGACAAATTTTGGTTATTTTTGTAAAATGATTATTAATATTTATTTAAATCTTTTAATATACTTTTATTATCTTTCTTAGATATTTTTAATAAGATTTATGTTTTCAAATAAATATTTAAAAATATTTATTTAAGCCTTTATTTATTTTTATCAAAACTTTACTTTTGCCGATTTGTTCTAAAATTCAAGTTTATACTTTTTAATTATTAACTATAAGAATAAATAATTTCTTTATTATTATTTGTTATATATAACATATCTATTAAAGTTTTAAATTCTTTAAATTTAAAATAAATAGAATATCTCATTTTCGAAGTAGCGAAATTACGGGTTGTTACATTCTCCCATACTTAAAAGCATTTCGTCCTCGAAATGAAAGTTAGATAAAGGAATCTATCTCATACTCATATCCTCAAACATTTTGACTTATTTATACTGATGATAGAAAAAGAAGAAGGTCGATATCGTAACAACACTAAAACAAATGATACCAAACATACATACATGGAATAGAGATTCTCCATACTAACCTGAATACTTATCACGTACTTAAGGTTATATACACATACATCAAACCAGACTTCTATCATCTCCATCCTAGTGTGTACTGCACACTTAAGATAATATATACAACAGCCAAACAAGACTATACATCCAAAAACAACCAAACTGATACTATATCAACATAAATGAATACATCAACATAACCCATCCCCTGACCTGAGCATGTACTATACCTGAGGTCCATACATATACATACCAAAACATTAGTCCAACCCTTTTATCTTAGTGTCTACTATTTAAGATAACTAGCCAAGTACTAGGTAGACATATCCAAAACATTGTAACGACCCAGGATTTTTAATAATTAAAATTTGAATATTTAATTAATTTTAAATATTAAGAAGTGAATTTATAAGTCAAATAAATTTTTATTTGAATTATTGGATTTAATTGGATAATTAAATCGATAATTTAATATGTTAAATTATGGAAATAATTGAAAATTGAGTTAAATATGATTGAAAATGATTTGTAAAATTTTATTTTATCATATTGAAGTTAGAATGATATTTTAGAACTTTTAAAATCGAATTAAAAGTTAATTTGCGAAAATTGAATATTTTAATATTTAATCGACTAGTGAAAATAGCCAATTTTTGAACGGTCTCAGAATTGAACGAAACCAGTTCCATTGGATCCGTAATGGTTAGTTATTACCGGATTTCAATTTTCGTGTCAATCGGAGTTATCGTTTGATCGTGGCATCTCGAAACGCATCGATTTATTTTTAATTTAAATTTGGCGAGTGAAAATAGCCATTTTTTCAAAAAGTCTCGGATTTTGACGAAACCAGTTTCATCGGATCCGTAATGTGATATTATTGTAAGGTTTCAAATTTCAAGTCGATTGGATTTACCGTTTGTCCGTTACAAATTAAAACGCCTAGAAATCGGTTTAAATCGGTTTAATTTAAATTGAGCGTTTACAGCCATAACTCGCACAGATGTCCGAATTAGCTTCCGAAACCTGTTCCATTGTGTCCGAAACGCGGGATAAACCCTAGGAACGTCAGTTTCGGCGCGTAAATCGGAGTTCGGAATTTCCGGATGAATAGTGTTCGATTTTTTTTTTCTATAAATAGCCACCCTTCATAAATTAAATAAAAAAAAACACTAAAACCTAATCTAAACCTAGCCGCCTCCACCAGAATCAATGGCCGAAAGTTTCGTACGTTCTTCCTTCAATTTCTCAAAATCCAAGCATCGATTCAAGAATCGCTCAACTAGAAAAACGTAGAGGGGAGTGTGTTCTACAGATCCAACGGTGGTGATCGTCTGATTCGCGATGTAGAGGAAGATAATGAGCCGCGTTCATTCACGTTTGCGCACGCGTTTCTATGCAAGAGAGGGGGCCGAGCTCCAAGCTGTGGCGGCCGTAGGTGGAGCATGGGGCGGCGCATCTCGGGGGGGTGCCTGATCGTGGAGGAAGCAAGTGTAGTGATCGAATTAATTAACCCTAGCTTGATGGTTGTGGGTTCGGTTTGCGTACGTGAGTGGCCTGTAGATAACGCGTGGGGAAGAAATCATATGCACGGCTATGATGGCTTGGGCTTGGATCCAGTGGCTAAGGATTTGTGTAGGTTTAAAATTGATTAAAGGTTGTAAATTTATATAAGTATAAAAGTCGTGAAACTTTAAAAATTCATAACCTTTTCATACGAGGTCGAAAACGCGTGAAACCAGTTGCGTTGGAATCGTATGGACGAGCACTACGCGATGGAGTTGGTTTGGAGTCGTTTGGAGTTAGTGAGAATTTTGGGTAAAATTAAACGTCCGTTTAATTTTATTCGAAATAAATCGCTAAAACGGAATTTAAAATCAAGGTGAGAACTTCTCACTCAATCGAATCAGTTTCGATTTTATTTTAAATAGTTAGATTTAAAATATTTGAATGCATGTTTGAATGTTGATTGATATCTATTGATTGTTAAAATAGACATTATGCGCCGTTAGTGAGCGGATGTTATTTAATAAAAACATATACCGCGAATATTTCATAAACAGTGAAATTGGTATTATATATAATAGCAATATATATATATTGGCATATGTATATATTGGAGTTATTGATTTCCCGCATTTATTTGTTTAGCGGATGAGACCCTATTACGCCGTTATTAAGCGGATAATATTTAATAAGAACATATACCACGATAATTTCGTACTGGAGCGAAATTGGTATTGTGCTAATGTTTGTGGATGCAGGAAAACAGGTTGGAGGGATCCAACTGGATTCCTCAACAGTATTTATTTGATTTCAGATATTTTGATATTTGATGGATTATCATATCGATATATGATATCGTTGTTGTCGGGATTGACTATTTGATATGTAGCATCATTGGACCAAATATGGAATTTTAAAAGGATTTAAAAGTGATTTTTGAAAGTATACGTTTATAAAATATTTTTGGAATTGATTCATTTTAAATAAATAAACGTTATAATTTTTAAAGTTATAAAAATTATGATTTTTGAGAAATATAGTTAGAAAAACTGATTTTTGAGAATATGATGCTAATGATTTTATAAAAGAGTTTAATCGGGATTTTAGGATTTATTGTGAAAAGTTTAAATATGGGATTTATAAAATTTAATTATTTTATGAATCAAAGTGGTGAAATAATAAAGGAGATTAAAGACGTTTTAAAAGAATAATATAAATTGAATTATATTAAGAGATTTATAAATGGATATTTATAAATTGAAATATTGACATTATAAAACGAGTTTTTATAAGTGTTTGAATGAAGTGAAAATGAATTTCATAAATTGAATGAAATTTATAGAATTATAAACGGTGAAATTATAAATGGAATTTTATAAACAGTAGGTTTATAAAATTTATAAAGTCATTATGAGAATGGTTTTGGATAAATAATTGAATCTTATAAGTTATAAAATTTATAATTATGAAGTTCAAAGGAACGATTTTTCAAACAAATAAATTATAAGTGTTTAACTTATAATGTGAACTTTTGGTTTATAATTGAGTTATAAATCGAATAGGTTGATAAAAGAATTTATAAAAGGAAGTTGTTATAAATAAATAGAAATAGAATTTATAAACGTTGTTTTATAAATTCACAAACGACTTATTTTGATAAGTAAATTGTTATGATTTATTTATGGAAGTATATTCACATTTTTGAATAGTGAATAATCCTTTGAATTAAAATGAATAAAAGGATGAAATTGTTAATGAAGTATATTCACGTTTTTGAATAGTGAATAACACGTTAAAGAAATTGTTTTAGATTTGGATGTTTTAAATAGAATTAAAACGATCGAACAATATTTTAAAATGTGTTGAGATTCGAAACCATAGATTTCAACATTTATTGTTGAAATAGACGTTTTCGAGAAATAGAAGGAGATGATGGACTATAACACTGTTGTTGTAGTAAATGATTTCCGAAAGGAAAGGTTTTGTATAGTATTGGGATTTATGTATATTATTGGGATTTATATATCTATTTTAATTTCGAATCCCTGTACTAGTGATTTTGGGTTGTCGTAACGATGTTTTACGTAACATTCGTTTTGGCCCAAATAAATATGTTTAAGAGAATGATTTCCTTAAAGAATGAAATATATACTTAATCTCGATTTAAGTATATTGAATATTTTCCAAGGGTGAAAATAAATAAAATTTGTGAATTACTTATGAATAAATAAGTATGGAAATGTTTTCCAATATAAAGTGAATATTTTGAGAATTTATCTTTTTGAAGATAAATTGAAAAGGAATATTGAAATGAATAATTGAAATCGAATATTCATAGATATTTTGGATTATAAATTCACTAAGGAATTTATAAAAGAAAGTGGAATTTGATTTAAAAAAAATAAATGTTGATTTATTTTTGAAGTGTGAAATTATATATCTAGTGAAGATATTTTGGAAAATAAATAATTTGGAAAATTATTTGGAAACTGGTGATGTGTGCATATCCATTGATAGTTCAATAACCGACTATCAATATTTCCCTTTGAATGGGTAATTGATGTGATTTGTTGAATGTGAATGCTACACTTATTTTTGAATAAGCGCTCACTATTCGGGTTAACCGGGAAAGGACCATGGGGTCGTATAACCCATTCCGAATATGTGATGCGTCGTTGTGAATTGCATTGAAGATCGGTGTTGAAGACCCGGTATTTGCGAGAGCGATAGGATGACCTGTCGATTTACTCTGCACCGAGTTGCTCCGGTATAGAGTTCTCCATATGTGATGGGAAATCCGATCAGGATTGTGAATATCCGGATTTGCAAGGACTTCTTTGTAAGTGCCTTCGGTTTTGTTCGATCCCGGAACAGACTTGTATGGATTGTATGTCTGACATTACAAGTTGAGATATAAAGCCGATTTCTTTCAAATATATTTCTGTTGGTGGCGGAGAATTCATTCTTTTAGCTTAACACCCTTCTCTGAGACGTATGAGCTCAGAGGTTATATAGTTGAAGTTATCAGCGATATATTCCCAATTTGGTAATGTGACATGCTGAGTGTTGCTGTAAATGATCATTGTGTTGATTATTGTGATAGGATCGTTTATTTGATCGTCTATCTTGGTGATCATTGTGTTGATCATTTGTTGACCCAAAGCATGGCTTTTGTATAAAGTATGTTTTTGTGGACGTGACTTCGTCGAGCCTCACACCCCGGAAATGGTCAAAACAGGAAAGATGCGGCAAGGTTATGAGGGGTAGCTCCCTTTAGGGTATGTACATTTCCTTCTGGATAGAGGTGGTATCATGGTATGGAGCCCAGATATTTAACCTATGTGGTTACTACGAATTTATTACTTTGTGGTTGTTGGTTATCGGGATCCCGTGAGAAAGGTCGTTTACGATCGGGGAATGGCGTGCTCGTGTCAGTAGTTACCCAGTTAGGGGTAACCCGGCCTTGTGTTGGCAGAGTTCCGGTTTGGTTCTCGGGGATGTCTTTCCAGAGGCATTCTCATGTGGCAATGGGAAGTTCCTTGGCCTGACCATTTGTTGGAAATCCAAAGAAACAATACGTGACTTGTACGGTTTTAGTTGTATAACCTGCTATGGAATGTGGCGGTAACCTGCTATTGAACATAGTTAGCTATAGTAGGCATAGTTCGAAATGTCTATGCTGGCTAAGATTTATATTCTACTTTCGAAATGAATTTTTCTCTACACTATGCACTAGTAATAATATCAAATGCTTCTTTTTAATGCGTATCAAGCATCTTTGACTATCATAAGGAGAAATCTCCTCCGATTCTGCGTTTGCATGTGTGTGTGTGCGGGAGGACTTATGGTAGTCTCATTTTTAAAAGCATTGCGAATTGAATTTAAAAATATTCCTCTATTTTGATTTTTAAGATAAATAAACTGTTTTGAGTTCTCACACCAGTCACATGACTGACTCGGAGTTTATTGTTTTCCTTCCTAAACTCTGGGTGCCCACCAATTTCCACACGGGCAGTCAAGAGTTATGTTTATCAGGATATTCTGGATATTCTGGAGTTGCTGGAGGCAAGATGGATGGCATGGCGTATTACTAGTTTATATAGTATTTCTTTTTCCGCTGCATTGTTTGTTGTTGTTGTACACTCTGATGATATGATGTAATGAAATGAAATGTATGAAATGTAATAATTGATATAGTTCTTTGTTTAAAGATTATTCATTTATTATTATATGTTGTTCCGCTGCAAATTGTGAGATTCTGATGTTGTTCTGTTGTTTTCTGTTCCGTTCTATTTTCTCTATTCTCCTTTTGTTCTATTTTAAAATTTTCTATTTTCTTTTCCCTCTATCTTCTACCTTTTTCTCTCTTTTTCTTTTCTTAAATTCTTTTTAAAAAAACCCTAACTATTCGGTTTTTCGGCAACGAAAAATCGAAACGTTACAAACATTATACTATATTTAATATTTGATTCGATCTATTATTTGAATCCACAACTTTACTTCCGAACTAGTAGCGATCCCTCGATTTTCTAATGCGGACTTTGATCAGACTTTCTGATCACAAACCCTTGCTTTCCTTGCATAGCTCTCAAGTATGTAGAAAACTTGAGTACATAACCATAAACTCTTATCGATGTTCGTCATCAAGAATCGAGTGATAAATCCTTTTTCGGATTGGTGACCACCTCAAAGTTCTGTATTCGAATCTTAGATCAAAAATTTATGTGCCAAAATGATCTACGTTTGACTTATGTACTTATTCACATTCATTTTTACCTAATATTTTTTTTCAAAATTCCTATTAATCCAAGTTTATTTCACAACCATTTACTTTCTACTAAATTCACTGTTACTTTAGCATGCAAATATGACCTAAACTTGTATAATATACATTTACTTCCTAAGAGTATATGTACATATCCCCAAACTTCAAACCATTATTAATTCAATTAGGGTGTTTAACTAAAAGGGAATTCCACTATTATCTCAAATTAATAAGTTATAAAACTTAATCTTTATTAATCTAAGGTCTTAATTTAGCGATATTATTTATCTTATCCATATATTAATAAGACAACTTTGGTAATGCACAATTTTTTCTTACAAATCCTATGATTATCTACTTAATTTATTTACCTATCCATTTCTAAATCAAATTTCTTAACCTTAAATCCATCAAATACCATATAATCAAATTGTGAAACTCAATTCACATGGTATTTGTTATTAACCTTTTTCATCCAACAATCAACATTCTAACCATATTATTCAAGACTACCCACTTCTATCTTACTTCATTTTGAATTACAAATGTTACCCTAAATATATCACTAATACAAAATTTTATATTAGGATAATATTTCTTATATCTCTTATTCCTAAATTTCATTTTAATTTTTAACCTAATCAAAGTGTCTAAATTTCAGATCATCTTATCTCCTTTATAAGTTATAGAGCTTACCCTTTTACATTATATTTACCCAAAGTCTCAATTTAGGTTTATCTTTTTTTATATTTAATTGATAAGAATTTTTCTAAGTGTGCATTTTCTTTTTACTTTCTTTAATTACAATTTTAGCTTCCATATTATTATAAAATATCTTATAGTCAAATTGTGAATTTTACTTAAGATATTTGTAATTAGCTTTTAAATCCATCCATTATGATGATCATTAAATCATTATTTCTTAATAACTAAATGTCTAGGGGTATATGATTAAAGTTCTAAATTATAGCTTTCGACTAAATGATTCTATATGGAATATCTTATGGTCAAATCGTGCAATTCTAATCACAAGATATTCATATTTAGTTTTACTATGCCAAATTACAAACAATCCATAATTTCTAACCCAAAAATAATAATATCCCTTTTTATATTTAAAATATAAACCAAAGGTAAAATTATTTCATTTACCAATTTCTGTAAAACAAAACTATTTTTATAAAATTAACAAATACGTGCTCATATAATACTCTCAAAACTCATTCTAGGGTGTCACTTACCCTATCTCTAATGAGTTACTCATCCTATGATATTACCAATCCTCTTTTTGATGAGATTTACCCCTATCAGACTTCGGTATTCGCTCAACCAAAAGCTTTGATACCAAATCTGACGGTCTAGGCTTTTCAACCATCGACAGTGGGTACAACCACCATAGCTTACACCGGTACCTTACGCTTTGCTTTTACGCCAGCCTCTCGACTGTAAGCCTAACTAGCAAACCAACCCCTCGATGCTCGATCTTAGGGACACGTAGGAGTAAGAGTCATCCGTTCGCGATTTGTACCCTTTGAATCGAAAATAAACCAAATGTGATACCAAATGTAATGACATGTAGGAGGAATTAAAATGACATTTGGTTTCATTTATAAGTCTGATACCAAATGTGACGACCCGCAAATCATTACCTTTTGAATCGACAATAAACCACACATGTCCGACCCAAAAAGCACAGACTAATTGAAAGTCAAGAGAAAGAAAAGAAGAGAGAAGAAGAGAAGAGAAGAAAGACAGAAGAGAAGGCAAAATAGAACAATACAGAATCTCACATCGCAGTGGAAAACATATAATATCATATCAATGATCTTTAGAAAACAGAAAATGTATATACATACATCAATCAGAGTTCAACAATCAATCACTAATCATCAGCCTGGACAGTTATAATTACATGTCCTCACAATTGCCGATAACATAAACAACAACTAAGCGCAAAGCGGATAAGCAAAACTAATATGTGTATACGAAATGAAGATCTCTAGCTCTCTTTTTGAAGCTCTAAAAGCACCAAATCCAAACCTGTAAATATACTTGGTTTGACCAGAGCATTGAAAGGAAAGAATGCCCGGATCAGTCTTGTAAACCAGCGTGAGAAACACATTCAACTGAATTTATTAAATTACCAAAACTTTTCCTTTCAAAACATAAGTATCTCGTAAGACACGCTCACACATAAACACGGACATGTTTTTACCTTACGATAACCAAAACCTTTCATATCAAATCTTCTTATATTATAATAGTGTCTATTGCACAAATAATATTCAAATAATCAAAATTATTACCATTATTAAATTCCAGCATACTAGGTTCTACAAATAAAATGGCAGGTACGTAGTGGAGAATGGATTTCCATACAAATGACTAGGTGAAGGGACAACCTTCCGGCAGTATATCTCTAGAGGAATGTACCGAGGACCATCACAAAGGATCCTCTACTAACACAAGACCGGTCTATCTTTATGACTAGATAGTACCGAATACATCATCCTTCGATCGTTCCAACCTTTCCGAGGCCCCTCATAGCATACAAAATACAATAATTTACATCCCGAACATCATAGCGGGAAGAAATATATCTATAGGAGGATAATCATACCCTAATGGAAGAGGCCCACTTAGCCTTGCCGCATCTAACCCTGTTTTGGTCATTTCCGGTTGGTGAGGCTTAAGGTAATGATTACCTTTCACATATCATATATCACATTACTTTGAATGCCACATGGCCATTTCTGTTGACTACTAATTTCCTTCCACCAAAATACAACACTTGAGCTCATACGTCTCAAGGGGGGTGTTAAGCTAAAAAAAGTTGCATTCTCCACCACCACTGATGTACGATTGTAAAAATCAATGTACGTAATCTTTCGAAATGCAATGTCAGACAAACGTCCATACAAGTTGTACAGGAATAGGACAAATCGAAGGTAATTTCCTACCACATCCTGTTGGGAATCCCTAGGATTAGTAGCGAATAGTCCTTACATTGGATATTTCATACCAAAGAGACTACTGCTACTATATATGTATATTGGGTTTTTAACCCCAAACGATCAACAAACGGTCCTCCACTATGAAAATCCTGAATATCAATATCATCACAATCAACCAGCACAATCCTTGTATAAATGTTGGTCCGAAGTAGTTTTCAGATAAATCAGATCCCGGTCTCTTCGCACCAACAACGCAAAAGTGTTTCTCAACCTCACATAGAAACTAAGTCTCATAGAGTTATCACGTCTCCTCAACTTGCTATCCTTCGACTAAGAAGGAAGCTCGATAGATTGGAGTAATACTCCACACTGCACGAATCAACATACTCAACACAAATGATAATCAAGCCTACACAGATGGCTACATACTAAGTGTACGACTAAATATCCCACATCAGGTCGAGGAACTAAAGTGGACAAATTTAATATTCGGTTATTTAATTATCAAAGCAAACAAACGAATATCTTGCACCATAAACAATCATTAGGCCCTTTAGTTAATCTTTTATTAATTAAATCAATTTCCAAATATTCACGTCAAATTATTTTTGAAAAGATATAATCCCAAAACCATTTCAACTTTTCAATATTGGAAAACATTTCCATATACTTATTATATAATAAGTAATTCACAAATCAATTTATTCTCATCACTTAGAAAATATTACATATATCTAAATCACGATTAAGTATATATTTTATTCTTTAAGGAATTCTCTTAAACATATTTATTTGGGTCAAAACGAATGTTGCATAAAACATCGTTATGACAACCCAAAATCATTAGTATAGGGATTCAAAAATTAGATAGATATATAAATTCCATATAATATACAAAACATCTCCTTTCGAAAATCATATACTATAACAAAAGTGTTATAGTCCATCATTTCCTTACTTCTCAAAAACGTCTATTTCAACAATGAATGTTGAAATCAATGTATTCGATACTTAACACATTTCAAAACATCTTCAAACAATTTAACTCCATTTAAAATATCACTTTCCAAAATATATCTTTTAATTTAAAAGATTATTAACTGTCCAAAAACGTGAATATAATTCATTTACCAAATTCATCACTTCTACACATTCATTAAAGAATTATCCACTGTCCAAAATCGTGAATATAGTTCCTTTATTTACCGATTCCACATATAACTTAATTACATGTCAAAATCCAAATTATAAGTTAATTACTTATAAATCTCTTTATTTACAAATTTATTCTTTTTATAACATCATCAATTCATAAATCCATAATTCTTATTTACTTATAAGATCCATTTATAACTCCATTTTAACATTTACAAAAACTCCTTATAATTCCATTATTTTTATATATAAAATATCAATCTTTTAAATCTTATATATAAACCGTTTATAATAAATCCAAAAATGTCAATATAAACTATTTACAAAATAGTTAAATCCATATTTCAAAAATCACATTCTAATTATATTTCACAAAAATCATAATTTTTATAAAATAAAAATTATAACATTTATTTATTTAAAATAAATTCCTTTCCTTACCAATTCAAAACTTAATAAACATCTATTTTCAAAATCACTTTTAAACCCTTTTTAAATTGAAATCATCACTTTAATATTTTTAAAATTCCAAAATATGGCCCAATGCCGCAACAACACTAAATACATTAATCACAGCATCTAAAACATCATATATCACATGATAACAGCATATATATATATATATATATATCAATATTTGTAAATAAACAAATACTGGTGAGGAATTCAGTTGGATCCCTCCGACCCGTCACCTGCAACAAATATACATTATACAAAATAGGTACAATATCCGCTTCGAGGCAGACACTCGTATAAAGGGTCATCCGCTCGTACACCTGAACGTATAAGGTCTCATATGCTCCAATAGGCAGAAATATATACAAATACCAATATATATATATATATATAATATCATATATCATCCAAACAATAATTAATCAACACACAATAAATTTATTCACACTTATATAAAAATATTAATGAGTCAGAAAGAGTGTGTTGTACTCACATTGGTTCTAATAGCAGTTGCAGTGTTTTATTCCGAATAAAATTAAACAGGCGTCTAATTTTACCAAAAAAATTTACTAGCTCCAATCAACTTCAAACTAGCTTTAAAATATAGTTCTCATCAGTACGAACCCAACGCAACTTGTTTCGTCAAAAACTGATCTCGTATGAAGAAGTAATAACGTTTTAAAGGTTATACATATATATACATATATACATATATATATATATATATATATATATATATATATAATTTCAAAATTTCTATTTATTTTCGAACCTACTTTCAATCTTAGCCGTTTGATTTTCTTTGAGGAGATCTGGGCCGTGATTTCTTTTTCTTCCCTCATCATTCATCATGCGAACGACCCATAGGCCGCCAATCTTGCTTGAATTATCGCACTACCCTCCTTCACTTCAACGACGATCGAACCCTACCCATGCGTGCGCCATCCCCGGCCACACCCACAGCCTCGACGATGTCGAGTTCGGCCTTCCTTATGCCTTAAAAAACACGAACGAATGCCGGCGCTTCACGAACAAATTGTCACCAATCGCTTCACCATATTCAATCACGACCGATGGATTGATAGTTCACGTCGAGCTCTACAAGTTTGTAGTTCAAAGTTTCGCATAAAAGTCGATGGATTTGGAGATATTAGAGGAAAAACAAGGTGAATTTCTGGCCATTGAATGTTAATTTTGGCGGCTGGGGTTTTTGACCTAGGTTTGTTGCAAATGGAAAGAAATGATGTCCTTTTATATAATATTTTACGACACTATTCATCCGAAAATTTTCCGAACTCCAAACGAAGCGTGCCGCTTAGCGTTTGTAATGTTTTACCCCTATTCCAAATACAATGGAATATATAACGGGAGCTAATTCGATCGTATTTGGTAGATAGGTTTTCGAATCGAATTATTTAAATTTAATTAAACAAATTTCTACGCGTTTCAACTTGCCACGACTAAACCAAAAATCTGATTGACACGAAATTTGAATTTCTACAATAATATAACATTACGGACCAATAAAACTAGTTTCCTTGAAATCTGGGACTGTGTGAAAAATGACTAATTTTACATGTTGATTAAATATTAAAATATTCAATTTCTGTAAATTAACTTTTAAATCAATTTCAAAAGTTTCTAACATCATTCTAATTCAAATAGGATTTAATTCAACTTTATAATTGATTTTCGTTCACATTAAATTCAAATTTCAATTATTTACACAATTTCAAATATTAAATTAACAATTTAATTATCCAGTTAAATCCTTATATTCGAAATATAAGTTGTTCAACTTATAAAATTACCTAGTGAATATTTAAAATCAATTAAATATACGAATTTCAAATGACTGAAATTCTGGGTTGTCACATTCTCCCCTATTTAAAAGAATTTCATCCTCGAAATTACCAAGTAAGAAAAAGTCACAAAATCCATTAACTTTTCAAAACAATTCGTTAAAACTAGATTCAAATTCATTTAAACCTTTTTACTTTACCAAAACTCCATTGGTTAAACTTCTTATAAAAACTTTTCTATGTCTTCAAATTCGTACTTCATTTTTTTTATAAACCATCTAACATCGTTTAACCTTTAAACCAAAATCAAAATTTTAGTTATCAAAATTTTTCCAATTTTTCAAAAAATTTCTAACGCCTTAAATTTTTTAAAAATTTCACCATAGCCTCATGTGTGCAGTTCGATCGTAGTAGGATTACAATATATATATATACTAATATACATCTCATCTTCGAGGATGAGGCATCCTGTAGGGAAAAAAATATACATGTACGATATGTAATCCGAGATATGTACCTTATATATTATTAGCGAGCATATACAGCTAATATAGCGCAAAAGCGAGCTCCAAATGTGAAGCATATGCCATCTGCACCTACTAAACACTCAATAAACAATGAGAAACATGTATATAGAAAGTAATATCAATATACAACATATACCAATACAACAACTACATATGCCAATATAGAAAATGCAACAAAAGCAATAAATCCAACCATCATACAACTTTCATCCAACTAACATCCAACAAACCAATATCTATCCAATCAATCCATACCCAAATCAATATAAATTCATTTTTCATTAATATTCATTAAATTGATTTCAATTTAATCACATTTGATTCATTAACATTGGATTTTACTAACATTCATTTATCCATATCAATTAGTTTACATTCACTAATTTACATTCAAGTTAGTTCACTTCCAATTCAATCAAATTCAATTTAGATTCACTTACTATCAATTTGAATTCAACTATTTATAGCTTTCAATTTCATATGAATTTCTATATAATCAACTAAGATGCATCTAACAACCTATTCAATCCAACATAACCAAATTTATTTAATTTACTCTCAACATTCATTTTGATTTAACACATTTAATTTCAGTTGGTTTAATATTCAATTTATATTGAATTCTAGTATTCACTATATTCACATTTTTATCCAACACTTCCAATGCTAATTTTATCATCACTTCTTGACTTAAGTTTTATTCAATTCTTAACGATGCATTTTCTAATCCATGTTTATTCACTAATTCACTTTTACAATTAAAGTTGAATTTTGTTATATAACTCAAATTCATATTCATTACTTCACTTTATTCATTCATTTTGATATCAAATCAACTTCATTCAACATCACTTAAGTTATATTTCTTCACAACATTTCATTCTATTTGTCTTAACTTAAATTCCATCTCTAAAGTCATTTTATTTAACTTTTACATAAGTCAAATTTCCTATCACTATTCAAATTCAGATTTTGTTTTGCTTAACAAAATTATTTAACCATTTTAACTATTTGGCTTCACTTACATTTTCCCACTTGATAAGTTATACAACTTATTTATCTAAACTTTCAAATTCATATTATAATCACTTGCCATTTAAGTTTAATTTCGATTTCGATAGCTTAGCTAATCTAGTTCAAATTCAATTCAATTTATTTAACTTCCCTTTAATTGAATTTCAAATCATATATTTTATTATGATAACTCAAATTTATTTCAACTTTACTAAAACAAAAAAATAAATTCATATTATAAGTCCCAAACTCGTTTTACTTATATTCATCAATTTCAACTTGTATTTTAAGTTCAAATTTGTTTATCAAAATAAAACTTCAATTTTCAGTTTACTACGGTAGCAAATCACAAAAATTCAAAAATGATGTTGATGATTCTACAGTCATCACCCTTATTATTTTCCCAGCAACAATAGAGAATTCAGTGCTTTATGTTCTTTTAATTTTCTTTCTAAATCACATTTATAAATCGTTACTTATATAATTTCACTATTTTACTTCACTTATATATGATTCATTCCAAATTATTTTACCTTATTTTGATTTATAATAATATAATCTCTTTAACTTTTGAAAAATAACTTTCAAAATAAACGGGATTCAAATTCTCAAATTCTTAGTTTACATTTTTATTTATAACTCACATTTATAAATATACTCATGTTGTTTAATTTCTTATATATAAGATTATTTCACAATTGTAAATCATATTAATTATAATTTCATCTTTATAATTCACTTGCTTATATAATTTATTCTTTAACAATTTGTTGTTTTTATTTAGATTATTCGAACATCTTATATTAACTTATATATATTTACATTTTCAATAACCAAATAGTCGATTTATATACTATAATAATTTTTGAAAAATGGTTTCCTTTATATATTAAATATAATAGAGGAAAAATATTTCATTTACCTAATTTAAAAATAATACTATGTCGACTTGCCTCGTTTAAGTGTTTAGAAATCCCTGATGATAACATGACATCCTACATACCAACCAGAATTCACAAACAACTCAACGGATAAACAAACACAATATAAAACATTTTTATATCACTAACAAATACGCGCTCATATATATCATACACTAAACTCAATCTAGGGTGCTACTGTCCCTATCCATACTGAGTATACCTCAAAGCCTAGGAATATATAAATTCTAAGTTCTGATACCAAATGTGACGGTTTAGGCTTTGCAACCATCGATAGTGGATAACTCCACCGTATCTCACATGGGTACCTCACGTTTTGCTTTTACGACCAGCCTCTCGACTGTAAGCCAAACTTGCAAACCAACCCCTCGATACTTGATCTCAGGGACATGTAGGAGTAAGAGTCATCCATTTGGTACCTAATAAGAAGAAAGAACCCCTATCATATATGAACATAACTAAGCAAAACCGATACATGTGTACGAAATGAAGATCTCCGGCTCTCCTACTGAAGCTCCAAAAGCACCAAATCTGAACCTATAAATATACTCGGTCTGACCCGAGCATTGAAAGGAAGAACACCCGTATCAGTCTAGTAAACCAGCATGAGAAACACACTCAACTTAATTTATTAAATTGTCAAATTTTTCCTTTTCAAAACAATAGTATCTTATAAGACGCACCCACACATAAACACGGATATGTTTTTACCTTACAACAACTAAAATATTTCATATCAAATCATCTTGTATTATAATAGTGTCTATTGCACAATAATATTCAAATAGCCGAAATTGTTACCATTATCAAAATTCCAGCATATAGCCCAAAATGGGTAATACAGTCAAAATTGTGGGCACGTAGCGGAGTTTTGATTTCCATACAAATGACCAGGTGAAGGGACTACCTTTCGATAGTACATATCTAGAGGAATGTACCAAGGACCATCACAAAGGATTCTCTACCAACACAAGACCGGCCTATCTTTGTAAATTGATAGTATTGAATATATTATCCTCCAATCGTTACCGACCTTTTCGAGGGCCTTCATAGCATACAAACCACATAATTTACATCCCGAACGTCATAGCGGGAAGAAATATATCTAGAAGAGGATGATCATACCCTAATGGGAGCGAACCATTTATCTTTGCCGCATCTAAACCTTTTTCGATCATTTCCGGTTAATGAGGCCTGAGGTAACGATCACCTTTTACATATCACATATCACATCACTTTGAATGCCAGACGGCCATTTCTGTTGACTAATCATTTCCTTCCACAAAATACAACCCTTAAGCTCATACGTCTCAAGGAGGGTATTTAGCTAAGAGAAGTTGCCTTCTCTACCACCATTGATGTACGATTGTAAAAAGCAATGTGCGTAATCTTTAGAAATGCAATGTTAGAAAAACGTCCATACAAGTTGTCCAGGAACAGGACAAACCGAAGGTACTTTCCTACCACATCCTACCGGAAAATCCTAAGGATTAGCAGCGAATAGTTCTTGCATTGGATATTTCATAACGAAGAGACTACTACCACTGGATGTATATTGGGATTTTAACCCCAAACGATCAACAAGCAGTCTTCCATTATGAAAATACTGAATATCAATATCATACAACCAACCTGCACAATCGTCGCATAAATGTTGGCCTGAAATGGTTTTTGGATAAACCGATCCTGGTCTCTTCGCGCCAACAATGCAAAAGCATTTCTCAACCTTACACATAAACTAGGTCTCATATACTTGTCACGTCTCCAACTTTCAACTTGCTATCTTTCGGCGAAGAAGGAAGCTCGATAGATTAGAGTAATACTCCACACTACATGAATCAAAATCCTTAACACAAATGATAATCAAGCTACACAGATGGCTACGTACTAAGTGTACGACTAAATAGTTCCCACATAAAGTCAAGGAAATAAAATGGGAAAATTTGATAGTTGGTTATTTAACTATCAAAGCAAACAAATAAATATCTAGCACCACAAACAATCACTAGGACCTTTTGATTAGTCTTTTATTAATTAAATCACTTTCCAAATATTCACTTCAAATTATCTTTAAAGATATAATCTCAAAACCATTTCATCTTTACAATATTGGAAAACATTTCCATATAATTATTTAATAATAAGTAATTCACAAATCAATTTATTTTCAACACTTAGAAAATATTACATATACTTAAATCAGGATTAAGTATATATTTTATTCTTTAAGGAAAACATTGTACTCTTAAACATATTTATATAGGTCAAATGAATGTGGCGTAAAACATCGTTACTTCAGCCCTAAATCATCAGTATAAGGATTCAATAAGTAGATAGATACATAGTCCCATATGCTATACAAAACATTTCCTTTCGAAAATCATTTACTATAAAAAAAGTGTTATAGTCCATCATTTCCTTACTTCTCGAAAACGTCTATTTCAACAATGAATGTTGAAATCTAGGGTTTCGATACTTAACACATTTTAAAACATCTTCAAACCATTTAACTTCATTTCAAACGATCACTTTCCAAAAATATCCATTTTATTTAAAAGATTATTCATTGTCCAGAATCGTGAATATAATCCTCAAACCAAATTCAAAACTTCTACACATTTAATTAAAGGATTATCCATTGTCCAAAATCATGAATATAATTCCTTTAATAAACTTTCATATTTAACTTATCAAATTCAATTGTTTTTACATTTATAAAATAATGTTTATAAATTCCATTTATATTTTAAAAAACTTCCACTTATGAAATCCCTTTATTAACCAATTCCACTAAAACCTCGTTTATGTGCCAAAATCCAAATTATAAGTTAATTACTTAAAATTCTCTTTATTTACAAAATCATTCTTTTATATAACTTCATAAATTCATAAATTTTATTCACTTATAAGATTCAATTCTAACTTCATTTTAACATTTACAAAATTAATTAATAATCCCAATATTTTCATTTATAAAACATCAATTTTATAAATCTTATATACATACAATTTATAATAAATTCAAAAATCTTAATTTAAAATTTTTTACAAAATAGTTAACGTCATATTTGTAACATCTCAATATTTCAACCATTCGCATCCACACATGCTGGACTTGAATTGCTCAAAATATCATATTGTTAATTTATATCCAGCAAAACTCATCATATTCAGTAAATAAAATAATCACAGAATCACAGACATAGAGTAATATAACAATAAGAAGCAGAAACAAATGAATTGTAGTTCATGAAGCTACTATATACATATAACAAAGTTAAAACAAGATACAACAGATGTTTCCAATACATAGAAGTATCAATACAATAGTCAATAACAAAATCTGAATATATCGCTGGAGTCAACTGAATAACTGAAAGCTGAATAGATAGATGAATCTCCAAGCGAAGCTCCATCTCTAAAGGTGAGTCTCAAATGTTGTGACAATCAGTCTGACCCGAGCACAAAGCAAAACACAAAACATTCGTGTGAGGATTAACATTCTTATATCAATAAATCCAACTCAAGTGAAATATCAACTGAAATACAAGTAACTCAAAGGATATTTGGGATACCCATCCTCTAAGGATTCGTGGAACTATCTACTATGTAGTACAATGCGATATGTCTATAGTAAAGTAAATTATTAAAATAGCGTTAAGGCGTTACCCATATCCCCCTTAACACATTTTTATATTTTCGTAGTCCATACAGTATCGTAATCTCCCCCATGCTGGGCATCGTCAGAGGACACTCCATAGGTATGGTACAAAACAAACTCGTAGTGGTCTCGATAAGGTAGGTGACACGTCACAACTAGGCAATGCCAGGGTAGATATACAAATTACATATCCGGGCTGGTGGCAATGCATAGCCACAACGACCACCCATCTTCATCCACACTCCCAAAAATTCGAGGGGTGCACCCAATCAATCACAAAGTAATAGAATGGTATCGAAGGAGTGTGTCCGATCGGAGGAGCTACCTCATTTAGCCCGTCAATTGCTCCTGTTTTAGCCACCTTAATCTAACTCACGGGAGTCAGGTCCACGTATATACCTCAAATAGAATCATCGTCACCATCCTACTTCATTCTGGAATCTCCACCGCGTACACAGTTGTTAAAGTGGTTTTCGGTATTGGCAGAGAGTATGACAATAACCGATCTCGATCTCTTTAACAAACAAATGTTATTACAACACCGCGGTCATTTCAAAATATCATACTTCAAAACCAAAATATCATATCCATTTCAAAACCATATCAATATGATATCATTTTTCACTTAAAATAATATTCATTTCCAAAAGCATAACACTTTCCAAATTTATAACACTTTTGAAATTATAACATTTTGAAACCATAACATTTTGGAAATCATAACACTTTGAAATCATAACACTGTGAAATCATAATGCTTTGAAATAATAATACTTTCCACTCAAACAGTTTAGGTATAGAAAATAGTGTATAAAATAAAATAGTTAGTATATTAAAAATAGTTATAAGTTAAATAGTTTATATTAAAATAATCAGTATATTAAAATAGTTTATAAGTTAAATAATTTATATTAAAAATAGTTTATATGTTAAAATAACTTATAAAATAAAATATCTTTATATATATATATATAAATGCTTTATATAATAAAAATAGTTTCCTTGAAGTTCACAAATCAACTCAAATTCCAAAATCTCATTTAAATCAAATCTTAGTTCTTCCATTTCAATTCAATTTAAATCTCAATAAACCATTTTATATCGATTTCAAATACATTTGAACTACAAAATACAATTTCGATTTCAATAGATTTCAAAGTTTAAATATTCAAACAATTTTAAGACTAAATTTGATAAATTCACTTATGTCTCAAATTCAACTTCATTATTATTTACTTTTGAAACATTCACTTAATAAAATCCAGTATAGTGTAAATAAAACCTCATATTACAATTTAAATAAGCTAAACTTTCCTTTCAATTTAATTAAACTTGAAATATTCATTTAATCACTTTAGATCAAAATCAAGTTATAAAATCATATCTTTAAAATCTCAAATTCAATAAGTTTCAAATCGATTTTAAATTAATAAAATTCTTAAAAGAATACGATTTCAAATCTTATCTATTTATCTTTCCAGGATTAACTTATTAAAATTATTATAAAAAAATTATTTTTAAAATATAATTTTGAATAAATATTTAAAACATAATATATACTAATTAAATTAAACTTTATTAAATCTTATTACTAAATTTATTATATTTTAAAACTTAATTTATTATATTTTAAAACTTAATTTATATATTTTAAAATAGTAAAATTATAAGTAAAATCTTAAAATTTATATCTTCAAAACTAACTTATAAATTTAAAATTTCCAAATGTATAAATTTAAAAATCTAAATTTTAAACCTTTATAAAAGTAACACACACACACACACACATATATATATGTATGTTTGTATAATATCTTACAATCGGTATTTATATAAAACCATGCATTTTCCATTTTAAAACTTTGGAAATCATTTCAATATATATATATATATATATATATATATATATGAATATATATATCGACCAATAGTGTCTGTATATGATTTTCTATCCTATGGTCAAGTGATACATATATTTATCATTTCAATCCATAATTTAAATATATACGGGTATATATCTTTTCAACCCGCAATCCCAAATTCAATTCAATGAAAAATCACTTCAGTTTATCATTTCAACCTATAACGATTTTCTCCTATTCTACAAGATTTTTTGGGTATGTATCATTTCAACCCATAGGGAATTCTATACTAACAGGGAACTTGCAGAGTGATAACATATGTGATAATAATATAACAATCAGCGACATGTATATATCATCAGTGATAAAATAACTAACAGATCATTCTGTCAGATGTCATAGATGAACAGATACAGATAATAACATATATATAGCAATTAAAATAACTAACAACAGCATATTTCAATTGTCGTTTCAATTGAAACCAAATTTAATAAATCTAAGAACATTAATCGTGAGTGATTGCTCACCTTCGAGGTTAGAATAGACAATGAAATGAGTTACGAATCCAAGCATGAATTCCAAAGCAAAGCAAGATTGAACACGGATTCGGCGAGCAAGGCTGATGGATAGGAATTGATGAAAACGAATCAGAACCATCTTGATATAACTGAAACAAAATATACGTTATAATTTTTTTTCTCAAAACCAATTTTTTTTTAAAACACACATTTAAAATATATATATATATATATATATATATATATATTCAAATAAATACTATTATAAACCTATATACATTTATACTTTGAAATTAACAATATATATAACTTATATATCACAATAACTATATATATCAAAATATCTATATTATATAATTTACATTAACACAAATAACCAAATTATATATATACACTTTAAATGTTACCTTTAAAATATACAGGTTAATATATAAGTCAGATGCTTACATATATATCTATAAGCTAATGTAAAAACAACAACATACCTATGTAATATATTAAAACACATGTAGGTAAACATAACTTTTCACTACCATGACAGTTAAATTCTAACATAAATAATAATGTGAATATGCAACCTAACTTCAAACATATATTCAACATCTCGTCAATACATATATATGCTGACATTCATATAATTCTCTCTGAACATTATATATATACACACTAACCAAACTGTATATAACTTATACAATCCAAAACTAATATGTAAACTATAGCTGGGACAATACATACGTATATATTAATATATAACCACAACCAAAGTAAACTTTTAAATCATATTGCAAAATACTCGTATATATATAATAGGAGAGAAGGCTACCCATATACACGTATTTCAAAATAAAACCTATAAATATAGCAGATCTATAAACATAAAATATATGTATAACTTACATAAGGATGGCCAAGTGCATGGAAAACTAGGCGTGAAATATAGCATGAATGCTCGGCAAGAAGGGAGGTAGAGTTTGGTGGAAGGCTCTGTGGCTACTGGTAGGTCAAGTAGAAAAAAGGAGGGGAGAAGCAAGTAGGCTAAGGGCAGTCGAAGGTGTTGTTCGCTGGTGGGTGGCCGTAGGGAGGTACGATGAGGTCAGTGGCGGAGTGGATGATGATGACTACGGTGGTGGGTGTGCTTCAGCTGTTAGGGAAGGTGGAAGGCCATGGAAGAGCTGCAAGTGGGAGCATCGGTGATGGCTGCTTGGTGGGCATGAACATGTAAGAGAGGATCAGAGCAGACTAAACGAGATCGGGGGGTAAGGCCTCGGCTAGGGATGAACGGCAGGTAGGCTCGGCAAGGCGGCAAGAGTCGGAGGGGAGATAGAAGCTCGGGTTGGCTGAGCTTTGGGTCGCGGGACAACTAGCTTTGGTGGAGAGTGGGACGGGATGAAGCAAGGCCGAGGGGTTTGGTTCGGTGGTGCAGCCATGGCCGAAGTGGCTAGCTCGGTGATGGTTTGGATGCTTGGACCATGGGGAGGTGGACAATGGAGAGGTGGGCAATGGGTTATTGATACTAGGAATTTAGCGGCTGCTTGGTGGAGCTCTCGACACTGGTGGGTAGGCGGTGAGGTGGAGGGAGAAAAACTGGATGGGCGATGGGTAGAACTGATTAGTTGCTCTCGGCCTCGGGTTGGCTGCGTTGTGGCCATGCAGAGGGCAATGAAGGGGAAAAGGCGGATTGGTCGAAGTTGTGTGCAAAGGGAGATGGCAGTTCTTGAGCAAATGAAAAGGTGGGAAGATGAATACGAGTTATACTATTTTATATTGCGCATAAAAAAATGAACAGAAGAAAAGGAAAGGAAGGCGGAAAGAATTTTTAAGAACAGCTGAAATAAATATATTAAGATTTTTAAAAATGTAACTGTCAAGACCCGTAAATCCGTACTCCTTGAATAAACACTAATCTCCATTGATTTACTCAAGGTGAACGAAAATACGAACACTGAGGGTTTTAAAGAAAAAGAAAGAGGTAGAAGAAGAGAAAGAAAACAAAGAACAGAACAGAACAGAACTACAACAGAATCTCACAATTCGCAGCGGAACAACATATAATAATAAATGAATAATCTTTAAATAAAGAACTATATCAGTTATTACATCACATTATATTACATTACATCAAACCATCAGAGTGTACTACAACTACAATAAACAGCGGAAAAGAAATACTATATACTCGTAATATGCTACGCCATCCAGCTTGCCTCCTGCAACTCCAGAATATCCAGAATATCCTGATAAACCTTAACTCTTAACTGCCCGTGTGGAAATTTGTGGGCACCCAGAGTTTAGGAAGGAAAACAATAAACTCCAAGTCAGTCATGTGACTGGTGTGAGAACTCAAAACAGTTTATTTATCTTTAAAATCAAAATAGAGGAATATTTTTAAATTCAATTCGCAATGCTTTTAAAAATGAGACTACCATAAGGCCTCCCGCACACACACACATGCAAACGCAGAATCGGAGGAGATTTCTCCTTATGATAGTCAAAGATGCTTGATACGCATTTAAAATAACATTTGATATTATTATTAGTGTATAGTGTAGGAAAAATTTATTTCGAAAGTAGAATATAAATCTTAGCCAACATACGACCATTATCGTATGCCTACTATAGCTAACTATGTTCAATAGCAGGTTACCGCCACATTCCATAGCAGGTTATACAACTAAAACCGTACAAGTCACGTATTGTTTCTTTGGATTTCCAACGAATGATCAGGCCAAGGAACTTCCCATTGCCACATGAGAATGCCTCTGGATGGACATCCCCGAGAACCAAACCGGATCTCTACCAACACAAGGCCGGGTTACCCCTAACTGGGTAACAACTGACCGAATATGCCATCCCCCGGTCCTTTGGGACCTTTATCCGAGAGCTCTCTAATCAATTCACACAATCATAAAAACAAAGTGTTTCAACATGAGTAAGTATCTGGGCTCCATACCATGATACCACCCTTTTCCAGAAGGAAATGCACATATCCTAAAGGGCGCTACCCCTCATAACCTTGCTGCATCTTTCCTGTTTTGACCATTTCCGGGATGTGAGGCTCGACGAATTTCCGTCCACAAAAACATACTTTATACAAAAGCCATGCTTTGGGTCAACAAATGATCAACACAATGATCACTAAGATAGACGATCATCCTATCACAAATAATCAACACAATGATCATTTCAGCATCACTCAGCATGTCACATTACCAAAACTGGGAATATATCGCTGATAACTTCAACTATATAACCTTTGAGCTCGTACGTCTCAAAGAAGGGTGTTAAGCTAAAAGAATAAATTCTCCGCCACCACAGAAATATATTTGAAAGAAATCGGCTTTATATCTCAACTTGTAATGTCAGACACACAATCCATACAAGTCTGTTTCGGGCTCGAACAGAACCGAAGGCACTTACAAAGAAGTCCTTGCAATCCGAATAATTTCTAATCACGTTCGGATTTCCCATCACTTATGGAGATCTCTATACCGGGGATCAGCCAGTGCAGAGACAATCAACAAGAAACCCTCTCGTTTTCGAAAATATCCGGTCTTCAACACCGGTCTTCGAATGCAATTCATAACGACGTATCACATATTCGGAATGGGTTATACGACCCCATGGTCCTTTCCCGGTTAACCCGAATAGTGAGCGCTTATTTTTAAAAAAAAATAAGTGTGGCATTCAATTTCAAACAATTCACAACAAATACCTATTCAAAGGTAAATATCGATAGTCGGTTATTGATCTATCAATAGATATGCCAACATCACCAGAACCCAAATAATTTTCCAAATTATTAAATTCCAAAAATATCTTTAGAAGATATAACTTTCCATATTTCAAAAATAAATCAATATTTATTTTTAAACCTATTTTCCCAATTCCATTTATAAATTCCATATTGAATTTATACTTCCAAAATATTTATGAATATACGATTTCAAATATTCATTTTCAATTTATCTTCAAAAAGATAAATTCTCTAAACTTTCCATTTCTTATTGGAAAAAAACAATTTCCATACTTATTTATTTTATAAGTAATCCACAAATTTTATTTATTTTCAACCTTGGAAAATATTCCATATACTCTAATCGAAATTAAGTATATATTTCATTCTTTAAGGAAATCATTCACTTAACCATATTTATTTGGGCCAAAACGAATGTTGCGTAAAACATCGTTACAACAACCCAAAATCACTAGTATAGGGATTCGAAATTAAAATAGATATATAAATCCCAATACTATACAAAACATTTCCTTTCGGAAATTATCTATTATAACAACAGTGTTATAATCTATTATTTCCTTCTATTTCTCGAAAACATCTATTTCAACAATAAATGTTGAAATCTATGATTTCAAATCTCAACATATTTTAGAACATCATTAGATCGTTTTAATTCTATTTAAAACATCATGTTCAAAATAATTCCTTTAACATATTATTCACTATTCAAAAACGTGAATATATTACGTTAACAAATTTCATCTTTCTATTCATTTTATTTTAAGGAATTATTCACTGTCTAAAACATGAATATAACTCTATAAATAAACTACAACAATTTTACTTATCAAAATAAGTCATTTCGAATTTATAAAACAACGTTTATAAATTCTATTTCTATTTATTTTATAACAACTTCCTTTTATAAATTTCCTTTATTAACCTATCTCAGTTCATATCACAGTGATATATTAAAAATTCATATTATAAGTCAAATACTTATAATTTATTTATTTACAAAATTGTTTCTTTGAACTTCTCAAATTTATAAATTTTATAACTTATAAGATTCATTTATTTATCCAACTCATTCCTTTAATAACTTTATAAATTTTATAAACCTACTGCTTATAAAATTCTATTTATAACTTCACCGTTATAATTCTATAATTCCAATTTATGAAATTCATTTACAATTTTTTTTCTAACACTTAGAAAAGTTCGTTTTACACTTCTAATATTTTTAATTTACAAATATCAATTTATAAATCTTTTAATACAAATGAATTTGTATTATTATTTTAAAACATCTTTTAAACTCTTTTAGAATTCCATCATTTTGATTTATAAAATAATCCAATTTCATAAATCCTATTTTTAAACTTTTTTATAATAGATTCAAAAATCTCAGTTTAAACTATTTTATAAAATCATCAATCCCATATTTTCAAAAATCAATTTTTTTTTAACTATATTTCTCAAAAATATAATTTTTATAACATTAAAAATTATAACGTTTATTTATTATAATGGATCAATTCCAAAAATATTTAATAAACGTATATTTCCAAAAATCCCTTTAGAAATTAAAATCGTTGTTTTTAAATTTCAAAAATTGGATCCGATGATGCAACACATCAAATAGTCAATCACGATTTTCCAATATCATATATCGATATGATAAACAATCAAACATCACAATATTTAAAATCAATAAATATTTTGTGAGGAATCCAGTTGGATCCCTCCAACCTGTTTCCCTGCATCCACAGACATTAGCACAATACCATTCCGTTTCAAGACGGAATATCGCGGTATATGGGATTTTATAAATATATATCCGCTTACTAACGGCGCAATAGGGTCTCATCCGCTAAAAGAAAATGCGGGAAATCAATCAACTGCAATATATACATATGCCAATATATATATTGCTATATATATAATATAATACCAATTCCACTTCGAGGTGGAATATCGCGGTATATGTGTGTAATAAATAACCTCCGCTTACTAACGGCGTATAGGTTCTATTCACATCCAATATTTATATATATAACAATCATCATTCAATCATTCAATCAACACAGTCAAACAAATTTTAAATCTAACTATTTAAAATTTAAATAAACAAAAAATTCCTTTTGAGTGAGAAGTTCTCACCTTTGCTTTTATTAGCAATCCAATTTCCCTCTTGACTCGATTTTCTTGATTTATACCTAGTATAACATATTTTATACAATTTTATTAATATTCGAATCAATCGAATAAATAAATTTTCAATTGATAATTTCGATTCATTGGTGATTTCATTTTAATAGTTAAATTAACTCGTAGTTTTGTTTAAACCAGTTTCTTGTTTAATGATTTAACTTCAAACAAATTTTCCTTTGAAAATAATTCTAATTTAGAAATTCTTAATCGAACTAAATTCCCTTTTTATTTTAATAAATTTGATTAACTAAAATTTAAATTTCTTTTAATAACTTTCTTAACTAATGACTTATTTATTTATAAGTTAAATAAATCATTCTTTTAAAATCTACTTTAAGTTTAAACCTTGTTTTAAACATTTAAATATTTAAACTTTTATTTCAAATTAACTTCTCTTTTTATTTTAAATCAACTAATTTTTTTCTTTAACAAAATTTATTTTAACTAATTTTTAATTTCCTTTCTTCTTATCAAAATTTTATATTTTGACTAATTTCCTTTTTATAAATTCAAATCAACTAATTTTTTCTTTAAATAAAATTATTTTTCTTTGTTTAATAAATTTATTTTAACTAAAATTTTTAAAATTCGAATTGATCCCTTTTACATAAATCATTTCACCTTAATAATAAATTTACCGGTTAAACAAATTTCTTTACTATAACTTTATAAATTTTATTTTTATTATCTATAATACTGTATTTAACTTACTGGCGAAACTTTACAAATTTTATTATATATATATAATACCTATATTTATATATATATATATATATATATTAACTAAGATTAAAACAAAATTTAAATTCAATACCTCTACTGTAACTCACGGTGATGTCGACAACAACGATCACAAGCCACCCAACGCGAGTCGCCCAATCTCGTACGCACGCCCCAGTCTCACGCGAGCGTGCGCCGTCACTTGCTCCTGCCGCGCGCCATCACATCGCAACCCCATCTCCATTGCGTCTCGTCCCCACCAACGTCGCCACCGTATCACGCGCGAACGCACCCAGATCCACTCCATATGCGCCGCCGCCGCTCACCTCCTATCGTGGTCGAGAACCCACGACCCACCTCGCCTTGAATCGCCGCACGCGCGCCACTCTGATCTATCCCCCATCGATGCCGCCCCTGTAGCCATCGCGCCCCCATCTTCTCGTGCGACGCGATTTAGGGCTTCGGCCATAGTATTTTTTTTTATTTTTTTATTTCGTGAATTTGAATTGAAAGAGGGAGATAATGTTTTCTGAAGAGAGCAGAAGATGAGATCGCGTATTAAAAGGAAACGAAGAAGACAAAGTTCGTGGCTTTGCAGAGAAAAGGTCGTGCTTGCCTGATCTCTTCGTGATTCTTCTGCGTGTTTTTAGGCAAAAATTTAGGAAAGATAACGTGTTCTGTTTGTTTGTTTTTAAATTTAAATTTAAATTTAAATTCACTTTGTTTCGATATAACTTTCAACGCATTTACTCACCGTACGAACACACAACAACTCCGATCGATACGAAATTTGAAATCCGGCAATAATTCAATATTACGGACCCAATGGAACTGGTTTCGTCGAATTCCGAGACTGTGCCTCGGACGACTATTTTTAAATATCGATTCGAACGATTAAATTTCAAAACTGAACAATTCACTTTCAATTTCAATTCTGAAGCTTCTATTATTTTCAATATTATTAATATGAATTTTACAAGCCTTTGAAATATTTTTAATCGGCTTTAAATTGAAGATTCAAATTATTATTCAACTTTCAATAGATTAAATTCTATAATTTAATCGTCAATTTCAAAGTTAAATTGAAAATTCAATCTAAACCATCATTCAAATATTTAAAATAAATTAAATATTTCCAAATTAAATTGTTTAAAATTCTGGGTCGTTACAATCTTTCCCCCTTAAAAGAATTTCGTCCCGAAATTACAAGTTAAGAAGAATGCCCTTATCTTGATTATTATCTTTCACAATCCAAATAGTTTTATCAACTTGCTAATCTCAATCTTTTTACTAGAGATTCATTTTCATTTCAACTAACTTTCCAACTTCACTTATAAGTTTCAAACAATATTGTTTTCCTAACCATTCAAATTTAAATTCAAATTCAAATTTCAAACTTTCAAAATTTTCTCAAAAATTTTCTAACACCCTAAATTTTCGAAAAATTTCGCCAGCGTTTCCTTTGCGCGGCTCGATCGGTACGACTACAAAATGGCACCACGGCCCCTCAGAATCAAAAAGAAAAGAGAAAAGCCAAGTGGCTAGAGAAGAAAGTCATCAAATCCCATATAAAAATTGAAATACGTACCTTTTTGTCGAGCAATTCAATTTTTATCTTTGAAATCAAAATTTCAATTCTTTTATACACCTGTATAACCTGTATAACCTGCTAGTAGTAGCATCCAAATCCAATATTCAAACTATTTTGCCAATTCTATTGCAAAATTTCCAATATACGCTTCTTATATATTTTGACTTCACTATTGAAGTTATATATTTTATTTTCATTCAATTTCACGTTTCAATTCAATTCACACTTCAAATTCATTCGAATTCAATTCTCAATTTAAATTCTATTTGAATTAAATTCTAAATTCTAAATATTGAATTCTATTGATTAACTAATTTAATTCAATTTGTACATTCACATTACTACATTGAATTAGTTTTATTCATTAATTCATTTCAATATTTCAATTCATCTCGTTTTCTTGCTTACTACCAATTCATATACCATCTTTATTCAATCTTTATTCACATTCCATATTCATTCCATTTGAAATTATTTCACAAATGAATAAATTATCAAGTTAATTTACTTGAATTCAATTCATTTTATTTATTCAATTCCATATACTAATGATAATAATCCAATATTATTATTTCCTAGCAATCATGCAACCATATACTATAATAATTCATAGAAAATCATTTCTTTTCTATACCAAAAATAGTTTTGGGCAAATTTATTTTATTTACCCTATTCAAAAACAATTTTATATTCACTAACAAATACGCGCTCACATCTATTATTACACTCAAACTCATTCTAGAGTACTGCTGACTCTATCTCTAACGAGAAATACCCTACAGAACCATGGTTGTCGCTTAACCAACAGCTCTGATACCACATTGTCAAGACCCGTAAATCCGTACTCCTTGAATAAACACTAATCTCCATTGATTTACTCAAGGTGAACGAAAATACGAACACTGAGGGTTTTAAAGAAAAAGAAAGAGGTAGAAGAAGAGAAAGAAAACAAAGAACAGAACAGAACAGAACTACAACAGAATCTCACAATTCGCAGCGGAACAACATATAATAATAAATGAATAATCTTTAAATAAAGAACTATATCAGTTATTACATCACATTATATTACATTACGTCAAACCATCAGAGTGTACTACAACAACAATAAACAGCGGAAAAGAAATACTATATACTCGTAATATGCTACGCCATCCAGCTTGCCTCCTGCAACTCCAGAATATCCAGAATATCCTGATAAACCTTAACTCTTAACTGCCCGTGTGGAAATTTGTGGGCACCCAGAGTTTAGGAAGGAAAACAATAAACTCCAAGTCAGTCATGTGACTGGTGTGAGAACTCAAAACAGTTTATTTATCTTTAAAATCAAAATAGAGGAATATTTTTAAATTCAATTCGCAATGCTTTTAAAAATGAGACTACCATAAGGCCTCCCGCACACACACACATGCAAACGCAGAATCGGAGGAGATTTCTCCTTATGATAGTCAAAGATGCTTGATACGCATTTAAAATAACATTTGATATTATTATTAGTGTATAGTGTAGGAAAAATTTATTTCGAAAGTAGAATATAAATCTTAGCCAACATACGACCATTATCGTATGCCTACTATAGCTAACTATGTTCAATAGCAGGTTACCGCCACATTCCATAGCAGGTTATACAACTAAAACCGTACAAGTCACGTATTGTTTCTTTGGATTTCCAACGAATGATCAGGCCAAGGAACTTCCCATTGCCACATGAGAATGCCTCTGGATGGACATCCCCGAGAACCAAACCGGATCTCTACCAACACAAGGCCGGGTTACCCCTAACTGGGTAACAACTGACCGAATATGCCATCCCCCGGTCCTTTGGGACCTTTATCCGAGAGCTCTCTAATCAATTCACACAATCATAAAAACAAAGTGTTTCAACATGAGTAAGTATCTGGGCTCCATACCATGATACCACCCTTTTCCAGAAGGAAATGCACATATCCTAAAGGGCGCTACCCCTCATAACCTTGCTGCATCTTTCCTGTTTTGACCATTTCCGGGATGTGAGGCTCGACGAATTTCCGTCCACAAAAACATACTTTATACAAAAGCCATGCTTTGGGTCAACAAATGATCAACACAATGATCACTAAGATAGACGATCAAATAAATGATCCTATCACAAATAATCAACACAATGATCATTTCAGCATCACTCAGCATGTCACATTACCAAAACTGGGAATATATCGCTGATAACTTCAACTATATAACCTTTGAGCTCGTACGTCTCAAAGAAGGGTGTTAAGCTAAAAGAATAAATTCTCCGCCACCACAGAAATATATTTGAAAGAAATCGGCTTTATATCTCAACTTGTAATGTCAGACACACAATCCATACAAGTCTGTTCCGGGCTCGAACAGAACCGAAGGCACTTACAAAGAAGTCCTTGCAATCCGAATAATTTCTAATCACGTTCGGATTTCCCATCACTTATGGAGATCTCTATACCGGGGATCAGCCAGTGCAGAGACAATCAACAAGAAACCCTCTCGTTTTCGAAAATATCCGGTCTTCAACACCGGTCTTCGAATGCAATTCATAACGACGTATCACATATTCGGAATGGGTTATACGACCCCATGGTCCTTTCCCGGTTAACCCGAATAGTGAGCGCTTATTTAAAAAAAAAAATAAGTGTGGCATTCAATTTCAAACAATTCACAACAAATACCTATTCAAAGGTAAATATCGATAGTCGGTTATTGATCTATCAATAGATATGCCAACATCACCAGAACCCAAATAATTTTCCAAATTATTAAATTCCAAAAATATCTTTAGAAGATATAACTTTCCATATTTCAAAAATAAATCAATATTTATTTTTAAACCTATTTTCCCAATTCCATTTATAAATTCCATATTGAATTTATACTTCCAAAATATTTATGAATATACGATTTCAAATATTCATTTTCAATTTATCTTCAAAAAGATAAATTCTCTAAACTTTCCATTTCTTATTGGAAAAAAACAATTTCCATACTTATTTATTTTATAAGTAATCCACAAATTTTATTTATTTTCAACCTTGGAAAATATTCCATATACTCTAATCGAAATTAAGTATATATTTCATTCTTTAAGGAAATCATTCACTTAACCATATTTATTTGGGCCAAAACGAATGTTGCGTAAAACATCGTTACAACAACCCAAAATCACTAGTATAGGGATTCGAAATTAAAATAGATATATAAATCCCAATACTATACAAAACATTTCCTTTCGGAAATTATCTATTATAACAACAGTGTTATAATCTATTATTTCCTTCTATTTCTCGAAAACATCTATTTCAACAATAAATGTTGAAATCGATGATTTCGAATCTCAACATATTTTAGAACATCATTAGATCGTTTTAATTCTATTTAAAACATCATGTTCAAAATAATTCCTTTAACATATTATTCACTATTCAAAAACGTGAATATATTACGTTAACAAATTTCATCTTTCTATTCATTTTATTTTAAGGAATTATTCACTGTCTAAAACATGAATATAACTCTATAAATAAACTACAACAATTTTACTTATCAAAATAAGTCATTTCGAATTTATAAAACAACGTTTATAAATTCTATTTCTATTTATTTTATAACAACTTCCTTTTATAAATTTCCTTTATTAACCTATCTCAGTTCATATCACAGTGATATATTAAAAATTCATATTATAAGTCAAATACTTATAATTTATTTATTTACAAAATTGTTTCTTTGAACTTCTCAAATTTATAAATTTTATAACTTATAAGATTCATTTATTTATCCAACTCATTCCTTTAATAACTTTATAAATTTTATAAACCTACTGCTTATAAAATTCTATTTATAACTTCACCGTTATAATTCTATAATTCCAATTTATGAAATTCATTTACAATTTTTTTTCTAACACTTAGAAAAGTTCGTTTTACACTTCTAATATTTTTAATTTACAAATATCAATTTATAAATCTTTTAATACAAATGAATTTGTATTATTATTTTAAAACATCTTTTAAACTCTTTTAGAATTCCATCATTTTGATTTATAAAATAATCCAATTTCATAAATCCTATTTTTAAACTTTTTTGTAATAGATTCAAAAATCTCAGTTTAAACTATTTTATAAAATCATCAATCCCATATTTGCAAAAATCAATTTTTTTTTAACTATATTTCTCAAAAATATAATTTTTATAACATTAAAAATTATAACGTTTATTTATTATAATGGATCAATTCCAAAAATATTTAATAAACGTATATTTCCAAAAATCCCTTTAGAAATTAAAATCGTTGTTTTTAAATTTCAAAAATTGGATCCGATGATGCAACACATCAAATAGTCAATCACGATTTTCCAATATCATATATCGATATGATAAACAATCAAACATCACAATATTTAAAATCAATAAATATTTTGTGAGGAATCCAGTTGGATCCCTCCAACCTGTTTCCCTGCATCCACAGACATTAGCACAATACCATTCCGTTTCAAGACGGAATATCGCGGTATATGGGATTTTATAAATATATATCCGCTTACTAACGGCGCAATAGGGTCTCATCCACTAAAAGAAAATGCGGGAAATCAATCAACTGCAATATATACATATGCCAATATATATATATATTGCTATATATATAATATAATACCAATTCCACTTCGAGGTGGAATATCGCGGTATATGTGTGTAATAAATAACCTCCGCTTACTAACGGCGTATAGGGTCTATTCACATCCAATATTTATATATATAACAATCATCATTCAATCATTCAATCAACACAGTCAAACAAATTTTAAATCTAACTATTTAAAATTTAAATAAACAAAAAATTCCTTTTGAGTGAGAAGTTCTCACCTTTGCTTTTATTAGCAATCCAATTTCCCTCTTGACTCGATTTTCTTGATTTATACCTAGTATAACATATTTTATACAATTTTATTAATATTCGAATCAATCGAATAAATAAATTTTCAATTGATAATTTCGATTCATTGGTGATTTCATTTTAATAGTTAAATTAACTCGTAGTTTTGTTTAAACCAGTTTCTTGTTTAATGATTTAACTTCAAACAAATTTTCCTTTGAAAATAATTCTAATTTAGAAATTCTTAATCGAACTAAATTCCCTTTTTATTTTAATAAATTTGATTAACTAAAATTTAAATTTCTTTTAATAACTTTCTTAACTAATGACTTATTTATTTATAAGTTAAATAAATCATTCTTTTAAAATCTACTTTAAGTTTAAACCTTGTTTTAAACATTTAAATATTTAAACTTTTATTTCAAATTAACTTCTCTTTTTATTTTAAATCAACTAATTTTTTTCTTTAACAAAATTTATTTTAACTAATTTTTAATTTCCTTTCTTCTTATCAAAATTTTATATTTTGACTAATTTCCTTTTTATAAATTCAAATCAACTAATTTTTTCTTTAAATAAAATTATTTTTCTTTGTTTATTAAATTTATTTTAACTAAAATTTTTAAAATTCGAATTGATCCCTTTTACATAAATCATTTCACCTTAATAATAAATTTACCGGTTAAACAAATTTCTTTACTATAACTTTATAAATTTTATTTTTATTATCTATAATACTGTATTTAACTTACTGCGAAACTTTACAAATTTTATTATATATATATAATACCTATATTTATATATATATATATATATTAACTAAGATTAAAACAAAATTTAAATTCAATACCTCTACTGTAACTCACGGTGATGTCGACAACAACGATCACAAGCCACCCAACGCGAGTCGCCCAATCTCGTACGCACGCCCCAGTCTCACGCGAGCGTGCGCCGTCACTTGCTCCTGCCGCGCGCCATCACATCGCAACCCCATCTCCATTGCGTCTCGTCCCCACCAACGTCGCCACCGTATCACGCGCGAACGCACCCAGATCCACTCCATACGCGCCGCCGCCGCTCACCTCCTATCGTGGTCGAGAACCCACGACCCACCTCGCCTTGAATCGCCGCACGCGCGCCACTCTGATCTATCCCCCATCGATGCCGCCCCTGTAGCCATCGCGCCCCCATCTTCTCGTGCGACGCGATTTAGGGCTTCGGCCATAGTTTTTTTTTTTTTTTTTTTTTATTTCGTGAATTTGAATTGAAAGAGGGAGATAATGTTTTCTGAAGAGAGCAGAAGATGAGATCGCGTATTAAAAGGAAACGAAGAAGACAAAGTTCGTGGCTTTGCAGAGAAAAGGTCGTGCTTGCCTGATCTCTTCGTGATTCTTCTGCGTGTTTTTAGGCAAAAATTTAGGAAAGATAACGTGTTCTGTTTGTTTGTTTTTAAATTTAAATTTAAATTTAAATTCACTTTGTTTCGATATAACTTTCAACGCATTTACTCACCGTACGAACACACAACAACTCCGATCGATACGAAATTTGAAATCCGACAATAATTCAATATTACGGACCCAATGGAACTGGTTTCGTCGAATTCCGAGACTGTGCCTCGGACGACTATTTTTAAATATCGATTCGAACGATTAAATTTCAAAACTGAACAATTCACTTTCAATTTCAATTCTGAAGCTTCTATTATTTTCAATATTATTAATATGAATTTTACAAGCCTTTGAAATATTTTTAATCGGCTTTAAATTGAAGATTCAAATTATTATTCAACTTTCAATAGATTAAATTCTATAATTTAATCGTCAATTTCAAAGTTAAATTGAAAATTCAATCTAAACCATCATTCAAATATTTAAAATAAATTAAATATTTCCAAATTAAATTGTTTAAAATTCTGGGTCGTTACAGTAACGGTGAAGATAAAAGGTCCAAGACAATAAATTTATGGAAATACTAATCTCTACTGACCATTGGTTGTCGCAGAAAATAAATGAATGGACAAGGATACCAAAAGGCTCAAAACGGGTACGGTACGGCCCACCGTTTCATAGATTTCACTGTGCATCGGACGCCGAAACACACAAATGAATATACTGCGAAGATCAGCACGATGAGACGGTTAAATGGGTATACAGATATCAGTGATACGACCATCCTATCAAAAGTCGATAATCGGTACCGAAAATACTGCTATTTTGCCGAAAATAAGTTAAACGGAGCAATAGCAGTCCAAATTTGACGAGACGAAATATGATGTCTCACTTAGAAGATGATTTACAAATTTATTATATAAAAATATTCAGGTTTTGAAAGCATTTTATTATCATCTATTATTAACTGATTTAAATTCAAATAAAATTGCACAATAAAATAAACTTTCATATTATCAGATGAAAATTTACTATTTTCTATATTTAAGTAGACGTATTCAAAATATCAAAATTTTATTTTCAAATTTAATTATTTAAAATTTCATAAAAATTCAGTTAATTGCGTAAATAAAATTATTAATATTTATGGGTCGTCACATTCTCCCCCACTCAAAACTTTTCGTCCCTGAAAAGGAAAGAAGTAGGAGAATAGCACAACCAAAAAGAAAAATAGATTAAAATTCAAAAGGAAACAATTAATTTAAAACCATATAAATTTTCAATTTAAATTAATTAATATCCAAAAATTGATTTCACTTAAGTTAATTTCTCTTATTATTTAATCTTAACTATTCCTAAATTTATATTTAATTATTCATTATCTTATTGTTCAATTTATCCGAATTAACATTTTTTATAATTATACTTTAAGTATATAAACATTTATTAAGATCAAAATTATTCAAATCAAATTAATTCTCTTATTCCCAAATTAATGGTTAAATTTGTCCACTTAATATATCTTATCACATAAATTAAGTAGATTGACACTTATTATAGCCACTCAACTATTATTTATAAAATCATTTTATATTATATATTATTCAGTTACATATCCAACTTCAAAAAAATTTAGGTAAGTTATACATGTTGGAATGAAATTGAGTATTATACAAATAAAATTCTCCAATTCAATTATTTCAAGTTTCGTTTTATATCAAAATCACCCCTTCTCAAAAATTCAAGAGTTAATTTTCGATTTCACTTCAAATAATTTAGATATATACATATACACATACATACATACACATTATGTCAAATCAAATCTAAAATCATATACCTATATATATATAATATAAATCAAGTCATACTTAAGAAATTCAAATCAAATTCATTTTCCAACACAAAAGTGCAACAAAGCTACTAAATGGTCTCTCCACTCTGAAACTCGAAAATGAATGTCGGTGATGCTGCGGTCATCACGAAATTATTTTCCAGCGACAAAAGAGGAGAGTACTTATTAAAACCTTTTAAAAATTCTTTAGAAACGATTTCTATTAAAAATACCTTTCTAAATAATATACTATAAAAATTTTAAAACTAAATTTTATATAATATCGGAAATTGAGTTCTCAAATTCTTAATTTAAAGTTATTTAAATTCCAAATCAATTTGTAAACCATGTTTTATAAATTCATTTTTTTATTTATGTCATGTGACAATAGTAATGATTTTCAAAATAATAAATGAAAATCTAATATTATCATTCCAACAACTAATTTATTTAACTCTTTAATTTCAAAAAAATTATACTTATATATATATATGATATAATCATACAAATTTATTATGTCAGTTTGCTTTGTTAAAGTGTTTTTTTATAATTCCTATCGATAGCATTGATCAGACGAATCGATCGAAACCCCAAATCAACCTTAACAACTCAAACAACGCACAAGATAATATTTTATATTAATTACAAATACACACCCTCACTCGATGATTCCAGAATGGATTCTGGAACAAGGTTATAGATTCAAGTTTAGAGAAGCTCTAGTCAAATAGAATTCTAACTAGTTGATAAGCGCGAAACGGATATAAGGTAATTCAACAACAAAAGAGAAGAGATGGATAGATTTATATAAATCTTGAGTGACCTTAATCGGGTCAACCGTGACTTCAAGAATAAGATCGATGCAGAATTTCGAGGCAAATCAACATTCGATCACAAGAGAATAGAATTCGGGCATAGCAAAAGATAGTTACATCTAAACTGAGGACATAGAAATCTCTGGTGAATCAATGCTTGTTGTAAAGGAGTTTCACCCCTTTACAAATCATACAATGGAGTTATGGATGCTCCAGAATCAAGAAAACATGAATAGGGAGAGACAAGAATGAATTTCAGAACGAATGGGGAAGTTCCAAATTTTCAAAGCAAAACCGAATCAAGGAAGAAAGGCTCAAGCTAGAACGAAGGTGATTCTTTAATTAAATTTACTACATATTCTAAGTTTTGTCTAAAACTAGAGCTCTGATACCACATGTAACATCCCGATATTTCAACCATTCGCATCCACACATGTCGACCTTGAATTGATGAAAATATCATATACTTAATTTATATTCGGCAAAACTCAATATATACAGTAAATAAAATAATCACAGAATCACAGACACAGAGTTATATAACAATAAGCAGCGGAAACAAATGAATAGTAGTTCATGAAGCTACTATATACATAGAACAGAGTTAAAACAAGAAACAATAGATGTCTCGAATACATAGAAGTCTCAATACAATAGTCAACAACAAAATTTGAATATGTCACAGGAGTCAACTAAATAACTGAAAGCTGAATAAATAGACGAATCTTTAAATGTAGCTCCATCTCCAAAGGCGAGTCTCAAATGCTGTGACACTCGGTCCGCCCTGAGCATAAAGCAAAACACAAAACGCTCGAGTCAGGATTAACATTCTTATATCAATAAATCCAACTTAAGTGAAATATCAACTGAAATACTAGTGACTCAAAGGATGTTTGGGATACCCATCCTTTAAGGATTCATGGAACTATCTAATATGTAGTACAATACGCTATTATAACATGTCTATAGTAAAGTAAACTATTAAAATAGCGTTAAGGCATTATCCATATCGTCCTTAACACATTTTTATATATTTCCATAGTCTGTATAGTACCGTAATCTCCCTCGTACTGGGTAGGTGACACGGCACAACTAGGCAATGCCATGGTAAATATACCAATTACACCTCTAGGCTGGTGGTAACGCATAGTCGCAGCTATTGCCCACCTCGATCCACACTCCTAAAAATCCGTGGGGTGCATCCAATAAATTACAAAGTAATAGAATGGCATCGAAGGAGTATGTCCGACCGGAGGAGCTACCTCACTTGGCCGGTCAATTACTCCTGTTTTAGCCACCTTAAGCTAAATCATGGGAGTCAGGTCCACGTATATACTTCATAAAGAATCGTTGTAACCATCTTACTTCATCCTGAAATCTCCACCGTGTACACAGTTTTTAAGGTGGTTTTCGGTATTGGCAGAGAGTATGACAATAACCGATCCCGATCTCTTTAACAAGCAAACGTATAATACCGCGGTCATTTCAAAATATCATACTTCAAAACCAAAATATCATATTCATTTCAAAACCATATCAATACGATATCATTTTTCGCTTAAAATAATATTCTTTTCCAAAAGCTTAACACTTTCCAAAATTATAATACTTCTGAAACCATAACACTTCGAAACCATAACACTTCGAAAATCATAAAACTTTAAAATCATAACACTTTTAAATCATAACACTTTAAAATCATAATGCTTTGAAATCATAACACTTTCCACTTAAATAGTTTAGATATAGAAAATAGGATATAAAATAAAATAGTTTATAAAATAAAATAGTTAGTATATTAAAAATAGGTATAAGTTAAAATAGTTTATATTAAAATAATTATTATATTAAAATAGTTTATAAGTTAAATAATTTATATTAAAAATAGCTTATATATTAAAATAACTTATAAAATAAAATATCTTTATATATATATATATGTTTTATATAATAAAAATAGTTTCCTCGAAGTTCACAAATCAACTTGAATTAACTCAAATTCCAAAATCCCATTTAAATCAAATCTCGGTTCTTCCATTTCAATTCAATTAAAATCACAATAAACCATTTTATATTGATTTCAAATATAGATTTGAACTACAAAATACAATTTCAATTTCAATTGATTTCAAAGTTTAAATATTCAAACAATTTCAAAACTAAATTTGATAAATTCACTTATATCTCAAATTCAACTTCATTATTATTTAGATTGGAAATATTCACTGGATAAAATCCAATATCATTTAAATAAAACCTTAAATTACAACTAAGCATTCCTTTTAATTTAATTAAACTTGAAATATTCATTTAATCACTTTAAATCAAAATCAAGTTATAAAATCATATCTTTAGAATCTCAAATTCAGTAAGTTTCAAATCGATTTTAAATTAATAATTTTTTTAAAAGAATACGATTTCAAATCAATATCTATTTATCTTTCCAACTTTAACTTATTAAAATTATTATAAAAAAATCTATTTTTAAAATATAATTTTAAATAAATATTTGAAACACAATATACTAATTAAATTAAACTTTATTAAATCTTATTATTAAATTTATTATATTTTAAAACTTAGTTTACATATTTTAAAAAGTAAAATTATAAGTAAAATCTTAAATTTATATCTTCAAAACTAACTTATAAATTTAAATTTTCCAAATGTGTAAATTTAAAAATAAAATTTTAAACCTTTATAAAAGTAATATATATATGATATCTTAAAATCAGTATTTGTATAAAACTATATATTTTCCTTTTTAAAAATTTGGAAATCATTTCAATATATATATATATATATATATATATATATATATATATATATATATATATATATCGACCAACGGTGTCTGTATATGATTTTCTATCCTATGGTCAAGCGATACAGATATTTATCATTTCAATCCGCAATTTAAATATATACGGGTATATATCTTTCCAACCCGCAATCCCAAATTCAATTCAATTAAAAATCACTTCGGTTTATCATTTCAACCCATAACGATTTTCTCCTATTCTACAAGATCGTTTGGGTATGTATCATTTCAACCCATAGGGAATTCTATACTAACATGGAACTTGTAGAGTGATAACATATATGATAATAATATAACAATTAGTGACAGGTATATATCATCAGTGATAAAATAACTAACAAATCATGGTGTCAGATGTCACAGGTGAACAGATACAGATAATAGCATATATATAGCAATTTAAATAACTAACAATGACATATTTCAATTGAAATCAAATTAATAAATCTAAGAACGTTAATCGTGAGTGATTGCTCACCTTCGAGGTTTGAGAATAGACAATGAAATAAGTTACGAATCCAAGCACGAATTCCAAAGTAAAGCGAGATTGAACGCGGATTCGACAAGCAAGGCTGATAGATAGGAATTGATGAAAATGAATCAGAACCATCTTCATATAACTGAAACAAAATATACGTTATAAACTTTTTTTCTCAAAATAGTTTTTTTTAAACACACATTTAAATAAGATATATATATTTATTTTAAAATCAATACTATTATAAATCTATTATACATTTATACTTTGAAATCAACAATATATATATATAACTTATATATCACAACAACTATATATATCAAAATATCTATATTCTATTATTTAAACATTAACACAAATAACCATATTATATATGCACACTTTGAATGTTACCTTTAAAATCTACAAGTTAATATATCTGTAAGATACGTACATACATACATACATACATATATACATATATATACATATATATATATATATATATATAAGCTAATGTATTACCAATAATATACCCATGTAATATATTAAAACACATGTAGGTAAGCATAAATTTTCACTATCATGACAGTTAAATTCTAACATAAATAATAATTTGACTATGCAACCTAACTTCAAATATATATTCAACATCTCGTCAATACATATATATGCTGACACTCATATAATTCTCGTCGACCTTTATATATATATATGAACAAAACTGTATATAGCTTATACAATCCAAAACTAGTATGTAAACTATAGCTGGGACAATACATATGTATACACCGATATATAACCGCAACCAAAGTAAACATTTAAATCATATTGCAAAATACTCTTATATTATATAATATAAGAGAAGGCTACCCATATATAGCAGATTTGTATTTAGATGATATAGTATATAAAATGTTTCACATAAAATTAGAGAAAGGAAAAACAAAGTTCTAGAAAACATCAAATTCCAAAACAAAATCTACAATTCTAGATTTTAGTAAGTTTATGTTATAACAATATATATAATTAACCTAATATATATAACCGCAAATCAATATATACGATCTATAAACACAATACATACATACATACATACATACATACATACATACATACATACATATATATATATATATATATATATATATATATATCTTACATAAGGACGGCTGAGTGCGTGGAAAACTAGGCGCGAAGTATAGCATGAATGCTCGATAAGAAGGGACGTGAAGTTTGGTGGAAGGCTCTGCGGCTACCGGTAGGTCGCGCGGAATAAAAAGGGAAGGAGCAGGTTGGCTGAGGGCATTCGAAGGAGTTGTTCGTTGGTGGATGGCTGTAGGGAGGTACAGTGAGGTCAGTGGCGAAGTGGATGATGATGACTTCGGTGGTGGCTGTGCTTCGGCTGCTAGGGAAGGTGGAAGGCTATGGAAGAGCTGCTCGTGGGAGCATCGACGACGGATGCTTCGTGGGCATGAACAAGTCAAAGAGGATCGGAGTAGACTAAACGAGATCGGGTGGTGAAGCTACGGCCAGGGATGCAGAGCACGTAGGCTCGGCAAGGAGGCAAGGGTCAAATGGGAGATAGAAGCTCGGGTTGGCTGAGCTTTGGGTCGTGGGATAACCGGCTTGTGGTGGAGAGTGGGAAGGGATAAAGCAAGGCTGAGGGGTTTTCTTCGGTGGTTCGACCATGGCCGAAATGGCTAGCTCGGTGATGGTTTGGATGCTTGCAGCAAGGGGAGGTGGCCAATGGGGAAGCGGGCACGGGTTGTTGAGGCTAGGAACTAAGCGGCTGCTTGGTGGACCTCTCGGCGCTGGTGGGATGGCGGTGAGGTGGAGGGAGGAAAACAGGATGGGCGATGGGCATAAGGGGTTAGTTGCTCTCGGCCTTAGGTTGGCTGGGTTGTGGCCATGCAGGGGGCGATGAAGGGGAAAAGGCGAACTGGTCGGAGTTGCGTGTAAGGGGAGATGGTGGTGCTTGAACAAATGAAAAGGTGGGAAGATGAATATGAGTTATACATATTTTATATTGAGCATAAAGAAATGAACAGAAGAAAAGGAAGGGAAGACAGAAAGAATTTTGAACAACCAGCCGAAATAAATATATTAAGATTTAAAAAAATGCAATAGGGTTGATAAATGGTCCAAGACAATGAATTTCTGGAAATACTAATCGCTACTGACCATTGATTATCTCCGGAAACAAACGAATGGACAAGGATACCAAAAGGCTCAAAATGGGTACCGATACGGCCCACCGTTGTCATAGATTTCACCGTCCAACAGACGCTGAAACACACAAATGAATGTACAACATGAAGAGACGATTAAAACGGTATACAGATATCAGTGGTACCACCATCCTATCAAAAGCCGATAATTGGTACGGAAAATGCTGCTATTTTGCCGAAAATAAGATAAACGGAGCAATAGTAGTCCAAATTTGATGAAACGAAATATGATGTCTCACTCAGAAGATGATTTACAAATTTATTATATAAAAAATTCAGGTTTCGAAAACATTTTATTATCATCATATATTAACCAATTTAAATTTAAATAAAATTACACAATAAAATAAACTTCCATATTATCAGATGAAAATTTACCATTTGTTATATTTAAGCAGTCATATTCCAAATATCAAATTTTTATTTCCAAATTTATTTATTTAAAATTTCACAAAAATTTAGCTAATTACGTAAATAAAATTATTAAAATTTGTGGGTCATTACAATATTCCAAAAATCACGTTCTGATTATATTTCACAAAAATCATAATTTTTATGACATCAAAACTATAACTTTTTAATTATATAAATAAATTCATTCCTTTAAAGAATTCAAAAATATATAAAATATACATTTTCAAAATCATCTGAAACCCTTTTTAAATTGAAATCATCACTTTAATATTTTCAAATTTTAAAAAATATGACCCAATGCTGCAACAGCACTACTTACATCAATCACGACATACAAAACATCATATATCACATGATAATAGCATATATGTCAATATTTGTAAATAAAACGAATAATGGTGAGGAATCTAGTTGGATCCCTTCAAGCTGTCACTTGCTACAAATATACATATTATAATATGTATATAATGTCTGCTACGAGGCAGACATGCGTATAAAGGGTCATCCGTTCATACAAGGGAACATATAGGGTCTCATCTGCTCCAATAGGCAGGAATATATCCAAATACCAATCAATATATATATATATATATAATATATATCATATTTCATCCAAACAGTCATCAATCAACACAGAATAAATTTATTCTCACTTTTATAAAAATATCAATGAGTCAGAAAGAGGGAGTTGTACTCACATTGGTTCCAATAGCAGTTGAAGTGTTTTATTCTGAATAAAATTAAATAGGCGTTTAATGTTATTCAAAATTTTCAATAGCTCCAATCAACCCCAAACTAGCTCTAAAATGTAGTGCTCATCAATACGGACGCAACTTGTTTCGTCAAAAAAGGACCTCGTATGAAGAAGTTACAGCGTTTTAAAGTTCATACAAATTTATATATATAATAAACTTCAAAATTTCTGCTTATTTTTAAACCTACTTTCAATCTTAGCCGTTCGATTTTCTTTGAAGAGATCTGGGCCGTGATTTCTTTTTCTTTCCCCATCATTCACTACGCGAACGAAAATGACCCATCGGCCGTTGATCTTGTTTGAATTATCACGCCACCCTCACTTCGACGACGATCGAATCCTACCCATGCATGCGCCATCCCCAGCCGCACCCACGGCCTGGATGATGTCGAGCTCGGCCTTCCTTATGCCTCGAAAAAACAAATGAATGCCGGCCCTTCACGAACAAATTGCCGTCGATCGGCCTCACCATATTCAATCACGACCGTTAGATTGATAGTACTCATCGAGCTCTACAAGTTTGTAGTTGAAAGCTTCGCGTAAAAGTCGATGGATTTGGAGATATTAGAGGAGAAACGAGGTGAATTTCTGGCCATTGGACATTAATGGCGGCGGCTAGGGTTTCTGACCTAGTTTTGTTGCAAATGGAAAGAAACGATGTCCTTTTATATAAAATATAGCGACACTATTCATTTGAAAATTTTCCGAACTCCAAACGAAGCATGTCATCTGACGTTTATAATGTTTTATCTCTATTTCGAACACAATGGAATATATATCGAAAGCCAATTCGATTTAATTTGAAAGATAGATTTTTGAATCGAATTATTTAAATTTAAATTTACTAACAAATTTCTACGCGTTTCAGCTTGCCACAACTAAACCGTAGATCCACTGACACGAAATTTGAAATCCTTCAGTTATAACATTATGGATCCAATGAAACTGGTTTTGTCGAAATCCGAGATTGTGTGAAAAATGACTATTTTTACATGTTAATTAAATATTAAAATATTCATTTTCTATAAATTTACTTTTAATTCAAATTTAAAAGTTCACTAACATCATTCTAATTCAAATAAAATTTAATTCAACTTTATAATTCATTTTCATTCACATTAAATTCAATTTCAATTATTTCAGCAATTTCAAATATTAAATTAATAATTTAATTATCCAATCAAATCCTTATATTTGAAATATAAGTTATTCAACTTATAAAATTTACTTGTGAATATTTAAAATCAATTAAATATCCCAATTTCGAATGACTAAAATTTTGGGTCATTGCATTAATGTAACGAACCCGTTTTTCCATACCCTTCGAATCGACAATAAACCACACATGTTCAACTCAAATTGCACGAATAAGCGGATCGTTAAGGGTAGAAAGAAAATAAAGATAGAACGGAATCTCACACGAATGGAATAACATATATTATTTCAATAATAATCTTTACAGAAGAAAATTTTAAAATACAGTATCAGAGTCTAACCAAGATTCAGCCTGGACAATTATAAACTTCTGTCCTTACAAATGCTAAAAAAATAAAACAAATGCAATAAGTGTAGTGGATAATAGAATACGTCCATATGATGACTTCGGCTCTCTTCTAGAAACTTCATCTGTTTTCAACTAAACCTGAATGTAACGACCCGAAATTTTCATTCTCGAAAATTCCAGATAGTTAGAAAAGAAGAGAAGAGATAGAAGAAGAAAACAGAAATCAAGACACAGAATCTCACATTTGCAGCGGATCAAAATATAATATCATAAAATAACATTTATACAAAGAAGCTGTATCAATTAAATTCCATACAATACATCAGAGTTACAATATTTACACAAACACTAGGCAGTTAAAATTAACTTTTTCCAGATAAACTACAATATGTCAAAGCGGAATACACTCCACACGTTCCTGCCATCGGGCTTGCCTCCTGAGCTCTAGAACGTCGTTAATTGAAAATCTGTAATGCTCGGTCTGACCCGAGCATTACATCAAAGTAACACACAGGTCAGGCGGGAAGCCAGCGTGAGTAAACCCATCTAACATGAAATTCCAATACAAAGAACTTATTTAAAACCCGGGGTAACACGTATCAATTTACAAATTCACAATTTGTTATAGACAACACTGATTTCACACATCAATTTCTAAGTACAAAAACTTAGATTAAATAGTTCAATTTACTTAAATCATTCCATTCGAGCCTATTAGTTTCACATATCAATCTATAATGAGTCGAAGTGGTTTCGGGTATTTACTAATACCCGACTCCGGTCTCTTCGAATCTCATGTCATCCAAACCCAAGTTATTCAAGTGAAATACCATTCAAATTTAAATACAGGATGTCACTTTTACACAGCAATTCATCATTGATATATAACCACATTATCATGTCCACCCAAACATATCATATCATAAAACATTTCATATCAGAGATCTCAGCCAATTCAAGGCGTCCAATACCATTCAATCATCCATAAGCAAGATTAATTAATCACTCCATCTCTAATTAATTTAAAATAAATTAAATTAATTACTATAAGTTCTGCTTACTTAACCATTAATTAATTACAAACCAATTAATCAATCATCCTCTAATTATCCATCTTAATTAATCATCCTTGATTAATTATTCTCTAATTACATTAAGTAATTAGCCTTTAATTAATTACACAAATTAATTAACCTTAACCATTTACAGTAATTAACTTTTTAATTTCTTTCATTAACTAATTAACTAAAATTAATTACATTAATGCTCATTAATTACATTAATTAATTATTCTATAATCACTTATTATTGATTAATTATTCTTCAATTAATTACATAAATTAAACCTTAATTACTATCATTAATTATGTTAATTAATGATCCTATAATTACTTCTTTAATTAATTACCTCTTTATTAATTACATTCAGTAATTATTCATTAATCACTGATTACATCAAGTAATAATTTCATTTAAGTGATTGCCTTAATTAATTAATCTAATTAATTGTTTTTAACTAATTACATTAATCAATTATCTTTAATTATTAAGTAATTATACCTTAATTACTTTTATTAATAAAATTTAAATTTTATTAAGATAAACCATTTATCTTAATTAAATTCTTAACATTTATTTTTCTTAAGTGGATGCTCAGGAACAAAATCTTTCGAGAATACTCTTTTTTTATTAAAAATATTTAATTACTCTTTCTTTTCCCACAACTTAATTCAATTCCCAAAATTGTACATAATCATTTAACTTTTCATTTAAAACTTGAAACTTGTTTAAACAATTACTTTGCTTTAAAAATCAGGTACATGCCTTTATATAAAAATTTCAATCAAAACAACACATCTTAAAATTTTACTCAAAATCTTGAATCCTGAAATACGTTTGACAGTTATTTCTACCTTTGTTTTGAAAACAACCTAACTCATGCATTACTAAAACACAGATAACATACACAACTCGAGACTACAGCAAATCTACTCGAGCACTTCTCGGGTTACGACCTCAACTTCCCGATGCCAATTTCCAGCAAGACGAAATACCACCGTCTCGATAAAAACTCAAGTTCGACTCGAGATAGACCCAAAGAAACTTCTTCACTCTGAATCAGTTGAAACTGCTACAACCGATGATCGTGTGCACATGCACACGGCTCCTCCATCGCTGAACCACCAACCAACGATTCCTGCAAGTCCGCCTTAACCCCCTTGCCATACTGCAACATCCCTAAAGCCTCTCCCTTCCTCGATCGAGATTCAACCTAGGGACCCAAATTTACAGATAATTGCGCAACCTTACAGGCATCACCAAAGCTCACCATACGCTCACCTCCATTGACCAGAGATGATGCCACCACACCGGTGCGACCACTACTCCTCGAGCTTCCTTCCTGAACCATTGCGGCCTCGATAGATCGCCTTATTCGCCGCTGCTCGCCTGAAACAGACACCACAAAGACGAAGCACCCAAAACCCTAATTTGCCTTCGCGTGATCATCATGGACATCAGAAAAATCATCGAGCATTTTTCTTGTGCTCGCCGCTCTTCGTGCCTCCACTGACCTCAATCCCGAAACACCTAACCACCATGGTCATCAGAAATTGACTAATTTTCCAATTTCGATCATCATGAGAATTCTCATGATATACAAAGTTAAAAATCCTGATTTTTGTATCAAAATTCAATTCTTTGAAATTCGAATCTATTCATATATTCAGAAATTGAAATTTAGATATATGATTTTGGACCTATTTGATTTTTGACTGTCATTCCCTATTTTTTGAAATATATCCGCAGTAAAAATCTTTAATTTATTTTTCCTATTGATGTTATGTTATTTCAACCATCTTTTCTTCATAAATTCTAGCACAAATTTGAATAAATTGATAGATATGAATTTTTTTTATAATACTTCAATTCTGTCAAAACACAACTGAGTGAATGTATATGCATAGACACTATCCAGTCATATGTATAAACATAGACATGCAGGCTTATTTTTATCATCACCAACATTTTCACATCAAATTTACATAATTTTCCACAAAACATTATGAGTTAAACCAGATTCAAGTTAAGGTTCACTCACCATTTTGAAAAGCAGAGGCTTTGAAAAGAAACTGGGATTTTTGAAAGCTGGAAGGCTTGCAAACTGATCTAACTTGAAAACTTTGATTACTGCTATATTGTTGAGGAGATTGCTTGACACTTTTCATTTGATAATGAAATCTTGATCTGCAAGCTTTCTTTGAAAATTGGTTACAGGCTTGAAAATGTTTTCTAGGTTGCATTTTAAAATGGAACTTTGCTTGAACTTCTGAAAGAAAAGTTACAGGCTTTTTTTTTGAAAACTGCTTTGAGATATAAATGGTTACAGGTTTGGTACCATTTCTCTAGTTTGCATTTGTTTGAAAGAAGATGAATTACAGACTTTAAGCATAAAGGTTTTCAGGCTTGAATGACAGGGTTTTGATTTTTAGAAAGATGCTTTTACACTTGAATTTGATTTCAGATTTGAAGATGTTTGCATTGTATAAGTTTGAACTGAGAAATGGTTTCAGGTTTGAAAAGGTTTTTAGATTTGTTTTCTTGAGGAATGAATTGAGAAAAGAAAAAGAATTGAAGCATGAAGGTATGTGTTTATATAAGCTAATTTAGATTTTATTAAAATTTAAAGAAAATAAAATAAATGATGGCACTTGTCTCATACCTTACTTAATTACTTAACATATGTTACCCAAGAGGTTTATAACTTTAACACTTGTAATAACTTATTTTTATATTATTTATAAATGGTATTAAAATCTTTTAAATATGATTTCCTAATTAATAAATACCTTTCTAAATAAATAAATGCTTTTCTAATTTGTAAAAATAAAACTTTTTAAAAGAAAACAAAATAAAACCAATCATATTTTAAATAAAATTATATATAATATATTTAATCCATTTTTAAATGTAAATATAAAACTTTTGTATTTATCTTACTATTAAATAAATACTTTTCCAAATTTATAGAAATAAATTTCCTTTAAAGAAAATATTATAAAACAAATCTTATTTTAAATAAAAACCTTATCCATATTTTATATCCAAATATTTTTAAAATAATTATCCTTTAAATTCAAATCTAAATCCAAATTCAAATTCGGATTCAATTTAAAATCCAATTTAAAATCAATTCAAATAAATATAGATATCAATTTAAACAAACACATTATTAATTGAAAATAATTATTCTATTTAAAAATAACTTAAATACATACATGCATATATATATACACACATACATACATACATATATATATATATATGTATATATATATATATATATATATATATATATATATTTAAACGACACTTATTAAATTTGAAAATATAAGTCTATCTATTTATAAAATAACTAAATTTGTAAATTATTATTCCATTTAAAAATCTATTTATAACTATATTTAAAAACAACTCATCATATTTATTATTGTTTAAAATAACAAATTTTACCAATTTTAATTAATTAATTAAGAGATTATCACATTTTAAATTCCTTGAAATTCCGGGATATTACATTCCTCCTTCCGTTGAATCTTTTCGTCCCCGAAAAGGAACGAAGCCAGACTTTACTAAAATGTTACTTATCAGGAAAATTACTCTTTTATTAAGAATTTTTAAAACACTTTTAGAATCTACATAGTATTATAAAATAGTTTTATAAAAATACTTTTTATAATTCGATGTCTCAACCAATCCATCTTTGTTCTTACAGCAATTCGGTCATACGTTGATCGGGCGTAAGACTGAAAATCTATAAGTACTTTGTAAACCGGTTTTCAACACTCAGTGAAAATACTTGAAAAATAATTTTATTAAAAATATAGAAAATATTTTTGAAAATAGAGGAAATGCCTTTGGTGAGAATGCTCTGGAAATTATCACCCCCATCCTTGGTCATAGTTACATCCTGGTTTACGTTGCCATCATAGCAAAAGTCCATGTAACTGTAGGCACTCCATGCCCTCGATTACGCCATGGAACCCACGGTAGATCACAGTTACATTCCAGGGTTACGTTGCCATCACAGCAAAAGTCCATGTAACTATAGGCATCAGCGTCCTATATTTTTGCTGTCAAAAGTGAAACTTCTCCACTCCCATATAGGTCACAGTCTACCAATGTAAAATCAAACGTAGACTGTTGGCTCTCAGTGGCACACATGACTTTCGCTATGTCACTATAGGTCGCAGTCTACCGATATAAAATCAAAAATAGACTGTTGGCTCTCAGCAGCACACACGACTTTCGCTATGTCACCATAGGTCCCAGTCTACCGATATAAAATCAAACATAGACTGTTGGCTCTCAGCAGCACACACGACTTTCACTATGGTCTGCAGTAGATCGCAGTGACATCGAGTTACATTGTCGTCACAGCATAACCCAAATGTCTCTGTAGGCATCAACGCCCTCGACTTTCGCTACACACTACTCATAATCCTAAGGAACTAGTTTTGTCCGGACTCCTCACAGGATCAACTTTAGAACCTCCCCCTTTGAGGCTCAAGGTAGTACCAACCTATAGTACTCCTGAGAAGTTCATTTCAAGGGAGCGCCTTTTTCTCCAGAGCCATTTTCAAAACACTTTATACTATACACATATAGTATCATCCAAATCACACACCTATTATGAATCCCATATAAATCTCTTTTCTCAAAATTGATTATCCCAAAATTGATAATTCTCAAACTAGGCTTTCCAAATTCCAATATTGATTTTACCCAAAAATCAAAAGCCTTTCCAAAGTCCATAGGTTCCAAAAAACCTTTCCCAAAATCCTCATAAGATCCTTTATATATATATATATATATATATATATATAATTTTAAAAAAAACTTTGGATCATTTCAAACTTGTATAAAACTCCTTTTATACTTCAAATATTTTCAAAACCCTTTCTTCTGGCTATAGATTCAATAAGGGAAGTTTTACCATATATATAACAAAGATACGTAACTTTGTTTATTCCAAATCAAATATACAAATTTGATTACTCTTTTATAAAGATATTAACCATATTACTTCCATTTCAAAAACCATTTTACAATTCTTATCCATACTTTTTCAATATCAATTTCATTCAAATCCGTACGATGTACACATATCATCCGTATGCTATACCAATCTAATCGCTCACTCGATAACACAATTTCACTTCCGAACTAGTATCGTCCACCCGACTTCCTAGTGTGGACTCAGATCTGGTTTCTTGATCAGAAACCGTCATTCTCCTTACATAGCCTAACTATTATAGAGAATATCCAAAATCAATCAACAATCCATATCCAGGTTCACCGTCGAAAATCGAGTGAAAAATCCCAACTCGGATCGATATACTATCCCGAAATTCTGTGCTCGAATCTAGATCAAATCATTATGCGAATAGAATAACATATCTACACCCTACGTATTTATCTTATTCGTTATTAGCCAAATAAATTCTCTTTCTATTCACATTCACTTCAATTCTTATCTCAATTGATAACAAATCATAAACAGTTTGAACTCTGTCCAGCTTAAATTTAGAAAATAACTTAAAAAGTTTAAAATAGATAAGTAGTTGAAAATAATTATAAATTTTAAAATAGCTGTAAAATAGTTAAGTAATTGTAAAATAGTAGAAAAATTGTCAAATAGTTATAGAAATTTTAAATAGTTGCAAAATAGTTGTAAAATAGTAATTAGTTATAAAGTAGTTGAAAAACAGTAATTAGTTTAAAAACAGTTGAAAAATTGTTAAACAGTTCCAAAAATATGTAACGACCCAGCTTCCTATGCCCAGGAAACCGTATCGTTTTTAAGAAAAGAAAGAGGTGAGAAAGTAGAAAAGATAGAGAAGAAGAAACAACAACATTAGAATCTCACAGCGGAACGAATAAATTATAATAATCACATAAGTATTTACATAATATACAACTTCAATCAGAGTTATACAGATAATACATCACATACTAGACAGTTATAAACAGCTGCCTAGTTATACAACTCAATACAATACAGGTCAAACAATAAGACTCAGAGATACCAACACAGCGGAACTATATATATATATCTACAACGCTGAAGCCACCTGCTCCATTGCTCCTCCAGAATGCGTCAAAAGCTAACCTGAATCCCTTGGCTACCCGTAAAAAATTTGGGTACTCGAGAGTTTATGAAAAACAAAAATAAACTCCGGGTCAGACATGGGTCTGGTATGAGTAACAGGTTAAAGTTGCTTAACTTTAAAAATCTTTTGAAAACAAAAGGTATCACGTAAGACTTCACCACACATAAACATGGAAAAGTTTTTACCTTACGCTAACCAAAACATTTGATAGGAAATTCTGTGATATTATAATAGTGTCTAGGGTTTTCAAGTAAAATACAGAAATAGCTGAAATGCTTACATCTCACATTCCAACATAGTTGGGCACAACTAATTCGTACGGCACTTATTGGATTTTGGATTGCATACAATGGCAGGGCTACTGGGGTACCGCCCGTCACAGTACGGGGCCTAGATCACCGTACCGAGGATTACTCCCTTCATCCCCTGCAACACAAGGCCGGAACCATTCCTTACTGAACAGTCCCGAACAAGATAAACCCCGGCAGTTGTCATGACCAACCTCCCACACAGCCGAAAATAAGGGACATCTAGACAGGGGAATATCCTTGTCCTGCTTGGGCATGACCCACCTAACCTTGCTGCACCTCCCCTGTTTTAGCCGTTCCCGGTTGATGAGGCTTGAGGCTGCGATTACCTTTAGAGAATACATTTCTTAGAATGCTCATCGCCCACCTGACGATGTGTTGAAAGCATTCAATCCATACAAGTTCGTTCCGGGTTCGAACGAAACCGAAGGCATTATCTCGTTACACTCATTTTGGAATCACCCTCAGAGTTAACGACGATAACCCTTGCAATCTGAATCTTCATCTTCACTTCAGACTCACGACCTATCGTTAATTTGGAATCGATGTGGTTTTCGGATGTTCCGAATGTGGAAACCCGATCCCGGTCTCATCGAAATCCAAAACGTGTCTTTTAGGGCCAAGTTGTCTATTTAGCCTTAACAGTTTAATTCAAAATCATCAATATACACACAGATAGATAATTCATAATATCACAGTAGATAATCACATCAGATAATTAATATCATCATCCAAACAAATAATTAAATATCATCATATTTAAACTAAGCATACATGTCACATAGATATCACCCATAGCTGAACTCTCAATCATCAAATAACATTCATTCATAAGCAATGATTTATAATCATACCATTTGTAATTAATTTAAAATGAATTAAATTAACTACTTCTATCTTTAATTAATTTAAAGTAAATTAAATTAATTACTCTATCTATAAATCCTGCTTATACAACCATAAATTAACTATAAATCAATTTAGTTAATCATCCTCTACATATTCACTTTGATTAAACACCTTTGATTAATCATTTACTAATTACAATAGGTAATTAGTCTTTGATTAATTTTAGAAATTAATTATTCTAAATTATTAACATTTAATTACTTCATTTATAATTGATTATATTTATTCTTAATTAATCACCATATTATTAATTATTTCTTAATTACCCAATTCTTAATTTACATCATTAATTATATTAATTAATGATTTCTAATTTAGATTTAAAATAAATTACTTTATTTAAATTAATTTCATTTAATGATTAATCTTTAATTTAACACAATTATTAATCACCTTTGATTAATATCAATCAGTAATTAACTATCGTTAATTACTTATATTAATAAATTAATTATCCCATAATTAATTATCTCCATTAATTAATCCTCTGATTAATTACAAAAGTAATTATCCAAATTACTTTATTAACACATCATTTTTACCAATTACATTCAGTAATTAACATTAATTACTTCCTTAAGTAATTATGCTCCATTGCATACACCAAGTGATTTCACTTATCAATTTATCAAATGATTTTCTTAAATTAATTAAGATAAATTAATTAACTTAAATTAATCATTTATCAAAATTAATTACAATTAGTAATTAATCTCTTAATTACTTTTATCAAGTAATTACCTCACAATTTGCAAGGATTATCTAATCTAATTAATTATTAAATTTAATCACATTACTTAGTTACTTAAAAATTCTTAGTTAATCATTAACTAATGACATTTCCTTAACTATATCTTAAAGCAATTTTCTTGATTTAAACATTATCAGTTATTTCTGACTCTAAATTAATAATTAAATACATCATTCTTTAATTATCTTATTAATTAAATTATTTTATTACCTTAATTATTTCTAAGGCAATTCATCTCTATTAATAATTTCAATAATATTAAGATGTAAATTTTAAATTCAAATTACATTTGAATTTAAAAAAAAACTCCAAAGGATTCACCAATTTAAACATTACCAAATTTAAATTCAATTCTAAATAATGTGAAATACATTCATCACTTATATATGAAACCTATGTAAGAAAAGTTTAAACTAGATTGCTTAATCCTTTTTATTAAAAATCAAGCTTTTAAAATTAATTATTTAATTTAAACTTGTTTTTAAAATATTTAGATTTCAAACTGACTTACTTTCCGGATTTGAATTCATTAGTTCAATTTTGAATTTAAAACTTGGGTTTTGTCCTTTTTTTTATTTGATCTTGATTTAAAACCAAATTCATTTGAAATCTTGGATTCAAAGTTCATTTGAAATTTATACTGTAAGTTCTTGAATTTAACCCATTTTAAATTCTGTTTTCAAACTTAAATAAAATGAAAAAAAAAAATCTGAAACCTGAAGCCCACCTAAAATCATTTAAACTTTGATTTCATTTCAACCTTGAATTAAAGAAGATAAATTTGAATTTAATCTTCCAACTGAATCTAGACTTGATTAAACTTAAACTTATTTTAGTTTTCATTAGAGATTGTTTTAAAACAGAACCACACTGTCTCCAGGTTACACATTCCTGAAATAATACTACACGAACCCCACTTCATTAACTTCGGGTCATCCCCTACCACGCTTCGAGTTAACACTCGAGTATCACGAGTTTTTCCCCGAGCCCAAAAAAAAACTGCACCCCCAAATTCTACAGAATCTGCCATGGGCACGGTGCACGTGCATCGTGGCCCCATCCACCTCCGGCCACCCACTGGAGCTCCAACATGTCGCCCACTGCCTCCAAACCACGTCACGACCACCCAAATTCGCCACTACAACCTGCAACGATGATGAGTTCGAAAACCCAGACCTGGAACACAACCACCCCTTCTCCTCTCGAACCTGTCAACGCCGCATTCTCCCAACCCCGACCACTTGATGGTCAACGGCCCCGGACATGAACTCATCTTCAACCAAGCTACGAACTTCCAAGACCGTGTTGAACTCGACGCTTCGTGGCGTTCAAACCGATCCAATAAACTCCACTCAACCAAACTAGGTTTTCCCACCGAAAACCAAAACCACCATCGCCACAGTGATCGAGAGTGCCTCCGACTATTTTTCCTGGCCTCTCCTATCACCCATCTCCCTCCAGAACAAACCTCAACCACCCCGATCAACGGTACTTCCAGAGGCAACCCAAAATGCACAAATTGATCAACCCAGTAAAGCATGTTCAAGACTCAACTAAAAAAAAGTGATTTGAGTTTTAAAAATCCTAATTTTGATTTAGTAACCAGTTCATAAACTTGAATTGATAATTCAAGACATTCGAATACCTATATGAGATTTAGACTGTTCCTAAGGTTTTACAGGGCAAATCAACTTTGTTCAGCATAAATTAAAATTTAAAATTTACTTTATAATCAACAAAATATATTTTATTTAGATGCTTTGTCCTAACAACTAATAGGTTGGGCCATAATGATTTTTGGATTAACCCAGACTTTTGAAATTTTAAACAGAGGCAACATCCAGATAATATGCAGGCTTCATCTCACCATAATATAATGCAATGCATATACAAACAAACACCTCTGTTATTCATCATACCACTAAATTAACTTAGGGTTATCTTAACTTACAGCAATGGAAAACAAAGCAAGTTTAAAATGAAGCAGTTTGTACTTGCAGACTTAAACATGCAGTAATTCTCATTTCACAATAATCCAGAGTAAAATGAATGTATAAATATTCATTCAATATATCCAAGCATTCAAATATTTGCATGTAACAGGTTTAAAAACTGTAGAAATTTAAAAGTGTTACTCACCATTGCATTTGAAGGAATGAACAGAGCACCTGAGTATTGAAATAGCTTATGCTTTAAAACTGGAACTGTTGTGAAATATTTCTGCTTTAACTTTGCATTGATATATTTTTGATATTATACAAAGCTTCAGCTAAAATAAAAGTTTGCTATGTAATACTGTTGAACGAATAAGAAAGTATGTATAAAAAGAGGCTTATAGGGGAAGGTGGCATCTGAGACAAGCTATATGCAGATATTATACGTTTTGTTTTATCAGGCCAAATCTGTATTTGGAGGCTGAAAAAAACAATTAGAAATGACTTGTTTGCAGCTAATAAATGGTGTCATTAAAGCTAATGTACTTGTGTCTCAATTTACCCAATTTTATGCTTAAATATTTTGTTATGTTTTGGCATACTTGTCTCATTTTTGTTTTCTATTTTGCCTGCATCTTATGTTGTAAGCTACCTGCACATATTTTTTTTTTTTTTGGCTTTGCACTTCTGTTCTAACCTGTCTTGTTATAGATATTTGTTTTATTTCTTTTACCAGCTCCTATGTTTGCTTTATCTTGTTTTATACTTTTTTTTTGTATGTAGATTTTTCTTTCTTCTTTAGTCTGGTTAAGTTATATTACATATATAAAGTTGCTTTAATTATTAGTTATAAATTTAGTCTAAGTATTTAGTTCTATTGCTAGCATGTGTGTTTACTTTTATTTTTTCTTTTATGTTTAACATAGACTAACACATATTATTAATATTAATAATAATAGTTTATTTTAATTTGAACATGCTGAAACCTTTATTTTTAATTTCCAAATCATAACTTTCATTCAAACGCACATATATATAATTAAAGTTGAAATAACAATTTTATTTAAAAGTTCATTTGTAAAAATTTACATTATTAATAGAGCTCATTATTAAGTCAAAATGATTTATAAAAGAATTTATCCCTTTATTAATAAACTACTTATTTTTATCAAGCTAAATTTAAATGTAAGCTAAAATTATTTTAAACAAACTAAACTTAAATCTTGAGTAAATTAAAATCATATTGTCATTTATTAAATAGCTTAATATCCAATTTCTAATTTATCAAAAATATTAGAATAGAAACATGTCTATTTATTAAATTTAAAACAAAGATTATCCATTTACAATATATACAGATATATATATATATATTATAAATAGAAGGCAATTCGATTAACTTTTAAAAGATAAATTATCGGTTAAATATTTATTTAAAGGAAGATTAATAAATCAATTCATATATTATTACAAATATTATCAAATCAATTTAATTTTTAACGTAGATTATTAAATTGATATTGTCCCAAATTTTCTGGATATCACATTCTTCCCCCCTTAAAAAAATTTCGTCCCCGAAATTTAAAACAAAGGTAATTTAATAATCAAAGTAAAAATTTAAATTTTAAACACAAGCATATATTAACCATAAACTAACAATCATAGCAACCAATTCATCCAAACAAACAAACCTAACTATCCAGACAAAATTTCGGTTAGAATTCTCTCGAGTTTCCCCAGGTATAAATACCGGGTTACTCGCCCTATAGAATCCAAACATCCAATACTACTACTAAACTACAGAGTTCCCACTCATCTAGATCTACAAAACAAATCAAAATATCAGACCAAACTCAAGTCTGACCCAAAAACCGAAATTTCCTAAACTGCTGACTCTAAAATCAAAGATAGATCTTACACGTACTCCCTTAGAGATACGTGAAACACAACGAATTTCAGTTATCCAAACTTACAATTCAATCCTGAAGACCAAACACTTATCCAGCATCACATTTCCGACTTCGAAATCCAAATTCGTCCGTCACTTATCCACTAAACTCTTCGGACGATCCTGGGCTTCCTTCACCTTTCCTGATCAGCTTAACTCTTGCCGATGTCCTTAGAAACAAACTGGACCAAATACCGTCCACAAAATGATCTTTCCAATCTTATCCAAACTCAGAACACAACTCTATTCCAAATCAGAAAATAGAACTCACTTCTCGCATCTAGAAAAGATTAAACAGGTGCACTCCAAACTGGCCTTCAATTCTGAGAAATCTCCTGTAGAACTCTCCAATCCAAACACTGCAATATCCAATTGCTTCCAAACTAAAGCATCTTCCACCATGCTTCCACTGCGCCACTCTAACTGAACAGATGAAAATGCTGATGATGATCTCAAGCACAGACTGGTTAACACATTCTAAAAATAAAACTCAGAAGTCCCACCAAAATTCTGAGCTGCTTCACCAACTCAATTTCCAGATGTTAACAAAACCCTAACCTCCAGAAGACATCTAGAAAAATCTCTGAAACCCCAAAGAACACCCAAACCATCGCAAGTCACTTTTGCGATCGATACCGCCAAATTCCAAAGATACTGCTCTCTCTTTTTACAAACCAGAACAGCTTACACTTCTGTGGTCAATCCATTGAAGAAACGGTTCTATATAATTACTTCTGAATTCCATTCCAGAAAATTTTCTAAGCCAGAAGATCTCTTGCCATCACCGAAAACATTCCAAGCTGCATTGCTGCCACAGATGCTAAGATTTCCTATCTAAAGCTCTTCGAGAAACTCGGACCTCAACAAAACATCCAGCTGAGCACAGCCTCAACACCGAAGCAGTCACTCTTCCTTAGTTGTTCCAAAGAACATCGTTGGAGACATCCATAGTCACTGTGTCTCATCACACAGCTACTACGCCTTGATGTATCAAAATATCTTGACTTACTTCTGTCCACCCGACAGATCCAAATTCTAGCTCAACCAAACTCTTGCACTTCAAAGATGAATTCCGAACCTTAACAGATTTCCTTCAGAGATCGATGAAATCCTTACACCGTCCCAAAAATTACTCGAGACAGTATTAGGTCTACAGTCTCGACAATTACACTTCCAACCATTGGTAGTTGTGTTACACACACCACTACCCTATCTACCTTTATAACTTATATGGGATAACCCGGACAGGTAACCCAACAATAGGTAGAAACAAATATATAAATATATATATATATATCAAAATTACAAATACGCTCTCTCAAGAAAGAAATCACTCAAGAGCCTAGGTATTCACTCAACCTAGCGCTCTGATACCACTGTAACGACCCAGCTTCCTATGCCCAGGAAACCGTATCGTTTTTAAGAAAAGAAAGAGGCGAGAAAGTAGAAAAGATAGAGAAGAAGAAACAACAACATCAGAATCTCACAGCAGAACGAATAAATTATAATAATCACATAAGTATTTACATAATATACAACTTCAATCAGAGTTATACAGATAATACATCACATACTAGACAGTTATAAACACCTGCCTAGTTATACAACTCAATACAATACAGGTCAAACAATAAGACTCAGAGATACCAACACAGCGGAACTATATATATATATCTACAACGCTGAAGCCACCTGCTCCATTGCTCCTCCAGAATGCGTCAAAAGCTAACCTGAATCCCTTGGCTACCCGTAAAAAATTTGGGTACCCGAGAGTTTATGAAAAACAAAAATAAACTCCGGGTCAGACATGGGTCTGGTATGAGTAACAGGTTAAAGTTGCTTAACTTTAAAAATCTTTTGAAAACAAAAGGTATCACGTAAGACTTCACCACACATAAACATGGAAAAGTTTTTACCTTACGCTAACCAAAACATTTGATAGGAAATTCTGTGATATTATAATAGTGTCTAGGGTTTTCAAGTAAAATACAGAAATAGCTGAAATGCTTACATCTCACATTCCAACATAGTTGGGCACAACTAATTCGTACGGCACTTATTGGATTTTGGATTGCATACAATGGCAGGGCTACTGGGGTACCGCCCGTCACAGTACGGGGCCTAGATCACCGTACCGAGGATTACTCCCTTCATCCCCTGCAACACAAGGCCGGAACCATTCCTTACTGAACAGTCCCGAACAAGATAAACCCCGGCAGTTGTCATGACCAACCGCCCACACAGCCGAAAATAAGGGACATCTAGACAGGGGAATGTCCTTGTCCTGCTTGGGCATGACCCACCTAACCTTGCTGCACCTCCCCTGTTTTAGCCATTCCCGGTTGATGAGGCTTGAGGCTGCGATTACCTTTAGAGAATACATTTCTTAGAATGCTCATCGCCCACCTGACGATGTGTTGAAAGCATTCAATCCATACAAGTTCATTCCGGGTTCGAACGAAACCGAAGGCATTATCTCGTTACACTCATTTTGGAATCACCCTCAGAGTTAACGACGATAACCCTTGCAATCTGAATCTTCATCTTCACTTCAGACTCACGACCTATCGTTAACTTGGAATCGATGTGGTTTTCGGATGTTCCGAATGTGGAAACCCGATCCCGGTCTCATCGAAATCCAAAACGTGTCTTTTAGGGCCAAGTTGTCTATTTAGCCTTAATAGTTTAATTCAAAATCATCAATATACACACAGATAGATAATTCATAATATCACAGTAGATAATCACATCAGATAATTAATATCATTATCCAAACAAATAATTAAATATCATCATATTTAAACTAAGCATACATGTCACATAGATATCACCCATAGCTGAACTCTCAATCATCAAATAACATTCATTCATAAGCAATGATTTATAATCATACCATTTGTAATTAATTTAAAATGAATTAAATTAACTACTTCTATCTTTAATTAATTTAAAGTAAATTAAATTAATTACTCTATCTATAAATCCTGCTTATACAACCATAAATTAACTATAAATCAATTTAGTTAATCATCCTCTACATATTCACTTTGATTAAACACCTTTGATTAATCATTTACTAATTACAATAGGTAATTAGTCTTTGATTAATTTTAGAAATTAATTATTCTAAATTATTAACATTTAATTACTTCATTTATAATTGATTATATTTATTCTTAATTAATCACCATATTATTAATTATTTCTTAATTACCCAATTCTTAATTTACATCATTAATTATATTAATTAATGATTTCTAATTTAGATTTAAAATAAATTACTTTATTTAAATTAATTTCATTTAATGATTAATCTTTTAATTTAACACAATTATTAATCACCTTTGATTAATATCAATCAGTAATTAACTATCGTTAATTACTTATATTAATAAATTAATCATCCCATAATTAATTATCTCCATTAATTAATCCTCTGATTAATTACAAAAGTAATTATCCAAATTACTTTATTAACACATCATTTTTACCAATTACATTCAGTAATTAACATTAATTACTTCCTTAAGTAATTATGCTCCATTGCATACACCAAGTGATTTCACTTATCAATTTATCAAATGATTTTCTTAAATTAATTAAGATAAATTAATTAACTTAAATTAATCATTTATCAAAATTAATTACAATTAGTAATTAATCTCTTAATTACTTTTATCAAGTAATTACCTCACAATTTGCAAGGATTATCTAATCTAATTAATTATTAAATTTAATCACATTACTTAGTTACTTAAAAATTCTTAGTTAATCATTAACTAATGACATCCTTAACTATATCTTAAAGCAATTTTCTTGATTTAAACATTATCAGTTATTTCTGACTCTAAATTAATAATTAAATACATCATTCTTTAATTATCTTATTAATTAAATTATTTTATTACCTTAATTATTTCTAAGGTAATTCATTTCTATTAATAATTTCATTAATATTAAGATGTAAATTTTAAATTCAAATTACATTTGAATTTAAAAAAAAAATCCAAAGGATTCACCAATTTAAACATTACCAAATTTAAATTCAATTCTAAATAATGTGAAATACATTCATCACTTATATATGAAACCTATGTAAGAAAGTTTAAACTAGATTGCTTAATCCTTTTTATTAAAAATCAAGCTTTTAAAATTAATTATTTAATTTAAACTTGTTTTTAAAATATTTAGATTTCAAACTGACTTAGTTTCCGGATTTGAATTCATTAGTTCAATTTTGAATTTAAAACTTGGGTTTTGTCTTTTTTTTTATTTGATCTTGATTTAAAACCAAATTCATTTGAAATCTTGGATTCAAAGTTCATTTGAAATTTATACTGTAAGTTCTTGAATTTAACCCATTTTAAATTCTGTTTTCAAACTTAAATAAAATGAAAAAAAAAATCTGAAACCTGAAGCCCACCTAAAATCATTTAAACTTTGATTTCATTTCAACCTTGAATTAAAGAAGATAAATTTGAATTTAATCTTCCAACTGAATCTAGACTTGATTAAACTTAAACTAATTTTAGTTTTCATTAGAGATTGTTTTAAAACAGAACCACACTGTCTCCAGGTTACACATTCCTGAAATAATACTACACGAACCCCACTTCATTAACTTCGGGTCATCCCCTACCACGCTTCGAGTTAACACTCGAGTATCACGAGTTTTTCCCCGAGCCCAAAAAAAACTGCACCCCCAAATTCTACAGAATCTGCCATGGGCACGGTGCACGTGCACCGTGGCCCCATCCACCTCCAGCCACCCACTGGAGCTCCAACATGTCGCTCACTGCCTCCAAACCACGTCACGACCACCCAAATTCGCCACTACAACCTGCAACGATGATGGGTTCGAAAACCCAAACCTGGAACACAACCACCCCTTCTCCTCTCGAACCTGTCAACGCCGCATTCTCCCAACCCCGACCACTTGATGGTCAACGGCCCCGGACATGAACTCATCTTCAACCAAGCTACGAACTTCCAAGACCGCGTTGAACTCGACGCTTCGTGGCGTTCAAACCGATCCAATAAACTCCACTCAACCAAACTAGGTTTTCCCACTGAAAACCAAAACCACCATCGCCACAGTGATCGAGAGTGCCTCCGACTATTTTTCCTCGCCTCTCCTATCACCCATCTCCCTCCAGAACAAACCTCAACCACCCCGATCAACGATACTTCCAGAGGCAACCCAAAATGCACAAATTGATCAACCCAGTAAAGCATGTTCAAGACTCAACTAAAAAAAAGTGATTTGAGTTTTTAAAATCCTAATTTTGATTTAGTAACCAGTTCATAAACTTGAATTGATAATTCAAGACATTCGAATTTGTTACCTATATGAGATTTAGACTGTTCCTAAGGTTTTACAGGGCAAATCAACTTTGTTCAGCATAAATTAAATTTTAAAATTTACTTTATAATCAACAAAATATATTTTATTTAGATGCTTTGTCCTAACAACTAATAGGTTGGGCCATAATGATTTTTGGATTAACCCAGACTTTTGAAATTTTAAACAGAGGCAACATCCAGATAATATGCAGGCTTCATCTCACCATAATATAATGCAATGCATATACAAACAAACACCTCTGTTATTCATCATACCACTAAATTAACTTAGGATTATCTTAACTTACAGCAATGGAAAACAAAGCAAGTTTAGAATGAAGCAGTTTGTATTTGCAGACTTAAACATGTAGTAATTCTCATTTCACAATAATCCAGAGTAAAATGAATGTATAAATATTCATTCAATATATCCAAGCATTCAAATATTTGCATGTAACAGGTTTAAAAACTGTAGAAATTTAAAAGTGTTACTCACCATTGCATTTGAAGGAATGAACAGAGCACCTGAGTATTGAAATAGCTTATGCTTTAAAACTGGAACTGTTGTGAAATATTTCTGCTTTAACTTTGCATTGATATATTTTTGATATTATACAAAGCTTCAGCTAAAATAAAAGTTTACTATGTAATACTATGTTGAACGAATAAGAAAGTATGTATAAAAAGAGGCTTATAGGGGAAGGTGGCATCTGAGACAAGCTATATGCAGATATTATACATTTTGTTTTATCAGGCCAAATCTGTATTTGGAGGCTGAAAAAAACAATTAGAAATGACTTGTTTGCAGCTAATAAATGGTGTCATTAAAGCTAATGTACTTGTGTCTCAATTTACCCAATTTTATGCTTAAATATTTTGTTATGTTTTGGCATACTTGTCTCATTTTTGTTTTCTATTTTGCCTGCATCTTATGTTGTAAGCTACCTGCACAGATTTTTTTTTTTTTTGGCTTTGCACTTCTGTTCTAACCTGTCTTGTTATAGATATTTGTTTTATTTCTTTTACCAGCTCCTATGTTTGCTTTATCTTGTTTTATACTTTTTTTTTGTATGTAGATTTTTCTTTCTTCTTTAGTCTGATTAAGTTATATTACATATATAAAGTTGCTTTAATTATTAGTTATAAATTTAGTCTAAGTATTTAGTTCTATTGCTAGCATGTGTGTTTACTTTTATTTTTTCTTTTATGTTTAACATAGACTAACACATATTATTAATATTAATAATAATAGTTTATTTGAATTTGAACATGCTGAAACCTTTATTTTTAATTTCCAAATCATAACTTTCATTCAAACGCACATATATATAATTAAAGTTGAAATAATAATTTTATTTAAAAGTTCATTTGTAAAAATTTACATTATTAATAGAGCTCATTATTAAGTCAAAATGATTTATAAAAGAATTTATCCCTTTATTAATAAACTACTTATTTTTATCAACCTAAATTTAAATGTAAGCTAAAATTATTTTAAACAAACTAAACTTAAATCTTGAGTAATTTAAAATCATATTGTCATTTATTAAATAGCTTAATATCCAATTTCTAATTTATCAAAAATATTAGAATAGAAACATGTCTATTTATTAAATTTAAAACAAAGATTATCCATTTACAATATATACAGATATATATATATATATATATATTATAAATAGAAGGCAATTCGATTAACTTTTAAAAGATAAATTATCAGTTAAATATTTATTTAAAGGAAGATTAATAAATCAATTCATATATTATTACAAATATTATCAAATCAATTTAATTTTTAACGTAGATTATTAAATTGATATTGTCCCAAATTTCCGGGATATCACAAATAATTGTAAAATAAGTATAAGATGGTTTGGTTTTAAAAACAAAGATTGTATAGTAAGTAGTTTGGAAAAAAATAGATTTATATTAAAACAATTTATTTTGAAAATAGTCCAGAGCCAAACTATTCAATTTCCAATCTCCATCCCCATCAATTCAGTTTAAATTTCCACTTCCATTTAAATTGACTCAATTCTAATTTAAATGACTTCAATTTCCATTAAAATTGATTTAACCCCAGCTCAAGTTGAATTAACCTCAATTTCTTTCCAAATTCAAATCAAATTCCATTTGAATTTCAAACTTATTCAACTTTAATTACAATTCCAAATTATTCAAATCAATTGGGACTAATTTCAAATTGAACCCACCTCAAATTTCAAATCATTTCAAATCAATCCAATTCAAATTTTCCATTTGATTTTTTAAACTTATACATCTTCAATCACAATTCCAATTAATTCAAATCAAATTCAATTTGAACTAATTCAATTCAAATTTCAAATTTAAACCATCCTGAATTATATAAATTCGAGTTAAATTTTTAAATGTTGATTAAATCCTTTAAATCAAATCAACTTATATCTTTAAACCATTTAATTCGGAATCCAAATTCCATTTTATCTTAATAATGGATATATTACCACACCCCATTTCTTCATTCATTTAAACAAATCCAATTTCAGGTTAAAGATCATTAATAACAATAAGATGGTATCATTCCAATTATTTTAAAATATCCATCCATTTCCAATTCCAGATCTCAAACCCATTTTGAGATCACACAAATTTCCAATTCAAATCAACCATTTAACTTTCCAAGTTAAATCTCAATTTCATCTTGAAATTTCCAATTCAGGTTGCCTGTTCTAAACTTATTTAACTTTCCTAAAGTTAAATTCAATAATCCAGCCAACCTTACCCAATTTGAATTCCCATTTCAAATTCTAAACTTCACATTAAAAACTTATCACTTTGGGTATCACATCTCATTCCAAATTTAAAACTCAACATTTAGAGTTTATTTCAAACCATCTTTGATATTATGTATATTCCTCATATATATACATATTATTTCCTTTACACACCAAGTTATCCTTAAATTTTAGACCGCCCTTGATTTCAGTTCAAAACAAATTCCTTTTTCAAAGAACTCTTGTTTGAAATATGACCCTTTTATTCAAATACATTAAATAATATTATTTATTATTTTTTTATCACTTTTGAAACAATTTTCAAATTTCTGGACTTAGATTTAAAACTTCACAATATAGATCATCTTCAGTTTCAATTTATAAGTCATACTTCCCTAAATGTTTTACTTCCCTAAAATATTTCATCATTTTAGGATAATAACCAAGGTTATTACAACTGGAAATCAATTCACTATTATCTAATTTTGAAAATTCTTCTCCAAATTTAATTTCAGTTTGAATCTATTTCAAACTTATCTTTATTCAATTTAAATTTGGATTTATTTCTATTACTACTTAATTCTTATTATTACTTTTAATTCAATTAATATAACAACCAATTACATTAATATTTATTAGAAAGAAATATTGCTTTATATATCAAAATATATTCTTATATAAAATCATTTAAAATCTTTATATAAGAAAATAACAAGTACGCTCTCATATATATATATACTCAACTCATTCTAGGGTGTCATTGACCTTATCCTTAATGAGTAATTCCACCAGAGACAAGGTTCTTGCTTAACCTTCGCTCTGATACCAAATGTAACGACCCAGAATTTTCAATCTCTAAAATTCCAGATTGTTAGAAAAAAGAGAAGAGATAGAAGAAGAAAACAGAAATCATGACACAGAATCTCACAGTTGCAGCCAAAATATAATATCACAAAATAACATTTATACAAAGAAGTTGTATCAGTTAAATTTCATACAATACATCAGAGTTACAATATTTACACAAACACTGGACAGTTAAAATTAACTTGTTCCAGATATACTACAATATGTCACAGCGGAATACACTCCATACGTTCTTGCCATCCAGCTCGCCTCCTAAGCTCCAGAACGTCCTTACCTAAAAATCTGTAATACTCGGTCTGACCCGAGTATTACATCAAAGTAACACCCGGGTCAGGCTGGAAACCAGCCTAAGTAAACCCATCTAACATGAAATTCTAATACAAAGAACTTATTTAAAACCCGGGGTAACTCGTATCAATTTACAAATTCACAATTTGTTATATACAACACTGATTTCACACATCAATTTCTAAGTACCAAAACTTAGATTAAATAGTTTAATTTACTTAAATCATTCTATTCCAGCCTATTGATTTCACATATCAATCTATAAAGAATCGAAGTGGTTTCGGGTATATACTAATACCCGATTCCGGTCTCTTCGAATCTCATGTCATCCTAACCCAAGTTATTTAAGTGAAATACCATTCAAATTTAAATATAGGATGTCACTTTTACACAGCAATTCATCATTGATAGATAACCACATTATCCTGTCCACTCAAACATATCATATCATAAAACATTTCATATCAGAGATATCAACCTTCAAGGCGTCCAATACCATTCAATCATCCATAAGCAAGATTAATTAATCACTCCATCTCTAATTAATTTAAAATAAATTAAATTAATTACTATAAATCCTGCTTACTTAACCATTAATTAATTAAAAACCAATTAATCAATCATCCTCTACTTATCCATCTTAATTAATCATCCTTGATTAATTATTCTCTAATTACATTAAGTAATTAGCCTTTAATTAATTACACAAATTAATTATCCTTAACCATTTACAGTAATTAACTTTTTAATTACTTTCGTTAACTAATTAACTAAAATTAATTACATTAATGCTCAATTAATTACATTAATTAATTATTCTATAATCACTTATTATTGATTAATTATTCTTCAATTAATTACATAAATTAAACCTTAATTACTATCATTAATTACATTAATTAATGATCCTCTAATTACTTCTTTAATTAATTACCTCTTTATTAATTACATTCAGTAATTATTCATTAATCACTGATTACATCAAGTAATAATTTCATCAAGTGATTACCTTAATTAATTAATCTAATAATTGTTTTTAACCAATTACATTAATCAATTATCTTTAATTATTAAGTAATTATACCTTAATTACTTTTATTAAAAAGATTTAAGTTTTATTAAGATAAACCATTTATCTTAATTAAATTCTTAACAATTATTTTTCTTAAGTGTATGTTTGGGAACAAAATCTTTTGAGAATACTCTTTATTTATTTAAAAAAAATTAATTACTCTTCCTTTTCCCACAACATAATTCAATTCCCAAAATTGTACATAATCATTTAACTTTTCATTTAAAACTCGAAACTTGTTTAAAGAATTACATTGCTTTAAAAATCAAGTACATGCCTTTATACAAAAATTTCAATCAAAATAACACGTCTTAAAATTTTACTCAAAATCTTGAATCCTAAAATACGTTTGACAATTATTTCTACCCTTGTTTTGAAAACAACTTAACTCATGCATTACTAAAACACAGATAACATACAAAACTCGAGCCTACGGCAGATCTACTCGAGCACTTCTCGGGTTACGACCTCAACTTCCCGATGCCAACTTCCAGCAAGACGAAATACCACCCTCTCGATAAAAACTCAAGTTCGACTCGAGATAGACCCGAAGAAACTTCTTCACTCTGAACCAGTTGAAACTGATACAACGGATGATCGTGTGCACGTGCAAACGGCTCCTCCATCGCCGAACCACCAACCAACGATGCTCGCAAGTCCGCCTTAACCCGCTTGCCCTACTGCAACATCCCCAAAGCCTCTCCCTTCCCGGATCGAGATTCGACCTAGTGGCCCAAGTTTACTGATAATCACGCAACCTCACAGGCTTCACCAAAGCTCACCATACGCTCACCTCCATTGACCAGAGATGAGGCCACCACACCGGTGCGGCCACTACTCCTCGAGCTTTCTTCGTGAACCATTGCGGCCTCGATCGATCGCCTTATTCGTCGCCGCTCGCCTGAAACAGACACCACAAAGACGAATCCCCCTAAAACCCTAATTTGCCTTCGCATGATCATCATGGACATCGGAAAAATCATCGAGCATTTTTCTTGTGCTTGCCACCCTTCGTGCGTCCACTGCTCTTAATCCCGAAACACTTAACCACCGTGGTCATCAGAATTTGACTGATTTTCCAATTTCGATCATCATGAGAATTCTCATGATTTAAAAAGTTAAAAATCCTGATTTTTGTGTCAAAATTCAATTCTTTAGAATTCGAATCCATTCGTATATTCAGAAATTGAAATTTAGATATATGATTTTGGACCTATTTGATTTTTGACCGTTATTTCCTATTTTTTAAAATAAATCCATAATAAAAATCGTTAATTTATTTTTTCCCATTGATATTATGTTATTTCAACAATCTTTTCTTCATAAATTCTAGCACGAATTTGAATAAATTGATAGATATGAATTTTTTTTGATAATACTTCAATTCTGTCAAAACACAACATAGTGAATGTATATGCACAGACACTATCCAGTCATATATATGTATAAACATAGACATGTAGGCTTATTTTTATCATCACCAACATTTTCACATCAACTTCACATAATTTTCCACAAAACATTATGAGATAAACCAGATTCAAGTTAATGTTCACTCACCATTTTGAAAAGCAAAGGCTTTGAAAAGAAACTGAGAAGAAAGCTGGAAGGCTTGTAAACAGATCTAACTTGAAAAGTTTGATTACTGCTATTTTGTTAAGGATATTGCTTGACACTTTGCATTTGATAATGAAATCTTGATCTACAGGCTTGCTTTGAAAATTGGTTAGAGGATTGAAAATGTTTTCCAGGTTGCATTTTAAAATGGAAATTTGCTTGAACTTTTGAAAGAAAAGTTGCAGGCTTTTTTTTAGAAAACTTCTTTGAGATATAAATAGTTACAGGTTTGGTACCATTTCTCTGGTTAGCATTTGTTTAAGAGAAGATGAATTACAGTCTTTGGGCATAAAGGTTCTCAGGCTTGAATGACAGGGTTTTGATCTTTGGAAAGATGCTTTTACACTTGAATTTGATTTCAGATTTGAAGATGTTTACATTGTATAAGTTTGAGCTGAGAAATGGTTTCATGTTTGAAAAGGTTTTAGATTTGTTTTCTTGAGGAATGAATTGAGAAAAGAAAAAGAATTGAAGCATGAAGGTACGTGTTTATATAAGCTAATTTAGATTTTATTAAAATTTAAAGAAAATAAAATAAATGATGGCACTTGTCTCATACCTTACTTAATTACTTAACACATGTTACTTAAGAGGTTTATAACTTTAACACTTGTAATAACTTATTTTTATATTATTTATAAATGATTTTAAAAGCTTTTGAATATGATTTCCTAATTAATAAATACCTTTCTAAATAAATAAATGCTTTTCTAATTTATAAAAAAACTATTTAAAAGAAAAGAAAATAAAGCCAATCATATTTTAAATGAATTATATATAATATATTTAATCCATTTTTAAATGTAAATATAAAAATTTTGTATTTATCTTACTATTAAATAAATACTTTTCCAAATTTATAGAAGTAAATTTCCTTTAAAGAAAATATTATAAAACAAATCTTATTTTAAATAAAAACCTTATCCATATTATATATCCAAAATATTTTTAAAATAATTATCTTTTAAATTCAAATCTAAATCCAAATTCAAATTCGGATTCAGTTTAAAATCCAATTCAAAATCTATTCAAATAAATATAGATATCAATTTAAACAAACACACTATTAATTGTAAATAATTATTCTATTTGAAAATAACTTAAATACACATACACACACACACACAAATATATATATATATAAACAACACTTATTAAATTTGAAAATAATAAGTCTATCTATTTATAAAATAACACAATTTAAATTTGTAAATTATATTCCATTAAAAAATCTATTTATAACTATATTTAAAATAAAATCAACATATTTATTATTGTTTAAAGTAACAATTTTTGCCAATTTTAATTAATTAATTAAGCGATTATCACATTTTAAATTCCTTGAAACTCCGGGATATCACACTGAAACTACTCGGATCTGTCCCTAGTATTAAAAATACACGGATCAGGCTTGATAAACCAGCGTGAGATAATCGAAATTTAAAAGGACGATTTTGATGATGATATCAAAACCTTTGAAAAGACAGGTATCTCATAAGACCACGCCCACCATAAATACGGACGATTTTTTACCTTATGATAACCAAAACACTTTTATACCAAAATACACTTGATATTATTTTTAATGACATTCATCTGAAAACACTTTTCAAATAAGGTATCAATAACGGACTAAGTCTAAGGGAATATATCCGGACTGGGTCACAGAATATACCGAACGAAATATATAATACCAAAAGAGGTAGCTGAAATGTTTACAAGTCATTACAGCTATTTGGGACTACAATCAAAACCGTAAATCTCGTATTGGGATTGGATTTCCAACATGATAGGGAACTAGTGGTCTTTTCTCCGATCCATGCATAACAAACATAGTTCCCATGGTTCCTTTATCGCTTTTCTCAAACAAGTTATTGGAACTATACTTGCTACACTGCTACTGATAACTGGTAGTTCCCTGCTTTTCTCAAGCTAACCACTTTATCCAAATGGGGCAATTAATGCCTTGAGGGATGTATCCCCCAAAGGGCCCAACGTATTGGACACCACTATACATACTTAGTTATTTCGCATTTGCATCTGTCAAACCACATAATATCCCATATCATCTTTTGGGATGTGAGGCTAATGAGGCTACACACAATTTCTTCAAAGTTACGCTTTTCATACAAAATCATGCTTTGATAATAACAGGTTCCATTTTGAATTCCACACTGCCATTCTTTTGATCACTATTTGACTCCCGCAAGCATATAACCTCTAAGCTCGTATCTCTCAGAGAAGGGTGTTATGCTAAGAGAAGTTTTCTTCTTTGCCACCATGCATTTGTACATTTGTAACAGTCGAACATTGTATCTCAAAAATACAACGTCAGACATTCATCCATACAAGTTCGTTCTGCGACTGAATGAAGCCGAAGGCACTTTCCTCGACCATTACTAGACGAGAAGCCCTTACAATCCGAAAAAATCTCCACAACGAGGAGACCACTGCTATAAATAACCCTATAATGGGAGCGACCCAGAGCATCGCAACAAGAGGTCCTCACGCTATGAAGATCCACGGTCTTCAATGATCATCATCTTCAACATGTCTTCACTTTCGAACATATACATTGGTTCGAAGTGGTTTTCGGATAGGAATCACACAAATCCGACCCCGGTTCCTTCGAAACCAATTTTCGCTTTAAAAGATGTTAATTTCATATGTGGATATCAATCATCAATCAGTTACTTCACCTTTTATTCAAATCAAATATCTTTCTTAGATATATTCTTTCCAATTTATTCCATTTTCTTTTCAAATATATATGGAATCATTTAGCCTCATTTGGTTTATTTAGACCTTTCTTAAATCCTGGAATAATTCCAAATCATTTTCTCTTTTACTTAGGAAAATCTTTCCAAATCATTCATTAAATCTTAATCAAAGATTTCTTATATTCAAGTTATAACTTTTAACTTAGGGAAAATATTCTCAAATCATTCATTAAATCTTAATCAAAGATTTCTTTCTTAACTTCAAATCATATGCTTGCAAATTGAAGATTTTTATTATAGAGCACTACTACCACTTTAAATATGGTAAATTTCACCTCTTGGAACTAATGCCAAGTAATCCTACATCATGAAGATCTTTGTCATCAATGATCTTTGTCTTCAATATGTTCTATTTCGAAAATTAGTTTGAAGGGGTTTTCAGATAGGAATCGCCCAAATCCGATACTGGTTTTTTCGGATAAGCATCACCCAAATCCGATCCCGGTTCCTTCGTAATCATCGATAAAAAGATGTTAAGTTCATATGGGATTTGGAAAATTAGTTTGAAGTGATTTTCGGATAGGAATCACCTAAATCCGATCTCGGTTCTTTGGAAAGGAATCACCCAAATCCGACCCCGGTTCCTTCGAAACCAATAATTGAATAAAAGATGTTAAGTGGTTAATTAACATTCAAAGAATTTTTTTCTTTTCTTTTATCTAGGAAAAACTTAAATATGATCTTTTAGAGCATCCGGCTTTCCTTTCGATCTGTTACACCCCTCGTCTAAAAAGAGAGAACATAGGTCAGGTAAGTTCAAGGTACTAGTTGCTCCATCCCTAACCTTAGTTAAACAACTTGTTTTATCTTTCTAGATCTCACAGGCGGGACAAATGTACTAGTCGTTTCCGCATACTCAGTTTGTTATTACATTCAATATTCTTCACTTTTTGTTTAAGTGGTATAAACAATTCATCTTAACCATTTATTCAAACTCTTGTTGAAACTTACAAATCATCTTTAAATTACTTAATTATTCTTTTAAAAACATTCACAAAAGATTTAGGAAATAATTGTTAAGTTTAAAACCACATTTCCAAAGGTTATAGAATTCACAGCATAAAAGTGCTACGGAAAGCGCTATATAAGCTTATTTGATTTAAAAAACTTTTTAATATTTGAAAATTCATATTTTCCACTCCAAATCTATTTTAAACCATTTTAGTAGATTTATCAAATTTATTTCATATTTTAAATCATTTAAAAATATCATTTATAAAGAAATCCCATTTTGGATTCCAAATTGCAAAACCGCGTTGTTTTTAGAAAATTGTTTTGGACATATTTCATACTCTACTTGATGAAATCTTGATTTTATTTCCTCGTTGGAAAACTATTATAATTGTGGACCAAAGAATTTTTATTTCGAAGAAATTCGACTTATATATCATTTTACGGTAATTTGAAGTTATGGGTCGAAATTTATGAACTACCGCTACGCGACGAGGTTGATTTTGACCAATTTTGTGAATTGCTTTGAAACTTGTATGAAACACTTCAAATTTATTTTGAACCATATTTAAACTATTTTAACTTATTTAAAACAATATTTTCATCATTTCAAACTCATTTTTCATTTCATTTGATATTATAATATTATATTACTATAATATCATTTTCAATCATTTTAGATTATTTAAAATCATTAAGAGGATAAATAACTTCCATATACACATTTATATGAATTCAATTCTTGTTGAATTAACTATACTTACTAACCATTTCTCTTATCATTTATCAAACCAAGTTATCATCTATATCACAAACATAAAATCAACCAAGTTGTCAAACATTTAATCATCCAACATATACCAAACTTTTTATGTGATTAACTTGAAATATTTTTAGGAATTAGTAACTTAAAATATGAGTACTTTCCTTTAACTTAAACAATTCTTCCTACCACATTCATATGCAGCAACGCTTCACTGAATCCTTTTAACTACACCAAACCATCACGTAAACAACTCCACCTCACTTTCTAGTGCTCGACCATCACCTCCTTCTCTTTTTCTTGCTCCGGAGCTCCTTGAACTTGCTCCTCCTCCTCCATAGGTTCAGCCTCCTCTTGATCCTCCCCTTCCTCTATTATTTCTTCACTTCTTAGATGTTAAACCATGTTTTGGTGATATTCTAAGATCTTTGGCAAAGTTTGGTGGTGTTTTGACTTTGTTTAATATGGTTTTGAAAAAGTTAGTAAGGAAATGGAAGAGAAGAAGCCATTAGAGTGTGGAAGAAAAGCTTGAAAAGGAAGAAGAAGAAGAAGTGTAAAAAAATGAGAAAATCGATGCTTATTTATAGAAAAAGTTTTGGATTAAAATAATATTTTGTAAAAAGACCAAAATACCTTTACTTACTTTTTAAGCCACCTTATTTTTTCAACACTTAACATCACATTTCAAATCATTGCTTTATATTATTTTCACTTAGGAAGTAAGTAAGGAATATAATAATTATGTTTGGCTTGATTTGATGTTTTTTTTGCTTTGAAATGACATGTTTGTCTTTTTGTTCTTACTTTTTCTTAATTACATTCTAGAATTTTCTTAGTATGTTTAGTAAAATTAAACTTGATTAATGAATTAATTAATACTTATACTATTTGAATATATGTTTCTATATAAGAAAATAAAGTTGCGACGACGTTGCGACAATTTTTAATCGACAATATGTTGATTTTCGACAAAATGTTTTACGGTCATATTTTGACGTTTTAGTTAAACTATTTATTTATGTAAACCAAATTTAAAAATAAATTTGTATAATATTATTTAAAAATATAAATACACATAAATAAATTAAATAATTTATTTAACCATTGTAACTTACTTTTTTGAAGTCTGCATTTTTCCATTTTGTCGATATAGGCAAATGTTACTATTTTTGTGTATGCATCTCTTTCCAAATCCTATCTAATATTATTAGAATTATATAACATTTGAATTGACAATAAACCATACATGTCCAACTCAAATTGCACGAAAAGACGGAACATGAAGGGTAACAAAGAAAAATAGATTGAACAGAATCTCACGCGAATCGAACAACATATAATATTAAACAATATCTTTATAGCGGAAAACTTTTAAATACATATATCAGAGTCTAACCTAAATTTAGCTTGGACAGTTATAAACATCCGTCTTTACAATTGCTGACAAACATCAAACTAAAATAAACAAACAACAGTGGATAATAGAATACGCTCATACGTATGAATATCTCCGGCTCTCTTCTAGAAATTCCAACCATCTTCGACTAAACCTGAAACTACTCGGATCTGATCCGGGTATTGTCGATTCAAAGGGTATGGAAAAACGGATCGTTACATTTGGTATCAGCGCTGAAGGTTAAGCGAGAATCTTGGCTTTGTAGGGGTAAAGACTCATCAAAGATAGGTTTAGTAATACCCTAAGATGAGTGACTCATTAGATATAGGGTTAGTAACACCCTATAATTAGTTTGTTTGTTCTATATATGAGTGCATATTTGTTAGTGACTAATAAATTATTTTGTGTTGATTTATATATTGAGTGACTTATGGATTCTGATCGATGCGCCTGATCACCGTTATCGATGAGGGTTCCCAAACATTTAAACAAGGCAAACCCACACACTGGTTTTGAAAAATTTGGTAAATGAAATAATTTTATCCTGGATTGTATTTTGAATATAAAGTATATATTTTTAAAAGTTATATAGTTAGAAAATAGGATTAGTGAGAAACTCTATTTAATATCTATATTTATATATATATATATATATACACACACATGTTTGATGATGTGTTGTGATTGCTACGGATGCTTATATATGCTTTGATCATCAAGTATTGATTGTTTTATATGATTTTTAAATTGTTTCAAAAAGTCACATTTAAAACACGTCGATAAGCACAAAGGAAATCACTTTCCTTTTGAAAAGGAAATGTTTTATACGGAATGCTTAAACCTTTTGAAAATAGTTTTAAAATGAGTTAGAAATTTTTTATAAACATTTAAATATGTTTAAAGAAATAAAGAAACAAAATCAAGGTTTCATCTTGTATATTTTAAATAGGTGCAAAATAATTTTTCTGAAAAATCGCACTTGCAATAAAGTGATCAAAGTTTAAAATTGATATTCTAAATGTTCTAAAAATATTTCAAAATGTTTTAAAAGAGATTTAAGTTGAAAAAATGGATTTCTAAATGATATAAAAGTCGTTTTGAAGAATATAGCTTTTAAAACACTATTTGCAGCACTTTTCGCAATGCTTTTCGCCGCAGTTTTAAATAACTTTTGAAATGTTATTTTAAACTTAACAATTCTTTCCTAAATATTTTGTGAATAATTTTAGAAGAACAATTAAGTAATTTAAAGATGATTTGGAAGTTTTAATAAGAGTTTGAATAAATGGTTAAGAGGAATTGTTTATAAACTTAAACAATAATTGAAGAATACTGAATATAATAACCAATTAAGTATGCGAAAACGACTAGTACATTTGTTCCGTCTATGAGAGCTAAATGGTAAAACAAGATGTATAACTAAGGTTAGGAATGGAGCAACCAATGTCCTGAACTTATCTGGCCTTTGCTTTATCTTTTAGACGAGGTATGGAATAGATTAAAAGGAAAGCCCAAATGCTCTAAAAGATCATTTTTAAGTTTCTCCAAAATAAAAGAAAAGAAACAAATTCTTTGAATGTTAATTAACTATTTAACATCTTTTATTCGATGATTGGTACGAAGGAACCGAGATCCGATTTGGGTGATTCCTATTCGAAGAGCCGAGATCGGATTTGAGTGATTCCTATCCGAAAACCCCTTCAAACAAATTTTCGAAATAAAACATATTGAAGACAAAGATCTTCATAATTTAGATTACTTGCTATTAGTCCTTGGAGGTGAAACTTACCATATTTAAGGTGGTGGTAATACTTTGCTATGAAAATCTTTGATTTGCAAGAATATGATTTGAAGTTAAGAAAGAAATCTTTGATTAAGATTTAACAAATGATTTGAAAATATTTTCTCTAAGTTAAAAGTTATAACTTGTATGAAATCATCGATTAAGATTAAAAGAATGATTTGAAAAAAATTTCCTAAGTAAAAGAGAAAATGATTTGGAATTATTCCAAGATTTAAGAAAGGTTTAAATAAATCAAATGATTTGATAAAGAAGGCTTAAAGATTCCATATACTCTTGAAAAGAAAATGGAATTAATTAAAAAGAATATATCTAAGAAAGATATTTGATTTAAATAAAGATGAAGTAATTGGCTGATGATTGATAATCACATATGAGTTTAACATTTTTAAATCGATAATTGGCTTTGGAGGAACCGGGAAGGATTTGGGTAATTCCTATCCGAAAACCACTTTGAACCAATGTATACGTTCAAAAGTGAAGACATGTTGAAGATGATGATTATTAAAGACCGACGATCTTCATAGCATGAGGGCTGCTTGTTGACATGCTCTAGTTCGCTCTCATTATAGAGTTATTTATAGCAGTGGTCTCCTCGTTGTGGATATTTTTTGGATTGCAAGGGCTTCTCATCTAGTAATGGCCGAGCAAAGTGCCTTCGGTTTCGTTCAGTCCTAGAACGAACTTGTATGGATGTTTGTCTGACATGGTATTCTAAATCACATTTGAGTAGTTTCTATAAAAGTATATCAGTTGGTGGCAGAAAAGACAACTTCATTTAACTTTACACCCTTTCTCGAGACATACGAGCTCAAGAAGTTATGTTTTTCTAAAAATCATTCATGTGACGTGGAATGACAATGTGGCATTCAAAGTGGAACTTGTTATGATCAAAGCGTGGTTTGGCATGAAAAGCATGGCTTTGAAGAAAATGAACATAGCCTCACTAGCCTCACATCTGGGAAGATGATATGGGATACTATGTAGTCAAACAGACACAAATTCGAAATAACTGAGTATTTATAGTGGTGTCCAATACGTTGGGCCCTTTGGGGGAAAACGTCCCTTTAGGCATTTATTGTCCCATTTTGATAAAGTGGTTAGCTTGAGAAAAGCAGGAAACTACCGGTTATCAGTAGTAGCATAGCAAGTACAGTTCCAAGTGACTTGCTTGAGAAAAGCGATTAAGGCACCGCGGGAACTATGTTTGTTATGCGTGAATCAGAGAAAAGGCCACTAGTTCTCTATCATGTTGGAAATCCAATCCCAATATGATATTTATGGTTTTGATTGTATTCCCAAAATAGCTGTAATGACTTGCAAAAATTTCAGCTACCCCTTTTGGTATCATATATTTCGTTTGGTGTATTCCATTGACTCGGTCAGGATATATTACCTTAGACTTAGTCCGGGTATTGATACCTTATTTGAATAAGTTTATTTGAAAAGTGTTTTCAAAGAATGTCATTAAAAATAATATCAAGTGGATTTTGGTATACAAGTATTTTGGTTGTCGTAAGGTAAAAACCCGTCCTATTTATGTGTGGGCGTGGTCTTATGAGATACCCTTCTTTTCAAATGTTTTGATAACATCGCCATGATCATCATTTTAATTTCGAGTATCTCACATTGGTTTATGAACCCTGATCCGAGTATTTTTAATACGTGGGTCAGATCCAAGTAGTTTTAGGTTGAGTTGAAGACGGTTGGAGTTTCAAGAGCAGAGCTGGCGATCTTCATCACCGTATGGATGTATTCTATTATCCACTACATCTATTGCATTTGCTTTGTTGTTTCCAATATTTGTAAGGATAGAAGTTTATAACTGTCCAGGCTGAATCTAGGTTAGACTCTGATATTATATTTTAAAATTTTCCACTGTAAAAGTTATTATTGAAATAATATTTGTTATTCCATTCATGTGAGATTCTATTCTGTCCTTATTTTCTTTCTGCCCTTAATGATCAGCTTGTTCGTGCAATTTGAGTTGGACATGTGTGGTTTATTGTCGATTCAAAGGGTATGGAAAAACAGATCATTACAACTTTTTCGTATACATGTATCAGTTTTTCTTAGTGATGTTCGTACATGATAGGGGGTTCTCGCTTCTTGTTAGGTAGCAAACAGATGACACTTACTCCTACATGTCCATGAGATCAAGTATCGAGGGGTTGGTTTGCTAGTTTGGCTTACAATCGAGAGGATGTCGTAAAAACAAAACGTAAGGTATCTATGTGAGCAACGATGGAGTTATCCACTGTCAATGGTTGCAAAGCCTAGATCGATACATTTGGTATCAGAGCTATAGGTTAAGCGAGAACCTTGGCTTTGGTAGGGTAAAGACTCATTAGAGATAGGGTCAGTAATACCTTAGGATGAGTGACTCGTTAGAGATAGGGTTATTAACACCCTAGAATAAGTTTGAGTGTAATATATATGAGTGTGTATTTGTTAGTGACTAATAAATTATTTTGTATTGATTTATCTATTTAGTGATTTATGGATTCTGATTGATTCGCCTTATCACCGTTATCGATGAGAGTTCCTAAACATTTAAACAAAGCGAACCGACACACTGATTTTGAAAAAATTGGTAAATACATTAATTTTACCAAGGATTATATTTTGAATAAAAAGTATATATTTTGAAAAGTTGTATAGTTAGAAATCAAGATTAGTGAAATATAAATATGAACATCGTGTGATTAGAATTTCACAGTTTGAATATAAGATGTTTCATAAAGATAATCGATAAGTAAGAAATATGATAAGGTAATTAAGATCTTTAATACTTATTCCAAAATAATAAATTTAAAAATAATAATGTTATGTTACCATCATAAATTGAATAATTGTTTGATTTAAAAGTTTAAGTACAAATACCTTGTGAATTAAGTTTCACGTTTTGACTTTAAGGTGTTTGAAAATAAGATTTGTTAAAGGAATTAACATATAAGATAAAAATGTAATAGAAAATGATTGTGTAAAAAGATAAATATAAAAGGAATGGGAATTAAAATTCAAGTAAAAGAATTGTGGCAATTTAAATGAAGTTAATTAATATAAGACAAACTAATAAAATGAATTTATAAAATAGGTTTTATAAAATAATCTCTAAAGGATTTTGAAAATGGTATTATTTAAAATAAAACGAGGTATTTTATGATAACTAATTTGATTGGCACAAAAATAAACTAAAAATGGGCAAGGGATGTGTTCGGATGGTATACACCTCTCTTAAGTATTACACTTCTTATTAAGAGGATATACGATACTGTTGGTAGTACCCGATTCCTTTGCATTGTTTTAGAGTTACTCGATCTTTATAATTTTGTTAAGTAATAGAGATATGTGAATCATTGAGTGATAAGTTGATTAGTAGTCTTTATAAAAGTGTTTAAACCAAAGATAAATTGGGATCGCTAATTGATAAGGTAAAACAAAATTCTCGATGATTTTGGACAATCGAAAATTTCCGAATCATATCTATCTCAGAGCTAAGAAATTTGTGAAAACTTTTGGTAAAGGATTGTGAAATTATTTGAGTAAATGAAATAAGATAAGGATAATTTATAAATCTGATTTATAAAAAAAGAGTTTAAAAAGTTAAGAGTATGAGGATTTAAATACGGGTGGTTAAAAAATTCAAAGCTAGAAAACTAATAATAGTATTAACTAAGAAATAACTTTTATAACTTATGAATTTGAGAGAATGGTAAATTACAACAAATTCTAAATTTGTTAGATAGACGGATTTAAGTAAAATCAATTTGAAATTTAGGATTTATATACTCTTATGATGTAAAGGTATATCATAAAAATATAGATTTAAGTCATGAACTATTAAGTAAAATAATGACTCTTTAAAAAGGTAATTATAACCTAGAAAATGTTTTATTAATAAATGCTAGCATTAATTAAGGATTTGGACTAAAGTCTTTAAAATATGATTGATTTGCATAAGTTATAAGATAAAATAAACTTAAGTAATAGTTTTACGAAATGGTTCATAAATAGTATTAGTGTTAAAGAAAATATGCTGAGTTAAAAGATAGCGGGAAAACTCTTTTATAAACATAAATTATCTTTTGAGTGAAATTGGTTTCTTTAGAATATTTTCCTTCAATAAAAATATTTGACAATAAATAATTAAAGGGATTGTATAAAGAAGCACCTTTATAAAATGTTTGTATTTAAGATAATAGTTTTATGAAATTTTTTTGAAAGTTAACATATACATATATTATATGTAGATCATCTCATCACCCAATTTTGATCTAAGATTCGAGTTCGGAAATTTGAGGTGTTTACACCAATCCGGAAAAAGGATTTATCACTCGATTCTTGATGATGAACATTGATGAGGGTTTGTGGTTAGGTACTTTAGTTTTGTGTCATAATTGAGAACTATGCAAGGAAAGCAAAGGTTCTGATCTAGAAGCCTGATCAAAGTCCGCACTAGAGCATCAGGGGATTGATACTAGTTCGAAAATAAAGTACTATATTCGAATAGAAGATCGAATACGATGTTTCATACAGATGATCTATGTATATTATATGGAATTAAGTTTAAAGATAAATGTTTTGGGCAAACTTTTGTTTTGGGTAATATCGGGGACGAAATTCTTTTGAATAGGGGAGAATGTAACGACCTAGAATTTGACCACTTTAAAATATACCATTTAAGGTGATTTTAAATATAAATTAAGAAATGTTATATGATTCAAACAATATTAGATAGGATTTGGAAAGAGAAGTATAAACAAAAATAGTAACATTTGTCTATATCGATAAAAGTGACAAAATGCTGATTTCAGAAAAGTAAGCTTCAATGGTTAAATAAATTATTTTAATTAATTTATGAGCATTTACAATTTTAAATAACATTATACAAATTTATTTTTAATTTTGGTTTACATAAATAAATATTTTAACTAAAACGTCAAAATGTGACCATAAAACATTTTGTTGAAAATCAACGTTTTGTCGATTAAAAGTTTGTCGCAATGTTGTCGCACCTTTATTTTTTTATATAAGAACATATATTCGAATAGTATAAGTATTAATTAGTTCACTAATCAAGTTTACTTTTACTAAACATACTTAGAAAATTCTAGAATGTAATTAACAAAAAGTAAGCATAAAAAGACAAAATGTGTTATAAAAGTCAAAAAGTAAACATCAAATCAAACAAACATAATTGTTATATTCCTTACTTACCTTTTAAGTGAAAATAACGTAAAGTAATGAAATGTAATGTTAAGTTTTGAAAAAATAAGTTTGTTTAAAAAATAAGTAAAGGATATTTTGATCATTTTACATAATAACATTTTATTCCAAACTTTTTCCTATAAATAGTCATGCATACCTCTTCCATTCTCACACTTTCTATTTTTCTTCTTCTTCCTTTTCTAAGCTCTCTTCTTCTTCTTCCTTAGATCTTTAATCTCTTCTTCTCTTCCATTTCCTAACTTTTTCAAAACCATATCAAACAAAGTCAAAACTCCTCCAAACTTTGTCAAGGACCTTAGAATATCACCAAAACATGGTTTAGAATCTAAGAAGTGAAGAAATGATGGAGGAAGGGGAGGATCAAGGGGAGGCTGAGCCTTATTGATGTTGTTGGAAGGTTTGTCCAAGAGCAAAGAAGAGGGAAAGACTTGTGGTCGGGAGCAAGTGGAAGTGAAGTGATGGTCGAGCACTAGAAAGTGAGGTGGAGTTGTTTAGGTGATGATTTGGGAGTTTCAATAAGAGTTTGAATAAATGGTTATAAGGAATCACTTATACCACTTAAACAAAAAGCAAAGAATATTAAATGTAATAACAAACTGGGTATGCGGAAACGACTAGTACATTTGTCCCGCCTGTGAGATCTGAGAAGATAAAATAAGGTATTTAACTAAGGTTAGGGAAGGAGCAACCAGTGCCCTGAACTTACATGGCATATGTTTTCTCTTTTTAGGAGTGGAATAGATTGAAAGGAAAGCCTGAATGCTTTAAAAGATCGTATTTAAGTTTTTACAAACTAAAAGAAAAGAAACAAATTCTTTGAATGTTAATTAACCACTTAATAACTTTTATTCGATGATTGGTACAAAGAAACTGGGATCGGATTCGGGTGATTCCTATCCGAAGAACCGGGATTGGATTTGGGTGATTCCTATCCGAAAACCCCTTTAAACTAGTTTTCGAAATTAAATATATTGAAGACAAAGATCATTGAAGACAAAGATCTTCATGATGTAGGATTACTTGCTACTAGTCCTTGGGGGTGAAATTTACCATATCTAATGTGGCAGTAGTGCTCTGTTATGAAAATCTTCAATATTCAAGAATATTATTTGAATTTAAGAAAGAAATCTTTGATTAAGATTTAATAAATGATTTGGGAATATTTTACCTAAGTTAAAAGTTATAACATGAGTATAAGAAATTTTTGATTAAGATTAAAAGAATGATTTGGAAAAGTTTTCCTAAGTAAAAGAGAAAATGATTTGGAATTATTCAACGATTTAAGAAAGGTTTAAATAAACCAAATGATTTGATAAATGAGGATTAATGATTCCATATACATTTGAAAAGAAAATGGAACAACTTGAAAAGAATATGCATAAGAAAGATATTTGATTTAAATAAAAATGAAGTAATTGATTGATAATTGATATCCATATATGAACTTAACATCTTTTGAAGCGATGATTGGCTTCGAAGGAACCGGGGTCAGATTTGGGTGATTCCTATCTCAAAACCACTTTGAACCAATGTATACGTTCGAAAGTAAAGACATGTTGAAGATGATGATTATTAAAGACCGAGGATCTTCATAGCATGAGGACTGCTTGTTGACATTCTCTGGGTCGCTCCCATTATAGAGTTATTTATAATAGTGGTCTCTTCATTATGGATATTTTTTCGGATTGCAAGGACTACTCACTACTAGTGGTAGTAGGAGAGTGCGTTCGGTTTCATTCAGTCCCAGAAAGAACTTGTATGGAAGAATGTCTGACATTGCATTTCTAGTCATATTAATTGATCTCTATCAATGTATTATCTGCTTGGTAGCGGAGAAGGAAACTTCTCTTAGCTTAACACCCTTTCCTAAGACATACGAGCTCACGAGTTATACGTTGGTATAAATCAGTTGTGTTATTAAGGAATGGCAACGTGGCATTCAAAGTGGAACTTGTTATGATCAAGTATGGTTTTGTATGAAAAGCGTGGCTTTGAAGAAATTGAGCGTAGCCTTACTAGCCTCACATCCCGGAAGATGATATTGGATACTATGTGGTCTGACAGACACAAATTCGAAATAAGTGAGTATGTATGGTGGTGTCCAAGACGTTGGGCCTTTTGGGGGATACATCTCTCAGGGCATATATTGCCCCATTTGGTTAAAGTGGCTAGCTTGAGAAAAGCATGGAACTACCAGTTATCAGTGGTAGTATAGCAAGTATAGTTCCAAATGATTAGTTAGAGAAAAGCGATTAAGGCACTATGGGAACTATGTTTGTTATGCGTGGATCTGAGAAAAGGCCACTAGTTTCCTATCATGTTAGAAGTCTAATCCCAATATAAGATTTATGATTTTGATTGTATTCCCAAAATAGCTGTAATGACTTGCAAACATTTTAGCTACCCCTTTTGGTATCATATTTTTCGTTCGGTATATTCCATTTACCCAGTCCGGATGTATTCCCTTAGACTGAGTCTGGGTATTGATACCTTATTTGAATTAGTTTATTTGAAACTATTTTCAAAAGAATGTCATTAAAGATAATATCAAATTATTTTGGTAATAAAAGTGTTTTGGTTATTATAAGGTAAAAACCCTTCCGTATTTATGTGTAGGCGTGGTCTTATGAGACACCCTTCTTTTCAAAGGTTTTGATTACATAGTCATTTAAAATTTCGACTATCTCATGTTGGTTTATCAAGCCCGATTCGAGTATTTTTAATACTTGGGTCAGATCCGAGTAATTTCAGGTTGAGTTGAAGATGGTTGGAGTTTCCAGAGGAGAGTTGGAGATCTTCATCATCGTGTGGACCTATTCTATTATCCGCTATGCCTATTGCATTTGTTTTATTGTTTTCAGCATTTGTAAGGATAGAAGTTTATAAATGTCCAGGCTGAATCTAGGTCAGACTCTGATATTGTATTTTAAAATTTTCCGCTGTAAAGATTATTATTGAAATAATATATGTTATTCCATTCGTGTAAGATTTTGTTCTGTCTTTATTTTCTTTCTACCCTTAACGATCCACTTATCCGTGCAATTTGAATAGGACATGTATGGTTTATTGTCGATTCAAAGGGTACGGAAAAACAGGCCATTACATAAATTATTGGTTGAGCCATTAGTCAACTGTTTCTATGGTTTTAGTCGACTGGTTATGTTGTCTAATAAAAAATAAAATGCACAAGTATGTCATTCGACTAAACAAGTATGACTTATCGACAAATATTGTATTAGTTGACTTGTTGAGTAATTTTAGTCGACAAGTTCCGTGTATTTTTGATTTTTTAAATGGAAATACAACTTTAATGATTTATGTGTGTGTATACCACTTTGAAGAGATTTTAATAATCATATACTACTGGACACAAAAGACTATGATTAATGTAACTTTGTTTGTCATCTTCGTCTCTGTCTTTGTTGTTTTTATCATTTTATCTTGTCTTCGTATATTATTCCATCACAGATAAAAAATCCTATAATTTCTTGATAAAAGCTTTAAGAGCATTATAGTATGGTTGTTATCATCAAAACACCATAATTGTGATTTTTACACAGTATCTAGCATAAGTTCAATGCTTGCAGGTCATTTGGATGAAACCCAATTTCTAATCCATAATAAGCACACCTAGTAATGAAGTTATGTACATGTACTCTTTTTATCATCTCTGATCACTTAGATATCTAGATTTTAGTTTAAGATATAAAGAACTCTATCCATATCCATATTAATTGTATAGATGATTTATAAATTTCTTAGTTCTATCCGATAACATTTATCGATTAACCAATTTACTCTTGCTAGAGATTTTCGCTTTTAAGTTTACTACAACTTACGGTAATGCTGCAGTGAAGGAGACGAATCCTCTCTAGGGTAAAATTTCACTTCAAGTAGTTCAATACATACCAAACTATGGTCATAACAAGGTCACAATGTTAAGTGTATAACCATAATCAATGTATAGCCTAGCTACTTAAGGTCAACGGTACTCTTATGTCCGAAGACTACTGTATGTCATTACCACGAGGTCATCTATTTTGACTTAGTTGTATTGACCTATATATGACTCTCGTCAAGGCGGTCAGTGATTGTCCTTAGTGCCCCCCAACAGTCATGAGTAAATCATCGTCCATCGTATAGAAAGCGCTACGTACAGTGGCCTCAAGTGATGTATCATTATCCTTTTCTCGATACATCTGGATTAGGAAAATAACCCTTTGGAAACCCCAATAGTTACGAGTAAATCATTGTCCATCATATCGACAGCATTACGTACACTATTCTCAATAGATGTATCGATATCCTTTTCTCGATAATCTGGACTAAAAACATTTGTGGAGGCGGTGTTTGTTAACCCATAAAATGGATCAACACCTAAGATCGAGTGTGAAAGCACCAGTGTAGATAATTAGCAGCACAAATATCATATAAAAAACAAATAAAAATCAGAAGTAAGAAAAGAGAGAATTTTTGTAGTGATTCGGCTGACTCTGGCCAATGTCCACTTTAATCAATCTTTATTATGATTACACTAGTTTAATTTCTTGGAATATCAACTAGTTCATCCTTAGGTCTAAGTTACGATGAGTTACAATAAGTCACAATTGCAAGGGTTGACTGGAGAATCATAATAACCTCCTTGATCATTATTGTGAGGAAGAAGAAATTTGAAGAAGTGAAGGAATTCTAGTAGAGTAATGGCGGCTCTCTCTTCAGAAAAGATCCATCTCTAGTTGTAGGCATGAATTTAATATATGGATAGGAAAGCAGTAGGTCAAAGCTAACTAGTCAGAAGCCTCTACTCGGTGCTAGAAAGAAATCCAGATAAACACAAGTAACTCGAGCTAGCATACTGGATCGGTAGCGATTCATGGGTGCTGGACTGCCATTGATCCATGCCATTAGACTATTTTTGAGTCTGCCCTTTTGGGTTGCCTTCCTTTCATCTATTTAAATGCCTTCTATAAATATTAAGTCGTTTGGTTGTTTGATCATCCGTCTTCATGCGTCATTTAGTTCAGAAGGATCATCCATAACTCGCTTACAACTTAACGAAATCAGGCGAAACTTTATAGGTATACTCTAAAGGGCGCTTGGGACCTACCCTAAAAATTTCAGATGGTGCGGCTCAATCTACATGGAAGGTTAGCGATCCATCTTGTTAGATCATTAGAAATACATCAAAAAACTTCCAAATGATCCCATTTTTTATGTGACCCTTCATTTATGTCTCCCAAGTATTCTCCATAAATTTCAAGTCAATCCGACTCCGTATGTGATCTCTAGATCCATTTTAATTTAGCTGCTTTTGGTCAAACGGTTTGAATCGGATAGGTCTTCACTTCTCGAGCTAGATTGTTTGACATGCTATGAAACTTAGAAAGCATGCTTAGAAATGCTAATGAATAATAATGCAAGAGGTTTGGGCGACTCATGATGCTTCCTTATGGATCACTCTGATCCATGGGTGATGGATCGCCAGCAATCCATCTACTTATTATTTTATTAGCAGATTTTCCTTAAGTCCTATTGACTTGTTTGCTTGGTTGTTTTGGTTGAGTCTTGAGTTATTCTGTCATAGTCCGAATGTTCTAATTCCTATTGAATTCTGATGGGTTAAAAACCCGGTTAATATTTGCCCCCTAAAGTACGCCTTTTGAATGAAAGGTGTGCTTTGCTTAAGAACAAGTTCTTGTCTCTAGTCTTCGATTACTGAGCTTCCCAACTGCTTCAGCCTTTTGGTGAATCGTCCAGTTCCTTTGGATTCTCTTGCTAATCACAAGTCATTCCAAACCTGTTACATCCTAAGACTCTAGACTTTGCCTATGTGAAATCTGTACATCACAATCATTCTGATTTCATTCGGAGTTATTATATCATATATCTCTATTAAATCACATGTTTCCAATGACATCACATATTTCCAATTATGGGATATATCTCCATTTACATTGCACATCTCTAATTGTCCCATCTTCATTCAGGATTTACATCACTATCAATTTTTGCTTCTCATTGAGGGTTGATGCATCATATATTAAAATTATATTATATATCAAAATCACATCATATATCAGTTACACATCATATATCAAAATCATCTTGTGTTCATCCAGGATTTATTATTTTTATTCTATTTATAAGACATTTAAATCCTTTTATTAAATCAAATTTGTTTTAAGGATTAATCTCTCATGATCATTTAAGTTTAATGTGTGATCTCTCTGGGTCATTTAATGTTTTGAGTTACTTCGGATCGTTTGTTTGCTAAGGGGAGTTAAGTAAGCCCATCCGCTCACTCTTCGGTGGAGGGACTTACTTATTGCACTCCAGTCTCATCTCCCTGGTCAAGACTCTAAGGCAATCAATGTCGTACAAGTCCATCCACTCAGTCTCTGCAAGGGGACTTGCACTTTGCACTCCGGTCCCGTGGTGCGACTCTAAGGCGAATAATATAAGTCATCATAATCAACGTGGATTTTTTGAAATTCAAATATTCAAATCAAAACAAATAAGCAAAAAATCAAACAAATGGGAACCAAAACAAGCATATATCCTAATTGTTCATCCTAAAGACCTGACTTAGAGCATGCCTAGAGACCATTCTAGGTTTCGTACATGTGTAAGCGGTCTGAGATTATTGTTTTCCTAAATAGTCATCTCAGGCATCCAACTTAGAGTGAGAGGGACCATTCGGGATCCCATACACTTGTAAGCGGCCTATGGCTACTGAAGGTAGAAAAAGTAAAAGACATGGAGTAAGGGACGAACCTACCTTCTGTTCCAACTATGGGTATCTGGTTTCATCTCATACGGTCATGCATTCGTACTCTGATTTGCTACTTTAGCTCCAACATCACCTGTTCCAGGCGTTAAAGCTCATCCTAGATCCAAACCTATCGTGCCTCCTCGTCGTGTGGGAATTGTTTCAGTTTGTTTTGCTCTAACTCATAATGCTCCTACATTGGGTCCTATTGTTGATTTCATGTTGCCTCCAAGTATCAGTTGTTCTATGTGTGGAGGCAGTATTCTAGCGTGTTCCAATCTAGATCCAACGACTCTTGTTATTATTTCTTGGAGCTTTATTCATATTCCCTATAGATTTAGTTATCCCTTCCCGCGCCATCCTCTGAAAGAAGCTATCCTTCATCTCTTGTTGCCTAAACAAGATCCCATCTTGCATCTCCTTCACCATCTATTTCATTTCTTCTGTAATCATATAGATGGGTTGATGAGAATTGAGGACACCTCCTGGCTGCACCGAGGCTCCGCTTGACTTGCTACAGCTCTAGATCTAGTATTAGGTCTGTTCATCTTCTCCAAGTCTTAGATTCAAAGTTCAAGCCTTCAGATCTAGCCTTAAGTTCAGTTTTCTCAGTGAAAAGACCAAAATGTTAACCCAAAAAATTGATCAACACCTGAGTGTGAAAGTATCTGTGCATATAATCAGCAGCACAAATCTTAGATAACAATAAATAAAAAGCAAAAGTAAGAAAAAAGACAGAATTTTTATAGTGGTTTAGTTGAATCTAGCCTACGTCCAGTTTAATCAATTGTTATTATGATTATACTAGTTGAATCTCTCTGGATATCAACTAATTAGTCCTTAAATCCAAGTTACAATGAGTTAGAATAAGTTACAAGTGCAAGGGTTGACTTGAGAATCACAGTAACCCTTGATCACTGTTGTGAGGGAGAAATTTTTAAAGAAGTGAAGGAATTCTAGTAGAGTAATGGTGGCTCTTATTGGGGTCAAAATTGGCCACCAACATCCAATTATAAGTGAAAGCACCAATATCCAGTCATAGATCACAGATAGAGTACAGGAAGAGAATATAATATGAAGAATAACCAAAATTAAAATGAAAGCAAGTAAAAAAGACAAGATTTATAATGGTTCGGCTAACACCGACCTACGTCCACTCTGAAAAATTCTTTTTTATTATACTGAAATTTGATTACAGTTATAATTTGGAATTCTAGAATAACAATGGCAGAGTAGCGTCTAAGTTGAAGAAGATAAAGAGAAGTAGAATAAAGATCCCCTTTTCTGAAGTATCACCTGCTGTTTTCATAGGTGAAACTCTGGCTACATGGCTTTCTCACCTACATGGGCCCGCCATGACGATGGCCGAGCCCAATTCGTCCATGCTATGCCGACCTTTAGTAGCACCCACAGTAGAACCCAAAGTAATTCCTTTGATGAACCGAAGTGGTTCGTATGCCGACCCTAAGTGAAGTCTAATGCCAACCTGAATTGTAGCCTATGCCGACCCTAAGTAAGGTCCATGCCGACCTGAAGTGAAGTCCATGCCAACCCGGAGTAAACTCTTCACCGACCTGAAGTCCAAACCAATGCCGACCTAAAGCCATATGCCGACCCTAAGTAGAACTCGAAGTAGAAGCCAAAGTAATTCCTTTGGTGACCTGAAGTAGTTCGTGTGCTGACCCCAAGTGAAGTCTAATGTTGACTTGAACTGTAGCCTATGCCGACCCCAAGCAAGGTCCATGCCGACCCCAAGCGAGGTCCATGCCGGCCCGGAGTATATTCTTCACCGATCCAAAGTCTAAACCAATGCCGACCCCATGTAATATGCCGACCTGAAGCCATATGCCGACCTCAAGTAGGACCCGAAGTAAACACCATGCCGACCTGAAGTAAACCATATGCCAACCCAGAGTGAAACCAATGCCGACCCGAAGTAATACCATGCCGACCCGAAGTAGGACTCGAAGTAAACACCATGCCTAGCCGAAGTAGAACCCAAAGTAAACTTTAGGTTGACACGGAGTGAAATCAATGCACACCTGACCCAACCTCTTCAATGCCGAGCCAGATTTGTAACCAAATGATGACCTTTTGCAGCTCCTATAGCCGGGTTGCAACTCCTATAGCCGACCCAAGGTATTGAATGACGACCCGAAGTGATTCCATTGCCGACCTGAAGCAAACCACATGGCGACCTGGAGCAAATGCCAAACCAACCCGAAGCAACTTCCATCCTTGCCAAAATCCATATTCCAAGTATCCTACATCGTATGTCCATCGACTGTGCTGAATCCTGGCTTGGTATTCATATTTATTATCTATAATTGAGCATCCATCCATCCAATCGAACCAAATCCATAATATTCCAACCTCGATAACTGTGCAGTCTGTTGGGTTAAATCCACTGGTATACTGCTTTACCGAAAGGCGGTAGAACATTTGCCCCTCAAAACATGCCTTGCCATTGAAAAGCATGGTTTGAATTGCCATAAGACCAAAATACGAAATCCATAATCCGTTGGTTATCATGTCATCCAATCTAGAGCCCAATCCATTGCTAATCCAATTCCTTGATCTCTCCAGATCGTTAGCAAAATCCATGACTGTTCTGAGCCGATATCCAATTCCAAATCCATTAACCGAATCCACGATCTTTGGATCGTTTTATCTAAGTCCAGGACCTCTCCGAGTCCATCTCATAATCCATAGACTTCTTTGGGTCATTTAATCCAAATCTGAGACTCTTCGAGTTCAAATCCTAATCCAAGACCTCTCCAGGTCCATATCCAAATACGGAACTTCTTTGGTTCCAAATCCATAGACCTCTCTAGGTAATTTATCCTACTCCGGCCTTGATTTTCCGATCGAGGGCTTATCCGTTGTTATCCTTTTCCAGCCTTGACTCTCTGGTCAAGGGGTTACTCCATGGGATATCCTACTCCAGCATCGATCTCCATCCAAGGACTTAGTCCGTGAATATCCTTCTCCAGCCTTGACTCTCCGGTCAAGGACTTAATCCATGAGGTATCCTACTCCGACCTCAATCCCCGGTCGAGGACTTATTCATGAATATCCTTCTCAAGCCTCGACTCCCCGCTCGAGGACTTAATCTGTGGGGTATGCTACTCTGGCCTCGATCCCCAATCGATAACTTATCCATGAATATCCTTTTCCGGCCTCGACTCTCTGGTCGTGGACTTAATCTGTGTTCAAGTCCGTCCAGTTACTCTCTGACGAAGGGACATGTAACTCGTAGTTATTGCCTCATCTCTCCGGTCGTGGCCGTAACCGTAGCCTGTGTTGTTTATTACATTAATCCCAATCCGATCATTCCAGAGTTCAATGAATGAAATACAAAATAAAACTCTGTACAACCAAGAAAACTAAATAGCCATAGTATCAAAAAAATCAAAGTTTGTAGTAAATAGAAAAAAAATTAGATTTCACAAATCCGAGCACCGTGGTTTGTCGTCATCTCAGAGCATGCCTAGGGATCGTCCTCGATCCCAAACATGTGTAAGTGACTTAGCTGCATTACTTGGGGTTTATTACTTATTCCATGTCATAAATCCAATCGGCTAATAATAAGCTGACGATGATGCCTTGATCCAGTGCCATCTTCGTTCGAGGTGGGTGGTGGCTGCTCCTGTTCCACTGCCACAGCTTGATTCCTTATATATTGTTGCAAATAACCATTCCTCACATTCTCCTCAATGATATCCTTCAAATTCCTACAGCCATTATGTTGTCCCCATCCAGCTCATGGAATAGGAAATGCTTTCTTGATGCCCTTTCGTATTAAGAGGGATCCCTTTTTGCCAGCTTTCAATATTGGAGGCACTCGAAATAGGTCTTTCCAAAGTTTCAGCAAAATTCATGTAAGAGGTGAATTTTGGTTCTATCCATTGCCTTTTAGAGACATTACCGCCATCATTCATTCTCTGTTTGCCTTTATCGTTCTTGTTTACATCTCCTGATGATCCACTAGTTTGTACGGAATTTACCTCTTGCTTGTTTGCTCGTGCGTCTTACTATCGCAGTAACCTTCCTGCTTCATGGTAAAATTCCCCTAAATCCATAGGTGGATCGTGTGCCAATGAATCCTTAAACTCTGTGCCATCAGCAATGCCAGATACAACCGCCATAAAACCATGGATGGATCTGGACGATCCACTGATGCTGCCACAGCATTAAACCGTGTTAGAAAACTTCTCAGAGACTCTCTAGTCCTAAATGTTTCCAAGGTCATCACATTCTTGGGTCTCGAGATGTGAACTCTAAATTTCCTTATAAACCTTCGGTCAATTCAGTCCACATACTAATGGAGCCACTTTCCAGTTGTCTAAACCATATTGTCGATATATCAGTCAAATACAAAGGGAAGCACGTGCCGTGACCTCCTCCAATGCCTCCAGTACTACCATATGCCTTATATACCTTGTTAGGTGAACAACGTTATCCGTCCTTCCATTATAAGTCTCCAATGTTATTAGTTTGAATTCCGATGGATTCCTAGCTTGCCTAATCATAGGATCAAAGGGGATCCTATTCACATTCTCCAAATCTCTATTTACCAGTCCACCTCTCATGGCCCGTTCGATCATATCCGCCAACCCGTTGTTATCATCAAGTGGTAGTCATTGTCTGTTGTCTCCAATCTACCCCTTGAGTCCACGAGGGAATCCTGAATCCTACCTTTCTGGATTAGCTTCCATATCCCAATCAACGCTAAACTTTATAGAACTACCTAATATCCTTCCTGGACTCGAGCCAATATGATCTGGGGGCATGCCCACGAGTGTGGAACGATCGGGGGCAACTCCCAGTGGTTTTGCTCTATCCCGCATCCTATTGGTTTTGTTTCCTTGGTTCTAATTCTAGATTTCCTCTATTCTTGCTATTCCAACTCCATGATCCACATTTCGAGTATTCCCTATAGCTCCATTCCTTCAGTTTTGCATTCCAATTTGTCCAATCTGTCGGAATAAGTTCTGCATCACTTCCTCCTGCATCTTCAATCCTCTACTGCATAACATCCATCATCATTTCCATCTCGTCTCTGGTGATGAAGATTGAGGTCTGATTAGCTCCTTAAGAAGCCTCTTGACTTGCTTCATGATAGCTCCTCTCTGTTCTCTGTCTCCTTGTTGATTGCCTAGCCATAGCTTCCTAAATCCAAGTTCTTAAGCTTTCAGATCCAAGATCCAAACTTCCAAATCCCCGAGTGCTAGCACTCTCAGTGAAAGCACCAAAATTTTGGCATGAAAATTGGCTAACGATACCCAATTATAAGTGAAAGCACCAATATCCTATCACTGAACACAGATAGAGTATAAGTGTAACACCCTAAATTTTTAATAAGTTTATTTAGAAAATTTAGTTAGATAAAGTAAATAAAATAATGTGTTGATTAGGAGATTGATATTTGATTTAATTAAGGTAGTCGTGCCTTTTTAATTAATAAATTAAATGAAGGGTTTAAAATGAATTAGAGGAAGGGTATTATGGAAAAAAGGTCATTCCTTTATCACCTTCCTTAGGCCATGTATCTTAATACACATTCATTTCATTTCAAAATTTTCTAAAGTGAGGTCGGCCACCATTAAGAAGGAAAGAAGAAGAGGGAACAAAAAGAAAAGCTTAAGGAAAGCAAATTCAAATCAAGCTCATTCAAATCTCAAGCTCCATAATCTCTAAAGCAAAGGTGAATAACATTTACATCTATAAATTTTTATGGCTTCGTTTTTGAGATTAACTTCAAATGATTTTGTAAATGTTCAGCATGCTTTTGAATGATGAATTGGTTAAATATACATGTTAATGGTTTATGATTGTTTGTATAGATTTTATGACATGTTTTAAGATGAAAACCCTATTAAATGCCATATGTTAGCCTTGTGAATTTTTATGATAATCTGAAAAGTTATTTTAGAGACGGGTTTCTATTTTCATATTTTTCTGAATTTTTGTGGAATTATTATGAATTTTCTAAGGAAGAAAATGTTATTTTGGATCATAAAATTATTTACAGGAAAATAATTATTGTTTGGGTCCCAAAATTTTATATGTTGAAAAGAATATATCATTCGATTTTCTGGAATTTTTCCTGAATTTTCTAAGATGATTTACTAATTATATATAATTATTTAAGGTATGGAACTTTAATGTTTTATATAATTATAAAGAAGAAAATGGCTTTCCCAAAATTTGTTTAAATTTAAAAATAAGGAAAATCGGCAGCATTTTGAATATAAATTTCTGACAACAAATCGAATTTAAACCAATAAGACAGGTTGGGTACAAAAGAACTATTTTAAAGTATAAATAAATAGTATATTTACTATTTCAACTCATTCAGCAAGAGCTTCCGCCTCCGTTCCAAACCTTTCGACAAAGTCAAAAGGTATCAAACCTTTTGACTGGATCAAAAATCAACGCATATGGTATCAGACAATTGGTAGTAGTGCATTGAAAGGAGTCGAAAGGTTTAGAGTCGAAAGGTTAGTACTTTCAAAGGAGATGAAACTTCGTTTTTGTTTTAAAGAAAATACGCCTGCTAGCTCTTGACAAAGAGCTTTCGACATTGTCAAATGGTTTGAAAGAAAAAGGTTTAGATTTGTTTGCTTTCTTGTATTAATTGAAACCTTTCGACAAAGTTGAAAGATATAGCTTTCGGCAAGGTTGAAGGCATAGTTGCCGCTTCCAAACCTTTCGACATAGATGGATTCAAAGGGTATCTTTTGTTTTCTAAAACTTGCCACCTCTCTCCATTGATTTCGAAGGATTGGTTCCAACACCAACACTTTATTGTTTTCAAATGGTTTTGAAAGGTTTTGGGTTTCGAAGTAGTCTCTTTCGACTCCAATGTTTTTCTGATCCTTTTGCTCTACTTGAAGGCATAATCCAAATGTTTTAAGTCGAAACATTTTAAAGGTTTCAAAGTAGTTAACTTTGAATGGTTTCGAAAGGCTTCCATCTTATTTAAATTGAACCTAATTTCTACGAAAGGTTTTGAGTTTCATTGCTTTCGAAAGGTTTACAAATATTTTATAAGGGAGGTATCCCAAGCTATCGACAAAGTCGAAAGGTGAAACCTTTCGACTAGGTCAAAAATAAACCTTCCGACAAGGTCGGAAGGTTAGACCTTTCGACAAGGTTAGAAGGTAGGACCTTTCGACAAGGTCAAAAAGGTATAGTTTTTCAATGTTTTCGAAAGGCTAAGGTTTAAAGGATTTGAAAGGCGAATGTCGTATGTTTTAAAGCTTGTAAAAGGAAGGCTTTTTAAAAGGTTTTGAAGGAGTTACCTTCAATGATTTCAAAAGGTTTATTAAAGGATATGAAGGGGTTACCTTCAATGCTTTCGAAGTGTTTTATTAGTGATTTCGAAGGATTCAAATGATATGATTAGGCAAATAGCCTAAGTGTTTTAAGTTATAAAGGACTTTAACTTATTTTAAAAGGATAGATAATCCTTATTGAACATCATCAACATTATTTTGAGTAAAGTATATATAACATGGCAAAAATTGTGTAGAGTAATGCCAAATATATATTTTTCTTATATATATATGATTTGACAGACTAAATCATTTTGGAAAGGTTTTTATGGAAAATTTGAAGGGAAGTTAACCCAAATATTTTAAAGGGAAATTAGCCCAGATATTTTAAAGGGTAGTTAACCCAAAAGAAAATGCAGGCAGTCAGCTCATTTTAGTTAGTCAATTTTGAGGGCAATCGGCCCAAAAAATAGTTAGTTCAAAGGACAGTTAGTCCAGAAAAGAGAAATTAGCTCTGATATGAACGGTTAGTTCATTTATTAGCATAATGGACCTTGTTACTTTTTAACGACAGTTAGTCCACCCTTTTTATCTTTTTCTGGCAGATAGCCCATTATATAGCATAAAAGATATTATTATTTTGGTATAATCAGTTTTAGGACAGATAGTCCAAAAGAAAGCGGTTAGCTCAGAATTTTGGATGGATAGTCCAGTATAGAGTATATAGCTTAGGTTTTAGACAGATAGTCTATTTTATTTCCTGTTTTAGCATAATGGATATTGTTATACTGTTAATATAGTCAGTTGATTAACCAGTTGGTTGCAGGAATGGATTTGCAAAATATATGTTTGGAAAGAGATATTAGTTTGGGGAAACCCGTTTCGCTTAGCGGGATGGTCTTACTATTTATCAGTAAACTATAATTTAACAGAAATTATTCATACTAGGCTTTATATTTGACTCAAAGTTTTTGTTTTCCCTTAACCTCAGGTGCTCAAAATTTAATTTATGTAGGTTGAGAGTTTAGGTTTTCAAGTTTTAGCAGATTTTGGCGAATAAATTGTCTGATGATGAGCATGTGGCTGACAGATGGCTAATTTAGGAATTCTGTTTAAATTGATTCCACTTTGTATTAAGACAGTTACGTTTATATTGCTTTGATCATCCAAGGGGCATCTTCATATGTCGCTCTTGGCGTATTGTTGTAAATATATTTGATCAATGCCCGGGATACGTTTGGAGATTTTTGTAACTTGGATATGATATAAGTTGAAATGTAATCACTAAAAATTATTGTTTTTTGGAAATCTTTGATTTTGTTCATATTCAAGTGCTTTTGATATTATGGATACCATTAACATTATCATATTTCATCACCAGAAGTTAATACAATGGATGACTGCAGCATCCATAGCGCTTAGCTTTTGGCCTCCAGATACGGGATGTTACAACTTGGTATCAGAGCATAGGTTTATAAAAAAATTAATTAAAAATGGTTTTGAAAAAAAAACCCCAAAGAAATTAGAGTAAGTTTTGGGGTTGGGTTAACGCTATAATAATGTACTTGTATTTGCTATATATAAGTTTGTGCTTTATCTCCATTCATCTAACTTTGGTTAGGATATCTTTCCGTATCTCATGAGGTTTGAATACAGATATGGATGATAGAAGAAGTAGAGTTAATCTAGGAAGAGGAAGCACCAAAAGGAATGCCGACCTAGTGCTGGGAGAAACCAAGATCAGGCAGAGAATGTTGGTGCAGAAGTCTCGTAGGTTGGAATGAAAGCCATGTATCAGTTTTTCAGGAATATGATGTAGGCAGGGGTTGCAGCCAGAGTGGTAGGAGGAAATTCTGTAGGAGCACGGGTTCCATATGTTTCGGTTGTTAATCATTTCGCCAAGACGAGCGGTGATTATATAAAGTTTGGAGGGAAGCTGTTTATGGGAATGGAGGATGTCATTGAAGTTGAGAATTGGTTGTTGCACTGTGAAAGGATTTTCGTAGATCTAGGGCTCAACGATGAGCAGAAGAAGAGTTTGACATCCAGGCAGCTTCATGGAGCCGCATTATTTCGGTGGAATAGTGTACAGTGACAGTTGATGAGGAGACAGTGACCTGGGAGGATTTCAATAGGAGATTCTAGAAGAGATTTATGTCAGTAATGGCACAGTCGGCTTTGATTAGGCAGTTAGCTGAGCTGGTGTAGGGTGAGATGTTTGTTACTGAGTATGTTAGGAAGTTTGAAGAGTTGGCCTGGTATGGGTGTGCTTCTGTAGATGCCATGTCGAAGCGGAATGAGAAGTTTATCAGAGGATTGAAGCCGGAATTGGCTAGTACTACTTTGCCTCATCTTAGAGATCCTTCTGATATTGTTGTGGGGATGTTCTTGAGGCAGGAAGAAGTCCTTGAGTCTCTAGAGAAGAGCAAGGAAAGGGGTCTAGGTTGGGCAGGGCCAAGAGAGGAAGTTCTTTCCCAAGAATGTTGGTCAAAAGGGTGGAGCAACAAAAAAGCGAAGTCTAAAGTTGTCTGCTGTAAATGCGACAAGAAAGGGCACTTGCTAATGAGTGTCACTCAAGGAAGGCAAAGGATGTGGCTAAGGGAAAGAATGTCAGGTTCTTCAACTATGACCAGGTAGGCCATTATAAGAACCAGTGCAAGGAGCCCATTAGAGATATTGGCTTTTTTATACTGGTGCATCACATTCTTTTATATCTAAATGTTTGATAGATAAGCTTAACCTTGAGCCCACATATTTAGTTACTTCCTTACGGATTGCGAATCCAATAGGAGGGTATGCAACTCTAGGGTCGAGGTTTGACCAGTTTGAGTTTGACCTATTAGGTCATACTTTTGTGTGCAGCATGCATGTGTTTGATTTTGTAGGGTTTGGGATTATCCTTGGTATGGATTGGTTAAGTGAGAACGATGCTAAGATATTTTTCTATGGTAGGAAGATATCTCTTAGACACCACAATTGTAGCGATCAGATTGTTTTCAACGTAGAAGGTTCTAGCAGTGAAGTGTTTGCTTTGTTGGGTGCTTTGGATTCAGATGATGAGGTGAGCCGAGTTTCATGGTTAGAGAATTCACAGAGGTGTTTGAGCCTGTAGTCGGGTAGCCACCGAAACGAGCCATTGAATTCTGGACAGATTCGGTTCCGGGAGAAGAACCAGTGAGCAGACCGACGAGCAGGTAACCCCTTTGGAAATGAGGGAGTTAAAGGTGTGTTGGTGGATCTAGAGGGGAAGAGTTTTGTCAGGCCAAGCAGTTCACCGTGGGGTGCAGCGGTAGTGTTTTCTAAGAAGCTGGGTGGATTGCTGAGGCTATGTATCAATTATCGTAAATTGAATGAGAGGACGATAAAGAATCGATATTCATTTCCCAGAATTGATAATTTGTTCAACCAGATAAGTGGAGCGACGGTATTTTCTCAGTTGGATTTGGCAACGGGTTTCCATCAGCTCAGGGAGCAGAGGATAATATACCTTTGATGGCGTTCAGGACCAGATATGGGTCGTATGAAAGGTAATCGGACAGACGAATGCTCCAACGTCCTTTATGGATTTGATGAACTGGATTTTTTGAGAGCACTTGGATAGGTTTGTGCTGGTTTTCATAGATGATATCTTGATTTACTCTAAGGATGAAAGAAAGCATGAAGTTCATCTTAGAGTGGTGCTTGAGACGCTGAGGCAGCATCAGTTAAAAGCAAAGTTTTCAAAGTGTCACTTTTGGAAAGAGGTGAAGTTTCTTGTTCATGTAGTCTTAGAGGAAGGGTCATCGGTAGATCTGACAAAGATCAAGGTAGTGAATATTTAGAAGAGACTAGAGACAATAGCTGAGACTAAGAGTTTCCTTGGGTTGGTTGGTTCTTATCGGAGATTCATTAAGGATATTTCCCAGATAGCAGCCCCGATGACCAGGCTGACAAGGAAGGATGTGAAATTTGCATGGACCAATAAGTGGTGAGGAAGCACTCCAGAGTTTGAAACACCTATTGGCCCATGCACTTGTTTTGGTTGTTCTAGAGGGGAATCAATATTTGGTAATCTATACCGATGCGTGTGGAATAGGATTAGAAGTTGTGCTGATGCAGAGAGGTAAAGTGATTGCCTATGCTTCTAGACAGCTCAGACCGCATGAGGTCAGATATCCGATGCATGATTTAGAGTTGGTTGCAGTGATTTTTTCTTTGAAGGTATGGAGACATTACCTTTTGGGAGAATGGTTTGAGCTGTATACAGATCAAAAGTCGCCGAGGTATTTGTTCTCTCAAAAGGAGCTTAACATGAGGCAGTGGAGATGGTTAGGGTTCATAACCGCTTATAATTTTAGGATTGAGTACACACTAAGGAAAGGCAATGAGATTGTAGATGCACTTAGAAGGAAGCATCAGAATACAGTGTTGGAAATGATGGATGAGTGGAAAGACTTGGAAGCATTAGCAGACTACAGAGTGTAGGGGAGATCCGAGGCCGGGTCTAGTGGTAATATAGTTGTATTGTCTTGTTTGGAAGTTGGACCAGTGATGATCGAATGGATTGCTTCTAAGAAGGTAGAGGATCCAATGTTAGCTGAATGGATAAGAAAGCTAAAAGAAGGAACCAAGAGCGATGACTTAAAAGATTTCAGTCTTGACCAGAATGGAAGGTTGAGAAAGAAAGGAAGATTATGTGTTCTGGGTGTAGGAAACATAAGGAAGGAAGTCTTGGATAAGTGCCATCGTTCGAAGTTCACTATAGATCCTGAAGGTACCAAGATGTGTCAGGATATGAAGAGGAGTTTCTTTTGGGAAGGAATGAAGCAGGATATTGGTTTGTGTGTAAGGCAGTACTTGATTTTCCAGCAGGCAAAGCTCGAACACCAGAAGCCAAGTGGTTTGCTTCAGCCGTTAGATATTCCAATATGGAAGTGGGATTCTATTTCTATGTACTTCATAGACGGGTTGCCATGGTCAAATAGAGGTAATGAAAGTATATCGGTCATAGTGCACAGATTGACCATGTGTGCCCATTTCATTCCAGTTAGGTCAAGTAGGATGGCACCTGTTTTAACGAGGTTGTACATGAAGAATGTGGTTAGGCTGCATGGAATTCCTAGTAGAGTAATTAGTGATAGAGATTCCATGTCCACTAGCGAGTTTTGGAAGAGTCTGCAAGAAGTTTTGGGAGCCAAGCTTAAGATGAGTACCACTTATCGTCTGTAGACAGATGGGCAAACGAAAAGAGTTAACAAGATATTGGAAGATTTTTTAAAAGCTTATGTTATGGATTTTAGGGGATCATGGGAGGACCATCTGCATCTTGTCGAGTTTTCATATAACAACAATTATCAGACTACTATTGGTTGGAGACCGAAGATAGGTTGATTCTTGGTCCAGATTTGACTAGAGAAGCTACAGAAAAGATTGAGATCATTCGAGTTAGAATGAAGGAGGCTCGGTCTAGGTACAAGATTTATGTAGATAAGAGAAAGAAGATTTGGAGTTCTCGGCTGGGGACCAGGTTTTCATCAAAGTATCACCGGTGAACGGTGTGCTTATATTTGGGAAGTCGGGGAAGATATCTCCTAAGCTTATTGGACCTTTTCCTATTTTTGAGAGGGTTGAGAAGCTCGCATATAGACTTGAGTTACTTAGCAGTTTGGCAGGTGTCCACAATGTTTTTCATGTTTCTCATCCCAGAAAGTGTGCTAGAAACTTGAAGGCTGCTATTGCACCGACAATGCTAGATGATTTAGTGGTAGTACCGGACTTGAACATAATGAGGAAGCCAGTTCGCATTGTTGCGAGAGATGAGAAGAGGCTTAGAACCAAGACGATCAGATTAGTCAAAGTCCAGTGGAGTGATGATGACCGAGACTGTACTTGGAAGGTTGAAAGCAGGATTAGAGATACTTATCTTGACTTGTTTTGATGGTATGTTCACCTTCTTGTTTGTTTTGAGCCTTATTGTAATTTCGAGGATGAAATTCTTTAAGGAGGGGAGTCTGTAACACACCAGATTTTTAATAACATTATTTAGAAGATTTAGTTAGATAAAGTAAATCAAATAATGTGTTGATTAGGAGATTGATATTTGATTTAGTTAAGCTAGTCTTCCTTTTTAACTAATAAATTAAATGAATAGTTTAAAATGAATTAGAGGAGGGGTATTATGGAAAAGAGTCCATTCTATTGAATATGCGAGTATATGATTTTTTTTTATGATAATAAAAATATATATTAATTTAAATGTATTTGTTAATGTACTATTTTATTTTTCACATAATTAAATAAATATTTCCTGAATAAAATGAATAACACAGAATTTAAATTCAAACAGATATTTTATTCAAACAAATATTTATTACAATTTTGAATAGTAAAATTTGATCTCTCACTATATATATACAAATTTCAGTTACATTACAATTTCAATCACATCACAATTTTTCATTTACAAATGTCCTCACTACATATCGCTCATTCACTCTTATGTATCTTCAACTCCAGTGCAGATTGAATCCAGCATTTGAGCTATCTGCAAAAATAAATACTGACGCGGTAAAATTGAAAATAAAATATTTTTGCAGCGTAAAATAAAATGTAATTTTGAAAATATTATTTGCCTTAGTTATTTGGGTTGTTCGTCGTCATTTAATTGTTGAATTCATCATACACGAACAGCTTTTGACATGCACAGTGTATCACTGTACATGCCACAAGGCCATGCACACCGATATATACACTTGATAAATCTACAGGGACAGGTGAGCACAAGGTCAAACCCAAATCAAAAGCCAGGTTCAACTCAAGTGAAAGTCACGACACGAGCACCAGGTCAAACCCGAGCTATAAGATGGATTCAACTACAAAATTGTCAAGTACAAGTGAAAATGCTCGATGCAAAACAAAAAAACAAAAACCAGGAACTCAATAGTGACCACATCAATATACATGTATAAATAATACACCTGACTCAATACAACAAAGCATAGGAACCAGACTCATGACGGCACAGAGGCACCAAAGCATGCACAAGTCCATATGCAGACATGATAAAGCCAGGTGATAAAAATCACATATTTAAAGTAACGAAAGTCGAATAATATAAGAAATATGAACTCGAGCAAGTCCAGCTACCACACGAAAGCAACCATACATATATACATGTGTGAAACAACATGTATACATATAGGCAGTGCAAACTAGCTCAAAGCATTAACTCGAAATAACTCAATATCGGATACAATGCAACAGGAGTGAACATGCATACGACTCGAGACCACAATGAAAACTTAAGTGAAGAAAAAGTCAGTGAAGTACACATGTCGACTAGGCACCAAACAGAAACAAGTTTCAACATGAACTCATGTGGAAGTGCAGACAAAATTCACAGAAACCAGACCACAAAACAATGTACACAGTGGACGGAACTACATATATCAACCACGACAACAGACAACGATTCAGCTGGCCAGAGGCAACTCCAAGCTTGCAAATACAAGTCAACGAAGCAGACCATCAACCAGACTGTACATGAAACAAGCAAATTCAAGAGAAGCCTGCAGACTACATGAATAACAAATCTCATAAAAGCACTCGAGTTGACTATTATAACAAAGTCAAGGTTAAAATGCAAGAAAATCAAAACCAGCATACAAGTTCGAACAAAACTTAACAGCACAAGATCAAGCAACAACAAGTGTACAGATCAACAAAGTTTCGTGTCAAGTCGAGTATGCTACAGGCAAGAACAATCATGCCGAAGTCAACAAGCACAAAAATATTGGAACACAAGTTCGAACAAGTCAAGTTTAAATGCCGGAAGCAAATTTTATCACAGTATCAAGTTGAACAAAGTCACTTTGCAGTTATAAAATCAAAACAGTAGCAAGTTCAACCAAATCACATATGCAGTTCAAAATTAAGTCAGAGACTTGATGACCAAGGAAGTCGAACAAGTCCAAGGAATCAAGCCGTGACAATCAAGCAACGAAAGTTATGAAATTGAACTAGTCTAAAGAAATCACAGTCATTCAAACATCATCATACAGCCGAGATAAATCAATAAATGAATTCAAGTATATTAATTTGAATGAGAATATAGGAATTCGATTCCTATTTAAACCCAATCATCATCGGCTTTCAGAATCATTGGAGTTCGAGCTAAATAAAGAATAATCATTCAACTTTAATCATCGATCGAGTTCAAGCATTCAACCAAAAAAAGAAAAAGAGCATAAATTACGTACCGAAGTCAAGAGTCAAACTCAATCAAAAATTGGGGTAGCCATGTGCTAAGTAGAGAGATCGTCGATTGACAAAGCAAGTGGACACTAAACCATCATTCAATCGAGAAATCAAAGTCGACAGCCTCAATTTTTACAAGCCCTAATTTCAAAGCAAAGAAGACGTGAGAAAAGGAAGAAAACCATTATCACAAATAATAGAGAAAGCCAGCCGAAGGAATAAAAGAAAAGGGGAATAATACCTGGGCCGGCCTTTCTATTAGCTTTGGTTTATAATTTATAATTATATAAGGCTTTAATTAAAAGTTAGGGTTTTGTATTTTTCAAATTGTTTTTATTTGCAATTTACTTTTTAAACTCTTGCAATTTCTAGTCGTGTGACTAAGGGATGAGCTATGGTGGTGTAGTTCGAGAATTCGCAACTCAGTGGCTGAGTTGTGGCAGGGTTTTAAGCGTAGAGTTAAGGATAGTCGATAGGGGCCGTCACGAGTTTACATGTGTAAGTGTCTTACTACTTAATTTCTAGTAGAAACCTTGGGCGCAGCACGTAGGCAGGGTTTTTCCAAATCTGGGTAAATTCTGTGTTGTTCTATTTCTACATTTATTATTCTGCTATTATCTGTGCTGCTATAATTCTGATATATCTATGTTGAAAATATTTTACAAACTTCCGCATTAAATTTTTATAATTGACTGTATCACCCTATTTGCCCCCCTCTAGGGTGAAATCGATCATACAAGTGGTATCAGAGCCAGGAACAAAGCTAATTTTTATTTTTAAATTTTGATTTGTTTTTCAAAAACCAATTTTTGTTTTAAAAGATTTAAATTTTAAAAATGGCTTCTTTTAGTAATGCCTTTGCTGAAGGTCAGTCCATAGTTAGACCACCAATATTCAATGGTGAATATGCTTACTGGAAAAATAGAATGAACATTTTTCTTAAAACCATTGATGCTTGGAATATTGTTGAGACGGGATACAGGACACCAACTATAGTAGTAGATAATCAGGAAATTGAAAAACCAATTGATCAATGGATAGATCTAGAAAATAAGTTACAGAATACTAATGCTAAAGCTAAGAATTCTTTTATTTTCTCATTAGGTCATATTGAATTTAATCGTGTCTCACATTGTCTAACTGCGCAGGATATCTGGCACACACTAGAAGTGACCGACGAAGGAACATCTCAAGTCAAGGAATCTCGCCTGGCAATGCTTGGTAGCGAATATGAGAACTTCACAATGGCCAAGGATGAAAATGTCAAAGAGATGTACGGACGACTTTCTAATCTCATATACAAATCAAAAGCTCTCGGAAAATCATACATAGAGTTGGAAATGGTCCGAAAAACCCTCAGAGTCCTTTCACTGAAATTTGAAGCAAATTTTATAGCCATTCAGGAATCAAAGGATTTAAAACAAATCAAAGTTGAAGAGCTCATCGGAAATCTCTCCACTTATGAGCTAGAAATGAAATTCAAGGAAGAACGAGAAGGCGGTGATACTCGAAAGAAATCAATAGCACTTAAAGGAACAACGGAAGAAGATGATGATGATGATGATGGAGAAGCTGAGATGGCACTATTAATAAAGAAATACAAAAAGTGGAATCAAAAATACAGAAATCCAGCTCTAAATCAAAAATTGAAAAGCAGAATAATCAAAGCACTAGGCAACCGAGAAGAGCGGGAGATCATCTGCCACAACTGCAACAAACCCGGACACATCAAGCCAAATTGTCCTCAGAATGGACACGGCTTAGAAAAGAAATCAAAATGGAGAAACTTTACAGCCACGTGGAATACAAGTGATGAAGATAATAAAAGTACTAGCAGTGAGAGCAAGAAAGCAGATATGTGTCTTTGAAGTGATATAACTGATAGCAACGATAACAAGCCAAGTGAGATATCAAAACTCACTCATTCAGAATTACTTATATATTTCCACGAAGTAAATGGCTGTTTTGAACGACTTAAGGAGAAGTACGCCAAACTTGAATCACAAAAGGATACTTTGATAGATTTAAATAAATAACTTGATTAGTTAGTTAAAAACTATCAATGTAGGATCCCTAAGTGTGATAAGTGTCCATCATTTGAAGAGGAGATTAAAAAATCAGAAATTAAAATAAAATCACTTGAAAAATAAATTATGATTTTGAGAAAAAGTGAAAACACGAGGAGAGAAAATTCCATTAAAAAGTGCACTCAATTATTGAATGAAAATGAATCTCTCAAAACACAAGTCCAACAATTGTCTACTACTCTAGAAAAATTTTCCAAAAGTGAAAATCGTTGAATATGCTATTAGGGAAACAAACCGTTAGTACTGCTAGACAAGGACTTGGGTATAATCAATCTGAACGTGTTAGAAATGTAATTAAACAAGTCAATTCTATGTGCATAATATGTAGAAAATTTGGACACAATCAAAATAATTGCTGGAACAGACCCAAACACGTGAAAACCATACCAATTTGGGTTCCAAAAGGCACAAATATAAAATCCATCAAAGTTAAACAAATCTGGGTGCCGAAAGGAATGTATATAAATAGTTTTGGGTCTCCACAAAATTATTTTTCAAAAGCATTTGCCAATAATAACCATGGACCTATAAAAACAAATAGGTCACAGAAATCTTTCATCGTGTAGGTGTAGTGGCAGGCTAAGGAACTGCAATAGTGTTACTTGGATTCTGGCTATTCCAGGGACACAATGAACGACAAAGCAAAGTTCCTTAGCCTAGTACAAAGGTGACAGAATCACAATGGACAACAACGAAAAAATATCGTAAAGGTAAAAGAGGTAACGGTATATTTATCTTAAACAATTTATTAAATGTGATAATTTGCACCATAATCTGAATTAAATCAGCCAGATATGTGATAACAAAATAAATGATGATTTTGATTCTGACTTATTCTTATTTGACTTGTTCTTATTTTTTCCGATTTGAGCAAAAATGTTGACCAATCACTTTTCATCGTTGAACTAATTCATATAAATTTGTCTGGTCTTATGACGACGTTTTATTGATACATGTGGATATATTTAACTTGACATTAGATTTTGTGTTTGCTTGTTTATTTGCACAGCTTCAATTCAATTTCATTTAAAAGTTGTTAAAAATGATTTTGAGATATTTTGTTGCACACATCATGGTTTGGTCTATAACATTCAAAAAATAATAATTTTGAGTGAAAGAGAAATTCGGATGCAGATTACATTGGTAATCCAATTGATAGAAAAATTAGTTTATGTTGAGATAAGGTTTTCAAAGGAAATATCTGCATATTTTTTCATTTCAAATATTTTCAAATAGCAGAAATTTTCTTATAAAACCCCTCATAGAAAATCATTTTTGACCTTGTTTCAGATTAGTAATTTTTTAGAAAATTTGATAATTATTTTTGAATATGATTTTAAATGAATATATTAACTAATTTGGCTCCCTACTGATTATCGAAAAGATAAATAGTGATCGAAAAAGTGATGAGTGTTGATATTAATCATATATTATAACTTGAGATGGTATATTTAGTAAGTTTCTTTAGAAATTTGAACAAGAGTTATAAAAACTTTTTGTTGATAAAAATTCCATGATCATTTCTATTTCTATCAACCATCAATCATCAAAATCCAATATAATTTCAATATATGGTGCTTTAAATAGGAATCATTTGTTTTTCATTTTTTTGCAATAAAAATATCCAATGTATTCACTCTCATTTAAAAGTCCTGACGGTTATGCATGGGTGAATTATTTGGAATTTTTGATTATGTGCTTCCATGCTCATCTAAAAGTCCTCATGGTTATGCATGTATGGAATGCATATCAAAATTGATTGATTAAATAGACAAGTTGATTCTAATCCCATTTAAAAGTCTTCACGGTTATGCGTGGTTAGAAGATACTTGAATTCTTTTTAAAAAAAATTGGGAATACTACTAATCTCATTTAAAAGTCCTAATGATTATGCATGGTTAGTAGATATTCAAATTCCTGATATAAATATACCACAAATAGCCACAACTATACGGTTTTATATGATGACATCATTCCTATCATTCTAAAGTGGAATATGCATCAAGCAGAGTATTTATGATTTTTGTTTGATTTTTTATTGAAATTTAATATTTATATTCGATTGAGTTTTAATGATGTATTAATGTCTATCACTTTATCTCTATTTTTTTAACACTATTACTCTTTTGCTGATAACAAAAGGGGTAGAGAAAAGTTAAGATTTCGACAAATAAAGGTCAAATATTTTATATCTGCATCTAGGCTTATTTGCGCATTTTTATTTACATGCAAAAATGAAGGGGGAGCTTTATGTATAAAGGAAGCATTCAAATAGGGGGAGCAAACTGAATGATTAAATACATTTAACAAATTCAAAATCTTAAATATATGTTTGTTACCATCAAAAGGAGGAAATTGTTGAATATGCGAGCATATGATTTTTGTTTGATGATAATAAACATATATATATTTATTTAAATGTATTTGTCAATGTACTATTTTATTTTTCACATAATTAAATAAATATTTGCTGAATAAAATGAATAACAAAGAATTTAAATTCAAACAGATATTTTATTCAAACAAATATTTATTACAATTTTGAATAGTAAAATTTGATCTCTCACTATATATATACAAATTTCAGTTACATTACAATTTCAATCACATCACAATCGCTCATTCACTCTTATGTATCTTCAACTCCAGTGCAGATTGAATCCAGCATTTGAGCTATCTGCAAAAATAAATACTGACGCGGTAAAATTGAAAATAAAATATTTTTGCAGTGTAAAATAAAATGTAATTTTGAAAATATTATTTGCCTCAGTTATTTGGGTTGTTCGTCGTCATTTAATTTTCAAATTCATTATACACGAACAGCTTGTGACATGCACAGTGTATCACTGTACATGCTACAAGGTCGTGCACACCGATATATACAGTTGATAAATCTACAGGAACAGATGAGCACAAGGTCAAACCCAAACCAAAAGCCAGGTTCAACTCAAGTGAAAGTCACGACACGAGCACAAAGACAAACCCGTGCTATAAGCTGGATTCAACGTAGGTGAAATACAAAAATGTCAAGTACAAGTGAAAATGCTCGATACAAAACAAAACAACAAAAACCAGGAACTCAATAATGACCATACCAATACCCATGCATGAATAATACATCTGACTCAATACAATAAAGCATTGGAACCAGACTCATGAAGGCATAGAGTTACCAAAGTATGCACAAGTCCATATGCAGACATGATAAAGCCAGGTGATAAAAATCACATATTTGAAGCAACAGAAGTTAGATAATATAAGAAATATGAATTTGAGCAAGTCCAGCTACCACACGAAAGCAACCATACATATATACATGTGTGAAATAGCATGTATACATATAGGCGGTGCAAACTAGCTCAAAGCATTAACTCGAAATAACTCAATATCAGATACAATGCAACAGTAGTGAACATGCATATGACTCGAGACCACAATGCAAACTTAAGTGAAGCAAACTTAACTGAAGCAAAAGTAAGTGATGTACACATGTCGACCATGCACCAAACAGAAACAAGTTTCAACATTAACTCATATGGAAGTGCAGACAAAATTCAGAGAAACCAGACCACAAAACAATGTACACAGTGGCCGAAACTACAGATATCAACCATGACAAAAGACAACGATTCAACTGGCCAGCGGCAACTCCAAGCTTGCAAATACAAGTCGACGAAGCTGACCATCAACCAGACTGTATATGAAACAAACAAATTCAAGAGAAGCCAGCAGACTACATGAATAACAAATCTCACAAAGCACTCGAGTTGACAATTATAACAAAGTCAAGGTTAAAATGCCAGAAAATCAAAACCAGGGTACATGTTCAAACAAAGCCCAACAGTATAAGATTAAGCAACAACAAGTGTACATGTTAACAAAGTTTCATGTCAAGTCGAGTATGCTACAGGCAAGAACAATCATGCTGAGGTCAAAAAGCACAAAAAGAATGGAACACAAGTTCGAACAAGTTAAGTTTAAATGCCGGAAGCAAATTTTATCACAGTATCAAGTTGAACGAAGTCAATTTGCAGTTATAAAATCAAAACAGTAACAAGTTCAACCAAATCACATATGCAGTTCAAAATCAAGTCAGAGACGTGATAATCAAGGATGTCGAACAAGTCCAAGGAATCAAGCTGTGACAATCAAGCAACGAAAGTTACAAAATTGAACTAGTCTAAAGAAATCACATTCATTCAAACATAATCATACGACCGAGATAAATCAGTAGAGAATTCAAGTATATTAATTCAAACGAGAATATAGGAATTCGATTCCTATTTAAACCCAATCATCATCAGCTTTCAGAATCATTCGAGTTCGAGCTAAACAAAGAATAATCATTCAACTCGAATCATCGTTCGAGTTCAAGCATTCAACCAGAAAAAGAAAAAGAGCATAAATTACATACCGAAGTCAGGAGTTGAACTCAATCAAAAATTGGGGCAGCCGTGTGCTAAGCAGAGAGATCATCGATTGACAAAGCAAGGGGACACTAAATCATCATTTAATCGAGAAATCGAAGTCGACAGCCTCAGTTTTTACAAGCCCTAAATTTCAGAACAAAGAGAACGCGAGAAAAGGAAGATGGCCATTATCAAAAATAACAGAGAAAGCCAGCCGAAGAAATAAAAGAAAAGAGGAATAATATTTGGGTCGGCCTTTCTATTAGCTTTGATTTATAATTTATAATTATATAAGGCTTTAGTTAAAAATTAGGGTTTTGTATTTTTTAAATTGTTTTTATTTGCAATTTACTTTTTAAACTCTTGTAATTTCTAGTCGTGTGACTAGGGGACAAGCTACGGTGGTGTAGTTCGAGAAATCGCAACTCAGTGGCTGAGTTGTGGCAGGGTTTTGAGTGTAGATTTAAGGATAATCGATAGCGGGTGTCGCGAGCTTACGTGTGTAATCGTCTAACTACTTAATTTCCAGTAGAAACCTTGGGGGCAGCAAATATGCAGGGTTTTGCCAAAGCTGGGTAAATTCTATGTTGTTCTATTTCTGCATTTATTATTCTTCTATTATCTGTGCTGCTATAATTCTGATATATCTGTGTTGAAAATATTTTACGAACTTCCGCATTAAATTTTTATAATTGATGGTATCACCCAATTCACACCCCCCCCCCCCCGTCTAGGGTGAAGTCGATCCTACACATTCTTATATCACCTTCCTTAGGCCGTGTATCTTAATGCACATTCATTTCATTTCAAAATTTTCTAAAGTGAGGTCGGCTACCATTAACAAGGAAAGAAGAAGATCAAATCTCAAGCACCTTAATCTCTAAAGCAAAGGTGAATAACATTTACATCTCTAAAATTTTATGGCTTCGGTTTTAAGATCAAATCCAAATGATTTTGCAAATGTTTTCCATGTTTTTGAATGATGAAATGATTATATATACATGTTGGTGGCTTATGATTGTTCATATAGATATTATGACATGCTTTAAGATGAAAACCCTGTTAAATGACATCCGTTAGCCTTGCAAATTTTTATGGTGATCTAAAAGTTAGTTTAGAGATGGGTTTCAATTTTTAGATTTTCTGAATTTTTGTGGAATTATTATAAATTTTCTAAGGAAGAAAATGGTATTTTGGATTATAAAATTATTTACAAGGAAAATAATTATTAATTGGATCTGAAAATTTTATATGTAGAAAAGAACATATTAATTGATTTTCTCAAATTTTTCCAGAATTTCTAAGATGATTTAATAATTATATAAAATTATTAAAGGTATAGGACATAAATGTTTTATATAATTATAAAGAACAAAGGGGCTTTTTCAAAATTTGTTTAAATTTAAAAATAAGAAAATTCAGCATCTTTTTGAATGTAAAATTCTGGCAACCAATCATATTTAGACAAACAAGGCAGGTTGGGTACAAAAAACTATTTTAAAGTACAAATAAACAGTTTTCTACTATTTCAACTCTTTTGGCAAGAGCTTCCGCCTTCATTCCAAACCTTCCAACAAAGCCGAAAGGTATCAAACATTTTGAATATATCAAAAATAAATGCACATGGTATCAGGCAACTGGTACGTAATGAATCGAAAGGAGTCAAAAGGTTTAGAGTCTAAAGGTTAGAGCTTTCAAAGGAGATGAAACTTTATTTTATTTTAAAGAAAATACGCCTGCTAGCTTTCAACAAAGAGATTTCGACATTTTCAAATGGTTTAAAAGAAAAAGGTTTAGATTGGTTTGCTTTATTGTTTTAATTGAAACCTTTCAACAAAGTTGAAAGGTATAGCTTTCGGCAAGGCTGAAAGCATAGTTACGGCTTCCAAACCTTTCGACACAGATGGAGTAAAGGTTATCTTTTGTTTTCTAAAACTTTCCGCCCTTTCCATTGATTTCGAAGGGTTGGTTCTAACACCAACACTTCATTGTTTTCGAATGGTTTCGAAAGGTTTTAGGTTTCGAAGCAGTCGCTTTTGACTCCAATGTTTTTCTAATCCTTTTGCTCTACTTGAAGGCATAATCCAAACGCTTTAAGTCGAAACATTTTAACAGTTTCAAAGTAGTTAACTTTGAATGGTTTCGAAAGGTTTCCGCTTGTTCTAAACTGAACCCAATATCTTCGAAAGATTTATAAATGATTTTATAGGGGAGGTACCCCAAGCTTTCGACAAAGTCGAAAGGTGAAATCTTTCGACTAAGTCGAAAAGAAACCTTCCTACAAGGTCGAAAGGTAGAACCTTTCGACAAGGTCAAAAGGTATAGTTTGTCAAAGTAGTCGAAAGGCTAAGGTTTAAAGGATTTAAAAGGCGGATATCATGTGTTTAAGGCTTGAAAAAGGAAGGCTTTTTAAAAGGTTTTGAAGGAGTTACCTTCAATGATTTCGAAAGGTTTATTAAAGGATATAAAGGAGCTACGTTCAATGCTTTCGAAGTGTTTTATTAATGATTTTGAAGGAGATACCTTCATTGTTTTTGAAAGGTTGTTTAAAGGTTTTGAATAAAGGATTTGAATAATACGATTAGGCAAATAGCATAAGTTTCTTAAGTTATAAAGGACATTAACTTGTTTTAAAAGGATATATAACCCTTGTTGAACATCATCAACATTATTTCGAGTAAAGTACATATGACATGGAAAAAATAGCTTAGAGTAAAGCTAAAGATATATTTTTCTTATATATATATGATTTGACAAACTAAATCATTTTGAAAAGGTTTTCAGGAAAATTTGAAGGGCGGTTAGCCTAGATATTTTGAAGCGTAGTTAGCCCAGATATTTTAAAGGGTGGTTAACCCAAAAGAAAATTTGGGCAGTCATCTCATTTTAAATTCGGACATAGTCCATTTTAAGGGAAGTAGGCCTAGAAGACAGTTAGTCCAAAGGACAGTTAGTCCAAAAAAGAGCAGTTAGCTCTGATATGAACAGTTAGTTCATTTATTAGCATAATGAACCTTGTACTTTTTAAGGACATTTAGTCTACCCTTTTTATCTGTTTTGGACAGATAGTCCATTATCTAACAAAAAAGATATTGCTAGTATAATCAGTTTTAGGGCAGATAGTCCAGAAGAGAGCAGTTTTCTCAGAATTTTGGATAGATGATCCAGTATAAAGCAGACAGCTCATATTTTTGACAGATAGTCTATTTTATTTCCTTTTTTAGCATAATGTATATTGCTATATTATTATCATAATCAATTAATTAACCAGTTGGTTGCAGGAAAGGATTTGCAAAATACATGTTTTGAAAAAAGATATTAGTGATGGGAAACCTGTTCCACTAAGCGGCGTGGTCTCACTATTTATCAGTAAACTGAGATGTAACAGAAATTATTCATACCAGGCTTTATGTCTGATTCGAAGTTTTTGTTTCCCCCTAAACTCTCGGGTGCTCAAATTTGATTTGAGTAGGTTGAGAGTTTAAGTTTTTAGGTTTTAATAGATTTTGAAGAATAAAGCATCCGAAGACGAGCAGGTGGCTGACGGATAACTAATTTAGGAATTCTGTTTAAATTGATTCTGTTGTGTATTAAGACAATTATGTCTATATTTCTTTGATCATCCAAGGGGGCATCTTCATATGTCGCTCTTGGCATACTGTTGTAAGTTATATTTGATCAATGCTTGGGATACATTTGGGGATTTTTGTAACTTGGATGGTATTATTTGAAATGTAATTGCTAAAAATTATTATTTTTTGGAAATCTGTGATTTGTTCATATTCAAGTGTTTTTGATATTATGGATACCATTAACATTGTCGTATTTCGTTACCAGAATTTAGTACTATGGACGACTGCGGCATCCATAGCGCTTAGCTTTTGACCTTCAGATACAGGATGTTACAATAGATAGAGAATATAATATAATGAATAACCAAAATTAAAATGAAAGTAAGTAAAAAAGACAAGATTTATAGTGGTTCGGCTAACTCTGGCCTAGTCCACTCCATAAATTTCCTTTTTATTATGCTAAATTTTATTACAACTACAATTTGGAATTCTAAAATAACAATGGTAGAGTAGCATCTAAGTAGAAGAAGATGAAGAGAAGCAAAATGAAGATCCCCTTTTCTGAAGCCACACCTGATGTACTTATAGGAGAAACTCCAACTATAGGTCTTTCTCACCTACAAGGACCCGCCATGACGAGCCCAACTTGTCTATAATGTGCAGACCCTAAGTAGAACCCGAAGTAGAACCCAAAGTAATTCCTTTGCTAAACCAAAGTAGTTCGTATGCCGACCCCAAGTGAAGTCTAATGCCGACCTGAAATGTAACCTATGTTGACCCCAAGCGAGGTCCATTCCGACCCAAAGTGAAGTCCACGCCGATCCGAAGTAGACTCTTCACCGACGCAAAGTCCAAAGCAATGTTGATCCCATGTAATATGCCGACCTGAAGCCATATGCCACCCCAAGTAGAACCCGAAGTAGAACCCAAAGTAGTTCCATTGGTAACCCTAAGTAGTTCGTATTCCGACCCTAAGTGAATTCTAATGTCGATTTGAAATGTAGCCTATGCCGACTCCAAGTGAGGTCCATGAAGATCCGAAGTGAAGTCCACGCCGACCTGGAGTAAAATCTTCATCGAGCCGAAGTCCAAACCAATTTCGACCTCATATAATATGCCGACTTAAAGCCATATGCCAACCCCAAGTAGGAACCGAAGTAAACACCATCTCGACCCGAAGTAAACCCTATGCCGACCCAGAGTGAAATCCATACCGACCTGAGGTAGTACGATGCCGACCCCAAGTAAGACCTGAAGTAAACACCCTGCCGACCCGAAGTAGAACCCAAAGTAAACCTTATGCCGACTCGAAGTGAAATCAATGCCGACTTGACCCGAGCTCCTCAATGCCGACCTCTTGCAACTCCTATAGCCAACCCGAGATATTGAATGCCGACCCAAAGCGATGCCATTGCCGACGCGAAGCAAACTACATGGCGACCCGGAGCAAATGCCACCCGACCTGAAGCAATTTCCATCATTTCCAAAATCCATATTCCAAGTACCCTGCATCGTCTATCCATTCACCGTGCTGAATCCTGGCATCATATTCATAATTTTTATCAGTATTTGAACATCCATCCACTCAAACCAAATTCATAATATTCCATACTTGACAACCGTGAAGTCTGTTGGGTTAAATCCGCGGGTATACTACCTTTCCAAAAGGCAGGATAACAACTCTCTATCTAGAAAAGATCCATCTCTAGTTGTAGGTAGGATTGTATTTATAGGGGAAGGAAAGTAGTTAGGCCAAAGCCGACTAGTCTGAAGCCTCTACTCAGTGTTAGGATGAAGTCTATACAAACTCAAGGTGACCTGAGCTAACATGATGGATCGCTAGTGATCCATGGGTGATGGATCGCTACCAATCCATGTCCTTAAACTATTTTTGAGTCTACCCTTTTGGTTGCCTTCCTTTCATCTATTTGAATGTCTTGTCAAAATATCAAGTCATTTGGTATTTGTTTGATCATCCGTCTTCTTAGGTCATCTGGTCTAGAAGAATCAGCAATAACTCGCTCAAAACTAACCGAAATCAGGTGAAACTTTTCAAGTACACTATAGGAAATGCGGACCTACCGTAAAAATTTCAAGTGGTGGGAGGTAATCTACATGGCATATTAGCGATCCATCATCGCTGCCGATCCTTCAAACAACCTCTAAATGTTACCATTTTTTCTATGAGACTTCTATTTTGTCTTTTAAGTGTTATCTCAAAATTTAAAATCATTCTGGCCATGTATGAGTTCTCTAGGTCTATTTTAAGTTAGCTGCTTTTGGTCAAACAGCTTGAATAAGATGAGTCTTCACTTCTCAAGCTAGATTATTTTGCATGCTTTGAAACTTGGATAGCGTGGTTAGAAATGGTAATAAATCATAATGCAAGGAGTCTGGGTGACTCATTATGCTTCCCCATGGAACGCTAGTGATCCATGGGTGATGGATCGCTAGCAATCCATCTACCTAGTATTTTATTGGCAGATTTTTCCTGACTCCTATTGACTTGTTCTCTTGGTTTTTTTGGTTGATTCTCGAGTTATTCTGGCATAGAAAGGATGATCTAATCCTATTGAATTCTGATGGGTTAAAAACCCAGTTAATGGTGCTTATATACAATGATTCAATCCTTATGATTAAGAACACATTCATAACTACAATCGATAAAATACTTCTCCTGCAGATTTTCTATTTATATATGTTTAATGTAATAAATTCAATATTTATATCACTATATAACAACATATATGAAAAAAAATAAAACCAAAAACATACTTTATTTCGAACAAGATTGTTTTTAGAGTTAAATTTATATAACTATTTACATAATTGCACTAGAGCACATCCTTAACCCTATCAAATTACACACTTAATACACAAGAGGTGGCAATAATAACTTTAGACGGTTGAGATTCTCTTAACGAATGATAATATGACACAATGCAGGTGATGGTGGAATCCTTTGGATAAACTCTCTTACTACTTAAGCTCTTCTCACTTTTTTTCCGATGTGGCATGGATAATCCAATTTAGCATTGACATGCATATAACTTTTATATGGTCGTACCACTTTTATCTTTACAGATTCGATAACACTTCCTTTATGAACTCATAGCATCTTCGTGCGATAGCTTTATAAAGTCGACAACTCTTACTTTGTAGACTCGATAGCACTTCTACATATAAATTCGATAAGATTCCTCTTGTATAAACTCTACAGCACTTCTTTTAATAGACTTGATAACATGTTCCTTTATGAAGTTGATGTCATCTTTGTATAACTCCATAATGTTCCTCTTGTATGCTCAATAACATTCTCATTGTATAAGCTAGATGTCCTCCTCTTATAGACTTGAAAGCTTCTTCTTTGTACAAACTTGATAGCACTTCTACTTGAAGACACAATAATATTTCTCTTGTATAAATCTACTGCTTATAGACCTAACAAAATGTTCATGTGATAGCCTTATAAAGTCGATAGCTCTTCCTCTATATATCGTTAATGTGATGAACTATTATTTTAAAAATATAAAATCAATTGCAAACGATGTCAAAATACGCTTACAACTAATTTTAGATATTAAAAGAAGTATATCGCAGGCAAATATTTCTTTTTCCAAAACAGTGAATAAAAAATGGAAAACCTCATAGCAGAGTCAAACACCAAAAGAAATAAACATTATATCAATAATATAACTACTTTACAGCAACATCGTATCAATTTATATTTTAGTATGTGAAATATTATTAACTCACAAATGATATAACCATGGTATAAAAGAATATACCAAATCAACTATCTATGATATAGCCTTCATCTGCCTTTCTGTTCCCTCTTTTGCAACTAACTGAAACTTCACACCTGTATAGATATATGAAGAGAAAAAAGGTTTTCAACTATGATTGGATTGCCTAAGCATATACACTACGACCGTAGGCTCGACAGATGTTGCATAAGAATGTACTGCCTAATCACCCTTATTGGAAGGATCAAGCTTCTCTTCTCATGTATCCAAATACTTGTTATTTCATAACAACCATAGCATCCACTGCAATAATCACAACTAATGTAACCATTACAACTAATATAACCAATGCAACTAACCAGAAAACGAGATTCCGGCTTATCTGTCATAACAAATCATCGTACGGGATAACAAAAAAACATAGCCACCAAACATTAACAACTTTCAGTGTCAATCTAAATCATCAAATAAAGAAAAAACAATATAAATATACTTACATACATTATTAATTATCAACTATAATAAGACACCATCAATGTTAAGTATAAATCATCCAATATATACTAATTACTCCACAATAGTAATGCAACATCCATATCATCAAATGTGTGCTAATCCAACCACCATTAGTAGCATAACATCCATCATCAAATTACCATACCTTTTGTCTCGTACTAATGATGGTAAAACATTGCATACCCATATTAATGTGATTCCATCGATGTAAAACAAAATATATAACTATTAATTACACATCCTGAAACCATCCAAATAATATATTTGCGTCCATTATTGTCTCAAATATAAATTTGTTTTATTACTATTTATTATGACATCACCTTTGTTTACTCATCCAAACACAATAATAATTCCTTATAAACGGTAATAAATATCTTTTTATTATATTTTCGTTTCTTTAAATGCCCAAAACATCGTATTTTGAATAAATATAGTAATCTCTATCAAAGCGCTTTTAAAACTATATTACTATTATTTTACATAATAATATACAAAAAAACCACTTTAATTCTTTCTAAAACTAACATATTACTATTTGTCCCAAAAAATACAACATTTTACTTTAAATCACTGAAAATTCATTTTATTCCTAGTTCTTTAAAAAAACTAGGCCAAAAAATACCCATTATCATTAATCTATTAAAAGGAACCATTATTTCTCTTTCATTTTAAATCCAATCGACGCGTGAGTTTTTGCATCGAAATCCTATTGCCTAATATTTTCATTTGAACTAATATTGTCAAGTTTTCTACAATGTAAAATTTAATGGTTTATAACAATTTAAGTAAACAAATAAGCAATTTTTAATTTAATTAATTATACGTTAATTAATCAATTAATTATTAATGGACTGTTAATTTTAACTAGTTAAGGATAAATCATTTTATAAACTTCTGGATTGACAAGTAATTGAGTTGAATTTCACAAACTTATAAACTTCTTTGTTGAATTAAATTAGATTGAGTATGGTAATTTAGACATTTGTTAGCGGAAATAAATCACTGTTCTGCTAATTAAATCAATTGGACCATGTTTAGCAGAATAAAATCATCGTTCTGCTATTATTATTTGGATAAGTAAAATGTGGATATTTATTTAGCAGAATTAAATCCCGTTCTGCTATTACATTTGTGTGGACAGTTAATTACATTCCAATGGACTAGTGTTGGATAAGTGTTGTATTAACAATTGCTTGTTAATTATGAATTTAATTTATATATATGATACTATGTAAATACCTAGATTATAGCTTGGATAGTTTAATGGAATTAATGGTGACTTGATTAAATACCATTGGAGTTATTAAGCCTCTTTCCAGATATAGAAGTTGATTTTTGAATTAAATTTATTATAAGGATAATTATTATTTATTAATAAGTTTTTAAAGAAAATTATTATTAAGAGTTAATTAGCATTAAAATATTGTTATTTCAAAGATGAGTTGTCAAATATTAATATTGTTTTTAAAATAATATATTGTATAGTAAATTGTTATAAAAGAGTATATTTCCTAAATTAAACTTAGGAATTTATGTAGAAACTTTATAAGTATATATTTTAAGATATTTATTAAAATAAAAGATTTCGGGAAGTAATGGTATATTTTCATAGCGTAATTCGAGGGGCAGAGATTGCCTACAGTTTGTTATGATTTCACTGGGACAGCGAAGTAACCACTATGCAAACTATGATCTATGATTGACTTCATGGCGTAATTCGAGAGGCAGAGATTGCCTGCAGTTAAGTTTGGATTTTTGTGGGATAGAGACGTAACCATTGAATTGCAGTCCATGGTCGATACCAAATGGTACTTCTAATATCAATTTTAAAATGTTCCAAATATTTTTGAAGGAATGATTTGTGAATATACTTATCCGGTGAGATAACTATATGTCTATTTTTGATAAAGAGATTCAATTTGTTTAAATTAAACTAAATGAGGCTTAGTGATTTCAGTGGAAAAAGAAATCTTTGGTTGAATGTTTGTTTATTTGATAGTTAAATAACCGACTATCAAATCTTGACCTAAATATGTAATCCTACATAATTTTGGTGGTATGGAAATATTCCCTACTTAACACTGAAGGATTTTAATTTTGGAAATATCAAGGGGAAATACGGAGACTATATGGTACAGTTAACGTTCGAGGTGCTATACTATATGTATAAACTCGTTTCATTCTTTTAGGACAAATGATAAGAAGATATGTCCACTTAAACGGTTAGGGGGTGATCCCTAATCTTATGTATTGTTGGATTATTTCCTAGAGAACTGGTGTTGAGCATTCCAAAAAGACAACGAATGGTTTTTGGAGCACTCAGAAAATTGAGAGTGTACTCGTAAGAGATGACTCGTAACCCACGACCTACTCCGAAACCATATACGGTTAAGTGGAGGAGAGACATTTCGAAATGTTGAAATCTATATGTGGTTCCGTGACTCGTTGGAGTGCAGAAATTTGTGTAAGATTCCTAGATCTATTGAGATGTGAAATTCAAGTGTGATTCCTTGACCTATTAAGGTGTGGGAGTCCATGTAGGATTCCATCATTTATTTTGGAGATGGTATGTGAGCTGGAAGTCGGACGGGGTCTCATCAGCGGAAATGACAAAAACCAGAGATATGATGCATAGCCAGGGGCCTATCTAACCCATGAGGGTGTGGTCGTCTCTCTTTATAGCAAGTCCATATCGTTTATTTTATGCATGCTGGGAGAGATTCACTCGGCCTAGGTGGCCAGTTATGTATTTCCTATGTACCTCGGCTAGACAGGTACTAACGCTCGGAAGGATAACTCCGATCCTTATGCAGGAGGACCATTTTCAAAGTACTGAGGGCACCTCTGTGGAATCCTACACAATTAGAGAATGAGCCTTAGCAAGTTTTTATTTTGTACTTAGTACTGTTATGATATACACAGCACGAGCATCATAGCTACTTGATTATTATTAATATTTTTGCCCTTAAACTTTATTATAATATCACTAGATTTTCTAATATAAGGCTTCTGGTTATCATAAGGTGAAAACTTGTCCGTGTTTATGTGCGGTGTGGTCTTTTGAGATGCCTTTGATTTTAAAGGATTTTACAAGATAACATCAATAAAATTTCTTGTGATTTAAGTTCTCATATGGTGGTTTTCCCAGAATGACCCGGGCATGGTTCCTCCTATAAGCTCGAGTCAAACTGAGCATATTTTCCAGGTATAGATGGATATTTTAGAGCTTCAGGAGAGGAGCTAGAGGCCCAGAGACGTATTCATGTAAATGATTATATTTTAGTTGTTTACTTGTTGTATATCACTCAGCGGTTATGAGGACAAGTTGTTTTAACTACCTGTGCTGAGATAGGTTGGTGTACTCTGCGTGATGTCTATATATACTTGTATTACATATTTGCTTTTGTGTAATTAACTGTTATATATTATAAATCATTCGTTCCACTGTGAGATTCTGTGTTATTTAGTTCTTCTGTCTTCTTTCTTCCCTAATTATCCGCTTTCCCGTTCAATTTGGGTTGGTCATATGTGGTTTATTGTCAGCTTAAACTGTACGAAAAAGTGGTTCATTACAACGTGGTATCAGAGATTAGGTTAAGTAAGAACCTTGCCTTTGGTGGGGTTGTCTTATTAGAGATAGGGTAAGCGACATCCTGGAATGAGTTTGAGTGTATATATAAGAGAGCGTATTTGTTAGTGATAAAAAATGATCTGTATTGTGTCGTTTGTTATGTTGAGTGGCTTAAGAATTCTGGTCGATGCGTTGGGCCAATGTTATAGATGGGGATTTCCTAAACACTCGAACAAGACCAATTGATATAGTATTGTTTTAAAAAGGATAAATGGAATAATTTTACCTGGAAATATATTTTATACATATAAAGAAGAAATTTCCATACTTATTCTTGGTAGTGCTATGTTGTTAAGAGTGACAGTATTCCATCATTATCATCATTATCATCTAGGATTGGATTGGTTAATAGGAAATTTGAAAACACTGAAACGAATTCCTTGTGAATTAAGTTTCACAATTTGAATATAAGGTGTTCGTTAATAATGCGAAGTTGGAAATGGGAATTCTAATGATTGTTTATTTAAAATAAAATTTCGAATATTTTGGAATGAATATTTTAGAAATATAAAGATTGATGTGATTAAGTTTAGGTAAATCTTGTTATAGAAAACTTGGGATATTTTGAAATAATATTTTGGAAATGGTTGAATATAAAAGTTGGTTGTATTAAATTGGGATTTTATAAAAGAAGTTTATTAAAAGAAAACTTAAATATTTCTAAAATAATACTTAAAAAATGATTAAAATAAAAAGCTAAAATATTTTTGAAATAAATATTTGAGAAACGATTTCTATTAAAGGAGATATTTTCTGAATTGGATTTATTAAAATGTGTGTACAAATAAAAGTAATTTGAAAATTTAAATCTCGATGATTTTGGCAAAATGGTTTTCAAGGTTTAAAAAGATAATAATAGTAGTTGGAAATATTTTCGAGCTTCTTATAGGGAATTGTCACCATTAGGACCTTGCTATATAACTGTTTTGATAAAATAAATTTTGATTTAATTCCAAAAGTATGGTTTGATTTACTATAAAGGAAAGATATATATTATTATTATTTCAAAGGTAATAATTTTGTTTGTAAAAATTTTGGGTCTTAAAGGGGTTTTTGGTGTACAAATATTTTGGAAAGAGTTGCTTAGAAATATATATTGAATATAAATATCCAAGTATTTGACCCTTAATTTTCCAAAAATGTAGGGTGTGGATTCAAAAAGTGTTTTGAATGAAAACCTGGCATTTAAAATTCTTAAGGGAATTCAAAAATAAGGATTTAATCTAATAGTTGGGTATATCTTTTTAATGAGGTAGAGTGTTTTATAAGTTTTACAAATCCAATGGAGTTATATGAAATGCTTTCCATATTTTAATGGAAATAGAATTGGTATTAGGGATAAACAATTAAATAACTATGTGAGATGGACATAGATCGTTTCTTCTTCCCATATAGTTTTGATCTAATATTCGAGTTCAAGGTTTTGAGATGTTTCACACCATTCCGAATAAGGACCTATTACTCGATTTTTAACGGCGAGTACTTGATGAGGATTTTTAGGATGTGACCAAGGTTATCTTAGCTACAGCTATGCAAGGAGAGCAGATATTCCTAATAGAGGTGCCTGTTTAAGGTCCGCACTAATAAATCGAGTGAATGGTACTAGTTTGGAAGTGGAGTCATGTATTCAGGTAGCGATCGAATCAGATTCTGCATATGAATGATCTATGGACATCGTGTTAAATATGCAAGTATATGATTTTTGTTTGATGATAATAAACATATATATATATATATTCATTTAAATGTATTTGTTAATGCACTATTTTATTTTCCACATAATTAAATAAATATTTGCTGAATAAAATAAATAACAAAGAATTTAAATTTAAACATAAATTTTATTCAAAACAAATATTTATTACAATTTTTGAATAGTACAAATTTGAGCTCTCACTATATATATACACAAATTTCAATTACATTACAATTTCAATCACATCACAATTTTTCATTTACAAATGCACCTCACTACATATCACTCATTCACTCGTATTTATCTTCAACTCCATTCCAGAGTGAATCCAGCATTTGAGAAATCTGCAAAATAAATACTGACGCGGTAAAATTGAAAAAGAAATAGTTTTTTGCAATGTAAAATAAAATGTGATTTTTGAAAATATTATTTGCCTCAGTTTTTAGGGTTATTCATCATCATTTAAATTTGAATTCATCATACACAAACAAATTGTGACATGCACAGTGTATCACTGTACATGCCACAAGGCCGTGCACACCAATATACACTTGATAAAATTATAAGGACAGGTGAGCACAAGGTCAAACCCAATTAAAAGTCGGGTTCAACTCTAGTACAATACAAATAAAGTCACGACATGAGCACAAGCTCAAACCTGAGCTGTAAGCTGGATTCAACATAGGTGCAATCCAAATGTAACATGAATAAAACTCAAGTCAGTGCACCAGTGAAACAATAGCTCAATGCAAACAAAGCACATGGATACATATCAAGCAAGACAATGATCAAAAAAGAAGCAGTTCTAGGTTTCTACAAAACTCAACAGTTCAGCAAGTTATATATGCAAAGAACAGTTCAGCAAGCTGAATTAGACAAAGGGTGATACCAGGAAATATAACATGTGCATATATACACAAGTAATTCAAGAATCATCATGCAGACAGACTCAAGTGCACAAAGACAATATATACACACTAGACTTCAAGTCTGACATGAACCAAGTGCAACTGGAAACCCAAAACTGCAAAACATGAAGACCGCGGCTCCAAAACATCACATACGAATATACATGCAGTATCATCAACTAGACCAAAAGCTACACTAATACCAAAGACCACAAGTACACAAAACATCATAACATCTATGTAATAGTGCAAACAATCAAAGTAGTTTAAAATGCAAGCTAACATACACATATATACATACATGTATGTATGTATACACATGATGCAATGCAACATCTGGTAGCAGCTTCAAATCAATACAGCAGAACTAGCAAGTGACTACAATCAATCAACACAGCAAGAAGTCATGGGTCAAAACATGTAGCATGTAACACAAAATTGAATAGAGTCAATGTCAAACCGCAAGTCAATCAAGGTAGAGGTCGATCAAGTTAGAGTCAAAAACAGACAATAATAAAAATCAAAATTTCCAGATTATCAGCAAAATCAGAGCCGTGGAAATCAAGGAATTTGAACAAGTCAGAAGCCAAAACCGTGATAACCAAGCAATCAAAAAATATATGAATTGAACAAGTCAAGTATAATCACCAACATTCAATCACAATCATATGACCAAGCTTAAAATTATCATATGAATTCATTTAAAATATACGAACGAAATTATAGGGGATTAAACCCTATTTAACTGTTAACATCATCGGCATTTTGAAATTATTCGAGTTCAAGCAACAAAGAATAATCATTCAACTCGAATCAAGATCGAGTTCAAGCAAGCTAATCAGAAAAGGCAAAGAGAATAAATCACATACCACTTAGTCGAACTTGATCAGAAATTAGGGCAACCGTGTGCAAAGCGAAGAGATCATCGATCTACAAAGCAAGGGTCACTGAATTATCATTCGATCGAGAAATTGAAGTCGGCAGCCTCGATTTTTCACAAGCCCTAGTTTTCGCGCAAAGGAATGAACAAGCAAGAAGACATTATTTTCAGGGAGCAAACAAGGCCAAAGAAATAAAGGATAAAAAAGGGGGAAATATTTTTACACTGTTTTGTTTTTCATTAGGCCAATTATATAATTATTTGGGCTTTAAAATTTAATTAGGGATTAGTGTTATTTTTAATTGTTTTTAAATTTGTATTTTTCTTTTAATCTTTTGCAATTTCTAGTCGTGTGACAAGGGACGAACTACGGTGGTGTAGTTCGAGAATTTGCAACTCAGTGGCTAAGTTGTGTGTAACAACCCGCATATTTTACGATTGAATATTTAAATATTTCATCGTTAGTCGGATCATTGTCTAAAAAGCTACTTTTTGCAAACGGTCGAATTAGGACTCGAGACCACCCCCATTGAGTTCATAATGACGTTTGCGACCTTTTTGTATATAAACATCGATATGTTTGGAGTTAGTAGAATTTTTCTACTTTATCACTTTGGGCTTTGGTTTGGGTTTCAGCCCTATATCCTAACACAAGCCCTTGCTCCACCCCCACTTATCTTCATTCACTTCATTTTCATAAACCTCTCAAGCTCTAGATAAAAATGGTGGAGGAGAAAAAGAATAAGGAAATCCTAAACCTAGTCTATTTGCAAAATCCAAGCTTTAACTCCAAATTCAAAGAAGAAGCTTTGGTAAGCCTTCTCTTCATCTTCTCCAACTCTTTCTCTTTTCAATCTCAGAAATTCCTAAACCTAATTTAGGAAATGTTCCACTTTTAAGCTTAGATTCAATCTTGTTGAGTTGGAATTGAAGAGTGATTGTTCTTGCCATTGCTCTATAGCTTCTTCTTCATTTGTTATGTGTGAAAAGGTGAGATTTTTATCTCACATCTATGTCTATATCTATCCGTGTTGTTAGGTATGAATTCCTAACACTTATTCAAGTGCAATTGCTTTTGATTTGGATTGCTTTGGTGTATATTCCAATTTTTGGTTTTTTGAAAGCAAAATTTATGAAATCCTTTTATGGACATTTGGACATTGATATTCGGGGCATATCGAAGAGCCTTTAAGGCTGGGTTGTCGCTTGGCATAAATCCTTAGTCGTTGTTGCTCGTTCGATCGCTTCCGATAATCGTTTTGACCACCATTGGCCAAGGCAGGAAAGTGCCAAAAGCTTCAGTTTCAGACGTCTAAAATTATTGATTCAGACGTCTGAATCTGGTCTGGGCAAAATTTTATTCCCCGGGTCAGACGTCTGAATTACAATTTCAGACGCCTGAATTTGCTCAAATCCAACCCGAGAGCAAATAGGCTAAAATTAGCCATTTTCAGACGTCTGAATTCAGTGACCCAGACATCCGAATAGGGCTCTGGAAAATATTCATTTTCCAGATTCGAAAGTCTGAACCATTTATTTCAATCGTCTGAATCTATTGTCTTTGTCCTATCCTATGTGTTTGGGTTTCCCGTTTTAAATCGATTCGTGTTTATCCTACTTATTGTTATCATTTATTATTAACTTTGATAACTTTTCTTTTTTTGGGGATATTTAGAGTATCCATTTGATGGATTCGATATCGATTTATATGGATTTGATTCATGGCTTCGAATGTGAATTTTGGTTATTGATTGTTTCTACAATCATTTCTGTGATTTGTCACTTTAAAAACATAAAGGTTTCAATGCTAGTAGTAAATATCAAAACTCTTTCATCAAAATGATTTCAACACTATTTTATTACAAAGCTAGTTTCTTAAACCGTTTTCAAATCTACTAGTATATACAAACCTTTACCTCACTCGTATGGGAAATCTAATTAAACGACTTAGTAAAACGAGTGGTATGAAACGCTTGCGTTTACTTCATCGGTTAATTCTTGGACTTGTTCGATTGAATCTCTTGTAACAATTTTCTAGTGGAGATCTACAATTTGTTCGTAAATATTTATGATAAGCTAGTGGTTATGGGACATGAAGCTAAATTCATATATTTACTAGCTTAGTGTACTTGACACTTCTTTATGATCATTGATGATCATTTATGCGATTTAGACTAGCAATAAGCTATGTTTCTTTGTCCACGAAGGGGACGGTATCTCGTTTTATTGAGTTTCGTCTCATTTCTTTTATAGGCTAACGATCTATGATTTTTTGGAGTTTCGACTCAATTTTTGTGGGCTAGCGACCCATGTTCTTTTATGGAGTTCGGTCCATCGGACGTACCTTTGTACTACGTTGTTGCACCAGCTTATCAGGATCATCGGGTGTACCGTTGTACTACGTCGATGTTCCGACCTATTCGAGTTTTAGGTTCCTCGGGCGTACCGATATTGTACTACATTGTTGCACCGGCTCTATGTTTAGCGACCATGGGATAGCTTCCCGTTTGTGATACACGTGTTGGTGAGTTTTCATGCTCCCGTTTATGATAGGCCTTTCCCCCCTTTTTGTGATTTTTGGATTTCTATTGATGATTTCTAGAATTTGTGTTCCACCATCTTTTATGATTGGTATTGATATGATGTTGATATTTGTAGCTCGGTGAATGAAACTAAAGAGTATGACATTCTTTTGATCTTTGAGAAGATTCTTGTGATATTGATTAATCTCTGGTTGATTTTCAATTACATACTTATCATAGTATGGCTTTATACATTTTTGTCATATCTCTTATTCTATATCATTTTATCTAATATTTATAGTTAGACTGATCCGTTTATTATTTTATTATTAAATAATACTTGGGTCAGACCAAGATATTGCAGGTGCTTCTGTTTGACTCCTTGTCGAGGAGAATTATCTGACTTTTGGCTAACTACTTAGATTAGTAGTTTTTGGTTGTATACATTTGAGATATAAACTCATTGATGTATACTTATTCTTTTGTGTAGCACTTGTAACTATTCTTTTGTGATATTGTGGATATTGATAGACCACTACTCTGATATACACTTTTATGTGTAATATTCATATCTGTTTCCGCCTTTGAGATATGAACTTCTATGACTGATTTGTGTTATGATATTTCTATATTTGTTTCTGAAGATTATATATAGCGACTGTGTGGTAGATTTGAGTTTGTATCGGTATGTCGGATTTCCTCTTGAGATGAAAAGTTATAATTTTATCTGGCATATCGGTACTCGCACCAAGCAATTGTACAGATGGTCGCTCTTCAACAGCCTTATTCTATGCGCTAGTTGACGGCATTACCCCGTAGTGTCCTTGTCTAGCGTGGGTATGGAGGTGGGGCGTCATAGCTTGGTATCAGAGCGAGACTTCGAAACAATGTAGAATAATCTAGCAAGGATCATTGTCCTAAGTCTTTCTTAGGAGTCGTGCTTTAGGGTTTAATTCGAGTCTTCGTACCGATTCATCCTATTTTCTTTATGATTCCTAGTTTTAACTATCATGATTGCTTGATATTTATTTGGAGGATAACATTTCTTCTTCTTTTTTTCTTAAAGAAGAGAAATGTTTAGACCAGGCCGTCCCCGCACCGGTTAATCTAGTGTTACTCCCCAGGATGGAGTATTTATGTCTGCCCAGCAGCTTTTAGATCTCGTGAAGAATGCTCAAGCTGCCGGACCCAATCCAGAGCCTACTCACCCTAAGTCTGGATTTGCATGTTTGTGCAGTGACTATACCAACTTGGGTGGAAAGCCATTTAAGGGTTCCGAAAGCGTCATTCAAGTCCAAGATTGGCTCAAAACATGCGGTCGTATCTTTACTCGCATGAATCTAATCGATCTTCACCATGTCCAAGTGGCTTCAAGTATGCTCCAAGAAAAAGCATTAGATTGGTATGAGCTTCTTATTTCTGAAATTATTGAAGCGGATCTTACTTGGGAGAAATTCCGGGAACGATTTGAGTTAAAATTTCTGCCAGAAGCTGAGAAGGTGACATTGGTTCGTCATTTCATAGACCTTGTTCAAGGTGAATCCTCCATGGCAGACTATGTTGCATCATTCGAGTCACTTTCTAAATACGAGGTGGAATATATAAACATCCATTGAAGAAGAACCAAAGATTTGTCTATGGCTTGAAAAAAATCCCAAGAAGCAATTACTTCTAAGATTAGAAGTTTCTTTTGATCAACTTGCTGATATCGCTCTTCGACTTGAAGAGGAAGATAAAGAAAGAGATGTTGAAGTTGTGGGTGCCAGACCAAACTTCAACAACAACAAGAAAAGGCCTAATAAATTCAAAGGTCCTTATCCCAACAAGAAAGGGAGACGAGCAACTCCTGTAGCTAAGACTCCTACCCCTGGTAGTGGGCAATGCTACAATTGTGGTTCTAAAGACCATTATGCCAGTAGATGTCTGAAACCTCTCTTTTGTCACTATTGCAAAAGTTCGGGTCATCTTCTATCTTCATGTCCCAAACTTCAAGGCAAGAAGGAGCGAAAGCTAAATGTGGTGCAAACTCGTAGTAACACTTCTCGTGGTCAAGGTATTTTTCATTCTATCCTATATGGAATTATTTTATTTCGTGATCAACCTATTCGAGTTTTTTTTGATACGTGTGCGTCCCATTCTTTTATATCAAAAGAACTTGTTGATACTTTTTCTTTGAGTGTTGTTGCTTTAATGACTTCTTTGAGAATCGTGAGTCCGTTTGGCGGATCCGCAACACTCAGTTTACTTTGTAAAGATGTCAAGATTGTTTTATGTGATTTTTCTTTCCAAGCCAATTTGCATGTAATGCGTTACTTAGGCTTTGGAATGATTTTGGGAATGGATTGGCTTAACCGTTATGCAGCTCATATCCTATGTCCTGAGTGGACTATTTATCTTCGACATCCTCAATCTGTTAAATAGATTCCTATTGTACTTAAAGATTCGGATTCCAACAAGGCAGCATCTTTATATTCCTTAAATCCTCATGATGACGATAATGATGACGAGGAAGATGTTATTTCTCTTATTCACGTTGTTCGTGAATTTTCTGACGTATTTGAGCCCGTTTTAGGATTACCACCTAAGCGAGCAATTGAGTTCAGAATTAATCTTACCCTTGGAGCTCTACCTATTACTCGTCCTCCTTATCGAATGTCCAATAAAGAGAATGAGGAGATGCGCAAACAATTATCCGAATTGGAGATGAGGCAATTTATTCGCTCTAGTTCCTCGCCTTTGGGAGCTTCAGCTATTTTCGTGAAGAAATCCGATGGTACACTTAGGCTTTGCGTTGACTACCGCAAGATTAATGATCTTACTATCGAGAATAAATATCCTTTACCTCGGGTTGATAATCTATTCGATCAACTTAGTGGTGCTAGAGTCTTTTCACTATTGGACTTGGCAATCGGTTTTCATCAGCTTCGTATTGCAGAGGATAGCATTCTTTTGACATCATTCCATACTCGTTATGGATCGTATGAATGGCTTGTTATGCCATTTGGTTTAACAATGCTTCGGCTTATTTCGTTGACCTTATGAATCAAGTTTTCAAAGATTTCCTCGATCGATTTGTTCTCATCTTTATTGATGATATTCTTGTGTATTCAAAAACCGAGGAAGAGCATGAAAAGCATCTTCGGATTGTGTTGGAAACTCTTAGGAGCAATCAATTAAAAGCAAAATTTTCTAAATGCCATTTTTGGCAATCTCGTGAGAAGTTTCTCGGTCATATTATTTTCGAATTCGGAATTCCCATGGATCCTTCAAAGATTGAAGCGATTCAAAGTTGGAAGAGACCAGAGAGTGTTACGGAAGTCCGTAGTTTTCTCGAATTAGCGGGCTACTACCGCCGTTTTATAAAAGACTTTTCAAAAATTGCCATGCCTCTTACTAGCTTAACAAAGAAAGAAGTTAAATACATTTGGTTGGACAAATGTGAAGTTTCTTTTCAGAAATTAAAAGAACTCCTTTCCGATGCTCCTATTCTTGTTATTCCCGAAGGAAATCAAGATTTTATTTGTTTATACCAATGTTAGTCATGTTGGTTTGCGAACTATTCTCATGCAAAGAGAACGTGTTATTGCTTATGCTTCGAGGCAATTGAAGCCAGCCGAAACTAGATATGCCACTCATGATTTAGAGCTCGCGGCTATTGTTTTCGCCCTTAAAATTTGGCGTCATTATCTTTTGGGAGAAACATTTATTCTTTACACCGATCATAAATCTTTGAAGTATTTATTTTCTCATAAGGAACTTAATTTGCGTCAACGGCGTTGGATCGAGTTCCTTACATCTTATGATCTTGATATTCTTTATACTCCCGGAAAGGGAAATCATATTGCCAACGCTCTTTGCCGAAAGCAACAAGCGGTTGTTTCCATGATGATATCCGAATGGAATGACCTCGAGACTTTATCCACTTGTGAGATTCGAGATCGTGATCCATTGTCTACTAGTGGATTTTGGAAGATCTTCAAAAAGCTTTGGGAACGAAGCTTAATTTTAGCACCGCTTATCATCCATAGTCCAATGGACAAACTGAGCGTGTGAATCAAACTCTTGAAGATCTTCTTCGTACATGTGTTCTTGATTTTGGTGGAAGTTGGGAAGATCATATTTCTCTTGTTGAGTTTTCCTATAATAATAGCTTCCAATCTTCTATTGGTATGGCACGTTTTGAGGCACTCTATGGAAGGCCATGCTGATCTCCTTCTTGTTGGCTTGAGGCCGGTGAGAAGCTGGTTTTAGGTCCAGATTTTATTCGTGATTCCATAGAAAAGATTGACCTTATTCGTCATAGGATGAAAGAAGCTCAAAGTAGGCAAAAATCCTATGCCGATAACCGAAGAAGGAAGTTAGAATTTTCTGTGGGATATTTTGTGTTTATTCATGTTTTACCTATGAAGGGTGTTGTGCGTTTCAGTCGATCGGGAAAATTAGCACCTCAATATATCGATCCATTTCCCATCACTAAATGATGCAGCGCGAACTACGGAATCAACAAGTTTAAATGATTCAAGAACTTTAAGTCGTTTGGACAAGGCTATGTTGTTGAGTCATTCAGGAAGTTTAAGTCGTCTACGACTTAACCAAGCTTGGAGGAAAGAGCTACGACTTAACAAGAATGAAGAGAAGGAGATACGAGTTAATGGGGACTTAAGTTGCTCAGATTTGAGGGGTCGTATACGAACTAACGACACAGCAGCTATGAGTCGTCCACGACCTAACTTAAGTCGTGTGGAGGAAGCCTCGGATTTAAGTCGGCCACGAGTTAACAACGAGTTAAATAAACCGGAGCATGTTGTAGGTCGGTCGCGACCTAAGGAGTCAAGTGAAAATGCGCCACGACCTAATGAAGCCTCAAGTCACTCGGAGGAGTTAAGGTGCTGGGAGTTGAGTCGCTTGGAAGATGGGTCGTATACAGGTTAAGTGTTGTAATTTGTTGAGTCATTAAGTCATTGCATCGGCCAGATATGTTGGGATGAGTCGTTCAAATGTTGAGTCGGTAGAGCTTTGAACCGTTGGAAAGTCGTAGGTCAGTATGTTATTGAGTTGGTGTGTTGTGATGTAGCTGAGTCGTTGAGTCGTTGCATGCTTAAGTCGTGTGTTTGTTGAGTCGCGTTTGCTGATGAGTCAACGCCGACCTATGGGTAAGTCGTGAGTCATGTACGACTTAAGGGTCCGGGTCAAAAACTCTATAAATAGCGAGTGTGTTGTACATTTTAAAAAAGTTGATTTTTGGAATAAAATTTCTTGTTGATTGCTGTGTGCTTTCTTCTCAAATTGGTAGTTGAGTGTAATCTCCTATCTCCTCTTTCGGTTAATCGAGTGCGCTCGATTCAACAATCGTAGAAGCCGATTCACGGTATCTAGTGCGCTAGATCAACGTACGAAGAATCGTAGATCTTTGAACACGGTATAGTGCGCTATCAACGTGTTTGAGATAGCTAGAATTCGGTATCTTCGGATCAACGAATTTGGGCATTTTGGTATTCATCAATCCCCCGATTGCTACTTTCATCGATTGAAGTTTATTTTGATTTATCCGCTGCGTCAGTTTTTGGCATCAGAGCTAGACTTAGCCAATCATAGCTAAGCCGAGACTTGGAGCCAATTTTTGAAGTTGAAGTTTGAAGTTGTTGTTCATCGTGTTCATATTGAAGTTGCAACGAGTTTGAAGATTTTGATCCATTTTATTTTGGATCTAGAATTGGAGAAGTGTTTGAATTTGAAGTTGCTTGGAGACCTTGAGCCGAGCCAAGTTAAGCCGTGAAGGGTGAAGGCCGAGCATAACCTTGAGTTAAGTATAGGTCGTACATCAGTTTTGGCATCATTGTTTGAAGGGTTGAAGTAGATGGCCGAGACAAGTGCAGTTAAGCCGTGCTTTGTTGAGTTGAAGCCGACCTATTTTTGAGTCGTTGCTTGTTGCCGAGCCGAGTCAAGTGATAGTTGAGCCAAGTTGAATTGAACCGTGATTTGTTTGACTTGTGTTGCTAGTTTGAGAAGTATTTGAAGTTTTTGAGAAGTTTTCAATCATGCCGCCTAGAAGAGCTAATCGTCATCAAAACGTTGAAGCTTTGTATAGAAGAGAAGAAGCCGAGCTTATGGAACAACGTATTAATGAGAAATTTGATGAAGGCATTGGAAAGTTAGAGAAGTTGATGAATGATTTGAATCAAACTCAAAGGAGGAGATCACCAAACTCGAACCATGGAGGAAACCGAGTTTCGCCATCGGTTACGGAAGCGAGGAGGGTATCACCGCATTCTTTTAGAGATAGAAGAGAAACATCAATTTCATCACGGAGAGATCATCATGACTATGGACATGAAGAGAGAAGAAGTCAACGTGAATTTGACAATGAGGCGTATAGAGATGAAGAGAGACATAGTCGACGAAGCATGCATGAACGAAGGGATGATAATGGTCGAGATCGATATAGACGTACATTTGATTTTAATGAAGAGGGTGATAGAGCTAGCATTCATTATCGTGATCGAGACCCAGTTCGAAATTCTTATCGGGATGTTGAAGATGATCGTCGATGGGAGTCGGGTATGAAGATGGAAATTCCTGAATTTAAGGGTGGAATGGTAGCAGAAGAATTTCTTGATTGGTTGTCTAATGTTGAAGAGATCTTTGATTTCAAGGAGGTTCCGGAGAATCGTCGAGTGAAGTTGGTTGCTACTAGGTTGAGGGGGAGAGCTTTGGCATGGTGGCAGCAAACTAAACTTACAAGGGAGAGAATGGGAAAGTCAAAGATTGAATCATGGGAGAAGATGAAGAAGTTGATGAGAGCTACTTTCTTACCTTACAACTATCAATCACTTATGTACCAGAGGTTGCAAAATCTGAGGCAAGGGACGAAGTCTGTTAGTGATTATGCTGATGAATTTTACCAACTCATTGCCAGGAATGATATTATGGAAACGGAAGAACAGCTAACTGCTAGATTTATTGGGGGATTGAGAATGCAGATCCAGGATATGGTTAATATGTTTGATCCTAGATCAGTAGCAGAGGCACATCAGAAAGCGTTGGTTTGGGAGAAGCAGGGAAGACGTGGAGGTGGTGTCTTTACTAATTCCAATAGTCAAGCGAAGGGTGTTAGTGGGAGTTCTAATGTTCCTAAACCTGTCAGTAAGCCAGTGCTGAAGGAGACTGAGAAGGCGAAGGTTAGCAGTGGTTTCAAATGTTATAATTGTCAGGAGTTGGGTCACAAAAGCAATGAATGTCCGAAGCCGAAGAAGAGAGCAATGGTTGCTGAGATTGAGGATGATGGTGAGGAGGCAGAATGTTCAAATACACCTTATGTTGAGGAGGAAGAAGAATTATCTGGGGATGAAGGTTGTAATCTTATGATGAGGAGGTCATGTCTTACACAAAAGCAAGAAGAAGATTCTAGTTGGTTGAGGAGAAATATTTTTCAGTCGACATGCATTATTTTGGAGAAAGTTTGCAAGTTCGTTATTGATGCTGGAAGCTGTGACAATATTATCTCTACAGAAGCAGTAAGAAAGTTGAACTTGAAAACTGAGAAGCATCCTAAACCGTACAAGCTAGCATGGTTAAGGAAGGGTGGTGAAGTGAAGGTGTGTCAAAGGGCTTGTGTGAATTTTTCTATTGGGAAGAAGTACAAAGACGAAATTTGGTGCGACGTTGTAGACATGGATGTGTGTCATCTGTTGTTGGGCAGACCATGGCAGTTTGATAGAGCAGTGCAACATGATGGTCGTGCTAATAGTTACAGTTTTATGTTCGAAGGTACTAAAATCACTTTAGTTCCTAAGAAGCAAAAACAGAAGGAAAGCAAGTTGGAGGAGATTGAAGAGCTGAAAACTTTGCTATCTTTGAAGGAGTTTGTTAAGGAAGTTGAAGAGGAGCCTGAAGTCTTTTTGTTGATTGGGCGAGAGTGTAATGAAGTTGTTGAAATTCCAGAAGAAGCGAAGCCAGTTTTGAAAGAATTTGAAGACGTATTTCCAGAGGAGTTGCCTAGAGAATTACCGCCACTGAGAGACATTCAACATCAAATCGATCTTGTTCCGGGATCAGTATTACCGCATAGACCACATTATCGAATGAGTCCGAAGGAACATGAGGAGTTACGAAGGCAAGTGGAAGAGTTGTTAGAGCAGGGACGTGTTCAGGAAAGCTTGAGTCCTTGTGCAGTACCAGCCTTGTTGGTGCCGAAGAAGGATGGAACATGGAGAATGTGTACCGATAGTAGAGCTTTGAACAAGATTACTGTTCATTACAGGTTTCCTATGCCAAGGTTGGATGACTTGCTAGATCAGTTGAGTGGGGCTACTATCTTTTCGAAGATTGATTTGAAGAGTGGTTATCATCAGATTCGAATTAGACCGGGAGACGAATGGAAGACCGCGTTCAAGACAAGGGAAGGATTGTATGAATGGTTGGTTATGCCGTTTGGTCTATCGAACGCACCGAGTACATTTATGAGGGTGATGAATCAAATTTTCCGACCATACATTGGAAAGTTTGTTGTTGTTTACTTTGATGATATTCTGATTTATAGTGCGAGCACAGAGGAGCATGTAGAGCATTTGAGGAAGGTGTTAATTATTCTTTGTGAGGAACAATTTTATGCAGCTACGAAGAAACGTGTATTCATGACGAGAAGTGTATTATTTTTGGGATATGTTGTATCTGAGAAGGGAATCCAGGTGGACCAAAGTAAAGTTGAAGCTATTAGAAATTGGCCACAGCCGAGAACTATTACTGAAGTTAGAAGTTTTCATGGATTGGCATCATTCTACCGAAGATTCATTCCACACTTCAGTAGCGTGATGGCACCAGTTACTGATTGCATGAAGGGGAAACAATTTTCTTGGTCAGAGGAAGCGGGAGTTGCTTTCGAACGAATCAAAGAACTTTTGACGACAGCGCCAATTCTTGTATTACCAGATTTTCAGTTGTTGTATGAGCTACACACTGATGCATCAAAGGTTGGGATTGGAGGAGTGTTGAGTCAGAATGGGAAGCCAGTTGCTTATTTCAGTGAGAAGCTATCAGGGGCAAAGATGAGATACAGTACCTACGATGTTGAGTTTTATACTGTTGTGCAAATTGTTAAACATTGGAGACATTATCTATTTCAGAAAGAGTTTGTTCTTTACACCGATCATGAGGCGTTGAAACATTTACAAGGACAGGATAAGATTTCTGCGAGACATGCATCATGGATTGCTTATTTGTAGCAGTTCACTTTTGTCGTGAAACATAAATCTGGGGTAACAAATCGTGTAGCTGATGCTTTGAGTAGGAGGAGTCATTTGTTGACAACATTGAAGGTTGAAGTGACGGGATTCGAATTATTGCCAGAATTGTTTGAGGAGGATCCTTACTTTGCAAAGTTTGTTGAGAAAGTTAAGGATGGGAGTTCTGATGAATTTGTGATGGTTGATGGATTCTTGTTTAAAGGAAATCGGTTATGTATTCCTGAGAGCAGTTTGAGAATGCAGATTAACAAGGAGCTACATGAAGAAGGCCATGTGGGTAGAGATCGTACTTTGCAGTTAATTTCTCAATCTTACTTTTGGCCGTCGATGAGGAAAGAGGTTGAAAAGTTTGTGGAGAGATGTTATATATGTCAGGTTTCGAAGGGAACAGCGACAAATGCGGGATTGTATATGTCGTTACCTGTACCATCTAAACCATGGGTTGATATCAGCATGGATTTCGTTTTGGGTTTGCCGAGAACTCAAAGTGGAAATGATTCTATATTTGTTGTGGTGGATAGATTTTCTAAAATGGCACATTTTATTGCTTGTAAGAAAACGGCGGACGCTGTTCGCGTTGCTCAGTTATTTTTCAAGGAAATCTATCGTTTACATGGGTTGCCGGAGTCTATTGTTTCAGACAGGGATACCGGATTTTTGAGTCATTTTTGGTTAAGTTTGTGGAAGATGGTGGGAACAAAGCTGAAATTTAGTAGTGCTTATCATCCGCAAACAGATGGACAGACAGAAGTTGTTAACAGATCGCTGGGAAATTTGTTGCGATGTCTTGTGGAGGACAATCTGAAGAGTTGGGACATGAAGTTATGCCAGGCAGAGTTTGCTCACAATCATGCAGTGAATCGTAGTACGGGATTCAGTCCATTTCAGATTGTATATTCAAATTTACCCAGGGGACCGTTGGACTTGGCAGTAGTACCACAACCAAAGGGGACGGTTAAACGAGCTATAGACTTTGTTGAAGGGTTGACTGAATGTCATAAAATCGTTCAGGAACGATTAGAGAAGTCGAATGAGAAATACAAAAAGATTGCAGACTTGAAATGACGAAGTGTAGAATTCAAGGAAGGCGATTTGGTTTACGCTGTGTTAGCGAAGGATCGTTTTCCAGTGGGTGCTTATAACAAATTGAAAGCCAGAAAAATTGGTCCGGTCGAAGTGGTGAAACGGATTAATGACAATGCTTATAAGTTGAAGCTGCCGAAGGATGTGTACACCTCTGACGTGTTCAATGTTAGGTATCTTATGCCATATCATGGAGATGAACAATCTGGTGTAGAAGAATTTACAAATTCGAGGACGAATTTTTCTCAACCAGGGGAGGATGATGCAGCGCGAACTACAGAATCAACAAGTTTAAATGATTCAAGAACTTTAAGTCGTTTGGACAAGGCTATGTTGTTGAGTCATTCAGGAAGTTTAAGTCGTCTACGACTTAACCAAGCTTGGAGGAAAAAGCTACGACTTAACAAGAATGAAGAGAAGGAGATACGAGTTAATGGGGACTTAAGTTGCTCAGATTTGAGGGGTCGTATACGACCTAACGACACAGCAGCTATGAGTCGTCCACGACCTAACTTAAGTCGTGTGGAGGAAGCCTCGGATTTAAGTCGGCCACGAGTTAACAACGAGTTAAATAAACCGGAGCATGTTGTAGGTCGGCCGCGACCTAAGGAGTCAAGTGAAAATGCGCCACGACCTAATGAAGCCTCAAGTCACTCGGAGGAGTTAAGGCGCTGGGAGTTGAGTCGCTTGGAAGATGGGTCGTATACGAGTTAAGTGCTGTAATTTGTTGAGTCATTAAGTCATTGCATCGGCCAGATATGTTGGGATGAGTCGTTCAAATGTTGAGTCGGTAGAGCTTTGAACCGTTGGAAAGTCGTAGGTCAGTATGTTATTGAGTCGGTGTGTTGTGATGTAGCTGAGTCGTTGAGTCGTTGCATGCTTAAGTCGTGTGTTTGTTGAGTCGCGTTTGCTGATGAGTCAACGCCGACCTATGGGTAAGTCGTGAGTCGTGTACGACTTAAGGGTCAGTCAAAAACTCTATAAATAGCGAGTGTGTTGTACATTTTAAAAAAGTTGATTTTTGGAATAAAATTTCTTGTTGATTGCTGTGTGCTTTCTTCTCAAATTGGTAGTTGAGTGTAATCTCCTATCTCCTCTTTCGGTTAATCGAGTGCGCTCGATTCAACGATCGTAGAAGCCGATTCACGGTATCTAGTGCGCTAGATCAACGTACGAAGAATCGTAGATCTTTGAACACGGTATAGTGCGCTATCAACGTGTTTGAGATAGCTAGAATTCGGTATCTTCGGATCAACGAATTTGGGCATTTTGGTATTCATCAATCCCCCGATTGCTACTTTCACCGATTGAAGTTTATTTTGATTTATCCGCTGCGTCACTAAACGTATTGGTTCCGTGGCTTATCGCCTTTTATTACCGGCTCAGTTTTCTGCTATTCATTACGTGTTTCACGTTTCTCAACTACGGAAATGCCTTTGAGATTCCGATTCTATTCTTGAGCCCGGTATTGTAGAAGAAATTGAGGCTTCACCTAATTTGACTTATGAGCAACATCATATTCGTATCATTGCTTCAGAGAATAAACACCATCAAAATAAAGATGTTCCTCTTGTGAAAGTTCAATGGTCCTCAAATCCTAAGGATTGTTCTTGGGAATCCAGAGAATTCATCGAGCGAACACATCCGGACTTACTTTCTCGTACTTAACAATATAAGAGTCTCAATTTCAAATCATTTCAATATCAATTCAGTTTCAAAATCATATAGGATTTCACCAAATTTTCTTCCAAATTAAGTATCTAAATTTCAAAGTTCCCAAAATAATAGGTTTAGAAAATTATCCCAGTTTCCAATTTAAAATAATTCAAGTCAAACAAATTCATTTCCAAAATCACTATATAAGTACTGGTTTTTAATTTCAATTTAATTTCAAAACCAAATATTTTCTCAAAATCAATTATACTCAAAATGGTTTCCAAATTTATAATCATCACTTTAAAACTTTTAAACTATCTATTTCTATTAGAAATATCCAATTTACCTTTCTGAAAACCATTATTTGAAATTAATTTTTTTTTCCAAAACATTTCAAAACTAAATTCATATCAGTATAATTAAAAATAGTCATATTCACTTACTTAACAAAAGGTTTCAAACTTACTTAAGTCATACTCTTCAAAACTAAACTTATATGCTTTATCAAAAAATTTATACTTTCCGAAATTTCTTAGTTTAAAACTTTTAAACCTTGATTTGGAAGTGCTCGAACCTTCAAAATAGTCGATGAAATCAAATTTCAAATCTAAGAGTTGGAAATCAATTTTTTTTTATATAGAGTTATTACTAGTCAAATTGAAAACTCGAGGACTGAACACCGGTCTCACTTTAAATTGTTTCAAATATATACATATATCTTTCGAAAATATCAAATTATACTTCGAGATTTGAAATCAGAAACGGTTTTACAAAATCACTCGCATAGCGAAGCTATTAAAGTGGCCTCTCCCCCACTTTGAAACTCGAAAATCAATGTCGATGATACGTGCACTCATCACCGAAATTATTCTCCAGCGACATAAGTGAGTTCTGGACTTCTATTTTCTTGAAAACTTCTTTGAAATTTCTTCAAAATTATTGGAATTCATTTGAACCCATTTGAAACATTTCTTATTCGGAAAAATACTTTTAAATCGTATTATTTTTATATATTTTCCCAAAATCTTAAAACCAATTTCAAAATATCGGAATTCAATTCTCGAATTTCAAATTTAACCCTTCAGTTATAAATCCTTTTTATATAAATCACTTTCTTATAAATTTTCAAAATTTCCAATCCTTTCAAAACTTTTATATATAGAATAACATTTCTTATTCGTTTTATATATAGGTATATAATCCTTATCGAAAACATTTTCACTTTTATATATAGAATAAAATCATAGTTATCAAAATAATAATTTCGTATAAAACAATTTTAAAATACAACAAACCCGATTTTCAAAGGATGATTCAAGAATGAATTTCAAAACAAAGATAGAGATTTAATTTAGAGGAACTCTAATCAATAGAATCCTAATTCGAAGATAGGCTCAAACAAGGTTGAGAAAATCAAATTACAAAATAGAAGATGGATATACTTCTATAAATCTCGGGCGACCTTAACCGGGTCAACCGTGACTTTAGGAATATAATTGATGCGGAATTCTAAAGCAAATCGACATTCGATTGCCAGAGATAGAATTCGGCATACCAAGATATAGCAGCATCGTAAACCGAGGATATAGAAATCTCCGGTGAATCAATGCCAATTGTAAAGGAGTTTTCACCCCCTTTACAATTCATTCCGTGGAGTTATGGGATACTCCAGAATCAAACGAATATAAATAGGGAGAGACAAGAATGAATTTCGGAACCGAGGGACATTCCAAAATTCAAAGGAAATCAAGTCAAAAAGAAGGGATTCAACTCGAACGAAAGTGATTCTGTAAATGAATTTACCATATATGCTAGGTTTTGTCTAGAGCCAAAGCTCTGATACCAACTGTAACGACCCGCTATTTTGGACCATTCAAATCGACAATAAAACCGTACATGTCTGACTTGAATAATTCAAAATACCGAATTGTTAATAAAATTTGGCAAAACTTAAAATATACAGTAAATAAATCAATCATAGATTGCTTACACAGAGTAATACAATGCAGCGGAATAGATAAAGAATAGTAGTTCATGAAGCTACTATATACCTCAGAGTTAGAAATAAAATACAACCGAATAGTTCAAATGTCATGAAGTCTCCAATGCAACAGATGGCTTCTCTGAACCAATCAACTGGATGACTGAAAGGATAGATAGCTGGATCTTCAAGCAAAGCTCCAACTTCGAAGATGAGTCTCAAGTGCTGTATCTCTCAGTCTAACCCGAGCGTAAAGCAAAACACAAAACACTCGAGTCAGGATTAACATTCTTATATCTATAAATCTAACTCAAGTGAAATATCAACTGAAATATAATTAACTTAGAAGATGTTTGGGATAACCATCCTCTAAGGGTCCATGGAACTATCTAAAAGATAGAAATATACACTATAACACCGTAGTATTTTCAACTTAATTTATACTTCAAAACCAAATATCATTTTCACTTCAAATATCTCTATACTTCCCAAATAGTATTTTTATATATTAAATAATTTGTACAGTAAAGAAATTTCAATTCCCTCAACTTAACAAATCGTTTAACATCAACCCGACCACCCCATTTAAATCTATTTCAATCTCAATTTATTAATTTAAATTCAACTCAATTTCTAAAATAACCACTTCAATTTTATCGATCTCAAATTCGGATTTGAAATCACAAAATACCCTTTATGTTCAATATATTTCAAAACTTTAAGTATTCAACGTTTCAAACTAACTTTTTAATCAATTTAGTTTCTAAATAATAAATTCAACTATACTGATTTCAAATACATATCCGGATCTCAAAATAAACCATTTAAATCCCAATATAGTTCAAAGCTTTAATATTTAATTAAATGTTCAATTTAATAGTTCCATATAGATCTCGATTTAACCTCATTATTATCTAGTCTTAAAATAATGCCTCATTAGATACAATATCATTTAAGTAACCTTAAATTACATTTTACTCAATATTTTCTTTAATTTATTTAAACGTGAAATATTCATTAAATCACTTAAATAAAAATCCAGTTACAAAATCATACCCTTAAATTTCCCATTCAAAAATTTCAAATTGATTTAATTGAATAAATCCTTATTTAAATACCATTTAGATAAACCCACATTTATCTCCCAATCTTAGTAAATTGCAGAATACTTTTGGAATAAAATTTACATAAATATTTAGCATAATTTATGTATTAAATCAAATTTTGACTAAATTAAATATTATTAAATCTATATATCATTACCCTTTATATATAAAAAAAATTTAAGGATTAACATTTAATAAGACCATATATTTCTTTCCAAAACAATGAATTAAATTTCAAAATATTTATATATATGGACCAACGATGTCTGTATATATTTCTTATCATATGGTCAAGTGTTACGGATATTTATCATTTCAATCCGTACACTAAATGTATACGGGTGGATAGCATTTCAACCCGTAATCCCAATTCAATTAAATGAAAATCGCTTGGGTTTATTATTTCAACCCATAACGATTTTCTCCTATTCTAAAGTCTGTTCGGGTATGTATCATTTCAACCCATAGTGATTTCTATACTAAAAGGGAACTTGCAGAGTGATAACAGATATGTAAATAATAATAACAACAGGCATATATCATCAAAATAAATATATAAACAATAGGATATGGTGTCATATCCCATAAGTGAATGGTTACAGATAATAGCATATATAACAATTTGAATAACTACAGCCTCATATTTCAATTGTCGTCTCAATTGAAATCAAATTTAGTAAATAAAAGAATGTTAATCGTGAGTGATTTCTCACCTTTCGAGGCCAGAGAAAAAGAAGTGAGTTATGAAATCCAGATCCGAATTCCAAAACAAAGCTAGATGGACACGGTTCAATGATCAAAGCTGATAATAGGAATAGACGAATTCAAATCAGAATTGGATCAAGGAAGATAAATAGGATAAGTGAGCTTATATACAACTAGCCAACATATGCAGACACAGTTTATAAAATATGCAAAAAAATATGCATGCCTCGGTTAATATACATACATAGGTGTGCAGACCGACTATATTAATATAACCATATATATACTATATAACATTTCCTCTACCAATTTGTATATGACTATACATATGACTATACTTGAAATCAAAATACACATCCCTTAAAAAAAACCAACGTATATCAGTCAGTGCAAACAACCTTAAGGCTGACATGAAATAAACTTTTGAAAGCATATACTGTTGAAATTATAAAATATTGATATAACTTATACTGTAAAACTACCATAGAAAATTTATATATATACCTACATTTAAATATAACTTATGTAAATTGTTGAAAATAAAATAAAATATAGTACGGTAGACTCTAAAATACTAAAACAATCATAAAAATATATATATTATAAATTGACCTATCAAACTTGTACCCACCAATTTTATATAATATATATACCAAAACAGTAACGAAAATTGAAATACTTTATTTTATATATCTAACATATGAAAGCTAATAAAATAACATATTTTATTATAGTTCAAACTGTTATAACCAAATATATAAAAAAATATAAAAATACGTATATTAATAGAAGACTGCCAAACTTATACCGTATATACCGTAAGCTATCAATAGTAAAATAAAACGCGTATATATATATATATATATATATATATATATATATTTAACTTATCAACTAGTTAGTAAAACATACGTATCTAAAAGCCGTACGATAACTATATGCTAACAAAAGTCAAAAACTATATACCGTAAAATCTTAAAATAATATACATAATACAGTATAAATATATACTAACCTTTGTATATGAACAGAAGTTAAATATTTATATACACGTTTATAAATATAACAATTATCATATATATACTATTATGAAATATATTATTATTTTTAAAGTTCAACTGTTAGGGAATTCAAAATCCCCATAGTTGCAGTAAACATATAAAACAAAACTTATGCACAATCTATACTGTTCTTAATATATAAAATAGACTTATATCAAATAAAATGCGTACTTACTTTTAAAAACCAGAGAGGAAATGTTTTGCCAACTAATGCATGCAGCCATGGGGAGGAGGCAGGCCAAGGAAAAGAGAGAGCTCATGCTCAGGTTTGGAAGAAATAAGAAAAGATGGAGGGGAGATGAGAACAGACGATTTTTAAAGGAAGAATGCATGCGTGATTCAAGCAACATGACATAGCGAAGGGCATTCTTCAGGCAACAGAGAAAATGCTAGTTTCTTAAATATAAAGGTAGGTCTGCATCTGATATGTGAACGTGCTATATGACTTTATATAATATTTACAAAGCTCTCTCCTCTTTTAATATTAATTTGAGGGCAACGAATAGCCTACAGAGAGAAAAGAAGATGCAATCTATGCTATACTATATGTGTGTGTGTGTGTGTATATATATATATATTCCTAGAAACACAGAAACGAAGAGGTAAAAGAGGGAAGAGAAAGAGGCGTATAAATGAATGGTAAATAAATTTAGATTTCAAATGAAATAAATGGAACAACAGAGATTAAAGTATGGATGTAAATCCTAGAATAATAAAAAGTAACGGTTATATGTTGATTAAGAAAAATAATTAAAACAATTAATGGCTTAAATGGGGCAGCATGTTTCAAAATTTTGAAATGCAAAAGAAATGTACACTATAAATATAAAGTTTTCAAAAGAAAAAGAAACGTAAAGCTGTGCATTAATTCATCAAAACGTTATTTAAGTAATAAATTGAAATGAAAAAAAAAATTGTAACGGTCAATAGTTGATTTAGCTATACACTTAAAGCAATAAATTTTTGTTTGTTTGTACAACACATAATGAGTTTTGAAAGTCAAGGATATAAAAATGGATAAAAGGAAAGAAATCAGGAAATTTTTGTGAGCAATAGCTTTCCAAGGAAAGGTAGGCTTACATTATGTATACATGCTGAGATGATTAGGCACGTTCAAAAATTTTGAAGCAATGAAGGAATTGGAAATAAATATAAAATGAAAGAAATTTGAAAAGTCCGTAGCTATGATTTAGCCAAAATTTATTAAAGCCATTTACTAGGAAGGTTGGAACCGAAATAATAGGGAGAGGAAGGCACATTAAATTTGATGACAAAGTTGTGTTCGGATCTATAAGCAAGTGGTTTATATATTATAGGCCTTATGAAAGCGAGGGAAGGAACGGATGCTACTAGCTTGATGATTTGAGATTCTTTCAAGCGTTAAAAACAAAAATAAAGAGAGACCAGAATAAACGCACCACCATAAATATAAATATACGCTTCAATTGCAAAAGAAACGTATAGAGAAAATTATGGGTAGTGGGAAAGGTAAAGTCAGTGCACGAAACTACAAGGAATAATAAAAGCAAGGTCGATGATCTCAAATTTATTAATGGTTACGAATGGAAAAGTCTACCTGGATTGGAAAAGTATTAAGCAATAGAAATCTTTAACGGTAGTAAAAAGAAACCGTTACGCACTGATTCAGAAATCAATTAAAGCAATTAATAGCTTGAATTGGACAGCATGTTTTCTCAATTAAATAAACTTCCATAAAATTATTTGAAAATTTACAATCTGCTATATTTAAATATACGTATTCTAAATATATAAACATTTTATTTAAAAATTCAATTATTATAAGATTTCACAAATATTCAATTAAATACGTTATAGAATCAATTAAAATTGTTAAAATTTTCCGGGTCGTTACACCCTTGCTCCACCCCCACTTATCTTCATTCACTTCATTTTCCTAACACTCTTAAGCTCTTGATAAAAATGGTGGAGGATAAAAAGAATTAGGAAATCCTAAACCTAGTCCTTTTGCAAAATCCAAGCTTTAACACCAAATTCAAAGAAGAAGCTTTAGTAAGCCTTCTCTTCATCTTCTCCAACTCTTTCACTTTTCAATCTCAGAAATTCCTAAACCTAATTTAGGAAATGTTTCTCTTTTAAGCTTAGATTCAAGCTTGTTGGGTTGGGATTGAAGAGTGATTGTTCTTGCCATTGCTCTATAGCTTCTTCTTCATTTGTTTTGTGTTAAAAGGTGAGATTTTTATCTCACATCTATGTCTATAACTATCCGTGTTGCTAGGTATGAATTCCTAACACTTATTCCAGTGCAATTGCTTTTGATTTGGATTGCTTTGGTGTATATTCCAATTTTCGGTGTTTTGAAAGCAAAATTTATGAAATGCTTTTATAGACATTTGGACATTGATATTCGGGGCATATCGAAGAGCCTTTAAGGCTGGGTTCTCGCTTGGCATAAATCCTTAGTCGTTGTTGCTAATCCGACCGCTTTCGATAATCGTTTTGACCACCATTGGCCAAGGCAGGACAGTGCCAAAAGCTTCAGTTTCAGACGTCTGAAATTATTGATTCAGAGTCTGAATCTGGTCTGGGTAAAATTTCATTCCCCGGGTCAGACGTCTGAATTATAATTTTAGACGTCTGAATTTGCTCAAATCCAACCCGAGAGCAAATAGGCTAAAATTAGCCATTTTCAGAAGTCTGAATTGACCCAGACGTCTAAATAGGGCTCTGGAAAATATTCATTTTCCATATTCAGACGTCTGAACCATTTATTTCAGACATCTGAATCTGTTGACTTTTCCCAGTTTTCCCTATGTGTTTGGGTTTCCCATTTTAAATCGATTCGTGTTTATCCGACTTATTGTTATCATTTATTATTAACTTTGATAACTTTTATTTTTTGGGGATATTTAGAGTATCCGTTTGATGGATTCGATATTGATTTATACGGATTTGATTCATGGCTTCGAATGTGAATTTTGGTGATTGATTGTTTCTACAATCATTTCTGTGATTTATCACTTTAAAAACATAAAGTTTTCAATTTTAGTAGTAAATATCAAAACTCTTTCATCAAAATGATTTCAACACTATTTTATTACAAAGCTAGTTTCTTAAACCGTTTTCAAATCTACTAGTATATACAAACCTTTACCTCACTCATATGAGAAATCTAATTAAACGACTTAGTAAAACAAGTGGTATGAAACGCTTGCGTTTACTTCGTCGGTTAATTCTTGGACTTGTTCGATTGAATCTCTTGTGATAATTTTCTAGGGGAGATCTACAATTTGTTCGTAAATATTTAAGTTAAGCTAGTGGTTATGGGACATGAAGCTAAATTCATATATTTACTATCTTAGTGTAATTGACACTTCTTGATGATCATTGATGTTCATTTATGCGATTTAGACTAGCGATAGGCTATGTTTCTTTGTCCACGAAGGGGACGGTACCTCGTTTTATTGAGTTTCGTATCATTTCTTTTATAGGCTAACGACCTATGTATTATTCGGAGTTTCGACTCAATTTTTGTGGGCTAGCGACCCATGTTCTTTTATTGAGTTCGGTCCATCAGATGTACCTTTGTACTACGTTCTTGCACCAGCTTATCAGGATCATCGGGCGTACCGTTGTACTACGTCGATGTTCCGACCTATTCGAGTTTTAGGTTCCTTGGGCGTACCGGTATTGTACTACGTCGTTGCACCGACTCTATGGTTAGCGACCATGGGATAGCGTCTCGTTTGTGATACACATGTTGGTGAGTTTTCATGCTCCCGTTTATGATAGGCCTTTCCCCCCTTTTTGTGATTTCTGGATTTCTATTGATGATTTCTAGAATTTGTGTTCCACCGGCTTTTATGATTCACATCGATATGATGTTGATATTTTGCCTCGGTAAATGAAACTAAAGAGTATGGCATTCTTTTGATCTTTGAGAAGATTCATGTGATATTGATTAATCTCTGGTTGATTTTCAGTTACATACTTATCATAGTATGGCTTTATGGCTATCATACGTTTTTGTCATATCTCTTATTCTATATAATTTTATCTGATATTTATAGTTAGACTGATCCGTTTATTATTTTCTTATTAAATAATACTTGGGTCAGACCGAGTTGTTGCAGGTGCTTCTGTTTGACTCCTTGTCGGGGAGAATTATCTGACTTTTGGCTAACTACTTAGCTTTTGGTTGTATACATTTGAGATATAAACTCATTGATGTATACTTATTCTTTTGTGTAGCACTTGTGACTATTCTTTTGTGATATTGTGGATCTTGATAGACCACTACTCTGATATACACTTTTATGTGTAATATTCATATCTGTTTCCGCCTTTGAGATATGAACTACTGTGACTGATTTGTGTTATGATATTTCTATATTTGTTTTCGAAGATTATATATAGCCACTGTGTAGTAGCTTTGAGTTTGTATCAGTATGTCGGATTTCCTCTTGAGATGAAAAGTTATATTTTTATCTGGCATATCGGTACTCGCACAAAGCAATTATATAGATGGTCGCTCCTCAACAGTCTTATTCTCCGCGCTAGTTGACGGCATTACCCCGTAGTGTCCTTGGCTAGCGTGGATATAGAGGTGGGGCGTCACATTGTGGCAGGGTTTTGAGCGTAGAGTTAGGTTAGTCGATAGTGTGTCTCGCGAGTTTACGTATGTAGGCGTCTAACTACTTAATTTCTAGTAGAAACCTTGGTGGCAGCACGTAGGCAGGGTTTTGCCGAAGCTGGGTAAATTTGTGCCTTCTATTTCTACATTCTTATATTCTGCTATTATCTGTGCTGCTATTATTCAACCGATATCTGTGTTGAGATTATTTTATATACTTCCACAATAAATTTTTATAATTATTAATATCACCCTATTCACCCTTCTCTGGGGTGAAATCGATTCTACAAGTGGTATCGGAGCGAGTAACTAAAGCCATTTTTGTTTTTTTTTAAAATGATTTTTCAAAAACAAATTTTTGTTTGAAAATTTTTAATTTTTAAAATGGCTTCTTTTAACAATGCATTTGCTGAGGGTTAGTCCATAGTTAGATCACCAATGTTCATTGGTGAATATGCTTACTGAAAAAATAGGTTGAATTTTTTTTTTGAAAGCCATTTATGCTTGGAATATTGTTGAGACAGGCTATAGGACACCAACTATAGTAGCAGATAATCAGGCTATAGATAAACCAGTGGATCTATGGACAGATCTAGAAAATAAACTTCAAAGTGCTAATGCTAGAGCGATGAATTCTATCATACTTTCATTGGATAAAATTGAATTTAATCGTGTCTCACATTATCCAACTGCGTTGGAAATTTGGCACACACTCGAAGTGACTCACAAGGGAACATCTCAAGTCAAGGAATCTCGCCTGGCAATACTTAGTAGCGAATACGAGAACTTCACTATGGCCAAGGATGAAAATGTCAAAGAGATGTACGGACAACTTTCTAATCTCATATACAAATCAAAAGCTCTCAGAAAATTATACACAGAGTTGGAAATAGTCCAAAAAATCCTTAGAGTCCTTCCATGGAATTTTGAAGCAAAAGTTACAGCCACTTCAAGAATTAAAGGATTTGAAACGAATCAAAGTTGAAGAGCTCAGCGGAAATCTCACCACTTACGAGCTAGAAATTAAATTCAAGAAAGAACGAGAAGGAGGTGATACTCGAAAGAAATCAATAGCTCTTAAAGGAACAATGAAAAGTGATAATGATGATGATGGAGCTTCTGAGCTGGCACTATTAATAAAGAAATTCAAAAGGTGTAATCAGAAATACGGAATCTAGCTGTAAATCAACAATTGAAAAGTATAATAATCAAAGCTCTAAACAACCCAGAAGAGCGAGAGATCATCTGTCACAAGTGCAATAAGCCAGGCCACATCAAGCCCAATTGTCCCCAAAATTGACTCGGCCAAGAAAAGAAATAAAAAAGAAGAAGTTTTGCGGCCACATGGAATAAAAGCGATGATGATAAAAGCACTAGCAGTGAGAGTGAAAATGAAAATCTGTGCCTTCAAGGTGATATAACTGATAGCGATGATGACGAGCAAGCGAGGTATCAAAACTTACTCGCGTAGAATTACTTATATATTTCCACGAAGTAAATGGCTGTTTTGGAAGACTTAGGGAGAAATACACTAAACTTGTCAAAGCAAGAGCCCTAAGTGTGATAAGTGTCCAACATTCGAAGAAGAAATTAAAAAATCAAAAATTAATACTAACTGACTTGAAAAGAAATTCTAATTTTGAAAGAAAGTGAAAACATAAGAAGAGAGAATTCTATTAAAAAGTGCACTCAATTATTGAAGGAAAATGAATTGCTCAAAACACAAGTCCAACACTTGTCTACGACTTTAGAAAAAATTCAAAAAGTGAAAGATTGTTAAATATGCTATTAGGGAAACAAACTGTTAATACGGTTAGACAAGGACTTGGGTATAATCAATCTAAAGGCATTAGAAATGAAATTAATAAAGAAAACTCAAAGTGCACGATATGTGGAAAAAATGGACATAATCAGAATATTTGTTGGTATAGACATAAACACGGAACAACCATTCCAATTTAGGTTCCCAAAGGCACAAATGTAAAATCCCTTAAAGTCAAACAAATCTGGGTGCCAAAAGGAATAAATATAAATTGTTTTGGGTCTCCACAAACATGTTTTTCAAAATATTTTGCCAATAGCAACCATAGACCTATAAAAACAAACAGGTCACAAAAATCTTCACTCGTGTAGGTGTAGGGCAGGCTAAGGAATAAAAACAGTTTTCCCTGGATTCTGGCTGTTCCAGACACACAACGGGCTACAAATCAAAGTTCTTTAGCCTAGTATCAAGGTGGCAGAATCACAATGGGCAACAACAAAAAATTATCGTAAAGGTAAAACAGGTAATGGTATATTGATTTTGAACGATTATTAAATGTGAAAATCTGCACCGTAATCTGAATTAAATCAGCCAGAAATAAATGTTGATACTTATTCTAACTTATTCTTATACGTTCTTACTTGACTTGTTCTTCTTTTTTATTTGTGAAAAATGTTGACCGATCATTGTTTCATTTTTGAACTACTTCATATAGATTTTTTTGAATTAATAGATGATTACTCATGATATACGTGGATATATTTGCTCCTTCTGAATCTCACATTATGGTCACTGTTTGTAAATTAGCACGGGTTCAATTCAAATTCAAAAGAATTTCGTTTAAAAACTATAAAAATGATTTCAAGGTAGGTGTTGCACACATCATAGTCTGGCCTATAACGATAATCTTGAGTCTAAGAGAAATTCAGATGTAGATTACACTAGAAATCTAGTTGATAGAAAAATTACTAGTGAAACGTGTTTTATGTAGAAACATTCATTAGCTGCATCACATTTCAAAGAAAATATCTGCATATTTTTCACTTGAAATAATTTTCAAATAGCAGGCATTTTTGTAAAACCCCTTCCAGAAAATAGTTTTGTTAACCTTGTTTCAGATTAGTCATTTTTAGAAAATTTGATAATTATTTTTTAATTTGAGCTTAAATGATTACATTAACTAATCTGACTCCCTACCGATTATCGAAAAGATAAATAGTGATTGAAAAAGTAATGAGTGTTTATATTGATCATATATTATAACTTGAGACGGTATATTAGTAAATTTCTTTAGAAATTTAAACAGGAGTTATAAAACCTTTTTATTAGTAAAAATTCCATGACCATTTCTATTTCTATCATATTTCTATCGACCATCACTCATCAAAAATCCAATATAGTATGTTAATATATGGTATTTTAAACAGGAATCATTTGTTTTTCATTTTATTATATTTTTAGCAATAAAAACATAAAGTGTTCACTCTCATTTAAAAGTCCTCATGGTTATGCATGGTTGAATCCCATTTAAAAATCCTCACGGTTATGCGTGGTTAGAAGATACTTGAGTTCATTTTTTTAAATTTGGAATACAACTAATCTCATTTAAAAGTCCTAACGGTTATGCATGTAGATATTCAAATTCTTGATATAAATGTACCACAAATAGATACAACTATATGGTTTTTGCATCATCTCTATCATTCTAAAAGTGGAATATGCACCTAACAGAATATTTATATTTTTGTTTGACATTTTATTAAAATTTAATATTTACACTCTATTGGGTATTAATGTTGTATTAATGTCTACCACTATATCTCTATATTTCTAAAACTATTACTCTTTTGTTGATAATAAAAGGGGAAGAGAAAGTTAAGATTTTGGTAAATAAAGGTCAAATATTTTATTTTGTATTTTCTGTATGCATCTAGGCTCATTTGCATATTTTTATGCATATATAAAAGGGGAGCTTTGCATAGAGAGGGAGCATTGAAATAGGGGGAGAAAATTGAATGACAAATACATTTAATATATTCAAAATCTTAAATATATGTTTGTTATCATCAAAAGGGGGAGATTGTTGAATATGCAAGTGTATGATTTTTGTTTGATGATAATAAACATATATATATATATATATATATATATATATATATTCATTTGAAAGTATTTGTTAACGTACTATTTTATTTTTCACATAATTAAATAAATATTTACTGAATAAAATAAATAACATAGAATTTAAATTTAAACAAAAATTTAAAAAACAAATTTTTGTTACAACTTTTGAATGGAAATTTTTTAGCTCTCACCATACACACACACACACACATATATACATATACGTATACAAATTTCAATTACATTACAATTTCAATCACATCATAATTTTTCATGTACAAATGCACCTCACTACATATCACCCATTCACTCGTATTTATCTTTAACACCATTCCAGATTGAATCCAGCATCTGAGCGATCTGCAAAATAAACACCGACGCAGTAAAATTGAAAAAGAAATATTTTTTGCGGTTTAGAATAAAATGTGATTTTTGAAAATATTATTTGCCTTAGTTATTTAGGTTTTTTGTCATCATTTGAATTCATCATACATGAACAGCTTGTGACATGCACAGTGTGTCACTGTACATGCCACAAGGTCGTGCACACCAATATACACTTGATAAAATTATAGGGACAGGTGAGCACAAGGTCAAACCCAATTAAAAGTCGGGTTCAACTCAAGTACAATACAAATAAAGTCACGACACGAGCATAAGGTCAAACCCGAGTATAAGCTGGATTCAACACAGGTGCAATCCAAATGTAAACATGAATAAAAGTCAAGTCGGTGCGCCAGTGAAACAATAGCTCAATGCAAACAAAGCACATGAATACATATCAAGCAAGACAATGATAAAATAAGAAGCAGTTCCAGGTTTCTACAAAACTCAATAGTTCAGCAAGGTATATAAGCAAAGAACAGTTCCACAATCCTAATTATCAAAGGGTGATGCCAGGAAATAGAACATGTGCATATATACACAAGTAATTCGAGAATCATAGTGCAGACAGACTCAAGTGCACAAAGACAATATATACACACTAGACTTCAAGTCTGACATGAACCAAGTGCAACTGGAAACCCAAAACTGCAAAACATGAAGACTACAGCTCCAAAACATCACATACACATATATATGCAGTATCATCAACTAGACCAAAAACTACACTGATACCAAAGACCACAAGTACACAAAACCTCACAACATCTATGTAATAGTGCAGATAATAAGAGTAGTCCAAAATATAAGCTAACATACACATATATACATACATGTATGTATGTATACACATGATGCAATGCAACATCTGGTAGCAGCTTCATATCAATACAGCAGAACCAGCAGTGACTACAATCAATCAACATAGCAAGAAGTTGTGGGTCAAAATATGTAGCATGTAACACAAAATTGAACAGAGTCAATGTCAAGCCGCAAGTCAATCAAGGTAGAGGTCGATCAAGTCAGAGTCAAAAACATATAATAATAAAAATCAAAACTTCCAGATTATCGGCAAAGTCAGAGCCGTGGAAATCAAGGAAGTTGAACAAGTCCGAAACCAAAACCGTGATAACAAGCAATCAGAAAATATACGAATTGAACAAGTCAAGTATAATTGCCAACATTCAATCACAATCATACGGCCAAGCTTAAAATTGTCACACGAATTCGTATAAAATATAAGAACGAAATTATAGAGGATTAAACCCTATTTAACTATTAACATCATCGGCATTTCGAAATTATTCGAGTTCAAGCAACAAAGAATAATCATTCAACTCGAATCAAGATCGAGTTCAAGCAAGCTAATCGGAAAATGCAAAGAAAATAAATCACATACCACTTAGTCGAACTTGATCAAAAATTGGGGCAGCCGCGTTGTGATATCCGGGAAATTTGGCAATATAAATTTAATAATCTATGCTAAAAATTGAATTGATTTGATAAATTTTGATAATAAATTTTGAATTGATTTAATAATCATCTTTTAATAAATATTGAAATTTGTAGATTGAATCTTTGTAAAGCTAATAAATTGTTTTCTGTTTATAATATATATAATTGTATATATTATAAATTGATAAACTTTGATTTGGAACTTAGTAAATGAATCAATTTTTAATTTTTATTTATATTTGGTAAATTGGAAATTTGATTTAAATTCAACATTTTACTTTTCAAAACAATTTAATAAATAATTATATAGTTTATATTAAAGGAAAATCTTATTTGTTTAGATTTATATTTTAATTAACTTAAATATGAATTTAAATTAGATTAACATTAAAAGCTTGGTTTTATTTTATTTTTAAATATTGTTTGAGTTTATATATAAGAGTTTAAAATACAAATTATAAATGATCTTAATTTGTTTATAATCTCTTTTACAAATTATTTAATTTGTTTAATTTGTTATTTTTTTAAATAACAAAGATAATACTTAGTTTTTCATAAAACATAAATAGATTTTTAGAAATAAGTTTTGTTATTTTAAAAATTCAATAAGAGTTATATATGCAAATATATAACTTGATTTTAAAATTGGATTTGATAAATTGATTTAAATTTGAATTCAATGTTCTGAAAATTTAAAAGAATAAATGTTTAAATATTTGAATAAGCTTTTAATTACAAATTATTTTGTTTTTCCAAAAAATAAGGGAGAGATTTAAATATACATAAGAAGGAACAAATTAAGGTTTAAAAGTTTTGTAAACAATTTAGATTAAAATAAAAACACTTAAATACTTGTGTGAGTCTTTTAACATTTTAAAATGACATGTGTTAAAGCCTAAACTAAATTAATGACAAATGTTAAAATAGTAACAAGTTTCCAATTTTATTATTCTTTTTCTTTTGATTTAATAAAAATCTGTAATCTTTCTTCTAACATAAAACATAATTTGTTCAAATGAATCTGAAACCCCTGTTCCCCTCAAAACCCAAAACCAGCTGAAACCATTTTTCAAAATTAACTGTAACCCTTCAATTCATAAACCTGAAATCACTTTGCAAATAAGCCAGCAGATCCCTCTTTTCTGTTTTAAAACTTCATCTTAAACATGCATGCAATTTCCTTTCTGAAGCCTGCAACTCTTTGTTTTCTGGAAACATGAAAAAGGGGATCTAGAAGCAAAGCATGTAGTTGTAAAATCACTTGCAACGTCTAAATCTGCAACTTCATCCAAAACTGCATGCATGTAGCTGTAGAATCTGGAAGCAAAAACATTTTAATGAAATCAGGAAGCTAGCATTTACAAGTAAAACAAGATAAAGTTTTTAAAAAGAAATTTGAAGTTGTCAAGTTCAGAGCAACTCCAGTTTCAAGCATTTTTAGTAACAGGGATACTCTGCTTATATAAAAACCTACGAGTAACAATTTATTTTAAAACTAATTTAAATTAATATGGTTGCTTGAATTGTTTCTAGAATAAACATGTTATGGACTCTGATAAAAGGAATAAATAAAGGGAAACTTTGTATAAGTAAAATTTTAATTATCCTGATTTCTAGAATTAGGAATATAAATTGATTACTTAAACAAATACTTGAATTTTAAAACCTAAATCAGAATTTTTCGGTTTGAATTGATTGTGAATTCCTAGTTTATTCAAAAATGGGGTTTTGGGTTGCAGCTGTCAACCAAGGAGGTCGGGGTGGCCATGGTACTCTCTGGTGATTGAGTAATGAGTGAGGATCCAAGGAAAAATATTGGATGTTGGATTAAAGCATGGGGGCAGTGGTGATTAGGGATTGAAGTAACTAACCCTAATTTTTCTGTGTTTAAGAAAATTTATCACCGCGGGCTTTTTAAGTGATCGAGTTCTTCGTGATTCGAGATGGTGATAGATGGGGTGTGGGAGTGGATGTGGCCGGAGGCGTAGATTTCTCTGATGAACGAAAATATCTTTTTGAGGCGTTTTTACAGATTCGACATTTCTCCTATTTGAAGCTTGAATGCTCGATTTTGGAATTGGGATTCTACATTCATTTGAAGGTCGAATTGGTATTAGATGTTGATCTTTGACTTGCGTGAGAGATCGCGAACGGTCGGTGGTGACGGTAGTGACGGTGCAGGTGCACGAGGATTTATGGCGTGTCAGTTTGATTTGGGGAAGATGGTATTCTCGAGTTTGTTGTCGGGTTGAAGTGTGTTATGCTCGAAGCAGAGGGGTTTGGAACTCGAAGTATTTTGGGTGAGCGCTTGGGTATTTTGAATGTTACAGGTTTTAGTTCAAACCTGTCATATTGTAAGTTCAATAAATACAAATGAAAGTTACTCGAGTTTATTAGTGTATTACTCGAGTGAATCATTTGGGTTCGGGTTAGTTTGCAGTTTAGAGATTTGTCATGCTTTCAAATTTTAAACTAAAATTTTAAGGTAAATCAAAGATTTAAATTAAGTTAAATCTAGTTTAAATTATGGATTCAATGTGAATTGAATCATAGCTGGAAATAAATAAGTTAACTTTCAAATTTAAAATAACTTTAAAGGGGTTTATTGTTTAAAATGTTTTTAAAGAAATTTGAATTTAAATTTGGAAATTTAAATATAAAGTAATGTTTTAAATAAAGTTTAAATTTAATTCAAATCTGGATTTGAATCTATGTTTCAAAATAGATTTAAGTTTCTATAAATTTAAGTGTTTAACAGTTTTGAATGATAAAGTAAAATTTAAATATTTTGAAATTAAAAAGAAGTTGTTTTTAACCCTTGTAAATTTCTTTTATAAGAAAAGTATTATTTAAATTTTAAAGGGTTTTAAATTGATTTTAAAACTTGTTAAAGTTAAGTTATAATTTAATGATTTGTTTTTCATTGAATTATTAGAGTAATTAAATGGATGATTAATTTATTTTATAAATTAATGAAATAAATAATTACTGAAAGAAATTAAGGATTTAATCTTAAAGGTTTAAGATTAATTATTAACTGAAAATTTAAGATTCATTAATTAAATAAGAATTTGATTTTAAATTAATGATTAATAATTAATTAATCAAGTAATAATGGATTAATTAAGTTTCGATTAACACTTAATTATTTAATTAATTAGGGATTAATTAATGGATTAATTAATGATTAATTAATTTGTAATTAATAATGATTAAAACAAGTTAATTATTTTAGAAATAATTAATAAATTGTTTAATAGTCAATGAAGGCCATTAAATAAGGATTATTTAATAATTAATTAATGTGATTAATTTTAATTATTAATTAGACTAATTAATTTAAAGATAATCATTTGTGTAATTTGTTAAGTATAATTACTTATGGAATTAATTAGGGAATTAATTACTTATTAATTGAGATTAATTTGATTAGATTAGGTTAATTAATTCAGTTTAATTAATTTAAATTAATCATTTGATGATTTGTGGAATATAATTACCTAATGTAATTTAATAAAGAGAAATTTCTTAGAGAAGTAATGTATGGGTAATTATTGTATGTAATTAATTAAAGGGGATTTGTTTATGAAAGTAATTTGAGTATAATTACTTTGTAAATTAATCAAGGGATTAATTAAAGATAATTAATTAATGAAGTAATTATTTTATTTTGGGAAAGTAATTAAGGGTAGTTAATTACTGAATAGAGTTAATTAAGGGTAATTAATAATTATGGTTTAATTAAAGGATTAATTACTTAATGTAATTAATTTAAAAAGAAAATGTAATTAGAAGATCATTAATTATTATAACTAATGATGTAATTAAGAATGAGTTATTTAGAAATAATTAATAAACGAGGAATTAATTAATGAAATTAATTAAGAAGTAATGTAATTAATTATGGTTAATTAATTAAGAAAGTAATTAAAGATTAATTACTGTATTTGGTTAAGTATAATTAATTTGAGAAATTAATTAGTGGATAATTACTTAAAGGTTAATTAATCAGGGATGGTTAATTAAATGAATAATTGGTTGATGATTAATTTATTTGATTGATAATTAATTAATAAGTGATATAAGCAAGTTGATATTGATGAAGTAATTAATTTAATTTACTTTAAATTAATTTGAATGATGTAATTAATTTAATTCATTTTAAATTAATTATATTTGGTGTGATATTAAATCACGGCTTATATGGTTGGATAATGTTGTTTGCCTTGAATGGTTTGATCTCGGATATGAGATAGATAATGTTGAGTGATATGGATGCATTGGTTGCATTGTGATGATGATTTAGATTATCTTTTGGATAATGATAATATGGTTTATCTGTTGTGATGATAATGTGATTATCTATTGTGAATTTGTGATTTATCTATCTTTGTATATAGATAATTGAATTATTTTAAACCTTTAAACAACTTGGACCTAAAAGACACGCTTTGGATTTCGATGAGACTGGGATCGGGTTTCCATATTTGGATATCCGAAAACCACATCGATCCAAATTAACGATAGGTCGTGAATCGTATGTGAAGAGTGAAGACTCGAGGTGTAAGGACTATACGTCAGTATAACTCTGAGGGTGATTCCGTAATGAGTTTGACGGAGATAGTTCTTATAGGTTCGAGATGGTGACTCAGAGTGCAAGGGTTATCGTCGTTAACTCTGAGGGTGATTCCAAAATAAGTGTAACGAGATAATGCCTTCGGTTTCGTTCGAACCCGGAACGAACTTGTATGGATTGAATGCTTTCAGATCATCGTCAGGTGGACGATGAGCATTCTAAGAGATGTGTTCTCTAAAGGTAATCGTAGCCTCAAGCCTCATCAACCGGGAATGGCTAAAACAGGGGAGGTGCAGCAAGGCTTCGTGGGTAGCTCCCACTGGAGAGCGAGATTTACCCCTGTCTAGAAGTCCCTTTTTATTTCGGCTGTGTGGGCAGTTGGAACGTACGCCAACTGCGGGGTTATCTTGTTCGGGACTGTCCAGTAAGGGATGGTTCCGGTTTTGTGTTGCGGGGGAGCGGGCGTACTCCTCGGTACGTTGATCTAGGCCACGTACTGTGACGGACGGTACCCCAGTAGCCCTGCCATTGATGGAATCCAAAATCCAATAAGTACCAACGGTTTTGATTGTATTACCCACTTTTGTGGCTAGTAGCTGGAATTTAATAAATGTAACAATTTCGGCTATTTCTTATTTACTTGAAAACCTTAGACCTATTATAATATCACTGGATTTCCTATCAAATGTTTTGGTTAGCGTAAGGTAAAAACTTTTCCATGTTTATGTGTGGAAAATCTTACATGATACCTTTTCTTTTAAAAGGTTTTTCAAAGTTAAGCAACTTTAACCTGTTACTCACACCAGACCCATGTCTGACCCGGAGTTTATGTTCTGTTTTCTTAAACTCTTGGGTACTCAAAGTTTTACGTGTAGCCAAGGGAATTCAGGTTAGCTTTGACGAATTGTGGAGGAGAAAATGGAGCAGGAGGCTTCTGCGTGTAGATATATAGTTCCGCTGTGTGTTCTCTGTGTTAGTATTGTTTTGTTGAGTTGTATTGAGTTGTATAACTAGACAGGTGTACAAACTGTCTAGTATGTGATGTAAATTCTGTGTAACTCTGATTAGTGTTGTATGTTATGTAATATCTATGTTATCAATATAATTTATTCGTTCCGCTGTTGAGATTCTGATGTTTTTCCTTCTTTATTCTCTTTCTTTTCTCTTTTCTATCCCTTTCTTTCTTCATGATGATAGGACTTTTCTGTGGTGAGAAAATCGGGTCGTCACGCGCATGCAAAGTGAAGAGATCATCGATCGACAAAGCAAGGATCACTGAATCATCATTCGATTGAGCAATTGAAGTCGGCAGCCTCAATTTCTCACAAGCCCTAGTATTCGCATAAAGGAACGAACAAGCAAGAAGACATTATTTTCAAGGAGCAAAGAAGGCAGAAGAAATAAAAGATAAAAAGGGGGAAATATTTTTACACTGTTTTGTTTTTCATTAGGACGGTTATATTATTATTTGGGCTTTAGAATTTAATTAGGTCTTTGAGTTTTTTTTAATTGTTTTTAAATTTCTATTTTTCCTTTAATCTTTTGTAATTTCTAGTCGTGTGACTAGGGAACGAACTACGGTGGTGTAGTACGAGAATTTGCAACTCAGTAGCTAAGTTGTGGTAGGGTTTTGAGCGTAGAGTTTGGTTAGTCGATAGCGGTTGTCGTAGGTTTACGTATGTAAGCGTATGACTACTTAATTTCTAGTAGAAACCTTGGGGGCAGCACGTAGGCAGGGTTTTGCCGAAGCTGGGTAAATCTATGTGTTATATTTCTGCAATTTTATATTCTGCTATTATCCGTGCTGCTAATATTCAACTGATATCTATGCTGAGATTATTTTATTTACTTTTGCAATAACTTTTTATAATTATTAATATCACCCAATTCACCCCCTCCCCTCTAGGGTGAAATCGATCCTACATATCATGCAGGCTTATGAATAATATTGAGTATTCTTATGCTGGAATTTCGGGGATGAAATTCTTTTAAGAGGAAAGGAATGTAACGACATGGTTTTTAGCCATTTGTTATTGGAGTAACTAACTAATTTTAAATATTGAAATATTAATTTCTATAAGATGAATAACTAAATTTTCTGATATTGAGAATATCTTAATCTATGAATTTTGGAAGCTGTACTATATTTTCAAAACGTAACTGCTGAATATGATATGTGTGTGTGTGTATGGAAGCTTAACCATTTCAAGCTTATGATAAATTATGTATATATGTATATATATAAGCTTTATTGTGGAAAACTTAAAAATCAAGCATGCAAATTTCAAATCTGCCAACAAAGAAAAAATAATCAAACATACAAAAGTTGAACATATATATATATAATGATGTGGCCTAAAAAATATCAGGCCACACTGTGCGTACCTATAGCCACTTTCTTGCTTGCACTGTACACTTCCATTCTCTTACACACACACAATATATATATATATATATATATATATATATATATATATATGCTGTTCATTTATTAAAACAATATACCATTTTGATAAAAAGAGACTGGGTTGTTCAAAGCTTGAAGATTAAGAAGTTATTCATTTTAAATCAATGAGTAAAACACTTTGTTTTTGCAAACTAGATATTACATATATGTATATATAATTATGATTTGGATGAATCATTATCCTATGTAAGTGTATATGTATCTAATATGTGTATATGCGTATGTATGAATGTGTTTGACACGGTCTGTTCCACCATAACACAGTACTTCTTCCTAATAGTTGCTCTGTTCATGGTTTTGGTTAAAAATAGTGGAACTTTTCACTTTTAAAATCAATAACTCAACACCGTTTAAGTTTTAAATCTTGAAACCAAAACAAAAATTGTTTGTTTTTTAGTATGGAATAATATAAAATTGATTTCATTCAAATCTATCAAGCAAGGAGGGAGAAAACAATATGTAACAATGAGTGGGTTAGTTTTGGTCGAGATTTGACTTTCATAATTTAATGTATGGATCATATGGTTGTGATCGTTGTTTAAAATTATGATTTTTAAAGGTGGTTAGAGAATTTTTAGTGACATGTGAATGGGGAAATTCTGAGATGAATGGATTTAGGGGAAATTTCAAATTTCGACGACCTAAGTTATTTCATGGCTTGGCATTTGGCATGGAGGAGGATGAGTTGATGCGGCATATAGGAAAAATGGTGCATGATTTTTTTAGTTGTGTGAGTAGGCTAGACAAGGTGGGTTTAGGGTTTAGTGTGGTTTGTTTGTGGTCTCGGGTTCGAGAAAAATGGCGAAGAGGATAGAGGGAGATAGGTGTGCATAGAAGGGATTTGGAAGAGAAGGCGATTGTGAGGCTGTGAGTGAAGTTTGGTGGTGAACGATGGACCTTGGTGACGTGAAGAGGTGGTTGAATAGCACAACTTTGTTTCCAGTTTTTGGGTTAAGAGTTCGCATTTCGAACTCAAGCTTTTGACCGCTTTCCAGGTAGGCAGTCGAGTTGTGGGGGTCGTGGGGGACTTGCGAGGATGGTCGGCGGCAAGGTTGGTCGACCAAAGGCAGTGTGTACGTGCACACATTCGTGCATAGGTTCATGCACTTGAATAAGAGAGAAGAGAGGAAGATACTAGAAGAAAGGAGGAGAAGGACTGGTTTGGGTCGGGTTTTGGTTAGCATGGGTTGGGTTTGAGTTTTTATGGGCTGGGTTGTTTTTAACAGTATATCAAATAAAATTTTTATATCTGATAATCTATAAAAAGAAACCATTGTTTCTCTTTCATTTTAAATCCAACCGATGCGTGATTTTTTTGCGTCGAAATCCTATTCCCTAGTATATTCATCCGAACTAATATTGTCAAGTTTTCTACAATGTAAATTTTAATGGTTTATAACAATTGAAGTAAACAAATAAGAAATTTTTTTTAATTAATTATATATTAATTAATCAATTAATTATTAATGGACTGTTAATTTTAATTAATTAATGATAAATCATTTTATAAACTCCTAGATTGACAAGCAGTTGAGTTGAATTTTATAAACTTATAAACTTCTTTGTTGAATTAAATTGGATTGATTATGGTAATTTGTACAATTTTGTCGGAAATAAATCACTATTCCACTAATTAAATTAATTGAACCCTGTTTAAAAGAATAAATCATCGTTCTGCTATTATTAATTGGATAAGTCAAATGTGGAAATTTATTTAGCAGAAATAAATCCCATTCTGTTATTACATTTGTGTGGACACTTAATCACATTCCAATGGACAAGTATTGGATAATTGTTGTATTAACAATTGCTTGATAATTATGAATTTAATTCACATATATGATGCTATGTAAATACCTGGATTATAACTTGGATAGTCTAACGGAATTAGTGGTGACTTGATTAAGTACCATTAGAGTTATTAAGCCTCTTTCCTGATTTGGAAGTTGATTTTTGAATTAAAGTTATTACAAGGATGATCATTATTTATTAATGAGGTTTTAAATAAAATATTATTTAAGACTTAATCAGTATTAAAATATTATTATTTCAAAGATGATTTTTTTTCAAATATTAATATTGTTTGTAAAATAATATATTGTATAGTAAACTGTTATAAAAGAGTATTTTTCCGAAATTAAACTTGGGAATTTACATAGAAACTTTATAAGTATATATTTTGAGATATTTATTACAACAAAAGATTACGAGAAGTAACGGTATATTTTCATAACGTAATTCGAGGGGCAGAGACTGCCTATAGTTTGCTATGTTTTCGATAGGACAGTGATGTAACAATTATGCAAACTACGATCTATGATTAATGTCATGGCGTAATTCGAGAGGAAGAGATTGCCTACAGCTAAGTTTGGATTTTTTTTTGAGATAGAGACGTAACCATTGGCATGCGATCCATGGTCGATACCAAATGATACTTTCAATATCTATTTTAAAATGTTCCAAATAGTTTTGATGGAATGTTTCTTGAATATACTTATCCTGGTGAGATAAGTATATGTCTGTTTTTTATAAAGAGATTCAATTTATTGAAATTAAATTAAATGAGGCTTAGTGATTTCACTGGAAAATGAAATCTTTGGTTGAATGTTTATTTATTTGATAGTTAAATAACCGACTATCAAATTTTGACCTAAATATGTAATCCTTCATAATTTTGGTGGTACGGAAATATTCACTACTTAACACCGAAGGCTTTAAATCTAGATATATCTAGGGCAAAAACCGGATTATATGGTACAATTGTCGTTCGAGGTTCTATACTGTACTTATAAACTCATTTCGTTCTTCTAGGATAAATAATAAGGTGATTCGTCCACTTAAACTGTTAGGGGGTGATCCTCGATCTTATGTATTGTCAGATTACTTCCTAAAGAACTGGTATTGAGCATTCCGGAAAGACTATGAATGGTTTTTGGAGCACCCAGGAAATAGAGAGTGTACTTGTAAGAGATAACTCAGAACCCATGACCTACTCTGAAACCATATACGGTTAAGTGGAGGAGATGCGCTTTGAGATGTTGAAATCCATATATGGTTCTATGACTAGTTAGAGTGTGGGAATCCGTGTAAGATTCCAAGATCTATTGAGATGTGGAATTCAGGTGTGATACCATGACCTGTTAAGGTGTGGGAGTCCATGTAGGATTCCGTAGATTATTTTGGACATGGTGTGTGAGCTGGAAGTCGGACGGGGCCTCATCAGCGGACGGGGCCTCATCAGCACAATCATCATAGCTACTTTATTATTATTAATATTTTCGCCCTTAGACTTTATTATAATATCACTGGATTTTCTGATAAAAGCTTTTGGTTATCGTAAGGCAAAAACCCGTCAGTGTTTATATGCGGCGTGGTCTTATGAGATGCCTTTGATTTTAAAGGATTTTACAAGTTAACATCAATAAAATTCCTTATGATTTTAGTTCTCACGGTGGTTTTACCAAAATGATCCGGGCATGATTTTTCCTATATGCTCGGGTCAGACCGAGCGTATTTTTCAGATATAGATGGATATTTTGGAGCTTCAGGAGAGGAGCTGGATGCCCAAAGACGTATTCAAATTAAACGATTATATTTCAGTTGTCTACATTGTTGTATTTTACCCAGCAATTATGAGGACAGGTTGTTATAACTATCCGTGTTGAGATAGGTTGGTGTACTCTACTTGATATCTGTATTTACTTATATTACAGATTTATTTTTGTGTAAATAATCGTTATATATTATAAATTATTCGTTCCACTGTGAGATTCTATGTTGTTTAGTTCTTCTGCCTTCTTTTTTTCCCTAACTACCCGTTATCCCGTTCAATTTGGGTTGGACATATGTGGTTTATTATCAGGTTAAACTGTACGGAAAAGTGGGTTGTTACACAATTCTACTCATTTAGGAGTTAATCAATTTATATTCACTATTGAGTTAATACTAGTTGGTTCTTCTACCATATATCCCCAAAATACAGCTACGGGTTCATTGAAAAGTGAATATATTTATATTTGAAGAAGCAACGTAACACCGTGGCAATACCACTCCTATGGGTTTAATATAAACATGGTCAACCCCTTTAACCTCTATTTTATCAAAGAAAACTTCTTCTCAAAACCATTATAAAAACCTTTCGATACCATCGAAACCTAGCTTTCGATTTTATAGGATGACCTCCTACGAAGGCCTTAAAAATTTATCTTCAAAGCATTAGGCTCATGCCTTATAATACTTTAAAACCTTCCTGTCGAAACATTTCGATTGTAGTAAAGTATTAATATTTAAGTTTTAGAAGCTAAGCTTCGAAACCGGTTGAAAGTACCCCTTTCAACACCATTGGAAGTAACCATTCCGAAGTCATTGAAAGTCCCCCTTTCGAAAGCATTAAGTTTACACTTAAAAAATTATTTGGATCAAAGTGAATATAGGCAAAAGCAACTCTTTGAAACCATCCTTTATCATGTAAAAATATTAGGAAACTTGATGGCATCGGCGCCATCTCTTTCGAAAGCATAAAAATCTGGGTAAAATGATGGAAAGTTGGCATTGAAACCCCTTTCGACACCAATGCCTTCGAAACCCCTAACCCCTTTCGAAAGCTATGGGAAGTTGCTTAAACTTATAAAACAAAGTACCTTCCGACAGCGTTGATATCTTCAACATCATCGAAAGGCTATAAAATGACAGTAGGGTTTCGACAAGGTCGGAACCCCTTCTTTCAAAACATTCTTTCATATGTAAGGAACCCTATCGAAAGCAATCTTAAGTTAATGGCAACCCATTCGAAACCCTTTAAAAATCTCTTTCCAAATCATATGCTTCGACTCTGTCGAAGGCTAAAACAAAACAAAGGCAGACGTTTTTCTTTCAAAAACAAAACAAAGTTTCGACTCCCTCGGAAGCTATGCTCTTGACACCTTACCTTCTACCCTCCTCCAATCTAATGCATACCGTCTTAATGATACCTTGTGTGCTAGTTTCGGCATAGTAGGTTTTGACTAGAATGAAGGCGAAAGCTTCTGTGTCGAAAGGTGCTTTCCGAAGTAGGCAGAACCAATTTTATGAGTAAATCTAGTTTAGTTCTTCTTAAAGTAAACTTTTCTCTAACTAACCTACCACGTGTCAACACCAAATTGGTTGCCTTAACCTTTTCAATTTCTTTTCAAAAATCACTGCAGCTAATCTCAGATCTAAACCATGGTTAAGATAATCAATTAAGCTCTTCCATTAAGCAAAAATAATATTGCAAAGAAGTCCCTCTTCTAAAATAATTTAATTTTCATAACAAATCACTTGGGAAAAATCCCTAAAAATTCCATAAATTCACTTTAATCACGTTATCTAACATATCAAAATTCCAGACCCAAATTCTCAATATATTTTTCAAAATAAATTTGTAAACCCAAATAACCATATTTTCCTTTAAAAATTCATAATAATCTTTCCATAGCTTGGAAAATTATCAAAATTGAAACCCAACTCCAAAACCATGTTTCTCATAACATAAAATTTTCCTATGGCATTTAAACATCAATTAGTCTCGGTTTTGCCTAAAACCGTGCATAACCTCTTTTAAACAATCTTGTTTAAACCATATAAATCATAAATCAAGCATATCAGTATCCAATATATCATAAAAAAGAATTTACCCTTAAATCTTAAAATATATGATTCGAAACAAAATAGAGATGGAATTATTATTCACCTTGATTTGGATAAGGAGATTGGATTGAGATTGATTTCCCTTAAGCTTGATTCTCTAGCTTTTAATTTGTATTCCTCTTATTAATGGTCGGTCTCCTCTTGCGTCTAATTTTCAAAATGACGTGAAAAGAAGGTGAAACGGTAGGAATGAAAATATGTAAGGGTAAGAGTTATGAGCGGCGAATTTCCTAATATACCCTTATGTAATTAGTTTAACCTAAAACATTCTTTATCCCATTAATTATTATATTAGGCTCGGTCTTAATTAAATTATTTCAAGTCTCAATCCCCTTATGACTTAGCATTTACATTATTCTATTTAATTTATCTAATTAAATATCCTAAATAATGTTATCAAAAATTAGGGGTGTTACACCGTATTCACGTATATGTTTATTTTCCGTTGCTTGTTGTTTAAATCATCAGCATTTGTGACGATGGGTTGTTATAACTGTCCGGACTGATGATTGTGATTTGTTGGTGCACTTTGATGGATGTATGTATATAATAGTTTATCTTTTGTAATGATCATTGATATTATATAATATATTGTTCCGCTATGATTGGGAGATTCTGTGTTGTTTTTAGTTTCTTTCTCCTTCTTCTTCTCTTCTTTTCTTCCATCTTTCCCATAACAATTTGTTTTCCACTCAATTTGGATCAGACATGTATGTTTTATTGTCTTCTTGAATTGTGTGGATTGACGGATCATTACAAAGTTTATAAGTGGAGCGAAGAAATTTTGGTGGAGTTTCCATACTGTGAATTTTCTAATGAAATTAGGTTAGATAAGGTGTTAATTTATATGGGTTAGAGAATGATTTGGAGCGTCGAATTTTCCATGGAGAATCTTTGCTCTCATCTCGAACGAAAATTAGTAACCTGGCCGCATAGAAAAATATTTCATTCGATCTTGTCCATTCGATCGCATGCGCTTGTAACGAATTTTACACATCAACAGTCGACCACCTATGGCCACGAATTGACCAATGTTGATCGATCTTCGAACCACATGGGTCGACCGCTGTAGTTTTAATATTTGGTAAGTTTTTGTTTTTGTTTTTATTTAAATTTTCAAATATTCGTAACTACTCTGTACTAACTTCGATTTCAAAGTGTTATATATGAAAATTGTCCAAAATATCGCTACGAATGCAATGGTGAAAATTTCGTAGTAAAACTCAGACAACTATGAAATTTCCATATTGGTCCTTGTTTTATTAAAATTTAATTATCTTATTAAATTTTCCACTAAATTTCTAGGGTGATACAAATGAATCGACGCTGGATATCGATACATCCGTTGAGAATAGAGTATATAATGCTTTCCGAACATTGAGCAATGTATCATGACTATTGGGGTTATTAAGGGGTTATATACTAGTAGTTACTACAACTTTATGAAATGACTCACTTTGTAACAACCCTACTTTAGTGAATCCAAATTTCGACAAAAATCGAAACCCAAGTCCGTCAAAGTACGGATCATTGTATTTGGTACCTGTAAATAAGAATGAGCATTATCAGAGATATATAAAATCTAAACTTACTTCGTAAACAATAATAGAATATAAATACTGGCTATGGCTACTACCTTGGAATTAATGATATTCCTTGGATAACAAATCGCTACATCAGTATCGAGCATGAGAGATAAGAAGACTTCTTCAATAACCTATCATGTTTAGCTTCAATGACCTGTTAATCTAAATCTATAATGTGGGTTGTAATGACGACGGGGTCAAAACAATATTCTAGTGATCGAAAAATCTATACAGTGTTTACAATGTAAATTTATACCAATTGGGTTTCATTTAATTGTTATGTCTACTATTTTACGTTAAGTAAATTAACCTAATATTGCAGACACTATATTCCTACCTAGCATAATTTGTATACCTACCCTTATCCCAAGGTATAACATACTGATGTAAGTCTATCATCCACTTAATACTTCCAAATATAAAGCGGACTCCTAGCATCGTCATTGTTACTCTATTGATCCTAGCTACCAAGACATTTAACTACTATTTATGGCTTTATGGTATATAATAGTCATACTACTAATGCATATATCATCATTCAAGTCCTAGCCAAGTGAGAGACAGTACCCAAGCCACTTAATTCCTTATTACTAAGGACTAAGCAGACCTCTGACCATTTAATACATATATCCTGGGCATGCCTTTGTCATTTAATGCCTAACCCTAAAGGCGGACTGCTCACTTGTACTATCTAGCTGACATCATTAGGAATCCCACTAGGACACTTAATACTTCTTTATATGAGAGAGATAGACCCTATATCAGTTACTTAATATCTCAAACCTGAAGCGAACCCTTCTCGAGATATCCACTGCCCCTCCTAATTGATAATTCAGACAATTTAATACTTTTTAATTAGGAAAGAGGCATGCCTCAAACAACCACTTAATACCTCTAATTCCGAAGCAGATCGTATTATTCCCATAATCGTTTCCCATGGGTTATATGATTGGTGATGTTCCACATTAGCAATAAATGTACACAATTGCTGGCAGCCTCTGAACGAATGGCAGACTTCTGTTGTGTCACTTTATTGACCTTGCATCTCAACGTTCTTATCCCAATTCATTATTCTATAGGTCCTATGGTTAAAGACATCTCACGTCAATAGAAAGTGTACACAACTGCTGGTAGCCTCAAAGTGAAGATAAACTTCTATTGTGTAACTCTATTAACCTCGCATCCCAACGTACTAGTCTAATTAATTATTATGGGCTTTAGTAACTTAAGCCATATTATCCTAGCTTTATTATTACTAAGCTTTATCATCTTAAGTTCAATATTCGACTTAGCTTACTAACCTTTGAGGCTATATAATTTACCTTAAATATTACATTACCAATAAATCCCCTTTATTTGCTTCTCCATAAATGTCAATTTGTCTGATAAAGAATATCATCCTAGTGAACATTTTCCAAGACATTTACGTATATTTGCTAATTTTCAATTAGTAACATTTTCTAACTAATCCATAGTTATTAACCTAACCTCTTTATTTTCAGTCCCATCGATCTATTTACCTTATTAATTACTTGTAACTCTCAAATCCATATCATTAATTGGAGTTACAATCTTTCCAAACTTTTTTCCTATTTCTTATCCATTATTCAACCTTATTTCTATGTATGACTAATCTCCTAGCGAGCATTATGCATAAATCGTCATGTTAGTTAAGTATTAATTAGTGCGTATACATATGTATAAATGCCTACTTTTACCAAATATATTCTAGTCACAAATATTTAACTAGAATATTCTTTTCATATTTAATTTGCTGAAATTAGATTTCTTAGGAAGATTCTTCATTGTGATTTCCATAAACAAGTCTAAAACAAAAAGTCAAGAATAAAAGGAAATATTTTCTCATTTGAAACTACAAGGAATTATTATTTTCTTTCCATTGGAATAAGCAGTGTAAACTACAAAGAACAAATCTGTATTTTACACATCTCTTCCTTTTCACTTGCATATATTCCTTGTTAAATCAAACACTACATTTTATATGCAATTTGAAAGCACAAATAAATTCATAAAAGTCAAATGGAGGTATTTCCCATAAATTAAACTATTGAAAGTTCCAATTCTACATAATTAGGGTAATAATCAAAATCATATTAGTAACATACAACCCAATTTCAAATCTGGAACAAATTTCATATCAAATCAATATTCATATCTATAACTTTTATTACTGATTTCCAGTTAAGGGTGTAACAATATTCCAATAAAAGCTCCTAAGTATATGTAGGCGGTGCTTAATACATTCAATTTTAGCCTGCAATTCACATATATTTATTCATTTAGGCATAAAATTCAAACGTATTAAAACATAATAGATTTATAATTACCCACAAATTTATCACTTTGATAAATTATATTTATTTTTAAAATTATTCAAATAAAAGGTTGACAATACAAATAATATTATTTTGAGTCATGATAATTAATAGTATTCATATTTTGAATAGATATTTACAAAAATATTTCCTTACGAAGTATACGGATAAATGGCCGAAAAACCGATTATCAATAAACAGCTCTATAATCATAAAAGGTCATGCACGGTGTTAATCGCCAAAATTTCCATCGGTTTAGAAATTTGTCAAAAATTTTTGAATTAAAATAAACCGCAAGCGCACGACATACACTTGTAGTACGTGGTGAATACGGGTCGATCCAAAGGGAATTGATGATTTTGAAAATTCTATTCAATCAAATTATACCAAAGTCGAGTCAAAGTTCAGCTAGAGAATTATAAAATTAGCTAACTAACTAAAAGAAAATAGATGCAAATATAAGAGTTAAACGACAATTTAGAGAATAAATCCACTCTCTAAATCATGTAGTTCAACACATATGAAATCATGATCTCTCTTTTATGGTCATTAGTGCTTTAATTGATGTGCTTATCATAAGTATGGCATATTTATGCTATTGATTAGCCAACATAAGCCATCAAACTATAACACATCCCTTAAAGCACTAACTAACTTTCATGAAACTTGACAAAGAAAATGAAAATGAAATCTATTTTAAGTATGGCCTATTAACTATTGATTAGAAATATAGACCATCAAATTTGAATTTCAAATCACTTTCTTTTGCCATAATCATATTTTGATGAAGAGGAAATTAGTGTTAGTGATTGTTTAAGCATAGCCTATTTGATGTCAACAATATAGGCTATTAAATTCAAAGCAAAAACAACTAGTAAACCATTTCTATCATCATCATTAAGCACAAAAAGAGAGTATGAATTAACTAACAAATAGTTGAAGCTATATAATTAGAGAGCTTCATTACCCCCTAAATTGAAGGGGTTCAGCCTCTCATATTTGTCATTTGATTAACAAATGTAGCTTGCAGCATAAATGAAAAAGAAAAGGAAAAAGAAAGAAAGATAAAGAAAAACTATTCTGCTTGCATGAAAAATAAATTTACACTACAACATAAAAGTAAATAAGCATGAAAAGGAAAAGAACATATATTGAAGTTGCATAAAAGAAATTAAATAAAGAGAAACAGCTAAGTAGCCACGAAAAGAAAGAAGAGAACTTGGTTTTATTTTGATCCTAAAACTAACTAGAAAGAGACTAAGTATGAGGAAGATATTACATGATATATATGGGTATTTATACATGTATGAAACCCTAATTAATATTTTTAGGGAATGCCCAAAATGCCCTTGAGTTAGTGTGGCCACCAAGTAATCATTAGCATGTCGTAATCCCTATTTAAGTGTACATGAAGCTATTAATTCCATAAGCATGTGCATTAGCCTTTAATTTGTACATTAAGGTGGTGAGTAGGTGGGATCCTCCATGATCTTTACTTTGAATTATTTCCATCTTCATTCCTTTATATTCATGTTGTGCATGCATGTGTCTTCATGAAACCACTCATATTTGAGATCAAATTTCTACACAATTATATATAATTTCCAATTAATTTTTCTCAAAGAAATATATGCACACAAATGACTGTTTTGCCCCTATATAAAGATCGATATGTGACAATTTGGAATTAATATTGGTTTTGATTAAAACATGTTAAAATACCCAATATGATCATTTATTTAATTTAAGTTGATTAAATATGGTGGTAAAAATATGCTTATTTACGTGCACATCAAATACCCCCACACTTATCTTTTTATTCATCCTCGAATAAAGACAAACTAAGATAAATCTGTTTTCGTAGGGAGCACGATTGCATTGAGCGTATGCAACAAGCCGTTAAACCTCTGGGTGTCCCCAGTAGGACAGTGTTGTCTCGTGAGGGTTTTCAGCGAATATTACCCACAAAATCTGAATGCAAAGTGAAAATATTTACAAAATGAAAGATTTATTTATAAAGAGATGAATGCGAGTTTTTGAAAATATTTACAATGAAGGATTCACTTTTAAATCGACACAAATAAGTTAAATATAGGTTTCGGTCTGAAAATTTAAGTCATTTACTCATTAAAATTTCCAACAAAAATAAATTATCATAACAAATAAAATATAGTTTAACTTGTTGTTTCGGTTGATAACAAAGTATTATTATAAAATGGATCCTTAGTTGATTATCAAAGTTTATAAAAGTGGTATACTCATTTCTTTTCAATAACAAGTCAAATAAATAATTTAAAAATAGTGCTAGGATTTCAATTGCTTACTCTCTCTTGTATTTATAAAAATTTTATTAATATTTACAATATTTAAATGCCTAACTTAGGCAAACCGATGACAGATATATTACTCATGCAGTGTCTTGCGGACTTATGTGTGGGGAATACAGAGCGTGGCGAGTGAACATACAAGTGTGAACACCTATCGACTGTGGGAATTATTAATAAAAGAATTTTTATATACATACACCTGGCTCAGATAAACTGAGGCCAGATATACCGATCATGCACTGCCTTTTGGGCTTATGTGAGAAAGGTATAAAGCACGGCGAGTGTACAGACAAATTTGTACACATGTCGACCATAAGTATTAATAGAATATATATATACACACACATAAATGTTTATATATATATGTGTGTGTGTGTGTGTGTGTGTGTGTTTTGTTTTTTTAGAAAGAGAGAGTTTTGCAAAATAACCTTTGCCCCATTTAACTTAGAAGACAAAAAAAATGTTATATCCTTTACTTTAAATCAACCACTTTTTAAAACAAAGATTTTCAATTAAGATATATTTCATAATTAAGATGTACGAATCGTCCTATATACTAGTTAAACCATTGTTATTTGTAATCAAACTTAATTTTTAATTTTTGTTAAGACAAATAAACTTCCAAAAATTTCAATTTAATAAACCAAAACCATATGTTTATCCTATAGTGTTTTTAAAAATAAATCAAATTTCCTACAAAAAAATCTTCTTTTGTTTTTGAATTTTTATTTTTTGAGTTTTTGGAAGAAAAAAAATAATCCTAAAAAATCAAGAAGAAGACGAGTCTCCACCCACACTTGATTTTGACTGTGTCCCTATAGTCAACCCAAGTGGAAGGAGAAAAATAAAAACATAACCTTCATTTAAATGAAAATGAAAAGATGATTATTTACAAGACATCAGAAAGTATGCCATTAAAGAGTAAATGAACCGGTCTTCCAAAAATCGATTGATTTGTCTCGCTAACTGTGTGAGACATAGCTTAAGCGTAGAAAACCAAACCGTAAAAGATTTCGAAGTTGAACGTTGATTTGGAAAAATGAATGTTGTTTTATTAAAAATTGTACGAGTTATTTTGTTTTCGATGATTTTTAGGGTCGATAAAACAACTGATTGAAGTTCAATTTTATTTTCACCAATTTGAAATTCAAGTTTGTCATTAAAAAATTCTTCAAAATTATTGATTTCAAAATCAAAGTTGTGACTTAAATCTTCCCCGTCGGAATTCAACAACCCGTCATCCAAAAGTCCAAAAAATTCGTATTCATTAAATTCGTCTTTCTTTGTTGGTTTATCAACAACTTTATTACATGTCTCAAGTTCAAAATCCAAAGTTGTTGTATTCAAATTTTCGAAATCGAGAAAAGGAAGATTGAATTTTAAATTTGGTTCCACACCCTCAAAAGAATTGAAATCCAACTCAATTACCGTCTTTTCAACAACTTCGTTAAGATTGTCATTTTCGATTTCGAAAGTTGTTATTTGAAAATCATCGATTTGGGTAAAAGGTGGATTATCACTTGAATCATCACGCGTTGGAATTTGATTTTCTTTTTCATGTTGTTTCATATATGTTTCAAACAACGAATCCGTGTGATCATCGTAAATTTCGTTCATTTGCTCAACAAAATCCAATTTATGGTTATTAACTTGAGAATTTTTGATTTGGATTTGTTGAGAACAAAAAATTTCACTTGTATCGTAATCGAGATTATTCCCATTGCCAAAATTATTTGAAAGTGGATCACATTTATGTTTTGATTTTGGAGTTCAAAATTGAATTAGCGTGGGCTATACTCAAAGTCATTTGAATTTTGAAGTGAATTCAAATTTGTATTATTTTAAAAAATTTGACTTGAGTTATCACACAAATAAGAATAACACAAATCATTTATCTCTTGATTTTATTGTCTAGAGAGTTGGAGTAAAGATGAAATCATTCCAATGCAATTTTCGGCAGTTGAAGATTGGTCATCGTTTTGAAAATTTTGTTGTTCGAAATTCGAATTATTTACACAATAGTTGTTGTTAAAATATCAATAAGAATTTAGAGTGAAACCATATGGATTATATTGATTTTCACAACTATTGTAAATTTCAAATGAATATGGAAATTTGGACATTTTCAAGAATGTTTTTGGTTTTTTTTTCTCTTTTTTTTGTAAAGGAAAAATATTTACAAATAAAATTTATTTTTCAAAAGGAAAATTGACTTTTGCTTTGTTTTTTACAATTTCTTTTTTGTTTTTAAAAAGATTTTATATTTTTTGTTTGGATTTTTGATTTCCTATTTTTTTTTGAATTTTTGAAATTTTAAAGGAAAAGGTAAAAATTTCAAAGAAAAAAAAGGAATATTTACAATTTTTTTAGTTTTGGATCTTGAATTTTTTTTAAACAAATATGCATGAACTAATGCAACTAAATGAATGCAGTGGTTATTACAAATGATTTATCCTAAGTTAACCCAAAATTATATAATCACACATTGTCTTAGATAAACAAGATAGTTCTCAACCAGGTAACGGATAGGATTTATCGGTGCACCACGAATCACCGTAGCAATGCAGCCGAAGGTTTAAGTACCTTCAAAGGAATAACCACTATAATATTTACGAATCACCATAATATTTATAAATGATTATTACTCTGCCGTAGCGTAGACACCAAGAAATTAAATTGTTCAAAGAAGACAAATTGTCAATATACAATTAAGTGTTATTGATTTCTAACCATTATTATTTATCAAAATCTAGGATGAAATGCAAAACAAAAATTAAATGTGTACTAACAATGCAACTACAAATGAATTTTTTTTATGTTTTTTATTTTCGAAGTTTTTTTAATAAAATGCAAGCAAACAAAAATGCAAGGTAAATAAAAACAACATATATAGCAAGCAAGCATTTTATTTATTTATTTATTTATTTATTTTTGACAAGCAAAGCGAAACAATAATTTTGGCAAGCCAAGTGAAACAAGCGACTCTTCCAATCTGCTTTGACAACCTGAAAATAAAACAATATATATATATATATAATATATATATATATATATATATAATATATATATACGGTTTTTTAGATATATCTATAAAAACGAAGAAAAATATGAACCCAAAACAACCTTTTTTTTAAGGATGTAACTAAAGTCAAATGGAATCAAATTAAATTAAACAAAAACAAACTAAATTAAAGAGAAAAAAATTATTTTAGGCAAACGATTTTTTTTTAACAAACTAAACTTTTAAAAACAAACTAAGCTTCAAAAAAGAAAAATTCACTCGGGCCCAAAAAGAAGCCCAAGCCCCGAAAAAAAAATTAGCTGATCAATTTCTCAACCAAACTACAGGCAAAAATTCAACCGCAACAATTTCATCTCATTTCGATTCACCATTCAATTTTCTTAATTCTCAAATTAAAAACCGCATTCAAATTCCCAAATCCACAACCATTCGATTCGCAGCAGGCGATTTGATTCACCATTCAATTTACCAAATTAGCAGGCGATTCGATGTTTGAATTTGAAATTGGGAGGTTCAAATTGCAAAGAGGGTGGCGATGATGGAATTGGGTTCGCGGGTTGTGTTCTAGTTGGCTGCAGAGGTGGTTTCACGATTTACGAATTAGGTGGTGTTGAATGATTGGTCTGTGGCAGCTGAAATGAGTTGGTGGTGCTTCTGGTATGTAGTTGGTATTTGTGATTGTAAAACTGTGACGTGGACTTGCAGTGCAGTGTTGTGGTTTTTTTGAGCTTGTATGGTGATGAAGGGATACAACAGAGGGAAGTGATGTATGTGCTTATGACAGAAAAGTGGCAGTAGAGTGGTCAGTGTGGGTAGTATGGACAGAGAAGAAGAGAGTGGTGCAGTAAGGAGAAGATGTGTGGTAGGTTGTTGCGAAGTTGTCCGAAGTGTAGGCCTGGTCAGGCAATATTGGTTGTTTAACTTGCAAGTATATTTGTGTGCACAGTGTTTGTGCACAGTGTAAAACTGTAACTGCCAAACAGTAACTATAAAAGAAATGAAATGAATTTTATTTTTTTGTGTATGTGTTTATTTTTTAAATAGGAAAAAAATGGAAATGCAAATTGAAACTAGAAAACAAACACACAAACAAATGCACACAAAAATCAAACAACCATACAATATATTTTTTTAAATGCAAAAACACAAAACAAACACAATAAAATCAAACAAATATAATTCGAAGAATAGAAAATCAAAATCAAAACAACTTCTCGGCAGCTACGCCAAAAACTTGTTCGTCAACGGAAATTCTATCGGTTTAGAAAACCGTCGAGCGAATTTAAATTAAAAATAACCGCAAGCGCACGGCGTACACTTGTAGTACGTGGCGAATACGGGTCGATCCATAGGGAATTGATGATTTTGAAAATTCTATTCAATCAAATTATACCGAAGTCGAGTCAAAGTTAAGCTAGAGAATTAGAAAATTATCTAACTAACTAAAAGAAAAGAGATGCAAATATAAGGGTTAAATGACAATTTAGAGAATAAATATACTCTCTAGATCATGTAGTTCAACATATATGAAACCGTGATCTCTCTTTTATGGTCATTAATGCTTTAATTGATGTGTTTATCAGACATATTTATGCTATTGATTAGCCAACATAAACATCAAACTATAACACATCCCTTAAAGCACTAACTAACTTTCATGAAACTTGACAAAGAAAATGAAAATGAAATTTATTTTAAGTATGGCCTATTAACTATTGATTAGAAATATAGACCATCAAATTTGAATTTCAAATCACTTTCTTTTGTCATAATCATATTTTGATGAAGACGCAATTAGTGTTAGTGATTGTTTAAGCATATCCTATTTGATGTCAACAATATAGGCTATCAAATTCAAAGCAAAAACAACTAGTAAACCATTTCTGTCATCATCATTAGGCACAAAAAGAGAGTATGAATTAACTAGCAAATAGTTGAAGCTACGTAATTAGAGAGCTTCATTACCCTCTAAACTGAAGGGGTTTAGCCTCTCATATCTATCATTTGATTAACAAATATAGCTTGCAACATAAATGAAAAAGAAAAGGAAAAAGAAAGCAAGATAAAGAAAAACTATTCTACTTGCATTAAAAATAAATTTACACTACAACATAAAAGTAAATAAGCATGAAAAGAAAATGAACATGCATTGAAGTTGCATAAAAAAAAATTTAAAAAGAGAAATGGCTAAGTAGCCATGAAAAGAAATAATAGAGCTTGGTTTTATTTTGATCCTAAAACTAACTAAAAAGAGACTAAGTAAGAGGAAGAGATTACATGAAACATATGGTATTTATACATGTATGAAACCCTAATTAATATTTTTGGGGATGCCCAAAATGCCCTTGAGGTAGTGTGGCCATCAAGTAATCATTAGCATGTCATAATCCTCATTTAAGTGTACATGAAGCCATTAATCCATAAGCATGTGCATTGGCCTCTAATTTGTATATTAAGGTGGTGAGTAGGTGGGGTCCCCCATGATCTTCACTTTGAATTATTTCCATCTTAATTCCTTTATATTCATGTTGTGCATGCATGTGTCTTCATGAAACCACTCATATTTGATATCAAATTCCTACACAAATATATATAAATTTCCAATTAATTTTTCTCAAAGAAATATATGCACACAAATGACCGTTTTGCCCCTATATAAAGATGGATATGTGACAATTTGGAATAAATATGGATTTTGGTTAAAACATGTTAAAATACCAAATATGATCATTTATTTAATTTAAATAGATTAAATATGGTGGTAAAAATATGCACATTTACGTGAACATCACACGGAGCTGGATACATACATTTATTTTTATAATTTAACAAGAATGTGAAATAAAAGCAATTAGTTATTTTTAGTAAATAAAATGTATTTAAGACATCATCAACGATGCCTTATATTTAATAATTGATTTATTTAATTTCATTGAGATTTAATGATTTAATAATTTTTATAATTATTCAAATAATTTTTTAAATGATTATAATTCATTTAACTAGTTATAAAGTTGGTAACAAATCATTTGTAAATACATACTTGGTTTGAAAATAAAAGGAAAATTGATATCGCCTTATCATTATAATAACAATTTTGTGAATAATTATTAATATTGATTTACATGATTTTATAATTCAAATGAGATCATTTTCATTAATCAAAAATGATTAGAAACTGATTTTCAAATTTCTTTTACCAATATGTGTACGTTAATTAATAAATGACAATATGACCGCAAATCGGAATTAAAGTTCGTAATGATTTGGCATATATAAGTTATACTACGTTGTTTATGTAACTTATACATCTCTATAACATGCACACACACATTAACATATACATATACATATAACAGTGGTAGAAAAGTAGAAACATATTTACATATGGTAAGTATAGAAAATATCTAAGTTTGAAAAAGCACACGTCTTTTCGCATTGACCCACCTTACACACCATCATCACCGCCCATCACCTCCACATCATCCATCATAAGGGGGCTGCCATGCATGTAGGGGGGAGGGGCTGGGAGGAGATGGCAAGGTTAATGTCATCCATTCATATTATGATATTTTGGTTTTCTAAAAATCCTATAAATATCCCACCCTTTCGTCACATTTTTCACATAATTTTATACTTCATCTTCCTCCTTTTTCAAGCTATTGTAATGGCTTCTCATGTTAAAAATGTTATGAAGAAATTTATTCAAAAAGAAATTAATTAGTATAATAATATACATATATTATCAAATCCACTTCAAAACAAGGCAAACTCCTCCCTTACCTTCCTAAAACCCCACGACTGCACTCTTCTCCACCAATGGCCGGACCTTCTTCCTTCCATCACCTAGGCCGTGAGCTCCTTCTTGCATCCAAAGTCTAGGCCGAGCCATTTAAAGGCGATAGCGCTAGTGATCGTGAGCTTAAATTTCGTGATAGCAAGGCTATAGCCAATTCTATATTAGCTCGAATGGAAAATGAAGGTGAGAAACTCCTAAAACTATAGTAATATATGCTATTGGATGATATATATATATATGGATATAATTGTTGATGATGGTTGTTTAATATCGTTGTTGAATATATATGCAAGCCATGCTAATACACGTCGATAAGCATAAAGAAAATCACTTTCCTTTATTCAATGGAATGGTGTATGGAATGTTTAAACCCTTAAAAATGGTTTAATTTGATTTATAAATGTTTTATAAACATTTGAAAATTTTTTGGCAAATTTTAAACGAATATTGAAAATTGAGTCAAAATTAGGCGCGTCGTGTAATGATAGTTCACGATTTCGTGCCATAAAAGTCAAACGAGTATATAGAATGGAACTTAGCTCGGAATTCTCCAAGATAAGAATTTGCCTAACTATTGTATCCATAGTTTTCAAACAAATAAATTAAATCATGATTTTGATAAATAACTTCTGAAATATGAGTAAAACAAGTTTTGCAAAAATTGCGGTTTTGCAGTTCGGAATCCATAAAAGGAATTCTTAAAAAATGATATTTTAAAATTGTTTAAAAATATGAAATAAATTATAAAACTGTTTTAAAATGTTTTAAAAGTGATTTGAGTTATAAAAATGAATTTTCAAATGATAGAAAAGTCGTTTTGATCAATATATTGAAAATTACTTTCCTCGGCACTTTTCAATAATTTTTGAAATATAGTTGTAGATGCAACCATTCTTTTTCAAATCTTTAGTAAATGTTTTTAAATGATTTATAAAGTAGTTTAAACGTAATCTGAAGGATTTATGTAATGGTTAAGTAAATTTTAAAAGATTTAGAGTCGACCAAATAACTTGACCGATTTATGGGTGACAAAGAGATAGTATCTATGCTTGAGTTTGGAAAACCAGTTTCCTGCTCTCCTTACCTATCCGAACTGGCCCGATGGAGGGAATAGTAAATTTGATTTACTTGGATCAAAATTTTCCGTAGTATAATGGATATATTTTTCGAAATATAAATAACTTGGATTTTATGGAAATAATCTTCTTGTACTTAGTATTAAAGCCCGAAGATGAAGCTCATACTATCCGTGAAATTTAAAAGGTGATTTCACCATTATTCCACCTATAGTACTTGTTGAATACGAAAATTGATATTGAGTAGAATTAGATGATTTCTATAGATTTTTCTCACTTAATATTTACTTGTTATGTTCTAAAATCCTAGATAACATGGTCTTAACTCAATCCAAATTTTGATTTTTGAATTAAGGAATCTTTTTTAATATTTAAATGATTTGGAAATATTTCCCTAAGTGGAAAATGAAATGATTTAGAATTATTCTAAGAATTAAAAATATCTTAATTAATCAAAGGATTTGATAAGAGAGGTTTAATGATTTCGTACATACCAGAAAGAATGTTTTAAAGATATATATCTCTATAAGATATTTTGATTAAAAAAATTAACCAATCAAAGAAGAATTCCCTTTTCACTTAACATCTTTTTATCGATGATTGGTTCGAAAAAACCGGGGTTGGGTTTTTTTGATTCCTGTCCGAAGATCGCTTCAAACCAATTTAATATTATGTTGAGGTAGTTCTTTATTTGAGATCTTCGAAGCAAGGACTTCTCACTGCTAATCCTAGGGGTAATTCGTGATATGATAGGGTAGGAGAATGCCTCCAGTTTGTCATGTTCCTAGACAATTTGTATGGATGAATGTCTGACATTACATTTCTAATTAAATAAATTGATCTCTATGAACGTATCATTTGTTTGGTGGCGGATAAGGCAACTTGTCTTAGTTTAACACCCTTTCCTTAGTCAAGCGTTATACTTTTGTAGTAATTAGTTGTGTGATCATGGAATGGCAATATGGCATTCATAGTGGGAAGTGTTAGTGAAAGAAATTCGCTACCTCGGTCCTCATCGCCCGATAATGGCTTAAACTGGGTATGCTGCAAGGTCAAGTGGGTCGCACCCATTAGGATATAGTCATCACCTTTCAAGATAACCCTCTATATTCTGGGTGTGTGATGTATGCTATAAGACGTCTTGGATAGGTCGGTAACGACCGGGGTAATGTCATATTCGGTTTCTATCCAGACCATTTATGAGTACCAAATGGGGATAGACCGGTCTTGCAAGATGCGGAGGATTGTTTGTGTATCCTCGATACATTCCTACTATTGTATAGAATCCATTCTCCGAACGGGCCTTGTAAGAGTTTTGTTGGTAGAGCGTAACATATCCAGAATTTAATAATGGTAACAAGGTTATTATGTTTACTTGCAAATATTTTCAAAAGAATGTCATCAAAAGTAATATCAAATAATTTTACGTGGCAAATGTTTTTGTTATCATAAGGTAAAAACTCATTCTGTGTTTATGTGCGGCATGGTCTTATGGGACATCTTTTGATTCTTAAATGCGAATTTTGTGTTTCTCACACCAGTCTCATGACTGACCCAAGTTTATTTTCCTTTTCCTTAAATTTTGAGTGTCCTTATTTTCTCGAGCAGCCTCGTAGTTAGGTTTAGTTAGAAGAAATCTGGATGAAGCTCAAAGCTTGGAGTTAGAAGATTCTTCTAAAGATTGTTATGCATTTCCACCACACTCATGTACTACAGTATTCCGCACTTGTAAGGACAGATATTTATTACTGTCCATTTTTAACTCGATTAAATGTATTTAAATTTTCGCTGTAAAGATTATATGTTGAAAAAATATATGTTATTCCCTTCATGGGAGATTCTATTCTGTCCTTATTTTCTTTCTTACCCTTAAAAATTCGCCTCTCCGACACTTGGATTTGTGGCATGTGAATATTAAGGATGTATTAATGTTGATTTCCAAGACTCGAAGAAGCAGGCCCTCACAATTGGTATCAGAGCTTAGGTTGAGCGAACACCTTGGATTTGGAAGGTGTAAAGTCTCATCCGTGATCAGGTTAGTAATGCCCTGGATGAATAACTCATTAGAGATAAGGTAAGTAATACCCAAGAACGAGTTTGAGAGTATTATATATGAGTGCATATTTGTTAATATTATATATAAATGATTTTATTTTTTTTGCAAGGCAAGCCGGTTTTATAGTGGACCGTCCACTTTTTATTACAAACGTAATAAAAATTCGAAGTACAGGAGACAGGTAAAAGCACCTAAACTACTACGAAATTGAAGGCTAACAGCACAGGAGTGTGATAGACAAATCACAACTACTATATGAAAATCGAAAACAACTACTCCTCCGAAGAGGAAGCAACACCATCATCCACAAAATCCTAGGAAGTCACCAAAGGGACAGACCCTAACAGACCGGCATAGGGGCGGAAATGGGAAGCAAGACAAGGATCATAAGCCACAGAATCAGAAGTGTACACAAAGGAACGATCCCAGGTAGTATCAGCAAGAAGGACAGAATTCGATCTCGCAAATTAACCATCCAAAACAAGAGCTAATGAGTCAACTAACGGTCTATAATAAAGGCATCGAAGGTCCAGATGATCATCAGAAACAAATCTAAAGAAAGAATCATCCAAGGGGTTAAATCTCATATCAGAAATGTGATCAACCCAACACCTCTCAGCATCATCCCAAACAATAGAGGGACAAGGCAGACCAGGAACAGGGGCAGCAACAGGAATTGCAGAAACATCATTAGCGACCAATGGCAAGCGAAGCGGATCAGAAGCCTGAACAGGAACCACAGAATCAGCAGAAGGCGCCACAGAGGAAGGTGGGGAAGCATGCTGAGCGGAACAGGGAGCCAGAACCGGGACAGATAATGGAACCGCAGGCAACCGCGGTGAGGAAGGAGCAGTAACATCACAAGGGACCACAGGTTCAGAAGAAATCAGAGTCAGCCCCGGGTCAGGGAAAGGATCATCAGGAGTTGACGTGGGGATAACCCTGGGAACCCATTTCCTAATAGGAGGGCGGGGCAAAGGGATCTTAGGAGCAGCAGCAGAGACATCAGAATGCGTGCAGGAAGAAAGCAGGTGGCCAAAGGAGTGACATGAGGAACATATATCAGGAACCCAACCGTATCGAACACGGACAACCGCAACATGACCAACTGCAAGCTGAACAGGAATAGAGGAAGGGAGGGGCTTATCTGGAGAGATCTCAATCAAAGCTTTGGCATACACCATTTTCTCACGTGCAACAGTATTTGTATCAAAACATTTCAACTTACCAATATTACAAGCTAGCCAATTCAAACCTAATAAAGGTTGCAGAGCAGATGGAATTTGCGAAAAGTAAACCTAAACAGGGACAGATAGAAACTGCTCACGGACCCTAGCCACAGTTGGAGACCAAAGAGTTATAATAAAAGGTTGCCCATCGAAAAAGGAAGGTTCAGCCTCAAGAACACGGCGGCGATCCTCAGGAGAGGAGAAATTGAGATAAAACATGGAATCAACCAGCTTGACACTCAAATCACCACGTAGCTTCCAGGCCCTACGCAAAACCGAAACCGCATCACGCAGGCGGTGATTAAGGTCCAAAAAGAAACCAACTAGATAATCAGACCAAAAATCCAAACCATCTTGCATAACTATAGGGGGTGGGATCATCACCCCATTTACCTCAACAATGTCAAACACAATCGTTTTGTATTTGCCCGCATTACCCGGAAGAGAAGTGAAAAGAGACGACCAAGTTTTGGTGCCAGCCAGGGAAACACTTTTGTCACAGGCAATATCACAAACATTATCAGTGCATCGTTCAGGGCACGCAGCAACATCATTAACCTTAACACCAGCACCCGAACCAGAAATGCACACCACATCACTCTCGTTGTTATCATTGGAAATAATACTCGAATCGCCCAAAACGTGATTCAAAATCTCAAATGAACCCAATCCAACAGTAACAGTCGAAAGCGAGACTCCATCCACAGGCTGCAACTCAGCAGCAGGGCTAGGAGCCGGACCATGGGAAGGAGAAGAAACCACAGGCAGAGGGGGAAAATCAACGTTCGAATGAAGTTGAGGCAATGGTCGATTAGGCGTGGATGGCAGGACGTTGTAGATTCGGCCAGATCTGGAGGAAGAAAGGGGAGCGGAAGGAGCAGAGGGGAGAGGGACTATGGGCGGAGCAACTGGCATTGGGGTGGAGTGGAAGAAAAGGGGGGAGCAGAGGCGCGAAGAAATCAACGTCGGAAAGATACACGAGAAGAAAATTCTCGCAGGAAGGACGCCATTAGCGGAAAGATGAAAAGAAAATTCTCGCAGGGTGGAGTGGGATTCTGAATATTTGTAAAAAAAATAATTTTACCTAGAACTATATTTTGAGAAACGGTTAAAATTTTATAAGCAAAATTTTTGAGAAACGATAAAAAAAATAGATATGGTAAATTTTCAAAGGATTTTTGGAAGGGTAAACCATTATTTTTTTGTCACACAAAGAATATAAATAGTGAAAGCTATCTTTAGAAATGGACCTCGTGTCATTTTATAAGTACTGATCGAATCTTGGTTTGAGAAAAGTAATACCAAGCGACTAGCAAAACTCTCTACCCAAGAATGCGCTAGATTAAGAAAATTACCTATTGCTTATGTCTAAAGAAATGTTGTTTACCTTATGGAAACCATATGGAGGGAAATACTCCAAATGAGAGACTTCCAAAGCAAATTGGGGCGAGAGGGACTGCCTCATTATTCTCTTTAGTGACAAAGATGAACAACAGAAATATCTACCTAGCAATGATGGATTCTCGATTAAGCAAAAGCATGCCCCATACACTCAAAGTGGTGAAGACGGATATCTAATGGCTATCATACCGCCCACGACTCTAGAAATAATTACAATTTCTAATGATGATGAACCTGGGTAGGCCTTGGAAAGAAATTGGATAACAGATCCTGCTAGCTCCACATTAGAACCTATAGAAGAGGAGGAGCCGATGGAAGAGGAGTTGGAACCCATTGAAGAAGAGTCAGAACCCATAGAAAAAGAGTCTGAACCAATGAATGACCCAAATGCTATAATATCCAGCGAATGTAGCAATGTGATATGGGATTTGGACGGAGAGCATATTATGTGGCAAGAAGAATCATATAGTTCCTACATAAATTAGGAAGAGGTAGAGAACAACGATGAAGAAATAGCAGAAGAAGAAGAAGAAGGAGCCGAAGAGTTCAAAAATCTTTAGGAAGTGGGTGTGCAAGGCCTCTTAGAATTGGAAGAGGGTGGTACAATCCCAGGAATATCGGTTGGCATGGGACATGTCCCACGGAACCAACCGTGGCTACTCCAGGTTGAGGGAGAAATTCAACCAAAAGAGGATGTCAATGAAGCTGATAATGAGCTAGAAAGTGATAAGGAAGCAGTAGGAGATTTTTTTTATAGATTTTGGGTATTGGAGCCCGCCATTGGCTTCAGATACAGAGAAGTAAAAGAGATGTGGGGTGGAGTAATAAAGGGTAGCTATATTATATACACACACACACACACACACACACACATACATATATATATGCTGTAGTTCAGCCGGGATGTTGTTTTGATCAGTATTTTGTACCGTATCAATGTTGGGGAGGGGTTTTTCTTTTTGACCCAAGTTTAAATAGAAATGATAAATGTAAAAGTATGAAAATATATAATATGATGTTTGTTCCAATTCGCATTATGAACCTTTTAATGAGAATTCTTGGGGAAAGAAGTAAGAAAAAATTAAATCAAGGATTTTTCTTTTATGAAGAATAAATGGTATTAAATAATTAAAAATCTTAAAAGCGGAATCTTTAGGTAAATAATCTAAAGCCGATCAAAGATAAGAGATATTACAAATATGTACTAAAGAAACATTAAGTTTTGACTAACAAAGGAAGTTTATGGTAATTTAATTAAGTATTTTGAAAATGAGTTTTCAAAAACCATTAAGATATGTTTAGAGATGTGTTATAATAAAAGGATATTTATCTTTTGAAAAGAAGTGTGTTTTTAAGTAAAATTATTTGAAAATAAAAATAAAATATCTTCACAAAAGGTTGAATAAAGAATGAAAATTAATGTAATATTTTTGTATAAAGTATTTGGATTATTTCGTCGTAAAAATTTAATCAAGATTCGAGTACAGAGCTTTGAGAAGTTTACAACATTCTGAAAAAGAATATATCACTCAATTCTTGACGACGAACATTAATGAGGGTTTGTGGTTGGATACTTTAGTTTTCTATCGTAGCTGAGAGCTATGTAAGGAAAAGCCAAAGTTTTGATAAAAAAGCCTGATCAGAGTCCGTATTAGAAGATCGGGGATCAATGCTAGCTTGGAAGTAAAGTTATGAATTCGAATAGTAGATTGAATCAGATATTGTAAACGGATGATCTATATACGTCGTATAGGTGCAAGTTTAAAGGTAAATATTTTTGGTAAACCTTTGGGCTTTTTTTGGGTAATTTCGGGGATGAAATTTTTTTAAGTGTGGAAAGTTCGTAACGACTCGCAAAATTTATTACTTTAATAAATTATTCAAATAAATGGTTTATAAAACAAATAATATTATTTTGAGTGATAACAAATAATAGTAATCTTATTTTGAATAGATATCTACAAAAATATCTCCTTAGGAAGTATATTGATAAAATGGCTGAAAAACCATTTTATCGATAAACAGCTCTATAATCATAAAACATCGTGCACAGAGATCGATACATGCACTTATTTTTATAATTTCATAAATATTAAATAAAAGCAATTTGAATAAAATGTATTTAAGATATCGTCAATGATGCCCTTACATTTAATAATTGATTTATTTAATTTAATTAAGATTTAATAATTATTATAATTATCCAAATTATTGTTTCAAATGATGATAATTCATTTCTAATAGTTATAAAGTGGAAATAAACCATTTGTAATTATTATATAAAGATATATTCTTGGTTTGAAAATTTAAGGAAAGTTGATATCGCATTACGGTATAATAGCAATTTTTTTAAATAATTATTAATATTGATTTATATGCTTTTATAACTCAAATGAGATCATTTTTATTAATCAGAAATAATTAGAAATTTATTTCCAAATTTTGTTTACCAATATGTGTATGTTAATTAATAAGTGAAAATAGATCGAAAATCGGAATAAAACTTGTAACCATTTGACATAAATAAGTTGTACAATGTTGTTTATGTAACTTGTAAATTTTTGTGACATGCACACACACATACACATACATATACATATACATATACATATAACAATGGTAGAAAAGTAAAAATATATTTACATATGATAACTATCGAAAATATCAAAGTTTGAAAAAGCAAACATTTTCTCACATCAACTCACCTTACACTACCATCATCACTGCCATCACCTCCACGTCATCCATCACATTGGAGGGGATTTCGTGCATGTAGTGGGGGCTAGAAGGGGATGGCAAGGGTAATTTCATCCATTTAAATTATGATTTTTTGTTTTTTAAAAATTCTATAAATACCCCACTCTTTCTTCACATTTTTCACATAATTTTCTACTTCTTCCTCCTTTTCCAAGTTATTCTAATGTCTTCTCATGTTAACAAATTTATGAATAAATTTATTCAAACAGAAATTAAATTAGTATAATATACATATATTATCAAATCCACTTGGAAAAAAAAGTAAAACTCCTCCCCTACCTTCATAAAAACCCTCGAATACACTCTTCTCCACCATTGGCTGAGACTTCTTCCTTCCATCACCTAGGCAGTGAGCTCCTCCTTGCTTCCAAAGCCTAGGCCGAGCCGTTTAAAGGCGATAGTCCTAGTGATCGTGAGTTTAGATTTCGTGATAGCAAAGCTATAGCCAACTCTATATTAGCTCTAAGGGAAAATGAAGGTGAGAAACTCCAAAAACTATAGTAATATATGTTATTAGATGATATATATGCTTGGATATTATTGTTGATGATGGTTGTTTAATAGTTGTTGAATATATATGCAAGCCACGTTAATACATGTCGTAAGCACAAAGAAAATCACTTTCCATTATTTAATGAAACGGTGTATATGGAATGTTTAAACCTCTTAAAATGGTTTGACATAATTTAGAAAAGTTTGATAAACATTTTAAAATGTTTTGGAAAAGTTTAAATGAATATTGAAAACTAAGTCAAAATTAGGCGCGTCGCGTAACGGCTGTACATGATTTCATGCCATAAAAGTCAAACGGGTATATATAATGGAATATAGCTCGGAATTGTTCGAGATAAGAATTTTATGAACCATTATATCCATAATTTCCAAAAAAGCAAGAAAACCAAGATTTGGATAAGTAAATTTTGAAATATGAGTACAGCAATTTTTTGAAATAATCGCAGTTTTGTAGTTCGAAATCCATCAAAGTATTTCTTGGAAAATGATATTTTAAATTTAAAAAGAATATGAAATAAATTTTAAAAATCTTTTAAATTGTTTTAAAATTGATTTGAGTTATAAAAATGAATTTCCAAATGATAGAAAAGTCATTTTGATCAATAGCTTAGAAAACACTTTCCTCGACACTTTTCTATAAGTTTTAAGATATAATTTTAAATGCAACAATTCTTTTACAAATCTTTAGTAAATGTTTTTAAATGATTTACAAAGTATTTTAAGTTAATCTGAAGGATTTACGGAATGGTTAAATTAATGTTAAAAGATTTAGAGTCGATCAAATAACTTGACCGCCTTATGGATGACATAGTGTCTAGGCTTGGGTTTGAAAAACTGGTTTCCTGCTTTCCCTTGCTATTAGACTGGCCCAACGAAGGGAATATTAATACTCGGATCAAAATTTTCCATGCACAAAGGATATAATTTTCCAAATATAAATAACTTGAATTTTATGGAAATAATCTTCGAGTGCTTAGTGTTAAAGCCCAAAGAGGGACTCATACTATTCATGGAATTTAAAAGGTGATTTCACCATTGTTCCACCTATAGTACTTGTTGAATATGGTAATTGATGTTGAGTAGAATTAGATGATTCTATATTTATTCTCAGTTAATATTCACTGGTTTTGGATTGACATCCTAGATAACATGGTTTTAAATCAATCCAAATTTGAGTTTTGAACTAAAGAAATCTTTGTTAAGGTATAAATGAGTTGGAAATATTTTCCTAGGTGAAAAATGAAATAATTTAGAATTATTCCAATACTTAAAAAAAATTAAGTAATCAAAGGATTTGATAAGAGAGATTTAATGATTCTGTATATGCCGGAAAGAATGTTTTAAAGATATATATCTCTAGAAGATTTTGATTAAAATAAATTAATCAATCAAAGAAGAATTCCCTATTCACTTATCATCTTTTTATCAATGATTGGTTCGAAGGAACCAAAGTCGGATTTGGGTGATTCCTGTTCGAAGACCGCATCGAACCAATTTACCTATTCGAAGTGAAGACAAGGAAATGATTTGGAAGATGGAAATGTAGGGCTGCTTGTCATTGAGCCTCAGGGGAAATTTCCCGTATCATATTATATGGCAGTGGTTCTTCATTTAAGATCTTCGATGCAAGGACTTTCTCACTACTAATCCTATGGGTAATTCCCGATAGGATGTGGTAGGAGAATGCCTTCGGTTTATCCTGTTCCTGAACAACTTGTATGAATGAATGTCTGGCATTACATTTATAATTACATAAATTGATTTTTATGAATGTGTCGTCTGTTTGGTGGTGGAGAAGGCAATTTCTCTTAGCTTAACATCCTTTTCTGAGATGTACGAGCTCAGGAGTTATGCATTTGTAGAAATCAGTTGTGTGATCATAGAATGATAATGTGGCATTCAAAGTGGAATGTGCTACGTGAAAGATAATCACTACTGACATCGGGCCTCAACAGCCAATGGTGGCTTAAACAAGGTACGCCGTAAGGCTATGTGGGTCGCACCCATTAGGGTATGGGCATTGCCTTTCTAGATAACCTCTATATTTCGGGTATGTGGGGTATGCTATGAGACGTTTCGAATAGGTTGGTAATGACCAGGGTGACATCATATTCATTTTCTATCCAGGCCACATATGAGTGCCAAAATAGGGATAGACCATTGTTGCCAAATGCGGAGGATTGTTTGTGTATCCTTGGTACATTCCTCTAGAGATATACTATATGTGGTTCCTTACCTGCTATTCTATGGAATCCATTCTTCGAGCGAGCCTTGTAAGAGTTTTGTTTGTAGAGCCAACCATATCCAAAATTTAATAATGGTAACAATTTCGGCTAAGATTAATAAGTTTAATCACAAATATTTTCAAAGGAATGTCATTAAAAATAATATCAAATGATTTTATGTGGCAAATGTTTTTTTTTTCATAATTTAAGGACCCATTCCATGTTTATATGCCACGTGGTCTTATGAGATACCTTTTGTTTTTAAAATACGTATTTTGAGTTTCTCACACTAGTCCCTTGACTGGCGCGGAGTTTATTTTCCTTTCCCTTAAACTCTGGGTGCCCTAATTTTCATGGGCAGCCTAGTAGTTATGTTTAGTTAGAAGAAATCTAGATGGAGCTCAAAGCATAGAGTTAGAACATTCTTCTAAATATTGTTATCCATTTCCACCACACTCATGTACTATAGTATTCCGCATATGTAAGGAGGATATTTATAAATGTCCATTTTTCACTTTGATAAATGTATTTAAATTTCCACTATAAAGATTATATATTGAAACAATATATGTTATTCCCTTCGTGTGAGATTTTTTTCTATTTTTATTTTTTTCTTACCCTTGAAAATTCGCCTCTCCAGCACTTAGATTTGCGACACGTGAATATCGAAATGAATTAATGTCGATTTTTTAGAGTCAAAGAAGCGAACCCTCACAAGATTCAGTATCGTAAATAATTTATAGATTTCCTACTTATCTTCTAAAAGAATTTTAGTTCTCTAAATCTGAAGTAAAACCTTTGATTCAACTTCATTTCCATCTTATTCCAAGAGATATGTATAAAAAGGGTATATGCATTTATTATAATTACGTCCCTAAGAAGTGATTTGGGGATAAAGGATATATATATATATATAACCTCGTTATCGCATAGTGTGGGCACGCTTATCTTCTTCTCTTATTTGATATTTATTCTTCTCTAATTTGTATATATACAAATATAAATATTATGTTTTATAATTTAGAAAAGAATGGAGAAGAGAAGATAGCAGAGCTTCACTGCTTTAATCATAGAATATGAGAAGAGAAGAGAGGGTTAGGCCTGAATTTATAGGCATTTGAATCAATCAGTCGTTAGATTAAATATATTAAATCCGAGCAGTTGGGCCAAGGAAAACCCTAGCCATCACCGACTAGACCGGTCGACTACTCCCTTTATAGGAGTCGAAAGCTCTATGTCGACCTATCCAATAAATGGGGTTGACTTATGTGTCCCATTGATTAATAATATAAATGTTAATGTTTTCTAATTTAATTATTTTCTTTCCAAATTCGTTATTCATCTGTAACTTTTTCGTTTGGACACAGATCAGAAAAATCCAAATATAAAAGTTGCTCAAAATTTCGCCACAAATATAATGGTGCAAATTTCATGGTTTACACAATTCCATTTTTAGAGTCTAATTAACTAATTAATTAATTAAAAAACTAATTGTAAAATTTATGAAGTGTTACGCACTTGATAGTTTATTATTGGTTAATATAACCAAGGTCAAATAAAAAATATCGATGTGACAATATTACACAATTCCCACAACATTAGAATACTGTCAAGCTTAAATGTGAAAGTCTGCTTGGATTATTGCCAAATCAAGGCACGGTGTTCATTGAGTGACTATAGTTGGGTCGAGCGGAAGCATTTGAAGTGAAACACAATTTAAAAGAGAATTTATCTTCTCAGTTATATGAGGTTAGTATAATGGTCAATTGAAGTTAACTCAAAGTCAAAGTCTCTACCAGAGGTGTTCAATTAATAATAGTTGTTATTATTGAACCAAGGACCTAGTGTTTGGACTATGAATATGGATGATGTTGGATTTGAACATTACTAAATATCATAAGTCCTAATGTGATATAGTTTTGATAGTGAGAATTAATGTAAATAATTATTACTAACAAGTACCGCTTAAAATAGTATAACTGGGAATTAAGGAGAAGGACAAACTTTGAAGAAAAAATTAGACTGAAGGACACCAATTTTCAATTATGTGCTGAAGGATAAACTTTGAAGAAGAAAAATTAGGCTGAAGGATAATGCTAGCTATAACTAGCATTATATTCAGTTTTTACACTATACAAAATGCTATTTATAGCTAGCATTATATTCAGATTTCCACTGTACAAAATGCTATCTATAATTAGCATTATCCTTCAGCCTAATTTTTTTCAAAGTTTGTCCTTCAGTCCAAAAACGAAACTTGTGGTCCTTCAGCCTAATTTTTTTCAAAATTTTTCCTTATGCCTATTTTCCATATAGTATAATTGGATTTTTATCGAAAAAATGTATAAGCGATGAATTAGGCCAAACTGTCACATCACTAGCTAAGGTGAAGTGTGAACGTTAATATTTAAATTGTTGATATTAATTGCTGACCAAATTTACACTTATGAGTCGCACAACTACATTGGCAGATTCTTTGATATAGCAGATGATTTAATTGATTTATAACCATTATGAACTAATTAAATTAATCAATATTTATGAAATATTAATTATTTTTTATTTAATGTATTAGGCACCATTCATATTTTCTAGTTGCTAATAGTAATTAATTAGGTCTGTGTATAAAAGTTATATATGTGTGAATCAATATTTGATATCGACATGCATTTAAATGGGATCTAAACGTGATTAATTGTTAATGGGCATGGAACATTTAAGGCCAATATAGCCTTATCTACCAATTATAGAAGAGAAAGAGAGGGGCAAAAATTCAAAAAAATTGGATCTAGATTTGGTAATAGAGAAGGTGTAAATCAAGGAGAGAATAACTCCTTTACCTCTCCATAAACGGCCACACTATCCCCTCGTTGTTTACAGGACTTTTTCTCTTCCTCTCTTCTATGGTAGCTGCCATTTCCAGCAACCTTAGGCGAAAGGTCTCAGATCCAAACATGAAATAAAAAATCAAAAATGGTACTCGAACCAGTCGAAGCTAGAATGTAAAATCAGGATCGTATCTAGAAAAATCTAACGACCAAGGTGCAAATGAAGGCAACATTTATGAGGTAACATCATATAATCTTTGATTAATATGTCATTATGATAATAAAGTCAACTGATATATGTTTGAACAAATCTATATGATAATAATTGTGTTGTTTAATTATAATGTTACATATATTTGTATATGTAAATATAAATCCACAAATTTCACTATCTATCAATTCTATTTATTTGAAGTAATAAAATTTAAAAAAATTAATATATATCATAGTGACGAATTTTCAAATGTAATTTTATATAATTTTTATAACACTAAAACCTATTTAAATTGATTTAACACTATCTTAACCATAAATATAAATGAACAAATAAATATACGTAATTATATATCCAAAATTATTTTTTTATCTATCATAAATTAATGTTACAGCAGAACAGTTTAAAATTTATTTACATTTAAATTTATATTTAAATTTATATATACATATATTTGTATTAATGTTATTGTAACACATATTATCTGGTATTATATATATTTATAGTAATATACACACAGATATATGTGTGCGTGTGTGTGCGAGCACGCATGTGTGTGTGTATGTATTAATGTTAACGTAACATGTATTAAATAGTATTACATATGTATATTAATAATTATATTTTATAAAATTATATTTTATTATTTATAGAATTTAAACAATTATATATGAACATATATACAAACACGCGCATAATTTTTAATTTTAACCGTAGGGCATTTTGTTTAAATAAATAGATTTTAACTATCTTATTAATTATTTTAATGTATTATTATTAAAAATATTAAAAATCATTTTTGGAAAATATACAATATAAATATATTTGTGATATCTTTTTGTTTAATTTTGTTTAATATATATATATATATAATTCTATAAACCCAAATCTGTTTCTAAACCTTTTTGCTAATTCAATAACTTAGATATTTTGAACATGAATTTTGAATTTCAAAATTATTAACTTATTCAAAATAAATTATTTTATTTATAATTATCATATTTTTATTTAAATTTATTATATTTTATAGATTGTGATCTACTTTTAAATATTTTACTAATTACACAAATTAGATATTTAAAATGAATTTTGAATTTCAAATTATTGGCAAATTCATATTGCAAATTCTTTTTTAAATTTTTTATCTAATATATATATATATATATATATATGTATATGTATGTATGTACGTACGTATGTATGTATGTATTTATGTATGTATGTATGTATGTATGTATCAACCAGATTTTTAACCCAACAGAATTCAAAAAGAGTTAGAACATTGAAACTAAGCCAGAATGACACAAAATTTGACCGAAAGGCCTAAGAAAGAAAGTGAAGAGTCTCCAAATAGTTTAGCCTAAAAATAAGCTAACTTTTCGGATCGGCACTAATCCCATCTAGCGGGATTGGTACTGATCTGAATTAATTGCTCATATATGCTCCATTCCTTTTGCATTATGACTCTATGCCTCTAGTAAGCTCACTCAACAAGTTCGTAGCATTCCAAGCATCCAAGCTTAAAGGGTGAAGGTTCTTCTGACTCAGAATACAATTCAGTTTACCTCATAGGCGATCAAAACAAGTCAACAAGCTACGAAATATATGGAGAGCATCAAAATGAAGCAAGGAAGATAGCCAAGTAGTTGAAGCATCAAAAGTGCTTAACTATTTGGATCGATACCGATCCAATGCAGTTGGATCGCTACCGATCCAAATAGTTATCCCCTACATCAAAATTGCTTAACTATTTGGTACCGATCGGATCCAATTGGATCGGTATCGATCCAAATAGTTAGCTCCTATGACCTCCAAACTTTCTGGGCTCCTTTTACATGATGAATACAGGCTCCTGGAAAAGAAACCCTTGCTCAAGTGCTATCCAAATCCAATAAGTACTATCGCATCTGCAATAGAAAAAAAATCTACTCTGATTTCTACTGAAACTCTATCATTGTTTCTTCACTCTTCTTCTCCCTCATAAAAGCCATTAAAGGGCAACTGAGATCCTTTCGGTTCTCTCTAACAAAGGTGGCTTGATCTAAGATAGGAAAGATGAATCATATTATAATCCAAACTCCTTTGCAATATCTGTTGATCAACAAAAGCAATAAAGTGGATGTAGGTTTCATTAACAGCCAAACCACTAGAAAAATCACTTGTCTCTTTACTTTTTCTATGATTTACTGTTGCTTTTTCTATTTTATTTGCCTTGATAAACAGGGTTGGTGCTTTCACACTCAATCCAGGGTATTAGGTTAACATTTTGGTGCTTTCATTGAGAGTTGAACTCAAGCTTAGATCTAATTTTCCTCTTTAGATCCACCTGATCCAAAAGTTAGATCTTAAAAAATTTCTTTATGAAGTTGGAGAACTTACTATTGAAGACAAATGGTGGGAACAAAAGGACTATTCTCGAAAGGGGAGCTGCTATCACTGGAGAAGAGGAAAATTCGAAGCAAAATGAAGCTAACAACATCGATAACCAGTTAGCAGGGCCGGTACAAATAATAATATAGATATCAGTCACGGGAATCCGCTACTCAACATGAGGTTATTTCTAAGGGGAGAATTGAACAAGATGGTTGATGAAGTTAACCCAAAAATGGAAAACAGTCAAAAATCTCTTATGGACAAGATAAATGATTTCTTAATGCTCCAACTACTAACTACTCCCGGAATGGTACTAGAGGACGTAGCTATTGTGGAGCAAGAGAATTCCTTTGTTTTTGGCTTAAACGGAAGAAATATAAGACATATGCAAAAAGGAGTGGTGGGTGGAACTGTAGCAATTATCATAGAAGAAAATGCAAACCCTCCGCCTGTCACAAAACCACCTACTGCAAACCCAAATCTAGGAGTGAAAACTCCATGGGAAAACATAGTAATGGATTTTAGGATTCCAAAGATGACTTACGCCTTGACGAAGATGACTTGAATTTGGATGCTGACGTCCAGAGTACCAGAAGGGAAGTTCAAACTACCCCTGTAAGGCTGACTTGATCCAGAATACCAGAAGTACAAGAATGACACTCCTAAAGAATTGAGAGCCTTGGCTTCAACCAGCCAACCGAGGCCATTTGTGAAGTCAAACACTTAGTGGAGCTACTAACAGTCAACTTGTGGATAATTGAACTAGCAAGGCATACATCGCAGATATGGTTAGGTGCCTAATTAAAAAAACCATTATTCAACATTATGTGATTTAAGTCATTACAAACAACTCATGTCATGCAATTATTGCATCTCAACCCATCATATCTCACTGCAAAGGTCAACTCACCATCTACTTTCGATTATATTATATGTGAGATAAGATCCATATTTCTATGTACAAAGTTTCCTACTCTATCAAACCTGGAAAAAGCCTACAAGGAAACTAACTACAAAGCCTTCTAGGAAGGAAAAGACCGTTGCTACCTCCTCGCGACCTGCTAATGAAGTAGTAGAGAACATGAAGATTAGTTATAAATAATGGATCGGCCTATTCACTAGACGTGCTCCTATATCCAACCCATGCAATAGCATAGTGCCAAGAAATGAATAAGGAACTACTACTCAAATCGTACTCCTAGAGGCAAGAAAATTAGGGAGATACGACACAAATCAAAATCAATTACCGAACCAAGCTCCCATTGTAAATTACAATCACTCTCAACTGACCGGCCTCCAATATTAGCATGGAACTCCCATCTTCGAGTCATAGGTGGTCGACATCGAAGATCATCAAAAAGGACGATGAAAACCCCACTTTAGGGTTGACTCGAAGTCAAACTCGGGTAATATCTAATTTGACTCAATGTAGATTTTGGGGGCCCTGACTCGCAGTCGAATTCGGGTAATCGCCAATTTGACTCGAAGCAAACACGAGAAATTCTGGCCTAAAATTCGGCTTGAGTAAAACCAAGAATTTCTCAAAGTAAACTTGTAAGTGACTCCAAGCACCGTTAATCACTAACCAAAACTTTAGATTCCATGACTCCAAGCGGACCATATGCTAACTCCAAGCAAACGGCAAACTTCCTCGGGTCGGACTCCAAGTAAAATACCACTGATCCATCAATGTCGATCCATTTTCTTTTGCCTATAACTCAACCATACGAACTCCAAATGCCTTGAAATTTAAAATGAAGCCCAATGAGGCCTTCCTTATCATACCATATAGATATCACCTAGTTTTAAAAATTTTGGGGATCACCACTGATCAGTATCTCCATCCTAGTTGAAGTAAAATATCCCATGCATGATTTGGAGTTGGCTGCGATGATCTTTGTGTAGCGACCCAGAATTAGGCCACTTTAAAATATACCATTTAAAGTGATTTAAAATATAAAATATGTAATTTTACATGATTCAAACAATATTAGATAGGATTTTGAATGAGAAGTGTACACAAAAACAGTCACATTTGCCTATATCGACAAAAGTGACAAAATGCTGATTTCAGAGAAGTAAGTTTCAATGCATAAATAAAAAATTTAAATTTATTTATGAGTGTTTATATTTTTAAATGGAAATATAAAAATTTATTTTTAAATTTGATTTACATAAATAAATAGTTTAACTAAAACGTCAAAATGTGAACGTAAAACATTTTGTCGAAAATCAACGTTTTGTCGATTAAAAGTTGTCCCAACGTTGTCGCTCCTATATTTTCTTATATAGGAACATATATTCAAATAGAATAAGTATTAATTAATTCACTAATCAAGTTTACTTTTACTAAACATATTTATAAAATTCTAGAATATAACTAACAAAAAGTAAGCATAAAAAGACAAAAAAGGTATAAAAGTCAAAAAGTAAAGCATCAAATCAAACAAACATAATTATTACTTTCTTTACTTAATATTTAAGTGAAAATGACATATAGTAATGATTTAAAATGTGATGTTAAGTGTTGAAAAAAAATAAGATTGCTTAAAAAGTAAGTGAGGTTATTTTAGCAATTTGGTAAAGGAGTATTTTGGTAACTTACCACTTCCTTTTTTTCTATAAATATCAACCATTGTCTCATATATTTTTACGCCATTCTACCTTCTTCTTCCTCTTTGAAACTCATTTTCTTCTCCCTTTTCCTTACTAACTTTTTTCAAAATCATATCAGATCAACTCCAAACACTACCAAACTTTGCCAAAGACCTTAAAATACCATAAAACATGGTTTAGAATCTAAGAATGGAAGAAATGATGGAGAACAGGTTGGAACCCATGGAGGCCGAACCATTTGGAGGAAGAAAGCAAGTTTGGGAAGCTCTGGAGCAAGAAAAAGAGAAAGAAGTACTACCGATTTCATTCCAAGGAGCTAGGACCAAATTTTAGGTGTTGTGGAAGCTCTGTCGAATTTCCCGAAGTTGGTTGAAGTTGAAAACAATAGTGAAGTGTTGGATTAAATGAATGTTGGTAGGAAGTTAATCAATTTGGTTAAAGACGATTACTCATATTTAAGGTTACTAATTTCTAAAAATATTTCAAGTTAATAACATGAAAGGTTTAGCATGTGTTGAATGATTTAATGGATGATAATTTGGTTGATATTATGGTTGATTATATGTTAGTGATATGGATGATAACTTGGTTGATATTATGGTTGATTATATGTTTGTGATATGGATGATGACTTGGTTGATATTAGGGTTCATCATATGTTTGTGATATGAATAATAACTTGGTTTGATTAATGATAAGAAAAATGGTTAGTAAGTATAGTTAATTTAATAAGAATTTAAATCCATATAAATATGTGTATGGAAATTATTCAGCCTCTTAATGAAATCAAAATATCTAAGAAGAATGAAAATGATATAATACTATAATATGAAATGAAATGAAAAATGGATTTGAAATACGAAAAATTATTGTTTAAGATGATTTTAAAATGATTTAGAAATTTTTTATAAACATTTAAAAGTATTTCCATGAAGTTTGAAAAGAAATTGAAATTTTAGTCAAAATAGGCGCGTCGCACAAAAGTAGTTCGCGATTTCGCGCCATAAAAGTCAAATAAGTGTAACGGTTGGAATATAGCTCAGAATTCTTCGAGATAAGAATTTTCCAATTTATTATATCCATAGTTTTCCGATGAAGAAATAAAATAGATATTTTGATAAGTATATTTTAGGATATAAGTAAAACAAGTTTTTGAAAAAAATCGCGGTTTTGAGGTTCGGAATCTAAAAGTGGATTTCTTTGAAAACGATGTTTTAAAATTATTTAAAAATATGAAATAAATCATATAAATCTTTAAAAAAAAGTGATTTAAGTAATATAAATAGATTTTCAAATAATAAAAAATCATTTTAATCAATATAGCTTTAAAAAGCGCTTCCCGTAGCACTTTTTCGCAGCAATTTTCAATAACTTTTGAAATAAGTTTTAGCACAACCATTCTTTTTCAAATCTTTTGTAAAGGTTTTAAATGATTGACAGAGTATTCTAAGAGTGATTTGAAGGATTTATGGAATGGTTAAATGAACGAATAGGTGTTTTAAATAATGATTTGGAAGTTACAAATCATTTCTAAAAATAAAAGAAGTATGTAGAAACGACTAGTACATTTGTCCCACTTATGAGATCAAAATGGTAAAGCAAGCTATGTAACTAAGGTTGGAAATGGAGCAACCAGTGCCCTAAACTTACATGGCCTTCATTTTATCTTTTAAACGAGGGGTGGAACAGATCGAAAGAAAAACCTGGATGCTCTAAAAGATCATAATTAAGTTTTTTCCACGATAAAAGAAAAGAAACAAATTCTTTGAATTTGTTATAAACGGTCTATATATAAGATTTATAAAATTGATATTTTATAAATAAAAGTAATGAAATTACAAAAGTGTTTTACAAATATTAGAAATGGGATTGTAATCAAATTTATATATGGATTTGCAATTGAAATTTAGAAAAGAATTTATAATGGATTTTATAAATAGTAAGATTTGAAAAGAATGAATTTGCAAACAAATGAAATTTATAAGTAAATTAACTTATAATTGGCTTTTTACTTATAAATGAAATAGAAATGGAATTTATTAGTAAGGAATTTTGTATATGGAAGTTTATAAAATATAAATGGAATTTGTAAACACTGTTTTGTAAATCTGAAATAAATTTAATTTGATAAGTTAAATAAGAAAGTTTATTGAAGGAATTATATTCACGATTCTGGACAGTGAATAATCCTTTAAATTAAATTTGCAAAAGTAATGAATTCGATAAAGGAGTTATAGTCGCGATTTAGGACAGTGAATAATCCTTTAAATTGAATGTGTAGAAGTAATGAATTCGATAAAGGAATTATATTCACGATTTTGCACAGTGAATAATCCTTTAAATAAAATGAATATTTTAGAAAGTGATATTATAAAAAGGTAATTTAAAAGGTTTGAAAATAAAATAAGCTGTGAGTTTACTTATTATTAAAATAAGTGTATGAAAATATTTTCCAAATATCCAATAAGTGAAATGGTTGTGAATATTATCTTTTTAAAGATATTTTGAAGTGAATAATTGGGAAGTGTTTTGAATTATAAATGATTAATAAAAACAGGCCCAGTGATTACTTAAGTGCTAGATTTTTGTTTGTTACTTTTATATTTAAATAACCGACTATCAAATTTGGCCATTTTAGTTCCTCAACTTGATGTAGAAACTAATTAGTCATACACTTAGTACGTAACTGATTGTGTATGCTGATTATCGTTTGTGTTGAGAATGTTGACTCGTGTGGTGCAAAATGATTACTCCAATCTATCGAGCTTCCTTCTTGGGAAAAGGATAGCATATTGAAAGTTGAAGACGTGATAAGCTATGAGACTTAGTTTCTGTGTGAGGTTGAGAAACGCTTTTGCGTTGTTGGTGCAAAGAGACCGTGATTAGATTTATCTGAAAACCTCTTCGGACCAACATTTATACGACGATTGTGCAAGTTGGTCGATGATATTGATATTTTGGATTTTTATAGTGAAGGACTGCTTGTTGATCGTTTGAGGTTAAATCCAAATATACATAAAGTAGCAGTGGTCTCTTCATTATGAAATATTCAATGCAATGACTATTCGCTACTAATCCTAGGGATTTCTCGACAGGATGTGGTAGGAAAGTACCTTCGATTTGTCCTGTTCCTGGAAAACTTGTATGGACGAGTGTCTAACATTGCATTTCTAAGGTTACGTACAAACATACATCAGTGGTGGCAGAGAAGACAACTTCTCCTAGTTTTACACCCTTCTTGAGACGTTCGAGCTCAAGGGTTGTATTTTTGTGGAAGGCAATCAATAGTCAATGGAAATGGCAATGTGGCATTCAAAGTGATGTGATATGTGATATGTGTTATGTGAAAGGTAATCGATACCTCTTTTGCCTCACTCCCTGGAAAATGACAGAAACAGGGATAGTGTAACGACTCGAATTTTGCCCGCTCAAAAATCGACATCCGTACTTCAAATCGTACTCGAATGCCATAGATTCGACCGTTCAAATCCGATTCGCCGGAGCTTATAACAATCATTAAGTAAACAACACAGCGGAATAAAAGAATAATACATTGATATACAGCTTTGATACAATATCTGATACAACAGATGATCCAATAGATATCAATATACATCAGAGATATGATACAATAAAACAGCAGTGGAAAAGAAAATAGATAACATCTAGCAGCGAAACAAATATGTAATAGCCCTAATTTTTAGATATTTATTTTATGAATAATTATTTAATTTTAAAATAAATTTATATGAATTGTGTTTAACAATATAGTTTAATTATTTAATTTGGAGATAAATTTTATAAAATTGTATATGTTGATAAAATTAAATAATATCTGTGAAAATTTAATCTAAGATTTAACAGTTAAATTTCGCGTTTGAAAGACGCGTCAATTATACGGTATAAATGACATAATAAAATGTGTGTTTTTAAAATAATATTTTTACGAAAATTTCTGAAGTTTTAAACTGCGTCTGTCTAGTGTAGTGTAAAAATCATGTTTTAAATATTTTTGGACATAAAATATCAGTCAGTGTTTTGACAAACTTTACGTATTTTATTGGTCAGCTGGTTTTATATATTTTTGGCATGCGTTTCTATATAAACTGACTACATAAAAACTTTAACGTTAGCATTTAACAATATCAAACTAAATCTAAGGGAAAACTTTAACCAAAATGAATCGAAACATTTAGATAAGTAACGTTCAAACATTTATTCTCTTTTCTCTCTGGCAGATTCTTTGCAAACTTGTACACGTTCATTTCATAACCTGGAACATGCACATCCATCTGCCTCTATCCCAACAGTGCCAGGCTAAAAATCATAACACATATAAATGAATTTAAGGAAACCCAGGAATTGATGGTTGAAAATTAAATATACACTTGAAGAATAAAAACTGAAAACTTGCATCAACCCTTTCTTTTCCTTCAGTCTTCAGTTATCAAGCATATGTCTCGCAAGCTTTTATCAATAATCAGTTCCTTCAATCAAGCTGCCGTTTAATTGTTTTCAAAAGCATCCAATAGCCTTCAGAGATTTGAAACTGATCGGCCTAAATGCATTGATAAATTTAGGCAAGAATTTCAAACGTATTGCTTAGGAATAAAGGCTCTGCCTTACCATTTATCTCCCATCTCACCATCAGTGCTACAATCACGCATTAGATATTTCACCTTGAAACTGATGGATTTATAGCTCGCATTCCTCCAGAGTTAAGACAAAAGAAACTGATCCTTGATTCCTCTGCATAATTCAAGTCTCGGCCTATATATTATTCATCTTCCTCTACATATTTTTTTTCTCTGCATTCCAATCCATTCTTTTGCTCAAGATCAGGTAATAGTCTCCTTTTCTTTTCCTATCCTAGGCTGTCTTTATTCTTGACTTGCTCGGCCATGCCAATCTTATTTAGTATTGGATCTAGGTGTGTGTACTGTCTATATACTTTTCCAGAGTTGACATATAGGGATGTTTAGATTTGTATGGGTCACATAGGAAGATCATAGGTAGGTTATAGATTCACAATACTGATGCATAAAAAAAAGTGGTAGCCACATAAATCTTGGGATAACATGCTGGCAGTTTGGAAGCATGTAGATCTGAGGGGGGGGGTATAAACAGGCTGAGTTGTGTGTTTTTTTTTGATGGGGTCTGCATATGATTAGCCTAGGTGTATTGGTGAGGTAGCTCTAAGTGTTTTGAATGATGGACTGACAGGAGTTAGGTAAGTGTAGATTTCATTTAGGGTGAGCAGTCTGCATACATCTTGATGGATGTCAGTAAGAATGGTTTCCAGTTGCATTGGTTAGAGGAGGCTGCAAACTTTGTTATAGGAGTGTGTCTGCATCATGTTTAAGGCATGTTATAAGAAGCATAGTAGGAATTTTCAGTTGCCTCTGGATATGATTTCAGTTTGCATCCGTACATGTTAAGTGTTTCAAACCCACCTTCATATCAAGTCTGCACATGCACTAGGATATAGCAGTGTTAAGGCAAGGGATGAGTTAGCAAGTATGACTGGAAGTCTAGTTGCATATGGTAGATGATAGAGGAGCTTGCCAGGTCAGGCAGATCTGGAAGATGAAACAGACTTGGGTTTAGAACATGGCAGATCTGGAGGAGATGCATAGGTGAGTTTATGATTGGTGAAGATCTTTGGTTGCCCAGCCAAATGGAAGTAGGCTAGCAGTAGAAAGCTGTGAAAAAGGGGAGAGATATGCAACTGTTGCATATCTGAAGTGTGGACGTGCACAAGGCCTGCACACATCAGAGGCACACAAATACGGGGCTTAGGTAGGGATGGTCTGGAAATTGCATGAGTTACTTTTGCATAGGATATCTAATATATTGTAGGAGGGTAATGGTTGTTTAAGAGATGCAGTGATTAGTGGGAATAGTGGGAAAATTTATGTACATTAGTATAGAATTGAACTGTAATGGGAATGGGAATGGGATTAGATTTGGCTGGAGATAGATTGACTTGGCTGAAGCTGAGGGAAGGAGAAAGGTTCATAATAGGCAGTTTGCATTCATGATAAAGATTTAAGTGGTTGTGATGAAAATAAAAATAAAAATAAAAGGTAGGTAGGCAGCTGTTCTGATTTTAAGCATCAGCTTGGTTGGGAAGTCTGCTCGAAGGCGTGGCATATTTAACTCGAAGTAAGGGACTAATGGACTCGAAGATATTGCATAGTTTCCCGAAGATCTTGCATGAATGTCTCGGGTAGTTGGGTTTTCTTGCCTGTTGCAATTTAGAACTGGGAAGTTTTAAACCTGAGAAAAAATAAACTGTAAACGGTTTTTAAAACTAAGTAAACTTAAATTTGAAACTAAATACAAGTGATGAATCTGAGTTGTTGGTTCTGGGAGTAGATAGTTAGGCAACAAAGGATTTTGGGAAAAATGTATAAACCAGTTTTGAAATATATATAGGCTTAACTAAAATTTTTTAGCAAGCAAACTGACTGTAGGATCAGGCAGGTCCTTATGTATCACATATACATGTATTCAGCCCTTACCATATCTGCTTAGGTTTGTATCTTGGTGTCTAGCCGAGCCTAGGGTAGTAGTGATTCATAGTAGTGATGATAGTTAGGTCTGTTGAGCAAGTGAACTGGAAAGTTTATATTTTTGGAGTTTCTGTCTGTTTGGATTACAAAGCCTGGAAATTTAGTAAAAATGGGTTAAGTGTAAAAATAATATAAATCTAAGTTGAAGTATGTTAGGCAACAATAAGATGTTTGGCGTGTGTACATGTACATGAGCAAGTTGGAATTTAAAGTGTGCACGGGTACATGTGTATCACGACATAAAGTAGGAAAACGACCCCATATTGCTTAGCCTGACTTTAGGAAATTTTGTCACAAATTTTAGTGTTAACCCGGTTCACATTTTGGATGAAAATAAAAATAAAAATCATTTTCGTTCTATTTTATCTTTCTTTGACCGCAAATTCTAAAGTCGCGTTTCAATATTTTGTATGTTGTTCTAGATTTGAATCTAGGCGACGTCCGAGAATTTTGATCGTTACCCTCTGTCGGTCTTTACCAGTGAAACGTCGTTTTGAAATTCAATTTCTGCAGTTCTCAGGTGAGTATTTCTCACCAGACATATGTACATATATTTTGTAAATTATCACAAGTGTATGTGTAAAAATTCTATGTAAATATTATATGTCTATAGTATGATGTAGAATGATGAACCCCTTTAAAAATTGACACCTCATCAGTTATTTATCTGTTGTATCATATTCTGCAGTTATATTATATTATTGTTTATTTACTGCTTAAATCACACTGCAAGTTCCCTGTTATATTTAGATTGTTATGGGCTGAAATGATAGGCCTAAATGATGATTATTGTTCATATATACTGTTAACTGATAACTTGGGATTGCGGGTTTGAAATGATAGAACCCGGGGTATTGTAAATTACGGATTGAAATGATATAAATCCGTATCACTTGACCTAGGCTAGAAACTATATACAGGCCCGTGGTCCTTATAATATTTTCTGAAATATTAAAATTATTTTTGGAAGTTAAATATTTGATTTAATATCTTTAATGGATTTTATATTGATTTTGAATGAGTTATAAATGTTAATAAATAAATATTTGAATAAAATTATAGAATATAACTTATTTTGGAAAATCTGGATTTTTGGAAGAATAAGATTTCAGTTAAGAAATATATAAATAAATAAGTTATATTTGGAAATATTTATTAAGTAAACAATCTACTACAGCATTTAAATGCTGTCTCTTTTGAAATTGGACTTGTTTTACCCGTAACTTTAGGTAGCATTTCCTAAGTGCTACAGAATCTAGAATTTGATTGTTTTAAAATTTATGGAATTTGATAAATCATATTTTATGTTGAGTTTTGGAAATCTTAAGATATGATATGTATAATTGGGTTTTCCTTAAATAAATATAAGATGAACATTCTAGTATTAAGTAATTTTGAAAATATCAAATGGCTAAAATTTGGAGCTTTATTTATGTAATTTATGGGAATATTCAAGACTAAATAATAAAACCTTTATTTGTTAAAAGAATAAAATCCAACCTTAGTTTGAATATTAATACTCCAAATTGGATATATATAGAAATTGGAAAGGGTTTTGGGAACATGAAGTGATATTTAAATTTTGGTTTAAACTTTAAATAAATATATTTGTAAAGCTATGAAAAATTATCCTCTTTACAAAGTAACCATAAAGTTAAACCATTTATTCTATATACCGTTGAATATCCAAACCATTTGTGTTTTGGGTGTTATGGTTTTAAAGTAAAATTTCCAAAATATTATGTTTTGAAAATATAATTCAAATAGTTGGTTTCCAGATATTATAAATTTTAAGCAGTATGGTTTTGGAAAGAATTATATTTGAATATAACGATATCATATTGTTTTCGGGTTTTAAAATGATATCGTATTTATAGTTGTGAAATGGAATGTTTATTCTGGTTTTAAAGTATGAACTGCTTTTAAATGACCACGGTGTTATAATAACGATGGGTTGGCAAAGAGACCGGGATCGGATATGGGCATACTCTCTGTCGATACCGAAAACCACTTTGACCAACCGTGTACGCGGTGGAGATTCCAGAATGAAGTAGGTCGGTGGTGGCGTTTCCTGAAAGGTAAATACGTGGACCCGACTCCCGTGAGTTGGCATAAGGTGGCTAAAACAGGAGCAATTCCAGGCCAATGAGGTCATTCCTCTGATCGGACGCTCCTCTTCGATATTATACTATGATTTTGGATTGATTCGGTGGCCACCTCTATATTTTGATTTTGGGGAGTTAGTCCGAGGTGGGCGGTAACTGCGGCTACGCGTTTCCACCAGCCTGGATAGCAATTGGTATATCTACCCTGGCATTGCCTAGTTGTGCCGTGTCATCTACCATACCGAGCCTTGTACGAGTTTAGATTTCTCCCGTAGCCCGTGTGGTATCCTCTAGTTGCTTCCCGATCAGGAGGAGCTATGATATTGGATGGACTACTGGGACTATTACGTGTTAAGGGCTATATGGGTAACCCCTTAATGCTAAGAAAAAGTAAGTTTATTTTACTATAGACACTATTATAATAGCGCAATATACTACATAGTAAATAGTTTAACGGATCCTTAGAGGATGGGCGGTCCTAAGCATCCTTTAAGTTACTTGCTCTATATTACAGTACACTTGAATTAGCTTACATTATATAAGTATGTATGTCCTGACTCGAGTGTTATGATTTATTTTACGCTCGGGTCAGCCTGAGTTGCAGCTTCAGTTTCTTCTCCGTAGCTAGGACACTCAGTAGATCATTCGTGCTGTTGGAAGTTGATTCAGCCTTTATCTTTTCTGGAATTCAAGACTTTGAAGATTCTGTTTCTGTTTATGTCTATCGCCGTATTGCAGATTTTAAACTATGTAAACTCTGTTTTGTAAAGTTGTATCAGTGGCTTCATGAACCACTAAATTTTAAATTTTCGCTGCGAAATTCTGATATCTGTGTATGTGATTCTGTGATTTACTTATTGTATATTCTGAGTTATGCCAAATTTATTCTACAACGCAGTATTTTGAACAATTCAAGTCCGACATGTGCGGATGCGAATGGCTAAAAATACTGGGTCGTTACATTTGGTATCAGAGCTTTGGTTTCTTGGCAAAACTTAGAATGTGTGGTAAATTTGATTTACAGAATCACGTTCATTCGAGATTGAACTACTTTCTTTTCGGATTTTGGAACATTCCCTATGGTTTCAAAGTTCATTCGTGTCCCTCACTTTTTCATCTACTTTAGATTCTGGAGTATCCCATTACTCCACTTTCGGATGATCTTTATAGTGAATTGGCGGTCTCGCCATCATCCTAATAAAGGGGTGAAACTCTTTTACAAAATTAGCATTGATTCACCGGAGATTTATATTCGGTTTACATGCTAGTATCTTTGGTTATCCCGAACTCTATCTCTTCAGATCAAATGTAGATTTACTCAATCACATCGATCTGACGCTTTTAGTCACGGATGACTAGGTCAAAGTTGTCTGCGATTTATATAGATTTACCCAGTTCCTTATTTTGTTATTTTATCATCCGATCTTCTGATTCCAACTTATCTTGAATTCTATTGATTTGAGTTCATCAAATTTGAGTCTCTATCCTCGTTTTAAAAAATTTATTCCTATTTTGAAATAAAATCTAATATTATATATAATATAATTCTCAGAATTTTATAATTAATTTAACTATTTTCAAGAGATAATAGTTTTGATTTTATTAATGATTTTGTAAACCATGTGTTTTGGCTAAAATAAATAATTGAATATAAAACAATGGTTATAAATTTATTTGGAAACAGAAATGAACTTAAAACAAGAACTTGAGAATTCAATTTCTGATGATTTCAAACCTTGTGTTTAAATTTTTAAAGGATATAACAAGTATTTTTGTATAGAAATTTGTTTCCAAAGAAATTTTAAAATTAGTGCTTTTCTCTTTGTCGCTGGAAAATAATTTCGGTGATGACTGCAGCATCATCGACATTCATTTTCGAGTTTCGAAGTGAAAAGACCATCCTGTAGTCTGGCTACAGTGTTTCCTTGAAATTTTAATTGATTTGAATTTCTAAAATATGACTTAGTATATATATAGATATATGATTTAAATTTGTTTTGACATATTATGTATATATATTTGTCTACCTCTAAATGGTTTGAAGAGAATCAGAAATTTAATTCTTAAGTTTTATCTTGGGGAATAATTTCAATAAAAATAAAATTTTGATTAAGAAAATTACTATTGGAGATAATTGAATTTGAAAGTTTTAGTTGTATAATACCCAATCTCATTTCAATATAACTTACCTTGATTTTTAAAAGTTAACAATGTAATTGGATAATATACAATATAAAAGGATTTTATGAATAAAAATTTGAGTGGTTATAATAAATATTATACACTTAAATTTTAGTTATAAAAGATTTATAAAGGTAAATAAGGAAAAAGAATTTAAGGAATTATTTAAAGAACCTGATAATCAAAGTGATTTAATATGGAACCTTAAATCTAACCAAAAGATTTTAATAAAAAGTTATTTCCTAAAATGAATATGTTGTGTGATAAACAAGGTACCTTTGAAAGAAAGATATAGTTGAAAGAGATATTTTGTAGTAAGGATCATTATCTTAAAATCATAGTAAGTGATGTTTAAATAGGATTTAAATAGTTAAGACATAGTCTAATATCACTAAATTTTGATAATTAAGAATTGATTTTTCCAATGGGAATTTCAAGTGTAACTTATTGAAGGAATATCTTATTTATAAAATAGGTATTTCAAACAAAGTGTAGAAATTAAGAGGTAAGTACAATAATAAACTGATTTGGAATACTATCATATCTACTATAGCATATTATAAGTTCTGCTGTTCTAAAAATAAAATGTTTTGGAAAATTTATAATAAATGAAGATTAGTTTAAAAGGGTTATGATTTTAGTAGCATGATTTCCAAATGATAATATCCATAAAGTTTAATGACTTTCAAAATATTATGATTTCAAAAGCATTATGATTTCAAAGTTATTATCTTATTTTGTTTTAAAGCTATCTTCGAGTGTCCTTGGTCGCCCTATCTGCTACAGAATGGGGAGGCTATTGCTGATATCAGTCTATTTAGAAATCTTTCTATAATCTTTGAAATTCTTTGCCACTCATCGGAACCCTGAGCAACCATAGACTGGCGGTCAAACTGAAAGGGTAAAACCGATTCTAGAAGTTCTTCTTCGTGCTTCAAATCCGGAACTATTCGTTTAAGATTCTTGTTTATCTAGCTTATCTTCTCTTGTTTCTCTTCTTCCGTTCCTTTTCGAGGACGAAAATTTTTAAGTGGGGGAGAGTGTAATAGCCCTAATTTTTAGATATTTATTTTATGAATAATTATTTAATTTTAAAATAAATTTATATGAATTGTGTTTAACAATATAGTTTAATTATTTAATTTGGAGATAAATTTTATAAAATTGTATATGTTGATAAAATTAAATAATATCTGTGAAAATTTAATCTAAGATTTAACAGTTAAATTTCGCGTTTGAAAGACGCGTCAATTATACGGTATAAATGACATAATAAAATGTGTGTTTTTAAAATAATATTTTTACGAAAATTTCTGAAGTTTTAAACTGCGTCTGTCTAGTGTAGTGTAAAAATCATGTTTTAAATATTTTTGGACATAAAATATCAGTCAGTGTTTTGACAAACTTTACGTATTTTATTGGTCAGCTGGTTTTATATATTTTTGGCATGCGTTTCTATATAAACTGACTACATAAAAACTTTAACGTTAGCATTTAACAATATCAAACTAAATCTAAGGGAAAACTTTAACCAAAATGAATCGAAACATTTAGATAAGTAACGTTCAAACATTTATTCTCTTTTCTCTCTGGCAGATTCTTTGCAAACTTGTACACGTTCATTTCATAACCTGGAACATGCACATCCATCTGCCTCTATCCCAACAGTGCCAGGCTAAAAATCATAACACATATAAATGAATTTAAGGAAACCCAGGAATTGATGGTTGAAAATTAAATATACACTTGAAGAATAAAAACTGAAAACTTGCATCAACCCTTTCTTTTCCTTCAGTCTTCAGTTATCAAGCATATGTCTCGCAAGCTTTTATCAATAATCAGTTCCTTCAATCAAGCTGCCGTTTAATTGTTTTCAAAAGCATCCAATAGCCTTCAGAGATTTGAAACTGATCGGCCTAAATGCATTGATAAATTTAGGCAAGAATTTCAAACGTATTGCTTAGGAATAAAGGCTCTGCCTTACCATTTATCTCCCATCTCACCATCAGTGCTACAATCACGCATTAGATATTTCACCTTGAAACTGATGGATTTATAGCTCGCATTCCTCCAGAGTTAAGACAAAAGAAACTGATCCTTGATTCCTCTGCATAATTCAAGTCTCGGCCTATATATTATTCATCTTCCTCTACATATTTTTTTTCTCTGCATTCCAATCCATTCTTTTGCTCAAGATCAGGTAATAGTCTCCTTTTCTTTTCCTATCCTAGGCTGTCTTTATTCTTGACTTGCTCGGCCATGCCAATCTTATTTAGTATTGGATCTAGGTGTGTGTACTGTCTATATACTTTTCCAGAGTTGACATATAGGGATGTTTAGATTTGTATGGGTCACATAGGAAGATCATAGGTAGGTTATAGATTCACAATACTGATGCATAAAAAAAAGTGGTAGCCACATAAATCTTGGGATAACATGCTGGCAGTTTGGAAGCATGTAGATCTGAGGGGGGGGGTATAAACAGGCTGAGTTGTGTGTTTTTTTTTGATGGGGTCTGCATATGATTAGCCTAGGTGTATTGGTGAGGTAGCTCTAAGTGTTTTGAATGATGGACTGACAGGAGTTAGGTAAGTGTAGATTTCATTTAGGGTGAGCAGTCTGCATACATCTTGATGGATGTCAGTAAGAATGGTTTCCAGTTGCATTGGTTAGAGGAGGCTGCAAACTTTGTTATAGGAGTGTGTCTGCATCATGTTTAAGGCATGTTATAAGAAGCATAGTAGGAATTTTCAGTTGCCTCTGGATATGATTTCAGTTTGCATCCGTACATGTTAAGTGTTTCAAACCCACCTTCATATCAAGTCTGCACATGCACTAGGATATAGCAGTGTTAAGGCAAGGGATGAGTTAGCAAGTATGACTGGAAGTCTAGTTGCATATGGTAGATGATAGAGGAGCTTGCCAGGTCAGGCAGATCTGGAAGATGAAACAGACTTGGGTTTAGAACATGGCAGATCTGGAGGAGATGCATAGGTGAGTTTATGATTGGTGAAGATCTTTGGTTGCCCAGCCAAATGGAAGTAGGCTAGCAGTAGAAAGCTGTGAAAAAGGGGAGAGATATGCAACTGTTGCATATCTGAAGTGTGGACGTGCACAAGGCCTGCACACATCAGAGGCACACAAATACGGGGCTTAGGTAGGGATGGTCTGGAAATTGCATGAGTTACTTTTGCATAGGATATCTAATATATTGTAGGAGGGTAATGGTTGTTTAAGAGATGCAGTGATTAGTGGGAATAGTGGGAAAATTTATGTACATTAGTATAGAATTGAACTGTAATGGGAATGGGAATGGGATTAGATTTGGCTGGAGATAGATTGACTTGGCTGAAGCTGAGGGAAGGAGAAAGGTTCATAATAGGCAGTTTGCATTCATGATAAAGATTTAAGTGGTTGTGATGAAAATAAAAATAAAAATAAAAGGTAGGTAGGCAGCTGTTCTGATTTTAAGCATCAGCTTGGTTGGGAAGTCTGCTCGAAGGCGTGGCATATTTAACTCGAAGTAAGGGACTAATGGACTCGAAGATATTGCATAGTTTCCCGAAGATCTTGCATGAATGTCTCGGGTAGTTGGGTTTTCTTGCCTGTTGCAATTTAGAACTGGGAAGTTTTAAACCTGAGAAAAAATAAACTGTAAACGGTTTTTAAAACTAAGTAAACTTAAATTTGAAACTAAATACAAGTGATGAATCTGAGTTGTTGGTTCTGGGAGTAGATAGTTAGGCAACAAAGGATTTTGGGAAAAATGTATAAACCAGTTTTGAAATATATATAGGCTTAACTAAAATTTTTTAGCAAGCAAACTGACTGTAGGATCAGGCAGGTCCTTATGTATCACATATACATGTATTCAGCCCTTACCATATCTGCTTAGGTTTGTATCTTGGTGTCTAGCCGAGCCTAGGGTAGTAGTGATTCATAGTAGTGATGATAGTTAGGTCTGTTGAGCAAGTGAACTGGAAAGTTTATATTTTTGGAGTTTCTGTCTGTTTGGATTACAAAGCCTGGAAATTTAGTAAAAATGGGTTAAGTGTAAAAATAATATAAATCTAAGTTGAAGTATGTTAGGCAACAATAAGATGTTTGGCGTGTGTACATGTACATGAGCAAGTTGGAATTTAAAGTGTGCACGGGTACATGTGTATCACGACATAAAGTAGGAAAACGACCCCATATTGCTTAGCCTGACTTTAGGAAATTTTGTCACAAATTTTAGTGTTAACCCGGTTCACATTTTGGATGAAAATAAAAATAAAAATCATTTTCGTTCTATTTTATCTTTCTTTGACCGCAAATTCTAAAGTCGCGTTTCAATATTTTGTATGTTGTTCTAGATTTGAATCTAGGCGACGTCCGAGAATTTTGATCGTTACCCTCTGTCGGTCTTTACCAGTGAAACGTCGTTTTGAAATTCAATTTCTGCAGTTCTCAGGTGAGTATTTCTCACCAGACATATGTACATATATTTTGTAAATTATCACAAGTGTATGTGTAAAAATTCTATGTAAATATTATATGTCTATAGTATGATGTAGAATGATGAACCCCTTTAAAAATTGACACCTCATCAGTTATTTATCTGTTGTATCATATTCTGCAGTTATATTATATTATTGTTTATTTACTGCTTAAATCACACTGCAAGTTCCCTGTTATATTTAGATTGTTATGGGCTGAAATGATAGGCCTAAATGATGATTATTGTTCATATATACTGTTAACTGATAACTTGGGATTGCGGGTTTGAAATGATAGAACCCGGGGTATTGTAAATTACGGATTGAAATGATATAAATCCGTATCACTTGACCTAGGCTAGAAACTATATACAGGCCCGTGGTCCTTATAATATTTTCTGAAATATTAAAATTATTTTTGGAAGTTAAATATTTGATTTAATATCTTTAATGGATTTTATATTGATTTTGAATGAGTTATAAATGTTAATAAATAAATATTTGAATAAAATTATAGAATATAACTTATTTTGGAAAATCTGGATTTTTGGAAGAATAAGATTTCAGTTAAGAAATATATAAATAAATAAGTTATATTTGGAAATATTTATTAAGTAAACAATCTACTACAGCATTTAAATGCTGTCTCTTTTGAAATTGGACTTGTTTTACCCGTAACTTTAGGTAGCATTTCCTAAGTGCTACAGAATCTAGAATTTGATTGTTTTAAAATTTATGGAATTTGATAAATCATATTTTATGTTGAGTTTTGGAAATCTTAAGATATGATATGTATAATTGGGTTTTCCTTAAATAAATATAAGATGAACATTCTAGTATTAAGTAATTTTGAAAATATCAAATGGCTAAAATTTGGAGCTTTATTTATGTAATTTATGGGAATATTCAAGACTAAATAATAAAACCTTTATTTGTTAAAAGAATAAAATCCAACCTTAGTTTGAATATTAATACTCCAAATTGGATATATATAGAAATTGGAAAGGGTTTTGGGAACATGAAGTGATATTTAAATTTTGGTTTAAACTTTAAATAAATATATTTGTAAAGCTATGAAAAATTATCCTCTTTACAAAGTAACCATAAAGTTAAACCATTTATTCTATATACCGTTGAATATCCAAACCATTTGTGTTTTGGGTGTTATGGTTTTAAAGTAAAATTTCCAAAATATTATGTTTTGAAAATATAATTCAAATAGTTGGTTTCCAGATATTATAAATTTTAAGCAGTATGGTTTTGGAAAGAATTATATTTGAATATAACGATATCATATTGTTTTCGGGTTTTAAAATGATATCGTATTTATAGTTGTGAAATGGAATGTTTATTCTGGTTTTAAAGTATGAACTGCTTTTAAATGACCACGGTGTTATAATAACGATGGGTTGGCAAAGAGACCGGGATCGGATATGGGCATACTCTCTGTCGATACCGAAAACCACTTTGACCAACCGTGTACGCGGTGGAGATTCCAGAATGAAGTAGGTCGGTGGTGGCGTTTCCTGAAAGGTAAATACGTGGACCCGACTCCCGTGAGTTGGCATAAGGTGGCTAAAACAGGAGCAATTCCAGGCCAATGAGGTCATTCCTCTGATCGGACGCTCCTCTTCGATATTATACTATGATTTTGGATTGATTCGGTGGCCACCTCTATATTTTGATTTTGGGGAGTTAGTCCGAGGTGGGCGGTAACTGCGGCTACGCGTTTCCACCAGCCTGGATAGCAATTGGTATATCTACCCTGGCATTGCCTAGTTGTGCCGTGTCATCTACCATACCGAGCCTTGTACGAGTTTAGATTTCTCCCGTAGCCCGTGTGGTATCCTCTAGTTGCTTCCCGATCAGGAGGAGCTATGATATTGGATGGACTACTGGGACTATTACGTGTTAAGGGCTATATGGGTAACCCCTTAATGCTAAGAAAAAGTAAGTTTATTTTACTATAGACACTATTATAATAGCGCAATATACTACATAGTAAATAGTTTAACGGATCCTTAGAGGATGGGCGGTCCTAAGCATCCTTTAAGTTACTTGCTCTATATTACAGTACACTTGAATTAGCTTACATTATATAAGTATGTATGTCCTGACTCGAGTGTTATGATTTATTTTACGCTCGGGTCAGCCTGAGTTGCAGCTTCAGTTTCTTCTCCGTAGCTAGGACACTCAGTAGATCATTCGTGCTGTTGGAAGTTGATTCAGCCTTTATCTTTTCTGGAATTCAAGACTTTGAAGATTCTGTTTCTGTTTATGTCTATCGCCGTATTGCAGATTTTAAACTATGTAAACTCTGTTTTGTAAAGTTGTATCAGTGGCTTCATGAACCACTAAATTTTAAATTTTCGCTGCGAAATTCTGATATCTGTGTATGTGATTCTGTGATTTACTTATTGTATATTCTGAGTTATGCCAAATTTATTCTACAACGCAGTATTTTGAACAATTCAAGTCCGACATGTGCGGATGCGAATGGCTAAAAATACTGGGTCGTTACAAAATAACTCTAAGATAGTCTTCAAGGAAGAACTCCGTGAACTGCAATTCCTTTTCCAATAATCAATCCAGCAGAAGCGAGAACCCCCCCCCCCATCACATAGCCCAAAGCTTAACAAGACTGGTGTGGTCCAAAGACTGAACTAGCTCCAGATAATCCACTATATCTAACTATCTGAAAAATCCAACTCTAGACTGCTCGTGTAGAAATATAATGAGCACCCAGAGTTTAGGAAAGAAAACAATAAACTCTGGATTAGTCGTGGGACTGGTGTGAGCAACAAAAACAGTTTATCTTTTAAAACATTCAACAAAAGATTTTCAAAGTCAATTCGCAATGCTTTTGAAAATGAGACTACCATAAGGCCTCCCGCACACACACACAATGCAAACGCAGAATCGGAGGAGATTTCTCCTTATGATAGTCAAAGATGCTTGATACGCATTAAAAAGAACATTTGATATTACTATTAGTGCATAGTGTAGGAAAAATTTATTTCGAAAGTAGAATATAAATCTTAGCCAGCATAGACATTCCGAACTATGCCTACTATAGCTAACTATGTTCAATAGCAGGTTACCGCCACATTCCATAGCAGGTTATACAACTAATACCGTACAAGTCTCGTATTGTTTCTTTGGATTTCCAACGAATGATCAGGCCAAGGAACTTCCCATTGCCACATGAGAATGCCTTTGGATGGACATCCCCGAGAACCAAACCGGATCTCTACCAACACAAGGCCGGGTTACCCCTAACTGAGTAACAACTAACCGAATATGCCATCCCCCGGTCCTTTGGGACCTTTCACCGAGCGCTCGTAATCAATTCACACAATCATAACAAAGTGTTTTCAACATGAGTAAGCATCTGGGCTCCATACCATGATACCACCCTTTTCCAGAAGGAAATGCACACATCCTAAAGGGTGCTACCCCTCATAACCTTGCCGCATCTTTCCTGTTTTGACCATTCACGGGGTGTGAGGCTCGACGAAGTCACGTCCACAAAACATACTTTATACAAAAGCCATGCTTTGGGTCAACAAATGATCATAGAGATGATCACCAGGATAGACAATCAAATAAATGATCCTATCATAAATAATCAACACAATGATCATTTCACAGCAACACTCAGCATGTCACTTTACCAAATTGGGAATATATCGCTGATAACCATCAACTATATAACCTCTGAGCTCGTACGTCTCAGAGAAGGGTGTTAAGCTAAGAGAATAAATTCTCCGCAACCAACAGAAATATATTTGAAAGAAATCGGCTTTATATCTCAAATTGTAATGTCAGACATACAATCCATACAAGTCTGTTCCGGGATCGAACAGAACCGAAGGCACTTACAAAGAAGTCCTTGCAATCCGGATATTCAAAATCCCGATCGGATTTCCCATCACTTAGGGAGTTTCTATACCGGCGCGACTCGGTGCAGAAACAATCGATAGGTCATCCTATCGCTTTCGCAAATACCCGGTCTTCATCACCGGTCTTCAAATGCTATCCATAACGACGTATCACATATTCGGAATGGGTTATACGACACAAAGGTCCTTTCTCGGCTAAACCGAATAGTGAGCGAAAATATTTCAAAAACAAATGGATAATGGGATTTCAATTAAGTCACAACTTATTTCCCAAAACTTTTCTTCAAATGGCTTAACAAATTACCATTTTAAATCTTTAACAAAAAGATTCATTTTCACAACCTTTAACGGTTTAAACAATTCTCACATTTTAATCTTTTAAACGAAAGATTCATTCACAGATTTTCCAAATCAATTTCCATTTCAATTTAACTCGTTAAATCTTTAAATCAAAGATTTAACTTATAGCTTTCAAAACAATTTCATTTCAATTTGATTAATCTCGTTAAATCTTTAAATCAAAGATTTAACTTATAGCCTTCAAACAATTTCATTTCAATTTGATTTAACTAAATCATCAATTTAAATCTGTTAAAAATAAACAGATTTAATTCATAGTTTTCAAAAAGACTTCATTCATAACTTAGGAAAATCATTTCTCTATTCAATCTTGAAATTCCCCTAATTAACTGGAATCTCAGTTCTTATTTAAAAGTGTTTATCATTTGAAAACAACAATTTTCATTTTGGAAATCTGATTCATTTATACGAGTTGAAATCCTTAGGTTAAATTCAAATTCCCAAAAACAATACTTAAAAGTGGTTTAATCCCTATATAACCAATATGACATCTTTAATCCCTAATTTCAAATCATAGAATTCAATTTCAAGTATTGAATTTAAATTTAAATCAACTTATTTAAATTCCAAAACTTAATCAAGTAATTTAAAAATAATAAATTCTATTTTGAAATTCCATTCCAAAAGATTTTCACATTTATTCCGATTCCATTTCCAAAACATTTGAATTTAAAAATTCAAATTTAACTATTTCAAAAATCTGCGACTTAATCGATTTCCTCGTGAAATCCATATTTGTGTGTGTATGGTGTGGTCCAGGGGTTTTAACACAATAGTGCACAACCATTCAATCATCACAGATCAAAACACAGAAATATAATTGATAAGCGATATAAACAATAACGCTTATCATATATTCACAGATTCACAGATAATATACAAATATATCATCAATAAATGAATAAATACACAGCTCACTTCACAGAACAAAATATCACAAATCAGATAGGAAGATCAATTCAAGGCTTTTCATACAATACAATCATTCATAAGCCAGGTCAAGTATTCAATAGTCATTTATAAGCAGGATTTATAAATTATTTATCCTAATTAATTCAATTTATTTCCAATAAATTACTTATGAGTATATTTACCAATTCTGATTTATTAATCATTTGATATCAATTAATTTATCAAATACTTTAATAAATTAAATTATCCTTAATTTATCTTATTCATAAATCTAATCTTTAAACCAATTGCATAATTAATTAACCCTTTAATTCATTATTTTAAGAAATAATATACAAATGTAAATAAATGAATAAATCATTTTAATTTCTTACCATTAAGCAATCATCCCGTAACCCTAAATCATTAATTTCAAATTAATCTTTATCATCTAAATAAATTTACTTTAATAAATCTTAAATTAATATTAATAAATCTCATTTATAAATAAATCCTTAATTAACCTCTATTTGATTTATTATCCTTAATTAATCATAATAAGTAATTATTTCTGATTGCTTCCATTATGTAATTTACAATTTACAATATATAATTGATTATCTAAATTAATTTATCTAATTTGTTATCAAAATTAATCATATTAAGTAATACTTAATTATCCTTAGTTAATCATCTTCATTAACTAATAACATTTCTTAATTACTTTTAATTAATCTCTAATTATAAATAAATCTAAATCATAAATTTATAAATTAAATAAATGAGTCTTTAATTAATCATCATATAAATTACATCACTTAATGCCTTAATTGTTTCTAATATAAAATCTATTCCTTTATTAATGATTTCATTAATCATTCGAGTGTATTTAAAACACTACACTTTCAACATTTTTAAATTTACATGTAAAAATAACACTTGGTTATAAATTTCAGAAAATGGGATCAGGTTGAAAACCTGGAACAGAATTTTGACCAGAACTTCCCATTGCCACTTACTTCGAGTATACTACTCGAATCACTCCAGTAAGGCACGAGTTTCCCCCACTTCTACCCGCGTCCTTCTTCTCCTTTCTTTTTTTTTCCAGTAGTAAAATACTTAAGTTATAAATCAAAACATCAGTATAAATCATATTCGAAACTGCTGACACACGCCAATGTGCGTGCACGTGCACCACTTCCCCGACCGCCTCCGATCGAGTTGCCACCCACCACCAAGTCGATGACCATCTCAACCATTGCCTCGACCACCCAAAACATCGATAACTCCTCCAAATCAAAATCGCGTATTCGAATCCAAACCTGGAAACATGAGACAGAACCCATCCCAAACCTGTCAGCGCCTCCATCTTGTCGCCTCGACCACCAGAGGACCTAGAACTCCGGTCATACAATCGCCATCGTCCCTGCTATCATCCCCCAAAATCCTATCACGCTCGATCGAACACAGACAGCGAACGAAACGAGAACCCATACCTCAACAAAACTAGGTTTAAAAACTTCGAACCCTCGCCGCCGCCGCCACGTTCAACTGCCGACCCTCTCACTATTTTTCCCTCCATCTTCGATCACTTCTCCACCACCTGGCAAGTTTCCGACCACCACTACTCAATGGATGACCCGAAATCGCCAAATCAAAGAAATTCAGATAACTACAGATTTCTCTTCAATCCTTATTCTAAAAATTATAATTTTGTGTTAAAAATCGAGTTAAAACATATGCATTCAATCTGCATACCTGAATTCAAGAACTAAAAGATTTGAATTTTTACATATTGAAAGATTTCGTGCAGCTCTTTGATTTCCAGAGGTATTCAATTTAAATTTAAATTTAATTAAAATTCTAAACATTAGTCTATGATCCCATAAACAACTTTTGTTTTAAATCCAAGTTCTAACAGCAATTGGTTTTAGAGAATATGATTTTCGAACCAAAGTTTTGATCTTGACAACCATAACAGGATATCACTGATACATGCATTCCCTTGTATACAGACAAAGATACCTATATATATCCACACAAAATATATTTCCAGATATAGATCATGCAACAAAATACTACTTAAGTTTTAAATAAAATTGTTACTCACAATATCAATAAACAACAAATAGAGTATGTTTAAGTAGGAGTTTACTCACAGATAAAATAATCAAAGAAGTCAAATTTAAAAAGAAGATTTGCTCACCTGTGATTTGAAAGCAGAGGCCTGGAATGTTGAAGAACAGAGAATGAAACTTATTGGCCTGGGGTGATAAACAGAGAGGTAGAGAGTACTTTTATTTCCTGGAACATGAGTTTAGCCTGCTCCTTTGATAACTAAAATTTTCTTTTCCTTCCTCAGCTTTTAAATAAACTAAACAGAGATGGATGTTTTTGATATATAGGAGAGAAGTTACAGGGTTGTATGTTTTTGTACAGGATGTGTATATATATAAATGAAGATTTGTGTACAGGGGAAGGTATAAGCAAGTCATGGCTGAAGATGCTTTGTTCCCATGCTTCCTATTCTTTTATGTTTACAGCCCATGCTTATGTACCTCTTATTTTACTTTGTTTATATATCTTACTTTGTTTTATGTTCTTTCACCTGCCTGCATATTTGTTTCCAGGTTTTAGGTATATTACTGTATACTATAAATACTTCTATTTTAATGTGTTGTTAATTATTGTTATAAGATGGCATTTTGTTTAAGTAAGTATATTTAAGATTTAATGAGATTTACTTTAGATTTCCTTAGCTTTGGAATGGTTGAACTGAAATGAATGGATTTATACATATATTTTTGTTTTAGTCTATGTTATAAATCTTAACTTATGTACAGTATATACTTTTTAACTTAAGTATTTATTTTATAGTTTAATTCATTTTATATTTAACTTATACTTTGGAATATGAATAAATTTCTATTGTTAACTTAAAATATTATTTTACTTGTTTTGTAATATGAATGACATTAAATGTTATTATATTTTGTTCAATGTGTTTAATTTATATTTTATAATTTATCTTGTATGGATTTATTTACACTTCTAACTTAAATATTTCATTGACTTGTATGTCTTGTTATACATAGATTTATATTATAAATATACTTTGTTTGTGGTTCATATTTTCTATATATTAAATTCAAATTTACTCAAACATTTATTGCTAATACTCATGTATTTGTTTGTTATTTTGTTTATTTGGTTCGATACTTAACTTTTATTTATCTTTATTTATAACTCAAATATTTATTTTACTTCTATTTTTAGTTTAAATATTTATCACAAATTTTACTTTAAAAATTATTGTTTTACATTTCTCTTTGTACACATATATTTTATATAACTCAAATTATCCTCATTTATAAAAATTTAAATCAATTTATTTATTTATTTTCTATACTTATGTCTAAAGTATATTATTTATTTTTCAAAAATCATTTATTTAAGAATTTATTTAAAATCCAATATATACATATATATTCACATATATACAAATTTACAAATTCATACGACTTAATATAATTTGTATTTGAATCGGGGAAACTCGCTGCCCTTTATAATTAATTTTACAATTTTTTAATTCAAAAATTCATTTAAATTATCAATTTAAATTAAATTATAATCTAGGGTCGTTACAGATAGAAGCAGCAAGGCTAAGTGGGTCGCTGCCATTAGGATATGTCAACACTCTTCCAGATATATCTTTACACGCTATGATGTCATATATTTGATTATTGTTGTGTATGCTTATGTCCATGGATTTTAGGTCCGTAATGACCGGAGTGATGACATATTCGGTACAATCCAAGAAGGGATAGGCCAATTTTGTGTTGGTTTAGGCACCTAGTATCTGGACCCTAGGTACATCCCTCTAGAGGTGTACCGAGTTTCGCAAAGGTAGTTTCTTCACCTAGTCATTTGTATGGAAATCCAAAATCCAATACGTGCCTGCCATTTTCTATTGTAGAAAGCCTTGTCTTACAAGGTGTGTGCTGGAATTTAATAATGAAACAATTTCAGCTATTTTAATATTATTTTTGTGCAATAGACACTATTATAATATAAGAAAATTTGATATGAGATGTTTTGGTTATTGTAAGGTAAAAACCTTGTCGGTATTTTTTTTGTGACCTGGTCTTATGAGATACCATTTGTTTTGATAAAAGAAAATTTTGGTAACTTTAAACTTCAGTTGAGATGTGTTTTCACATGTTGCCAGACTGATCTGGACGTTCTTCCCTTTCAATGCTTGGGTCAGACTGAGTATATTTACAGGTTTAGATTTGGTGCTTTTGGAGCTTCAGCAGGCGAGCTGGATGCATTCATGTCGTATATATGTATCTGTTATTATTTCGCTATATTGCTTTGCATTATTGTTGTTGTAAATTATCAGCATTAGTGAGGATAAGTTATTATAAATGTCCAAGCTGATGATTAATTATTGTATACTCTAATATTGACATATGTATATTACAGTTTCTCTTTGTAAAGATTATTGATCTATATTATATGTTATTCTGCTGTGATGTGAGATTCTGTATTGTTTTGGTTTTGCTTCTCTCTTATTCTTCTTCTCTTCTCTTCTTTTTTCTTCTCTCTTTCTTCTCACCCTCTTCTTTCTTTCTCATGATTATCTATAATCGGTGCACTTTGGTTCGGACATGTATGGTTTATTGTCGGATTCAAAGGGTGTCGATTTCGGGTCGTCACACTTTGCATTGAAGATTTGGAGACATTATCTTTTAGGGAAGAGATTTGAGTTATATACATATCATAAGTCTTTGAGGTTCTTATTCTCTCAGAAGGAGCTAAATATAAGATAGCAGAGGTGGTTGGAGTTTTAGCTACTTATAATTTTGGTATAGAGCATACTCCTGGGAAAGGAAATAAAGTAGCGGATGCTCTTAGCAGAAGACGGCAGAATATGGTGTTAGCTAGGTTGGAAAAATGGAAGGATTTAGAAGCTTGACTACTTGTAGTGTGCAGTTAAGGTCGACTGCTAGTTCAAGTCAGAGCGCCGTCATGTTGTCCTGTTTAAAAGTTCGATATGTGTTGATCGAAAAGATTGCTTCTAAGTAGAAAGAGGGCCCATTATTAGCCGAGAAGATTAGAAGGCTTAAGGTTGGAATTGAGATCGATGATCTAAAGGATTTTAATATTGACCTAAAGGGATGCTTGAGAAAGAAGGGACGGTTAAGTGTTCTGAATGTCGAGGAATTAAGGAAAGAAGTCTTAGGAGAATGCCATTGGTCCAAGTTTACGATTCATCCTAGAGGGACCAAGATGTATCAGGATATGAAGTGGAGCTTATATTGGGAAGGTATGAAGAGGGAGGTTAGCTTGTGGGTTAGACAGTGTGCAAATTGTCAACAAGTGAAAGCCGAACATAAGAAGCGGAGTGGATTGCTTCGGCCTTTAGAGATTCCAGTTTGGAAATGAGATTTGATATTCATGGATTTTATAGATAGGTTCCCAAGGTCAAATAGAGGAAATGAAAGTATATGGGTTATAGTGGATAGGTTGACCAAGAGCGCCCATTTCATTCCAGTTAAGTCAACCAAGACGGCACTTGTTTTAGCTAAGTTGTTCGTGAAGAATAGACTACATGGACTTCCTAGTAGTATAGTCACAGAGATGCTTTGTTCACTAGTGAATTCTGAAAGAGTCTACAGGAATTGCTAGGTACCAAGCTTAAGATGAGTACTGCGTATCACCTTCAGAGGATGGGCAAACAGAGAGAGTCAATAAGGTACTCGATAATTTAGTAAGAGCTTGTGTATAAGACTTTAGTGAATCTTGGGAAGATCACTTACATTTGGTTGAGTTTCCTATAATATTAGTTATCAGACTAGCATAGGAATGGGGCCTTTTGAATCTTTGTATGGAAGGCCATGCAAATCACCAGCATGTTGGTTGGAGACTGAAGGCATATTAGTCTTTGGTCCAAATCTGGTTAGAGAGACGAAAGAGAAGATTGAGTTGATCAAAGAAAGGATGAAGGAAGCTCGGTCCAGACAGAAGGGTTATGCAGATAAGAGGCGTAAAGACTAAGAATTCTCAGTTGGAGATAGGGTTTTCATTAAGGTATCGCCGATGAAGGGTGTGGTACGATTTGGAAAGTAAGGGAAACAGGCACCGAGTTATTCAGTCCCTTCCAGATTATAGAGAGGATCGAGAAGCTCATGTACAGAGTACAGTTACCAAGCAGTATGGCCGGTGTCCATAATGTATTCCATGTGTCTCATCTTTGCGAGTACGTGCATGATCCAGAGACTATTATTCTTCCGATAGGGTTGGAAGATCTGATAGTAGAGCCTAATTTGATGTTTGTTAAACAACCGTTTTGGGTTGTAGCAAGAGATGAGAAAAGATTAAGGAACAAGACAGTCGGGTTGGTGAAAGTTCAGTGGAGCGACAACGAGAACGATTGTACTTAGGAGACAGAGGACAGGATTGGAGATACTTATCCTGATCTGCTCTGAGGATATGTCTATATTAGATTTGTATAGATATGTGCTAGCCAGGCAGACTAGTATGGTTGTTAGGAGTCATTACGGATGATTGCCATATTTAGTATTTAATCCTTATTGAATTTTGAGGACGAAATTCTTTAAGGAGGGAAGCCTGTAACACCCCTAATTTTTAATAACATTATTCAGGTGATTTAATTATATAAATTAAATAGAATAATATAGACATTAAAGTGATAAGTGGATTGAGATTTGAAAATAAAGGCCGAGCTTAATTAATAAACTAAAGAATGGGCTTATAATTGGTTTTGTTTATCAAGTAGGAGAATAATTAACGCAAGGGCTTATTAGGAAATTACTCGCCATAATCCCTTAAAACCTTAAACCCACGTTTCCTTACCATTCACATTCTTTTTCTCAACACATAAAACGTAAACAAAAGAAGGAATAGTCGGCCATTACTAAGAGGAAAAAGAGGAAGAAATCAAATAAAAGCAAAGGATTAAAGCAAGGAGAATTACTCTCAATCAAATCTCAAATTCCTTATCCTAATCAGGATGAATAATAATCAAAACCATCTCTATTTTTGTTCTTATCATCATCTGATTTTCGGGTTTAAGATTAAAACCATTATGATGATTTTTTTGATGATATGCTTGGATTTTATAACACGGTTGATTTAAACAAGATTATTTGAGTATAGTTTTATACGGTTTTAAGGGTAAAACCAATTATAATCAATTTCAAATGCCATGAGCAAATTATATGTTATGCAGAACATGATTTTTGAGATGGGTTTTAACTTTTATAATTTTCCAAGCTACGGAAAATTTATTATGAATTTTCAAAGGAAAATATTAACAAATTGGGTGAGAAATTAATTTCGGCTAATTATGAAGAATTTGGGTTTACGATTTTTATATGTTAGACTACATACTAAAAGTGAATTTTTATGATTTTTGGGGATTTTTCCTAAAAACATTTCTATGGAAATAAATTTATTTTGGATGAAGGATTTAATTGTTTTATTGGTTTTGCTTAATGAAAGGGCTTATTTGTTAAATTAATTTTGCTTAGATATGAAATTATGCGGCAGTTATTATGAGAAAGGATTTGAAAAGTTCATGGCAACCAATTAAATATTTACAAATAGGCAGATTAGTTATAAAGTATTTACTTTAAATAGCCTTAATTCAGCCTTTAACCAGAAAAGTAGGTTCTGCCTCTTTTACAAGCCTTTCGACCCTATATTTTCGCCTTGAATTAAGTCAAAACGTACCAAGTCAAAACCAACTAAGCTTAAACTAATACACAAGATATCACAATGTTGGTATGTAGTGGATTGGAGAAAGGCGGAAGGCATCGTGTCGAAACCCCTACTTTTGATGGAGTCGAAACCTTTGTTTACTTTCCAAAGATATGCGCCTGCCTTATTTTCCAAAGAATGCTTTCAATTAAGTCAAAACATTTGGTTCTTTGGAATATGTTGCTACATTTTTATTATTGTAACTTCCGAATGAGTTACTTAGCTATAAAGTTAAAGCTTTCGAACAGGGTAGTTTCGACCATGTCAAAACCTTACTACCGACTTTAAGCCTTTCGAGTGCATTGAATTCATCAATGCTTTCAAAATCTAGCTTTTGTCATTTAAAGTTATTAAGTCGCTTCGTATAGCTTTCGGAAGGGGTTTTAAGGTTACGAAGTCGATGGCTTCGAAAGGGGGTTTCGATGCTATCCTTCATTGTTTTCCTTAAATGTTTTGAAGCTTTTAAAATGATGGATCTGAAGCCATCAAATTTCCCCTCAAATAATTGTGTATAGATTAATGGTTTCGAATGGGGTACTTCTGTTTATATTCACTTTGACCCCAAAAGATATTTTTAAAGATAAACCAATGGTTTCGAAAGGTGTACTTTCAATGGTTTCGAAGCTATGCTTAAAGGAGTTAAAAAATCAATGTTTTTAATACTTTCGAAAGGTATGTCTTGATGATTTAGAAAGAGTTGATATCAAGAGTTTCGAAAGGTGTATCTCTATGTTTTGAAAAGAATATTTTAATGCTTCTGAAGGAGGTTGTCCAATGGTTTTGAAAGTAAAGTATTAAGGTTTCGAAAGCCTTATATTCAAAACAAAGAACCCAATCTCATTTTTAAAGGAAAACCATGGCATAATAAATGAGTTTGCAATAATCTTAAGTATGGAGTTTTGAATTGGTTATCCTTGTTAGATTTATAGGTTAAAGGGATTAACCATGTTTTATATGAAATTAATTTCAAGGATATGAAACCATAGGTGTTGGTATTATTATGTTATTTGATTGCTTCTTCTAAAATGTATATTCACATTATAATGGACACAACTATATTCTGGGGAGTAAGGGAAGAATAACCAGGTAGGTAGACCCAGTAATGAATATAACTAAGTAACTCCAGAATGAGTAGAATTGCATTCAGAAGGTCAGATTGACCAAAATATAGGATGCCTAATTATTGATTAAAGAAGTTGTCAAATAGACAGGTTCATAGTAAATCCATGAAAACTATGGTTAAAAAGAGTTATTGGCCGGGATTGATAGGTTTGTAGTGAACCTATGAACTATATTCGGATTAAGTTATTGATAGAAGTCAAAAAATTCTAGGTCAACCCATGAAAACTAGAATAAGAGAGAAGTTATTGGAGTTACCAATAGGCTCAGGGAGAACCCATGAAAAAATGAAGTTATTGGCAGGGGCCAATAGGTTCTTAGTGATCCTATGAAAACTATGTAACTGGACAGAGAGTCCGTAAGCTTTGAACAGGTTATTAGTTAGCCCATGAAAACTAATAGGTTAATAGTAACCCTTGAAACTATAAATGAGACGGATAGTCAAAAATGAACGGGGATGGATAATCTAGAATTGATTTACTTGTTTGCATAACATCATAATATCTTGAATTGTTATGTTTTAACCATTGTGGATGCAGGAGCACAATATATGGTTTTATAAAGTTTTGAATAAGATAATAGCGAGGGGAAAACCTGTTTCGCTATGCGGCAAGGTCTCATTAGATATCTAAATGGTTTAAGATGGTAGATTATTGTCCATACCAGGCTTTATGTCTGACTCGATGTTTATGTTTTTCCCTTAAACTCTCGGATGCTTGATTGATTTTGAGTAGTTTGAGAGTTGAGGTTTTCAGGTACCTCTTTAGACGAATAAGCTTCTGGAGATATGCAGGAGGCATGATAACTATTTATAGTTCTTTTTCATTTTGATTCCGCTGTGTTGTTTGTGTTGTAAAGGCAAAGTTGTTTACTTGCATTGTTATATGCTCTGATCGTCCAAGGGCGCATCTTCATAATATGGTGCTCTTGGTGTATGTTGTAATAACTATATTTTCATTGAACGTGTTTAACGATTGTGGGATTCTGTAATGAATTTGAAATGCTTTGGAATGGAATGAAATTTTGTCTAATGATTTTAAAAAAATTCACATTCATGTGTTTTTGTAATATCGATGTATTTAGCTGTTGTGAGCATTGAATGGAGTGTTGAGTAGTAAGAGTTGTGGTTGTTTACATTTCATTTCTTTTATATGTTGTTGTTTGTTTTTTTCTTTTTCTTCCGATGGACATGGACCTTTATTCAACAGCCCAAATACTTTGTGTAAATAGCTATGGACCGAGTAATAAAATTAGTTTTTCCCTCTTCTTTAATTTGTTGTATTCGTGCAAAACAACATGGTATCAGAGCGCGAAAATTTCATATTCAAATCTAACTAGGGTTTTACCTCAAATCAGTGAGGATGGGAGATAGCAGTGGAGAAAGTAATGCCCAAAGTGGGGAAAACAAGATTGCAATGGACGCGATGCAGTTGATGCCTAAAATTACAGATCATAAATTGAATAATATGAATTTTTTGAATTGGAGTAAGACGATTCGTTTATATCTTCGCAGTATGGATAAAGATAACCATCTGACTGAAGATCCACCTGCTCCTAATTCAAAGGATGAGAAAGACTTGATGTGGCTCAGATCTGATGCTCAATTATTTTTACAAATCAGAAACTAAATTGATAGCGAGGTAATTGGTCTGGTTAATCATTGTGAGTTCGTTAAGGAACTGATGGAATATTTAGAATTCTTATATTCTGGAAAGGGAAATTTAACAAGAATGTATGATGTGTGCAAGTTATTCTATAGAGCAGAGAAACAAGAGCAATCACTTATGAATTATTTCATGAACTTCAAGAAAACTTATGAGGAATTCAACATGCTTCTTCCAATCAGTCCAGATGTTAAAGTTCAGCAACAACAACGTGAACAAATGGCAAGTATGAGTTTCTTGGCTGGTCTACCACCAGAATTTGAAGCTGCTAAATCTCAAATTCTATCTGGTTCATATATTCCTTCATTACAAGAAGTGTTTAGTAGAATTCTTCGATCTGACATTGCTCATGCACAAGTATCAAGTATTAAAGTAGAAAGTGCTTTGATTAGTAATAACAAGGGTTATATACAAGGAAACCAGAATCAGAATTTCCCATGGAATAATTCAGTGAAACCAAATTTCCACTCACCAAGAGCAAATACTCCAGAGTTCAAAACTTCAAATCAGGGAAAATTTTGTACATATTGTAAGAAGCCAGGGCATATGAAGTTTGATTGTAGGAAACTTCAATACAAGAATTCACAGTTGAATAAGGATATGAAATCTGTTCTTATGTCTGCAGGAGATTATGATCAGTATGTGAAATTTCAAGAATCATTGAAAAAGGAATCAACAGGTAAGGGATCATCATCATCAGTTTCAACTATTGCTAATTCTACAAGTCAATCAAAATGGATCATAGACTTAGGATCAACTGACCATATGACAGGTAACAGTAATTTGATTTCAGATATACATTATAAACAATCAACTCATGTTGTTACATTAGCTGATGGATCACAAGCATTTGTTCAAGGAACTGGAAGAATAAGAGTAAACTCAAAATTACCATTAAACTCAGTTTTATATTTGCCTAATTTGTCATTTAATTTGATATCTGTGAGTCAAATTACTAAAAATCTGAAATGTAGCATATCATTTTTCCCTGATCATTATGAGTTTCAGGATCTTACAACAAGACAGATTATTGGTAGAGGTGAAGAATGTGGAGGTTTACATGTTCTTAATACTATGCCACCTAAATCTATAAGCTATTCAAGTATAGCTTCTTCTTCTTTTCAAGTGCACTGTAAGCTAGGCCATCCTTCATTGTCTCTGCTTAAGAAACTATGACCACGGTTCAGCTCTCTTTCTACATTACATTGTGATTCCTGTCAATATGCAAAGCTTCATCCTGTGAGTCTATATCCTAGTGTTAATAAAAGATCTAGCTCTATCTTTGAAGTTTTACATTTTGATATTTGGGGCCCATCAGCAGTTGTGTCTAAACAAGGATATAGATATTTTTTTCACATTTGTTGATGATTACTCACATGTAACTTGGTTGTTTCTAATGAAGAATAGATCAGAATTGTTTTCTATATTTTGTATTTTTTGTGCTGAGATCCAAAATCAATTTAATACATCAATCAAAATTTTGAGGAGTGACAATGCAAAAGAGTATACAAGCAACCAATTTAACTCATATTTGGCACAACATGGCATTATTCATGAAACCTCATGTGTAGACACAGCCGCACAAAATGGCGTAGCTGAGAGGAAAAATAGACACTTGTTGGAAACTGCTAGAGCTCTTCTCTTTCAAATGAATGTACCAAAAAGCTACTGGGCAGAGGCAGTAAGTACTTCATGCTTTTTTATTAATAAGATGCCTTCAACTGTCTTAGATTATAAAATACCTTAACAACTGCTATGTTCAAATAAACCAATTTATCCAGTAAAACCAAGGGTCTTCGGTTGTACCTGTTTTTTCAGAGATGTTAATCCACAATTAGCTAAATTAGATCCAAAGTCATTGAAATGTATATTTGTTGGATATTCAAGACATCAAAAAGGGTATAAGTGCTTTTGCCCCAGTCTTCATAAATATGTTGTATCAATTGATGTTAATTTTGTGGAAGATGAACCTTTTTATTTATCATCAGTAATTTCTTCAATTCAAGAAAACCATGATGAACACTTAACCGAAGAGGATAATGATTTTCTGATATATCCCAATGTATTTACAAAAACCAATGATCACAATGAAAATGAGAACATTTCATCTTCACCTATTTCTGATTTACAAGATATTCAGTTACCAGTCTCAAGTCTTGATTTACCTATTGCATTGCGTAAAGGGAAAAGGAAATGTACTTATCCTATTTCATCTGTTGTAATGTACAACCACATATCTCCAGAATTTTATGCCTGCATTTCTACACTTGATTCAATTTCTATCCCAAAGACAGTTGAGGAAGCCTTATCAAAGAGAGAGTGGTACAATGCCATGTTAGAAGAAATAAATGCATTGGATAAGAATGATACATGGAATTTAGTTCATCTACCAGAAGACAAAAAGGCAATAGGCTGTAAATGGGTATTTTCAGTGAAATGATCTCAGATGGATCTCTTGAAAGGCTGAAAGCACGTTTAGTTGCAAAAGGCTATGCCCAAACATATGGAATTGACTACTCAGAAACATTCTCACCAGTAGCTAAAATGACTTCAATAAGAATACTCATATCCTTAGCAGCACAATTTAACTGGAAATTACATCAACTGGATATCAAAAATGCATTCCTTCACTGGGAATTAGCTGAGGAGGTGTATATGGAGCAACCACCTGGGTTTGTTGCTCAGAGGGAGCATGGAAGGGTTTGCAAGTTGAAGAAAAGTTTGTATGGTTTGAAGCAAAGCCCGAGAGCATGGTTTGGGAAGTTTAGTCAGGCAATTGAGAAATTTGGTTTGTTACAAAGCAAAGCTGATCACTCAGTCTTTTACAGGAATGTGAAAGGTACATTAATTTTGTTAATTGTATATGTAGGATATATTATTATCACTGGTAATGATGAAATAGGAATCTCTACTCTCAAAGTATATATTCATTCACAGTTTCATACCAAGGATTTGGGAGAGTTGAAATACTTTTTAGGTATTGAAGTTATTAGAAGTAATGGTAGAATATGCTTGTCACGGCGAAAATATGTTCTTGATCTATGGAAAGAAACTGGAAAATTGGGTGTTAAGCCTTGTAATACACCTATGTTAGTTAATTCATTTCTTACAAAAAAAGGAGAGTTGGTCAAAGACCCTAACAAATACAGAAGATTAGTTGGTAAGTTGAACTACTTGGTCATGACAAGGCCTGACATTGCCTTTTCAGTAAGTATGGTTAGTCAGTTTATGAGTTCACCCACTGTGGATCACTGGAATGCATTAAAACAAATACTATGTTATCTGAAGGGTACTGTTGGACAATGTATAGTGTACACAAATCATGGACACAACAGAATTGAAGCATTTGCAGTTGCTGACTGGGCTAGTTCAAGGTTAGATAGAAGATCCACTTCAGGTTTTTGTGTGTTGATTGGTGGAATTTGGTTTCATGGAAAAGCAAGAAACAGAGTGTAGTATCAAGATCAAGTGCTGAGTCGGAATATAGAGCAATGGATAACACAGTTTGTGAATTAATGTGGATTAATCATTTTATGGGTGAGATAGGATTGCAGTGTGTTGTACCGATGAGTTTGTGGTGTGATAACAAGGCAGCTCTTCATATAGCATCTAACCCAGTTTTTCATGAGAGAACCAAACACATTGAAGTGGATTGCCATTTCATTAGAGAAAAAATTCAACAAGGTCTCATCTGTACAAATTATGTTAAGTCAGAAGAGCAAGTGGCCGACCTTCTCACCAAATCTTTGCAAGGAAATAAGATCAGGTTCTTATGCAACAAGTTGGGCATAAGTGATTTGTATGCTCCAACTTGAGGGGGAGTGTTGTGAGAATTGAATGGAGTGTTGAGTAGTAAGAGTTATGGTTTTTTACATTTCATTTCTTTTATATGTTGTTGTTTGTTTTTTTCTTTTTCTTCCGATGGATATGGACCTTTATTCGACAGCCCAAATACTTTGTATAAATAGCTATGGACCAAATAATAAAATTAGTTTTTCCCTCTTCTTTAATTTATTGTATTCGTGCAAAACAACAATTACCGTATTTTTTCACTAGAAGTTAATACTATATATGACTGTAGTATCTGTAGCGCTTAGCTTGTGGCCTCAAGATAGGGGATGTTACAAATCATTAAAGTATGAAACAACCTACTACTCTAGAAGAACTCTATGGGAAGGAAAACTAGTTCCAAAGACTAAAGGTTGTGCAATTGGTCGAAGGCAAACCCAGCAATTTACCAAAGAAGCACCAAACAGTGAAAGAGCTACAGGACCTCATGGACCTTTTTTCTCAAACAAGGCCACTAAGAACCAATAGAGAAGCACTCCGGCTAACTGACGATAGGATGATTATCAAATAACAATCTGGCTAACTAGCTACTAAGGAATGGGGCAGTGACCTAAAGCGATACCTTCTCAACCATCCCCGTCTACTTTCCTTTCCAAATGAGCCTTGCCAGACATTGGGGCATTACATATAGCATGGAAAAGGAAATGCTTTGATGCCCTTGAACTATGAATGAAAAGCACAGGCTTTCTAACCACTGGATCGATGGGTCAAATTGATCCCTCATTCTAAAAATTGGCATTGCTTCAGTAGCGTCTAGAAGGCTTATCCAAAGGATTATCGAGAAAATAGACCCAACCTCGTATTCTCTAGGAACCGATAAAACTGTATTCCCATGAGCCTAGCCTCGAAACAATTCTTGGAGTCGATGAATCTCGTTCCAAGGCCGCTCGGTCACCGGACATCCGACCAAAATTCCTCTTAGAGTTGATGGATCATCGCCCCAAGGCTGCTTGGTCGCTGAATATCCAACTAAAATTTCTCTTGGAGTCGATGAATCATTGCTCTAAGGCCATCCATTCATTGGACATCCGACTAAAATTCCTCATGGCGTCGATGAATTATCGTTCCAAGGCCGTCTAGTCACTGGACATCCGACCATGAAAACCCTTTGCGAACAAGAAGTCCTTCATAAACTAAAGCAACGTGAAGGCAAACCGGCGTATTAATGGTCATCTGATCCATAACTCCCAAGAAGTTAGTGAAACCATGCACCAGGACTATGAATCAAAAATCACATCAGTCACTTTGTAGAATCAACGAAATCACTTCTAACGACCGAAGAAGCAAACGTTGTTGAATTCCATAGCTTCGAAGTCACTCAAAGAAACTAAATCGACCTCATGATTAATCAGAGGATGACTCAAATCAAGCCAAGATTCGGCACCCAGGAGAACCAAGAATCTCATATCCCTAATATATATGTCTTTAAAGATAGAGGTTTTCTCATGCTTTAATCATCTAGGAGGCACAGCCACACCTACTGGACCAGGGACAACTAGATAAACTCGAAGAAACCCTAGGTACAGTACAAGCACACAAATAGCCCTGCAGCATGGAGGGCACCGCACACACTTGAATAACCACAAAAAAGGCCGAGACTAATCATACCATAGTTCCGTTATACCCGATAAAAAATTCTAGCATTTTAATAATTATGGACTTAACAACCTAGCTAGTGCAATAAATGAAATACTAGCATAATACTTGCCCACTTCTTCCCAACTCCTACTTTATCGCTCTTGGTGATTAGTTCCTCTTCCTCTTAGACCGTATGCCAGTTGAAGACCCATTCTTTAAAGGCAGTTTGGAACAAGAGCTAAGAGTCTTGCCTTGAACTCCTACGGGCTCTTTCTTTATATCCATCTTCATGCGATCAGCTGTAGATCTCTCCACCATAGCAGCTTGATCTATTTGGACGTGCACATCTTCCCGGAACATGGAAGGGTCATCCAAGCCATGGTTACCCAAACCTAAAAGTGCTTAGCTTTTTGAACCAATAAAACCATGTTCTTGTAAGCACCTACTGAGTGGATGGGGTCAAATCGACTCGAAAATCATTTTTAGCGGCTTGGACCGATCATACCATGCTGAGTATGCTCCATCTACTCGCCGAGTCAAAGAAAGCGAATCAACTCAAACTGTCGGATTGAGGAGAAATCCTAGTCCCAACCTTCTAAGAACAGGTGTTGCTCCGGCAATGTCAGGAAGGCCTAAACCTTCACGCATCACTACTTGAGCAGTGGAACCATGCTCTTGAACCACGAACTCTTCACATTACTCAAAGATTAGCAACATCAAGAAGTTCCAAACCATTTTGGATCAATGGGTCGTATTGATCCCATAAGCCACGCATTTCATACAGTGCACAAGCATCCCATAAGTCGCACTCTCTCATAACTCGTGCATCACTTAGGCTATGGAACCATGCTCTTGAAGAACAAACTTCTTACATTACCCAAAGATTGGCAACGTCAAGAAGTACCAAACCATTCTGGATTGATGAGTTGTATCAATCCCACATGCAACGCATTTTGCAAGCCACGCACTCCCAGAAGCCACGCATCTCATAAGCCATGCACTATCATAAACAGTGAATTTCATAAGCTGCATAAACACTACTCGTTACTACTTCGACCTCATCATCGGACCGTCAAAATTCTCTAAGTATCGATGTTGTCTTGACAGCACCGGGAAACTTGGTTATTGCAGGATTAACATGAATCGATCCCTACCACCAAAAAGGACCGACATTTCTCCGACAAGACTGCGATGTACCCAAACCAAGATTTCGAGAAAGAATTTTGATCTTTGACAAAAATGCCTAAAGTTAAGACATTCAAGTCAAGAGCTTCCAAAGATAGGAGCTGCGACATAACTTTGACTGAGGGCTTCTAGAGAGCTGCCCAGAACATCAAGTCTTACATCAATTGTTTAGAGTAATCAGCCCCGTGTACCGGCAACACATAACACACTAAAACTTGGTCAGGACGAAAAATCACTCCATGGTTCTGTTACACCGAATAGAGAATTTCGGCAATCGCAACAGAACTAAGCAGTATAGTACGCTGAACGACTGCGGAATTAAAAGGGACAATGTTCCAACCTGTTAGACATCGATATTTCCTTAGCAACATCGAGAACTCTAGAGCGTCATATCAATAAAAAAATCGAACTCCTTAAAATTCATCGTCGCTTGGAAATAGGCGATAAAAAGAGGAAATTACCGTCGACCAAAGATAGACGATGACATAAGACATTTCCAAAACCAAGTCATCGATGCACAAGCTTTCAAAGGAAGAAGTAGGTGCTCAATTGAGTACTCAAACCCCAACTTACAAGAATCTACCATAGCCCAAAGATTAGCAATGCCCGAAGGGAATAACTCGTCTTTCATCTATTTGAAAACCCTCAAAGACTAGAGACGTCAAGAAGGATAACTCCTGATAGTCATAGAATCATCGTGGCCTAGACAATAGCCTCACTTAGTGTAATCAACCATGCAGGGACCGATCAGATACCTCGACTCCTACTTGTGAAAAATCAACTATTGTCCGAAGACAGACACCAACAAGGAGGGAACACTTAGAATCGATACGTTATACCATTGATTCTAAAATATTGGAACCAATGAATAAGGAGGATATCCACAATAACGTCAATGCCTTAGCAGAGCACATATAGCGTGGAACAAGCAAAGTTAATTGTCATAGACTTAAGACAAACATTGTCGAGATCATTTGATCCATGATTACAAAGGAAAGAGTGCAAGCGTACCGGGGGGAAATGTAACGACTCCCCTCACAGCATCTAATCTTCATAAGTGTTTGGATTTTAGCATTTAGGAATAACGAGTTCCACAAATGGAAGCTAGTTTGAAAAGAAAAAACGACAGAAGGAAATTTGACCCTACAAGAACAACCGTGGAATTGGTTAAACAATGACCATGTACCACCAAAAGGAGTGTAACGACCCGGATTTTTCGATGTTTAATTTGGTATATTTAAATGGTTTTAAATATTGGATTTGAAATTTTAATTTAGTCCGTAAGGTTTTCAAAACTGAATTTCAAGTGATTTTGCAAATTTCTGAAATCGTCGATTTAATCGACGTGTTAAAATAGCGATCCGGGACACAGTCTTGGATTTCGATGAAACGAATTCCATTGGATCCGTAATAATGTATTATTATCATATTTTAATTTCCGTAGCGGTTGGATTTTCCGTTAGGTCATACGATCTGAAAATGCCTGAAAATACTTTAATTGAATTTAGTTTAAATAGTCGATTTAAAGAGCTATCTTCTCCATATGACCAAATTAGACATCGGGACAAGTTCCATTGAGTTCAAAATAGCGGTATAACATTAGAAACACCAAGAGGCATGCCTCAATAGGGGGTCGAGATTTCATGGTATATGATTCGATATATTTTGAAAAAATATATATAATAATAAAAGTAAAATCAGATGAACAATTGAGCTAACCTATCCATCTTCATAGACGACCAATGTCGCTTCCTTCTAACTTTTAAATCGCATCACCCCTTCATTTCTTTCAGTTCGAAATCGATTTAGAGAGAGAAAAATTAATGTCGCATGAGCGCCTAGCAACAATTCACAATTGAATCGCAGGTGGAGGCAAGGCTAAGCTCGATAGCTATGCACACTGGACGTGTCCACGAGAACAGTAAGGAAAATGGCAGCAACAGTCGCGACTTGGAGGTGGCGACACAATGAAGGTCTTTGATAGGGGAGGGTTTTGTTAAGGCGGCGGTCTTGGGCGAAGGAGTGGTCTAGTGGCAGTGACAATGGGGGTGGTGCGTGTGTTCATTCGTCTATTTAGGGCCCGCGTGGGTAGCTGGCATTCGGGTTTAGAATACACGTGAGGCAATGGGGTCCGAGCTACTCCAGATAGAGCGGCGACGAGATCATGGTTTGAGCATGAGGATGTTCGAGCGTGATTGAGAAATGTATACGGTGATTATGTGTTAATTATGAAATAAGTGGTAATTGATTTTAATTTAATATCAAAATCTTATATTTCCAATAACTTTTAAATGCGAGGCCAGAATTTCACAATAAAAATTAGAACGGACTGCAAATAAAAAAATAAAAATCAAGGTGAGAATTTCTCACCCGTTTGGAATAGCCAAATTTAATTTTATATAGTTAAAATTAATCATTGGATGCTTGGTTGAATTTATTAATCATTATTTGTTGTATGATATTATAATATATATATATATGGTAGCGTGTGTGTGTATTAGTAGCTGGATTGTTGTTCCCGCACATTTTAGCGGATGAGACCCTATACACCCCGCATAATAGCGAATGACCCTATATACCGCGATATCCCGCCTCAAAGCAAGATTGGTATTTTTATATTGTATTAACATCTGTGGATGCATGGAAACAGGTCAATGGGATCCAACTGGATTCCTCAAAAATATATTGATTGCTTTTCATATATAATAATATATGATGTGTTAGAATTATCTGTTATAGATTATTGTTATGACGTGAATTATTGGATGTTATTGTAGCACTGGCCTAACTTTTGGTATTTTAGATATCATAAATATTATTTTTAGAAAATTGAAAGATTTAAATGGAGATTTTGAATATAAAAATATTTATATAGAAATTTAGTTTATTTTTAAGAAATTGATTTGGATCGCTTGTATTCAACTATTCGTAAAAATATTTTAAATAGAGATTTTAAATAATTTATGTAGAAGATTTTTAAATGATGGATTTTTAAACGATATTCTAGAAAATATGAAAGAAAGTTGAAATCGATATTTTAAATAGATTTGTGAAATATAAGGAATCTATTAAGAGATGGGTTTATAAAATGAGATTTGATAAATGGGATTAGTTTTATAAACAAGTGAAACTCAGAGAAGTTATAAATTTATAACCGATGTTTATAAATAAAAGAAATCAATAACAGATGAAAATTTGGGAATAAAATGCATAGGGTGCATTTATATTAGAATATGGAAATGGAGTTGGAAAAATATAGTGGACACTATTTTTGAAAAGTGTAAATAGATAGGATGCTGGAATGGAATCGATGGGTTGTGAATCGAGAGGATTTATAATTGAATTGGTTATAGGAATTTTAAAAAATATATCTTTAATTTTAAGAATTTAAGTTTCTTTTAAAAAGGAAAATGTTATATATCAAACTATGAAATTTAGAACTAGTAGAATTAAAGTACATCGAGAAATGAATTTTTCAAATACTTAATATTTATTTTAATAAATTCTAATTTTTAAAAATCGGTTTTGAAATTGATTTTTTTATATAACAAAAAATGAATTATTGATGTTTATAAAAAGGGTTTCGATATTCTTAAAAGACTACTTAAAATTTTTTTTAAATAAACTATTACTCTTTTAAATACTTATTTTATATATATAGAGAGTTTTGAAGTGATTGAAAGTTTTATTTACAAATTCTCTCGAGATTCGAAATTAGGGATTATAAATCGATATGATTTTAAGGAGAGGAATTTTATAAGGGATTTGGGGGAAATGGAATTTCAAAATGTTGACTATGGGACTTTGAAAAAGGGATTAGAATTCATAAAAGAAGTTAGAAATGGATATTTGGAATTTTAGAGAAGTGTTTGACTTGGAAAATATTAAAGGAAATTAATTATGAAAATCGGAACTTATAGACTTCGTTCTAAATGAGTAAGGAATTTACAAACAAATTTGTAAATGATTTTGAGAAAATAGGAAGTAAATGGAATACTTCCTAAGTGTTGAACATAAAAACAGAGTTGGAAAAAATATTCTAAGCATTGGAAAGGTATGGGAATATTCTATTGAAAATATAAGGATTTGAAATCATTTCAAATGTTGGAAATTATGAAAGGGATTTGAATATATATCTTATAAAGATATTTTGAAGTAAATTTTTTGAAAAATTTATAATAAGGCCCGATATCTGCTTATGGATGTTTTATTGATAGTTAAATAATTGACTATCAATTTTGACCAATTTCGTTAATCGTTTCGAAGAGACCGGGATCTGATTTGAGCATTACGAATGGATATCTTGAAGATAGTGAAGATGGTGATTCGGTTTGTCTAGACCCAGGACAACTTGTATGGATGAATGCTATCAGAACATCGTCATTGGAGGACGATGAGCATTCTAAGTGAAATTATTCTTGAAAGGTAATCGTAGCCTCAAGCCTCAACAACCGAAATGACTGAAAATCTGGGGAGATTTAGCAAGGCTATGTGGGTCGCACCTAATTCGGGTATGTTAATCACCTTTCTAGATACCCTCAAATATATTATAAATTATGGACACGGTGGTGCATGGAAAAGGGTCTCTCGATAAGGGTGGGAACACCCAAGGTGATAACATATTTGGTTCTATCCAGGTTAGGTTAGGGCTGATCTTGTGTTATGGGGGATCCCGGCTAGGTCCACGATACATTTTTCTACAATTGTACTGTGATATGTGGTACCCCATTGCCAAGTCATTGTATGGAATCCATTCTCCAATAAGCGTCGTACAGTTTTGATTATACCCAACTATGCTGAAAAATGAGATGCAAGCATTTCAACTATTTTCTATTTACTTTGTTTAGACACTATTATTGTTTGCACCAAAATTGGGCACAACACTCTTCGGATGTGTTTGAAGAGATAAAATGAAGAGAATAAGTGTAAAATGAAGCAGATCTAACAAACACACCAATAAACATATAAGAAAATTCACAGAAACACAGAGTTTTAGAGTGGTTCGGCGTGTTGCCTACGTCCACTATGAAGTTTTATCACTTTATTGCTTGATACTTGAAGATTACAAGTTTTTGATAACGAAGTACAGCAGATAATAAGCTTAAATTCGAGATCCATGGCAGTAATGGCGTTCTGGAGTGAACGTGGCAGAGTCCGGGCGCTCTTTTGCTCTCAAAATTCTCCGACCCCCTTTCTGAATGACCAGGGGCTCTATTTATAGGTGTAGGAGGCTGATATTTTTCCTAAAATCCAGGGAGACCGCTTCTAGCACGTGAGGGGGCCCACATGCCCGGCCTTAGGAAATTGGGGCCCGTTTCGGGATCGATTCGAACTCAATTTCGAATCGATCAAGATTTAATCAGATTGAGCTGAAATTTGGCGTAAACATTCCTCATATTGGCAGTAAGCTACTGTGAAAATTTCAAAGCATTTGGACATGTAGACCTCGAGTTATGGTGGACGCAAGTTGGAGTTTTTCGGTCCGGGATCGATTCGAACTCAATTTCGAATCGATCAAGAATTCATCAGATTGAGCTAAAATTTGGCATGAACATTCCTCATGTTGGCAGTAAGCTATTGTGAAAATTTCATAGCATTTGGACTTATAGATCTCGAGATATGATCGATGCAAGTTGGTCCGTGATCGATACGAAGCAAGTTCGAATCGATCAAGAACTCATCCGATTGAGCTGAAATTTTGCATGAGCATTCCTTAGGTTGCCAGTTGGCTTCTGTCCAAATTTGGTGGCATTTGGAGTTGTAGATCTCGAGATATGATCGATGCAAGTTGGTCCGTGATCGGTACGAAGCAACTTCGAATCGATCAAGAACTCATTCGATGGAGCTGAAATTTGGCGTGAACATTCCTTAGGTTGCCAGACGGCTCCTGTCCAAATTTGGTCGCATTTGGACTTGTAGATCTCAAGTTATGATCGATGCAATTTTGGATTTCTCAACCGTGATCCATAAATATCTTGAGCATACGAACTCCGATTGACTTGAAATTTGGAACATTGGCTTTCTCAGCTTTGCTTGTCACGTCATATAAATTGTAGCTCGATCCGGATTCGAAATTTTTTTACCGACATCCATAGTAGACCTATGTATAACTGATCTTCAAGACGAACCGTCCTTGGTTTCTAGTCGAGTTCTTGGTGTCACGGCCTTGCCAAAAGGCGGGATAACATTTGCCCCCCAAAGTACGTCTTGTGTGAACATGACGTGCTTTGAAAACTTCCATCTTCACTCTGAATAGTTCCATTTAACTTGTTAAACAGTTATCGTCTTCTTGTTGGAAGTTGTGATCGATGCGGTCGCTTGATGGTCGTGATCTCACGAGCATATTAATCACATATGCTTTCATTGATCGGCCGATCTGATTTTCGAATGATCTATTAATCGTCTTTTGGTAAGTAGGATAAGCATCCTCAAGTTTGAATCCATGGATTGCAGCATAGCACTATAGGCTCGGGTCAGTAACGAAACAGTTGTATTCCTTGTCTAGGACATGTTTCAATATCTGATTTTATTTGGTATTTTGCGTACATGGATGAGAGTAATTCATGTCTGATGATCGAGTCAATTAGTTGGTTGATCATTGGATATGGAAAGCTATGCTTCGCCATGCCTCGTGCAAATCTGAGTAGTCGACGTACGTTCGCCACTTTCCATTTGTTTCTTTCGTAAGTAAAGGATTGGATACTCATTTTGGGTAGAGCGCATCATGGATAAACCTATTGGTTTTGAGTAGATTCGCCTTCTCCTTTAGTGCAGCAGGTCTTTCTAGATCTGTGTCGCTTCGTTTTTATTCACCGAGACATGCTTCGGGTTGATATTTAATGCAAGGTTCTCAATAGTTGGTGAGGGTCCATATGTATATATGAGATCGAGTCCAAGCGGACATATCAAATTCACCTGGAGCAATGCAGTTGACTCTTGCATCATCTTTGCGAAGAGTTGTGATTTGATCTACAATACCTGTGATGGGTTGTAGGCACTTCATGTGCTTATTTGCAATGGTAAATGATCAGGCTCGTAGGGATGTGGAATTAAAGGCATAGTAGAGTTTAGCCTTGTGTCGCATGCTGCAGCATAGCTGGTTGGAATCTACTTGTGTTTCCGAGCAATGCGCTTTCCATTCAATGTACTTGCAATCCATTGCACATCGGAAGGGTCAGAATGATGATTAGTTTCCCATAAGTCCAGGAGTCGATCTGATGATTGTATCTCTAAGCATCCTTTCGGTCGTAACTTAAAGTTGTTATGAATACTAGGCACGAGCTATAGGATTGAGTAGTCGTATCCAGTTCTTGGATGATCACATTCATGCCCCCAGTCTCGGGTCGATGGATGTATTATGCGAATGATCGAGCCTAGCTTCTGTTGTGTTTATACTGTAGTCCAAGTTGTAAGAGCTAGAGTTGTTTGATAAAAGATCAAATTATATTCATCTCATTTCTCGTGCATGCCCCCAAGTCTGGGGAATATCTCGATAAGCAGCAAGGTAGATAATGTTCGCTTCAATTTCGCAATCTATCCCATTGAACCGTGATATCGAGTTAACCGATGGAAGGCCAAGCCGTGCCATATTCTGCTTTCTGTCCTAGTTCTTTCCTCTAGGTAGAATACTTCGTTGCCTCATCGACATTCACTTTGTTGCTTATGTCGTCATACTCCGGGCAAAAATTGAAGAGTGAATCGTCCAGTAAGATCCAATGCAGGGTTGATGCTTTCTCGAACCGAGGGTAAGAATTGGTGCGCGGACATTTAGGTTGTACTTGTTTTGAATTGCTCGTTTTGTCAGACTTGGTTAAGAGCCAAAGAATGAATGGTCGCATTGCATTCTTTTGGAGTTAGGTGATCAACTACGTCCGTTTCGATTTACGTTCTCCCTTCAGATTTAGGGGCAAAGTCAGCTTAAATGCAGTCAGGTCATGCTCATCCAGTCTCATGCACTTCCTGGCGGATCGATGGAAGGCGACGGAGGACGAATGGTCAAGTCACACTCATTCGTGGTTCTATCCATGCTCTGGTGGTCGAAGGTATTCAATGGGTGCTCGGGTCACATCGAATTGTAGTCGAAGAGGATCAATATTGGCTGTCGATTTAGCGACACAATGTAGAATGTACGGAGCCTATCGATCCTTTGGTATGATATGAAAGATGCAGATCGATATTGCCCGTCGATCTCGCGGTACGATATAATTGGCTCCCCGTAACTTCGGGAATCATTTTACTTGGTTAGCATTAAGGCCTCCTTGCAGTCATTGCCTTAAGTTGTAAAGGACGCTAAGCTAGCGATGTAGCGAGTCACCTTTCTCTTCTTTTCAATGATTTGTTATTCTGCCACAGTCGTAGAGTTAGTTTGTGGACAGTCTAATTGCACCTGTAGCGAGTTTATATTCCTCCCTTCGACTTTTGGTCGGAGTTGGTGAATGAATGGTCCGATCACATTCATTCATTTGTCTATGCTCGTAGTCGTACTCCGGAGATGAGAGTTAGTTGAAGGGCCATTAGTCACACCTATTTGATATTTACATCCCTGTCCACACTTTGGGGACTAATAATTTTAGCAGAAAATGGTCGAACCACATTTTCCTCGATTAATTCCTCTGGCACTAGTCAATGGCGAATGTCGAAGTGTAGCCGGTCACATTGCGACAACTTTAATTTGATGTTCCTCCTTATGATTTTGGAGAAAGGAACTAATTGGAGGATGGTTGGGTCATATCCGGCCACGTTGCATGCACAACCCGCCAGATCATTGGCCAGAGTTAGCGGATGAACGGTCGTGTCACGTTCATTTGCGGTAGGATGGGTAATCACATCCATTTGGAATAAGACGTTCAACTAGGTCCGTTTTGCGAATCTACATCTCCCTGTCTAATCAAGGAAGAAATCTTGTCTTGCTGGGTTGGAGTGCATCCCTATAAGATTATGTTATAGGTCCCATGCCGGGGATAAGTGTTGATGCATGAACGGTCATGTCATGCCCGCTTAGTGCTAGATAGTCGGATCACAACCGATTTTTTATGATAAGTGTGCCCCCATGTCAGGGGAAGAGTTGGAAAGAAGAAAGTCTAATCACATCCGCTTTTTGTACTACAGAACTTGCTGCGGAATTAGAATTGATAGATGGACAATAAAATCGCATCCCTTCTGGTATTTATATTCCAATCCATGCTTCGAGGATTGGAGTTGGTTGATGGGTGGTATGTCACGCCCACTAGGTCTTTATACTTCAGTCTGTGCTTTCGGGACCAGAGTTAGTTGATGTTTACAATCCAGTTCACACTCTGGGAATCTGGAATTAGTTGATGGGTGGTTAGTCACACCCATTTGGCATTCGTACTCTAATTCACACTCTGCGAATTTGGAGTTGACATTTTATTTTGATCCGCGCTCCGGGAACCAGGAATTGATGTTTATACTCCACTTCACGCTCTGGGGAATTGGAGTTAACATTTGTATTTTCCGATTCGCCCTCCGGGAACATGGAATTGATGCTTATACTCCACTTCACGCTCTGGGAATTTGGAGTTAGCATGTACGTTTTGGGTTCGCACTCCGGGAACCTGGAATTGATGTTTATCCTCCAATTCATGCTCTGGGAACTTGGAGCTAGCATTGACGTTTCGGTTCGCACTTCGGGAACCTGGAATTGATGTTTATACTCCGACTCGTGCTCTGGGAATATAGAGTTAGCATTTGCATTTTGGTTCGCATTCCGGGAACCTGGAATTGATGTTTGTACTCCGACTCGCGCTCTGGGAATCTGGAGTTAGCATGGATGCTTTGGTTCGCGCTCCGGGAACCTGTAATTTATGTTTATACTCCAATTCATGCTTTGGGAACTTGGAGTTCGCATTGATGGGTTGGTTCGCACTCCAGGAACCTAGAATAGATGTTTATACTCCAATTCACACTCTGGGAAGTTGGAGTCAGCCGATAGATGGTCAGTCACACCTATTTGGGCATTTTAGGAATTCGTTCACACCCTGGGAACGATGGATTTGATGATTATACTCCAATTCTCACTCTGGGAATATGGAGTCCGTTCACACTCTGGGAACGATTTATTGGATGTTTATACTCCAATTCTCACTCTGGGAAGTTGGAGTCCGTTCGCACTCTAGGAACGATTTATTGGATGTTTATACTCCAATTCACACTCTGGGAAGTTGGAGTCCGTTCGCACTCTGGGAACGATTTATTAGATGTTTATACTCCAATTCACACTCTGGGAATTTGGAGTCCGTTCACACTCTGGGAACGATTTATTAGATGTTTATACTCCAATTCACACTCTGGGAAGTTGGAGTCCGTTCGCACTCTGGGAACGATTTATTGGATGTTTATACTCCAATTCTCACTCTGGGAAAGTGGAGTTAGTGTTTATACTCCGGTTCGCACTCTGGAAACCTAGAGTTGATTGCAGGACTGTCGTGTGTCGGTCCGGTTCAGCCTTTGATGCGATGGCTTGCCCCCGAGTTGAGGGTTTCGCCTAGCAAATGATCGGTGGGATCTCGATTACTTTCCACTTATCCGCCATCAATGAAAGATGAGACTTAGTTTATGGACGGATGAATCGCATCCGTGTTCATATGGATCCCGCTTCTGCTAAGCCTAAGGAGTAAGATTAGCGTTCTGGCAAGCTTTGAGCTCGAGCAGAGGAGAGGATGGCTGAAGTACATCCACTTTGAGTTGTGTATTTTTCCTAAAGTTGGGGGCAAGAGATGGAGAGTAGACGGTCGAGCCACGTCCACTTTACGCTTTGCGCTGTTCTAGTCGAGTTGAGGAAGAGAGTTGGAATGATGGCTCATGATGATTAGCGAGTAAGCAGTCGGTTGTTGATGACTATAAACTGAGGGTTGGCCCCTGATAAAGTCGGTTTGAGGCATGATTGTTTTGTCGAATCATTGATGCAAACTGGGGAGTGAATGGTCAAACCATATCGACTATAAATATGTGCTCTTAAAAAACCCCAAGTGTCCAACGCAGGATTGGATGCATGGACGGTCACGTCCACCCTTGGTATGATTCTGATTCTACTGGGCATCAGAAGAAGCATAAGTATTTTGGCGAGCTTCAAGCACGAGATGGAGAGTGCATTGTTGGGACATATAACTACAAGTCTTTCTCAAATCTCCTAATTAAACTGCATAGGCAAATGGGTGGATGTTCGGTTGCATCCACTTTGTACCGGAGTCCCAACCTTTTCAGTCTTTTCTGCTTTAACACCCTGCCCCCAAGTCAGGTGCATATAGCAGCCGACGAGTGGTTGAATCATGCTCGTCATAATGATACCTCAATGATTTGAGCATAGTACACGGAGGTTGTTTTGCACCCATCCTTAAGTACTCGGTTACCTGCATCATTTGCAAGTAGTTTAATTCAAGTTGGTCATATTTCGCAACATAAACGAAATTGAAATAGAATTAATTCAAAAGAGATCGGATTAAATCTCAATGATGTGTGAAGCAGCGTCATATGCTTGCTATTGCACTTCAGTCTAGCCCTTCTCTGTTGGAAGTCTAATGCAAGCGGCTCAGTTTGACCAAAGTTTGTGACTGATAGGGATCAGGGATTCTCGGCCCTTCGTTTTATAGGGCTCGAACATATTGTTAGAGTTATCCTTTCCAGAGCAGCCTTATGGCGTTGACATCCACGGTAGCCATCTAAAGAAGAGGAGCTTCCTGATTTAGAGCATGGATTTTGCATTTGATGGCATTCATCATTCTTCATGGAATCCATGCACCATTCTCCCTTCATGAGATAGTGTCGGAGGTTGAATTTCCATATTACACTGACATAGTCAGCATGCTGAATTTTTGCTACAAATTTTGCATGTAGGATGATTTCAATGAATGGGTCCTGATTAGGAGAGATACTAATGTCAACATTATCAAGTTCATTTTATGGCTACATGCTTCTGTAATACTAGCGAATGATGTATGCACGATTGCCCAACGTTCGAGTGGTTGGTAATGCCGGTTGGATGGTGAGTAGATTAAGATGGGATCATAGATTGGTGATTATTTCTGACTTTTACCAGGAAGGAGGCCCGTATAACGTATTAAGGAAGTCCTCCTGAGATTGTATGCCATGGTTTTAGTCATGTGGAGGTGGAATGATTAAGATGCGGGCATTCGAAGATGGTTCAATAGTGACTAGCTATGTTTCGAGTTGGCCGAGTAGACAAGGCAGAGTAGTCGTTATACTAGCCATCGCACCATAATTGTTAGTTTAGGAGTTTTAAAATCTGGTCAATTGGAGGAAGTTGCAGTCCACCTTAGAAGCATGATACATTAATCAACTCTAGTTCTTGGCATATTAGCTAGGTTCTCCAGCCTCTGGGAGCACCAGTTGAATAGTATTTCAATACCCATTCCTCGATTGCAATTCAACAATTGCAATTCAATAGTATTTCAATACCCATTCCTCGAAATGTTCGTTCGCATCGATGGTTCGAGCGCTTAAATGATGGATCGAATTAAATGCAGATAGATGGATACGAACTGCATGTGCGTATCGATGCGAAATGGAGGCAGATGGATGGATACGACAAATGGATGGATACGAAGTAGCGCTCCCTGATGGATACGAAGTAGCGCTCCACGATGGATACGAAGTAGCGCTCCATGATGGATACGAAGTAGCGCTCCCTGATGGATTCGAAGTAGCTCTCCATGATGGATACGAAGTAGCGCTCCCTGATGGATTCGAAGTAGCGCTCCATGATGGATACGAAGTAGCGCTCCCTGATGGATTCGAAGTAGCGCTCCATGATGGATACGAAGTAGCGCTCCCTGATGGATTCGAAGTAGCGCTCTCTGATGGATACGAAGTAGCGCTCCATGATGGATACGAAGTAGCGCTCCCTGATGGATTCGAAGTAGCGCTCCATAATGGATACGAAGTAGCGCTCTCTGATGGATACGAAGTAGCGCTCCCTGATGGATTCGAAGTAGCGCTCCATGATGGATACGAAGTAGCGCTCTCTGATGGATACGAAGTGGCGCATCCTGATCGATTCGAACGAATGCTTGCTGAGGGCTACGAACAAGGTTGATGCGAAGGAAGCCACCTTTGGATGGATACGAAAATGACTGTATTTTCTGGGTTCGAAAACATGGGTTCGAAAATGACCGTATTTTCTGGGTTCGAAAACATGGATACGAAAGTGACCATATTTTCTAGGTTCGAAAACATGGGTTCGAAAATGACCATATTTTCTGGGTTCGAAAACATGGATACGAAAATGACCATATTTTCTGGGTTCGAAAATGACCATATTTTCTGGGTTTGAAAACATGGGTTCGAAATTCATGATGAATGTGGTTCCTCTTAGATCTGCAGCAATCTGAATAGAATAGAAGGAACCGTTGAACGATAGATCTAGATCTTCTCCTTAGATTTATGCAATCCGATATCGAAAGTAGATCCAAGGAACGGGAGAAAAACTGGGTTTCTCTCAATGAAAGCACCAAAGTGTTTGCACCAAAATTGGGCACAACACTCTTCGGATGTGTTTGAAGAGATAAAATGAAGAGAATAAGTGTAAAATGAAGCAGATCTAACAAACACACCAATAAACATATAAGAAAATTCACAGAAACACAGAGTTTTAGAGTGGTTCGGCGTGTTGCCTACGTCCACTATGAAGTTTTATCACTTTATTGCTTGATACTTGAAGATTACAAGTTTTTGATAACGAAGTACAGCAGATAATAAGCTTAAATTCGAGATCCATGGCAGCAATGGCGTTCTGGAGTGAACGTGGCAGAGTCCGGGCGCTCTTTTGTTCTCAAAATTCTCCGACCCCCTTTCTGAATGACCAGGGGCTCTATTTATAGGTGTAGGAGGCTGATATTTTGCCTAAAATCCAGGGAGACCGCTTCTAGCACGTGAGGGGGCCCACATGCCCGGCCTTAGGAAATTGGGGCCCGTTTCGGGATCGATTCGAACTCAATTTCGAATCGATCAAGATTTAATCAGATTGAGCTGAAATTTGGCGTGAACATTCCTCATATTGGCAGTAAGCTACTGTGAAAATTTCAAAGCATTTGGACATGTAGACCTCGAGTTATGGTGGACGCAAGTTGGAGTTTTTCGGTCCGGGATCGATTCGAACTCAATTTCGAATCGATCAAGAATTCATCAGATTGAGCTAAAATTTGGCATGAACATTCCTCATGTTGGCAGTAAGCTATTGTGAAAATTTCATAGCATTTGGACTTATAGATCTCGAGATATGATCGATGCAAGTTGGTCCGTGATCGATACGAAGCAAGTTCGAATCGATCAAGAACTCATCCGATTGAGCTGAAATTTTGCATGAGCATTCCTTAGGTTGCCAGTTGGCTTCTGTCCAAATTTGGTGGCATTTGGAGTTGTAGATCTCGAGATATGATCGATGCAAGTTGGTCCGTGATCGGTACGAAGCAACTTCGAATCGATCAAGAACTCATTCGATGGAGCTGAAATTTGGCGTGAACATTCCTTAGGTTGCCAGACGGCTACTGTCCAAATTTGGTGGCATTTGGACTTGTAGATCTCAAGTTATGATCGATGCAATTTTGGATTTCTCAACCGTGATCCATCAATATCTTGAGCATACGAACTCCGATTGACTTGAAATTTGGAACATTGGCTTTCTCAGCTTTGCTTGTCACGTCATATAAATTGTAGCTTGATCCGGATTCGAAATTTTTTTACCGACATCCATAGTAGACCTATGTATAACTGATCTTCAAGACGAACCGTCCTTGGTTTCTAGTCGAGTTCTTGGTGTCACGGCCTTGCCAAAAGGCGGGATAACAATTATAATATTAGACGATTTTGATAGAAATGTTTTGGTTATCGTAAGGGAAAAACCCGTTGCATTTGTGTGTGGCGTGGTCATACGAGATATCATTGCTTTCAAAGGATTTTGATACAAGTTAGTAATTCAATTTGAGTGTGTTTTATCATGCTGGTTTTCCAGACAGACTCGAGTGTTATTTTATTATAATGCTTGGGCCAGACCAAGTATTACAGATTCAGGTTAGAATGCTATGGAGCTCAAGAGATAAGCTGGATGACAAGACATATTTCCGTACTTGATTTGTATTTCCACTGGGTGAGGACAAGTTACTAAACTGTCTAGATTAATTATTATCTATTGTACTCTGATAATGGTATGTATGTTAACAGTACAGTTCTTGTATTTAAAATCTGTTATAATACAAGTTACTAAACTGTCTAGATTAATTATTATCTATTGTACTCTGATAATGGTATGTATGTTAACAGTACAGTTCTTGTATTTAAAATCTGTTATAATATATTATATTTTGTTCCGCTGCAATTGTGAGATTCTGTGTTGTTGCTTTCTGTTTCTTCTTCTACCTTTTCTTTGTCACCCCTAATAAACTGGTGTTTACGGCACTTGATTGCTCGGCATTCTATACAATGGACGTATTGATGTTGATTTTCGAGGATCGAAAATCCCATGTTCGTTACAGGGAGCACTTGATGATTATAAACAAAGCAAAGTATTAGAGATACCTAGGACTCTCATCCTTACAAAAAATGGCTTATCTTGGAGCAACGTTAAGAAAACAACCATATTAGGTTAAAAGGAATCTACTCAACTCTATAGTATTAGATGAATGGTTCAATCCTTACTAACATGACTTTGACACTGTCAGAAAATAGGCGGCGCTAAGACAAGACTTCTATAATCCGATCATCGAAGTGCTAACTTTCGAAGACTAAAACCGGTACCCAACTAGATTAAAAACACCGTTGGGTCAATGGGAAAAATTGGTCCTAAACTCCTAAGTGCCAATGTTGCCCATGCAACGCCGAGGCTTTTTCTCACTTCCTAAGTACCAGTGTTGCCCCAACAAAATCGGGAAACTTTTTGCTTCCTAAGTACCGATGTCTCCCAGGCAACATCGGGAAACTTTCTATTTCCTAAGTACCGATATTGCCCCAACAACGCTGGGTTTCTATTCCCTAAGTACCGACATTGCCTCGACAATGCCAAGAAATTTTTTATTCACTAAGTACCGATGTTCCCCCGGTAACTCCAGGAAAACTTTAATCTATAGGTTTAATGAGAAGTACTCACCATAGTGAACCATTAATGCACTAATTTTAGGAGATAGAAGTTGGTTCTCGACTGAGCTCCACCTTTGTTTTTAGAAAACTACTATTACCCAAAGTTAGGCAATGATAGGAAGACCTAACCTTTCATAGGCCGATCAGCTGGTTCAACCTAACATCGCAGGAAGTAGCCACTACATGGGAATAAATCTATGCAGAAAGAAAATCCTAGGATTGAATTACTCTCGTGTTAATTACAAAGGACGAAAGCTGGTGTACAACCGAATTTCTAGAATTCAGCATAGAAAGCCAAAAAAAGGCAGCCTCGAGGAAATGTTGCTTTAAAGCAAGCAGTTGGGTTATCAATTCCCAAAGACAGGAGTTGACATATGAAAAAAGCTTCCATGACGACGTCAGCAACTAAGAAAAGCATGCTTGTCCAAGGACAAGCAGGAACAATCATGGAAGGTCAGAAACAAAATCACCAAGCGTCATCAACTTCAGAATGGGATTGAGAGCTAGACTGAGGGAAATTGAGCACCTCGCCTCCACACCTTTCCAACTCTTGCAAGCATCTAAATATGAGAATTCGAAATAGCTAGTCCTGCAATAAGGACAAGCACATAAATCCTTAGTCCAAACCACGGAGTTGGTTAGATAACAGCTTCGTTCTGCCAAATAGACATTTCTAACAGTAAACTGACAACAAGGAAAATAAAGGACTTAATTTTCAAAAATTAATAGTCCACAGAGTCTGGCGATAATGAGAAGGACAGATGACCTACTCAGTGGCACAACTATATCATTTAGTCCCGTCTTGCGAGAATATGCCATCGCCCGAAGATTGGTGACGCTAAGAAGAGACCCATAAAATGAAACTATCAATACATTGGCTTTCGAAAACAGAAGCAAAAGCTTAATCAAGTCTTTAATCCTACCTTATGGAATCTTACGTTATTTGAAGATCTATAATATTAAGGAAAAATCCACAGGGTTGAGTCATCCATACAGGAGTTTTCGAAGATAGAAATCAACATATGATTAGGATCTCAATACCAAACTCAGAAAAAATTACTTTAGCAAAAGATGCCAGAAACTCTTTCTAATGCATACCCACATTATTACAAAACTCAGATCTTGGGATCAAGAAACAAAGTCCATAATTCTTGAAGATAGGAGCTTTTGTCTCAATCAAACTGGGGCAATCGAACTTATTGCTCTGGAGATCTAGTCTCCCAGAACATGTTTGTTCAGTAGTCAAAGTAATCAGCCCCATGGACTAGGGCATATACACCAACGCTTTGTCAAACAAACCTAGTTGAGCATGAATTCGACTGAACATAAATAAGAACGGTCATAGAACTGGCTAGACCAAGCTACCTCATAGTTTTATAAAAAGAAGTTCTCAAAACCAAGGAATTAAGCCAATGGTCCCCGAAGACAGAAGCTAGTGTGCAGATTGAATTCCAAAAACTACAAAGAAAGGATATTCGTGATTGAATAACTCATGCACTAGATTCCAAAGGCTGAAGCTGTGCCTGATCGAACTTCAACTACAACTCTACAAGAGCAACCTTATAATTTAGTCATACTCAATCGTTCTAAACCAAGAGAATAAAGGGTGAAACCTAAGTTACAAATGATCCATCTCCTGGAGGAATAGAAGTTCCTCCGCCAGACTAAAGGTGGAATAACCAGAAAGTTGTCTTCAACAACAAAACTTAGTATTCAACATTGTCAGCGTTCAAAACGACGATCAAAACTTAGCCAATTCGTCAAAAAGAGATAGTTGAAGATGAAAATCAAAATTTGGCTTCGAAATAGTGTACACTCATCCGAGGCAAAACTCAGCTTCACCACCGATCGAGTACAGTCCAAGAATCTACCTGCTCCCTTCGAGATTACTACCATCTCGAAATCATCGCAAGGAGTTTCTATACCAAACTAAAGCACTCGTAATCTCTAGGGTGTAGATAGCATTATCGATATAGATGGGCTGAATTCTAATTAAAACTAGAATAAACGGTTAGTGAACAACCAACCAAGTAACTTATCAAAAGCAGTATAAGTGAAGTAGAATTCCTTTGAAAAAATTTCAATCCTGGTCAAGTGTTGGAACTGCTTACCGACCAAAGGCCCCATGTAAATTTTGGAGAAAAAATTGCATCCTCGGTATTGAGAATTGAAATTAGAATTGAAGTCAAAAATGGATAACTAGTCAAAAGTGAAATGACTCGATTCGAAGTAAGGTTTAAGTAAGCAAAAATTCGCTAGAAATATCTAAGTTTTTGATCAATGCTAATCCGATCCAGTTGGATCGGTACTGACCCAAACTAATGCTTCCAAATGATCTTGAATTACTCTGACATGTTCTATGTGATATTCGCATGCATTTTCGAAATTATCCAATCAAGATCACTCAAAAATCACAAACAATGAGGCTTCACACTAAGGACTAAACAGATAACCAGTACTTCGTAGATAGCTCGACACGAACGTCAAAACTCCTTGAAACAGAAAACCAAAGAAAATCAAAAATAGAGAAAACCGTGTCTTCAACGAAAGTATATTCTAGGGGAAAATGTTAACTGGATTTTTAACCCAACAGAATTCAAAAACAATTAGCATATTCAAACTAAGCCAAAACGACTCAAACTTGACCGAAAGGCCTAAGAAAGAAAGACAAGAGTCTCCAAAGATTTTAGCCTAAAAATAAGCTAACTTTTCGGATCGGTACCTATCCGACCCAGTTGGATCGGTACCGATCTGAATTAGTTGCTCATGTATGCTCCATTCCTTTTGCATTGTGACTCTATACCTCTAGTAAGCTCAATCAACAAGTTTGGTAGCATTCCAAGCATCCAAGCTTAAGGGGTGAAGGTTAATCTGACTTAGAATACAGTTCAATCTTGCCCATAAGTGAATCATCATTAAAACAAGTTAACAAGCTATGAAAATAAATGTAGAGCATTAAAACGAAGCAAGGTACCGATCCGAATAGTTAAGCATTTTTGATGTAGAGGCTAACTATTTGGATGGTATCGATTCGAATAGTTAGCTCCTATGACCTCTAAACTTTCCGAGCTTTTTTTGCATGACGAATATAGGCTCCTAGCAAAGCATTCATGGCCCAAGTGCTCTCCAAATCATATAAATACCATCGCATCTGCAACAGAAAAAAGATCTACTCTAATCTCTGCTGAAACTCTACCATTGTTTCTTCACTCTTCTTCTCCCTCATAAAAGCCATTAAAGGGCAACTAAGATCCTTTCGGTTGTCTCTAACAAAGATGACTTGATCTAACTTAGGAAAGAAGAATCTTATTGTAATCCAAACTCCTTTCTAACAGCAGTTGATCGATAAAAGCTATAAAGTGGAAGTAGGCTTTGTAAACAGCTGAACCAGTATAAAAATCTTTTGTCTCTTTAATTTTTCTACGATTTACTATTGCTTTTTCTATTTTATTCGCCTTGATAAACAGGGCTCTCAATCCAGAGTGTTAATCCATTTTTTGGGAAAACAATGTGTATATATTATTCTATTTTAAATTTGTTTTTGACAGTAGTGTGCATATAAAGGGATAATGTGTTTGTTACGGTGTAAATCTCAACACTTATATATGGGCATATTATACCATGTGTATATTTTTATATTGCATGCACACTTACATGTATGTAGGTATTCGATACACATACACACTTTATATATTACATATTTATATAAAATCAAATCTTTATACAAATTAATTAAATAAAATAAAGATTTTATTTAAAATTATTTAGATTGGATCTAAATAAATTTAGACTTCATAAGCCCAATATGACCTAAAATAGAATTTTTTTTTTTTTTTTTTTAAATTCACTCATTTAACCCGCTGCATGCTGACCCATTTCCAACAATGGTATCATACCAAATAGCCTATACGATGTGAATTAGCAGTATTAAGGCTAACTTGTTAAAGCATACCCATATAGTAGGGTGTCTAAAAAACTAACATCTAAGGTTAGCTCTGGGTAATCAAGTACTCTGCCATACCTAGCTACTAAACCTGGCTCGAAAGGATGAGGTAAACCCAAAGGTTATCCCTAATAAAAAAATCAAATTTAAAAGTTTAATTTAAAATAAGAAAAATATAATAAATATTGTGACATATATTTTTAAATTTTTTTGAAAATTAAAATAAAAGTTTTATATTTTAAAGTTAAATTTAATATAAAACATATATTATAAAAGTTATAATATATTTTTTCATAATGTTTGAAAAGTTTGTAAAATTAATTTTAAAAATATTATTTATTAATAAGATTAATAAAATAAATGAAATAATAAATAAATTATGTATATACACACATACACATGTACAATATATATAATGATATATGTTATGTCGCCTTGAATTATTTAAGACATTAGAAGAATACATGTATGTATAAAAGAATTTTCTAAATTAATAAAATGTAAATAAAATTGTTCAATTAAGTAAATTAATTAAAAGGTAATTATAAATTAAAATTCATAAATATAAGAGTGTATAAAATAATTTCTGAAATTAATAAAATTCAGTTAAAAATGTTCAATTAAATAAATTAATTAAAAGGTAATTATAAATTAAAATTCATAAATATAAGATATGTGTGCATTACTATAAATGTTATAGTGTGTGTGTGTGTATTCAATTTAATGTGTTATAATTGAATAATATAATAATTAATTAAAGTCTTGATTAATTAAATTAATTAAATAAGATTTAATTAATATAACATTATAAATAAAATATTATATAAGTTAAATAAAGTATAAAAGTTATATAATAATCAAACTTATATAACATAAATGTATAAGTAAAGGTGGAACTTAAAGAAACCTTAAACAGACTTAAAGAATAAATACATACGTAAAAGTACCTATAATGTGATTTATGATGTATGCGACACTTAAATCCCGATGGTATTTAATAAAAAATACATTATTTCATAAGTCGATATCACTCAGTTAAATATATTGAAAATATGAAACTTTAATATTAGTGTTGCCTTATATCATATATGTGTGTGTGTAAATTACTTGCATGTTATATGGTTGTTAAACAAACTCAAGCTAGATATGTTATTTATAGTATTGTTAATATATTGACTATACGAGGTAAGATAACTATATGTATTTGTTGAGCAAACTCAAGGTGCATATATTATTGTTATCTGGGTTTTTAACCCAGCAGAAGTCAATAGGAAACAGAACAACCTTGTGTAGATGGGATTGTTCAGAATTTAACCAGAAAATCTAGGACAAGAGATCAACTAAGGCCAAGCTATACAACTAAAACAATGACGAGGATCAACAGAGCCAAGAAATCAGCATTCCTTTAATCCAATCAGTAGGTGAACGTAAACAGCTCGTGAATTGCCATCAAAATGCAAGAGCAACGATAAAAGGCTATGGGAACGTCTCCAAGTCCAGACTCTCGAAAAATCCTAAGTGTTTAGCTCATCAGCGACCCCTGCCTCTGTGCAAACCGTCAAATAAATTAGATATGGAATACTATCAAAAAAAGGCAAGACTTGGTCTGCAAACGAACCAAGTCTATGGGTTGCTAGTGACCCACAGGCCATGGGTTGCCAACGACCCATGGTTTTGGCACATTTTGCGATACGAAACCCCCCTAGGTCACCTGTAACCTACCTGCGAGCTGATGAAGGCAGGCCTGGCCCAGAAGCTCTTCGACCACTGTAAATACCATCCAACCTACAACATAAAGAGGATCTTCTTCGGATTAATGGCTGAAGCTCCGCTGGAATCACTCTTTATCTCCACCTCCCATACAATAATCTTCAAAGGAATACACTGTGATTCTCCAGTAGATTCCAACTCTGGAGATTCAATCTAGTTAGAAAATAATCAAAGCCTTCTAATTAAGCATCTATTGTAACAGCAATCGGTCTATACTAAAACTATAAAGTGGACGTAGGCTTCATTAACAATCGAACCACTATAAAAATTCTTTTCCTACTTTCTTTGATTGTTTGTTCTTTATATATGTGATTTGCAATATTATCTCTGTCAGAAAATGGCCGGAGCATACAAATCCAAACCAGGGTATTGGTCATTTTTTGGGTCAACATTTTGATGCTTTCACTGAGCAACTCAAACTCAGGATCCAGATCTAGATATCTACTTTGGATCTCATAGGTCCAAAAGTTAGATCCTCAATCTTTGCTTGAAAACATCTATTGTTTTAAGTCAATGGTCCTTGGAAGAAGGAGAACTGCCTTTGGATGATCTATAGGGGCAGTAATAGCTTGACAAAATGTTAATCCCTAACAAACTAAAGTAAATGGTGCTAACTTTGGGGATCGGGCGCCAACATCATCTAATCAGTACGAAGTTGTTACCAGGGATGAGCTGAATAAAATGGTTGATGAGATCAACCAAAAAATGGAGAATAGCCAAAAAGCTCTAATAGATAATCTTAACGCTTTCATAACCCTGCAGTCAAATCTAGTTCCAAGAACTATGCCTGAACCCACAGATGCTCTTCAACAGGAGAATTCCTCCATCTCTGGTCTAAATAGGAGAAACGGGAAACAGCCGCAAAAAAGGGTGACGACGGCACTCAACGGGACGGAGATGTGAGCACCTCATTCACCACAAGGCAACCCATTATGAATTTGAATCAAGGGGCTAAAACCCTAGAAGAAGACATAGCTATGGATCTTTCTGACTTCGAGGATGGAAGGCAAGACGATAGACTGGAAGAGAATGCCAATGCATTTGATAATGCAAGGAATACTCAAATTGCTCTAGTTAGACCAACCGCAAGCCAATGGGACCCTGCAGGAGTGGCTCTCCTGAAGATAGGAGAGCCAAGGCCTCAGCCCACTCATCAAGACTGGTTGCAATGTCAAACACTTGGCACGGTGACTGATCGCCGTCCTCAGGACTACCGAACATCAAAGGCATACATAGTGGACATGGTCAAATGATTAGTGGAGGAGAGTAGAGATTGAAGAGATGATCAATGGGGACTACACCAAGCCTGACTCCCTTCATCGATGAAATTCTGAATGAGAGACATCTAGAAATTTTCACAATGCCAACTATTCCATCCTATGATGGGACAAAGAACCCGAAACCTCACTTGTAAAAATACAGTTGGCATATGGATGGAGTGAATGCCTCTGAGGCTATTCGATGCAAACGCTTCCCTATCTTTCTCGAAGGGGTTGTGTCAATGTGGTCCATTAGGCTTCCACCAAGATCCATCTCTATTTTTGACCAACTAGCGACAAGGTATCTTGATCAGTTCGGACTCCATACTGCACAGCCAAAATACATCATGTCTCTATCTGGATTGTTCCAAGGGCATAATGAATCATTAAAATCTTTCGTGAATGGGTTTATCACCGCAATAACGGAAGTAAGCAAAACTAATGAAGACATGGTTTTTATGGCATTGGTCCGTGCTATTCACCTGGAAATTGAATTGGGAAAGTGGATAAAAATGAATCAACCAACCACCAGGAAAGATTTCAATCGCAAAGAAAGTCATAACCTAAGGTTGGAGGAAGCGCAAGAATTTGAAGGAAAGTTTACTAGTGTGCAACCGGCAAATGCCGGGCAGAGCGATGTAGCAATGAATCAAAATGCGCACATACCTCAAACTGCTGAAGGAACCACTGGGAAAGACGGGAATTCAAAGAGAAAAGGTCAAAACTCCAATAAGAAGGATGGTAATGGCAGCAATAAAAAGCTCAAAGGGTATAGGCCCGAAGGCTACACTCCCCTGAGCGACACACCGGAAAACATTTTTCTTGCAATTCAAGGAACTGAGGAATGCAAAAAGCCACCCAGAATGGAGGCAAATGAGCAACAGAAGTGCTCAGGGAAATTATGTCGCTTCCACGAAACGCACTGCTACAACACGAACGAATGTTGCTGCCTAAAGAATCTCATTGCGGAACTGAACCAGAATAACAAACTCCAACAGTATGTGAAACAACCATAAAACCTCGACCAATGTACAACTCCTTAGCACCCAAGAGAACGAAGGGGTCAAGCTAATTCCAGCAAAGAAGGGTCGAAACGAACCGATCAAAGGCTTATTATCGGTACAATATCCGGGGGACCACATTCCGCACAAAGAAATTGGGGAGAATGGGGCGATATACAAGTTCATTAAAGCATGCTCCGAAGGAATCATGCTTAGCTGTGGAAGACGAGACCCCAATTAATATGCAATGGGTCTTGAATGACGATATCGTGTTTCGAAATCAAGACACCGAGGGGATCGAAGCTCCAACTCTCGATCTGATGGTGGTCATAGTAGGAATCGGACCTTCTGTAGTTCGATGGGTATTGATTGACAGTGGTAGTTTCGTTAACATACTCTTCAAATGTACTTTCGATCAGATGAAGATTGATATGAAAAGTGTATCTGCATTCCAATCAAAGATTCAGGAGTTTGCCAATGAACCTAAGCAACCGATGGGCCATGGAGCTTGTAAAGGTTGAGCGAAGGGTCTCCCACGTTCAAACTTTTATGATCATGGATGAAATGTCAGCGTACAATGCCACCTTGGGATAGCCCGCATTAGCCGACTTTAGAATAGCACTGGTCGAGTGGTGCCTTACAATGAAGTTCCTTATAGAGCACGGAGTCGGAATTATGAAAGAAGGCCAAAGCACCGCCCGGGAATGCTACATAGCAGAATTGCATGAGTCGAAAAGAAAGGAAAAAGGAAAGGATGTGGGAAAAACCCTCCACATCCGTAAACCCTCCGAATAGAAACTACAGAATTGCCCCTGGCGGGGGGACCATAGACGATTCAATAAGGCTTTGGATCCTAGAAAGGAAGCTCAGGGGAGGATTGGGCGGCACCGGCTGAATTGACGGTATCTTTCCCAGTCTGTATGGATGACCCAACATGAGTCCTAAAAATCGGGTCGCACCTTCGAAACAAGATGCGGTCAGGAATAACAAAATTCCTTCTTGCCAATATGGGCGTATGTGCTCGGACACACACCGATATGTGTGGGGTATCACTTGAAATTTCCAGTCATGCTCTCAATATTGACTCCCAATTCACGCCGGTAAAGCAAAAAAAGGCACAGCTTGGGTTCCGAATGTTCCAAGGCATTGAGAGAGGAAGAAGATTAACTGATGGCTAAAGGCTTCATTTGAGATGCAACCTACCCTGAATGGGTATCGAACCCAAACCTGGTTAAGAAGTCCACTGGAAAATGGAGAACTTGTATTGATTTCTTGGATATCAACAAAGCCTATCGAAGGATAGCTTCCTGCTCCCTAGGATTGATCAACTGGTGGATAGAATGGCAGGACACGAACTGCTGACATTTATGGATGCGTACTCGGGCTATAACCAGATCCTGATGCATGAACCAGACCAAGAGAACACCAGCTTCATCACCGATTTAGGACTGTGTGCTACCGAGTAATGCCATTCGGTTTGAAAAATGCAGGGCCAACATACCAAAAGCTAGTGAATACTACGTTTAAATGCCAGATCGAGAAGACTATGGAAGTTCATGTGGATGATATGTTAGTCAAATCTCGAGTAACTGCTAACATCTAGATAATCTCGCTGAAATGTTCGAAATACTCCACAAATATGGAATGAAGCTCAACTAGCTTAAATGCCACTTCGGAGTAGCCTTTGGAAAATTCTTGGGATTCATAGTAAATTCTCGAGGAATCGAAGCAAATCTAGAGCAAATAACAGCGTTATGGGAAGTCCAAGCCCCTAAAAAAGCAAGAACTTCAAAGCTTGAATGGAAAGGTCACGTCGCTGAGTCGGTTCATCTTTAAAGCTATAGACCAGTGCATACCGTTCTTCGATGCACTGAAGAAAGAAAAGAAAAATTTTGAATGAAGCAAAGCATGTCAAATAGCTTTTGAGGAATTTCTACGATACATGGAAACGCGCCGATCCTATCAAAACCAGTGGATGGAGAAGACCTATTCATTTACTTAGCAGTTTCTCCACACGCACTGAGCGTGGCTCTTGTGCGGAAGGAAGTGAGAATCCCGTGACGGGTGTACTACATTAGCAAACTGTTCACCGGAGCTAAGAGGAATTACCCAAAGATGGAAAAACAAGGGTACGGCCTTTTGATCGCATCCTGGAAATTACAACCGTACTTCCAGGCCCATCTGATTAAAGTATTGACTGACCAGCTCCTGAAGCAAGTTTTGTACCAGCCAAAAACTTTTGAACAACTTCTCAAGTGGAATATAGAGTGAGCCAATACAAGATCACATACCATCCAAGGAGAGCAATCAACGGGCAAGCGTTGGTCCACTTCATTGCTGAATTTACCGTAAGGGACGACAAGGAGGAAGTTCGGTAGGAAGCAGGCATGAAATGGAAGCTCTTTGTCGATGTTGCATCAACAACCTCTTTTCGAGAGCGGGGGTAGTGCTTGAAACCCCCAAGGGTAGAGCCATTAGCTATGCTTTGCGTTTTGAACTCCCAGCAATAAATCACAAAGCAGAGTATGAAGCCTTGATCAACGGACTAAAGGTTGTTAAGGAGCTCGGGATAAAATCTATTCACATATACAACGATTCTCAACTGGTCGTCTGTCAAGTGAAGGAGGAGTACCAAGTGCATGGAAAAAATGTCGCCCCATACGTCTCCAAAGTACAAGAGTTGTTGAGTGATATCGAGCACTACACCGTAACTCACATCCCATGAGAAAAAACACCAAGGCGTACTATTTGGCCAAGCTGGCAAGCTCTGGAGAAGTCCATTCATTGGGACTGGTTCCGGTTGAAACACTAACCAACACAAGCATAGACGAAATGGATGTGAACTGAATTCTAGAGGCCATCGCTGAGCCAGATACATGGATGACACCGATATCTACTTGCAGTAACCCTACCAACTAACTGAAATCAACGGAAGAAGCACCTTCGCAAGGCGCCAAGGTTCATGATGTAGGATGGGATACTTTATCGAAGGGGATTCTCGACCCCTCTTCTTAGGTATGTGACCGATGATGAAGCATGGAACATCTTGAAGGAAGTACATAAAGGCGAACACGGGGACCATATTAGGCGGAAGAGGTTGGCAAATAAAGTCCTTTGATATGAATACTTCTGGCCAACAATAAATCGCGATGTCGCGGGTCACTCAAGAAGTTGCAGTCGCTGCCAAAAATTCAGCAAAATTAAGAGAACTCCTTCAATAGAACTGACACAAATGGTCAGCCCATGGCCATTGGCGATATGGGGGATCGGTCTGATTTGTGTCCTTCCAATAGCTAAAGGACGAGCCAAATATGCTATAGTTACCGTAGATTATTTCACAAAATGGGCCGAAGTGGAACCGCTGGCCACCATAACCACAAAGAAAATTATTAATATTGTTACTAAAAACATCATTTGTAGGTTTGGTGTGCCGTAAAAAATTATCGCTAATAATGGAACCCAATTTGAAAGTGCCGAGTTCAAAGACTTCTGAAGGCGCTTCCGAATCAAAAAAAGCTTTTCCGTAGTGGCTCATCCGCAAGCAGATAGGCAAGTGAAAGAAATAAACAAGATGATCAAATCCACTATCAAAAAGAAATTAACGAAAGTAAAAGGAAATTGGGTCGATGAACTTCCACTCGCACTATGGGAATACAGGACAACACATAAAGCGGGAACTGGCCATACACCATTTGCATTAGCATATGGTTCAAAAGCAATGATTCCTATTGAATTACAAGTCCCCTCGCACCGAAGGCAGGATTTTAAACAAGCAAAAAATGAGCAACTCCTACTCGAATCGCTAGACATGATCAATGAAAAAAAGAGAAAAAGCATAATTAAGAACAGTTGCCCACCAAAAAAGGGTTGCCTGGTACTTCAACTCCAAAGTTCATACTCAGACCTTCGAAGTTGGAGATCTTGTGCTCAAGCGAGTTTACCCTGTGTCGGGAGCCTTTGGACCAAACTGGGAAGGATCGTATGTCGTTAATCAAAAGTTCAACGACGGGACTTTCAAGTCGATAATTGTCGATGGGGTCGCAGTTCTTAGAGCCTGGAATAGCAAATCGCTCCTACGTTATTTCATCTAAAAAACTATTTTATGTATTTTCTATTTCTTCAGCAAATAAGCCATCCCGAAAATGCCGGTGGCATTATAAATAGGCAAAGAATCTGACATGCTTTCCTTAATAAAGTTTTCTTCTAGAACCAACTAAACTGTGTTTATAATAATTACCCGTAGAGTCGACGGAAACAAATCGACCCAAACCATTGGTTCGGCAAAACCTAATCTTTGCCCTCTGACAATTTGACTGCTCCAGCAGCATTGAGAGGGCTAAAAAAATCACAACTCCTTATGTTGCCCGAAGATAGGAAACATCGAGGAATAATACAAAATCCTTGTGTTGTCCGAAGATAGACAACATCGAGGAGACCTAAAATCACAACTCCTCATGCTGCCCAAAGATAGGAAACACCGAGGAAGAACAAAACTCCTCGTGTTGCCCAAAGATAGGCAACATCGAGGAGACCAAAAATCACAACTCCTCGTGTTGCCCGAAGATAGGCAACATCGAGGAAAAACAAAACTCCTCATGCTGCCCAAAGATAGGAAACATTGAGGAAAATCGAAACTCCTCGCAGTGCCGACAATAGGCAACATCGAGGAGCACCAAAATCTAACTCCAATGTTGCCCGAAGATAGGTAACATCGAGGAACCCTAAATCTAAAACTCTTCGTGTTGCCCGAAGATAGGAAACATCGAAGAGCCTTAAAATAATAGCTCCTCGTGTTGCCCAAAGATAGGCAACCTCGAGGAGGATCGAAATAACAACCCTCATGTTGCCCATAGATAGGCAACACCGAGGAAAAACAAAAGCCGCACACCTCAAGAGCCACGCATCAAAATTCTAAATCCTCGTGTTGCCGAAAGATTGGCAACGCTAAGGAGCGTGAGAAACCACACACATATAGTCAGGAAAAATGGGTGCAACCCGGATAAAATTGGCGTAGAAGGAGGGCACTCAATGATCGACAATATAAACCCATGCATAAATTGCGTATTCACCTAGATGTCGCTAAAAAATGAGATTACATTCTAAAAACTCTATATCTCCGAAAAAAGTAGAGTCGAGCTGTGACTTAGCCAAATTTTAATAAAGATTAGTTAAACCTTAAGTTATCAACAACTTGAAAATGGTTTGAAGTAAATAGCCCTATGAACTGGGGGGAATACACCGGTATTGAGATGGAATCAAATAGATACAAAAAGTTCACAAGTTCTGCCACTCCAAACAACAAGTTCACAAGTTCTACCTCAAAGTTTTATCAACTCTCAAACAAAAATACTCTAAGTGTTGTTAATCTCTAAGTTATATAGCTTTGAATAAAGAACTTTGGCTATAATTACATAACTAGCAAAGTACGAAATGAAACAAGCATAGATATACAAAACATATATGAATAAAAAGATGAAAATAAAGTCAAAACATTATTGTATTGCTTATGATTTTCTGTACATAGGTTCAAAATGTTGGGGCCATACCCATACAACAATAGCCAAGAAGAAAAAATACAGACCCTATAGTATGAATGCAACGTGCAGATTGTGCACTTGAGAAAAATGATTCAAAAAGGAACAAAAACAAGTCAGTCTTCTTGTAAGCCGCTAGCCAAAACCAAGTCTATCCTCATACCGGCCACTCAACGCTTCTTGCCACCGCTTCCCTTTCCACCACCGGTTGGTAGCTTCTACTTCTTTTCAGGAGAGGTGTTGTTGCCAGTAATGTCAACGTGCACTTCGGTAGCAATTTCCGACTCCTTCGAAAGTTTTTAAAAGAGCTTCCCTTTCCTTTGCGTTTCTTCGATTTCCAGGAACTCTTCGAAGCCTTGATTATCTCCACCTTTTCCTTCTCGACGCTAACCATCTCGTGCTGAGTCTTCGACGGCTGCTCTATCTGCGCCCCCTGCTCCTTGTCTTTCATCGTAGTTATATCACCTTCCAAAAACGCTGAAGGAACGTCCAAGCCTTGGAGCGCCACTATTTTCTCAGCCTCTGGCCTCGGTTGTGAATTAGACGTGGATACGGGAAATGGAGTAGGAACGGATACAATCTCAAACGATGTGAAAATGGCAGTAGGCGCAGACGCTAAGGTAGTTAGCGCATCAATAGGAGAAGTGGATGGACCTATAAGATCAAAAAGGAAAGCATTAAACTCCTCTTGCTCCTATGGCGTAAGATGGAGACTCTTGAATTCAAAAGAGAAGCATGGACGTTACCTGCACCAAGAGAAGGATCATGAATGTTGACCTCCAACTCACCACCTTTGCCTTCTTTTGAAGGCTCCACCACATGAGGAATAATATCAAGCCCTGAACTCGTTGGCTGAACATGGAGTTGCTCTGATAGTTCGCCAACGCCGGAGATAGAATGCCTGGTAAGCACGTCGATGGCAATCATCAAGGCAACATCGGTGGCCTCCTTCTATCGTTCAACTTGGAGGATCTCCTTGCCCTCGAGTAGCGCTTTCTTGGATTCATCATTGAGATAATCATCTCACAACTCTTGATCGGTGTAAACGTCGCTGCACTTAGCAAAGCGGGATAAGGTTTCCTCCCAAACAAGGGCAAGAGTGTGCGGATATTTCGAGCCAAGATAGTTTAGGCTCTCCTGATGCAACAAAGAATAAACATAAAAATTCAGAATTGTCACATCTAGCATCTCCATCTTCTTCTCAAAGGCATGTTGGAGGTCCAAATAATCTGCTTTCACTGCATCCTTCTCAATTTCAGCTGCAGTTTTGTCAGCACCGAGTTGTGCGACCTTAGCCTATAACGTAGTGATGGTCTCAGCTTGGTTGGATATCTTTTTATTGTGCCCCTCGACAATTAGATTGTGATCGACGATTGTTTTCCTTTGAGCTTCAATGATAGCGTTACAAGCGACCACTTCTTTTAACTTGGCCTTCGACATAAGAGCCTTCTTAATCTCATCCCTCTGGGCGATCTCAACTCTTGCATGTGTATCCTTCAATTCCTTCATCAGACCATCCTTCCCTGTACTTTCATGAAGCACTGCCTCCTTTTCTTTCTCTAACTGTTTAATCTTTTCATCCCGATCAACCAATGCCTTCTAAAAATCATCTTTTTCGAATTCGAAGGAAAGGATCTCCTGATAGTTGTTTCTATCTGTATCTGCCAGCTATTTATAGAGCTTCTCCCATATCTCGGCATGTTCTAGGTCATTCTGGATAGCTTGGAGATGCAGCATGAATGAATGCCTATGAACTGGGTGGAGATCCACGTTAAACTTGACCTCTTTTAAGAACCTACCTGGAAGTGTTGCCTCAAGTTTAGAGGGGCCGCAGGAAGGGAATAGGTAGGTCTCCATTAGGGGTGAGAAGCGCCAAGGCCAGCAGTAATGATGGAAGAAGATGAAATGTGAGTCGGGTACAGAATCATAGCAGAAGTGATAAGAATTTCTTGGCCCATGGAAGTGTGTTTCGAAGCGAGCTCTGAAGGATGGGACCGATGGTCGAATCTTGACTTCTTTGGCGGCTCGTCTCTTTCCTTATGAAATCTTCTTTTCTCATACCTGCCTCTGTGTGAACGACCTCTATCCCTCTCCTCTTGGCTCAAGTTTCAGCTTCGAGTTCCTTCCTCCGCCTGTACTCTTCTTCGGTCTCTCGGACTTGATGGCGACTGGAGCAGCGTTGTGGGTACCGCTGCGAATCGGTAAATTTCTCAAAGTCATCATAGAAGCCTTGTCCTTTTGTCATACCTGAAATAAGGTATACATGAAGAGTTTCAAAAGCATAACATAAGCTGAGAAAATGTATGAAGGAACAAAATAATGGAAACAAGTGTAACCCTAGTGCAATGTAATGTGTATTTCTGATATGGGCCTAAGACGTCATCACAAACTGGAATAAACGGCCGTCGAAGGAGGGAACAGACTGACTACGATTGTTGTAGGCGGGATTGAACTGACTAATGGAGCGACATAGCCCGAACAAGAGGACGTCACGTCAAATTCGAAGTCTCCTTTCATGTGCACGTCGAAGTCGACAAAAACATCGCTAAAGTCTCCGAAGCCCACCCTGATTTCCCTACTCGAAGAATCGTGATGTCTACTAGCTTCGATGGCTTTGCCTTTGCCACTTTCACTGAGGGAAGGTAGACTCGGGAGATTGGGACTCATTCTCAAAGTCTCATCACAAGATTTAGTGTCTTCACCTTCAAATTCTAATGAGAAGCAGTCACTAGCGGTTGACTCGTCGCTACTACTATCGAATTCACATTCTTCTTTCTCCAAGTCAAACGTAGCTTTGCCTTCTCTATGCATGAACTTGTCTTCCACTCCCTCCGGGATTGTGGACATTCTAATTGAACCACTTAGTCAAGTTGCAGCAGCATCTTCCACCTCACGGGACTCGTCAGGTGATTCTCTGGGTAGGCTACCTCTCTCTTGACCCTCTTCGGAGTCGTGGGACGAAGAAATGGTTCTTGTGTGAACTCTCGATCAGCCAGAGGAGGGAGTCTCAATCTGAATGGCGGATCTACCTAGAGCCAACATCCCGTATCGACGCAAGTTCTCATCTGTCCATAGAACTTTAACGCACCTCACTTCGGCGTCGATAGCCTTTAAAGTTCGACAAACTTCATTAAGAGTCACATCTCCACTTGACCCTGGGATAGCCGCAAGAGACGTATAATTAGTTAGAAACTTCATTGCAATGCTTCGGAGCTCGACGAGTGGAAAAGAGGAACTTACCCCGAGTTGTCCAACGACGATTGAACCCCTCGGGGCATCTAACAAAAAAATGCTGCATCTTGAACTGGGATAAGTTGCTTTGTAAGCACAAGACAATCTTTCGATTCCTCTGGGCCTCGATTATAACAAACGAAGGACAATCATCTCTCCTCTTGAATGCCAAAAAATACTGCAACTCATCGAAACTTGGAGTGCGGTTGTACGTCTGCATGAAAAGGACGTACAAGCAAGTAAGGATGGCGTAACCATTTAGGTGAAGCTGGAATGGGGCATCCCAAGTCAGAGAGCGTCTCACATATAAAATTGTTGAAGGGAGGCACAACTCCGTTCAAACACATGTAACGATGGCAAGCAATGTACCCCGGAGGGGGAATATCGGTAAATTCGTCTTTTGCCGGCAGATGCACATCCTCTTCGGGGGTTCCAAGATTCGTGCATATATTGTGAAGAATCTTCATGGAAACCACTGATGAATCTCTTTCAAGCGGATTAAGCAGGACTTGAAAGTTGGGAGGTGTGCGGTCCACGATGGGCCCAACCGAAACTAATTGACCATACTGAGCTTGCAAGGTGGATGACGATTCAGCTTCGGAGAGCGTCGGGCATCTCCCGCTTGATTTACAGCGTGAAGATGGCTACTTCATTCTATATAACAAAACTCGCATCTGAAAACGGTCAGGTAAATCTATCCTAATTTCATAAGCTTCCCCAATCACACTTGAATTCCGAAGAAAATTTGATTTGTACTCGACACGTCGGACTTCAAGTCTGAATTTGGGCAAGTGTGATGTGTTGTTTATATGGGATAAATTTGATGCTCAATGCACTGCAAATGCTCTATATATTGTAGTTAGTTCGCTCACAGTGGAAAAAGAGAAGAACTTCCCATGTCTGTTCGTTTTTTTTATTTTTTGTTTACTCCTTGTGCACTTAACATTATCGATTAATGATCGAGAACGGATCCGTTGTCTGAAGAAACATGGAAAACTCTTCTCACTGCAGGAACAACGAATGTGGAATAACCGAACTGGATAAGCCCAGATTCTCCAAATCGACCGGTGATAAGTCATAAGGTGGTGTCTGGGAAACTTGGCACAATTTAATTCTAGTCTAAAGGATGAAGATAGCGAAATGTGTCAAGCATTGGACCAAAAGCCCGAATGTCGTTCTAAGAGACAACTTAAGACCCAATTTACTATCTCCCTCCTTTAAACTATAATTAACTCAAACTTCTCGCAAGCGAAGGCCAGTCATCAAATCATTGTACCAACATAACAATTAACGAATCAATCAAGCAAACCCACCTTAAACTGACTAAAAGGTACAAGAAGAATCATGAATCAAACTTAGTGAGCTATGGATTGGATTGCGAGCGAGCTAAGGATGGGTCGGCTGTTTATCAACGTTGGGCTAGGGTTCAGATTTGATTCAAGCACGATGATGGATGGCTAGGGTTTCACGGGGGAGGCAGATATTTGGATAAATTAGTGGCGAATGGATCAAATAAAATGGGGCAGAAGATCAAGTTGATTGCCTAGGTCGAATCGCCAGATGAATTGGTCGATTGAAAAAGAGAAGTCTCTCTAGTCGAATGAAGGACAAACAGGGTCGGCTCGAGTATAAATAGGCGAGGAGAGCATGCCTGAATATTTTGCTAAGTAATCGGGTCGCTAGCGACCCGACCCATCATATTCGCCAATGACTCGACCATGCCTTGTAATAAAAAAATTCTACAGATAGGTCGCTAGTGACCCACCTCACGTGGATCCCCAGTGACCCATTAAAAAAATTGATGATGAGAAAAGACACATAAATACATTTCAAAAGAAAAGGAGAAAGAAAGCTTCGTCTATTCATCTCAAACTCGATCGACTGCAATTGTTCGTCATTCCAGGGCATGCCAGGAAGCTACAAGTGAAAACATGATATATTGTGACAAGTAATAGCAGTCAGAATCAAAGAAAGACGGCTGATGACATTGGGCTAACGAATTCGAAGAGCTCTAATGCAATCATTTGGGAATCAACAAATGGATATTGAAACGATAACTTCCAGAGCATGCTTTGTTTACAATGAAGACGTACTCTTGGGGGCAAATATTATCCAGGTTTTTAACCCAGCAGAAGTCAATAAGAAACAGAACAACCTTGTGTAGATGGGATGGTTCAGCCAAAAAAGCTAGGACAAGAGATCTACTATGGCCAAGCTATACGACTAAAACAACGACGAGGATCAACGGAGCCAAGAAATCAGCATTCCTTTAATTCAATCAGTAACTGAACGTAAACAGCTCATGAATTGCCATCAAAATGCAAGAGCAACGATAAAAGCCTATGGGAACGTCTCCAAGTCCATACTTTCGAAAAATCCTAAGTGCTTAGCACATCAACAACCGATGCCTCTGCTCAAACCATCAAACAAACTAGATATGGAACACTATAAAAAAGTGGCAAGACTTGGTCCACAAAACAAACCAAGTCTCACTACGCCATAGATGGCCTATTGCAACGAAAATATAAGATGTTTCTAGCTACAATGTAACGATAGCTATGCTAATTTTTGTCTATTACAATATTAGCTTCAGGATGTTAGCGTAGATATCAACACTATGTTGCAGCAGCTATAGACTTATAAAAATATTATAAAAAACGAGTGCGGGCTAAAAAAAAGCGGGCTGAAATAATTTTTAACGCGGGAAGCAAAAATAAAGCGGCAAAAGTTAACAAAATATTGAAGGGTTTCCCTCAAACCCTTAACAAACTACGTACTCCGCCGCCGCTCAAGCAAAATAAAATGAACGCAAGTAAAAATTCTCTTATCAAAATTTACTGAACACACTTCCTCAATCAAATTTTTAGAACATACAATCGCAATGCAAATCGATTTTTTTTCAAACTAAATTTCACAAAACCATTTCTCAATTCAAATTCGTTTCTGGAATTCGCGGTTTTGGTGTTGCGGTTTGTGTTACGGATTCGTGTTGCGGATTCTAGAATTCGAGGCGAATTTGTGTTGTGGATTAGCGAATTGGTTTTGCGATTCCAAGTTTGGTTGGAGATTATGGCTGAGGAGATGGAATTGCCTAGTTGTACAGGTCTGTTGATTGGAGGAGAAGTGGGTGGTCGAACGTTGTGATGGAGGACAATGGTTTCTAGGAACGGAGATGCGGCAATTTGTTTCAGGTGGTGGATTTATGTTGTAAATGAATTAATTTCTATTTTGTAAATGAGTTTAATTAACATCAATGCATCTTCATTTTTAGACACTAATTAAAATTTGATGATAAAAGGCTCTCTAAACCTTTCATGAATAAAGGCCTCTTCTACATTGCAGGCAACAACTACTATGTACGAAGGAGCATATCTTCTAAAGTATGGATGGCAGAGGGAAGTCCTAATTTGTTTATTAAGACTATCAAATGTAAGTTTGTACGAAGTTTTGGTTACTCAGATTATTGTTGTTGTAGCGTATTAAGATTTTATTGGTACAAGCTTTTACTTCATGCTATTGATAAAAGTTAACTAAGAACAGAAGAGCAGATGGTTAATAAGCAGAGGTAAGAAAAGCTAGTAAATTTGCAAAATCACACAGTCCACTGTTCTGGTATGGTATGTGTAAAAAGTATTCGTTTGTTTATGTGATTTTTATACTGAAAGGACATGGCATAACAGTTCTGAAAATATGAATTGATTTAGAACTGGCACATGTTTGTTGTTGTAAATATGCTTTCAATCATGATACTGCCTTGTTTATAGTATGCAGCAGCAACACTTGATTTTCGCATGCTTAGTTTGTCGCCAAGTTTAAAACTGGGTGGTAAGAATTTTTATAAATTTGTCACTGTTCCAGGCAATGTTATCTTTACTTGCATTCTTCTACTTCCCATTAACGCCATGTTGGGAGTTTATCTTATTGTGATATATTTTGAATAAATCAAGTTGAATGTTATTTCCAGAATTTCCAGAGCAAATTTCAGAATATGCAACATTGCTTTCTCAAATGAGATTTATGATCGACATTGATTTTGTCAAAAAATACAAAATATGAATTCGGGAGTATTTTGATAGTTTAACGTGCGGGCTCTTGTATATCGTCGATAGTGGAGGTGTTGATTTTGATATCTTGTTGATGGCAATATCATCTGAATTACAGAACTTTTTCTGCTACTGGCTTTCTGGTATATACCAGCACAGATGTCGATTTGGATTTTTGGTTACGCTGATACATCGGATAAAGAAGAGAAGAAATTGATTGTAATTAGTTTCCCATGGTTTCAAAATTAAATGAATTTGATATTGGATTTCAATTCAAGAGCTTTGATTGTAAAATTGGTGAAACTTCGACTAGTAAAATGAGTAAAATTATGACTTGATTGTGTATGCTATTTATCAACTGCATCTCTTTGTCAAATTGAACCTTATTATAGGCGATTGCCTGACAGTGTATGAATTTCAAAATGGCAATTATTTAAATCATTAATCTCTGTTATTAAAGTTTTAAACAACTTGATGTTGATAATCTGGATAATATCAATAATCTTTTGGTTTTGCTTTTTCATCAGTGCAGTTTAAGGAGTTGGCAAAAGCTTACGTGGTTCTGTATGAACCTGAAAACAAGAAAAATGCGACCAATTGTGATGAGTATGCTTTCAAGGAAGGAAATGGGTAGAGATAGTGGTGGTCATGACCCTTTCGATATCTTCCATTCATTTTTTTGGTGGTGATGATTTTGGGGGCTAACAATTATATCTTCAGCATTTGCTTTTTTGTTGGCTTAATCTATATTATTTTTTGTTTTGTAGTTATATGGATGGTGATGAGTAGCAGCTGGTGGAAACAAATGGTAGGATGACCAGTGTCAAACTGGGATGTGGAGGAATTGAGATTATAGTTAAGCAGAATGATGAAAGCACGTCAAAAACCACCGCCATCTCCATCCAATGGAATAGCTTTCGCTGTTTTGCTAGCTTTGAGGTATCGTTTTCAACATAATTATGCCTAGAATTATGAACTACAATTCTCTCCAACTCAAATGTGACTTCTTGCAGCTTTTGGCAAACTTATTATTATACACCAGCTTTAGCAATTCCATATTTCCTATTATACACCATCTTTTGGCAATCTTTTGGTGTAATGCAAGTGTCGTTATGCATTTTTTATTGCAAAGTTCATTAAAATTATAATGTTCGTGCTGCTACATTGTATGCTATTTATATTCATTATCTACTTTTCGTAATGCAGGTATAAATACTATTCAATTGAGTACTAGAATTGGGACACCAAATAAACAATATGAAGCCAACAGTTTGAGTAAGTAAATGCATTATACATCACTCCCTTGTTTCTCCAAAAGTATCACTGGAAGATTTGTAGCAGCCTGCATCACATTTTAACTCTAGGATATGAAATTGCTTAAATGTCAACAAGCTAGTCTCACTAGAACAAAATGTACATTTATAAAAACAATTTTTTAGATCAATTTTTCACAGGCTTCTCAATGCTTGGCCAACTTAGCTTCTCATAGGGATAGCAAAGGAACTAATGCTGCTGTCGGTCAAGAAGAAGGTGCTCTTGAGGCACTACTGCCGCTAACTTTTCTCTAAATGAAGGTGTATGATAATTTTATTGAATACTTTACCCTCCACTATTATAACCGAAAGTGAAAGGAAATCTTCATCAATTTTAATCGCAATTTATGTCTTTGCCTTTAAGGTGGTTGTTAAGCTACACAGATATCTATTGTAAAAATACAAAATCGCCTTTCGTTTTACACTGTATTCATTTAAGCACAAAATGTAGTTTCATGCCCTTTTCTAGTCTGAGTGTTACCTCCCTTTTAAAAGGACATAAGGGACAAAATTTACTGTGCGACCGTCTGCAGTGATGGCACTGGAGGCATTGGAGGCACTAGAGGCACTGATGGCACTAATGGCACTGGAGGCTCGCAAATATGAATGTACTGTTAATAAGTTGAATTTAGTATGTACTGGCTGTAACTATAAATACACTGGCTATGTTTTTAAGTATGTTTGTTATTTTGTACTTGACTAAGTAAAACTTGTGTTGCTGGTTATTCTGAAACGAAAAGTTCTTTGTTGCAGTCTAATGTTGCCATTAGATATGATATAATGTTGCAGTATAATGTTGCCATAGATATGAATAATGTTGCAGCACATTTCCAATTTAAATTGCAAAAGGTGTTGCCATAGATATGATATAATGTTGCACTATGTGATGTTAAATATGGTAATAAACTGGAAAAGTGTTGTCATTGGATGGTAAAAGTGTTACCATAGATTAATGAATATGGACCCCACAATAGGGTTCCGTAAAGGTGTGTCACAGAATTAGTGGGCCCCACAATGTGGGATCACATGTTGGGGCCCAGATTGTGGGGCCCACTTTTTAGTAAATTTGGTACCTGTGGCAACAACAGAACCGATGTTGCCCTAGGGTGTTGCCTTTGACTCTAGGGCAACGCGGCAAAATGCATCACCGTGAAAGTGTTGCCTTTGCCCTTTTTTAGCCTACAACAATATTCTTTGGCACATCCTGCATCATTCTTGGGTGTTGCAGTATGCAATCTATGGCGTAGGATCTGTGGGTCGCCGGCGACCCATGGTTTTGGCTTATTTTGTGAACCAAAGCCCCTTTAAGTCACCTATAACCTACCTACGAGCTGATGAAGACAGACCTAGCCCAGAAGCCCTCCGACCCCTATAAATACCATCATACCTGCAACACAAAGAGAATCATCTACGAATCGATGGTTGAAGCTCTGTTGGAATCATTCTTCACTCTCTACCTGTAAATTTAACAGCCGAACCACAATAATCTCCAAAGGAAATAAGCTTCATTAACAGCCGAACCACTATAAAAATTCTTTACTTACTTTCTTTTACTATTCTTTCTTTATATTTGTGATCTATAATATTGCTCTATTAGAACAGGGCTGGTGCTTTCAAATCCAAACCAAGGTATTGGTCTATTTTCTGAGTCAACAATTATACTTAGGCCATCGTGAAATGATATGTATGAATGAATAATTCCTTTCGGTTTGTTGAGAAAACTCAAGGTCCAAATTGTATTATGACAAGGAAACATGGGTTATGAGTCACATATGGTACAACGGATAAGGAGTTATCCATCATTTGTGGGGCTATGATTTGTTAAGCAAACTCAAGGTTAGAATATCAAGACAAACGAGTCTAACACCCACTAGTGAAGTCAAAAGGCTTCTATGTTTCATATTATGGTTTTAAGAAACATAAAAATCTTGTGGGAGCCTTATTAGTAAAATGAAATGGCAAAATTTAACCTTTTTAATATTGTTAGAATGTATGCTACATGTAAACTTAAAATAATATGTATATCGATAAATTTATGAAACTAATAAAATTGATAAAAAAATTATCAATTAAAATATACAAATGAACTGAATTAATATTGAAAAATAGAAATATAAAATATACATACCAATAGTTAATTTTGCATACTAACCCATGCAAGTGCCTAATTATTCAACTACTAAATACATTCATAACTTGGTCACTTGCTTGTTTGTTTTCCCGATATTGTATTGTCTTCTATTGGTTTTTAATTCTAAAAGAAATACAAGAATATAGATATTTGATCCATATATGATCATATATAAAAGTTATATGGTGAACGGTTATAATTCGTAATGTATGAAACCTCGATGAAAGTAGTTCATTCAAAATAAGCAAGTAAGCCATAGTGTGAGATCGTGTATTCAATATGATTGATTACAATATTCATCTTGATGTGATTAAATGTAACACTAGAAAAAGCTACATGATAGGTACGAAAATTTGATCACTAAAATGTTGATTTGCTCGGTTTACGTAAAATGCAACATATTTGATATTCTTAAATGTTAAGGATGAATAAATGAATTTTTATAAAGAGTTCTTTACAATATTGTATTAAGACTTTCCTCTTACTGGTTCGACCATTTAGAAAGGAAATTTAATGTATAAGAGTGGATGTAACCTAAGACATAGTTGGAATGAAGAGCATGAATGGTCATTTCTACTTCATAAAGAAATTTGGATATAAGAATTGTAAAACACTAATAGATACTTAACGTTGGAATGAGAAATATGATTTTATTCCAAAGCATTTTCATATAGAAAATTGTTTTCTATAAAATTTATTTCTTTAAATTTAAGATAGTTGATCTAAAAATTACTGACTATAAACTAGTTATATTAAATGAAAGAAATAGCCTATTTAAGTGGTTGAATGGAGCTTCGTATTTCAAACGCTATTACAGTAATGACAAAAATAGTGGTAGCATGCCATATAACACTTATTGATCGCATCAAGTTAAGAAATTATTTCCATAAAACGTACCAAATACTATTTATGAAATAATATTAGTTTTTCAGTGTTGACTGAAATATAGGCATAGTTTTATTTCAATATGGATATTATGAATATTCATTATAAAATAAAACTATAGTACTAATATTTTTGATGAATTTGAAAATATAGAAGTATCTAAATTTATTTGCAATTATTTTGGAATTATGGATTAATCCACAATTTTGAGAAATAACTTTTGATTATATGTTGATGAATCATATGGTACTAGTAAATTATATGTCAGAAAATTAAGAGAAAAGCACCAATTTAGAGGGAGAATCATAAGAGTTGATGCACTCTACAGATTGACACATATAGATTTATGCAATCGAAAGTCTACTAATTCCAAAATGGTTCCACATGCTTTTTTGTATTCACCATTGAATTTTTACAATCATGAAAATGTGTGTCTGTTACAGACATAGTATTTGAATGATGGGTTCGTAGAATATAAAACTGAAGTAGATAAAATAACATGCAATAAAAAATAAAATGATCTATATGATCGAATATATGAGTATATTGAAAAGAGTTTCAAACATACCTAAAAATGAACAAAGATTTGATCTCAAAAGTTACTCTTTCCTATGAGACTAATGATGTACCGATAAGGAATAATCGAACTTTGTTGAATAGAGTACAACTAATTATGAGCAAAGTTGAGTTAGCGTCTTTCTTTATGGTTGTGTTACTAAGAGTGGTACATATGGCTAAAATTAATTTCATCTAATGAATGGTTTACAAAGTCATAGAAGATAGGGGTTTATAAGAAACCCCAACAAATCCTAGGCCAAGGAGTTAGAAGGTTGTATGTGTAACGTCCCGCCTTTTCGCACACTTTAAACGACACACATGCCGATTCAAAGCATACGCAAGGGCGGATTGTTATGGGGTAAATAAGAAAAACAGAGAAGAAATAAAACAAAATAGAATCTCACAGCGGAAGGATAAAATATAATAATAGATATACAATTCAGAACAGTTTACAAATAGTTATTTCACTTATACAATGAACATCAGAGTCACACATACCAATACAACAATGCAGCGGAATATAAAGAGTGTGTGGTGCAATACTATATATAAATAATGCTGAATCTTCGTCTTCGTCCTCCAAGCTAAATCTGCTATCCTGAAATGCTCGGACTGACCCGAGCGAATTTTGAAAAGACAAAAACACTCGAGTCAGGCTAGAATATCTTATGTGAGTTAAATAAACAGAAATAAATATGAGTACAGTAACTCAAGAGATGTTCGGGATTTACATCTCCTAAGGATCCGTTAAACTATTTACTATGTAGTATATTGCGTTATTATAATAGTGTCTATTTATAAAATAAACTTACTTTTTAATAGCGTTAAGGGGTTACCCATATAGCCCTTAACACGTAATAGTCCCAGTAGTCCATCCAATATCATAGCTCCTCCTACTCGGGAAGCAACTAGAGGATACCACACGGGCTACGGGAGAAAACCAAACTCGTACAAGGCGCGATAGGGTAGGTGACACGGCACAACTAGGCAATGCCAGGGTAGATATACCAATTACGCTTCCGGGCCGATGGTAACGCGAAGCCGCAGCAACCGCCCACCTCGAAACAACTCCCCAAATCAAAAAAATAGAAGTGGCCACTGAATCAATCCAAAGTCATAGTATAATATCGAAGAGGAGTGTCCGATCAGAGGAATGACCTCATTAACCCGTCGATCGCTCCTGTTTTAGCCACCTTATGCCAACTCACGGGAGTCGGGTCCACGTATTTACCTTACAGGAATCGTCGCCACCAACCTACTTCATTCTGGAATCTCCACCGCGTACACGGTTAGTCAAAGTGGTTTTCGGTATCGACAGAGAGTATGTCCATATCCGATCCCGGTCTCTTTGCCAACCCATCGTTATTATAACACCGCGGTTATTTAAAACAGTTTATACTTTTAAAACCAGAATATAATCCATTTCAAAACCATAATATTACGATATCATTCCAAAACCCAAAACCATATTTTACCACTTATCCCAAATATAATTCCTTTCCAATAATAAAAAGGCTTTAACTTCATAATATCTGAAAATCGAATATTTCAAAGCATAATATTTTTGGAAATCCATAATTTCAAACCATAACTTTTAAAACTCAAATGGTTTGGATATTCAACGGTATATGAATTTCAAAGGCTTAACTTTACTGTCACTTTGTAAAGAAATAAGTTATAGGGCTTTATGGAAATATTTCTTTATCTAAAGTTAAAACCATAATTTAGATATCACTCTTAAGTTCCAAAACCATTTCAATTTCCATATATATAAATCCATTGGAGTATTAATATTCAAAAACTAAAATTGGAATATATTCTTTCAACAAATTAAATGTTTTATTATTTAGTTTGAATATTCACATAAATCCTTAAACAACTCCAATTTCTAGAAATAAAACATATGTAAATTTCGATTCCAATTATATTAGAATATTTTTCCAATTCAAATTCATATTAGAATATTCATTTCAATTTATCTTGGGAAAAATCCAATTATAAATATCATATCTTAAATTTCCAAACTTAACATTTAAACATATGATATAAATTTATCCAACTCCATTTTCTAAATTTTCTTCCATTTTACTAAGGGAATTTATACACCTTTTTATTTCAAAATTTCCAACTTTTTCATGTACATACATACGGAAGAAAAATATTTATACAGTATAAAATTTAAGATTATTATAAACCGTATTCCATCCAAACCATAGAAATCACATTAAAATAGTTATATATAGACCGCGGTGCCTGTATAAAATTTTCTATCCTATGGTCAAGTGATACGGATATTTATCATTTCAATCCGCAATTTAAAAATAAACTTTGCGGTTTTATCATTTCAAACCACAATCCCGAAAAATGAAAAATGCATACTAACTTGCAGTTTAATAATATCCAAATAAAACATCCATTCAACAACACGTCCATCATCCAATCACAAACATCAATCAATATCAGTCAATAACCATATATGTTTGGTAATATACAACAGGTAATAATTTGTAGTTTTATCTCAAATTATATTTGTCAACTATTAATCTAACAGTTTATATTCAGTGATAATTTATATAACTGTTAACTAGCAGTTCATATGCAAACAATAATTTCTAACAGCCAATTAATACGCAATAAATCAATTAAATTTACAGTTAAATTTAATAAAATGCAATTCAACAGATATGAATGAAATAACATGCCAAAAGCTCATAAATAAATTTCTATTCATTTCTAAAATTTATTTAACAAACATAAAAGCTTCTAGTAATTGTGAGTGGGTTAAAACACTCACCTTTTGAATTTAAATCGAATTTAAATTCGATTTAAACCCAAAAATTTGCCCGTCTCAGAATTCGTCCAAACCAGCGTCATCGAGTCCGGAATTAAATTACGATCCTAACAAAAAAAATTTCGTGTAAATCGGATGTCGTATGTGAAAGTTATTCGATAAAACGTGCTCGAAAAATCAAAATAAATAAAAACAAAATAAACAAAATACTCTCACCATTCTTCCACGTCACGTGCGTTCCACTCTCCCTCCCCTGTACACGAAGACGCACAGATCCATGCCCTAGCCGCCACCCAACTTGCTCGACGCCGGCCTCCACACCTAACTCCACGACCATCGGGACACACCGCCGAACTCCCCTCCTAGAACCGCCCCTATAGCCTAGATGCGGCCACCTCCGGCTCTCCCTGGCCCCACGGCGTCGCACGCCATCTACAGCCCATCACGGCGAATTTTCACGCCTCCGACCCAAGTGAACCGTATGGATGAACTCCTTAAAGCCTCATCTACGCTGCAGCATCATCGGATCGAGCTATCAACTCAGATCTACCGTTGAATCGAGCAATTATCTATGAACGGCCGGAACTGTTTCGAATTTTCCAGGACGAACGATACCTCCAATTGAAAAACAAATTACACCATGAGATTACGCGTATCGAATACTTCAACATATATTTTTTTGAGAATTTTCTAAGGGGTTTGAATTTTCACTGAATTTTGGATTGAAGCAGATCCAGATTTGCAACCATTGAGGAGGAAGAGGAGATGAAGAAATATGTACGTATATCCAACTGACAGTAGGAAGGAGGCTAGGGTTTACCATGGTATATTTATAGTTAGGGTTAGGTTAGAGCGTATAGGCTAGAAGAGTGAACGTACGCAACAAACTATGGCCCAAAAGCCCGCTATGCCTCCAGAACCGAATCTATTAAATCTATATATCCAGATAGGTATTTAAAAATATTCTGAACGCGATGGAAAAAGTCTCACGTCCAAATTTGATCGTATGAAGAAGTTATGCTAAAAACAAGATTTCCAAATTGATTTTCAAATTGATTTTAATAAAATTGATTTCAAGGCGTTTCGCGTCCGTACGATCAAACGACAAGTCCGATCGATACGAAATTTGAAATCCTATAATAATTCATCGATACGGATCCGATGAAACTGGTTTCGTCGAAATCCGAGTCCGTGACAAAAATGGCTATTTTTAATATTTATTAAATCAATTAAATAAATCATAAAATCCAATTTTATATTTTCAACTTCTAATATTGGCCAAATTTCATTTCTTAGATAATTCAATCAATTCCAATTGATTTAACAAGCTTGGATTATGAATTAAAATTTATAAATATATTAATTTGCAGCGTTAATATCCGCACTTTCTTATTATTTGGAAATTAAAATCTTTATTCTTAAACTCAATTATTAATTCCTATACTCTTATATTCTTGTCTTAAATCCAATTAGATAAATATTTTTGATTTCTATTCCAACTCCTTTGATTTCAAATAAACTTTTTACCATAAGTTATATTCCAAAATATTAATAACTTTATCTCCATTTATTCGCCTTAATTTATTTAAGTCAAATCCTTAATTAAACTCTATTGCAATGTTTTCAAATATCATTCCCTCCTTTCTCTTAACTATTTTTTTATTCAAATCTTAATGAATTCAATACTATCAGTTTGATAAATCCATTAAATTCATTCAATAGTTTACAAATTCCAATCTAAATTCAATAACGTAATAATTTACGTTTAATTCCATTTTATATGTATTAAATACCATTTGTTGGATTTAATATTCAAATTATAAATAAAATCTTGCTTTCTAAAGTTGTATCAACCATGGTCCAACTAAATTTGAATTAGCTTTAACTTTAATTTATGGACTTAACTATTTCAACAAATCCAAATAAATAAATAAGGTTTGATTCCTATATTAACTTCTTGTTGTCAATTAACTTTTTATGGTGAATATGAAATTCAATGTAAAATTGACACCTTTATATCCACTTGATTTCACCATTTCATCTTTTTATTATTAAATCCGTTATAGCCGAATGCATGAATTTAACATACATAAATATTTTCAAACTCAACTTAAATCTCACTTAACTTAATAATAAACGTTTAAATTTCCTTAATTGCAAAAATCCAATTACCTTCATTCCTTTACTCTCATAGATAAAATCTTGTTTTAAAACTTTACTATAACCCATAGTCTCATTGTATTAGGAATTTACACTACATGTAAAGTAAATTTTTATCAGTAAAGATCTTACACACTATGTCCCATAAGTTTAGATTTCACAAATTTAGCTACTGCGTTAATTCTAATTTAAGTAGCACAAATGTTCATATACCTTGAAATCATTCTCAATTTCCCAACTCAATTAATTATGCCTTACAATGTGTTTCAAATATAAAGGTATTTTATACTAATAGTTATCATACTCAAAATTATACGCTTATAACTAATTCCTACATTTGCATAATTGTATTAAGTTAGAATGTTTATTGAGGTTTATGCATTTCCAAATTTTGTACTGATTCCACCCAATTATTACTCACAGAACGTTAAATTATTAAATGACCATTTATTATAATTTAATTCCCATAATTGAGTCAAATGCTTATTATTATATATTCTTCATTTTTACCATTCCTTCCCTTTATAAATTCATTAACGAATTTACACATCTCTATCTTTCAATATAAAATAACCAAACTGATTACAAACACTGTTTCTATCAATTTTCATAAATTTGTTCAAAACTATACTTTTGTTTACATAAAATAAATTTTATGTTTCTATTAGACCCTTTTCCTTTTCACTACAGACATTAAATATTACTATCTATACTAATTGCACCTTTATACTAATGAATACCATTCAAGTTAACTAACATTCACAGATTCAACATTTATTTGTTTCTTAAAATTTTGCTTTAGATCAAGTTGTGACAATTTACATTATTCACATCTATTGTCATAAAATTTTATAGTTACACTAAATTGCAACCACTATACCAAATCTCTACCTTTATACTTAACCAAATTAGAAATTATATAAATTTGATTTATTAAATATTATAAATTTAGCGGGTCGTTACACTCTCCCCCACTCAAAACTTTTCGTCCCCGAAAAGGAAAAGAAGGGGGAAGAAAGAATAAATAATATCTCTTATTTCCAATATTAACTTATATTTTACTGGATTAATTTCCTTTAATGAAATACAGTTTTAGAATCATTATATCCTTTAATACTTGAATTATCAAAGTTGGAAAAATATTATTAACAAGATTCTAAGTCCAAAATTTACGAAAAATTTCGGGAGAGTCTCCTTTGTACGGAGGGACTCTGGAGAAAATATAATATCCAAATATACAAATATATTACATATATATCCAAAACACAATATCCCACACGGGAAAAATATATAAAATAGCGCTTTAAACGTAATCCGAAAACGTACCTATTTGTCGGGCAATACGCTTATATTTTTAAGGAACCAAAGCAGTAGCAGTGGCTTCTATCACCTGTATTTACTAATAAAATCTAAAAGGTTAATTATTTATTTTAAAATGGACTATTCAAGTGGATTCAATCATTCATATTCAATCAAATGCAACAACCATACATTTTTAACAAACAGCACACACCACAAACAAACAATCATTCAATCAAACAAACAATCAGTTGTTCGGGTTCAAATTCTGAAGTTGTAAGAATGAAGAATAACTATCAAGTGCATCCTTTACTCAACAGTCTTAGATGGAACAAAGATAGAGTATCTATCCATCCAACAACTTCAAAATTTCTTACCTAACAACCATACATCAACCAACAATTCAAATCAACACCAAAATATCTCATTATACATTTATTTCATAATTCAGTGTTTTGATTTTTCTTTCCTTCATTTATGAGGGATTTCTTTGTTTCTTACAAGTTTATTTTCCAATTATCACCAAATTCATTATATTTGTATTTCCTTTTAATTACTTAAGTTTCCTTTTATTACTTAAGTCTATAAAATAAATTCTCATTAAATACAACAAATATTTTGAATATCTTCACTTGTAAGATTTCCCTTGAATTCTCATTAATAACATTCATTAACTATGAATTGCGGTCATTAAAATTTTCCTACTTTCCATTATATTAGAATAGGGGAGATAAAACATACTTAAGTGAATACTCATATAATAAATTCTTATTTTGAATTTCATGTTATACACTCAGGTTCCTATCATCTATTACTAATTCTTAACTTTATTTTCAATAAAGTTATAACCTAAGTTTATACCATTAAATTCTTGTTATAACCGTAATTTATTGAATACTTCATTATTCCTAAATCCCTACTTGTAAAATATTCAATTCTAGTTTCTTGTTTAACATTTCAACTTTTATATTTGGGTAAGTTATTTATGTTAAAGAAATGCAATTGAACCTTATACAAGTTAAATCTCCATTCTTTTAATTCATTGATTATTCACTAAGTCTTTACCAATATTCATAAGTTAAAATATTTATCTTCCTTTATCCTTAGCATTAATTCTCTTATTTCAATTAGGGGTTTCAATTCATTTATTACCTAACTTTTATTTCACTAAAATTTTCAATTAGTTAACGGAAAATTTTAGAATTAAATACCGAGTTGAATTTCCATTTATTTCAAAATAATAGATAAATAAGTTCTTACTACTCAATATCTCTAATTATAGTTAGAACAATAAAAGAAAATTTTTAGAAAGTTCTAAAATAAATCTGTAGTAGAATTTACTACAGTGGCCTTTCCTCTTCGAAACTCGAAAATGAAAGTCGATGATGCGGCCGTCATCACCGAATTTATTTTCCAGCGACAGAGAAGAAAGTACAAAATAAAAATTTTCCAAAATCTTCTTTAAACAGTTTTTTTTTTTCGAATTATGCTAAATATTTACATAAGAAAATACTTGTAAACCGAATCATTATATCTCATAAATTCTTTGAAAACGAATTCGGAAAAATCCCGGACTTAAGTTCTAAAATCTCCAAATTGGGTTTATTATGATTTCACTTAGCTTCAGTTATTATAAACATTTTATTTCCTAACACCCAATCTATAGCAACCACAAAAAAATATATATATATATCTTTATAAAATATTTTTATATATGGAAAATATAATAGGCAAAATTATTTCATTCACCTATATTAAAAACAAATATTATGTCGGTCTGTCCTATTCAGTGTTTAGAAATCCCTATTGATGGCATAGCGTCCCATGCATCAACCAGAATTTATAAATACAAAGCGGAACAGATTAACACAATATCAAAACTTTTTATTAATACTAACAAGTACGCTCTCTCATATATATACACTCAGCGACTCCCATAGGATATTTCTACCCTATTAACAAAGAGTCAAACCCCACAAAGCCAAGGTTTATCGCTAAACCAAAGCTCTGATACCAACTGTAACGTCCCGCCTTTTCGCACACTTTAAACGACACACATGCCGATTCAAAGCATACGCAAGGGCGGATTGTTATGGGGTAAATAAGAAAAACAGAGAAGAAATAAAACAAAATAGAATCTCACAGCGGAAGGATAAAATATAATAATAGATATACAATTCAGAACAGTTTACAAATAGTTATTTCACTTATACAATGAACATCAGAGTCACACATACCAATACAACAATGCAGCGGAATATAAAGAGTGTGTGGTGCAATACTATATATAAATAATGCTGAATCTTCGTCTTCGTCCTCCAAGCTAAATCTGCTATCCTGAAATGCTCGGACTGACCCGAGCGAATTTTGAAAAGACAAAAACACTCGAGTCAGGCTAGAATATCTTATGTGAGTTAAATAAACAGAAATAAATATGAGTACAGTAACTCAAGAGATGTTCGGGATTTACATCTCCTAAGGATCCGTTAAACTATTTACTATGTAGTATATTGCGTTATTATAATAGTGTCTATTTATAAAATAAACTTACTTTTTAATAGCGTTAAGGGGTTACCCATATAGCCCTTAACACGTAATAGTCCCAGTAGTCCATCCAATATCATAGCTCCTCCTACTCGGGAAGCAACTAGAGGATACCACACGGGCTACGGGAGAAAACCAAACTCGTACAAGGCGCGATAGGGTAGGTGACACGGCACAACTAGGCAATGCCAGGGTAGATATACCAATTACGCTTCCGGGCCGATGGTAACGCGAAGCCGCAGCAACCGCCCACCTCGAAACAACTCCCCAAATCAAAAAAATAGAAGTGGCCACTGAATCAATCCAAAGTCATAGTATAATATCGAAGAGGAGTGTCCGATCAGAGGAATGACCTCATTAACCCGTCGATCGCTCCTGTTTTAGCCACCTTATGCCAACTCACGGGAGTCGGGTCCACGTATTTACCTTACAGGAATCGTCGCCACCAACCTACTTCATTCTGGAATCTCCACCGCGTACACGGTTAGTCAAAGTGGTTTTCGGTATCGACAGAGAGTATGTCCATATCCGATCCCGGTCTCTTTGCCAACCCATCGTTATTATAACACCGCGGTTATTTAAAACAGTTTATACTTTTAAAACCAGAATATAATCCATTTCAAAACCATAATATTACGATATCATTCCAAAACCCAAAACCATATTTTACCACTTATCCCAAATATAATTCCTTTCCAATAATAAAAAGGCTTTAACTTCATAATATCTGAAAATCGAATATTTCAAAGCATAATATTTTTGGAAATCCATAATTTCAAACCATAACTTTTAAAACTCAAATGGTTTGGATATTCAACGGTATATGAATTTCAAAGGCTTAACTTTACTGTCACTTTGTAAAGAAATAAGTTATAGGGCTTTATGGAAATATTTCTTTATCTAAAGTTAAAACCATAATTTAGATATCACTCTTAAGTTCCAAAACCATTTCAATTTCCATATATATAAATCCATTGGAGTATTAATATTCAAAAACTAAAATTGGAATATATTCTTTCAACAAATTAAATGTTTTATTATTTAGTTTGAATATTCACATAAATCCTTAAACAACTCCAATTTCTAGAAATAAAACATATGTAAATTTCGATTCCAATTATATTAGAATATTTTTCCAATTCAAATTCATATTAGAATATTCATTTCAATTTATCTTGGGAAAAATCCAATTATAAATATCATATCTTAAATTTCCAAACTTAACATTTAAACATATGATATAAATTTATCCAACTCCATTTTCTAAATTTTCTTCCATTTTACTAAGGGAATTTATACACCTTTTTATTTCAAAATTTCCAACTTTTTCATGTACATACATACGGAAGAAAAATATTTATACAGTATAAAATTTAAGATTATTATAAACCGTATTCCATCCAAACCATAGAAATCACATTAAAATAGTTATATATAGACCGCGGTGCCTGTATAAAATTTTCTATCCTATGGTCAAGTGATACGGATATTTATCATTTCAATCCGCAATTTAAAAATAAACTTTGCGGTTTTATCATTTCAAACCACAATCCCGAAAAATGAAAAATGCATACTAACTTGCAGTTTAATAATATCCAAATAAAACATCCATTCAACAACACGTCCATCATCCAATCACAAACATCAATCAATATCAGTCAATAACCATATATGTTTGGTAATATACAACAGGTAATAATTTGTAGTTTTATCTCAAATTATATTTGTCAACTATTAATCTAACAGTTTATATTCAGTGATAATTTATATAACTGTTAACTAGCAGTTCATATGCAAACAATAATTTCTAACAGCCAATTAATACGCAATAAATCAATTAAATTTACAGTTAAATTTAATAAAATGCAATTCAACAGATATGAATGAAATAACATGCCAAAAGCTCATAAATAAATTTCTATTCATTTCTAAAATTTATTTAACAAACATAAAAGCTTCTAGTAATTGTGAGTGGGTTAAAACACTCACCTTTTGAATTTAAATCGAATTTAAATTCGATTTAAACCCAAAAATTTGCCCGTCTCAGAATTCGTCCAAACCAGCGTCATCGAGTCCGGAATTAAATTACGATCCTAACAAAAAAAATTTCGTGTAAATCGGATGTCGTATGTGAAAGTTATTCGATAAAACGTGCTCGAAAAATCAAAATAAATAAAAACAAAATAAACAAAATACTCTCACCATTCTTCCACGTCACGTGCGTTCCACTCTCCCTCCCCTGTACACGAAGACGCACAGATCCATGCCCTAGCCGCCACCCAACTTGCTCGACGCCGGCCTCCACACCTAACTCCACGACCATCGGGACACACCGCCGAACTCCCCTCCTAGAACCGCCCCTATAGCCTAGATGCGGCCACCTCCGGCTCTCCCTGGCCCCACGGCGTCGCACGCCATCTACAGCCCATCACGGCGAATTTTCACGCCTCCGACCCAAGTGAACCGTATGGATGAACTCCTTAAAGCCTCATCTACGCTGCAGCATCATCGGATCGAGCTATCAACTCAGATCTACCGTTGAATCGAGCAATTATCTATGAACGGCCGGAACTGTTTCGAATTTTCCAGGACGAACGATACCTCCAATTGAAAAACAAATTACACCATGAGATTACGCGTATCGAATACTTCAACATATATTTTTTTGAGAATTTTCTAAGGGGTTTGAATTTTCACTGAATTTTGGATTGAAGCAGATCCAGATTTGCAACCATTGAGGAGGAAGAGGAGATGAAGAAATATGTACGTATATCCAACTGACAGTAGGAAGGAGGCTAGGGTTTACCATGGTATATTTATAGTTAGGGTTAGGTTAGAGCGTATAGGCTAGAAGAGTGAACGTACGCAACAAACTATGGCCCAAAAGCCCGCTATGCCTCCAGAACCGAATCTATTAAATCTATATATCCAGATAGGTATTTAAAAATATTCTGAACGCGATGGAAAAAGTCTCACGTCCAAATTTGATCGTATGAAGAAGTTATGCTAAAAACAAGATTTCCAAATTGATTTTCAAATTGATTTTAATAAAATTGATTTCAAGGCGTTTCGCGTCCGTACGATCAAACGACAAGTCCGATCGATACGAAATTTGAAATCCTATAATAATTCATCGATACGGATCCGATGAAACTGGTTTCGTCGAAATCCGAGTCCGTGACAAAAATGGCTATTTTTAATATTTATTAAATCAATTAAATAAATCATAAAATCCAATTTTATATTTTCAACTTCTAATATTGGCCAAATTTCATTTCTTAGATAATTCAATCAATTCCAATTGATTTAACAAGCTTGGATTATGAATTAAAATTTATAAATATATTAATTTGCAGCGTTAATATCCGCACTTTCTTATTATTTGGAAATTAAAATCTTTATTCTTAAACTCAATTATTAATTCCTATACTCTTATATTCTTGTCTTAAATCCAATTAGATAAATATTTTTGATTTCTATTCCAACTCCTTTGATTTCAAATAAACTTTTTACCATAAGTTATATTCCAAAATATTAATAACTTTATCTCCATTTATTCGCCTTAATTTATTTAAGTCAAATCCTTAATTAAACTCTATTGCAATGTTTTCAAATATCATTCCCTCCTTTCTCTTAACTATTTTTTTATTCAAATCTTAATGAATTCAATACTATCAGTTTGATAAATCCATTAAATTCATTCAATAGTTTACAAATTCCAATCTAAATTCAATAACGTAATAATTTACGTTTAATTCCATTTTATATGTATTAAATACCATTTGTTGGATTTAATATTCAAATTATAAATAAAATCTTGCTTTCTAAAGTTGTATCAACCATGGTCCAACTAAATTTGAATTAGCTTTAACTTTAATTTATGGACTTAACTATTTCAACAAATCCAAATAAATAAATAAGGTTTGATTCCTATATTAACTTCTTGTTGTCAATTAACTTTTTATGGTGAATATGAAATTCAATGTAAAATTGACACCTTTATATCCACTTGATTTCACCATTTCATCTTTTTATTATTAAATCCGTTATAGCCGAATGCATGAATTTAACATACATAAATATTTTCAAACTCAACTTAAATCTCACTTAACTTAATAATAAACGTTTAAATTTCCTTAATTGCAAAAATCCAATTACCTTCATTCCTTTACTCTCATAGATAAAATCTTGTTTTAAAACTTTACTATAACCCATAGTCTCATTGTATTAGGAATTTACACTACATGTAAAGTAAATTTTTATCAGTAAAGATCTTACACACTATGTCCCATAAGTTTAGATTTCACAAATTTAGCTACTGCGTTAATTCTAATTTAAGTAGCACAAATGTTCATATACCTTGAAATCATTCTCAATTTCCCAACTCAATTAATTATGCCTTACAATGTGTTTCAAATATAAAGGTATTTTATACTAATAGTTATCATACTCAAAATTATACGCTTATAACTAATTCCTACATTTGCATAATTGTATTAAGTTAGAATGTTTATTGAGGTTTATGCATTTCCAAATTTTGTACTGATTCCACCCAATTATTACTCACAGAACGTTAAATTATTAAATGACCATTTATTATAATTTAATTCCCATAATTGAGTCAAATGCTTATTATTATATATTCTTCATTTTTACCATTCCTTCCCTTTATAAATTCATTAACGAATTTACACATCTCTATCTTTCAATATAAAATAACCAAACTGATTACAAACACTGTTTCTATCAATTTTCATAAATTTGTTCAAAACTATACTTTTGTTTACATAAAATAAATTTTATGTTTCTATTAGACCCTTTTCCTTTTCACTACAGACATTAAATATTACTATCTATACTAATTGCACCTTTATACTAATGAATACCATTCAAGTTAACTAACATTCACAGATTCAACATTTATTTGTTTCTTAAAATTTTGCTTTAGATCAAGTTGTGACAATTTACATTATTCACATCTATTGTCATAAAATTTTATAGTTACACTAAATTGCAACCACTATACCAAATCTCTACCTTTATACTTAACCAAATTAGAAATTATATAAATTTGATTTATTAAATATTATAAATTTAGCGGGTCGTTACAGTATGGGTCAAAGGCTGCTTGTAATAATTGTTCATGAGGGATCTAGTACGAATCGCCCCAAAAGGAGTTTGGAACAATTTTCATTGGATGACATATTTATGTTTTGAACATAAGTTTAGTAAACTAAAACCAAATATATTTTACATATAAGCAAATTCGTAAAGTGTTTACGAATAAATGTTCCATTAAATATAGAAACAACTATTGATTTAAGAATACCAACTTCATAGTGAAGGAATTTCTTTTAGAAATTATTAGTAGTAAAGTGGATTTAGATATAGTCCAAAGATGAAACTGATTACGAGGGATGAAAAGAAATTAACCAAACCTAAATGGACACAACACATTAGAATATCTAGTAAATATTCTCACATATTAAAGAGAAATTACGAGTTTCTTATCAATTCAAGAAAATCCTCAACTATCAACTAAACCATTAAGAGTATTAAGTCCACGTTATGGTATGATGTGCAAATCCGTAGTGGATTCCAAGCACTTTATCAAAATATGATTTTGGTAGATCGTAAGGATATGATCTATATGCCATGAATGTGTCTTCGAGAGCAAAACTAGTGCAGCTGGAATATAATGAGTAATGTTGATAAGAATAACATCATAAATTTCAATTGTTGAAATTAGCGAAATAGATTCGTTATTCAACGTGCTCAAGTTAAATTGAATTTGCTCACAAAATTATCACCTAGTGCGGCTTTATGTTTGGTATGTATGTGTTGAAATGGAAAATTCTAAATAATGATTTAGGATAGACTATTTGCACATAACAATCAAGATGTCTCAAAGTTAGTGGAAGTGAAATTGAGTTTGTTGTTTTTAGATGTAATCCCAAAAATGATACGAATGTATCATTCTATAAGCATAATAATTGAGTAAGCATTTTGATAAAAATGTCAAATAGTTTGATTTTCAATCAAATTGCAAAGGATATGCAAAGACATTTTAATAAAATGTTTAATATGAAATATGTAAGGCGGATTCATTACGTATTGACAATAGGAACTATCATACATGTTGTATTGTCTACATTATCATAATTTGCTTAAGTATTTGATGCATGAATAAAAATTATCAAATCGAAATTAAGATCACTAAATGATAGTTTAGAGTGTTCATAAGTATTTATTAAATACTATAGGATTGTTTACATAAACAACAAACTCCTTATAAAGAAGTATCCGGACTTAAACTTCATAAGTGGTATCGAGTATAATATGTCAATATTAAATTCACGTTCAAACCTTAAGTAATAAGCTTTAAGTAGGAAATGTTCCAAACAAAAGGTTGTGGCTGATTCAACGAAAGGCTAATTACATTGCCTTGAATAGCGTCATAATAAAAGCAATGTATAAATATAAATGCACAAATTTATAATTGAGCTAAGGATGATTACAAGTATTGAGAATACTATATAATTATTTTTTGATAATAATGTAATAATATGAGCTCATTAGAAGTCAAGAAATATACTCTGAATAGTTTCACATCATAAAGGTAGTTTATTAATATTAGAGAGAGTTGATTGACATAGTGGATAATTAAAATAATATAGAAAATCCATTCACAAAGAATTTAACTCGATCAGTTATCATAAAACTAATTGAAAGGATAGGATAGAGATTCCATAATTGGCTCTAAGTGCAAGTGGGGGATTGATAGAGTTAGGGATATGCCTTAGTGGCAATTATGTAATTTATTACATATATCTAAGTAGATAACCAATCTTGTTCGAAATAAAAGGTGTTGTCTTTCTATTATATACTTGATATAATGTGTTGTATTAATTAATTAATTTTATTTAAAGTATATTTAATAGAAAATTCATAAATGGTATGTTTTGTGATAGCAGTTACGAAGTGTTATAACCATGAGTAATTTATCACAATGATATTGAATATACTGTTTTAAATATTCCTAGTTAAGACGTATCAGGATCGGATATCGATACATCCGTTGAGACTGGAGTACGTAACACTCTCAAAATGTTGGGCAGTGTATTACTTATGACTGCTAGCGGCACCAAGGGGTTATGTACTGATAGTTATTGAATAAATATTGAATGACTCACTTGATAGTTTTTGGTAGGTTAATATAACTAAGATCAAATAGAAAATATCGATGTGACAATATTACACAATTCTATGGACTTGAGAATACTGTTATGTTTCAATGTGAAACTCTGCTTTGATTATAGTCAAATCATGGCACGACATCCATCAAACGACTATAGTTAGGTCGAGTGGAAGCATTGAAAGTGAAACACTGTTCAAGGGAGAATTCGTCTACTCATTTATATGAGGTTACTATCATGGTCAATTGAAGTCAACTCAAAGTTAAAGTCTTTGGCCAGAGCCGTTCGGTTACTAATAGTTGTTATTATTGAACCAAGGACCCTATGTTTGGACTATAAATTTGACAATATTGGAATTTTGACCATTGCTAAATATCATAAGTCTAATGTGATATAGTTTTAACGGAGCGAATTGATGTACATAATTATCACTAATGGGTACGCTTAAAATAGTAAAATGAGATTTTTGCTGAAAAAATGTGTAAGCGATAAATTCAAACTATCACACCATTAGCTAAGATGATCGCTGAAGGTTAGTATTCGAATTGTTCGGTATTAATCGCTGATTGAATTTACACCTACGAGTCGCACAACCGCATTGGTAGATTCTTTGATATACCCCATGATTTAATTGATTTATAATTATTATGAATTAATAAATTAATTAATATTTATGAAATATTGATTGATATTTTATTTGATATATTGGGTGCAATTAGTATTTTTGGGTGCCAATAGTAATTAATTAGGCACGTATATAAAAGTTATATATATATACACACATACACAAATCGATATTTGATATCGACATGCATTTAAATGGGAATTAAATGTGATTAATTGTAAATGGGTTTAGAATGATTTAAGGCCTATATTATAACGACCTAGAATTTTAGTCATTTGAAATTAGAATATTTAATTAATTTTAAATACTGAAAAGTTAATTTTATAGATTTAATAGCTTGAATTTCAAATATAGCCATTTATTGTATAATTTGATTGTTGAATTTAATAATTGAAGTCCTTAAATAATTGAACCTTGGACTTTTATTTGGATAAAAATGATTTGAAAGCTTATTAAAATCCTATTAGTAAGAATTAAAATAATAAAAACTTTTAAATTTGATTTAAAAGTAATTTAACTGATTTTGAAAATAATTTGTTTTTATTAACGAGTAAAAATAGCCTTCAGGGAGTTATCTTGGATTTCGACGAAACCAATTTCATTGGATCCATAATAATGGATTACAAACACTGTTAAATTTCATAGCGATCGGATGAGTCTTTGGTCATGCGAGATCGAAACGTGTAGAACTTAATATCAAAAATTAAATATAATAATTGGTTCCATAAAGCTGCCTTATGCATATGATCGAATTAGGTCTTGAAACAAGTTCCATTGCTCTCAGGATAGGGGTATAACATATATAACGCCAGGCGGCATGCCTCGTTCGGAATTCAAGATTTTTGCATATGTTTTTTTGAAGGTTTTAAAATAAAAAAATAATATATATATATGTGTGTGTGTGTGTGTGCGTGTGTGTGTGTGTATGTATGTATCCATACCCTATTATTTTAATTCCTTACCTATCCCATACCTATCTTATTCAAGCCCATACCCAAGTCAACCAAGTCCATGCCTCATCTTCTATTTAATAATCTGCATGTAAACGTGAAATGTTTCACACTTTGAAAATCAAAGTTTAAAATTTAAAATAAAATTCAGTTCAAAACGAAAAATCCTAAAATAAGACTTCTTGGACTCATGTGTGCACGCTCATCGATCACACATTAGTTTTGTTGTGTTCGAGCATGATTTGGGTTGTTGGATATTAGATAGTGAAGGCTAGGGTTCGATCCTGGAGTATATTTAGGCAATGTTAGGCATTGTCTTGGTTGTTATGGCTTAGTGGGTGTTAGGCGCACGCGGACATGTTTTGGTGGAGCACGTTGCTTGGTGGGGTGGTGCATCGTCGAGTGGCTGGGTGCGAGACCTATCAGGTCGCGATTGGCCAGGTGGTTGCGTTCTCGAAATCAGGGTGTTGGGAAGGTTGCTCTCACATAGAGCAAAGCAACGGCGTGGTCGGCTTATCGATTGGGGATCCGAGGCATCGGTGAGGTGGTGCATGCACGGACAGAGGTGGTGCGGGCTTTTTATACACGGTGAGCTAAATTGGGGAAGAAGATATTTCATAGGGTAATCTTGTAAATAATATTAAGTTATAATATTAAAATTTAAATTTTATCGTTAACTTATAAAATTTATAAATCTCTCATACGAGGTCCGATCGAGACAAAACTTTTTGCTTTGCGCTCGTAAGGACAAAAATTTCACAACGGATTTGGATTGGTCGAAATTAGAGACTGTTGAAATTTAGGCTAAAAATCGAACATCGTGCAATTTAAGTTCCAAACCATAATGCCTCGATGATGAAAGAAAATTTCAGTGAGTTAAACTACCTTTTTGGTTAACTAGTATGATATATAGTTGATAAAAATTATTGAATGATTTTTTGGATGAATTACTATATTTATTGGTTGGTTTTTATATATTCTGACTTATTGGAGCGGATGAGACCCTGTTACATTCCTGTGTAATAGGGATGACCCTTTGTATAAAAATCTCGCCTCGAAGCGGTTGATTTACATTTATGGTTATATAACGTTTATGATGCAGGAAAAGAAGGTTGGAGGAATCCAACGGGATTCCTCACCACTGTTGGTTTAAATTACATATGTATATGCTAATATATATGAGCTGGGATGTAATGGGATAGGTTAGAGGGATCCAACGGGATTCCTCGATATCGTAGAATTTTTCCACAGTATTTCGGTAAAACCTTGATATTTTACGGGAAATATAATTAGAAAGAAATTAAAAGTATATTTGGTACGATGGTAAAAGCGCATGTTGACTTCCGTAGCGACCAGGGATCAAGTCCCGTTGTCGTCCAAAATCTGGAGCAATGGTTTTTTTAGCTGGTTCGTTTCCAGCGAATTTCCTACGTTTTTCGATGTTGTTTCTAACATGTGGTGACTTCTCATTCGCTCTAGTGATGAAATAGGATGGGATGGCTAAATTTTACTGGTTGAGTAATGCGTATGGGCTAGAATGGATAACCATTAAGTGTATGAAAGAACCAGATTTAATCTAAAATAATCTAATGGATTATATTCACACAAACAATCTATAATTAAACCATCTAACCTAAACCAAATCTCTTATTCAGCCATCGCCATAATTCTATAGTAAAAATTAGTGTGTATTATTCTTCCTCCTTTTCTCCACCAAATAAAAAAATCTCTACCAAATTAAATTATCTATATATATTCAAGCAATTTAGAGAATTTAGAAAAATCAAAGGAAGAAAGATTAAAGCAAAGCTTTTTCAGATTTATACAAGCTCAAGTGTCAGGTGAGTGGGAATTAATATGAAATAGAAAAATAAAGCAGTTCAGTTTCAGTTCTCTTATGGCACGTTAATATGAATTAATTTCTGCTATTAATTGAGAATAGACGTAAATTATTGAAACTTCTTCTTCTTTCACTTCTCAAATCTAATTCATGTTAGGTTTAAAATATGGAACAAACAAATTGTCTATTCACGTTTTATGGCATAGATAAGATTGAAATTTATGTAAGTTGTTGCGTCTTCTCCTTCTACCACTTTTCAATTCTGATTCATATTTGGGTTGAAATTTGAAACAAAAAAAATTATTATTCATGTTTTACGGCGTAAATAAGATTGGTTTAATTAAATTGGAATTGTTATTCAGTTTCTATGGTAGAACAGGTTAGTTGAATAAGTTCAGAATATGTTACTTGAATAAAATTATGGTTTTGGTTGATATAATTACATAATTTTGAATATGGTTTAAAACAAAATTGGGAAGTCTAATTGGCATAATTGTTTATTTCATATGTGGCCTAAAAATGTAAAAGTCGAATTTTATGTAATTAACTGGTTTGTGGCTAATGGATAAAAAATTTGTACAGAATAAATCTCTAAAAGGAAAATGTAAATTAGGGTGGAAAAAAATGTAAATTAAATGGACCCTAAAGGCTAGTGTAAATCTGTAACAAAATGGTATAAAAATTACATACAAGCCATACGGACTGAACGGACATGAAATTGAAACACCATTTATGTAATAAAATGGAAAAATATGAAATAACCAAATCGGATGTAAAAATGATCTAAAGCAGATTAATGGAAATAAACAATATGTAAACCGTAACTGTAAAATTAATTAATCTGTAAGCGATTTGGCAGGCAAACCATGTAAAGGTTGGGATAGGTGTTTCATGCAGTTAAGACCAAAATATAGTTTTGGCTGTACGTGCTAGGAGCGGGCAAGTAGGTTCGCAAGGATGTTCGTTACCTTTCATAAGTTGCTAGTACGTAGGATAGATAGCATCCGCAATCGTAGGCTTCTTCAGGCAGATCGACGTGGACGGAACATGACAAGTGTACTCCGATGTAGGCTTCTTTAGGCAGATCGTTGGAAGATTTTGCGTAGCCGACCCAGCTACGGGTGTTCTTTCGAAGGACCAACACTTTGGTTAGGGGCAGTCCACGTTGGTGACCGAAGAGACAGTAGGATAAGAGTCTAGTTTGGCGGAGGCTGAGCGCAACTTCGAGGTCCTACGAGGTTGTTTGAGTTAGCGTCGGTTGGACGTAAGAGGCATTTAGTCACAGTGCATGGGTGAAGTGCATGACTTTCACGCTGCGGTACATGGATAGGTAAGGACAACAGGTCCAACAGACCGATTGACGTTTAGCATTACTACATGGTTGACTTCCATAGAGTGACCATGGACTTTGGTTTACTAGGAACTGTATCTAAGAAGGATCCACTGCATTATATTATTCACCCTCTGCGATATCCGGGAAAGATCTGGAATTAAACTGTTTTATTTTTTCTGCTTTATTTTATTTCTCATTCACTAGACTGTATGTCTGGCACATTCCTATTTTTCCTACTTTTCCCAAATTACAGGAGGGCGGGTCTAGGTTGCAGTTCTTTGCAGCTTGGAGGGTCATTGGAGCAGTTGTTATCTTTAGCTTTTATTTCTTTTGTTTCATGTACTTCGTTTCTCTTTTCTGTACTTTACTTTATATATGGGGACCTATATGTGAACTTTATTATGTTTTACGTTTTGGTGGATACCGCTTGGTACTTTTGGTTTCAGAAATAAATTTGGGATAACGTTGTTTCTAATGAAGATGTTTTTTTATTAATTTATAATTAGTGAAGGTTTTCTTCCATTGTAATATTTTAATCATTATGTTGTTGCCTTAGTATTTGTGCTATATTATGGATTTTTATTTCACTCGACTACCCATGCTTCTAGTCATGTCCGAACTTCGGGGTGCCTAGAGGTACGGATTGTCACAGTTGGTATCAAAGTCAAGTTTCTGTAATCCTAAAGATATTTTGAAAATATAAAAGTTTCGAATAATTTTTAAAGGGTATTCCAAATAATATTTTTAAAATTATATATATATATATATATTGAAAAGAAAAGATATTTTAGAAATGGGTCCTTTGTATCTTTTCCTCCCTATCTATTGAATTATTTGTGGAGTACCTAAACCCATCTTTTCAATATCCACAGGTAGAAATGTCTGAACCGCAAGATATCCCCGAAGTTCCAGGCCTTAATGCGCCTACTTGGTTTAGACGTTATTTGTAGGCTACTTCACGAGCAAAGTCACCAGCTAGGGATGCTACTCCGATAGAAGGTGCTCCAGTTCGTCCGTCAAGAATTCCTGATTTTCTCGAGTTACGCAAGGACTACACCAGCTTAGGAGGCAAACGATTTATTGGCATCGAGTCATATACTGAGGCGAGAGCTTTGATCCATAGTTGTGAGCGGATATTTGGACTTATTGGATTGGAGGACTTGGCTCGGAGGCAGTTGGCTTCATGGAAGTTGCAGGGAGTGACTCTTTGTTAGTAAGAGATTATAGAGGCTAAGGCTGATAATTTGACTTGGGTGGATTGTCGTACTAGGTTCGAGGGGAAATTTTTATCTTGGGCTGAAGAGGGAGTGCAGCTAGAGAAATTTATACAGCTCAAGCAAGGGGATATGACAGTTAAGGAATATATTAATCAATTTAGTGAGCTTGCCAGATTTGAACTAAACCATATCGATACTCCTCATAAGAAGGTGTTGAAGTTCGTTAAGGTTCTAGATCAGCCACTGTAGATTTTGGCGGTGAGCCATATTCTTATGGGAGCCACTTTTAAGGGATTGGTAGAGATGGCTTTACTTGCTGATACTAAGAAGAAAGGGGATGCGGCGCAGAAGAGTGATGGGAGGAAGCAGTGGAAAGGAAAGATGAGAGGAGTAGGAGGGTCGGGTGGAAAAAGGAAAGTTCCAAGTAAGGACTGGAAGTGCAATACTTGTCGAAAACTAGGTCATCTTGCTAAGGATTGTAGAGGGGTGGGAGAGCGACCGAGACTGAGGTGCTATCTTTTCGATCAAGTGGGCATATAAAGGACTGTTCATCGAAGCCCAAGGACAGTTCATAGACACCTTCACAGCCTGCTCAGGCTTATGCTTTAAAGACAGCTCCTTCCTCTAGTACTCGTCCGATCGTGGACAAGGGAAAGAAGGTAATCATCGAAGGTGTGTTATCTATCTCCGATTTTTCTATTTGTACCCTATTTGATTCTAGAGCTTCACACTCTTTTATATCTAGTACTCTTGTAGAGAATCTTGGTCTTGATGGCTGCTTAGTGACCGACCCGATAGTAGTATCAAATCCCGTAGAAGGATCGGCCGACTTGTCCATGTTATGTTGGGATTTGAAATTGTTTATTTTAGGGGTTGAGTTTTTATGCAATGCCTTTGTATTGGGATTTTCCGGGTTTGGATTGATTCTTGGTATGGATTGGCTATTCTTGTATTGTGTTGTTCTTGATTGCAATAAGAGGGTAGTGAAGTTAGGCACTCGTAGTGGATGTACCTTGGAGGTATCTTGTGATCCTAGAGGATCATTCATGTTAAGCTACCTTCATTTTCTTGACTTATCTCCCGATAGTTGAGTTTGGTACCCGTTGTTAGAGACTTTCCAGATGTGTTCGAGGAGGTTGCTGGCCTTCAACCTCGAAGAGAGATCAAATTCAAGATTTATCTTGTCGATAATGTCAAATCGGTTGCTTTACTAGTAAAGCATATGGCTCTAAGGAACGTCATGAATTGAGCAAGCAGATGGAGAGCTTTTGGAGACGGGCTTCATTCGTAGGAGCATTTCTGATGGGGGCGCACCCATCGTCTTTGCTACTAAGGCAGATGGCTCTCTCAAACTTTGTGCGGGCTATAAGGAGCTTAATAAGCTGACGTAGAAGAATCATTATCCTCTTTCCCGTATAGACGATCTCTTAGACCAGCTAGTAGGAGCCAAGGTATTTTCACAGCACGATTTGGTTACGGGATTTCATCAGTTGCGTGTGGCGGAGGATAGCATCAAGAAGATTGTGTTTAGGACTCCAGATGGGTTTTTTGAGTGGTTAGTCATGCCATTTGGGCTAACCAATGCTCCGGCATATTTTATGGACCTGATGAGTCGAGTATTTCACGAATCGATGAACAACATTGTGGTGGTGTTCATTGACGGCATTTTGGATTATTCGCGAAGCAAGGAGGAGCATACTTTCACTTAGAAGAAGTTCTTAGGACCCTATAAGCACATAAGTTGAAGGAAAAGTACTCCAAGTGCCACTTTTGGAGGGACGAGATTTGCTTTTTGGACACATCGTTTCGAAGGATGGACTTGCAGTAGATCCGACGAAAGTGATAGCAGTACAGGATTGGCAGACCCTTAAGAATGCCATAGACATAAGGAGTTTCCTTGGTCTTGCAGGCTACTATAGGAAGTTCATTAAGGACTTCGCTAGTATATCAGCTCCACTTACCCGCCTTACCAAGAAGTACTCAGCTTCTATTTGGGATGCCAAGTGTGAGGATGCCTTTGGTCGATTGAAGGAAGCTTTGGCTACCGCACCCATATTGGTATCACCAGATGGAACCAAGCCTTTCTCAGTTTATACGGATGCTTTTGGTATGGGGCTAGGGGCGGTACTGATGCAAGAGGGTAGGGTAGTGTGCTACGCGAGTAGACAGTTGAAAACACATAAGAAGAACTAATTAACGCATGATCTTGAGTTAGCAGGTATAGTTTTTGCTCTCAGGTCTTGGAGTTACTATCTCTTAGGAGAAAGATTTGAGCTTTTCACAGATCATAAGTCTTTGAAGTATCTATTCCTTAAGAAAACTTGAATTTGAGACAGCAAAGATGGATAGAGTATTTAGCCTCTTATGACTTTGGGATTTCCTATACCCCTGGCAAGGGTAATGTAGTGGCAGATGCATTGAGTAGACGCAAAGTGGTTTAAGTCCTCTATTTTTGGAATGGAAGCATTTGGAATATATTGCTACCTTTGATTTTAGACCTCCATCGGATTTAGCTTCCGGATTGTTAGCAGCCCTCGACGTCCTGCCTACTTTGATGGAGCAGAATGGAGCAAGGAAATATGAGGAGGAAGAGTTAAAGGACATTTTAGATAAGCCTGGTAGAGGAGTGTCATCACCACATCTTAGGCGCAATACCAGGGACACTAGGGGATGGCTTAGAAGGGATGGTAGACTTTGGGTTCCCCGTAGTGAGGATTTAGTAGATGCGGTGTTGGCCAAGTCACATCATTCTAGGATGACAAGTGCACGCCGATGGTGATAAGATGTACGGGATATGAAGAGGGTATTAAATTGGCCCAGAATGAAGAAGAGGGTGGCGGAGTATGTATCGAAGTGCATCACTTGCCAAAGGGTAAAGGCAGAACAGAAGAAGCCCAGAGGACTGTTGCAGCCATTGGATATTCCATTATGCAAATGGGAGAGCATCTCTATGGACTTCGTGGATGGATTACCAAGGTCACGGAGAAGGAACACAAGCATTTGGGTCATTATGGATAGACTGACGAAGAGCGCTCATTTTATACTCGCTAAGAGTAATAGGATGGCAGCTTCTTTGGCGACTCTTTACGTAAGGGAGATAGTTAGGCTTTGTGGAGTTCCCACCAGCATTGTGATTGACAAAGATCCATTGTTCACCAGCGAGTTTTGGGGGAGTTTTCAGCAAGCCTTGGGAACGGAATTGAATCTGAGCACCACATATCATCCTCAGATAAATGGAAAGACTGAGAGGGTAAATAGGGTTTCAGAAGATTTGCTCAGATTGTGCATAAATGACTTCGGATGCATTTGGGAAGACCACCTACCTTGGTAGAGTTCACATATAGTAATAGTTATCAAGCAAGCATTGGGATGGCAATGTTCGAGGCCCTCTATGGTAGACCATGTAGATCACCAGCCTATTGGTGGGATACCACCGATAGAATCTTGCTTGGACCAGACATGGTGAGGTAAACTTACAAGAAGGTGGATTTTATTCACAAGAGGTTGAAGACTACACAAGATAGACAAAAGTCATATGCCGACGGAAGACGTTTAGATTTGGAGTTTAAGGTTGGAGATATGGTTTTTGTCAAGGTTTCTCCTCTAAGAAACATTATGAGATTTGGCTCAGTGGGTAAGTTGGCACTAGATTTGTAGGACCCTTCCCTATTACCGCACGGATTAGAAAAGTGGCATACAAAGTTGATCTTCCAGATAAGTTGGCAGGAGTTTACGATGTTTTTCATGTTTCACGTCTGAGAAAGTGTCTACATGATTCCATGGTGGTAGTAGAACCCAATCAACTAATGGAAGTGGAGATACAGCGCGAGTCACTTGTGCGTGGTACACCCTCCCGTATATTGGAACAAGGCGCCAAGAGATTATGCAACAAGCAATTTCGTCTAGTGAAGGTTCAGTGAGGAGATGACCCCAAGGGATGCACATGGGAATCTGAGGAGAGAATTTGAACTTCTTATCCTTTTCTATTTGAAGGTACACTCCAAATATCCTATCTTTGATCTTTCCTTAGTAAGGGTCTTTTCGATAATCTTTGGGTGAAAACTATGGATGGTAGCTTGGTTGTAAACATGTCACCAGGGCATGTTATGTTTGATGAACGAAAATGATTGCAAATGAATGCCAATGTTTTCATATAGATGCATTGCATGCACTAGATAGATATTATTAGGATAATCGGCCAACTAGGTACACACATCTGCATATGCGTGCCTGTTATCTATTGAATTTGCATATGGTTGTATATATGTGTGTGTGTGTAAATGGATGTTTCATATGGATGGTGCATATTGATGAATGATCGAAACATACGTATAGAATTATCAATTATACTAGGGTAATTGCGTACATTTGGTTTCATGGCATAAGCATACTTGCATTACAGGAGGTCAACTGAATTGGTAGATTGACTACCTTTTCGCATTAGGTAATTTCATATGCATTTCACTTTGCATAAATCATAAATTGCATTAGTTAAAAATAAGGAGAATGGTAGAAATGAATGATGGTTGAGTAGATAGATATAGTTCTTAGATGCTGGTTGTTAATTACATTCTTCCATCTTTGGACATTTCGGGGACGAAATTCTTTAAGGGGGAGAATGTAACACCTCGATATTTTACGGAAAATATAAATAAAAAGAAATTAAAATCGCATTTGGTACAATGGTAAAGACGCATGTTGACTTCCTTAGTGACCAAGGATCAAGTCCCGTTGTTGCCCAAAATCTATAGCGATGATTTTTTTAGCTGGTTAGTTTCCAACGAATTCCTACATATTTCAGTGTTGTTTCTGACATGTGGCGGCTTTCCATTTTCTCCAGTGATGTAATGGGATAAGATGCCTAAATTTTATTGGTTGAGTGATGTGTATCGGCAAGAATAGATAACCATTAAGTGTATGAAAAAACAGATTTAAACTAAAATAATCTAATGGATTATATTCACTTAAACAATCTATAAATAAACCATCTAACCTAAACCTAATCTCTTATTCAGCCGCCAACATAATTCTACAGTAAAAATTAGTGTGTATTATTCTTCCTCGTTTTCTCTACTAAATAAACAAATCTCTGCCAAATTAAATTATATATATATATATATATATATATATATATATATATATATTCAAGCAATTTGGAGAATTTAGAAGAATCAAAGGGAGGAAGATCAAAGCAAAGATTTTTCAAATTTATACAAGCTCAAGTGCCAGGTGAGTGGGAATTATTATGAAATAGAAAAATAAGCAGTTCAATTTCAGTTCTTTTCTAGCACGTTAATATGAATTGATTTTCGTTATTAATTGAGAATAGATGTAAATTATTGCAACTTCTTCTTCTTCTTTCACTTCTCAAATCTAATCCATGTTTGGTTTAAAATATGGGACAAATAAACTGTCTATTCATGTTATGGCATAGATAAGATTAAAATTTATATAAATTATTGTATCTTCTCCTTCTACCACTTCTCAAGTCTAATTCATGGGTTGAAATTTGGAACAAAAAATTTGTTATTCATGTTTCATGGCGTAAGTAAGATTGGTCTAATTAAACTCAATTAGAATTGTTATTCAATTTCTAATGGTAGAACAGTTTAGTTGAATAAATTCAGAATATGTTACTTGAATAAAATTATCGTTTTGATTGATATAATTACGTAATTTTGAATATGGTTTTAGAACAAAATTGGAAATTCTAATTGGCATAAATGTTTGTTTCGTATGTGCCTAAAAATGTAAAAATGTAATTTTGTGTAATTAAATGGTTTGTGGCTAATGGATAAAAAAAATTGTACAAGTTAAATCTCTAAATGGAGAACGTAAATTAAGGCAGAACAAAAATGTAAATTAAATGGACCCTAAAGGCTAGTGTAAATCTGTAACAAAATGGTATAAAAATTACAGACAAACCATACGGACTGAATGGACGTGAAACTGAAGCACCATTTATGTAAGAAAATGGGAAATTATGAAATAACCAAATCGGACCTAAAGCAGATTAATGAAAATAAACAATATGTAAACTGTAACGGTAAAATTAATTAATCTGGAAACGATTTGGTAGACAAACCTTGTAACGGTCTGGAAAGGTGTTTCATGCAGATAGGACCAAAATATAGTTTTGGCAGTACGTGCTAGGAGTGAGCAAGTAGGTTCGCAATGATGTGCGTTACCATTCATAGATTGCTAATACATAGGATAGATAGCATCCTCAATCGTAGGCTTCTTCAGGCAGAACGATGCGGACGAAACAGGACAGGTGTGCTCCGACGTAGGCTTTTTTAGGCAAATTATTGAATGATTTTGCGTAGCCGACCCACTTGCGGGCGCTATTTCCGAGGACCGACACTTTGGATAGGGGCAAGTCCACGTTGGTGACCAAGGAGACAGGAGGATAGTAGTCCAGTTTGGCGGAGCCTGAGTGCAACTTCGGGGTCCTGTGAGGTTGTTTGAGTCGGCGTCGGTCAAACGTAAGTGGCATTTAGTCACAGTGCACGGGTGAAGAGCATGACTATCACGCTATAGCACGTGGATAGGTAAGGACGGCAGGTCCGACGGGCCGATTGACGTTTAGTATTACTGCATGGTTGACTTCTCTAGAGTGACCAGGGACTTTGGCTTCTCAGCAACTGTATCTAAAAAGGCTTCAGTGCATTATATTATTCACCCTCTGTGATATCTGGGGAAGACATAGAATTAAACTATTTTACTCTTTCTGGTTCATTTTATTTCTCATTCCTCGGACTTCATGTCTGACCCATTCCTAACTTTCCTACATTTCCCAAATCACAGGAGGTTGCAGTTCTTTGCAGCTTGGAGGGTCGAGCAATTGTTTTCTTCAGCTTTTATTTCTTTTGTTTCATATACTTCGTTTCTCTTTTCCGTACTTTACTCTATATATGGGGACATATATTGCGAACTTTGTTATGTTTTATGTTTTGGTGAAGACTTCTTGGAACTTTTAGTTTCAGAAATAAATTTGGGGTAATGTTGTTTTTAATGAAGCTGTTTTTAATTAATTTATACCTACTGAAAGTTTTCTTCCGTTGTAATATTTCAATCATTTTATCTTGTTGCCTTAGTCTCTGTGCTATGTTATGGATTTTTATTTCACCCGACCGCCCGTGCTTCTAGTCATGTCTGAACTTCGGGGTGCTTAGAGGTGCGGGGTGTTACAATTTCTATTATATGGATTATTGGAAAATGAACATTATTGTGGACACTGTGGTTATAACATTGTTATACATTTGAAAATAAAACCCAGTAGTGATAGGAAATCTATATTGATTTTGGTTAAGTGTTGGATGGCTATTGTCCTCAACTTAGTATTTTAAAAATACTATAGATTGTCGTTTAAGTCAGAATTGGTTTTTGAGACAAGAAACGATTTTTAAATCCAAATTGGGTTTCATAAATAGTTGGTTTAAGCATTATTTAATTAAATATATTAACACTATTTTAAGTTAATTAAATATATTATTATTGTTTTTGAGTTATTCAATTATAATAATATTAATTTATGGTTATTTCATTATATTAATATTATTTTAAAGTTATTTATTTATATTAGAATTATTTTAAAGTTATTTAATTATATTAATATTGTTTTAAGTGTAGACATCTTGAAGATGATGGAATTTTGGAGGCAGAGCACTCAAGTGTTTCGTTCAGTCCCAGAATGAACTTGTATGGATGAATGTTGGTATTGCATTGTTGCCTGGAAGGCAGTGTTAGCATTCCAAGTGGGAAGTGCTATATAAAAAAGTAAAATGTGGCCCCCGACCTCATCAACCGGGAAATGAAAAAAATTGAGCATGCGGCAGGGCCAAGTGGGTAACTCCCAAGTAGGGTATGGTCATTCCAAATCTAGATCGGTTATTATCTCTCGTTTGTATGCTTCGGGGCCCATTAACGGAGGGATGATCATATTCGGTACAACTAGTCAAGTGATAGGCCAGTCCTGTGTGGTAGAGGTACAAGATTTTCTTGTCAGATCCCGGTGCATATATCTAGAGATGTACCTTCGAGAGGTAGTTCCTTACCTTGTCATAGTATGAAATCCAATCTCCAATACGTGCCTTACGGTTTTAATTGTAGAACCTAGTATGCTGGAATTTAAAAATGAAACAATTTTGGCTAAGGTTAATAAGTATCTGTATCTAGACCTTATTATAATATCAGAGAATATCATATGAAATGGTTTTGGTTATCATAAGGTAAAAACCGATTTGTGTTTATTTGCGGTGTGGTCATACGAGATACTTTTGATTTCAAAAAAAATTTACAACTTTATATCCAATTGGGTGTGTTTTCTCACGCTGGTTTTCTAGACTGAATCGGGTGTTATTTATTATAATGCTCGGGTCAGACCGAGCATATTAAAGATCGATTTGGATGCTTTGGAGTTTCAGAACACGAGTTAGAGGCCCAAAAACGTATTCACGTAGATGGTTATTTTTCGTTGTATTCATTGTTATATTTATCAGTAATTGTGAGGACAGGCTGTTATAACTGTCCAGGCTAAAATAGATTAGTATACTCTGATTGATATTTGTGTATACGCATACTACAGTTTTGCTTTTGTACAAAGATTTGTGGTATATTATAGATTATTTATTCTGCTGTGAGATTCTGTATTGTTTAGTTTTCTTTTTATCTTCTTCCTTCTTTCTTTTTCCTTAACAATCAGGTTTTCCGACAATCGATTGCTCAGCACGCAATACAGAGGATGTATTGGTGTCGATTTTTGAGGGTCGAAAATCCTTGATCGTTACATTTGGTATCAGAGCTGAAGGTTAAGCGAGAACCTTGGCTTTGGTGGGGTTTTCATTAGAAATAGGGTCAGTAACACCCTAGAATGAGTTTGAGTGTATGTATATGATATCGTATTTGTTAGTGATATAGAATTGTTCTATATTGTGTTGATTGGTTGGTTAAGTGGCTTATGGATTTTGGTCAATACGAGTAATTAACGTTATTGACAGGGATCTCTAAACTCTTGAACAGGGCAATTCAACGTGGTATTGTTTTGAAATTGGGTAAATGAAATAATTTTACCTTGATTTTATTTTACATATAAAGGAATAATTTTCCAAAATTATTATTGTATATATGGTGTGCTTGGTTATTGGAAAAATGATAATGTTAATTATTTCATTTGTTGTTTGTTGTTGTGCTCAAAAAAATTGTTGATATTATAATGCAAACAAGATAAATAATTAAAAAAATGGTTTATTATATAACCAAAGCGAGATTATATGAATATAGTTTATAAATGTGATTTATAAATTGAAAGGAAACAAAATTTCACAAGTATATTATAAATATAGTTTATAAAAGCGGTTTATAAATTAAAAGGGTTTAAAGGCTAGAAATTTGGAAATTTAGATCCCTCGGTTTGAAAATAATATTAGTATTATTTAGAAAATATTTTGAATAGGAATATTAGAATGGATTTTAAAAAGATAGAAGCACTGAACTCACTTCAGTCGTTGGAAAATAAATTCGGTGATGACTGCAACATCATCGACGTTCATTTTCAGGTTTCCAAGAGAGGAATTGCTACCATTGGATTTTTTGTTTTGGTAAAACTAGTTTTGATTTTAAAATTCAAAATTATGATTTGAATTACAAAGAAACCAAATATAATATTTCAAAATATTTGAAATAAATAAGAACAGGGTGTTTAACACTGGAATTTTCATTTGGATGTTTTATGAAAATATGAGAAATAAGTTTATATTTGGGAATTTATAAGTTAAAACGAAAAATTTGAATTGTTGGATATGAATCTTAAGAAAAGCAAAATTGAAATGGAATTTAACTTAAGTTGAGTTAGACAAAATGAATTTTCGAAAGGGAATTTGACCTAAGTTAGGTTAAATGAAATAGTTTTTGGAAAACGGAATTGATATGATTTGAAATGAATTAGTGGATGAACTAATTAAATAAATTAGCGAGTTAAATATGGTTTGGAATGGGGTTGATAAAATTGAATATTGAAATTGGAAAATGGATTGAGTTAATGGAAATTGGATTTGATTTAAAATGTACAGGGACTTAAGTTGTGAAATGGTAGTAAACATAAGAAGTTATGTACAAAATGTTTATAACAAACTTAAGTAAAAAGTGGATGGAACGATGTTTGAGTGATAATAGTATTGAAAGAATATACTAAGTAATAAATGGATATGGACAAGATAGCATGAATAAAAAGAATTTGGGATAGCTAAGAAATCAATTGAAATAAATATGTGGGTTGTACGTATATTATTTTATTCGCATAACGGTTTGATGCAGATTCGAGATGATTTATATCGATTCGATTTGGAACTTTTCACTCGATTCTCGACGGCGAACACTGGATATGGAAGTTTGATTGACTCTGTAATTTTCTATCATAGTATATGGCTATGCAAAGAGAATGACGGTTTCTAATCAAGGAACCGGATCTCGGTCCGCAATAGAGTGGTCGTGTAAACGATACTAGTTTGAAAGTGAAATTGAATGATTGAGCGAGCGATCGGATTTGATATTGCGTACGAATGATACATGTACATCATACGGGCTTTAGTAAAGTAAATATTGGAAATTGAAATTGAAGAATAATGTGGGTATTATATGATTGGATGTCACTGATAAATAAGATGTAGGTATAGATAAACAAGAGCTAACTTGATGGTTTAGGTTTCATAAGTAAAATTTGGTTACCCGACTAAAAGATGCATGTTTAAATCATTGTTTGATTTGATGGTTTTATGATTAAGCCGCTTGGCTTTTTTTTCTTTTGTTGGTTTGGGCCATAGTGGCGAGTGGTAGCTTTTCGATCTAGTCGCGCATGGGAGACATTGGCAAAATTTTCTAAGAAATTAAGCCGTTAGAATTTTTTTAGAAATTCTAAAGAAACTTATAATAAAAAAAATTGATTTTGAGTTACAATCTAAAATGGTTGAATGGGATGATATTAGTTGGGATCTATAGATGAAATTTAAGACTTAAGAAAATGGTGATAATGAAGTTTCAATGAATTGATTTTTGAAAGTTAAAGACTTAAAAGGATATGGTAACCTATTTCAACTAATTGGTTTTAAAAAGTAATGGGTTTGGGCATGTTTCCTACCTTGGCAATTTCGAGGAAGAAATTCTTTTAATGAGGGAAGAGTGTAACGACCCAAAAATTTTGTCATTTGAAATTGGAATATTTAATTAATATTAAATAGTGAAAAGTTAAATTAATAACTTGAATTTCAAATATAACGATTTATTGGATAATTTAATTGTTGAATTTAATAATTAAAATCGTTTAAATAATTGAATCTTGGATTTTTATTTGGATACAAATAGTTTAAAAGCCTATTAAAGCCCTATTAATAAGAATGAAGATAATAAAAACTTTTAAGTTGGATTTAAAAGTGCTTTAACTGATTTTTAAAATAATATGTTTTAACTGATTTTGAAAATAATTTGTTTTAATTAACGAGTAGAAATTGCCTTCCGGGGCACTGTCTCAGATTTTGACGAAAAATGTTTCATTGGATTCGTAATAATGAATTATAATACGCCATCAAATTTCATGGCGATCAGATGAATCGTTTGGTCGTGCGAGATCGAAACGTGTAGAATTTAATATCGAAAATTTAATATAATAATTGGGTCCAAAAAGCTATCTTCTGCATACGATCGAATTAGCTTTCGAAACAATTTCCATTGCCTTCTGGATAGAGGTATAACATATAGAACGCTAGGCGGCACGCCTCGTTTGAAGTTCAAGATTTTCGGGTATGTTTTGTCGAATTTTTTTTAAGAAAAAGAAAGATGTTTATGTATTTATCCATACCCTATTATTCTAATTCCTTACCTGCCCCATACCTATCTTATTCAAGCCCATACCTCATGTTCTACTCAATAATCTACCTGTAAACATGAAATGTTTCCCACTTTGAAAATCAAAGTTTAAAATTTAAAATAAAATTCAATTCAAAATGAAAAATACTGAAACAAGACTTCTTGGACTCATGTGCATGCACTCTTCGATCCCACATCAATTTCGTTGTGTTCGAGCATGATTTGGGTTGCTCGATTTTAGATAGTGAAGGCTAGGTTTTGATCTTAGGGTGGATTTAGGCAATGTTAGGCATTGTCGTTGGTTGTTTTGGCTTAGTGGGGATTAGGCGCACGTGTGAGAACGTTTTGGGGGAGTGCGGTGCTTGGTGGGGTGGCGCAATGTCGAGGGGATGGGTGCGAGACCCATCAGGTCACAATCGGCCAGGGGGTTGCGTTCTTGTAATCAAGGTGTTGGGAAGGTTACTCCCGCGTAGAGCGAAGCAACGGCGAAATCGGTTTGTCGATTGGGGGTCTAAGGTGTCTGCGAGGTGGTGCGTGCACGGGGTAGAGGTTGCATAGGCTTTTCGTGCACAGTGAGTTAAATTGGGGAAGAAGAAGATGTTTTGGAGGGTAATCTTGTAAATAATGTTAAGTTATAATATTATAATTTTAAATTTTATCATTAACTTATAAAATTCATAACTCTCTCATACTAGGTCCGATCGAGACGAAACTTTTTATGTTGCGCTCAAAACGACGGAAGCTTCACGATGGAATGGGTTTGGTCGAATTTGAAGATATTAAAATTTTGGATAAAATCGGACATCGTTCGATTTTAGTTCCAAACCCGAACGTCTCGGTGACAATGGAAAATTTCGGTGACTTAAACTCATTTTTTAGTTAACTAGTATTATATATAGTTGATAAAAATTATTGAATGATCGTTTGGATGAATTACTATATTTATTAGTTGATTTGGATATATTCCCTCCTATTGGAGCAGATGAGACCCTACTACGTTCCCGTGTAAGAGCGGATGATCCTTACGAATCTCGCTTCGAAGCGGTTGATTTACATTTATGGTTATATAACGTTTGTGATGCAGGAAAAGCAGATCGGAAGAATCCAACAGGATTCCTCACCACTGTTGATTTTAATTACATACATATGTGTTAATATATATATGAGCTGGATGTAGAGGGACAAGTTGGAGGGATCCAACAGGATTCCTCGATATTGTCGAATTCTTCCATAACATTTCTATTATACGGATTATTAGAAAATGAACATGGTTGTGAACATTGTGGTTATAACAACGTTATAAGTTTTAAAATAAAACCCAGTAGTGATAGAAAATCAATATTGATTTTGGTTAAGTGTTAGGTGGCTACTGGCCTCAGCTTAGTATTTTAAAAATACTACAAATCGTTGCTTAAGTCGGAATTCGTTTTTGAGACAAAAAACGATTTTTAAATCCGAAATTGGGATTTAGAAATATTTGGTTTAAGTAGTATTTAATTAAATATATTAATATTGTTTTAAATTAATTAAATATATTAATATTGTTTTTGAGTTATTTAATTATATTAATATTATTTCAAAGTTATTTATTTATATTAAAATTAATTTAAAGTTATATAATTATATTAAAATTGTTTTAAAGTTATATAATTATATTAATATTCTTTTAAAGTTACTTAAATATATTAAAATTATTTAAAGTTATTTAATTATATTAAAAAAACTAAAGTTATATAATTATATTAATATTAATTTAAAGTTATTTAATTATTTTAATATTGTTTAAAAGCATTTGTTTATAGTTAATATGTTTTAAGAAAGTAATAAAAGGTTGATAAATTGAAAGGTCGATTCTTTCAAGAATAAATATGGTTTGAAATTAATAATAAGGGTTATAAATAAGGTTTTAAAAATAAATCATTATTATTTATAAAAATGGTTAAGATTAATTATTATTATTATTTCTTAAGCAATATTTTGAAATTATCAGTTATTATTTAAGAATTTTTACAATTAAAATTTTTCAGTTATTTATAATGTTTATTATTACCATTATTATTATATAATGGTGTTTTGAAGTAAAAGATTTTTAATTGTTTATAAATGTTTTGGAGACCTATGAATAGAGTTGAAGGACTTGGATTTTATAAAGGAGCTTATAAATGGTTTAGAGGTTATAAAGGATGTAACGACCCAGGATTTTTGATAATTAAAATTTGAATATTTAATTAATTTTAAATATTAATAAGTGAATTTATAAGTCAAATAAATTTTAATTTGAATTATTGGATTTAATTGGATAATTAAATCGATAATTCAATATGTTAAATTATGGAAATAATTGAAAATTGAGTTAAATATGATTGAAAATGATTTGTAAAATTTTATTTTATCATATTGAAGTTAGAACGATATTTTAGAACTTTTAAAAATCGAATTAAAAGTTAATTTGTGAAAATTGAATATTTAATATTTAAATCGACTGGTGAAAATAGCCAATTTTTGAACAGTCTCAGAATTGAACGAAACCAGTTCCATTGGATCCGTAATAGTTAGTTATTACCGGATTTCAATTTTCGTGTCAATCGGAGTTATCGTTTGATCGTGGCAGCTCGAAACGCATCGAATTATTTTTAATATTAATTTGACGAGTTAAAATAGCCATTTTTCAAAAAGTCTCGGATTTCGACGAAACCAGTTTCATCGGATCCGTAATGTGATATTATTGTAAGGTTTAAAATTTCGTGTCAATTGGATTTACCGTTTGTCCGGTACAAATTAAAACGCCTAGAAAATCGTTTAAATCGGTTTAATTTAAATTGAACGTTTATTGCCATAACTCGCACAGATGTCCGAATTAGCTTCCGAAACCTGTTCCATTGTGTCCGGAACGCGGGGTAAACCCTAGAAACGCTGGTTACGGCGCATGATTCGGAGTTCGGAATTTCCGGGATGAATAGTGTCGTTCGTTTCCTATAAATAGACCAACCACCCTCGCATAAATTAAAAAAATAAAAAAAACCTAACCCTAATCTATAGCCAGCCGCCACTTCCCTTATCAAATGCCAGAATTTTTCGATTTTCATCTCTCAATCTCTCCCAATCCACAAACAATTAGAAGAAATCATCAACACGAAAGTTCTAGAGCTTCACGAGTACTTTAGATCCATACGGATATGATGGGGTTTAGTGTCGCGTGGAGGGAGCTAGGGGGGCCGATTGTGGCCAGTTGCGCACGCAAATCGAGATGATGTAGGGGGTCGAGCCTGGCCGTGCTGGGGGCGAAGGTGGCTCTCGTCGAAGGCTACAATATGGCACTTGCTGATCGTGTTTTCGTCGAGCGAGGAGATGGTGGTATCAAAACCTAATTTTGATGGTATGGGTTCGGCCTTGCTTCGTGTTTTACTGGAGATGGAACGAGAGAGAGGGAGAAGGAGGGTGCGGCTGTGATGAAGGGGAGATGGATCTAACGGTGGAGATTAGATTAGGTTTGAAATAGTTAATTTATTTGTAAATTATATATATATAATTCGAGTAAACTTCATAAATTCATAACTTTTTCATACGAGGTCGAATACGCGCGAAACCAGTTGCGTTAGAATCGTATGGACGAGCACTACGCGATGAAATTGGATTGGAGTCGTTTGGAGTCCGTTTAATTTTATTCGAAATAAATCGCTAAAACGAAATTTAAAATCAAGGTGAGAACTTCTCACTCAATCGAATCAGTTTCGATGCTTATTTTAAATAGTTAGATTTAAAAATATTTGAATGCATGTTTGGATGATGATTGTTATCTATTGATTGTTAAAATAGACATTATGCGCCGTTAGTAAGCGGATGTTATTTATTAAAAACATATACCGTGAATATTTCATAAACAGTGAAATTGGTATTATATATAATATCAATATATATATATTGGCATATGTATATATTGGAGTTATTGATTTCCCGCATTTGTTTAGCGGATGAGACCCTATTGCGCCGTCTATTAAGCGGATAATATTTTAAATCCCATATACCGCGATAATTTCGTACTGGAGCGAAATTGGTATTGTGCTAATGTTTGTGGATGCAGGAAAACAGGTTGGAGGGATCCAACTGGATTCCTCAACAGTTTTTATTTGATTTCAGATATTTTGATATTTGATGGATTATCATATATGATATATGTTATCGTTGTTGTCGTGATTGGCTATTTGGTATGTAGCATCATTGGACCCAAATTTTGGATTTTAAAAGGATTTTCAAAGTGATTTTTGAAAGAATACGTTATAAAATATTTTTGGAAATTGATTTATTCTAAATATATAACGTTATAATTTTTATGTTATAAAAATTATGGTTTTTGAGAAATACGGTTAGAAGCTGATTTTTAAAAATATGGATTAATGATTTTATAAAATAGTTTAAATCGGGATTCTTGAATTTATTATAAAAGTTTAAAATATAGGATTTATAAAATTTAATTATTTTATAAATCAGAATGATGAAATTATAAAGGAGATTAAAGATGTTTTAAAAGAATAATATAAATTGATTTTATAAAGGATTTATAAATGGATATTTATAAATGAAAATATTTGAATTATAAAACGAGTTTTTATAAGTGTTTGAATGAAGTGAAAATGAATTTTGTAAATGAATGGAATTTATAGAATGGAATTTATAAAATTAAAAATGGTGAAGTTATAAATGAAATTTATAAATAGTAAGATTTATAAATTTTATAAAGTTATTAAAAGAATGGTTTTGGATAAATCATTGAATCTTATAAGTTATACGATTTATAATTATGAAGTTCAAAGGAACGATTTTAGTAAACAAATAAATTATAAGTATTTCACTTATAATATAAACTTTTGGTTTATAATTGAGTTATGAATGGAATAGGTTAATAAAGGAATTTATAAACGTTGTTTTATAAATCCGCAAACGACTTATTTTGATAAGAAAATTGTTATAAGTTATTTATGGAGTTATATTCACATTTTTGACTGTGAATAATCCTTTGAAATAAAATGAATAAAGGATGAAAATGGTTAACGTAGTATATTCACATTTTTGAATAGTGAATAATATGTTAAAGAAAATGTTTAGATTTGATGTTTTAAATAGAATTAAAACGATCTAACGATGTTTTGAAATATGTTGAGATTCGAAACCATAGATTTCAACATCTATTGTTGAAATAGACGTTTTCGAGAAATAGAAGGAAATGGTGGACTATAACACTGTTGTTATAGTAAATGATTTCCAAAAGGAAATGTTTTGTTTAGTATTGGGATTTTATATATCTATCTTAAATTCGAAATCCCTATACTAGTGATTTTGGGTTGTCGTAACGATGTTTTACGCAACATTCGTTTTGTCCCAAATAAATATGTTTAAGAGAATGATTTCCTTAAAAGAATGAAATATATACTTAATTTCGATTTAAGTATATTGAATATTTTCCAAGTGTTGAAAATAAATAGATTGAGAATTACTTAATAAGTAAGTATGGGAATGTTTTCCAATATAAAGTGAATATTTTGAGAATTTATCTTTTTGAAGATAAACTGAAATGAATAATTGAAATCGTATATGCATGGATATTTTGGAATATAAATTCACTATGGAATTTATAAAAGAAAGGGGAACTTGTTTAAAAATAAATATTGATTTATTTTTGAAGTGTGAAAATTATATATCTTGTAAAGATATTTTGGAGAGTAAATAATTTGGAAAATTATTTGGAATCTGGTGATGTTGTGCATATCCATTGATAGTTCAATAACCGACTATCAATATTTCCCTTTGAATAGGTAATTGATGTGATTTGTTTGAATTTGAATGCCACACTTATTTTTGAATAAGCGCTCACTATTCGGGTTAACCGAGAAAGGACCACGGGGTCGTATAACCCATTCCGAATATGTGATACGTCGTTATGAATTGCATTTGATGGCCGGTGTTGAAGACCGGGTATTTGCGAAAGCGATAGGACCTATCGATTGTCTCTGCACTGGGTAGCTCCTGGTATAGAGATTTCCTAAGTGATGGGAAATTCGATCGGGATTGTGAATACCCGGATTGCAAGGACTTCTTTGTAAGTGCCTTCGGTTTTGTTCGAGCCCGGAACAGACTTGTATGGATTGTATGTCTGACGTTACAAATTGAGATATAAAGCAGATTTCTTTCAAATATATTTCTGTTGGTGGCGGAGAATTTATTGTTTTAGCTTAACACCCTTCTCTGAGACGTACGAGCTCAGAGGTTATGTAGTTGAATGTTATCAGCGATATATTCCCAATTTGGTAATGTGACATGCTGAGTGTTGCTGTAAATGATCATTGTGTTGATTATTTGTGATAGGATCATTTGTTTGATCGTCTATCTTTGTGATCATTTCTATGATCATTTGTTGACCCAAAGCATGGCTTTTGTATAAAGTATGTTTTTGTGGACGTGACTTCGTCGAGCCTCACACCCCGTGAATGGTCAAAACAGGAAAGATGCGGCAATGTTATGAGGGGTAGCGCCATTTAGGATGTGTGCATTTCCTTCTGGAAAAGGGTGGTATCATGGTATGGAGCCCAGATACTTACTCATGTTGAAAACACTTTGTTATGATTGTGTGAATTGATTACGAGCGCTCGGTGAAAGGTCCCAAAGGACCGGGGGATGGCATATTCGGTCAGTTGTTACTCAGTTAGGGGTAACCCGGCCTTGTGTTGGTAGAGATCCGGTTTGGTTCTCGGGGATGTCCATCCAGAGGCATTCTCATGTGGCAATGGGAAGTTCCTTGGCCTGATCATTCGTTGGAAATCCAAAGAAACAATACGAGACTTGTACGGTTTTAGTTGTATAACCTGCTATGGAATGTGGCGGTAACCTGCTATTGAACATAGTTAGCTATAGTAGGCATACGATAATGGTCGTATGTTGGCTAAGATTTATATTCTACTTTCGAAATGAATTTTTCCTACATTATGCACTAATAATAATATCAAATGTTCTTTTTAAATGCGTATCAAGCATCTTTGACTATCATAAGGAGAAATCTCCTCCGATTCTGCGTTTGCATTGTGTGTGTGTGCGGGAGGCCTTATGCTAGTCTCATTTTTAAAAGCATTGTGAATTGACTTTAAAAATATTCCTCTATTTTGATTTTAAAGATAAATAAACTGTTTTGAGTTCTCACACCAGTCACATGACTGACTCGGAGTTTATTGTTTTCCTTCCTAAACTCTGGGTGCCCACCAATTTCTACACGGGCAGTCAAGAGTTAGGTTTATCAGGATATTCTGAATATTCTGGAATTGCTGGAGGCAAGCTGGATGGCATGGTGTATTATTATGTATAGTATTTCTTTTTCCGCTGCACTGTTGTTGTTGTTGTTGTACACTCTGATGATATGATGTAATGTAATGTAATGTATAAAATGTAATAACTGGTAGTTCTTTGTTTAAAGATTATTTATTTATTATTATATGTTGTTCCGCTGCGAATTGTGAGATTCTATTGTTGTTCAGTTGTTTTCTATTCCGTTCTATTTTCTTTCTGTTCTATTTTCTATTTTCTTTTCTCTCTATCTTCTGTCTTCTTCTTCTCTCTTTTTCTTTTTCTTAAACCATAACATTTCGGGTTTTTGGCCTTCGATTTCTCGGCAGTCGATAAAGGAAGTATCGATGTTGAATTTTCGAAAGTCGAAAATTTCCGGGGAGTTACATTGGATTTATAAACAAGTTTTAGAAGTGTACAAAGAGGATTTAAATTTAATTTAAAAGTATAAATGAAGTTTTATATATGGTTACAGAAGTTTTTATAAAATGGTTTATAAATTGGTTTAGAGAATTATAAGGAGTTTAAGAATGATTTTTAAATCAAATAAAAAGGGAATCATTCTCGGTTTGTAAATATACTTGTACCGTTGAGAGAAGTATATGGATATTTTTTAAGTATTGAAAATATAGGAATTTGTGGATATATCTTTGAAAAGGTATTTTTTTATACTAGTAATTTATAAATGGTTTTATTTATGAAAAATTTATAAAAGGAGGCTAGTGATAACTTATGTGTTTAACCAATATAGGTTTTCCCTATGAAATAAATCCTTGATTGAATGTTGTTATTCGATAGTTAAATAACCGACTATCGAAATTGGACCCAAACATAACTTTAGAAATATCTAGGAGAAGCACGTGAGCTATATGGCACAGTCTTCTCCGATGATGATGTACTATGCGTATACATCTCGTTTCATTCTTCTAGGACAGTGATAAGGAAATCCGTCCATTAACGGTTAGGAGGTGATCTCCGATCTTATCTTTGACTGTTTATTTCCTAAAAACCGAGGTTGAGTTTACGGAAAATTATCGAATGTTGTTTCGAAGAGACCGGGATCAGGTATGTTATCCGAAAACCATTTCGATTCAACAAATATGTTTTGAAGTGAAGACATCTTGAAGATGATGGAATTTTGGAGACGGAGCTCTCAAGTGCTTCGTTCAGTCCCAGAACGAACTTGTATGGATGAATACTAGTATTGCATTGTTTCCTGGAAGGCGGTATTAGCACTCCAAGTGGAAGGTGCTATATAAAAAGGTAAAACGTGGCCTCGGACCTCATCAACTGGGAAATGATAAAAATCAGGGATGCAGCAGGGCCAAGTGGGTAGCTCCCAAGTAGAGTATGGTCATTCCAAATCTAAATCGGTTATTATCTCTCATTTGTATGCTTCGAGGTCCATTAATGGAGGGATGATCATATTCGGTACTACTAGTCAAGTGGTAAGCCAGTATTGTGTAGCGAGGGTATAAGATGCTCTTGTCAGTCCCCGGTGCATTTATCTAGAGATGTACCTTCTGAATGTACTCCTTACCTTGTCGTAGTATGAAATCCAATCTTCATTACGTGTCTTACGGCTTTGATTGTAGAACCTAGTATGTTGGAATTTAATAATGTAACAATTTCGGCTAAGATTGATAAGTATTTATATCTAGACCCTACTATGATATCAAAGAATTTCATATAAAATGGTTTTAGTTATCGTAAGGTAAAAAACCGTCCATGTTTATCTGCGGCGTGGTATAAGATACTTTCGATTTCAAAGATTTTTTGTCATTTGACTGCTTGGCACGCAATACAGAGGACGTATTAGTGTCGATTTTCGAGAATTGAAAATCCTTGGTCGTTACATATATAGCATTATCTAGCAGCTATAGGAGAGCAAGAAAGGGGTTAAAGATTCAAAAAAGTTGGATATAGATTTGGTAGTAGAGAAGGAGTAAATCAAGGAAAGAATGTCCCTTTTACTATCTCTATAAAAGGCCACCCTACTCCTCGTTGTTTAGAAGAGGGCTTTATCCGTCCCTCTCTTCTATGATAACACCCATTTCCAAAACCTTAGACCAAAGATGTCAAATCCAAACATGAAATAAAAATCAAAAGTGATTCTCCAAGCAGCTGCAAAGCTGAGAGCTCGAGTTAGAATTGAATCTAGACAATTTTACCAATCAAGGTGCAAATCTAAGATAACATTTTTGAGGTAAAATCCTATAATCGATGATTAATATGTCATTATGTTAATATAGTTTATTAATGTATATGAATTATTATACGCGATCATTTTGCTATTTAATTGTATTGTTTTATATGTGTGCGCGTGTGTAAGTATAAATCCACAAATTTTATTATCTATCAATTCTATTTGTTTGAACTACTAAAAATTTAAATTTTTTTAATATATATCACAACAACAAACTTTATAAAACATTAAAAACTATTTTAAATTAATTAAACATTGTCTTAACTACAAATATAAATGAACAAATAAATCTATGAATTAAATATCCAAAATTATTTTTTATTTATCAAAAATTAACGTTATAGCAATAATACTAAAAACTATTCTTATATTATTCCATTAAAAAGTTTATATATACATATATATGTATTAATGTTAATGTATAGTATTATACATTAATAATTTTATTTTATAAAAATTATACTTTATTGTTTATAAAATTAAAAAACAAGAGTGTGTGTGTGTATGTATATTATGTTCCTATAAGGCATTTTATTTAAATACATAGATTTAGTTATCTTATTAATTATTTTAATGTGTTGTTAGTAAAAAAAAATCATTTTCAAAAATTATACGATACAATTATATTTATGACATGTTTAATTAAATTTTATATAGTGTGTGTGTATGTATTAATTTAATCTATAAATCTTGATCTGTTTTAAACTATTTTACTAATCAAACAAATTAGATATTTTAAAAATAAATTTTGATTTTAAAATTATTAACTTATTCAAAATAAATTATTATATGAATATTTATGATATTATTATTTAATTTTATTATATATATTTATTTATTTTAAATCTATAGATCGTGATTTGTTTTTAAACTGTTTTAATAATTAAACAAACTAGGTATTTAAAATGAATTTTGAATTTCAAAATAACCTATTCTATTACAAAATAAATATTCAACATTTAAATACTATATATATATATATATAATTTAAATTATTTTTGGACATTAGTGTACATATGAAGGGTCACTGTGTTCGTTGCAGCATAAATCCCAAAACTTTTATACGGGCATATCATACCATGTACACATTTATATGTTTCATGCACGCTTATATGTATGAGTGTATCTAATACACATGTACTAGGGATGGGCATAAACCACACCGCTATACGGAAACCGCCCGAACCGAACCGTAAAAATGGTGCGGAAACCCGCATCGAATATTCTAACCAAAGCAAATACCTCAAACTGGACCGACCCGCATCGATACGGTTCGGTTGCGGTTCGGACGATTGAACCAACCGTATTAAGCCAGACCTAACCGAATATTTACACTAGTAATCTTATGATAAAAATATAAGCAACTCCTATCTTATTTTAGATTCTAATGATATATATTCTATTTTTAGCGTTTGTTGTTTTATTAATAATATTCGCTGCCATAAAGGAAGAAGTTATAGTTTTGGTATAATATTTTTCATCTCATTTTTTAGGTAAATGCTAATTATAATCTTATTCTAGTCATTTTCCTTGATGATTATGTAGCGATTAATGTTGATGTTTGGTTAATCTACCAAAAAAAATCTCACTTGTAACTAAATGTCAAATTGAAATATTCAGACAGTTAAGAACTAATCTTTCATTTCAGTATAACAAGCTTCACACAGTTGCATTCGTAAATTGATTGTCGATAGAAGTAATTCTCTTATTTTATATTTAATGTGGGTTCAAACCGAACCGGACCGAAACCGAACCGTGTTACATTCAAACCGAACCGAAAACAAACCGTTTAAAAGAATAGCATAATGGTTTGTATTTTTGATTAACCGTTTGATGCGGTGCGGAAGCGGTTTGGACTCCAAACCGACCCACGCCCACCACTAACATATACACTTGTATTACATATTTATATAAACTCAAATCTTTATATATATTAATTAAATAAAATTAAGATTTTATTTAAAATTATTTAGATTGAATCAAAATCAATTTAGACTTCAAATGCCCAATAAGATTAAAATGGGTTTTTTTTTGCAATTTACTCATTTAACCTGCTAGATGTTGGCCAATTCCTAGAGACCCATGCAAGTGCCTAATTATACAACTACTCAATACATTCGTAGTTGGTCACTTACATGTTTATTTACCCAGGAAGTGTATTCACTTCAATTTGTTTCGAACTCTAAAGGCAATACAAGGATATTAATCCTGATCCATGTCAAATCACATATAAATGTTATATAGTGATTGGTCGCCACTCGTAGTGTGTCAAACCGTCGAACAAATTAATTTATTCAAAATAAGTATGCAAATCATAGTGTGAGAGCGTCGCCACACCAGAAATGGCCTTTGACAGCGTTGAAAAAACGCTACCAAAACTTATAGAAGTGTTTCGATAAATACTGTTATACAACATACAATTAAAAGTCCAATTTTTTGTAACGTTGTAGAAAACGCTACGAAAACACAATTGATGCGTCTTAGAAATGCTACAAAATTTTATTTCTGTAGCTTTTATCTGCTGCTACAAAAGTTAACACGTTTGTAATTTGCTACGGTATATTTTATATAATGATTTTTATACGCAAGTACATATTTTTGTAGCATTTTTTCAATGCTACAATAAATTTTTGTAGCATTATGTTCTCTACAACAATATATTTTTACTTGTTCACGTTTATTTCCATAGCATTTATAAAAGACTACTAAAAATTATTTATTGTTTTGCAGCATGTTGGACACGCTACTTTCCTGTTAATGACTTGTATCATTTCCAGCAATTGCCCATGTAATAGTCAAATTAAAACCAATAGTCAATTGCAGTCATATTCAAACAAATAAAAAAACACATTAATCACAAAATCGATTAAACATGATATTGATAACCATTTCGATATCAGCTTTTAGACAAAATGAGTGAATTCACATACCATAATCATTCAGAAACAAGTTTACACAACTAGTACTAACAAAATATTACAATATATATAACAACTAGAACCATGTTCATCACTCCGGAACTAGATTAGCCACAATTTTTTGATGTAGTTAGTTAGTTTTTACTCCGAAAAAACTAATTACCCATAGACAAGTATAACAATCAATAATAAGAATTACAGACATGAATTATCAAGTACCATTCAAACAAACGCATTCAACCATTGTTTGCGAAAAAAATGGGCAAACACCTCCAAGTCGTGTGATTTAGTTGATTTTATGTGATTCTGAATGATTTAGATGAGTTATGTAAATATGAAAAAAACAGGGGCTGAAATGTAAAAGACACACAGATTTATAGTGGTTCGGCCAGAACGTGCCTACGTCCACTTTATATATTGTTATCTTCTTTCTTTCAGATTACAAGTACAATGCTTTTTGTACAAGTATATGAAAGTAGTTTGAAAGTTCCTTCCGTGTTTGAGCTCTCAAACTTGTCTGCCATTGTTGTACCCCTGCCCCTCTATTTATAGAGTGAGGTAGGGGGCAGGGGTCTTGGATGTATATAGCTGCTGGTGGGCCCGGGCTGAAGCGATCTAGACTGGCAGATATCTGGTTCGGCGAAGCTCTGGTTCGGTCTTGGTCGCCTCGGCAGTTGGACCGGTGGCGTTTGGACCGGTAGGACCTTGGTCCGGTACCAATCTGGTCCGGTGGTAGGAGTATTGTGATGGACCGGTGTGGCTGGTCCGGTAGTAGGGTGCGTGCTTGGTTCGGCAATGCCTTGGGGAGCTTTTGGACCGGTTGTGTGGAAGAGGCCTTGGTCTGGTGGCACGTTGGCTACCGAATGACCATGTGCTTGTATTGCCGAATGAGGCTTCATGTGGGAATGCCGAATGGGCTTTGGGCTGGATGGACTTCTATGCTTGTATTGAGCCTGGTGCTTGTCGAACGAAGTGGAGGTTGCGAGCCCGGGTGAAACTGTGACTCCTTGGTCTCGAGATCTTCTGGGTGAGAATTCGCCCAATATTTGCCCCCCAAAGTGGGGCACGTGCTTACATGTGTCGCGCTTTGTTTCCTTGTGGTATGAAGGCTTGTTTTGTAATGCCATGGGATGGATGTTCATATCATGTTAATGCCCTGCAAAGGAATTTACAGTTTTAGTGTGATTTCAAATGACGACCGTTCAGGATCGAAATATTTGAGATGAAGTGAATCGCGCCGTTCGGGGCGAGAGAGTGTGCCCCGAGGGGGCTTAGCATTATCGATGCCAGGTTCACGTTAGAGTGAGTCCCTGAATCGTTTGTCAAGGTGGTTTATCGCCAGCTCAGAGCATGTAACATCCCGCCTTTTCGCACACTTTAAACCGACACACGTGCCATTTCAAAGCATACGCAAGGGCGGATTGTTATGGGGTAAATAAGAAAAACAGAGAAGAAATAAAACAAAATAGAATCTCACAGCGGAAGGATAAAATATAATAATCAATATACAGTTCATGATAACTGTTTACAAAATATTTATTTTACTTATACAATGAATATCAGAGTTACACATACCAATACAATCATTGCAGCGGAAATTTTAGAGTGTGGTGCAAAACTATAAATAATATAATACAGATTCTTCGTCTTCGTCCTCCAAAGCTAAAATCTTCGATCCTGAAACGCTCGGACTGACCCGAGCGAATTTGAAAAGACAAAAACACTCGAGTCAGACTAAAAGATCTTATGTGAGTTAAATTAACAGAAATAAATATGAGTACAGTAACTCAAGAGATGTTCGGGATTTACATCTCCTAAGGATCCGTTAAACTATTTACTATGTAGTATATTGCGCTATTATAATAGTGTCTATTTATAAAATAAACTTACTTTTTAATAGCGTTAAGGGGTTACCAATATAGCCCTTAACACAAATAATGCCAATAGTCTATACAGTACCGTAATACCTCCTAATCGGGAAGCTACCAGAGGATACTCCATAGGTACGACACAAATAGAAACTCGTAGTAAAGGCTCGGTATGGTAGGTGACACGGCACAACTAGACAATGCCAGGGTAGATATACCAATTGCTATCCAGGCTGGTGGAAACGCGTAGCCGCAGTTACCGCCCACCTCGGACTAACTCCCCAAAATCAAAATATAGAAGTGGCCACTGAATCAATCCAAAATCAAAGTATAATATCGAAGAGTATGGTCCGATCAGAGGAATGACCTCATTGGCCTGAGAATCGCTCCTGTTTTAGCCACCTTATGCCAACTCACGGGAGTCGGGTCCACGTATTTACCTTACAGGAAACGTCGCCACCACCTACTTCATTCTGGAATCTCCACCGCGTACACGGTTAGTCAAAGTGGTTTTCGGTATCGACAGAGAGTATGTCAGATATCCGATCCCAGTCTCTTTACCAACCCATAGTTATTATAACACCGCGGTCATTTAAAAATAGGTTATACTTTAAAAATCAGAATAAACATTCCATTTCATAACCATGAATACGATATCATTTCAAAACCCAAAACCATATTTTATCACTTATCCCAAATATAATTCTTTTCCAAAATTAAAATGCTTTAACTTCATATCGTCTGAAAATCAAATATTTTCAAAGCATAGTATTTTGAAAATCATAATTTAAAACCATAACTTCTAAAACTTGAATGGTTTGGATATTCAACGGTATATGAATTAAAAGGTTTAACTTAAATGTTACTTTGTAAAGAAAATAGTTCTCATGGCTTTACAAATACATTTCTTTATTAAAGTCTAAACCAAAATTTGTATTATCTCTCTCTAGTTCCAAAACCACTTCAATTTATATATATATATCCATTTGGAGTATTAATATTTCAAAACTAAAGTTGGAATTTATTCCTTCAACCAAATTAAATGTTCTATTATTTAGTCTTGAATATTCACATAAAATCCATAAATAAATAAGAACTCCAATTTCTAGTAATAAAATATATATTTTTTTCAATTCAAATTATACTAGAATATTCATTTCAATTTATTTTGGAAAAAAATCCAATTATAAATATCATATCTTAAAATTTCCAAACTTAACATTTAAACATATGATATAAATTATCAAACTCCATTTTCTTAAATTTTTTCCATTTTTAATAAAGAGATTTATACACCTTTTAATTTCAAAATTTTCAACTCCATATGTATATATATGGAAGAATAATATTTATACAATATAAAATTTAAGATTATTATAAACCGTATTCCATCCAAACCATAGAAATCACATTAAAATAGTTATATATAGACCGCGGTGCCTGTATAAAATTTTCTATCCTATGGTCAAGTGATACGGATATTTATCATTTCAATCCGCAATTTAAAAATATAAAATTTTGCGGTTATATATCATTTCAAACCACAATCCCGAATGAAATGAAATATGCATGATAATTTGCAATTTAATGATATACAATAAACATCCATTCATCAACATCATCCATCATCCAAATCGCAATCATCAATCACTATCAACCAATAACAATATTATTTTTGGTGCTACATAACAGGTAATACTGGCAATTTTATTCAAATTAAATTTAACAGCTATTAATCTACAGTCTATATTCAGTAATAAATTATATAACTGTTAACTAGCAGTTCATATACAAACAAATAAATTTTAACTGTAAATTCATACGCAATAAATTAATTAAATTAACAGTTAAATTAATTAAATGCAGTTCAACAGATATGAATAAAATAAATATGCCAAATACTCATAAATAAATTTCTATTCATTTCTAAAATTAATTTAAACAAACATAAAAGCTTCTAGTAGTTGTGAGTGGATTAAAACACTCACCTTTGGAATTTAAATCGAATTTAAATTCAATTTAAACTCAAAATTTTGACGGTCTTAGAATTTGTCCAAACCAGCGTCAAAACGTCAGAAATTCCGATACGATCCCAGCAAAACAAACCGCGCGTGAATCCGAGCTCGTATGCAAAAGTTATGAAAATTTGAAAAATGGAAAATTCTGGTCCTGGGTCGACTTCGGGTTCGACTTCGGTGCGCCGCCTCAATTCCCCGGTGCCTGCTTGGAGTATTCGCCAAAACGATCCGGAGCGAGCCGAGTCATTTTCTTCCTAACCCGAAGTTGCTCTAGGGTTTTCTCCCCTGAAACCCGAAGCGCGACCAGAAGCTGCTGCAGATCCGCAATTTTTTTTTTTTTTTAAATTTGATTTTTTTTAATTTTTTATTTTTGGAATTTGGGAATTATGTTTTTTTTCTGCCATTAGAATGAGGAGGTGAGAAGGAGATGTATGTATAGAAAATGAAAATAAGGAGTGGCTAGGGTTTATAACTGTATATTTATAGTTAGGGTTGAGTTAGAGCGTATAGACTAGAATGATGAACGTACGCCACAAACTATGGCCAAAAAAGCCCGTTTAGCCTCCGGAACAAAATTTATTAAACCCATATACCCAAATAGGTATTTTAAAATATTCTGAACGCGATGTAAAAAGTTTCACGACCAAATTCGATCGTATGAAGAAGTTATGTTGAAAACAAAATTTCCAAATTGATTTCAAATTGATTTCTTAATTAAATCGATTTCAAGGCGTTTCGCGTCCGTACGATCAAACGACAGGTCCAATTGATACGAAACTTGAAACCCTATAATAATTCACCGATACGGATCCGATGAAACTGGTTTCGTCGAAATCCGAGTCCGTGACAAAAATGGCTATTTTTAATATTCATTAAATAAATTAAATAAATTATAAAAAAATCCAAATTTTATATTAAATTCTAAAATTGGCCAAATTTTATTTCTTATATGATTCGTAATCAATTGAAAAGATTTAACAGGCTTAGCTGTGAATTAAAAGTTGACAGTATATTAATTGCAATGTTAATTTCTACACTTTCTTATATTTAAGAATTTTATAAATTATATTCTCAAAACCCATACTTTAGATTTTTAATCTTTATATTCTCAACTTTCACTTAAAATAAAGATGCCATAAACATTAGTTCCTGATTCACATCATTATTCTTTAAGTCTAATTTAAATCTCAATAACGTAGTATTTAACGTTAGAATCCATTTTATTATGCATAAATTACAAATTTTACTGACCCAAATTTTCTTCTTTTCATTCCATATCAATTGTCAATCCTATAAGAAAAATTAACATTAGGTTCATACTTACTACAAATAACTCTAATTTCTTCCAAATAATAATTACATAACTATTAAATATTAAATCCATTTAATTGCTATAAATTCAATTGATTGCAATAAATTTCCAAATAAATTTGGATCTTTATTTGGTTATACAAAAAAAATCCGTTATCACTTACCTAACAAAGTTATTGTTATTACTTAAGATCTCATTGCATCCACATTTTCACATTTTCATTTCCTGGTTTCTTTACTTTATTCTACATAAATTATTATAAATGGGATTTTCTTGGTTACATCTTATTTGTATTTAACATTACTCATTCACCAATTTATTTCACTTTAACTGCGGTAAATTGGCGGATAAATTGAATTTAATTCCCAAAATTTAAATTAACAAGCAACAAGAATAGGTAACACACAATAGTCGTTACGCTAAATTCTAGTCACCTAAATAAGCTTTTATTACCTTACAAAATGGAATAACTTTTAAACTCATAAATGTAATACCAAAACCGTTATAAATCCAATAAATTTCCAAATCGAAGTTTGTACACATTTTACACAACTATTATGATTTCTCACAGAACGTTGAATTTATTAAATGACCATTTATTTAAAATTTAATTCCCTTAATTGAATCAAATGCTTATAATTTTTACATTCTTACCATTCCTTCCCATTATAAATTCATTAACGGATTTACAAATCTCTATCTTCCAAACATTAAATAACCAAACTGATTACAACCACTGTTCTTATCGAATTTTCATAAATTTGTTCAAATCTATACTCTTTTTCCATATTAATAAATTTTATGTTACTACTAGATTTTTTTATCCACTACAGCCATTAAATTTTTACTATCTACACTTATTACATCTTTGTATTAATGAATCCCATTCAAGTTAATATTTATATTAATATTCACAAATTCAACATTTATATGTTTCTTAAAATTAACTTTCAACCAAATGTGCCAATTTACATTTCATTTCCATTCAATATATATTCATTTTATTCCGTTCATTCGGGTACTGCATTGAAATATATTTATTCTCTAATACTAACGTTATTATCATTAAATTATGATTGAATTCCAAGTTTTTATTCAATACCTTGAACAATAACTTACATATTAAACAAATCCTTCTTCTACATAATTCAAATTGGATTATGTTCCAATTCCTATAACCTAGGTCTTGAGTTACCATTGACATAATTAAATTTATCGTTTATTTCAATCTTCATTTATAATTTAAAGTTCCACTAAACTAAATTACAAAACTTATGAACTTTAACAAATTTAATCCACAAATTAAATTTTTCTGATGTTTATATATTGCAATTAAATTCAGTTATTATTTCATTAATACCATTTTAATCAACTAATTATGACTTATAACCACAAACACAAATTTTCGTTATTTCAATCTATGTCATATAAACATTTTAAATTATTTACCTTTAATTACAGTTACTAGCTAACCCCTGCATTTACTCCATTAAAAATCCTAAGACTTCTATTTCAATTTAAATTAGATTAGAAAACATATCAAATTGACTCATTTAATATTATTGAATTTAACGGGTCGTTACAGAGCATGCCTAAGGATCGTTCGCGACCCTGTACATGTGTAAGTGCCTTAGCCATTTCCTAATTATCAGAATCAAATATCCAATTAACCGATGAGCTTAAAAAGGAATGTCAAAGTATAAATTCTCACGATTACAGGGTTAATAGCCACTCAGAGCATGCCTATGGACCGTTCGTGGTCGCGTACACGTGTAAATGATTAACCCATGTTAGTGAGAGATTTATGACTTGTTCATTGTTATCATATTCCCTATTTTATTAGTAGGTCCTAGAGTTCGGTACTTATCTGAGTGAGGCGCTCTGCATGTCCCCAGTTCCTGGTTTTTGTTGGTAGAGACAGTTTCGTTCGGCTTTTGGTTGGTAGAGACGGTCTCGTTCGGCTTTTGATTGGTCCGGTATATGAGTGTTGGTCCGGTATTCTGGTCTGGTAGGCCGAACCAGTTGGTTCGGCAATCCCGAGCTCGCCTATATATAGAGGCTACACCCCCCTTAGCTTCTTCTTACCGAACCAGAGAGAGCCGAGCCAATTCTTAGCCGATTCAACCTTCTGCCGAACCTAGCTTATACCGAATCAGGTATATACTCTTTCCCCGAATGGTCTTTACCACCGAATGGATCTGATTGCCGAATATACGCGTAAGGCTTTCAATGCCGGATGGTGCTGTGTACCGAATGAACTTGAGATACCGGTGCCGAATGAACATGAACTTGTACTACCGAATGAACGTGAACTTATACTACCGAATGAACTTGAACTTGTACTACCGAATGAACTTGAACTTGTACTACCGAATGGTCTTGAACTTCCAGTGCCGAATGAACTTTGTATTCGGACTCTAAGTGGAACCCTGGACTTATGTATGCTTGCTTGCTTACATCTCTGTATTCTTTGTTCTAACAACCTGTCTTTTCACTTTTGTGTATGCAGATAAATGTCTCGCAAGGCGGAAACACGATCAGACAGACGGAAATCCAAGGATGGAGGAGAGTCTTCTTCCGTGCCCCCAGCCCAACCAGGATTCGGGCAGCATCGACCTGTTCCGAGGTCGTTAGTGGACGGATATGGTCCACAAGAAATTCTGGTCTCCCCTCCCGATTGCTTTCCTAGCTCCCTCAAGGAGGAGCAACTTGATGTTATATCCCGTTCCTTCGGGATAGACAGGGCTCGCATGCTGTTGCCGGGAGATGGAGTGTTGCCGTATAATCCCCCCGAAGGCTACTTTGCTTACAGCAGATATCATTGCATGTGTGGTGCTATCCCTCCTATCAATGCCTGAATAGTTAGTTTTATCACATATTTGAAGGTGGCTCCATTGCAGCTCCAGTCGAACTCTTATGCCATTCTGATGAGCCTTTTCGTTATCTTCCAGAGGAGGTACGGCGCCCTCCTTCTAACCGGGAAATTCAATATTTATATAACTTGAGAGGCTATAAGAAGGGGTCTTCGTATATTAGTCTAGAGGCGGCCGTGCCCTTCAAACCGGTCTTGGACTTATATTCAAAGTTTACCATGTTCAAGAAAGAATGGTTCTTTATCAAGTACGATTCTGTCTCTTTCCGCCTTTTCACTTCCGGCTGTAAGATGAATTTCGTTTATATTTTCCATGTTCTAACTGTAGTGCTTCTTCTGACACGCTTCTGTTTCTTGCTAGCGACAGGTGGCATTGCAGTCGTGGAAGATGATTCTTTGACGCGGATGGCTGCTGAAATAAAGGCCATTCCGGCACGGGACAGGTCGGCTTCTTTCCTGATCAGGAACGCTACCCTCCTGGAGTACAACTTGATCCTGCCGCACCAGTCCGTGGTTAAGCAGAGAGACACGGTTGAGGAGAAGGCCGCTAAAGCTAAGGAGGGGGCCACGGTGAAGAGTGGCAAGAGGAAGCCCTTTGCACAACACCCAATCGTGGGAGGTAAGAAGCTTAAGGAGTCTGATGGCCCCTCTCCTAGTACTCACCTGATCATCCCGGAGGAGGAAGGTGTGGAAGAGGGCGAAAGAGGCGATATGGGGGGAGAGTGAGAAGGCGGAGGAGATGGCGATGGAGATGGTGATGGTGATGCTGGTGCCTTAATCTCTGGGCAAGACCCTGAACTGGATGAGGCTCTCCGTCAGGCCTTCGGGGAATCGGAGGAAGAATCGGAAGCGGAAAAGGCAAAGGAGGGGGGCAAGGCTGTGGCTGGTGCCGATCCATCCCCTAAAGGCTCTTCAGCTAGGGTAACTTCGGCGGTGCAAGGTGAACTTTTGACTTCCGCCGATTCCATTTTCGATAAGGACTTAGGAATATTTTACGGTTCACTTCCGTCCTGGAATGAGATTCAGGACTTATTGCAGTATCCCACTCCTCCGCAGGGTTTGTATAATAGATGTGCCTTCTCACTTTTCTTTCTTTTTAACTTAACATGTTTCTTGAATTGTGGACCATTGTATGTTCGTAACACTTATCTTTTATTCCAGGGGCAGGCCAGGTGGTTAAAACGTCAAACGTTCGACACCGCCTTGAACAATTCAAGTTGATGAGAGCTTCTGATAAGCCGAAGCCTCTTACTGGTCGTCCTGAGAACGTGGTCAAATACAGTCCTCTTCTTGGGGTCATTGAAGAGAGCCTTCAGAAAAAGAAGAGGAGTCGTTTCTTATTTGAGCCTTCCCCTGATCCGCAGCTTCCTGTTCAGCCTCCTCGTGATACCACGGAGGAGAGCACGGAGTTTATCCCCCCTCCACCTCCTTTCAAGAATCCCACTGTTATCCGCATAAGGCGCCCTGACGTGCCTCGTGACCCCTTTGCCGGTCATCCTGATTTAGATACAAGCACTTGGGATATTTCATTTGATGAGGCCACGGGTGAGCACCTCCTTCCCCGCAACCCCATGGTACGAGTGTTAGACGAGGCTAAGTCCCTACATCTTGATCTGCTTACCACTCGGGTAGTTACCATGGGAGACGAGTCCAAAGCTAATATCGATCGGGTGGCTGAAGAGATCAAGAAATTAATGAAGTATCATGCTCAATTGGTCAAGGCCGGGGAGGAGATTGGGAGTGCTAATATTCGGTTGCGGCTGAAGGTTGCTGATCAGGCCGAACAGCTTGCCGGTCAAGCCGTTCAGATTTCTCAGCACGAGGAAGCCTCCAGGCGTCTGAAAGAGACCATGGAAAAGGCTAGTAGGGCAGAATTACGGAAGATGGAGGCCGCCTGTAAGGAGCGGATTGACATGGCCATTGCGACAGTGGATGAGGTTCGGAATGCGGATCTCGAGCAGGTAGAGGAGTTGTCTGGAAGGCTTGAGGCCGCGGAGATGGCCCAAGTCAAGCTAAAGTGGGAGATGAGGAGGTCTCTCCAGGCTGACTGCTTGAGATACCGATCAGAGAGGGATGTCGCCGTCGCCAAGTTGCAGGCTTCCGAGGCCCGGGTGAGGGAGTTCGAGGAGAATGAGGGGATGATGGATGAGATGCTGCAGGACATGTACTTCCGCACTTGGAAGGAGGGCAGCTTGTCTTGGATGGATGACTATCCCCGGGTCATGGCCAAGATATATCTTCGGGCTTTAGAGGAGGCCAGGGTCAATGCGGGTAAGGAATGTGGAGTGGTTTTTAGCTTTGATGTGTTCACTGCTCAGTTCTCGAAAGAGGAGCAAGCGGCGGTGAAGAAGGGGATGCGGTTGCTTGCTGCGGAGGAAGCGGGTGTGCAACTGGAGGATGAGAATCAAGCGGCGGACGCTGGTGAGTTATTCTTCTCTTTTCCTTTTCTTTCTGGGTTTTCATAACTTGATCGTTTATCATTTGTTTAATGGATTACTCTTCTGAATTGGACAGGTGGAACTTCCGATCAACATGCTGAGGGTTCCGGCCCTGCGGCCAAGTAGGCTTGGGAAGTTGGTGGTGGAGTGTGGACGCAGCTGGTTACTTGTCCGGATTCGGCCGCTTTTTATTTCTTTTTACTGTTGTTTACGTTAGTCCAAAACATTGATGTGACTGTAATAATATTATTTGCAGAGAATAACTTGGTGTGATTTTATAAGATAAGCTGATTTTGTTATGTTTAAACGTTGTTGTCATTTTGATGTGCTGCGTGAGAAGTATAACTATGTATATGCCTGTGATTTTAGTTGTGTTTGACGTTAAGTCTTTGCTTGAAATATAATTTCATGTTTTGCAATGTTAGTGTGACATATGAATAAGTTATAGTTATGTATTTATGTACAAGAGAAGAGAGTACCGCCCTTCATGTTTTATTTGCAGGCGGTAGCTTTGAGCTTCTTGTGTAACTGATCATGGATATATCTGAGTACCTTGCCACCCAGTACGCAGGCTTAGATTCTCATGAGTGAATGCTCCCTATTTGATTTCCTGTACTTTAGAGTTTGTTATACAGGATAGGAGAAAAGTATTTAAACGAAATGGAAATATAGAAAAAGTAAAACTTTCAGTCACGTAAGGCCGTCGATGTGCTTAAGTTCGTGGCAAACGGGTTTTGTAGTCATTTTCCCTAGTTGTGGGTCTTGGAGACATTTGTCACCCATCTTACGCCTCCGCGGTGAGTTTTCTTTTTTACCACAGCCGCACTTAAGACACATCGGAGCCGAGATCGCGCACGGTAACTACCCGAACCATTATGGTCCGTAATCCTGGGTATTATTCGATTTACCGTGGCCGGCTAGCGTGGGTGCCGTTGGCCGTGAACTACCCCTGGCTGGCCACACCTTATGTTGGGGCTTAAAGTAGGTTCACAGTTGCCGGCGAACCGAACGCCGTAATGAGCTGCCATCGGCAATGGTCGGCATTTATGATGACTTATAATCGGCTCATTACAGTTGGCTTTGAGGGCAGGCGCGAGCAATGAGTTAACCCGCAGCAGAGGGATGCTGGAGCAAAAAAGTCTCATTGGCGAGTGCATAGAATCGTAGCGTAGCTGTTAGGCCTCGAACAGATGAGGCCGTGGTGCGTCTTGAGTGGAGATGCCATAAGATTTTGTTCAACAGAAAAGGATAAAGTTTAGCAAGCAGCCAAGATATAAAGGAACAAGTTAAAAGAGACAAGACTTTTAAAGTGGTTCGGCATGAAAACGCCTACGTCCACTGATTCTCTTTGTTAATTCACTTCATATGGGCAGTACAAGTTAAGAAAAGTATCGACGGAGGTGTCGGATGTTCCATGCCCTCTGAAACACCTCCCCGTCCACTGTTGACAAAATATAAGCTCCGTTGTGGAGATCTTTATGAATTACATATGGTCCGTCTCAGATGGGGTCCAGTGCCCCAGGGCGCGGAAAGATTCGCCTGAGGACAAGATCTCCTTCTTGTAAGATGCGATGTTTGACTTTGGAGTTGTATAGTGCTGCCACTTTTTGTTTGTGAGCTGCTGCTTTGAGTGCTGCATCGTTTCTCCTTTCCTCAATCAGATCCAAAGACATGAGGAGGAGTTCTTCGTTTTCTTCTGGATTGTAGTGGATCCTACGGTGGGAAGGAACAATAGTCTCAACAGATAGCATTGCCTCCGATCCGTATGCCAAAGAGAAAGTAGTATGTCCCGTTGATGTTTTGAAAGATGTGCGGTAGGCACAAAGTGCCGTAGAAAGTTCGTCCACCCAAGCGGCTTTTGACTTTTCAAGTTTCTTCTTGATTAGGGTTTTAAGAATTTTGTTGACAGCTTCGACTTGTCTGTTTGCCTGAGGATAAGCTACTGATGAGAAGCTTTTATGAATTCCATGCTCTTGGCACCAGTCGGCGAATTCTTCGCTGTCAAATTGGAGTCCGTTGTCTGATATGATCTTGAGTGGTACTCCGTACCTGCACAGAATATTTTTGATCAAGAAGTTGATAACTTTTGCTGAAGATATTTTATTTAGGGGTTCCGCTTCCCTCCATTTGGTGAAATAATCGACTGCCACTATAGCATATTTGGCTCCGCCTCGGCCCGTTGGCAGTTCGCCAATCAAATCAATTCCCCATACAGCAAAGGGCCAAGGGCTGGTCATTTGAGTAATCTCATTTGTGGATAGTCGAGAAATCTTGGCAAATTTCTGACATCTGTCGCATCTCTTGACGAAGTCTAAGGCGTCTTTGTTTAGTGTGGACCAGTAATATCCATATCGGAGTATCTTTTTCGCCAGAGTCTGCCCTCCAGTGTGATCTCCGCAACTTCTTTGATGGATGTTGAATAAGATTTACTTGGTTTCCCTTCCAGCGACGCATCTGAATAAGGGACTAGAGAAGCCACGCCGATAGAGGATGCCCTCTTGTATAGTGTAGTGGGGAGCTTTCCTCAAAATTCTCCTTACTTCATCACGTTTGTCTGGTAGTGTGTCGTCCTGCAAATATTTCCGGATAGGAGTCATCCAAGTTCCTTTTTCGATTGCAGTTATCAGATTCACTTGTTCGAAACTTGGGGCTAGCTGCCTTGAGATGGCTAGTGCTCCGGAAATGGTGCTATTCTTCATACTAACTTGCTTTGCTAGTTCATCGGCCTCCTGGTTATCTTCTCGAGGAATGTGTTTGATTAGATAATGGTCCAATTGATCGAGCAGCAGTTTGGTTTTCTTTAGATATGTTGTGAGTCGTTCTCCTCGCGTCTAGAATTCTCCTAGTACTTGGTTTACGATAAGTTGAGAATCACTATGAAGACATAAAGAATTGACTCCAATTTCTAGAGCAAGCTCCAATCCCGCTATTACTGCTTCATACTCTGCATCGTTGTTAGTGGCCGCGAATTCTAACCTTAATGCATAGTACATCTTTCTTCCCCTAGGGGTGATTATCACAATACCTGCCCCCGAGCCTTGTTCGTTCGATGCTCCATCTACAAAGAGGTTCCACTTGATGTTTTTTGCTATTTCAAACTGATCCTTGCCTTCGTTGGTAGTGAATTCGGCAATGAAATCGGCCATGGCTTGCCCATTGATAGCGGCGCGAGAATGGTAGGTGACGTCATACTGACTTAGTTCAATGCACCATTTGAGGAGTCGTCCAGAAGTGTCGGGACGATGGAGCACCTGTCTTAGTGGTTGATCGGTTAGAACTCTGATGGAGTGAGATTGGAAATAGTGTCGCAGTTTTCGTGACGCGATCAATAAACAATATGCCAATTTCTCAAGTTTAGGATATCTGGCTTCTGCCCCTGTAAATCACTTATAAAGTACACCGGGCGTTGTGTGCGGTCTTTTTCTCTTACCAGGGCAGCGCTTAGAGCATGAGATGATACAGCGAGGTATAGGTATAGCTCTTCGCCTTCGTTTGGAGTTGAGAGTACTGGTGGTTTCTGAAGGTGTTCGATCAGGTTAAGAAAGGCTTTTAAGCATTCATCGGTCCACTCGAACCTTCCTTTGTCTTTCTTGAGAACTTCGAAGAAAGGGACGCACTTGTCAGTTGCTTTGGAAATGAATCTGCTTAGGGCGGCCACCTTTCCGTTTATGCTCTGCATTTCTTTTCGAGTGGAAGGTATCCTTATTTCTTTTAGAGCCCGGATTTGTTCAGGGTTTGCTTCAATTCCTCTGGCATGGACAATGAATACTAAGAATTTTCCCGATGACACTCCGAAGGAGCACTTTAGAGGATTCAGCTTCATTCCATATCGGCAAAGTACCTGAAACATCTCGCTCAGGTGGCTTACATGATCGTCGGCTCTCCTGGACTTTACCAACATGTCATGCACATATACTTACATAGTTCGTCCTATTAATTCCGCGAACATCTTGTTGACGAGGCGCTGATAGGTAGATCCGGCATTTTTGAGTCCAAAAGGCATGACTTTGTAACAATATAATCCCCGGTCAGTGATGAAGCTGGTGTGGTCTTGATCGGGAGCGTGCATGGAAATCTGGTTGTATCCGGAGTATGCATCCATAAAAGATAAAAGTTCGTGCCCGGTAATGATGTCCACAAGCTGATCGATTCGGGGGAGCGGAAAGCAGTCTTTCGGGCAAGCGTCATTTAAGTTGGAGAAATCAATGCATGTTCGCCACTTCCCATTAGCTTTCTTTACTAGTACTGGGTTAGCGATCCATTCTGGGTAGATGGCTTCTCGTATGAAGTCATTAGCAAGTAGTTTCTTTACTTCCTCATTGAGGGCTGCTGATCGTTCTGCTTCCATTCTTCTCTTTTTCTGCTTTATCGGTACCTTGGTGGGATCGACGTTCAGCATGTGGCATGCAATGTCTAGAGAGATTCCTGTCATATCGGCATGTGTCCACGCAAATACATCTAAGTTGTGGCGGAGAAAGTCAATAAGTAGATACTTCAATTTTGTTTTTAGCCGAGATCCTATTTTTAATAGTCTACTTGAATCATGTTTGTCTACAGATACGAATTCCATGGCCTCCGCAGGCTCAGCGGTAGCCTCCTCCTCCTTATCCCTGGGGTCTAGTTCATTGAAAGTATCGCTGGTGTATCGAATAGGAGGGGCTTTCTTTAGTTGCTATGCTTCCAAGCTTTTCATACAGAGAGTAGTCTCTGCATCTTTTCCTTTATTCTTTCTACGGTTATTGCGAAGTTCAGTTACATAGCAATCTCGAGCGGCGTCTTGATCTCCTTCAACTTCTCCTATTCCGTTATCTGTTGGGAATTTCATCTTTAGGCACCACGGGGCTAGGACAATTTGGAAGTCAGACAAGGCTGGTCTTCCCAAGAAGGCGTTGTAGGCCGAGTGGTTTTCTATTAGTACGAACGTTTGTTTTCGCACAACGGAGCGGGGATGACTTCCTATTTCGACGAAGAGGTCAAGTTGCCCGAGTGGCATTTTCGCATCCCCAGTGAAACCGTGCAGGAGTTTGTTGTAGGGAGACACATCCTTCATTGACAGCTTCATTTTGTCGAAAGCATGCTTGAATAGGATATATACGGAGCTTCCTGTGTCTATTAGAATTCGGAAAACTTTAGCTGAACCGAACCAGGCAGAGATGACCATGGGATCCATATGTGGATACTGTCTTACTTCTAAATCACGCCTACTGAATACGATGTCGTCACTCTCTTTCCGTTTCGGGTGGCGTTCATCCATAATGGAGTTAACATAGCCTTCAGCATTTCTAAGTGACTTGCCGTATCTTTCCATCTCTGCCCAGCTTCTGTCGGCGATGTGTGGTCCTCCCGAGATGGTATGGACCACTATCTTCTCTTGATTAGAGCCACTGGTGTTGCGATTCCCTCCGCCTACTTCTGGGAGGGGTCGCTTTGAGTTCTCATTGGCAGGAGTTGGAGGCCTGTTCTAACCTTTCACATAGCGTTCCAGCCTTCTTCTGATGATTTGTTCTTCGATCAAGTCCCGGAAATGGTGGCATTCATTGGTGTCATGTCCGTGGGAATCGTGTAAGCGGCAGAACTTTCCAGACTTAAGTGCGTTATCAAATTCTTTCTTGTGCGGGGGGCGCTTGTATCCGAGTTCGCCCTGAGTGGCTAGAAAGATGTTTTCGATTGTTTCATTCAAAGCAGTGTAGGAGTCAAATCTTGGTCCTGATCGATATTGGCGTTTTTCAACCTTCCTGCCCCCAGCATTGTCTCTAGATTCATTTCTTCGGGTGTCCTTAGCTGCAGCGGGAACCTTGTCCGCAGTTGTCTTACCTTGTTGCCCTGACTGCCTCTCAGTGGCGACGTCTTCAAGTCTCATATACTTTCCAGCTTCATGGAAGAAATCAGGTAAAGTAGTTGGTTTTTCCTTAGTTAGTCTTCTAGCGAACTTGGTATCTGGGTGTACACCACTACAGAGGGCCATTAGGGTGAGCTTCTCATCGGCATCTTGGACTGCGGCCGCTGCGACGTTGAACCGGGTTAGATATTGTTGCAGTGTCTCTCCGGATTTCTGTTTGACATTGGATAGAGAATAAGCATCCTTGGGATGTTCTACATGTATGCGGAACTGGCTAATGAACCTTTCTTTCAACATCTCCCATGAGCTGATAGATTCTTTGGGTAGATGGCAGAACCAGGAGGTAGCTAGATCTGATAGGAATAGCGGAAAGCATTTACACAGCACCCCTTCTGTTGCTCCGCTCATGAGCATATGCTGGGTGTATCTTTGTAAGTGTACGATAGGGTCGGAAGTTCACTTGTAAGGTTCCATGGTTGGCATTTTCCATTCCCGGGGGGTGATGACAGTTTCGATATTGCGGGTGAAGGGGCTGGTGACCTTAGCGCCTATTCCTCGGTCCCTTTGCTCCCGTTGCATTCTCTGAATAATCGTGTCATTGTTTCATCAGAATTTGGAGCGGATAGAAATAAACTTGGTTCTTCCCTGCGGGATCGATCTCGTCCAGATGACCTGTAGGGATGGTATAGTCTATCACTTTTGACGTTATCCAGTGGTTGCCTCTGGCTGCTCGGATGCATGCTAGGACCAGCTACAATTGCCCCCTGCCTTGATCTTCCCTTGTGGGGTTCTGTTTCGAGCATTTCCATGGGGTCAACTTCGGGTTGGGTTCTGCCTCGGCTCCGTTTAGCGGGGTTTCTATGATTAGGTGGCATGACTGGCTCAGCTACATCCGACCCTCGTCTGGCGCCTCCCCCACTGGGTTCGGTTCCAAACGCTTCCTCGAGTCGAAGTTCGGGCTGAGTCCGGACGCGGCCCCTATCATTGTTGTTCCTGTTGATGGCTTCCTCAAAGAGGGAAGACCTTTGCTGTATCCGAGATCCTCCAGATTGAGATTCATCCCATGATTCAGTGTTGCGGTTGGATTCTTCGACATCCCTCAAGCGTGACATGAGTTGGTTCACCAAAGCTTCTTGTTGGAATGCGAAGCGGTTAGTCACTTCCACCACAACTCTGTCTAGGTCTGCTCTAGTGATTACTGCCGGTTGTTCCGCGGCAGGGGCTGTTGGAATTGCCTGATCTACATGTGGCACTGCTGCTGTAGTGGGATGGTTCTCTTGATCTGAATCCATTGGATTTGGAGCGCTGCTAGTTGCAGCGTTCTTTCCCTTGTTGGCGTCTTTTCTTGGCCTGGAAGTCATGTTTCCTAGGCAATGAATGGTGCTATTGGGAAAGAAGGTTGAACGAGGAAAGCTGAAGCTTCGAGTTCGAAGATTCTCAGTGAAAGCACCAAAAATGTTTGCGCAAAAAATGGGCAAACACCTCCAAGTCGTGTGATTTAGTTGATTTTATATGATTCTGAATGATTTAGATGAGTTATGTAAATATGAAAAAAGCAGGGGCTGGAATGTAAAAGACACACAGATTTATAGTGGTTCGGCCAGAACGTGCCTACATCCACTTTATATGTTATTATCTTCTTTTTTTCAAATTACAAATACAATGCTTTGTGTACAAGTATATGAAAGTAGTTTGAAAGTTCCTTCCGTGCTTGAACTCTCAAACTTGTCTGCCATTGTTGTACCCCTGCCCCTCTATTTATAGAGTGAGGTAGGGGGCAGGGGTCTGGATGTATATAGCTGCTGGTGGGCCCGGGCTGAAGCGATCTGGACTGGCAGATATCTGGTTCGGCGAAGCTCTGGTTCGGTCTTGGTCGCCTCGACAGTTGGACCGGTGGCGTTTGGACCGGCAGGACCTTGGTCCGGTACCAATCTGGTCCGGTGGTAGGAGTGTTGTGATGGACCGGTGTGGCTGGTCCGGTGGTAGGGTGCGTGCTTGGTTCGGCAATGCCTGAGGGAGCCTTTGGACCGGTTGTATGGAAGAGGCCTTGGTCTGGTGGCACGTTGGCTACCGAATGACCATGTGCTTGTATTGCCGAATGAGGCTTCATGTGGGAATGCCGAATGGGCTTTGGCCTGGATGGACTTCTATGCTTGTATTGAGCCTGGTGCTTGTCGAACGAAGTGGAGGTTGCGAGCCCGGGTGAAACTGTGACTCCTTGATCTCGAGATCTTCTGGATGAGAATTCGCCCAACAACCATGAATTAAAATAAAATAGTTTTGTTAATAAAAAATAATATACTATAATAAAAGAAGCATGTGTATTCTTCCATTGCTTGACAAATGAAATGGCTTTGCTTGGGAAATGAAATTATGAAATGGAATACCAATCATATCAGATGTTGATAGGCTATACTATAATCAATCCACAGATTAGGTTGCAGGATTTGCATTGTATATATACAATTCGCCCATTGCTATACAACAACAAAATATATGCCAATAGCTAGCACAAAGATAACAAGCTAGATAAATTAATTAATATAAGTTACCTTAAGCTACAACTGGATGTTGACTCCTGACATGTTTCACCTTCGTGTCCCACTCCGCTACTTTCTACAGCCTCTATTTGCTGCAAAAAATGGAACATGCTTACTGGCATTATAACATAATTCAAAGTATAAGAGCGCTTCAGCTCAGTGAAATGCTGCAAAAAATATGAAGTGTTTATCGACTCCTGATGTTTTACGATATTCAAAGTATTTAAAAGATATCCCCTCTCACTGTCTCCATATATAAAGATGTCGTTGAACATGGACTTCCATCCCGTGTCATCCCTTATAGATAAGTTGCCATATATATTATATGCAGTATTGTTAGAATGTATTTTCATTTGTTACAAGCATGTTACACCAATAAGTATGTTTGGAAGACCTTTTCATAAGAGAGTGTTGATTTAAGGTCAATTATGCTGACAATGTGGTGAAATGCATTGTGTAGGTTGACTCCCTTGTTGTAGAAACAACATACAAGATCATATATCAGGTATCCAGCTGTTATCACCATTGTTTTTAATCTGCATGTTTCAACTGCACATATCTGTTAGGATTTAAATTAATAATAGCACTGCTTACAATATCCATCTTTAATGGATTAAACATGTTCTATCTTGGCTGTTTTTTAATGTTTTTTTCCATTAACTTAAATATAGCTTATCTAAAGCACTACTTGCAATACCCAATTATAACCCATAAGTTCCTTTCTTTGAATTGCAGAAAAAAAATCTGGATCAAAAGGAATTTTGATCTCTATTACCGCAATCGGGAAAAAGAAGAGAATACCTGCTATGGTGAAGAGGGTGATGCAAGTGGGCAAACAGGGCGTTTCCAGTCTTGCACAGAGTATGAAGCTAAGCATACAACCAGTGTTGCATCAGAGTAAGAAAGAGAATACCTGCCATGTAACTTTCTACAAGCATCAGCTCGCAATCTGTCCCCTACAGTTGCTCTTCACTCCAGATTGCATTTATTATCTGTTACTCCCCACGCATCATCACACGCTACTACCTCCAGCATTTGCGCAATCCCATCCACATCATGTATGTCTTCATTATATGACTAGAACCATCTCATATCCCTCCAAACTTCATTTTCAACAAAGCACTTCCTCATAGGGCTGGTAATTTTTCCATTTTACCTATTTTCCAGTAGTTTCCTTCCGCATATTTCCAAGATTTTCTATTTCTGTTTTTTTCCATTAAAAATACTTCGAAAGGAATTCCTTCCGGTTTCTAACGGAAGAAAACGGAAATTTTCAACGTTTTTTGTGGAAATTTCATTCCTTCCGAATCGTTTCATAAATCTTCTAAAATGGACCGGCCCACAAACAAATCGTTGCATCTAATACTTCAGCGCTTCAAAAAAAACATTTCATCGACCGTGCTCTCAAATTTCAGAAGAAACCTAACCCTAATTCCCTTTCCTCCATCCGCATTTCTTCAAAAAATCTACTAATTACCTTGGTCGATTCATTTCTCGGCTAGGAAATTCACTTGCAGGTATTTAAATCACTTCAATTTCAATTTTTATTTTTTATCTTTTATGTTTAAGATTTGTTTATTTGAGGATGCTAAACTGAAAATAAAAAAAAGCGAAAAGAAAAAAAATAAACAGATAATGTAATCACAATTAAAATACCCAAAATTAAAAACAAATTCTTGTTCGATTAAAAATCAAGTGATTGAATTGAAATCTTGGTCAAAATTCTTGTTCAGACTGACTAGATAGTCGCAGTGGCAGACCACCTACATTGTGGTTTCTTATAACTTGATCATTGTTTTTGTTTGATTTCATTTGAGTTTAGTTATCTTTGGTTATCATATTCTTCATGATTATCAGGAAAATGTTCTCTTTTTTTCTTTATACAGTTGTAAGAAACATACACAGTGTATTGTGAATGTATTCCACTGTTTGTGACATATGGTCAATGTTCCACTATTTCATATGGTCACTGTATTGCTGGTGTAAATTATTCACAATGCAAATTACGTTTATACACTTGCTTATGCGCAAATGTGTACCAGCACATATATATTTTGATTCATGTAACCAAAACCATAAACAGTAAGAGCAATTTTGTGATCATGTTTTTGGCAATTTGCTATCTGTAACTTTTTCTCATGCAATAGTTGCCCATATTCCATGTTATAATAAGTAATTAAATAACATTAACAATCTCAAAAATATAAATTACCTTTTATAGAGGAATTAAATCTCCTCGAATTTGTACACATTACTTTTTATAGAGGAATTAAATCATCTATGTTGTTCACAACCTTTCCAGTTCACAAACCTTTCCAGTACATATAATATCTCCAAATGCATGCTCATTTTGACCGAAAACATAAGGTAATAATAAATACGAAAAGTATCTATTTTGATAGAGATTTATCAAAGCATGTACCTATGTACAACTAGTAATGTGAAATTTCTTGGAAGTATGTATTTTGTTTCTGTACATGATTAGTGCATGGTTATTTGATAGAAAACAAAGCAGTGGTACAATTGTACGCATTCAGATATAAGACTGATTGAATTTAGTACAAAACTACAACAGTTAACATGCTATCATATTCCATCTTGGTTGAAATAATTAATTCCAATTAGTAATTTCAGCATACAATAAAATTTTCTTATTCTTAGAACTGAAATTTTGCAGGTTTTCTATGGAATCTAGTGAATCTAGTGAATCAAGTGCAGCGAATGAAGCGGGACAAACTCAGCCTAACATGCAAAGTCGAACAGAAATTCAATGCAAAAAACCATCAACACCAACAAAATCGATAGTGTGGGACCACATGACAAAGATTTTTAGGAAGAAGGACAATGGAGAAATGGAGGCGATTGCAATATGTAAGTACTGCAAAATGGAGTGCACGGCCGATTCAAAGCAAAGAACAACTGGCTTACGATATCACCTTTTTTATTTATGTTCAGAATCTCCCATATATAAAAAAAAAGATGTGGACAACAGTCAACCTCAAGATGGGTTGGCTGGATCTTTGGTTCCACATTCTTTCAATCAAAATAGATGTACGTTAGCTTTGCCAAAATTAATTGTTAAGAATGATATATCATTTAGGCTAGTAGAAAATGAAGGTTTTAGAGAACTATTTGCCAAACTTCAACCAAGATTTATAGTACCCGATAGAAAAAAATGTGCATCAACTATTTGGGATTTGTTTATAGTGGAAAAGGCTAAATTAAAAAGTGTAATTGGAGATCAAAGGGTTAGTATAACCACTGATACTTGGACTTCCATTCAGAACATTAATTTTATGGTCGTCACCGTGCATTTTATGGATAGTGACTGGACATTACATAAGAGAATTATAGCATTTATAAAGATTAGTAGTCATAAAAGAGATGAAATAGGAAAGGTGTTAGAGAACTGTTTGAATGAATGGGGCATAGATAAAAAATTTACCATCACGGTTGATAATGCTAGTGCTAACGATACAGCAATTGATTATATAAAGAGAAGATTAGAATATTCTGATTCTTTATTGCTTAGTGGAAAGTATATACATTTGAGATGTGTGTCATGTTTTAAATCTAATTGTTAAAGATGGACTAAAGTATTATTACGAAGCTATTGAAGGCATTAGGAATTTAGTAAAGTACATCCACTCATCTCCTTCGAGATTGGATAGGTTTAGATATTACTCTAACTTGATGAAAAATGATAAAATGGCTATTGTTCCACTTGATTGCCCTACTAGATGGAACGCAACATTTAAAATGCTTGATATTGCTTACAAATTTCGAAAAGTATTTGATAGAATGTGTACGGAAGATGAACCAATTAAACTTTACTTCAACGAGATGATCAAAGACAAAAGGAAAAATTTAGTAAAAAGAATAGGGCCTCCAACAAAAGAAGATTGGGAAAGAGGTCGAGTTTTGATTGAGTTTTTGAAGGGATTTTATGAAACTACATTAACACTTAGTGCAACTAAGAGTGTCACTTCTTCGTTAATTTTCGATGAGATTATATTGGTTCAAGATGCAATTGAGCAAGCTAGTAATAATATTCATAATTCTAATTTGCAAAATGTAGCCAAAATGATGAAAGTTAAATTCGACAAATATTGGGGGAGCATTGAAGTAATTAACAAAGTGATCTTTATAGCTCATATCTTGGATCCAAGATACAAATTTCAATCTTTAAAGATTAGCTTTCTCGATATAGGTTGGAATAGTGGCAAAATAAATGAGTTTCTTAATGTTATAAAACATGCTTTAAATGAGCTATATGATGAATATAGAAAGAGCGTGAATATACCAAATGTAATTGGATCTAATGTTATTGTAAGAAATGAAGAGATTGATAAGCAATTTGATGATAGTCTTGGAAGTAAAAAGTTAAAAAGACTTCAACAAACAAGAAGGGAAGAACAATCACTTGAGATAACTAATGAGGTTGATCGGTATCTAAATGATCCATTTGAAAACCTTACGAGTAGAGATTTTCATTTGTTAGATTGGTGGAAAGGCAACCAAGCAAAGTATCCAATACTTTCAAAAATCGCTAAAGATATCTTGGCCATTCCTAGTTCAACCGTTGCTAGTGAAAGTGCGTTTAGTCTTGGTCGAAGAGTCGTTAATCCATATAGGGCTTCGTTGGCTCCTAATATGGTCGAAGCATTGGTATGTCTTAGTGATTGGTTGAGAGCGGAAAATCTTAGTTGTCATCAAATGCAATTTGAAGAGGACGTCGAATTATTTATGGACACGGAGGTGATTTGTGAAGGTAAAAAATTCAACTATTACTTATAATTGTTATATTGTCATCAAATGCATTCTTTTCCTATAACATGTTTATTTCACATGTTATACCATGAATGATGCATGCATTTTGTTATACCATTTTGCGGATTTGTTTTGCATTCGTATATTACATTTGATATTCTACTTATGTATATATTTATGTATATATGTATACATATTTATGTATAAATGTATGTATCCTTGCTAAAAGTTGTTCTACACTTTGCACCAAGCTTTTTAGGAGTAAAAGCAAACATTTCAATTACCTTTTTTGAATTAAAAAAATAACAATGCACAAGTATAAACCTTTAAAATACTTATATTTTGCGGATTTGGTTTGCATTCATATATTACATTTGATATTCTACTTATCAAACTAATTATCTTTACTATTAAACATTATCTATGGTTAACTTATCCTAGCCATAATTTTTTGGGAGCAAAATCTTAAAATTTCAATATATATATATATGTATGTATGTATGTATGTATGGCCATAATTTTTTGGGAGCAAAATCTTAAAATTTCAATATATATAAATCTTAAAATTTCAATATATATATATATGTATGTATGTATGTATGTATGGCCATAATTTTTTGGGAGCAAAATCTTAAAATTTCAATGTATGTATGTATGTATGTATGTATGTATGTATGTATGTATGTATGTATGTATGTATGTATGTATGTATGTATGTATGTATGTATGTATGTATGTATGTATGTATGTATGTATGTATGTATGTATGTATGTATGTATGTATGTATGTATGTATGTATGTATGTATGTATGTATGTATGTATGTATGTATGTATGTATGTATGTATGTATGTATGTATGTATGTATGTATGTATGTATGTATGTATGTATGTATGTATGTATGTATGTATGTATGTATGTATGTATGTATGTATGTATGTATGTATGTATGTATGTATGTATGTATGTATGTATGTATGTATGTATGTATGTATGTATGTATGTATGTATGTATGTATGTATGTATGTATGTATGTATGTATGTATGTATGTATGTATGTATGTATGTATGTATGTATGTATGTATGTATGTATGTATGTATGTATGTATGTATGTATGTATGTATGTATGTATGTATGTATGTATGTATGTATGTATGTATGTATGTATGTATGTATGTATGTATGTATGTATGTATGTATGTATGTATGTATGTATGTATGTATGTATGTATGTATGTATGTATGTATGTATGTATGTATGTATGTATGTATGTATGTATGTATGTATGTATGTATGTATGTATGTATGTATGTATGTATGTATGTATGTATGTATGTATGTATGTATGTATGTATGTATGTATGTATGTATGTATGTATGTATGTATGTATGTATGTATGTATGTATGTATGTATGTATGTATGTATGTATGTATGTATGTATGTATGTATGTATGTATGTATGTATGTATGTATGTATGTATGTATGTATGTATGTATGTATGTATGTATGTATGTATGTATGTATGTATGTATGTATGTATGTATGTATGTATGTATGTATGTATGTATGTATGTATGTATGTATGTATGTATGTATGTATGTATGTATGTATGTATGTATGTATGTATGTATGTATGTATGTATGTATGTATGTATGTATGTATGTATGTATGTATGTATGTATGTATGTATGTATGTATGTATGTATGTATGTATGTATGTATGTATGTATGTATGTATGTATGTATGTATGTATGTATGTATGTATGTATGTATGTATGTATGTATGTATGTATGTATGTATGTATGTATGTATGTATGTATGTATGTATGTATGTATGTATGTATGTATGTATGTATGTATGTATGTATGTATGTATGTATGTATGTATGTATGTATGTATGTATGTATGTATGTATGTATGTATGTATGTATGTATGTATGTATGTATGTATGTATGTATGTATGTATGTATGTATGTATGTATGTATGTATGTATGTATGTATGTATGTATGTATGTATGTATGTATGTATTAGAAAGTTCAAAAGTTACTTCAAACTAAATATACACGTTATACCATTATTATACTATTATAAATGAAATACTTCATGAAAAAAGGGCTTGGAATCATGAAATTACTTGCAAGTTACAAACATATTTATAATCCTTTTCTAATCAAAGAATTTATAAATTTTTATTTTTAATAACACAATTTCTAAAACATTGAACACAAATAATTTTGAAATTACTTCAAGCTATGCATTACTCGTAATATTATTTAGAAAAAATAAAGGATATCCAATATTAGTCGATGATTTTAGGTATTTAAGTTAATATGTATTTTTACAATATTTTAACATGTTTTTTGAATTTTTAATGTCAACTTTTATCTAATTTTAATTTTCTTCGAGAATGGTTACTTTTTCAATATTAAATTCCTTAAAAATAGTCAATTGAATTGATTTCATAAAAAATACTTTTGAATTATTTCATTTTTCATATTTCAAGACTATTTAACTATATTTTGTGTACATAAAAATTGAATTTTTGTATTGAACTATAATATTATATTTTACAATTTTTTTGTTTAGAATGCAATATTTTTTAAATCATTTTAAATATACATAATGCTTATACAATTTTTTTTGTGAAACTAACAATAGTCAATGCTATATGCAAAATTAGCGGTTCATTTTTGAATTTACAATTAAATATATTTTTATACACGCATGCACATGCCAAGGCACTTATTAAACTGATGTTGGTAATAAGCATTTGAGCATAAGAATTTTCAAATTATACCAATTTGCCTCCCATGGGCGCTGAGAGCATACTGTTTGTACTTGCATAGAAATTTAGTATGAATTCTTAATTGCACAATTGCAAGAAGTTTATTTCCATCCATAATGCTGCAGTGCATTCTTCATAGCTCACATAAACTACTTTACTGGTAAAGACTAACAATTTTATCAAGAGTAACTAAGCATTATTTACCTCCTTTGCAGTAGTCATCAAGGCAAGACAACTCTCCTCTTCAAATTCGTCATTTGAAATTCGAAGTCTAACTACTGCTTTCAGTATCTCTTCAGACTTTAGAAGACCAGCACCAATAACAGTTAGCCAACGACATAAAAGAACATGTAATGGATTCCCGCCTGCCAAAAATATAAGTAGTAGTCCATGAATTTTGAATAAAAAATGCTCATGTGCAAGTTAATTGTTTGAAATTTGTAGGGCCGAATAGTCCAATGTCAATTACAAAACAAAGTTCTCCACGGAAGCTCTATACAGTGGTAACTTAACACGCACGCCAAATAATTAAAGCTTAAGAATATACCAAGAACAAATTATTACGTAAATGAATGATAAAATTAGGTTGGATATATCAATACACCAACTAGCATTGTATTATGATAGTTTTAGCAAGTTTTCTTTTTATGCTCACAATTTTACAGTTGCAGCTAGTATGAAGTCATGCACTACAGTTGCTGCCCCTAACGCTTTTTAATTTATCCATAGTTTCGAAGTAGGATGAAAATTAATCTATTTGGCATTATTTGAAAGTTCTTAAAAATAAAGATAAATAAGAGGAAGAGCTGCGTGGACAAAATTGGATTCGCTTAGGGTATTGATTGTATCAGATTTGATTCAAACAACCATTACTCTACCGGAGTTTGCATTGATAACATAATAACAGAAATGCTTGCCCGTCTACCTAGCTCAAATTATTATTAGCCCTTAAATTCGAAAGATGTTACATATCATTGTTCATGTTGTCTGTTGCAAAGTTGGATCAAATAAAAATAGTACTGAACACAGAAAGAAATTACTTCTTCATATTTATTCATCAAACAGTAAATCCTTTATATAGGCAAACACATAATGAGCCAATTCACGAAAACATGCCCCGCAAACCTATTTATATAGGCAAACACATAATGAGCCAATTCACGAAAACATGCCCCGCAAACCTACACTTACACCTGTAGAATCGCTAAACATAAGTCTTATTGACTAAAAAAAATCCACTATCCTAAAATTAGGACAACTAAAAGCAAGCGAAATAAACATACAAATATTGAATTATTTAACAAAGTCTGCATTAAACTATAACTTTCAATTTTCAGATTACTTGTCTTCAGATAGGACCCTTCTCAAAATGCTGAAAGAATGAGATCCAAGTGATATGGTAAATATATCAAAATACGTCGGCCAATTTAAATCAATATCTACATTGTTAATCATTACTGAAAATTGTTAACTACTTATACCTTGCAACTCAAGAATTTTGTAGTTTGACGACATCACACCAAATTACAGTACCTTCTACTAGCTTGAAATGTATCTTTGAGGAATTTTCTTTAACCCCATATCTTGACAAGGCACAGGAAGTTGCAAAACAAATTTAGCTTTTCTAGTTGATAAAGTAACTATTGTGTTTTCCATCATCAAAATCTTTTACATAATCGCTATCGCTGTACCAATTAAAGTTTGATCTCTTACCTTTTATAGAGCTGCCCAAAATCTGGAGTTCCTGGTAAGCAACAATAAGTTTCTTCACGGCTAAAAGATGCAGCTCTATTGGATTTTCTATGTATCGTCTACCAAGGTTTAACATGGACCAAGACCTCATTTACAGGGATAGGCGATCAAAACAGGAAAATGTTGGTCACATCTAGATTATCTTGTTAATTTGGAGAAATTTTCCTGAAATGTCAACAAGATTTTGTATTTCAAACTTTTAGGTGTTATTTTTTCAAAAATTTCATTTAAATATTGCTACCGAAATATCTTTCTAAATTTACCATATTTCGATCTAAAATCATACTTCATTTTACACAAAAATAGCAAAAAACAAATGTTTAGTTAATGCATCCGATGAGGAAATATATTAATACAACAAATTAAAAGTTTCATATTCCATTAGTGTAAATGAGGAATGATCACTTATTTTATTATACTTTTGTGGTTCCTACTTCCTACTCATTTTTTTATGAGTGGGCATCTAATTAGGAAAGTATGTGAGCACGAAAATCTTGCTCCTGTATTTGTTCAGATTCAGATTTATCTGTTTAATATACCAAGAAAAATTGTAAATAGCTAAGCCATAATTATACGTTATGTTGCACATGTCTTTTGCATTGGTTACTTATTATTAACACGTACACTGCTTTCCAGTATTATATAATATTATATCGGTATTTTAGATATCACATCATTACTTGATTGTTACATAATAAAGACTGATAATATAAGGGGACCGATATTACTTGCGTCGGCATTTAAATATTGCACCCAATATTACTTGCGTCGACATTTTTAAATGTTGCATGTGAGTACTTGACCGTTATATTTACCAATACCACTTTTGCCTATTAGTAACATAGTATTATTTTATTTTTTTCCATTTTTATTGGATTGAGCCCAAAGGTTGTACCCTTATACTGCATGTTTAAATTAGCGTGTTTAACTTAGTGTATAGGTAATATAATGCATGTTTATGTTAGCATAAAAAGTTTAAATTAAGTTACCCTTACAATTTATGCTAGCATAAACATTTCTGAGTTTCTCTATCAAGTTTACAGACGTTTAAACTACAAGAATTACAAATTCATAATACCTTACTAATTAATACGCTAAAAATGCATCTTCATATAATTTGTTGGACTTCAAGGATGAGTTCTGATCCTCCAAGATAAACTATTACTATGGTAGATGAGTTGCACTCTACAAATCACAAATAGCAATGTGAGAAAAGCACTGTTCTATTCAAATTTCAGAATTAAATTACTTGAGAATTAATAATGATAATGATAATAATAATAATAATAATATAACATATAATTATAATTATAAGTGATAAAAGAAATACCATGGTTTTGATAACTTGTGCAACCAAATAACCTATTTATACAAAAATAATTACTAGTGGGTGAGAATGGAGTATAAGTTGTAAAAATTAATCCAGTTATAAAGATTAAAGGATTGTTGGACAATTTTCCAAACTCCAATCATATAATTACAATGAAGCCTAACAAGCTAGTAAAAATTAGTTTAAAGCACCACAAAAATCCCCAAGACTAAATCACATGGAAGTACAAGGAAGCAAAACAACAATGCTCGGTAAAAAAACATAAATGGTAAATGTACGGTAGTCGTTAACCTGCACCTTTGGTCGAAGTGCCTCCAATGGTCCTTTAGGCATTTTAGCCTATGCACCAACATGATTGAAGTACTTTTATACGCACCACTAAATTTTGAAGGTAAACTTGATTTGGCATCTTATATGAAAATATACCATTTTTGTTTCACTATCAAAACTGCGTATAATAAATCTTACCTAAATCATGGCCTAAAGGAGATTTGTGTTAATGATGGCATCCTAAATGTATCAAATATCCATAAATTCCAATACAGAACACCATATAACTTTATGAAGTGGAATAGTACTTGTTAGAAAATTTACAAAGGCCGCTGACCAATGAAGTTTCTCAATATGTGTCCCAGATTCTCAAAGATTTGAAATGTAAGCGCTTCATTCTTTTAATGATTTATTACTTCTTGCAGATCTTCTGGACATCAAACCAAAAGAATGAGCGCATGTCATCTATGGCCATGCTTGAAATACATCGAGCACTGAGCGCATGTCATCTATGGCCATGCTTGAAATACATCGAGCACCATAATAATAGTGAGTAAAAGTGTCCTCGATCATAAAAAATTATTTTTTTACAAACATAATTTGTCTATTGCATGTAGTTCAGAAACAGGATCAAGGTTGAACAAGCATGTAAGCTATATTATGAAACATTGTGCAAGAAATTTTAAATCGTTAATGTGATCGTCGTATGATAATCAAATCTTATATTTTGTATTAGCTCATGCTACCCAATAATTGAATATTTGCTCTCAATTTTTTGTACTTTCTGACCTTTCGCATCTAACGACTAGAGACAAATGTATAATCTAGGTAAACTTGAGCATTTCTGTGTGCATGTACAGTGCAACATAAACATGTGTACCAAATAAAATTACTAATAATACACCTCAGGCGATGGATCAGTAGCCAATACAGCACATATAACCTTAGGTCTAACTCCATGATTCTCTGTAAACGTATCCACTTTCGTTTTTCAATCTTTCTCCACAAAACTTATGTGAAAAAGCAAGCTTGCAGTTTTGTTTTACTCACAAGTATATATGTATGTATATTTGTGTGTGCACATATACACATGTATATTATGTATATGTATGTATTGCATGTTCATCCTTCGATTTTGAAATAACTTTGGAAAGGACTAAATGAGTTTGAAATTGGCTATTTCAAAGAGTATTATTTATGTTTATTGCTCGTAAGCAAGCATGCACACACCATGTATATAATTTTGGTGAATAACGTTGATAACTGTAGTCAAATTTTGTCTCTAAACATAGATAAATTCACATGTGAGAGCTCAAGGATTGTATATGCATAGTGAATTTTCACTAAAAAGGTTATAATGACCAAATAAATTAAAAATCTAATATTTGTTGCACAGGATTCCAAAGCAAAATGAAGAGACCATGTATCAACTTCACTTTTTAAGGAAAATCAAACTTCAACCCGTAGACATCATAGGAAATAATGGGTAATAACTCTTTCAATATAAATGTCAATGAACCAAACACGATATACTATGAAACACTTTAATAAACCAGTGTAAAATAATTTTATAAATCCAATAAACTTTCAAAGACAACGATATCAATATATACATTGTAGATTGCTTAGATCTAGAAGACCGAACTTCATTGTTAAACTCCGAGGAAGCATGCACATAATCACAACACATATTCAAAGTAAATCTCATAGTTTTATATGCCCACCGCCATTACCATCACTATGTGCATGTGTGAACACAAGCATACGTGTGTTGTAAGCGGCTATAGAAATATAAATATTGGAACAATTTGTGACCCAATGAATTTCAGTAATGGGATCTTCATTATATCTTATATACAAAGAAAATCAAGTATGAGATTTACTGGCTCGTATTTTTTATATTAGAACTTCTATATGTAATTTTGTCCCAATAGCCTTTCCCATATAAGTATATACTTGTACATGTATACATACATACATGATTCAATGCATGTAAATTAATACTCTCTAATTTTAGTTGCTAAAATATGAAAATAGTTAGAATTAATTACTATGGATATAATAAGGCTGACATAAAGTCTATATCGATACAAACTGTTAGTTAGTTCACATCACCGACAAAACACAACAAAAGGAGATAAACTGAATTCCATCGATAAACCGCAAATTTCATCGAGCATGACTGTGAACACCTAACATCGAGTCAAAATATGTCGCTTATAATAAACACAAACAACGTAAATTCAGTGAGCAATTTAAGTACATCGCCTAATATTTGTATTTGAATAGAGCCAACCCAATTGTACTTAAATAAGGCATGTTCAATGATTTGAATTCGTGAGAGCTAAACCTTAGCCCATTTTTCCATTTAAACTAAAACTTTGTCAAATAGTTCTTACTCTCAAAATGAGTTTAAATCAAAGTTTGAGAACTCGATTTTGGTAGTATTGGTATTTTACTATAATTTTGGTTTGTTCGTTAGTCTCGTATAAGTCATGATTATGAAATTCTGTATTATTTGTAATTAAATGTAATAATAAAAGAGTTAACTATGTGGTCCCCCAATGAATCATTTCATAAGCTTTAAACTTTATTAATCCATACCATTAGTAAAGTCGGCAGTACAATTATGTCTATAACATAGGTACTAGATTACGGTTGGCGGGTGTTAAAATGTGCTCAAAGTAATAAGAACTATATTCAAATCAAATAATAGTATATTCAGATGTTTGAGCAAATATGAGGTAAATACATCAAAATAATAAAAATCTAAAAAATTAATTTAGGATTACCTTTATTGACAGTAGCAGCAGTGGCAGAGAAGTTGGATAGAGAAGGTATTGTGTTATGATTAGACCAACTATTAGCGAAGAAGCTCGATTACGAGGTTCACGAAAAATTTTAGAGTTGGGACAAAATCGATTTTGATTTTGAAGAGGATCGAGTTCTGACGAACTTATTTTTAACACCGTTGTAGAAAGAGAAGATGATGAACGGATGCCTTTTCCTACTAAGAATTTGAAACCCTATCTTTTACTTTATTGAAGGAAAGAATCGCAACTTTAGAGAAGATGATACTGATGCCTTTTCCCCATTGAAAAATCGAAACCCTAATTTTTAATTTATTGAAGAAGGGAATAGCAATTTTAGTTTTAGAATGAAAAAGAATTCATTGTGATTTTCTGATTATGAAGGAAATGTTAAAAGAAAGTTAACAAAGCGTTTTATGTATTAAACAAAAGAAGCGAAAGCGGGTAGAGGAAAAAATCACGAAAGTTTAGCGAATAAAGGGCGGGAACATTTTGTTAGCGTTTGTTTGTTTATTATGTATTTTCAAAATGATCAATAGTAGCTATTAGCTATGAAACACAGCTAATTAGTGCTAGCAATAACAAGTTATTTGTACTGTGCGTATTTAATCTGATTGATGACAATAAATATCTTGTTGTGTTAAATATAACACTAGGCCAAAAGCTACAAGATATATGTAAGATTTGGATCACTGAAATGTCTGTTTGATCAATTTAGGTAAAGTGCAACTTATTTGATATCCTTAAAAGTTAAGGATGATCAAATACATTTTTTTAGAAAGTTCGTTATGATGTTATAGTAAGGCTTCATTTAAATGATTTGATCATTTAAAAGGGAAAACGAACGTAGAAGAGTAGATGTAACTTAAGATACAATTAGGATGAAGAGTGAATGATCACTCTATTTCATAAAAAAACATTGAAAACAAGAATTGTAAAATAATAACAGATACTTAACATTGGAATGAGAAATATGATTTCTATTCCAAAATGTATTCTTAAATAGAAAATTGTTTTGTATGATATTTATTTCTTTGAGCTTAAGATATTTGATTTAAAAACTCTTGGCTATAAACTGGTTACAATAGATGGATTAAATAACCTCTACTAAGTGATTGAACAGAGCTTCTATTTCGTACAGTATTATAGAAATGGTGGAAAAGGTGGGAGCATGCTATATAGCACATATTGGTCGCACGAAATTATGAAATTTATTTTAGTAAAGCATATCAAACGTTATTTATGAAATGATAACTGTTTTTCACACTGAAAAACATGCATGATTTTATTTCAATATGAATATTAGTTAAAAAAATCTTAGTGGTATTTGTATTCATAATAAAAGTGATGCATTGCGATATACAGAAGTTTCTTAAGTTATGTGCAATTATTTTAGAATTATAGACTAAGTCACGGTTTTGAGAAATAATTCTTTGATTATATGGTTAGGAGTCACGTGGTGCTAGTAAATTATATCCCAAACAATTAAAGGCAAAGTACACATTCAACGGGAGCGACATAAGAGTTGATTAAGTCTTTAGATTGATATATATATGTGTGTGTGTGTGTGTGTGTGTGTGTGTGTATGCAGTCATAAATCTATTAATACATAAATGGTTCCATGTAATTCATTGTATTCGCTGATAAATTATCACAGACACGAACATGTGTATTTAATATACATGTATCATGTCTATGGTAAGTTCATAGGACAAAAAAAGAAAGTCAATAAAATAATATGCAAAATAAAATAAATGGTTCGATTTGATTGAACATGTGAGTATATTGGGAGAATTCCAGATGTAACTAAAAATGAATATAGATTAAAATATCAAAAGTCACTCCTCCTTTTGATGCATAATGGTGTATTGTAAGGTGTGATCGGACATTGTTAACCAAAGTATGATTAACGGCGAGTGAAGTTGAGTTAACTTCTTTCTATTATGTCGTTTGCTTAAGAATAGTACATAGTGTTAAAATTAATTTCGTCTAAAAATAGTTTACAAAAGCATACATGACAACGATGTATAAGACACCTCAACATGTCCTCGGTCAAGAAGTTGGCAGGTTTTGTGAGTCGAAAGACTACACATAATGATTGTACATAGGGAATCTTGTATGGATCACCCTAAAGCAGGTTGGGACTGATGTCATTTGATGACCAACTTATCTTTTGAACATAAGTTTCGTAAACTAAAACAAAATCCGATATATATATATAAGGCAATAAATAAAGCGTTTATGAATATTTATCCTGCTGTGTTGAGAAACAATTGTTGTTTCAAGAAACACCAACTTCATAGCGAGGAATTTCTTTTAGAAATTATTGACAGTGAGAACGGATTTGGATGCGATCCATAGATGAAATTGGTTACGTGAGATGAAATGAAATTAACCAAACCTTAACGAACACGACGCAGTAGAGTGTCTAATAAGTATTCTCACACGTTGATGAGAAACTGTGAGTTTGTTATCAATATATGAGTAGTTAATCCTTATATATTAATTAAACCATTAATAGTATTGACTCTACTATATGATATGATGCACAAATCCGAAAATAATTAAATATATTGTTAACCGAAGGGATATGATCCATCGGCCATGAATGTGTTAGTCCGTGAGATGATGGTTTTGATGACAACAACCTTAGAATAGATTTAAAATATAAATACTAACAGTATAAGTTTAGATATATATGTATATGCAGGATTTAACCATGCAGGTACAAGGATGAAGACTGTATAGTATAGAGATTCAAGACATCAAGATTGAAGACTCATGAGTATCAAGATTATCAAGAGTTCATGTAATTTATTTTTTTAATTAGAAATTTTGTTAAAACTCGTAGAAAAGCACTGGCATCTTAAAATCCAATCTATTCGTGGAATGGAATCCATTTCGAGCCCGTTAAAGGGATTGAACCCTAAGTAGGATGGAACCTACGAAAAATCTAGTGGAACATTGTTTTATATCCGCTAACTTTTTATTCAAAATGATTTTTCAAAATTATATCTTGTTTTCAAAATGATTTCAAAACCTTTCTTTTAAAAGAACCAAAAACATCTATCCTGATTTCAAATGCTTTTAGCCTCAAAATAATCTTGATTTCTTCAAAGTATCCTTGGTTTTAAACTATCTTTTAAAATAAAAGTATATTTAATTTTTCAATATTTATATATTTAGATTTAAATATAAAATTATAGTAAAATTTTATATATACCAAAATATTGTTCTATATATTTATTTAAGTATTTCAGCTATATTTAAGTATATTTATAAAAGTTTAAAATTGTTATAAAATAAGATAAAAGTTATTTTCAAAGAAAAACAAAACATCAAAAATTCCTTTGGGATGTCGACATGCTCAAGTACCCCATGTCGACAATAGTGTCAGTTGAGTTCAAAATTTAAATTTCAAAAGAAGTGTCTATTCGTCATAACTCTTCACGAATGAACATGGTTGTTGTTCCTCTATAAATAGGGGTTTGTTTCAATGAATTTCAATATAGATTTTCTGGTTTTTCACTACTCTCTTTCTTCCACATTTCTATATACATATTCTTATCATTACTCTGCCAAAATCAACATTGAATCTAACTAGATCATTTCTAGTTTGATTCTCTATCACTATATCAACAAGATCCTCGGTGTTATTCAGAATTATAGGCTTTTTGTAATCAACTTAGCGAGAAAAGGTGTGATTGTAGCCTTGGAAATCAATCAAGCGAAATAAGATGTGATTGTAGCCTTGGGAAATCAATTGGGTGAACTTGTTGCCCGAGAAATCAAGTATCTCTACCTAGAGGATTGTGATTCTGGAGGGTGTACCTCGTTGTCTTGAAATCGAAGGTGTAATTGTAAAGATTGTTTTTTGAAAGGAAATTTGTACTTGTGTACGGGACTGGATGTAGGGTAACTACGAACCAGTATAAAATCCGGTGTGTTCTTTCCTTTAATGCTTTTACTTTATATTTGCATCATTTTTTGATTTCTTGATCATATCTGTGTCCGAATATTGCATACATTTGTGTTTAAATTAAAAAAAACTCAAAGAGTTTTAACAATTCTCTAAAATACTATTCACCCCCCTCTAGTGTTTATCCTAGCCTTAAGATCCTTAATCCGCATTTCTCACATTTGGTATCAGAGCAAGGTTTTCAAAGTTTCATAATCTGATTTTTGAAAAAGTTTTCAAAATGGCTACTAACACTGGTATTGTTACTAACACTAGTATCACTGTCACTGGGCCATTTGTAGAAGGTCAGTCCATTGTCAGACCACCACTTTTTAATGGCAGTAACTATGCATATTTGGCATGTAGGATGAAAATATATTTACAGTCTGTAGGATTGGATACTTGGAATATCACACAAACTGAATATTCTGAACCCACGACTGATTTTGCACAGTGGACCGCTGAGCAAAAGACTGTTGCACAAAGTAATTCTAAAGCAATGAATATTTTGTTTTGTTCACTTGATAGAAATGAATTTAATAGAGTGTTAGTTTGCAAATCTGCATATCAAATCTGAAAAACTTTGCAAGTGACTCACGAAGGAACAAGCAAAGTTAAACAGACCAAAGTTTACATGCTCACAAATCAGTTTCAATTATTTAAAATGAATTCTAATGAGTCTATTTTCGATATATATAGTAGATTTCAGGATATTGTGCATTCTTTAATATCCTTAGGAAAGGAATTTTCGGAAGAAGATCAAGTCAGAAAAATTCTAAATTCTCTTACTACATAATGGGATCAAAATACACTTGCGATCGAAGAGGCAAATGACATCAGTAGATAGAAGAATTAATTGGAAATCTAATTTTATTTGAAGTTCAGATGATCGGGAGAATAGAAAGCAAAGCATCTGAAAAGAAATCAATGGCATTTAATGCATTAACTGATGGATCAGACTCAAACAGCGATAATGATGAAGAGATAGCCTTTATGACCGAGAATTTTCGAAAATTTCTGAAATATAGAAAGATGAGTAATCTCAAGAGAAACAGCTATAAAAACTCTGAAAATCAGAACGTAGTGCCAAACAATGTCAAATGTTTCAACTGTGATGAACCATGGCATATCAAAAGAGACTGTCTGTATCCAGATAGGCAAAATCCTCATATAAACAATGATTCAGTAAAGAAACGGAAGCGTGCATTTACTACTACTTTAGATGACTCGGACTCGTCCTCAAGCGATGATGATCAGAAGACAGATAATTCAAATTTGTGTTTCACGGCAGTTCATGATTCTGACGAAATCAGAGAAACGAACTCAGAAAAAGGTACGCATTTACAGTATAACTGGTTGAAATTGCATGCTTAGAATTAGATGTTTGATTGCTTGATTGATTGATTTTGAATTGGTGTGTTGTTTGAATTTTAAAATTTTTACTATTATTTTATTATTTTTATTATTATTTTAGTATTACTTTTTTTTAATAATATATTATTGAAAATACTATAATTCTAATAATATTCTAGATATATAAACATTAAAAATAATAAGTATATATATATATGTATATATCAGAGTACTTAAGGAAAATAAATCATGGAAATACATAGGCACATGTCGACGTGGTCCCTACCATGATGTCGATATGGGTACCAGAATTTGAAATTCAAAATTTGAATTCAAATGGTTGAATTTTCCTCCATCTTTTCGCTTCATTCAATTATCTGAAAAGTCATCTTTTGATCAGAGAACATGTCCTTTGAGAATCTATTTATTCACTATCTTTTATCATATCTTTTCACTCTCATTTTCAAATTCAAACTCTCTTCAAAAGTTCAAGCTCTATACTCTCTACTTTAATGGCTTCTTCAAGCAACCCCTCCACCATGAAAATTTCCAGAAAGATAAAAGAGCAACTCTTCAATGATCCGGAGGCAATTAAAGCATATATCAATTATGCTAACTATGCAAAAGTCCATCCCGAAAAGTTTACTATCTTTCAAGATTTTTCTTCTTATGAAATTGATTCTCTTTTTGCAAACAATCAAATTCTTAATCTTGTCGATGCTTCTCAAAATGATTTTGTTTGCTATTCAAACCTTGTCAAAATTTTCTATGCAAATTTAAACCATCGATTTTATAATGGAAACGAGGATGAAATTTAGAGTAGCGTCAAAGGCACTAGAATTGTTTTGAATTGTGATCTTTTGGGTACCATTCTCAATTGCAAGAGTACGGGAATGGATCTTTCTAATTTTAAAATTGATGAAAATGATCGTGAGACATTTCATCACATTTTCGAAGGGAATGATGATTTTGAATTCAAAAATCGAAATTATCGACCAAAAGTAAGAATTATCAATCTTCTTTTGCAACATACTTTGACCCCAAGATCGGGGAATTTTAATAATCCTACTTCAAAAGTTTACAAAGCACTTTTTTCTATTTTTGGAAATATGACGTTAATTGGGCGCAAGTTATTTTAGATGAACTTCGTCCCAAAAATCTTGAAATGGGTGATAATACTTTGTATCATGGAATTTATCTCGTTCGGATTTTTAACTACTTTGGAGTGGATTTCAAAGGAGAAGAATTTGTTTCTAGAATAGTTTTCAATCATTCCAACATTTCGCTTACGAAAATTCCATTTGTTTTTCAACCTTATGAGACTCTTGCCGAAAAGGAAGAGCGTTTGGCTCATGATGAGATGGAAGAAGAGGAAGAGGAAGAAGAAGAAGGGGATGAAATGAAAATTGAAGAAGAAGAAGGTGAAACTTCTTTGGAAAGCATCGACTATTCTCCTAATCCATCCAACAAAACCCTTCTCAAAAACCAAAAGACCATTGTTGATAATCAACGGATTCTTAAACGATCCGTTAGTAAAAAGTTGGACAAAATTTCATCCAAGATGAACAAATTTATTTCCAAAGTCAGCAAGAAGCTTGGATTATCTTCATCATCATCCTCTAACTAGTTCTATCTTTTCGTATCTCGTTATATTAGTTTATTTTGATTTGAACGTTCGTGCAGTTCTTTATGATTAATCGTTGTATCGTCTTAGTATGAAATGAAATGGAATTTCTTTTCGGTTATCTAGCCTATCTTATCTACATAATAAATGTTAGTATAATATATAAATATATATATATACACAATTATTCGCAAAATCAAAATAAGTCGCAAAAATTCACTACACCATGTCGACATACCCCCTATGGACATGTCGACATGTATTGGTCAGAAATGACACTTCATTTTGAATTTGAAATTTGGATAACTACCATATGTCTATTTATTTCAAACGAATTTCTACATCTATAAATACCTATTTCTTCCAGAATTCATCACTGAATATTATTTCCTATCTAATCTATCTCTCATTCTTCTCATAAATCCAAATATGGCTAATCCAATTCATAGTTTATCCGAAAATCTTGAAGAAACTCTTAATTCGTTCAAGAATATTATCTCGTTCATTCTTCGTAACCAGCGACACTTGGAATTGAATCAATTGCAGATGATCAAGGAATAAGAAAGGCATTGCGATGCAATACGATGGATGATTTTCTCCCTGCACAAGGATGATAACGAGGCACATCCTCCAGTCTCTCTCACCAATGACAATGAAATTTGGGATGCTATTAAGGCATACCCTATTTTTAGAGAAAAAGGATGGGTGGAAGTTTCTCGTAACGTTTGATTTTATTGTTTTGTTTGAATTGTTTGCTTTGATTGAATTGATTTCATTTACTTTAATTTGGTTTGATATGGATTTTAGTGTGGATTGATGATTGTACAAAACATATATAAATATACATTTGATCATTGTTTGATTATCAAGTCTGTCAGTTTAAACTATATATATCTATTATACTACATTGTATAGTTTATTAATGCAGGTATTTTAGTCCAAGAATGAGGGGGGGTTATATAAGTTTGGAGATGGTGTTTGTTGATGACAAAGGGGGAGAAATATAAAACAGGGTAGTTAGGCATAGATTAAGGGGGAGTTATTAAGATAGAAGTAATATTTTACAAACAAAGGTTGTCATCATCAAAAAGAGGGAGATTGTTAGTCCGTGAGATGATGGTTTTGATGACAACAACCATAGAATAGATTGTAAAATATAAATACTAACAGTATAAGTTTAGATATATATGTATATGTAGGATTTAACTATGCAGGTACCAAGAATGAAGACTATACAGTATAGAGATTCAAGACATCGAGATTGAAGACTCATGAGTATCAGCATTATCAAGAGTTCAAGTAATTTATTTTTTTTAATTAGAAATTTTGTTAAAACTCCTAGAAAAGCACTAGCGTCTTAAAATCCAATTTATTCGTGAAAAGGAATCTACCGCGAGCCCGTTAAAGGGATGGAACCCTAAGTAGGATGGAACCTACGAAAAATCTAGTGGAACATTGTTTTGTATCCACTAACTTTTTATTCAAAATGATTTTTCAAAATGATTTCAAAACTTTCTTTTTAAAAGAATCAAAAACATCTATCCCGATTTCAAATACTTTTAGCCTCAAAATAATCTTGAATTTCAAAATCAAATTAACCTTGGTTTTAAACTATCTTTTAAAATAAAAGTATATTTAATTTTTTAATATTTATATATTTAGATTTAAATATAAAATTATAGTAAAATTTTATATATACCAAAATATTATTCTATATATTTATTTAAGTATTTCAACTATATTTAAGTATATTTATAAAAGTTTAAAATAGTTTTAAAATAAGATAAAAGTTATTTTCAAAGAAAAACAAAACATCAAAAATTCCTTTGGGATGTCGACATTCCCAAGTACCCCACGTCGACATGGTGTCAGTTGAGTTCAAAATTTAAATTTCAAAAGAAGTGTCCATTCGTCATAACTCTTCACGAATGGACATGGTTGTTGTTCCTCTATAAATAGGGGTTGGTTTCAACGAATTCAATACAGATTTTCTGGTTTTTCGCTACTCTTCTTCTTCCACATTTATATATATATATATATTTTTACAATTACTCTGCCGAAATCAACATTGAATCTAACTAGATCCTTTCTGGTTTGATTCTCTATCACTATCTCGACAAGATCCTCAGTGCTATTCAGAGTTATAAGCCTTTTGTAATCAACTTAGCGAGAAAATATGTGATTATAGCCTTGGAAATCAATCAAGCGAGATAAGGTGTAATTGTAGCCTTGAGAAATCAATTGGGTGAATTTGTTGTCCGAGAAATCAAATATCTCTACCTAGAGGATTGTGATTCTGGAGGGTGTACCTCGTTGACTTGAAATCGAGGGTGTAATTGTAAAGATTGTTTTTTGAAAGAAAATTCGTACTTGTGTGCGGGACTGTATGTAGGGTAACTCCGAACCAGTATAAAATCCGGTGTGTTCTTTCCTTTACTACTTTTATTTTATATTTGCATCTGTGTTTGATTCCTTGATCATATATGTGTCTGAATATTGCATACATTTGTGTTTAAATTAACAAAAACTCAAAAAGATTTAACAGTTCTCTGAAACACTATTCATCACCCCTCTAGTGTTTATCCTAGCCTTAAGATCCTTAATCCGCATTTCTCACAGAATGCGTCTTCAAGAACAAGACTAGTTCAGTTGGGATATAATAAGAAACGTTGATAAGAACAACATCATGAATTTCAGTTGTTGAAATTGGCGTAATAGGTTTCATCATTCAACGTGCTTAAATTCATTCGATTTTGCTCACAAAGTTATCGACTGGCACGACTTTGTGTTTTGGTACATATGCATCGGAATAGAAAATTCTAAATAGTGATTTAGCGTGGACTGTTTGCGTATAGCAATCAAAGTGTCTCAAGGACGGTAGTAGCGATATCGAATTTATGGCTTTCAGATGTGATCTAAGAAACGAAAGTATCATTCTATAAGCATCAAAATTGAGTGAGTATTTTTATAGAAATATAAAATAGCTTGGTTTCCGATCAAAATACAGAGGAAACATGTGTCTATAGGGAAAACTATTAAAAGCTAAAATATTTCTAAAAGGCAAACAACAAACTTATGATTAGCAATGATGCACTTAAGTGAAATCATTATAGTTTGTTTGTTTAATATTTAGCATTGGATTTGTAAACGAAATCTTTTATAATAAATATAAAGGATGTTAGGAATTTCCTAAATGATATGCAAAGATACCTTATTAAAATGTTTAATGTGGAACATGTAAGATAGATTCCTTATGCATTGGCAATAGAAATTATCATACATGTTGTAATGTCTACAATATCGTGAATTGCTTAGGTATTTGATGCATAAAGCCAATATCAAATCCAAATTAAGATCAATAAATGGCAATTTAGTTTGTTCTCGAACATCTACAAAATATTAGAGAACTGTTTATAGAAACAATGAACCCCTTAGGAAGCATTGTACGAACTCAAACTTCATGAATGATATTAGTATAATATATCAATATTAAATTCATTTTTAGACCTTAGTTAAGGAGCTTTAAGTTGGAAATGTTTCAAATGAGAATTTGTGGTTGATTCAGTGAAAAAGCTAAGCACACCACCTTTAATAATGCCGCGATAAAAGCAATATACACATATAAATGCATATTTATAACTGAGTTAGGGGTGATTCCAAATATTAAGAATATTAATCATTGCTATATGACAACGATGTAATGATAAGAGCTCACAAGAAGTCGAGAAACATACTCTGAACAGCTCAACATGATATAAATAGTTTACCAGCATCGAAGAGAGTTAATTGACATGGTGGATAATTATAACAATGTAGCGGGTCAATTCATGAAGAGATAACTTGATTAGTTCTCATCAAACTGATTGAAGGGATAGGAATGAGATTTCATAATTGGCCCAAGTGCAAGTGCGAGATTGATAAAGTTAGAGGCATGCTCTTAGGGCAATTCAAGAATTCATTGTAAATTGTTAACTATGTGATAAAATCTTGTTCGAAATAAACAATGTTTTTCTTTCTGTTATATATTTGTTATAATGTATATAATTGGCACTTTTTTAATTTTAATATATTTAATGGAAAATCCATAATTGCTGTGTTTTGTGATAGTTTACAAGGTACTGTAGTCGTGAATAATTTACCACAATGTAATAACACGCCATTTTAAACATTTCTAGTCAAGATGTATCGGCACTGGATATTGATATATCTGTTGAGACTAAAGTATGTAATGCTCTCCAAATATTAAGCAGCGTATTACTCATGACTGCTGGAGGCACCAAGGGGTTACATACTGATAGTTATTGGATAACTATGGAATGACCCACTCAGTAATTTTCTGTTGGTTAACATAACTAAGACCAACCATAAAATTTCAATGTGATAATATTACATAATTCTCTCGACTTGAGAATACTACCGAGCTTCAATGTGGAAACTCCACTTTGATCATAGTTAAATCATAGCATGACTCCCATCGAACGACTATGGTTGGCCCGAGTGAAAGCATTGGAAGGAAAAAGCTATTCAATAGAGAATTCATCTATTCAGTTATATGAGGTTGGTATTATGGTCAGCTGAAGTCAACTCAATTCACATCTTGGACAAAATAGTTCGGTTAATAATGATTGTTTCTATTGAACTACGGGCTCTGGGTTTGGACTGTAAAGTTGAATATGAATAATATTTGAATTTTGACCACTACCAAATTTCATAAGTCCTAACGTGGTATAGTTTTGACGAAAACAATTGGTGTAAATAATTATCACTACCGGGTAACGCTTAATATAAATAAAGTTAGATTTTATCGAAGCTGTGCATGCAAAAAAATTTGTCATAATATCACGTCACCGGCTAAGGTGACGCGTAAACGTTAGTATTCGAATTATTCGATGCTAATCACTAATCGGATTTACAACCAAGAATCACACAACCAAAATACTTGATACTCCAACTACCAACTGATTTAATTAATTATAATTGTTATAAATTAATTAATATTTATGAAATATTAATTATAAATTTTTATTTTATTTTTGTTTAAAATAGTGCGTATATAAAAGTTGTATACACACGTATCGATATTCGATATCGATGTACGTTTAAATCGAATTTAAATATATTTTTGTTAATTGAGCTTGAAACGAGATGGAGGCATATATATAGGGCAGGTGTGGTCGACCATAGATGATGGAAAATAGGGGTGAATTTTGATTCAAATGGAGTTTGAAATGGTAGAGAGATTTATGGATCTAGATCCACTTTTTGCTCCTTTTTTTCTCTTTTATTTAAACTCCCTTAGCCTCTTATTTGCATAACTTTTTGTTTGCTCTTCCTCACACCATCTATGGCCAAAATCTCCTTCCATCCACCTCTATTATTTAAAGCATCAAACAAAGTAAATTCAATCAGAAAAGATATTGGCGTGTAGTTATTTTAATCGGGTAGCGCTTTTTGGAAGAGTTTAGATTCAGATCCAAAGGAGCTCAATCGATTCAATATTCAACGTGTTATTACGGTGCTATAGTCAAGGTAGCATCCTAATTTACACACACACACGCACGTATTTATTAAACACAAACTAATATATATATATATATATATGTATATGTATGTATATACATATATATATATATATATGTATGTATGTATGTACACACACACACACACACACACACACACACATATATATATACAGGAAAATTCTATTTAGATATAATTGGTGACACAAAGAATCTCCACCATTGGATCGCCCCTTGAATTCCACCTTCCCCATAAAGACAAAACAATCCAATGGTCTGGATCTTTGTATCATCATTTTGTGTTTAATTTTGTGTTCATATAGTCGGCCCCATATATATATACATATAAAAATTATCTGCCAAGAATAACACATCAAGCTAATTCTACTAAGTATATATATTTAATTTACACAATGTATGTATATATATGTTATAGTAGTTATTTAAAAATACCTTTTTCTTATAATTTCCATCATAAATTTATATTAACAAAACAACAAATAATAAATCTACAAGGATCTAATTAAAAAAACTATGTGAATTTTTCAAAATACGATTAGGTCGAATTACATATATATATTTGTGTGTATATGTGTATAATATTAGATATATAATATAATATTGCATTATAAATAAATAATTTATAAATAAAATCGTATTATTTCATATTATGTTATAAATAATTTAAATATTATTTTAATATATAAACAAATATTTATATTTACATTTAGAGAAAAGTATTTTTGTATGTGTACATATACTAAAATATAAAAGATTTTAACTTTTGGAATTAAACGATATTTTAAATCTAGATCTAGTTTTAATTTTGAAATGTAAATTTAAATTTCAACCATATGCAAACACACACATATAACCTTACATAAATTTAAACATGTATGTATATATATATGTATATATGATAATAACAATTTTTCGTTGATGTGCGTGTATTAGATAGCACCTATGTATATGGAGGGCTAACATGTCCGTTCTGCTGTAAATTACAGCACTTAGATGTGGACATGTCAAACCACGTACGTTGTATATGTTGCACGTGCACGTGCATGTACACGTATATGTGTATATGATACACATGCACACGTTATATTATACAAATATAACATTAAAATACACCTTTATTTATAAACTAAATAAAATAATAATTTTATTTAAAATTAATTTTAGATCAAATTTAAATAAATTTAGACTGTATAGGACAAATAAGATCCAATATTGAATAAAAAAAAAAAAAATAGATTTACCCATTTACCCCGCCGTGCGCTGGCACAGTTCCAATACCTATTTCATATCTTCGATGACAATATTACTTTATATCTTCGATAGAACTTTTTATCTCATACCTTCGATAACACCCCCATTTCATATCTTTGATAACAATGTCACTTCATATCTTCAATTGCACTTCATATTTCATACCTTCTATAGCACATTGATTTTACATCTTCAATTTATATTATTTCATATCTTAGATAATGCTTTATACCCTTTATTAAAATATAAATTTTATACTTTTTAAGCAAAGCTAGTCGGCTTCAAAGTGGTCGTCCACTTTTATAAATGAATTAGGAACATGCGTTTGCCACAAGCGCCAAAACAACTATAAAAAGAAAAGAAATACAAGCTCAGGAGATAGACAGGATACCTATACTACAAAACAAACTATGCTAGTCCCCCTCGGAAGAGGAGGCATCACTCCCATCCTCATAAGAGGCACGACCAATGACATGCAGGTATACAGAAAAAAAAAGAAACTAAAAGGGAACAAAATCCACCGAATCAAATCCGTATAAATACTTCATATCCCAAGAGATATCCGCCAACACGGACTTGTTACTCTCACCAAGATCGCCCATAACACATAGCGTAAGCACTTTACCTTTTGCCTGATAGAACATATGTCTTTCCTCACCTATAACTCCTACATACTTGAAAAACCAACCACTAACTGGATCATATCTTATTTTCGACAAAACATGGACCCAAGCTTGCTCGGAATGGCTCTAGCAAAAGTCATTAGGGGATGGAACCACCGCCGATTCCACCGGGGATGCAACTGTAACAATAGTAACTGAGGCAGGCGAATCAATACCTTAAGGAGAGGAATTCAAAGAAACAATCTCAACTGGAGGAGAAGTGGGCCGAGGCTTAGAACCCCACTTCATAGTAGGAGGACGCAATAAAAGAATCTTTGCAGGGATATCTCGATGTATAAATGCATCCCCAAACTTACAAACCTCATTCGTGTGACCAAAAGAATGGCAAAAATTACAAATATCTGGTTTCCAGCTGTAACTAACTTCCATTTCTGCAATTCCGACCTTTAGTTTTGAAGGCAATGACTTATCAGGTGAAATTTCAATCAAGGCCCCAAAAAATACCAATTTTTTCCTGGCTATAGCGTCAGCATCAAACATTTTACATTGCCAACGAGGTCGGCTAACCGGTCGATCCCAATAATTGGTTGCAAAACAGAAGGAATTTTAGAAAATTGCGTCCAAACAGGGACAGACAATAAATGTTCCTTAGCCAAGTCCACCGAAGGGCTCCAAGTGGAAATAGTGAACGGTCTCTCCTAAAAGAGGACCAGATTAGCCTCAAACACATTAAACATTTCATCAAGCAACGAAAATTTGAAATAGAACATATAGTTATTGAAATGCATATGACGGCCGCCAGAAGATTCATACTTTATTTTACTTTCATTCTAGTGCTTAAATTTTGAAAAATATTTAAAAAATCTAATATTCATGTGCGCGTTGAAAGAAGATAATTGAATTTATACAAAATAATAAATAGTCAAAGCTTTGTGTACCAATCCAAAAAAAAGAACCCGTCCTCAATGTCGAGCAACATCATTGAATACTATTGTTGGAAATGAAAAGTGAGGAACTCTTCCTCAAGGTTAGGGTTATCATTGCCAATTTTTAATTTCCGTTTTAGCAGTAAACTAAAATTGCATACTGTTGCCCTTTTATCGTTACATGGATAATATTGTATCCAAAAAAGTCTAAAGTGACATAAATGGTATAAATGGTGATTCATCATGTTACATCATAGAAAAACATCAAAAAGAAAACAAAAGGAATTCTTTTAACATCACTTGAAATGTATTTTAACTTGGTTGCTCCTAAATAATTGAAATACAACAAATTACAAGTGAATATCTAAATTATCGTTATAATTGATTAAAAAAGTACCGATGTTTTATTATTAAAAATTAAAAATTTATTGTTACCATATTGATTGTCGCGGTGTTTCTTTTTAGATCAAAACATAATAACTAATTAACGGATAATGATACCCTAATGGAATATTTAGGGTTACTTATGTAGTTATCTTTCAAATAGGCGTTCTTTTTTGCATTCAGTAAAAAGTAAAATATCACGTACATCCACTCACGCAAATGTTAACGTTATCCAATAAAAACATCATACTGACAGTTCTCCGTCGACAATGAAACAAAACATACGTCAATTATGAACCCCCAGCCTGGCACCATAACGTGGCATTATGGCATTGGCCATCTCTGGAGCACGTACTTTGAGGTACACTGTGCCCCGGATCGCGCTCCTACTAATTACCAGCCACCCCCTAACTTTAAAAACTCATCTCGATCGCCCCTCGATTTCTCAAATTCTCCACACACGTAGTTTTTTAAAGCAGGGGCAAACAACAACTATTTCAGAAAAGTAAAGTTGTTCACAGCTAGCAGATTCCAACGTGGACGCTGCCCAACTGGCACAGCCTTCTCATTGAAGCCACACAACAACGTTCATAATTTCCTCCTATAAAATGCCAACATGTGACCTCTTTTTTATATATAATTTCACACCAATTATCATCTTCCCTTCCCCACTGCCTGTACTGCTACTATTTCTCAAGAATTAAAATGGGATTTAAGCTTCTTCTTACAACTTTTACATTCTTTACTTTCGCTTCGTTGATTTCTGCCTCTAAATTTGGTGACCTGTTTGAGCCAAGCTGGGCTCTAGACCATATCGTTTACGATGGCGACTTGCTGCATTTGAAACTCGATAATTTCTCTGGTAACAACTGCACATGTTCACTACATAGTGTAAATTTACTTACTCAACAAAAATAACGTAATAATACATACTATTGTAGGCGCCGGGTTTGCATCAAAGAACAAGTATCTGTACGGAAAAACCAGCGCGGAGATACAGCTCGTTCCTGGAGACTCAGCCGGCACAGTAACTGCATTTTACATGTCTTCGGACGGCCCGAATCACAATGAATTCGATTTCGAATTTTTAGGCAACACTACAGGCGAACCTTACTTAGTCCAAACCAATCTGTACGTCAACGGCGTGGGAAACCGAGAACAGAGGATGGATCTATGGTTCGATCCGACCATCGATTTCCACTCCTACTCCATCGAATGGTCGCAAAAGCACGTGATCTTCGCTATCGACGATACTCCGATTCGAGTGTACGAAAACAAAGAGAAGATGAAGATTCCGTTTCCGAAGGATCAGAAAATGGGGGTGTACAGCTCGTTGTGGAACGCGGACGATTGGGCGACGCAGGGAGGGAGGGTGAAGACGGATTGGTCGCACGCGCCGTTCGTGACGAGTTACAGGAATTTTACGATCGAGGAGCGGGGCGAGGAGGAGGTGGTGGAGGAGATGAGCGTGCATCAGAGGCATCAGGTGATGTGGGTTAGGGCTAAGCATTTGGTATACGATTACTGCGATGACGTCGCTAGGTTTGGGAGCAAACCTATCGAATGTGCAAAGTGAGTGTGATTTGGGATGGAATGGGATGGGATGTGTGGTGTTTAATTGTAAATAGTGATGTTGTTGTGGGGTTTTAGGGAAAAGTTTGGATTTGATGTGGGGGAGGGAAGTTGTACGATTGCGAAACAATTATTGCCGTTGTTTTGGCAGAGTCCTTTATTGTATGTTCACGTGATGAGTGACAGAACATCATGAATGAGCATTCGCTGCCGCTGCTGCTATCTTTCACTGAAATTAATATTTTACTTCATATTTATTTACGTTAGTGTTGCGCATTGCTACCTACCATTCACCGACTGTCCTACCATAAGCATCCTACTTCATTATGCATGCATGCTTGCTTATCAAAATCAGAATACGCTCCCCGTTCAAGAATAAACTTAGAAGCATCAAAGATTTGTTGAAACCAAACAAGTCGAAAGCAGGCAAATTTAATTCAAAAAATTAATTATAAAAATTAATTATAAAAATTAAATTAATTATAAAAATTTAAAAGTAGCTAAATAAGAAAAGTGATGAATTAACATGATCAAAATAAGAAAAGTAGAGCACTAAATGAGTGCGTTTAATTACTTTGTGAATACATGATCAAATAAATAAAAGAAAATTATTGAATATAAATATAGACAATCCAATTAATGAGATGATGTTAAAATTTACTTTGTACAATGGGAATTCATTTAAATACATGAATAATGGAGATTTGTTCATTTAGGGCAACTAATACAATTAAATTATGGTTGTAAATAGGCAAGATGTAATAAATATCTCTACTATTAACTAGTGTGTAACCCGTACGTTGCACACGGTAATGATGTTAAAAAGTAATATTTAAATTTTCATTATTGTTAAAAACTAATTTTTTAAGCATTATGCGATAAACTTGTTGAAATGAAAAAAAAAAAATTAAAATGACATACAACATTCAGATGTAAGTTAAATGGTCTCACACACACACACACACACACACACCTTGAACCACAAATTTATACATCAGTATAATATATTTCATCCACTATTCGGTAACCCCAAGTCAGACATACCGAACTATAAGTACGCCTAAATTATGTATCAATAAATTGTGGCGAATTGTCATTAACTTCCAAAGAAACCTATGAGAGCCACAACTAACTTGACTCCCCTGAATGCCGACATCTAAAATGAAGTTGGCATGTAGGGCATGTCACTACACCTAAGAGTACTACAAAATAGTATATGTCCTACTCTAGACCGGCATCCCAATCTCTACATCCCTGCTCCAGGACCAAGCGTCAGTGCTCCAAAACCACATTTGTAGGTCATGCGCCTCAATGGTATAATGGATTCCATGCACCAATCGGTAGCACCAAGTCGAACATACCGAAACTATATATAAACCCTTTGAACTGCACATCAAGAAATATGTGTATAATATCATGTGCATCTCCTAGTAGCCTCGGGTTAGACATACCAAAACTATATTTATACATATTGACATATATAAATCACACAAATGGTATCGCATAACCGTGAGAACTTTTAAATGAGATTATAATCAACTTGTCTATTTAATTAATCAGTTCCATACATGCATAACCGTGAGGACTTTTAAATGAGCATGGAAGCACATGATCAAAAATTCCAAGCAATTCACCTATGCATAACCATGAGGACTTTTAAACGAGAGTGAATACTTTAGATGTTTTTATTGCTAAAAATATAATAAATTGCAAGCGCATAATTTCCCATTTAAACTACCATATATTGACATACCATATTGGATTATGATGAGTGATGGTCGATGGTCGATAGAAATAGACATGATCGTGGAATATTTACCAGCAAATTTTTTTTATAACTCTTGTTTAAATTTATAAAGAAATTTACTAATTATACTGTCTCAAGTTATAATATATAATTAATATCAACACTCATTACTTTTTCAATCACTATTTATCTTTTTGATAATTAGTAGGGAGTCAGATTAGTCAATGTAGCCATTTAAGATCAAATCCAAAAATAATTATAAAATCAAAATTTCTAAGATGACTAATCTGAAATAAGGTTAACAAAAATGATTTTCTTGAAGGGGTTTTATAAGAAAAATGTGTGCTATTTAAAAACTATTTGAAAATAAAAATACGTATATATTTTCTTTGAAATAGTGATGTAGCTAATAAATGTCTCAACATAAATCACGTTCCACTAGTAATTTTTCTATCAACTAAATTACCAGTGTTATTTGCATCTGAATTTTCCTTTTACTCAAAATTATCATTCATTGAATGTCATAGAACAGACTGTGAAGTTGCAACAAATAACTTAAAATATTTTTACAATGAAATTCTTTTGAATTTAATCGTGCAAATTTACCAACAGTGACCATTGTGTGAGATCTATAAATATATTCACGTGTATCATAAAAAATCAATACAAGACAATATCTCTTATCATCTAATCTTGCAATATCATTAGTCCAAAAACCATCGGCATGTAAAGATAACTGGCCAACTATCATAATCAAAAATAAGAACAAGTCAAATAAGAACATACCAGAATAAGTCACAATCAAAATCATTATTTATTTTATTATCACATAACTGGTTGAATTAAATCAGACTAGGGTGCAGATTATCACATTAAATATATCGTTCAAGATGGATGTATCGTTACCTATTTTACCTTTATGACAATTTATCGTTGTTGCCTATTGTGATTCTGCCACCTTTTTACTAGACTAAGGAACTCTGATTTGTCGCCCGTTGTGTGTCTGGAACAGTCAGAATCCAGTGAACACCGTTGTTGTTCCTTTGCTTGCCACCACACCTACGCAATAAAAGATTTTCGTGACATATTTGTTTTTACAGGTCCATAGTTGTTAGTGGCAATGGATTTTGAAAAAATTGAAGTATTTTTCTCATCTATTCTATCACACCTATTTTCAATAATATTCCAACATTTAACATTAACAGTTTTTAAATAAAATTCCGCTTCTAATTTTCAAATCAGAAAAATCTATTCGATCAAAATCAGAAGGAATAATATTGGACCGACCCTCAGTAAAAAATATTATTATCAGAAGCCATTTTAAAAATTCAAATTTTTAACATAAAAATTTGATCTTTGAAAAATCAAAATTTAAAGCAAAAACGGTTTTTGTTTCTAGCTCTGATACCACTTGTAGGATCGATTTCACCCTAGAGGGAGGGGGTGAATAGGGCGATACTATTAATTATAAAAATTTATGGCGGAAGTATATAATCGCAACACAGATATAGTAGAGTAATAGCAGCACAGATAACAATAGGATAATAAAAGCATAAAATAGAACAAACGGATTTACTCAGCTTCGGCAAAACCCTGCCTACGTGCTGCCCCCAAGGTTTCTACTAGAAATTAAGTAGCCAGATGCTTACACACGTAAACTTGCGACACCCGCTATCAAGTAACCTAACTCTACGCTCTAAACTCTGCCACAACTCAGCCACTGAGTTGCGAATTCTCTAACTACGCCACCGTAGTTCGTCCCTAATCACATGACTAGACAATTACAAAAGTTTAAAATAAAAACACAGAATAAAACAATTAAACAATAATAAAAACCCTAATTTAAATTAAAAAGCCCAAATTGATATAATAGAAGAAGTCGGCCCAAATAAATGAAGTGATAAATGATTGTCCCCCTTTTTCTTCTATCTCTAATCAGCCTAACTTCTTGCTTCCTTTAGCTCGTTCGTTCCTCTGTGAAAATTAGGGTTTAGTGAATTTGTTGAAGCCGACGACTTATGTAGTTGATTGAAGGTTGAACTATATACGGTTTGCTTTGTCAATCGACTGTCTCTTTGAGTTGCACATGACAGCTTCTCAATCTAGTTCAATTTTGATTTCGGTATGTAATTTACGCCTTTTGCTTTATTCGTTAGTTTGCTTGAACTCGATCGATGATTCGAGTTAATGATTCTGCTTTGTTGTTACTTGAACTCGAATACCCTTAAGCCGCTGATGATTATGGGTTTAAATAGAGTTTATTTCCCTAAATTCCGTATATTTTATACGAATTCATCCAATAATATTAAGCTCCGCTGTTCGATTTAGCTTGAATGTTGGTGATTTCTTTGGATTTGTTCAAAATCATATATTTTGTGTTACTTGATTCCCATGGCTTCGATTGATTTCTTGGCCACCATGACTTGTTTGATTTGGTTCCTTTTTGACTTCGGCCTTGACTTTGTTTAAATAATGATTTCTGACTTCCACGATTTCCTGGCCTTTGACTTCGGCCACTTTGAATTGAATTGTAAAACCTGCTGCTGACCTTACTTATTTGATTTGCTATCACCTGACTTCGGTCATTTTTGAAATTCACCGCTTGATTATTTTTGTGTGTCCTCATATATGTGCATGAATACATTTGTATGTGTGTATGCATATATTGTTGAATTTGCACCGTAGTTGTCTTTGTTCAAAACTGATATTGTTTGCTAGCTTCGATTATGGTGTTTGTTGAACCAGCGAGTATTTTTCCTGATGTGATTGCTTCTGATTTCACTATGTTTGCATTTGAGTCATGTGCTTCGAGTTTCTTGATCACATGTATTTTGCTGTTGAACTTGTCTGGAGAATTTGTATTGACTTGATACTCCACTGTCACCATGTTGTTGTATATACATATGTCTTGTAAAGATGCGGCATTCACTTCATTGCATCCATATTGTCACTGTCTATTAGATGTGAAGTCTTTATTCATGTTTCCAGTTATGCATTTGTGCACTTCTGATCATGCTACTTGCTTCGAGATAGTTTGCGCATAGTTGCATTTTTGATCTTGTAATTGTGTCTTAGTGATGCATTGCATTTGTTGTTGGTTCTTTTTGAACCCGTCTTTGAGCTGCACCGTGACTATTCATTTATATGTCGCATTCTTGAGTTTTGTGTAGTTGTCATGTGGACTGCCTGGTTAGAATTGCTTGCATCTGTAGTTGTATTGAGTACATTTTGAATTTTGGTCGAGATTTTTCCATGAACTAGTTGTCTTTGATTTTGATTTAAAAGTAAGCTATGAATATGTGTCTTGAGCTCGAATTCGTACATGCTAGGTCTTGTTGACTTTTTCTGATATGGTATACATGTGCACTAATGCATTACCCTTTGTACATATACCCGTGCATGTTGTATTGCTTATTGATCTAGTTGAAATTTACGGCCTTGGTTTCACTCGAGAATTATTTGCATTTTGAATTGCACCTGAGATGAATCCAGCTTATAGCTTGAGTTTGACCTTGTGCTCGTGTCGTGACTTTATTTGTATTGCACTTGAGTTGAAGGCTTTTGATTTGGGTTTGACCTTATGCACCTGTCCTTGTAAGTTTATCAAATGTATATTGGTGTGCACGGCCTTGTGGCATGTATAGTGATACGCTGTGCATGTCACAAGCTGTTTTTGTATGATGAATTCAAATTTAAATGATGACGAACAACCCAAATAACCGAGGCAAATAATATTTTCAAAATACATTTTATTTTACACTGCAAAAATATTTTCTTTTCAATTTTACTGCGTCAGTGTATGTTTTTGCGCATAACTCAGATCCTGGATTCAATCTGGAGATAAAATACGAGTGAATGAGTGAAATGTAGTGAGGTGCTAATGTAAATTAGAAATTGTGATATAATCGAAATTGTATTGTAATAAAAAATTATATATATATATATATATATATATATATATCTACTACTAATAATGGAAATTCAGTGCACTATTTCAACCGTGTCTTTCTGAATTGCCTAAAATACCCTCCGCGTTTCACTATCACACGTAAACGTGTACCTCCTGTTACTACTTCCGATTTGATTTCTTTCCCAATTTGTTTAGATTCCCAATTCAGCTCTTCAAATCCTCAATTCATTGCCATCATCATTCAATTCATCTCCAGTTTTGTTTTTCTTAGTCCATCGAGTACAAAATTGCCTAAATTAATTTCCTCCCCTTCCAGATCCACTGTCTTCTCCAACTTTGAATCTCGATTACCGATTATCGACAATGGTTACTTCGTTAAACTATGATAGCTGAACTTAAGGCACGGTCCAAGTGCTCGAGCTTGAAAGGATTGATTTAGGCAGGGAAGGCTCGATGCAGGCGAAATGGTGTCGACTGCCCCCGATTTGATTTCTTCCCCAATTTGTTCAGATTCCCAATTCAGTTCTTCAAATCCTCAATTCAATTTATTTCCACCATCATTCGACTCATCTCCAGTTTTTTTTCTTAGTCCATCGAGTATAAAATCGCCTAAATCAATTTCCTCCCCTACCAGATCCACTATCTTCTCCAACTTTGAATGTCGATTACCGATTATCGACAACGGCTACTCCGTTAAACTACGATTGTTGAACTTAAGGCACAGTCCAAGTGCTGAAGCTCGAAAGGATTGATTTAGGCAGGGAAGGCTCGATGCAGGCGAAATGGTGTCGACAGTGAATTGCAAGTTTTTGTAAGGTTATTTTTCTACTTATTACCCTAAGTTTGTGCTTGCTTATACTGAAATCGATGCACCACCCTAGCTTCTATTACCCTAAGTTTGTCGACATGAATAGACATGCATACTGAAATCATTTTTTCCGAACTTAGGGTACAACACGAACTTAGATTTTAGTATGCATGTCCATCGATAGGAATAGACATGCTTATCGATAGGAATAGACATGCATACTGAACTTAGGGTACAACACAAACTGAGGAGGTTGGTGCTTGCTTATGATGTTTTGACTATTACTATTATTTCATTTTTTTTTCAATTAATAGAGTAAATCATTAAATGAGCATTAACCTAAACCTTAGTGATGTGATGTCATTGACAGAATAAAATATCAAGGAAACTAGGTTAGTTTTGTGGCTTTTCTATGAAATGAAATATAGTTTAAAAATGCTGTTTCTGTTTTATATACAGTGGATTTTATGCACTACAGTGTGTATATTCAGAAAGTGTTGTTCAATATGCATTTCCTTTATTTATGCTATTTTTCATGAATTCTTTTCTAAAAGTGCAATTCACTATGCATTTCTTTATACAAAATTTTTACTTCCATTTATTTACTAACAGTACAATATAGAGTGCAATATAGTATGACTACAGTATGCATATTTTAAGCAACCGTGCCCATTTTATAAATAATATAATGTGCATTTTTTTATATGTTGTTTAGTTTTAATTTATTTCTAAAAAATTTATACAATACGCTTCTTTTTTTACTGTATCAGTATGCACATTTTAAGCAACCGTGCCCATTTTCTGAATAATATAATGTGCATTTTTTACATGTTGTTTAGTTTTAATTTATTTCTAAAAAAATTATACAGTACATTTCTTTTTTATTGTACATAATACAATAATAATATGCATTTTCTGAGAATGCAATATAACGAGCATTTTCCATTTATATATTACTTTACTTAAATTTATACTATAATATGTTTATCTAAAAGTGCAACAGAGTGTGCATTTTCTTTTTATGTACTTTATAAATTTCTACATATGCAACACAAGGTGCGTCGATTCGCATTTCTAAGTGATGCAGTGTGGATTTTTAAAAACTAAAATATTGTAGATGAATTATTTAAGATAGTGTTGTGACCACGATGGTGTACCTGTTAATTTCTTAAAACAATATCAGGTTATGCTCCGTGAACTCCTTTATGAGCAATGTATAGGACTATACATTCAGATCCCTCACTTTGTAACCAAGAAACAAGGCATGTCTTTAGTCTACTTATCCTTTCTTGGTGAAACTACTATAACTTACTGAACATTCAATGTCGCACAGATTTGTATATCTTCGCACGATTTATATAATAGATAATAAGTATGGTTTTGGATTTTTGAATTAATACCAGAGATCAATGGATTTCAGTCATTTAATTTGTTTTACAAATGTTGTAGTCCAATCATGCTTCATATTGAAATTTATATAACCAACAGTACCTCAATAACAGTAAAACATATGGATCCCTCGCTCAGTATTATACATTTCCGTGTTATGACTTAATATTTATAAACCTACAATCTATTTGCATAGTTATAGCTATGAAAGAAGAAAAGAATATACAATCAACCAATATTTAGCATAAGTATACCTTTGGAGAACCTCATTTCAACCGTATTCTCTATGTTTTAAGTAGTGTATTATGAATATAAGTTTGTATCATAAAAGCAAGTAGTACAAGATCAAGCAATGAACCTAATAGTATTCAGAGACAATGTTTGATAGACTGTATGTGAATTTAAATGCACAAATTGGGCAACCATCACCGATTCTTTGGTAGACAGTAAGAAACATGTATATTTAGTATGGATTCAACAGAATTTCAATGGACTAACTGTAATAAATTGTCCGAGTCATTACTGGGCATTGCAAACCTACATGCCTCTTTTTAATATAGGTATTTTTTAACACCGTGCCTTGATTCATTACATTAAACTGCATTTTTTATTTTCTCTCAATAATGGCTCCTTATAGTCAAACAAGATTTCAGATAATACTACTTTTATTTTAGCATTCGCAATTTTTCCCAATTTTAATTTGAGTTTTGCATTCAGTGGATTTTTGGTTGCATTAAAGGACAATTTGTTTATAGTTTAAACAGTATTTATCATTACTTATCATTTTAATGTGTTAAAATACTAGCTTGGATGGATAGTTCTCTTAGTTTTAGTTTACAGTTTAAACAGTTTTTATCATTCCAATTCTTTCATGCAAACATATTGAATAATAAGATGTTGTTAGGTTATTACGTATTATTTGAGTTGTTCAGTTGCTTACATACTCAACTTATTTTTGCATGTGATTTTGAAGGAGTTATTGTCATGATTTTTTGATTAAAAACAAATTATTTTATTTCTCTACCCACTGATTGTTAAGGTTTAATTACATCAGTTCTTTGGCTACATGCTTTTTAAAGAGAAATCGATCAAAGAAAATCATATATATAATTTTTTTTATTTCCTTCCATTTCTTTAGTTTCTCTAATTTTGATATGTTTAATTTAATTAAAATTTATCAATAGATAAGGAAACCAGAGAGTTCGGTCTATTTTATTTCAGTTTTATCGTTAATCCATCCACTAAAAACCTATCTTTTTTACTGCATGTTTTGTATGCTATCTTAATTATATATTTTAACATAAATGGAGTGTACGAAATCAAAGTGTTTTATTTATTTTAATTCAATTCTATTAATTTTTTCCACTCTCTAACTGATTTTGATATCCACCTTTGTTTTTGAAAATTCAATTGAAAATTGGAACAATTATGCCTATAAAATTTAATTGGAAAGTTTATCTCTGATATTTATTTTTATATCCATCCGTAAATGATATAAACAATTATGGATTATGTGATATCCAGTTCCTTAGAATTTGCTTCGAATTTATGCAGTGAAAGATTATGTTAAGAATGCATTAATTTCTTACACGTATGTTGCTTGAATCTGAACTTAGTTTTCACTTTATTACAACTTTTGGTCATGCCTCATCAACATCTTATGTATAGAAATCAGTTTTTCGTTATGTTCAAATAATATTTTAATAAAGCGGCAAATATTCTTTTTGCTTCATGCCATTAATTACTGATTCAAATCAATTTTTATTTTAATATTTGTATACTAGCTTATGTTTGTTCTTTTGATAGAATGGAAGGTTATGAAATCATTGTACTTTATTTATTTTGCTTCAATTCTAATCAATTTGATATATTTTTTACGTTTTCAAACTTGCTAATCACTTATTTATCTATCAAATCAACGCTTCATTTTTTCTTCTTAGGTTTTTTTTCCTTCTAAATTTATTTTAGTGATTCCGTTTTATATGATTATTAATGAATTCTCAAAGCCATTGTTCACGTTGTTTTGAAAAATAAATTAAGTATTGACTCAGTTCAGCCACATCAATTAAAATGATCATGTTAACTGATTTAACGCATATAGGAAACAATACGTTTTATATATATGTGTGTGTGTGAACACAAAAGGATAGAGACACATTTTGAAGTCATGAGAAAAAGCGATGATTCTGAATCCTATTTTGTAATATTGTCTAGTTCAGAAGGCATAAACATTATTTAATCTGGATAATTTCATTGGAATCAGCTGATTTTTTGTAAAGCAATAACCATATAATTAACAACGACTATTGTTAATATGTAAAGACACAATCAAAAGCTAGATTAAACTTTTCAAGTTTATGTAGAATATATGAATTAATCACTCTTTTTCATATTAGTTATTTGGTACTATATGTTTGTCTTTGAAATTTCACCACTTCATTCACTACTCTCCATTGAATAATCCTGTAACTCCACTGCAACTTTTTGTTCAGCAATGAGTATCTACATTTATCAGAAGAATTTAAATATTTGTTATTTCTATGTTTTCGATCCTTATTTTCTGCTTTTGATTTACTTATGAATTTTTTTACTGATTGTTCTACTTTTAATCATAGATGATTCTACTTTTTACTATAAAAATTTTGTAAGATAATTTTGTTTTTGATTATTCAGCATCTGATTTCATTTTATAATATGAATTTTTATAAGATTTTTTTGGTTATTATTTTCAGTAGGTCTGATTTTATTTCTTTGCTATGAAACTTTCTAAATTGTTGAGATTTTAGTTCTGAGCTATGGCTCCTTAATATATACGACTAGCATATATTTATGATTATTGATAGTTTGGTTAAGTTATATTATTTAGTCATAATAGTTGTATAAATTTTATGATATTATTGTAGGTCTAATCCAATGACCTGAACCCTTCTTGGTTTTTTTAAAGGAAGAGAGGATCTAGGTCTGAACATTCCAATAATCCTACAAAAAACATATATTTGCAGCTATAATTATTTACTTAGTGAATATGGTGATTTTTGCAGATTGCAATTCTGATATTAACGGTGAAGTTAGGTTGTTGTCTGAAGATATTGTATTTGCATCCTTTATTTCTGTCGGGTTAAGGTATTTTTTTTTACTCTATTTCTACATTTGCATCATTTACTGAAATATGACAGAGTTGTTTTTGCTTACAGTTGAGTTTCATACAACCATCGAATTTGGATTTAGTAGTTGATAAGGATGGATAAGATTCCTCGATTGCTGCTTCTTAGATACTGAACATCAACCACACTTAGGTATTTTTTACACTTCTGCATTGTTTTTGTAGATTATTACCACTTCGGTGATTACCAACTCTAACTTAATACTAATTTCTATTTACAACAAGATTTAGTGACATATAACACAAAATTGGTAGGAACAAAAAGATATTAACAAGCAAGTTTAAAACAAGAAGTTACTCGATCTTTTTCAAGTAGATGGAAAATTTAGATTTACATTTGAAATAAAGAAATATTTGTTTACCTTTTATTGTCTTTTTTTGGAAAAAGTGGTGCATATTCGATGCCATTCAACAACATTATTGACAAGGAATTTCTCTAGAGACCATAGATATTATTGTTCATTATTGTACTAACCACACATAAGTATTTGTAATGTTGTTGCTATATAAAATGAATGAGTAGGTTGTGGGGTCAAAACTGATTATTGGTGTTTGTGTCTTAGCATCAACCATATTTTATCTCCTTGCAAAAATATTGTTCATGAATAACCTGCATCAACCCATGTTTGCTTAGAATAATAGAACAAAACTAATAGTTTGAAGAGAAAATCCACTAGAATAGCAAGGCAAGAAACAAATCTTTCTCCTTTTGTAGTTTTCTTAATGACATATTTATATATTTCATGTAATTCCATCTTATATAATGAAGGTTGCATGTTTTTAGTTTAATGAATTTTTGGTGTGTTTTTGCTTTCAATATGATCGCTACTCAACTGATTTTTTATAAGCATATTTTTTAAACTTGATGGCAATAAAACCTGTTTATTTGGTGTTAGGAATCTATAATTATATTAGTTGATATCAAAACAGAAATTTGCATGCTGAAATTCACTTGCAGTATTGCAATGTTCACCAACTACTTCTGGATCCACCTGGAGATCAACACCGACTCTCCATCGCAGGTTTCTCAGGTATTTTGGGCTCTATAGAAAAAGAAAATGTATGAAACTTACCCTCCTCAACTCTGGAATCTTGGATGATAATTTTTGTTATTTAATCAATTTTGGAATTTTAGGTACATAGTTCCCTAATTTTCAGCTTCATTTTGAGTATCACGTAGGTATTTTCAATGGTTTCAAATCATTTTTTCTTCTTTGTATGCTCAGAAAAATTGATTACAGGTTTACTTCCTATTTTCAATGTTGAAATTGTAGTTTGCTAAGAATTTAATTCTCAATAGTTCAATTTGCATGAACACTATGATTATTATGCAGGTTTTCCATAAAAATATAAATAATGGAAATTTTGATGAATTTTGGGTTTTTGAACTAAACCTAGAGAGGTAAGTTTGTGATATCTTGAATAAAATACATGACTGTTTTTACATAAGTTCTCAGAATTCAATTTACAACTTGTATGCTTGATCATTCAACAATGATTATAAAGCTACCATTAGTATTTTTATGCCATTTTATGTTACATACATGCATGTATGTATTTTTATAATATATTTATTAAAAACCAGTTGTGAAGACAAACAGAAATATGTCCCGTATGATCCTGGAAGACCAAAATACACACAATACTAGAACAGAAACAAAAAAAGCACCACAACGTCTACTGCACATACATGGCTAGCTTTCCACATGTCCTTATAAATTTGTTTTTGTTTGTTCCTTTTCCAAAAAAACATCATGACTATGTAGAATAGACTACTGTTTGTATTCACTCACTGTACATTTAACTATAAACTAAAATGACTGCTATTTTTGATGCAGTTACTAGCCGCATTTCAGGTTGTTTCCCATTTGATCTGTTAGATTGGTAATCCTCAACAGCAGTGAATTCTTGCCTTTAAAAATGTTCCTGCATGGAAAGATTAATTTATTTCGTTTCAATCTCAACATATGTAAAAATATTTACGTAGTAGTAATTTTCAGTTTTTCTACTACTGCAGTGATTTTAATGATATTTGCGCTTGATAGTAATTTTGTATCTGATTGTGCTTGATAATACCCTATCAGGTGTCTTCATTGCATTAATTCTAATATTTCTGATCCAACAACTATTATTTAGTTTTTTATTTAAGCATGTCAAATAGTTCTTTGTTTCTAATATCTTAATTACATATCCGCTGCAAGTAAAGTGATTTTGTTGATCTATAAATGCACATTGTACGAATTCATAAAGATATTTTCTAATTTGTAATATATAATTATAATTAGAAGAATGATTATAATATTCTACATAACCGATATTATTTTAAAATTTATTAGGATGTCATGATGTTCATACAAGGCCAAGTTCTCATAAATTTCTCCAATTCTACTTTTATTCTGCATTTTGCTTTTTTTAGTTTGTTAATTTTACAGGTTGAAGTTTTTTATGCTTGATTTGATTTTTAATATTTGAATGGAGAAAATAGTCGCCAAAGTGAATGTGATTATATCCTAAATGATCAAAACTGCCTCCTCCAAATGTAAAACCCCTCATGGCTATAAGATTATTTTATTGAAGCGTACCCACAGCCCATGCGAGGTCCTTCTCACTTGAAAGTTTATTACTGTAATCATTGTACTTTTGATGCTCTGACTACTTATTCCCTATGCTGCGTGAGGATGCTTGACTGCTCTTTTTTGTTACCGTTCGTTTTAGAATTGCTTCTTTGGATTATTATATATGCTTATATGAATTTAGTATAATAATTAGTATGTATATTTTAAGAATATTTGATATGGTACCTGAAATTTGCTTTGATGTTTTGGACTTGGACTGTGTATTGAACAAAAGGTTGCATGATGGTTCTATATTCACATATGTTGTCTGATTGTGTTTTGGGACCTAACCGAGTTAAATTAGTATGTAAATTCAAATTGTTTAAAGAAGCTGTTAGAGTAGGTGTCGCTGGAAGCTTTGTATATGAAGAGTTTAATATTTTAGATGAGATTGAATGACCCTTATTTGGTATTATACAGGTGTTTGTGGACTTTATTTTCTGGTAGACGTTATTTGTTGATGTCAGACAGAACCCCAAGGCTCACGCCATTAAGGGTGAGCAGTATTCAACTAAAACTGAATTAATCGGTCGAACCGATTTATTTTGATCGATTTGGTTTTGAAACTAAATCGACTTGAATTTAATTTATAAAATATATTATTTGAGCTATAAGTTTAAACCAATCGACCAACCGTTTATCATATTATCCAAATTTATGGTATTATAACACTCTTAATAATAGGTTAATGATAAAATAAAAAGTTTTCATATTGAAACTAGGTCAAATTTTATAGTAAATATAAAAATACTCAATAAAATCTCTTCAAACATAAAATTACATTTTCCTTTGACTGAATCAATTGCTTGAATAATAACATACCTTTTCAGTTCAGTTAAACCGATTGCTGCCAAATTAACTGAAATTAAATTGGTTTAGTTCAGTTTTGAATTTTTTCAATTTAAATTTGGTTTGACATTTATTTAACATAAAAATCGATCGTACAGTACAATGGTTTACCCCTACAAGCCATGCACTTTCCCACCAAACATAAGCCACGCATAATGCAGAATCCCTGTCATATATATAGTGTTATAAACTTCTATATAACGCAATAAGGTAATTTTTTTGTTTAAATTCATCGTGAACACCATCTAGAAAAAACTTATTGTACCCAATAACTTATGCAAAAGCTTAATTTTGAGTTAAGTTTCATTGGAAACAAAAAAATCTAAAATTATAACCATAAATATGGACATAACAAATAATTTATGCAAATAACTTTTGAAAAAGATTGATTTCATGTTACAAATAAACAGAAATACGTTCATGTTACAAATAGAAAATTTATGGTCTAGCGATCAAATGCAGGTCTATCTGGACGTGCATATATACTCGTATATATAGTGAGAGCTTAAATTTTTGCTATTCAAAATTGTAATAAATATTTGTTTGAATAAGGTATTTGTTTGAATTTAAATTCAGTGTTATTTATTTTATTCAGAGAATGTCTATTTAGTTATGTGAAAAATAATATAGTACATTAACAAATACATTTAAATGAATATATATATATATATATATATGTTTATTATCATCAAATAAAAATCATATACTAGCAATTCAACAGGAACTAGTTTGGTTGAATTTGGATACTTTCAAATTTGGGCTTTTATTGGATTTTTAGTCGACTATAAATCAAAGGTGAGTGATTTAACCCACTCACGCAATACTAAACATTCTTATGTTTGTTGAATTAAATTTGCGATGTGATAAGAATTTTATTGGCAGTTGTTTGGTAGTTTAATTTGACTTTTTAATTGAAATTGAATTTTATTGAGTTAAACTGCCATTTAAATTAATAATTGAAATTGAATTGCCAGTTAAATACCTGATATTGATAGCCAGTTAACTGTGTGATTGATTGGCTTATTTGGATGTTGACTGTGATGAATGTCTATTCGTTGACATTTTGGACGATTGAATGTTTTTTTTTATATATATATATATCCCTTTTATCACCTTGTATAGTAATCGAGAGCATATAAACTGTTATTTGAATTATTTCGAATAAATTAAGAAATATGTTGAAATGATATGTGCCTATGACACTTTGATTTGGATTGCAATGATATATATCCTTACTACAATTAAAATTGAAATAACTATATACTTGGCCATAGGGTAGAAAATTATATACGGACATTGGATTTGTTAAATTAAATGATTTAAAAAATCTTGAATTTGGATTTTGATTAAATAATATTACTTAAAAGATATAAATTTTTGATTTATATGAATCAAATTATTTTCTAATTCAACCTTTGAATGTTAAAACTGAAATTGGTTAAAAAAATTGTTTTAAAGAAGTGAATTGGAAATGTGAAGCTGTAATTGTATACGACTTTAATTTTGGAAATTGAATTATTTTTAAGCTTTGGATCTTAAAACTTAACAATGAGGTTTAAATTGATTTAAGTGTTTTAAATCAGTAAATTAAAATCGGACTTGAAATCGAGATGAATTGAGATGGTTTAAAATAAGAATTGGATTGATATTTAAATCATTGGATTGAATTATTGAATCGAATTTGAGGTTAAAAATAAATGTTTCGAAAATTGAAGTTAATTCGAATTCAAATTGAATTCAAGTATTTTTAACTAAATCGAAATTGAGTTGATTGAACTGAAAGATTGAAAATTTGAGTTTTGTTGATCTGTAACTGGACATGGGTCTAGATTGTTGAAATGGAAAGAAATAGTTCAATTTGATATCATTTTCAAAATAAATTATTTTCGATATAAACTGTGTAAAATCTATTATTTTAAATATCCAAGTTATTTAGATTTTCAAAAACTATTTCACTATATAAAACATTTTCAATAATCAAACCATTTTATATTAACGTTTTTAAATCTTTAAACTATTTAAACTAGTTTTAAACTATTTATAACTATTGAAACTATTTACTAAAATTTCAAACCGTGCAAGGTTGGAATGTTATATGTAAATCATTGATTTAAATGCAAGTGTGGTTAAATGAGGTTATGACTTAAGTTGGAATTTAAAATGATATTTTCAAGTAAAAAAAATCATATTTTGAGTGAATATGATGATTTTGAAATAAAGGATATTTTGAAGTGAATATGATATTTTGATATCAAATATGAATCTGTTTCGAAATGTAAAAGAACCAACTTGTGTGAATAATGACGTTTGGTTGTTAAAGAGACCGGGGTCTCTTATTGGCATACTCTCTGTCAATATTGGAACCACTATAACGACTGTGTACGTGGTGGATGATATCCAGAATGGTTGAATTGGGAGCGTTTGTTGGATTTGAGGAAAGAGAACGATGATGGATGACCCCGACACTTGAGCCAATTGAAATGACTAAAACAGGAGCCGTTCCTAACCACCATGGCTAGCTACCTCTAGCGGACACACCTCTTCGTATTACTTTTGATGATAACTTGATCGGTGCACCTTGATTTGAATTGATTTTGGGGGCGTTGGATGCGGTGGGCCGTTATGGGCTACCACCAATCAGGAAATGCAAAATGGTATTATCCTACCTTAGGCATCGCCTCACATGCCTTGTCATACTCTTTGTTCTTATTCCCGTCTACTACAATTTTGTTTTAGTTTGGAACCTATAGGGGACTCACTGACTACCGACGTTACTAGTTATGTTACAGGCATGCATAGACTACCTGCTTGAAAATGTGTTAAAGGGGATTAATGTAAAGCCTTACCGCTAAGAAAAGTATTTACTTTAATAGTTGGACACTACATATATAGTGTATCTTACTACATATAGATAGTTTAACGGATCCTTAGGAGATGGAAAATCATGTAACATCACTTAAGTTATTGCACGCACGTTATACACTGGATAGGACATATAAAATCTTGTAAACATCTCTGAAGCTGTTACACTCATATTTGCTTGTTGTTGATTTAACCTACATAACAACTTTTAGTTTCGACTGGAGTGTTTTTCCTTTTCACTACGCTCGAGTCAGCCCGATCATTTTAGTATTTGAAGACATTAACCCTGGAGGACGAAGATGAAGTTTGGGATAATATATTATTCTACTGCATCATTATAGGTATGTTATTGTTGTCCTCTGATCATGTTCTAAAAGTTGTGTAATCAAATGTATATTGTAAAATAGCTTCATGAACTGTTTATTTGATTATTATATATTTTCATTCCGCCGCAAGATTCTGTATTTTGTTTTTCATTCCTTTCTTTTATTTTCTTATTAAATCCCATTGACAATTCTCCTTTTTGAATGGTTTGAGTTAGACATGTATGGTTTATTATCGATTTAAATCGTCCAAAAAGGTGGGTCATCGCACAAATTATGGCAATCAACGTTAACCTGGAAGGAAACCAATGATTTAATAAATAAATGTAAATAAATTAAACAAAGATCGCATGCTGTTAAATTAACACATCATCGGTCGACCATGGATGCACTAAGGTCAACCAATAACGGTCGACCCTAGGCAACAAGCAGTCGACCTATGTGTTGTTAACCGCGGAAGCTAAATAGCCAGATTTAATATCGTTTAATCGAACGATTGACATTGGTTTGAACCTTTATAAATATAGACCTAGATCCTTATTTCTAACCGATAATTTTCTAATGGGCGTAGATGCTCCGCCATTTTCTCTTCTTCTACAAAACTCTAAATTAATAGAAATAGTCTAGTTTGCACATATATACTACCTGAGTATTTTAGAAGATGATAGAGATAAAGGATAGGTTCAAATCAAGTCGTTAGAACCAAAGTAATATGTAAACCCAGATTTGAAATTGAAATCAAACTAAATCTCTCCTTTATAATCCAAAATTATAATAGATCTGTATGTATTTGTTATATCTGAATCCAAATAAGGATTCAAAGTAGAAATACAGATAACCGGAAGATCTGGTGATTTGGGAACACTTGGAAAGGCGAGTGGGAAAATTACATGTTTTGTAATAAGATCAAATTTATATCATTGTGATCTATTCCATTTATGACTATGTATAATCAATTTGGATATTTAGTTGTAAGTCGGTAATGACTAGATATAAATCTCAATTTCGATAATTCATTTTATACATGTAATGAATTAATGTAAATAACTGATTGAATAATGAATCATATGCGTAATGATTATGGAATAAATTGATTAATTATGAACTTGTTTTAGTAAAATTGATTACGGTATAAATTTAATGAAATTGGAAACTTGGCATATATTTTGTACCTGTAACTTGTTATTACCTTGATAATAATAAATTGGTATTTGAACGTAGAAAATGAATGTATAGTAAAGAAATTTAATGGGGTTTAAGGGGTTTAAGTGATATTTTAATTCATTGAAATCTGAGATGTTTCAAGTAGGTTTCTATGTATTATCAAGTTTAAAAATTAAAAGTGCAATGTTTCAAATGACAAGGAATACACCTATAAAAAATGAGATGTACAAAATAAGGTTAATTACCATATTTTGTAGTGTCTATTTTGCACAATAAAAAGATAGTTCCTTGTACTTAAAAACACTACATAAATCTCTTTTTTGGATAAGACATAGAAATTTACGGTGTTAACATTTTTAGAATAAAAACATAGTTCCAACGCAATAAAATGTAGTAGCCTCCAAATTTCAAACGGTAAGAAACGAATAAAGTAAAAAGTTCCTAAAATTTAAGATTTGAAATACCAATAGGATTTAGAAGTAAGTGAAAAGTAAATACGAAAGATAGGCAAGAAGAAATAAAAGGATAACATGGTAATAGAAATGGAAAATAGAGAACTGATGAAAAGGATGGGCAATCAAAGTGGTAAGTGAACTTAAAGTAAAGAAAAAGATGAAACACATAATGAAATGAAGACCTAGGTTCAGTTGTAAAACTGTATAGGAATAATAATTAAGTATGAAAGTGTGTGTGTTTGTATGTAGCCTCGAATATGCATTTATGATGCGTGTGAATTATTATAATTAAATCATAATTAAAGATATGATATGACATATGGTCATCAGAGTAGGTTGGAATGCTAGGTCAGTAGTGTTAAAAAATAGAAGTCTGCCCACAGTAAGAGACTATCAGTAGTTATGTAACATTATACTAATATTAGACTTGTCCAACTATAAGGCCCATGAAGGTTATACGTTTGTGTATAGACAAAGGAATGCCCTAAATAGATAGAGCATGTCAAAATATTTGAAAAGCTATTATTAGATAGAGGAGTTCGCTTTAATAATAAATGGAGTAGGGATTCCTTGATTGCACTAGGCAATCTAAATGGGATGGTGAGTGGGATCAAACACTATACAACAAAGGTTGATGCATTTGGTGCTAAATAGTTAGTGGTAGGATTGCATAGGGTGATACGCCATCAGTCTTAACACCAATGGGAAGGATGGGGTTACACCTAACAGATCTTTGCCACCTACTAGGTTAGATCAAGTTGGGTCATGCAATGCCATAATTGTTTGCTAGTTTGTTTATTAGGGCAAAACTAGTTAACCCAAAAGAAGTTCCTTCAAAATGTTTAGGTGGTCCATGGAGCCGAGTCCATAGTAGGAAGTAGAAAAGGTATTAAATTCTCAACTTGAGATAGAGTATAGGAAGATGCATGAAAACTGTGATTAGGCACTATGGTAGTCCCTTGAGTTATACGGTAACGAGATCGTGACATGGCGAGGGCGATGAATTCTAACGGGGTGCTAACTGAGAGAAACTAGTGGGGATAGTATCTAGGTCCATTTAGGGACCTTATATATATATATATATATATATATATATATATATATGATTCTACAGAGAGTAGATGGGACTGAATCGTATGCGGACATGGAGTCCAAACGAAAAATTAAATAATAAAAGGCATAACAAGAGATAGAAGGAAATCGACAAAACTAGCGTTATGTACAAAATTTATAATTTAGTAGTCACCAAAACGTTGTTCTGAACCTCTTCTTATTGCAACCCATAGGATAACATGAAGGACAAGTGCCGATGCTAAGCGTGTTTGGTGTTGACAAGGACATTTGAGTGTCAAACCTTGGTTAGAGTTATGTGAATTATTATATTTTGTTATTCCATTATGAGTTAAATCCTTAGTGCTTTGATATGCATCTTTTGTTTAATTTCCAGGATACTAAACCATCAATCCGTACTTTGGTGGACTTGGGTTTTCCATTTAGTAAAATTTCAGGCATACAGGGGTGCAATTAGCTACATTTAGGATTTATCCAACATGCTAATTTATATGAATCAGTAAATATAAAATCTTTGATCAAATCAAAATCATGTTTTCAATTTAATATAGATATATAAAATAAATTTATGTGCTTATTTACATCATAACACGTTGAAATATCCACTCACTAGGAAATTCCTTTTTAGAAGAGATTGCCCTTTTATCTCAATTCGAATTAGGGCCTCTCTTCTCCATACTAGCTTGCTGTTGTTTTTTATTTTTGTTTCTCATTACTTCCTATTTGAATTCTTTTATTTTACTTGGATTTGGTTTTTGAATTTGTTTGAGAAATAGCTTTCAGGGTTTAAGGTAAAAGAATAGAGTATACAGAATAAGAGAGGCGGAGGCTAGGGTTTTAGAATAAAGAACTCAAGCCTTAGCTATTTTTTGAACCAAAAATGGCACAAACACCCAAATGAATATAATATAGAGTAAAAGTGAAGAAATTTAATGAAAAATTAGGAAGAAATGAACACATAGTGATTTTATAGGGGTTCGGTGCACTCTGGCTTACGTCCACTGCAAAGATTCTATTTATTTATATTGTAGATTGCAAGTACAGTTTCCTTGGACTTGTATAAATCCACGAAGTAAGAAAAAATGGTAGAGTGTAGGCAAGGTAGAAGAAAGAAGATCACTTGAATAAACCATGCCTTCTTTATTTATTGGGGTAGACGATTAAATATCTCGTTGAAACTTCTACCAAATCTCTTTGCCAAGACCAAGTTTTCCAAAAAAATCTCAACTTTATGTCCCCTAGGGTTGGGTATCGGTACGGACCGCTCTAGGGGGGATTGGTACCGATTCCTACATATAGGGAGGGACACTTAGCAAATTTTTGTGTTAACTCGCCTTGATGTTGGAATCATGTTCCCAAAGTAGTTTTGCATTGTTGCCTAGTTTTTTTGGCCCAATGGATCTATAGAAGGTTGAACTGCTGCTATATACTGTATATGGAGATTTCCAATACGATGAATAAAAACTCTGGACAACACTTGAATCAGGCTCCATTTAGCTAGAGAAGAGTGTCATAGAAGTGAGGGATACTCTGGATGTACCATTAGGGACCAGTATTGATCCCCCGTGTAGGGTGAAGCACTTAGTGAATTCTAGCTTGCGGGATCGGTTCCCCCGAGGTGAGGGATCGGTACCTATCCTACTCTTATTGATTTTCCGACTTTGGAATTTTTGGGATGGTTTGCCACCACTTTTCGATCTTGATTGTACTTCAGTTCTGAGCTTTGTAGTCATCTCTCCTAGCTTCTTGCCTTGATAACATTGAAATTTGACTTGTCGAGTTTGTCCATATAATGCCTAGTTAAAAGGCGGGATAAAATTTGCCTCACAAAGCACTCCTTGCAATTGGAAGATGTGTTTTGCTCATGACATACATAATGCCAATCTTCAACGATTGAGCTATCTGGCTACTTTACTTCTGGTGAATCATTCAATTCCTTCAAATTCTCTTATCAATCATGGGTCGTTCCAAACCTGTTATAGCCTAAGACTCTAAGCTATGTCTAAGTGTAATCTTTACATCATCATCATTTCGATTTCATTTGGAGTTATCACATATCAAACCATCCTGTATTCAGCTGGGAATTGTTAATTCTATTCCAACTATAAGGTGTTCAAATACTTTTTTATCAAAATCAAATTTGTTTTTATTTTCAGGCTCGCTCTCTTTGGATCGTTTATTGAATTCGTGACCGTTCCGGGTCAATAGTTGAATTTGTTGTTGTCCAGGGCTAGTAATCAAATTCATGGTTTTTTAGGACCGATAATCAAATCTTTGATCGTTCGAGACTGATAATCAAATCCTTAGCCGTTCGAGTCTAATGAGCATTCGGGGTCGATAACCAGGTTCATGGTCTCCAGACCGATCTTTGGCCTCCCCGGGCCCTTGCTAAGACCAATCCACTTGCTCTTTGACAAGGGGACTTAATGACCAGCAAGCCCATTCAATCACTCTTTGGTGAAGTGACCTACTTCCTGCATTTCGGTCCGGCACTCCTATTGGGACATAATGCGATCCTCGTTGAGCCAAATCCGCTTGGTCTCCGACAAGGGACACAATAACAAGTAAGCCCATCCACTAGCGCTCCAGCAAGGTGAATTACTCCTTGCACTCCAGTTCATCCCTCCAAACAGAGCATAACGCGATTAAATCCATGGTCTCTCTAGACCCTTGCCGAGCCCAATCCACTCGCGCTCCAATGAGGGGACTAAACAACAAGCAAGCCCATCCACTCATGCTACGGTGATGGGATTCACTTCCTACACTCGAATCCGTCTTTTTGGATAGGACATAAAAGTGATCAATATTAGTTATCATGTTCAAGTGGGTTTTCCAAAAAATCCAATATTAAGATCAAAGAAAATAAACAGAAATTGTAATCATTTTTCCCAAACATCAGACTAAGAGCATGCCTAAGGACCGTTCGGGATCCCATACACCGTAAGCAGTTTGAGGTTAATATTGTGCAAATATCCTAAACAGTGATCTTAGACATCTAAATAAGAGTGTGCCTAGGGAACGTTCGGGATCCCATACACATGTTAGCGGCCGGAGGTGATATTATAGCATTTATTGAGAACAAAAGGCAAGATAAAGAATTTGAACCTGGCCCCAAGCCATACACATGCCTTCTTTATTTATAGGGGTAGACGAGAAAATATCTCGCTGAAACTTCTCCTGTAGAATCTCGTCGACAAGACCAAGTCCCCCAAAAAAATCCCTACTTCATATCCCCTAGGGTTGGGGATCGGTACCGACCACTATAAGGGGATCAATATCGATCCCCATATATAGACAGGGACACTTAGCAACTTTTCATGTTGGCTCACCTTGATGTTGGCTTCATGTTTCCAAGGTTGTTTTGCATAGTTGTTATGGTGTTTTTTAGCCCAAGAGATGAATCTACAGAAGGTTATGTATACGGAGATTGCCAATATGATGTGTAAAAACTCTGGAACAATACTTTAATCAGGCTTCGTAGCTAGAGAAGAGTGTCATAAAAGTGGGGGCCACTCTAGATGTACCCTTAGGGATTGGTATCGATCCCCCATATATGGTGAAGCACTTAGTGAATTCTAGCATGGGAGATCGGTACTCCCTAGGTGAAGGATTGGTACCTATCCACACTTAGTGATTATACGACTTTGGAATTTTTTATGATTGATTTCCTTCACTTTGCGGTCCTAGTTGTACTTTAGTTTTGAGCTTCATAGTCATCTCTTCAGACTTCTGGCCTTGATAACTTCAAAGTCCGACTTGTCGGATTATCCATATACTGCTTGGTCAAAAAGCGGGATAACATTTATTTATATGTGGTTGAAAATTAGGGCTGTTAGGCTTAATCCCAAAATCACTAATTATGAAATGCTACTAGTCCAGTTTTCACCAATTATGACCCATTTTATCAAATTTTACAAGTTATATATATTTCCTAACTATAAATGGCATTCTGGAAGTAACAAAAAAGGTCCCGAGGCCTTATTCCTACATGTGTGAAAATTCATTATTTTATCCCTTTTTGTAAAATTACATTTTTACCCATATTAATGTTTTTATTTATCATTAAAATTTCTAGGACGTTATAGTTTTGATTTATAGAATACTACCCTATGCTAATTATTTATTATAAGATGATTAAGGACCATACGATAGGAAAACATTATAACTAAGAGATTAAGGGATTTATATGAGGTTAAGAACATTGTTTTAGGGAATGGTTTTGATCAATGGAATTTACCATTAAGTAAATGATTGTTATCAATTATAGAAAATCATTATGTTTGGAAAAATAGATGGTTATGAGGAAAACAAAACATGATTAATTTTACTATAGATTTTTGGAAACAAACTATGCAATTTTCGAAAGAAAATATGCTTAGCCAAAGGGTTATAATGAAGAACCGTAAGGTAAATCAAGATGACCAGAAGGTTATTTAATTAAAGAGTTCATTTAATTATTGGGCAAGAGACCAGATCCACATTATGCTGAATGTGTCAGTAAGGTATTTAAAACACTAGCAAAGGCTAAGTCGAATGTATTATAAGTCGACACATGTAAATCTCGTGTTATACGCACAGAAGGTAGTATGCAATGTGTGCCGAAGGGCCAATGCCAAAAGACGTAGTGCCAAATAAAGATCGAACAAACTAGAATCTTAAGAGTAAGAATTAAATATGATAATGACGGTAATGAAACCGAAGGTCGAATGTAATCGACAGTTAAGAAGGAATTATGGTAAGAGGATGGGATCTCGAAAGTTTAAAGTTTAAATTTCATAAATCACTTAAAATAAACTAAAGTAGGCTTCCTAGACACGAAAGCGAGAATGGAGACTGTCGAGGGTAGTGTACTCATGAAAGGTTGTATTAAACCGAAACTAGTAACCTTCGGCGAAACTAAGCTATTATATGGCTTAAGATGGCCAAGATCAGAACTTAAGATGTAGATATCAATAAATACGTCAATCAACATTAGTAATCAGAGGATGACTAGTTGAGATGTTAGATGAATGAATAGCTAATTGAAAATCATATGGAGTGGCTAGGTAGTTGTTCGGTGGTTGGCTAAGGCCTCTGTGACAGTCAAGGTATCGAATGCAAAGGAGTAAGGCCTATCTGGTATCCGTAATCAAATGCGAAGGATTAAGGCCTATGTGGCATCCATAATTAAAATGTAAGCATAAGGCCTACTTGGGAAGTTATCCAGACAATCAAAGATACTGGTTTAAGGCCTCAGTGCCAACCGTGGGAATAGTGTAAGACATGGGGCTCGGAGTAGCATTCTTGGCACTAAAGAAAAAAGGTTGGTCTAGAACCTTTGTGGCAACCATAATACGAAAGCGAAGTAGGAGTAAGGCATATATGGCATCCGATATTTGAAAATTTTAGTGTAAGGCATTCGTGGAACCATTGTACGAAAGTGAAGAAGTAAGGCTTGTATGATACCAAAAAATGAGATAGTGGGCATAAGTAAGGCCCTAGTAGCATTCTATTAACATTTTAAGCGTACATAGCACATAGTATATAAAGGCACTAGGTATGATAAAGTATGTAATGACAGACACACACACATATATGCCAAAAAAGTCCTTAGAACATGAGGGGTATATGCTGCAAATGTCTGTATAATCCGAGAGGTTGTCAGGGGTGAGAGTATTTCAATATCGAAGCAGTATTATAATTCTAGACACCAAACCAAGGGATAGTCGGTTAAGATGCCAAAGTATAGTGTTGACACTTAGTAAAGAACCTAAAGTTTATATCTATTATTCCATTGATAATTTATTGCTTTGAAAAGTGAAAGAAAATCCATTCCATCTATCGGTGGCATGGTTTCACTGTTTGAATGTTAGCGTAATATGTTGCTCACATTAGAATTTATGTCTGGCCTATATTTTTATTCTTGTTTTCTCTATAAAATTATGTGTATTCATTAGTGCAGGCTAAGTTTATAGGCTTAGACATGTTGCTTCTTGGATGGACGAATAAAGGCACCGAAGATGAAGCAGGAGGCTTGGGATATCGTATTTATTTCGATGTGTTTATGTCAGCAACTTCATATGTTGTGCTTAACACTATTATTCATGTCTATATTATATATATGACACCTACATCGGCATGACAATGGGAACTAAATTGTAAAATTTGATCTGTAATGATTTTTTTCTAAATTTTAGTTGACATATGCTCTGTTTACTTAATAATGTTTAATATAACATGGAACTTAACTATGTCATTGAAAGATGATCTAGGGTAGCATGTTGGAGTTCAATTTTTGGATCATAGAATGAGGGATGTCACAGTTGGTATTAAAGCATAGATTTAGGGATACTTAAGTAAAATAGAACTAGAATTAGTTAGGTACATAGTAGGAAAAGCAAACACCTTAGAGAGGGAATACACTATATATAACTTACTTGTACGTTGCTATATATGTATGCCTGTATATGTATGTGTGTGTATAGGTATATGGAAAGATATGTCAATTCTCCTATTGCTGTTTCACTCTCCTTCCTTTTGTTTCTTATGAAGACTTTCTTAAAAAGAAAAATAAGACGGATTTGCGAAGTGGAAGAGTTTTGTAGGAGGAGAAAATTCTAGAAGGGAGAATGATGGTATCCAAACCGTCGAAGGCAATGGTACGATGCCATCCTACCTATTCTGTATGTGGATACAAATGCGTTGTTCTAGCAGTTCATGGTACAGATAATGAGGGAGGATATGCCAAAAGTAGCCTACCCGAGACTAGTTACGAGGGAGGATTTTTTAAAATTGAATTAGGATCATCAAAATTTTGAAGCTAAGTTACTGGGAGGGAGCCAACAATAGAAGTGCTGAATCGGCTAAAGGTTTGTGAGTGCATTTTCAAAGATTTAGGACTGAAAGATGTGCAATAGCGATGGTTGGCTTCTAAACAGCTGCCCGAGGATGCTTTATATCAGTGGGAGACGGTGATATATGAGAATCACGAGGGGAAGATTACTTGGGAGTTGCCTTGGGAGAAATTTGAGGCATAATTTATTTTTGAGCCTTAGAAGGGCACGTTGTTGAGGGAATTCATCAATCTTAGGCAAGGTGATCTTTCTTTGTAAAAATATATTTTAGAATTTCAATGCATTGGCAAAGTATGGTCAAGAGTTGATTAACACCCCATTAAAGAAGAATGAGGATTTGACAGGTGTTTGAAGCAGTGTTTAGATCACAAGGTAATGGCACATTTGGCAGCACCTTTTGAGTTTTTTTTATGGATATGGAGAGGAGGTATGATGGTATGTACCAAGCCCAAAGAAAGGTGAAAGTAAACCGAAAGTGTTGGAACAGGACCAGAACACAACAGCTTAAATTAACGATTTTCTATTTTTTAACCATTTTAGATCTTACTACACCTATGATGTCTAAATTAATTTAGATCCAATAAAAATAAATTTTAAATAAAAATTTATTTTATTTAATTAATTAATATAAAGATTTATTCTGTTATATATGTAGTATATAATGTTGTTGGTGTCAAAAATGGCACCAACACCCAGTTGTATGAAAGCACTAATAATAGAATTAAAATAGAAAGTAAGTAAACAAAGACATATATTTATAGTGGTTCGGCTAACTCCAGCCTACGTCCACTCCAAATATTTTCCTTTTATTTATTTATGCTGCTGTTACAGTTACAAATCCGTGAAATCCTAGAACAAAAATGGTAGAGTAGAGCCCAGGTAGAAGATAGAATGAAGCATAGAGAAGACCCTTTTTCTGATGCCAAGCCGATTGTATATATAGTGGAAGACGTATATAGATCGAACTAAAATTTAGACAGAAAAACATGTAGGCGAGAAACTTAGCCCAATCGCTCTCCTAAATAGGGATCGGGGCCGACCTTAATTTGTTAATTTATGGGATGTGATCTGTAATGGTCCGTTTATCCATACCATTTGAATCGACAATAAACCACACATGTCCAACTCAAATTGCACGAATAAGCGGAATCATTAAGGGTAGAAAGAAAATATAGATAGAATAGAATCTCACACGAATAGAATAACATATATTATTTCAATAGTAATCTTTACAATGGAAAATTTTAAAATACAATATCAGAGTCTAACCTAAATTTAGCTTGGACAGTTATAAACATCTATCCTTATAATTGCTGACAAACATCAAACTAAAACTAACTAAGTACAACGGATAATAGAATAAGTTCAAACGTAGATGAATATCTCCAGCTCTCCTCTGGAAGCTCCAATCGTCTTCGAAAACCTAAAACTACTTGGATCTGACCCGAGTGTTGAAAATACCCGGATCAAGCTTGATAAACCAGTGTGAGAAAAACTCAATAATAAACGACAGTGTCATATATTGTCCTTTGGATAAAATCCTTTAAAAGTAAGAAGTATCTCATAAGATCACGCCCACACATAAATACGGACGGGTTTTTACCTTATGATAACTAAAACACTTTCATATCAAAATCTTTGATATTATTTTAATGACATTCCTTGAAAACATTTGCAAATAAACTTATTAATCTTAGCCGAAATTGTTACCATTATTAAATTCCAGCATACTAGGTTCTACTAATCAAAATCAAAGGTTCTTATTGGAGAATAGATTTCCATACAAATGATCAGGTGAAGGATCTACCTTTCGAAATGGGTACACCTCAAGATGGATGCCCCAAGGAACAATACAAAGGAACCTCTACCGACACAAGACTGGCCTACCTATGTAACTAGATAGTACCGAATATACCATGCCTCGGTCGTTACCGACTTTTATCCGAGGACCCTCGTAGCATACAAACCACATTAATTTACATTCCGAATGTCATAGCGAGAAGAAATATATCTAGAAGGGGATGACCATACCCTACTTGGGAATGACCCACTTAGCCTTTCTGCATCTAATCCTGTTTCGGTCATTTCTGGTTTGATGAGGTTTGAGGTAACGATTACCTTTTCACACAGCACATATCACATCTTTGAGTGCCACATTGTCATTCCTTTGATCACTATTTGACTCCCACAAACATACAACCTCTGAGCATATATGTCTCAAAGAAGGGTGTTAAGCTAAGAGAAGTTGCCTTCTCCGCCACCAAGTAGATGTACATTTGTAGAAGTCAAACATTGTGTCTCAGAAATTAAATATCAAACATTCGTCCATACAAGTTTGTTCTGGGACTGAATGAAACCGAAGGCACTCTCCTACTACTACTAGTAGCGAGTAGTCCTTGCAATCCAAAAAGTCTCCACAATGGGGAGACCACTACTATAAGTAACTCTATAATGGAAGCGACCCAGAGCATGTTTAACAAGCAGTCCTCACACTATGAAGATCCATGGTCTTCAATAATCATCATCTTCAACATGTCTTCACTTTCGAATGTATACATTGGTTCGAAGTGGTTTTCGGATAGGAATCACCCAAATCTGACTATGGTTCCTTCGAAGCCAATCATCGCTTAAAAAGATGTTAAGTTTATAAGTGGATATCAATCATCAATCAATTACTTCATTTTTTATTTAAAACAAATATCTTTCTTAGATATATTCTTTTCAATTTATTCCATTTTCATTTCAAGAGTATATGAAATCATTAAGCCTCATTCATCAAACCATTTGGTTTATTAAATCTATTTTAAATCCTGTAATAATTCCAAATCATTTTCTCTTTTACTTAGGAAAGCCTTTCCAAATCATCTTCTCTTTTACTTAGGAAAACCTTTCCAAATCATTCATTAAATCTTAATCAAAGATTTCTTATATTCAAGCTGTAACTTTTAACTTAGGAAAAATATTCCAAATCATTCATTAAATCTAATAAGAAAAGATTTCTTTCTTAAATTCAAATCATACTCTTTCAAATTGAAGGTTTACATAACAGAGCACTACTGCCACTTTAAATTTGGTAAATTTCACCGCTAATGACTAGTGCTAAGTAATACCACATCATGAATATCTTTGTCTTCAATGATCATTATCTTCAATATGTTTTATTTTGAAAATTAGTTTGAAGGGGTTTTCGGATAGGAATCACCCAAATCCAATCTCGTTTCCTTCGTACCAATCATCGACAAAAGATGTTAATTTCATATGGGGTTCGAAAATGAGTTTAAAGTGATTTTCGGAGAGGAATCACCCAAATCTGATCCCGGTTCTTCGGATAGGAATCACCCAAATCCAATCCTGGTTCCTTCATACCAATCATTGAATAAAAGATGTTAAGTGGTTTGTTAACATTCAAATAATTTATTTCTTTTCTCTTATTTTGGAAAAACTTAAATATGATCTTTTAGGGCATCCGGGTTTTCCTTTCGATCTATTCCATCCCTAGCCTAAAAAGAGAAAACAAAGACCAAGTAAGTTCAGGGCACTGGTTGCTCCATTCCTAACCTTAGTTAAACATCTTGTTTTATTTCCTAGATCTTACAGGCGGGACAAATGTACTGGTCGTTTCCGCATACCCAGTTGTTAATCTTCATTTTAGAAATGATTTATTAAACTTCTAAATTATCATTTAAAACACTTATTATTCTTCTAAAAATATTCATAATTGATTCTAGGAAAAATCGTTAAGTTTAAATCTTCTTTTAAAAAGTCGTAGCAACCGCAGCAGAAAAGTGTTGCGAAAAGTGCTTTGTAAGCTTATTTGATTTAAACAATTTTTTAATATTTGAAAATTCATATTTTCCATTCCAAATCTCTTTTAAACCATTTTAATAGATTTATAAAATTTATTTCATATTTTTAATCATTTAAAAATATCATTTATAAATAAATTCTGGTTTAGATTCCAAACTGCAAAACCGCGATGTTTTAGAAAATTGTTTTGGATATATTCCAAAATCTACTTGATGAAATCTTGATTTTCTTTATTCATTGGAAAAATATCATCATTGTGGACCAAATAATTTTTATTTTGAAATAATTCGACTTATAAATCATTCTCTACTTCAATTTGAAGTTACATGTCAAAATTTACGAACCGCCACTACGCGACAAGCTCGATTTTGACCAATTTTGTGAATTGCTTCAGTACTTGTCTGAAAACACTTCAAATTTGTTATATATCATATTTAAACTGTTTTAATCTATTTAAAACAATATTTTCATCATTTAAAATTCATTTTTCATTTTATTTCATATTATAATATTATAATATAATTTTCAATCTTTTTAGATATTTTGAAATCATTAGGAGGTTAATTAATTTCAATACACACATTTATATTGATTTAATTCTCATTTAATTAATTATGGTTAATTACGAATCATTTCTCTTATCATTTATCAAACCAAGTTATCATCCATATCACAAACATATAATCAACCATAATATCAACCAAGTTATCATCCATTAAATAATCCAACATATAACAAACTTTTCAAATCATTATACTTAAAATAATTTATGGATTAATTTGTAAATATGAGTACTCACCATTAACCAAAGGATTAACTTTCTACCAAAATTCATTTGCAACAACACTTCAATTAAACTTCAACTAATCAACTCTACTCCATTTCTTTTGCTTTATGCTATCGACCTCTTCTTTCAAACTTTCGAAAATCCGGCAGAGCTTCCTCATCACCTAGGATTTTCTCCTAGCTCCTTGGAATGAAATCGACGACATTTCCTTCTCTTTTTCTTGCTCCGAAGCTTTTCGACTTGCTCCTCCATCTTAATAGGCTCGGCCACACCCTATTCCACTCACTCCATTATTTCTTCATTTTTAGATGCTAAACCATGTTTTAATGGTATTCTAAGGTCTTTGGCAAAGTTTGGTGGTGTTTTGGAGTTGATTTGATATGATTTTGAAAAAGTTAGTAAGGATTTGAAAAAGAAGAAGAAGCCATTAAAGAGAGATTGAAGGAGGAAGAAGAAGAAGGTAGAAATAGTGTGAAAAAAGTGAGAAAGTGGTTCGTATTTATAGAAAAAGAAATGAAGTGGTAAGTTATCAAAATATCCCTTTACCAAATTACCAAAATAACCTTACTTACTTCTTAAGTAATCTTATTTTTTTTCAACACTTAACATCACATTTCAAATCATTAATTTATGTCATTTTCACTTAGATATCATGTAAAGAATGTAACAGTTATGTTTCTTTGATTTGATGTTTTCTTTATGCTTTGAAATGACATTTTTGCCTTTTTGTGCTTACCTTTTGTCAATTATATTTTAGAATTTTCTAAGTATGTTTAGTAAAAGTAAAATTCATTAGTGAATTAATTAATACTTAAATTATTTGAATATACGTTCCTATATAAGAAAATAAAGGTGCGACGACGTTGAGACAACTTTTAATCGACAAAACGTCATTTTTCGACAAAATGTTTTACGGTCACATTTTGACATTTTAGTTAAACTATTTATTTATGTAAAACAAATTTAGAAATAAATTTGTATAATTCTATTTTAAAAAATAAACACTCATAAATAAATTAAAATAATTTATTTAACCGTTGAAACTTACTTTTCTAACATCAGCATTTTATCACTTTTGTCGATATAGGCAAATGTTACTATTTTTGTGTATACTTCTCTTTCCAAATCCTACCTAATTTTATTTGAATCATACTACCTTACATATTTTATATTTAAAATCACTTTAAATATTATATTTTAAAGTGGTCAAATTCGGGGTCGTTACATTCTTCCCTACTTAAAAGAATTTCGTCCTTGAAATTGACCAAAAAAAAGTTTACCTAATAAAATTTATCTTCAAACTTAATTCTATATAATATACATAGATCATCCGTATAAAATATCTTATCCGATCTCTTATTCGAGTACAAAACTTTATTTTCGAACTAGTATCGATCCTCCGATTCTCTAGTGCGGATTTTAATCAGGCCTTTACTCAGAAATCTTTGCTTTCCTTGCATAGTGCTCAACTATGATAGAAAACTCAAGAACCCAACCAAAAATCCTCATGAATGTTCGTCGTCAAGAATCGAATGATAAAACCTTTTTCGGACCAATGTAAACACCTTGAAGTTTCTTACTCGGATATTAGATCAAAATTTGTGTGACGAAATAATATACATGTAACATATGTGTTTATTAACCCTCCATACTTTCATAAACATTTATCTTAAGTTCAAATATTTTATAAATATGCTTCTTTACATAATCCCTTTAATTATTTATTTTCAAATATTATTATTAAACATAAATATTCTAAGGAAACCATTTTTCACTCAAAAAATTATCTATCTTTAAAAATGTTTTTCCACAATCTTTTAACTCGGTATGTTTCCTTTAACACCAATATTATTTACGAATCATTTCGTAAAACTATCACTTAAGATTTTTACATCTTATAACTTATGCAAATCAATCACATTTTAAAGACTTAAGTCCAAATTCTTAATTAGTGCTAGAATTCATTAATAAAATATTTCCAGGTTATAATTACGTTTTTTAGGAGTCATTATTTTACTTAATAGTTCATGACTTAAATATATATATTTGTATGATATACTTTTACAATCTAAGAGTATATACAAATCCCTAATTCCAAATTAGTTTTACAGGAATCCGTTTGTCTAACAAATTTAGAATTTGTTGTAATTTAGTATTATCTCAAATTCATATGTTATAAAACTTATTTCTAATTTAATGTTATTATAAAATTTCTAGCTTTGAAATAAAAACAAATTTAAAACCACCCGTATTTAAATCCTCATACTCTTAACTCTTAAATCTCTTTTTTCTTTATAAACCAGATTCATAAATTATCCTTATCTTATTTTATTTACTCAAAGTATTTCACAATCCTTTTACCAAAAGTTTTCACAAATTTCTTAGCTTTGAGTTAGGTACGATTCAAAAATTTTCGACTGTCCAAAATCATCGGGGATTCCGCTTTATCTTATCAATTAGCGATTCCAATTTATCTTTGGTTTAAACACTTTTATAAATATTACTAATCTATGATTCACATTATTTCTTTATCATAAGAAAATTATATAGATTGAGTAACTCTAAAACAATCCAAGGAATAGGGTACTACTAATAGTATCATGTATCCTCTTAATAAGAAGAGTAATACTTAAGAGAAGTGTTTACCATCCGAATACATCTCTTGCCTATTTTTAGTTTATTTTCGATCCAATCGAATTAGTTATCATAAAATACATTTTTTTATTTGAAATAATACCATTTTCAAAATCCTTTAGAGATTACTTTATAAAAAATATTTTATAATTTATCTTATATCGATTAACTTCATTTAAATTTCCAAAATTATTTAAATTACTCGAATTTAAATTCTCATTCCTTAGACAAATCTTATCATCAAACACCTTATAGTCAAATCGAGAAATTTAATTCATAAGGTATTTGTACTTAAAATATTTTTAAATCAAACAATTGATCAATTTGTGATAGTAACTTATCGTTATCATTTCTTAATTTATTATTTTGGAATAAGTATTAAAGATCTTAATTACATTATCAGATTTCTTACTTATTGGTAATCTTTATAAAACATCTTATAGTCAAACTGTGAAATTCTAATCACAGGATGTTCATATTTAAATTTCACTAATCCTAGTTTCTAACTATATAACTTTTCAAAGTATACACTTTACATTCAAAATATAATCCTAGGTAAAATTATTTCATTTACTAATTTTTTCAAAATCAGTGTGTCAGTTCGTCTTGTTTAAATGTTTAAGAACTTTCATCGATAACAGTGATCAGGCGCATCGATCAGAATCCATAAATCCTTAATAGATAAATTAACATAAAATAATTTATTAGTCACTAACAAATACACACTCATATATAATACACTCAGAATTATTTTATGGTGTTACTAACCCTGTCTCTAATGAGTCGCTCATCTTAAGGTATTACTAACCCTATCTCTGATGAGCCTTTACCCCATCAAAGCCAAAGTTCTCACCTTTAGCTATGATACCAAATGTAATAGCCCATTTTTCCGTACCCTTTGAATCGACAATAAACCACACATGTCCAACTTAAATTGCACGAATAACCGGATCATTAAGGGTAGAAGGAAAATAAAGATGGGACATAATCTCACACGAATGGAATAACATATATTATTTCAATAGTAATCTTTATAGCGAATTTTTTAAAAATACAATATCAGAGTCTAACCAAAATTCAGCTTGGATAGTTATAAACATCCGTCCTTACAATTATTGACAAACATCAAACTAAAACTAACTAAGTACAGCGGATAATATAATATGTTCATACGTAGATGAATATCTCCAGCTCTCCTCTGGAAACTCCAACCGTCTCCGACAAAACCTAAAGCTACTCGGATCTGACCCGAGTATTGAAAATACCCAGATCAGGCTTGACCCAGCATGAGAAAAACTCAATAATAGATGATAGTGTCATATATCGGCCTTTGGATAAAATCCTTTAAAAATAAAAGTATCTCATAAGACCATGCCCACACATAAATACGGACGGGTTTTTACCTTATGATAACTAAAACACTTTCGTATCAAAACCTTTGATATTTTTTTAATGACATTCTTTGGAAACATTTGCAAATAAACCTATTAATCATAGCCGAAATTGTTACCATTATTAAATTCCAGCATATTAGGTTTTACAAACAAAACCGTAGGTTCTTGTTGGAGAATAGATTTCTATACAAATGACCAAGTGAAGGATCTAGCTTCTGAAATGGGTACACCTTAGATGGATTCCTCGAGGAACAACACAAACGAACTACTACCAACACAAGACCGGCCTACCTATATAACTAGATAGTATCGAATATATCATCTTTCGGTCGTTATGGACCTTTATTCGAGGGCCCTCATAGCATACAAACCACATTAATTTACATCTCGAACGTCATAGCGGGAAGAAATATATCTAGAAGGGGATGAACATACCCTAGTTGAGAATGACCCACATAGCCTTCCTGCATCTAATCCTGTTTCGGTCATTTCCAGTTTGATGAGTCTTGAGGTAACGATTACCTTTTCACATATCACATATCACATCTTTGAATGCCATATTGACATTCCTTTGATCACTATTTGACTCCCACAAGCATACAACCACTGAGCACATATGTCTCAAAGAAGGGTGTTAAGCTAAGAGAAGTTTCCGTCTTCGCCACAAAGCAGATTTACATTTGTAAAAGTCAAACGTTGTGTCGCAGAAATGCAATGCCAAACATTCGTCCATACAAGTTCGTTCTACGACTGAACGAAACCTAAGGCACTCTCCTACTATCACTAGTAGCGAGTAGTCCTTGCAATCCGAAAAATCTCCACAACGGGAAACCACTGCTATAAATAACTCTATAATGGGAGCGACCCAGAGCATGTTCAACAAGCAGTCCTCACGTTATGAAGACCCACAGTCTTCAATAATCATCGTCTTCAACATATGTTCACTTTCGAGCGTATACATTGGTTCAAAATGGTTTTCGGATAGGAATCACTCAAATCCGACTCCGGTTCCTTCGAAGCCAATCATCACTCAAAAAGATGTTAAGTTTATAACTGGATATCAATCATCAATCAATTACTTCATCTTTTATTTAAAACAAATCTTTTTCTTAGATATATTCTTTTCAATTTATTCCATTTTCGTTTGAAGAGCATATGGAATCATTAAGCCTCATTCATCAAATCTTCGGTTTATTTAAACCTTTTTTTAAATCCTGGAATAATTCCAAATCATCTTCTCTTTTACTTAGGAAAACCTTTACAAATCATTCATTAAATCTTAATCAAAGATTTCTTATATTCAAGCTAAACTTTTAATTTAGGGAAAATATTCTCAAATCATTCACTAAATCTTAATCAAAGAGTACTTTCTTAAATTCAAATCATACTCTTGCAAATCGAAGATTTTCATAATAGAGCACTACTACCACTTTAAATATGGTAAATTTCACCTCCATGGACTAGTGATAGGTAATCCTACATCATGAAGATCTTTGTCTTCAATGATCTTTGTCTTCAATATGTTTTATTTCAAAAATTGGTTTGAAGGGGTTTTCGAATAGGAATCATCCAAATCCGATCCCGTTTCCTTCGTACCAATCATCGATAAAAGATGTTAATTTCATATGGGGTTTGAAAATTCTTTGAAGTGATTTTCGGATAGGAATCACCTAAATCTGATCCCGGTTCTTCTGATAGGAATCACCCAAATCCGATCCCGGTTCCTTTATACCAATCATCGAATAAAAAATGTTAAGTGGTTAGTTAACATTCAAATAACTTATTTCTTTTCTCTTATCTTGGAAAAACTTAAATATGATCTTTTAGAGCATCCGGGCTTTCCTTTCGATCTATTCCACCCCTCGCCTAAAAAGATAAAATATAGGCCAGGTAAGTTCGGGGCACTGGTTGCTCCATCTCTGACCTTATTTAAACACCTTGTTTTATCTTCCCAGATCTCACAGGCGGGGCAAATGTACTAGTCATTTTCGCATACCCAGCTGTTAATCTTCATTTTAGAAATGATTTATTAAAATTCTAAATCATCATTTAAACACTTAATTATTCTTTTAAAAACATTCATAATTTATTTTAGGAAAAACCATTAAGTTTAAATCTTCTTTTAAAAAGTCGTAGCTACGGCAGGAGAAAAGTGCTGCGGAAAGTGCTTTATAAGCTTATTTAATTTAAACAACTTTTTAATATTTGAAAATTCATATTTTTCATTAAAAATCACTTTTAAACCATTTTAATAGATTTATCAAATTTATTTCATATTTTTAATCAGAAATATCATTTATAGATAAATCCCTTTTTGGATTTCGAATTGCAAAACCGCGATGTTTTTAGAAAATTGTTTTTGATATATTTCAAAATCTACTTGATGAAATCTTGGTTTTCTTTCTTCATTGGAAAATTATTGTCATTGTGGACCAAAGAATTTCTATTTTGAAGAAATTTGACTTATAAATCATTCCCGATGTCAATTTGAAGTTACGGGTTGAAATTTACGAACCACCGCTACGCGACAAGCTCGATTTTAACCAATTTTGTGAATTGCTTCGGAACTTGTCCGAAACACTTCAAATTTGTTTTAAATCATATTTAAACTATTTTAACTTACTTAAAACAATATTTTCATCATTTAAAACTCATTTTTCATTTTATTTCATATTATAATATTATATTATTATAATTTTTAATCTTTATAGATATTTTAAAATCATTAAGAGGCTAAATAATTTCCATACACACATTTATATGGATTTAATTCTCATTTAATTAACTATGATTAATTACCAATCATTTCTCTTATCATTTATCAAACCAAGTTATCATCTATATCACAAACATATAATCAACCCTAATACCAACCAAGTTATCATCCATTGAATAATCCTACATATAACAAACCTTTTCAAATCATTATACTTGAAATAACTTATAGATTAATTTGTAAATATGAGTACTCACCTTTAACCAAAGGATTAACTTCCTACCAACATTCATTTGCAACAACACTTCACTTAAACTTCAACTAATCAACTTCTACTCCATTTCTTTTGCTTTATGCTATCGACCTCTTCTTCCAAACTCTCGAAAATCCGACAGAGCTTCCGCGGCACCTTGGATTTGCTCCCAACTCCTTGAAATGAAATCGACGGCACTTACTTCTCTTTTTCTTGCTCTAGAGCTTTCCGACTTGCTCCTCCTTCTTAATACGCTCGGCCACACCCTATTCCACTCATTCCTCCATCATTTCTTCACTCCTTAGATGCTAAACCATTTTAATGATATTTTATGGTCTTTGGCAAAGTTTGGTGGTGTTTGGAGTTGATTTGATATGATTTTGAAAAGGTTACTAAGGATTTCGAAGAGAAGAAGAAGCCATTAAAGAGAGCTTAAAGGAGGAAGAAGAAGAAGGTATAAATAGTGTGAAAAAAGTGAGAAAGTGGTTGATATTTATAGAAGAAGAAATAAAGTGGTAAGTTACCAAAATATCCCTTTACCAAATTACCAAAATAACCTTACTTGCTTCTTAAGTAACCTTATTTTTTTCAACACTTAACATCACATTTCAAATCATTACTTTATGTCATTTTCACTTAGATATCAAGTAAAGAAAGTAATAATTATATTTCTTTGATTTGATGTTTTCTTTATGCTTTGAAATGACATGTTTGCCTTTTTGTGCTTACTTTTTGTTAATTATATTCTAGAATTTTATAAGTATGTTTAGTAAATGTAAAGTTAATTAGTGAATTAATTAATACTTATACTATTTGAATAAATGTTCCTATATAAGGAAATAAAGGTGCGATGATGTTGCGACAACTTTCAATCGACAAAACGTCGTTTTTCGACAAAGTGTTTTACTGTCACATTTTGATGTTTTAGTTAAACTATTTATTTGTGTAAACCAAATTTAGAAATAAATTTGTATAATATTATTTAAAAATATAAACACTCGTAAATAAATTAAAATAATTTATTTAATAAATGAAACTTACTTTTCTAAAATCAGCATTTTGTCAGTTTTGTGGATATTGGCAAATGTTACTATTTTTGTATATACTTCTCTTTCCAAATCCTATCTAATTTTACTTGAATCATATAACCTTACATATTTTATATTTAAAATCACTTTAAATATTACATTTTAATGTGGTCAAATTCTGGGTCGTTATGTGATCCCTATGGTGGGTCCCCCATGCCATAATATGCCTGTCCTCTAAGTTCCATGTCTATTAGATTTGTAGATGTTAAATTATTGGTCGATATTTGTTGCAATATATTGCGAAAGCTGATTATGTCTGATCCCTATGGAGGGAAGATGGCCGATACCTCCAACTTGCTCTATTTGATGTGCGATCCTAGGGTAGACTCCCTAGGGTCCCTTCTTCTTATTACCAAAGTTTCACTTCAATCAGCCTTATGGTTGTTGAGTTATGGAGCAATCATCATTAAGTTGAGTTGTGTGCATCCTATTCAATTCGATCCCTCTATTCCACTTCCCTTTTCTAGAGTGAATATTCTGATCCTAACCCTCTCCTAAGGGGACCGCTAGTTCCATATATAGCCTTTTTTGGGTGTTGTGTATTCGAATCCAATCAACTATATTCCATAGTTTCAAATATAATCGATCTCCAACCCTAGTAACCATCTCTCCGGGATTTCTGCCTTGATAATCATGAAGTCCGTTGGGTTAAATCCTCCCATATACTACCTTGGCAAAAGAAGGGTTAACACTTTGCCACCGAAAACATACCTTGCGATAGGAAGGTGTGTTTTGAATTGCCATAAATCCAAAATCTGAAGTCCATAATACATTAACCATTATCCAATTCGAATCCATGATCTCTCCTGATCATTAGTGAAATCCATGACCATTCTGATTTGATATCCAATTCCATATCCATTGCAAATCCACAATCTCTTCGGATCGTTTGATACAAATCCTCGACCTCACTGGGTCGTTAGCCATATCGGGGAACACTCTAGGTCCATATCCAAATATGTGACTGCTCTGGGTCCATATCCAAATCCATAGCTCTTTGAGCTGATATCCAAATCTATGACCTCTCCGGGTCGTTGCCGAGTAGAATCTATACTCGACGTCCAAGTAAGCCGATCCTGGTGCACTCCGATGAAGCGGCATTTCTTCCTGTACTTCAGTTTAGCATCCTTGAACTTAAGTGATGTGTTGGCCTAATTCTAGGCCGATCATGGCCTCATCGGACCCTTACTGAGAATAATCCATACCGATGACCTAAGTAGGATGATCTTGTTGCTCTTAGGCAAAGCGACCTACTCCATGCCTGACATAATCCATTCCTGACATCCTATTGGATTTTATTCTCTGACCTCGACTCTCCGATCGAGGACTTAATGCATGTGCGAGTCCATTATTTCGCTCTTCGACGAAGGGACTCACACCTTGTGGTTACATCCCCTTCATTTCTATCGGGACAATAATTGATATTTTTTTTATTCATCGCATTAACGCGGATCATAAATAACCTAATGAATAAGAGTTAGTACATCCTGAAATTAATAAAACTAGAAAAGCCAAAAGGTGCCTCTCCGGACACGGTTCATCATCATCTCAGAGCATGCCTAAGGACCGTCCTCGATCCCTTACATGTGTAAGTGAGTTAACCACCTTATTATAGAGTTTATTATTTATTTATTTATTTATTATTATTATAGCCGAAGTCCAAGTCCTGAATTCGGCCCTTTCCATCACGATCGGTTGATTACGATCCATGACCTTGATCTAGGGCCGTTCCTATTTCCATTCGATGTAAACGGTGGCTATTCCTGTTCCACCACCATTTCTGATTCCTCACGTACTACGATAGTCTACCGTTCTCGATGTGCTCGTCAGTCATATCCTTTGAATGCATTCTTCTATTCATGGTGTGCCCCTTCAATTCGTAATACTTTCTAGACATATGCTCCTGCTCCGTAGGATCCCACCTCACCGGTTTTCGATAGGGGAGTTACCCCCTCGTGTCTAGATAAATTCATTTTAGGCTTTTTGTCAAATCTAAGTAGGAGGAGAACTTCAGCTGACGCTCTTTCCACCGCCTTTTCATCCCATCATATCCATTATCCAGTTTTTGTTTGCCTTCATTATTCTTATTTGCATCTTCTTATGATCCTCTGCTTTTCATAGCATTCACCTCTGGTCTGTCGGCTTGAGCATCTTTTTACTACAGGAACCTTTTTTCTGCATCGCACCAATGAATCCTTGAAATCCATGCTATTGGCAATTCCCGATACAGCTGCAATCAAAACTATGGATGGTTCTGACCAATACACCGATGCCGCTGTGGCATTAAATCATGTTAGAAAACTTTTTAGAGACTCTCCATTCTTCTATTTCAGTGTTGCCAGACTCATCATTTTTTCGATCTCGAAATGTAACCCCAAACTGGCTCATAAATCTTTTGACCCATTCCGTTTACGTGCCAATAGAACCGCCCTCCAACTGCCTGAACCATAGTACAGCTATATCTATTTGATACAAGAGAAAAAATTATGCCATGACTTCCTTTAATGCCCTCAATACTTTCATGTGCCACATATATTTCATCATATGCATAGTTTGGTCTGAATTTCCATCATATATTCCAGCATTGATAGTTTAAACTCTGGTGGATTCCTAGCATTCCTGATATTAGGAGGGAATGAACTTTTATTTACATCCTCCAGATCCCTGTTCGCCAATCCTCCATGCATAGCTTACCTGATCATCTCTGCAAACTTGTCATTATCATCCAGTGGTAGTCTAATATCATCATTTCCAAACCGCCCTCTGAGTCTATGAGGAAACTCTGAAACGTACTCCTCCGGATGAGCATCTAAATGTCGATTCGCACAAGCTCCATGGGATTAACTGTAGGTCCTCCAGCATCGCACCGACCAGACCCGGAAGCATGTCCCTTAACCTTTGGGGATCGGGGGCGATTCCTCTAAGATTTTCGAGGACTGCCCCCGGCTGATCTGTTCCATTCCTTTATTCAATACCTTCGTCTTCATATTCCCAGTTCTAATTTCCAGCGATTCTTGTTGCTTCAGCTCCTTAATCTAAGTTGTCATTAGCTCATACTACTCTATACTCTTGGTTCTGCTCTCCGGCTTGTCCATTCTATTGGAGTAAATTTTGTGTTAACGCTAAAAATTGAACGCTAACACCCCGGTGTGTAGAGTGTAGTTGTGAAAGCACCACCCGTTGGTATGGGAACCAGAAAAAAGTAAGAATCACAGAAAAGTATTAAAAGACACGATATTTATAGTGGTTCGGCTTAAGAGAGAGCCTACATCCACTTTAAACTCCTTTATTGCTGGTATTATTACAACCCTTTACAAGATTCATCGATTACAACACACTTTGAGTTTGAAGTCATTTAGAACAAGTAGCCTCAACTTCGATGTCGATCAAAATCTTTGAATTCATGTTGAACATGTATGATTTCTTCATGAAGTTCCTTGAAGCGTTCTTTGTATTTCAGAAGCTTTAAGTGTTGAAGTAGTTCGGAATGCAGCAGAGTAACGACGCTTGAAACGAATGAGCCCCCCCAAAAGTCCTTTGCTAGTTGGAACTAGGGTCGTATTTATAGGCATTTTTCGGAGTTAAGTCGTAGGTCGTGACCGACCTAAGTTAGGTCGTAGGTCGTGACTGACCTAAGATGCACTGACTTCTCTTTCACAAGAACACGCATGCTGATTTGCACAAGTCCAGGGTCGTGAGCGACCTATCCCCTAGCGGCATGGCATAGGCGGCTTCTTTATTCATGCAGATAGGTCGAGAGCGACCTATCTTAGGTCGTTAGCGACCTATCATAGGTCGTGAGTACTTTCCTGTAGCCATAGCTGGAGTCTTTAGGTCGTTGAGTCTCTTAGGTCGTGGCCTCCTTTAGGTCGGGACATCTTTTATGTCGCAGCTTTCTTAGGTCGTGGCCTTTTTAGGTCGGTGGGCAGTTAGGTCGCTAAGACAATCATGTCGTTAGGTCGCTCCATCCTTTAAGTTGTAAGGTCGCTCTGGCTCATAGGTCGCTAAGTCGCTGAAACTTTAGGTCGTTAAAGCTTTAGGTCGCTAGGTCGCATAAACTTTAGGTCGCTAGGTCGCATTATCCTTTAGGTCGCTAGGTCTCTTAGGTCGTTGGTCTAGTTAGGTCGATCTATATTTTCCAGTTTCCAACGAAGAGGAGTTAACATTTGCCCCTCGAAGTACGTGCCTAGGTCATAGGTCGTGTGCTTCGATTCTCTTAACTCGAGCTCTGATGAGTTGTTAGGTCGCGAGCGACCTATCGAGGAAATTAGGTCGTGTGTGTCGATTCACATCTCACTTCCCTGGGGTATAAATGACATAGGTCGTTCCTCTTTCACCTCATCTGCTCTGAACTTCCTATTCGGCCATTATCAAGTTCTCAAGTTCTCGAAGGCAAATTCAACCCATTTAGCTGTCAATTTATCTTCACCAACATAATACGTAAGTGAATTCAATCTCTAACCCACGATAATCGCCATCCAATTGTGAATCCACGTTTTCCGCCTCGAGTCCAATTCATGTGTTGTGCCCTATTTTGAATGATTATTACGATCGATCTTTGATCTCCGTTCGATATGTCATCGTTGTGATTCAAGAAGGCACGGTAACATTAACGGATCGGAGGTATTTGGATTTGATTCCTGGATGATTCGGTGGCATGTAGGAATGATGAATTTTTACGAAGGGGATGATGGACTTGCTCATGAGTGATAACGGGTTAATGGGTTAGTGGAGAAGAAGGTGATTGGTGGAGGGAAGCGAGGTTTTTCGCTTGGGCGGGAGCTTGCTTAAGATCCTATTAGAACCGACCCATGAACCTGCGCGACCTATAGAACCTCGCGACCTAGGACTTAGGCGAAAGCGCATTGCTTTGAACTGCTGGGTTAGGTTGCGACCGAGCTAGGACTTAGATGATTTGGATTGCCTTGAACCTCTTAACTTGCACAGTGCGACCTAAGGGAGCTCTGGCCTATACTAGGTCGTTGGACGACCTAGGACTTGTGCAATGTTTTCTGAAAAAAAATCCGATTGAGTTGTTTGGACTTGAATTCTATTGCACTTCCTTATAGATCCCTTTAAAGCTGTCAACATGTTAAATATGACATTTGCAGAAAAATGGGACGAATATACTGTCACCGACCGCCCACATCGAATGACAGATTAGTCGATAAAGAATAATCAACTTAAATGAATTGTGTGAGTGAAATGCTGTAACTCAACCGACTCAAATAAAGTGTTAAAGCAAAGCTAGAATTTTGTTTGAATTAACACTGCACTTGAGGTTTAAATTAACAAGTCCTGAAATCTCACAATCGATCAGTTGCTAACTAGTTTAATTCCAGTTATTTTGCTTGTTATTTTTATTAGTTTTGCACAACACTTCACACCTTTAGGAAACGTGCACCTTCACATCTGAACATCCAGTTACTCATGTAGAATGACGTCTCAACAAGAAGAGATGATAGAACACGTCGAAGGGGCTTTCCCGATTGCTATTCCACTAGAGAACCCTCCGGAAAGAACTCCTACCCTTCTGAAACAGCGGGTGCTTAATCAATTATGCGTTCAATTTGGCATTGCCGAGGCAGAAGTTTTACTCCCTGGACCAAATGATTTTGCTAATAGACCACCTTCCGGTTTTGTTGCCATTAATCGCCAAATGTGCTTAAGTGGAGTAATTCCTCCCTTTAATGAATTTCTTCAACAAATCCTTCTTCGACTAACGATCTCTACTTTCCAACTGCATCCCAATGGCTATGCCATTTTGATGGGATTGTGCGTTCTGTTCAGGAGAACTCTTGACCGTCTTTCGAGTTTTGAGGAAATTTGTTACTTGTGAACTTTTGCGAAGAATAAGGACCACCCTTCAATTGTACTTGTAAGAGGTGCGAGGAACCGTAAACTAATTTTGGATTTGCCGGAGAGTGCGCATGGTTTTTTGAATCAATTCTTCTATATTCGTTGCCCCGTAGGATTTTACGCAGACTGGAGAATAGGAAGTGAGATCTTCTTTCCCTTCTTTCTTCAATTTTATTCTAAGTTTTTCATGGTTCGTATTGCTAGATGCTGATTCCATTCCTTATTTTTACAGCACTTCCTCCTCCTTCTAGAGATTCCAGTCATAAGCCAGTCTTTGAAAGGCTAAGCATTGTGGCTGCTGAAGAGAGGAGCGCAAAATTTCTATTGACAGATGAACTTCTTCATCGGTTTGAGCTTTTACATTCTTCTCGTTCTACTCAACCTCATGAAGTTCCAACTGAAGTTCCCGATTCTCCGATGAAAACTCCTGATGCCCCGGTCTCTATTAAAGAGCACATGCGGGGAGGAACCTCTATAGAAACTTCACTAGTAAAATGTTCCACTCCAAGGGATGATGCGGAGCCGTCTGAAAAGCCTGCACTTGCCCCCATAACTGAAGAAGAGGAGCCCCTTCCTCATACTGATAAGAACGTTGATCTTGGAGTTGATATTTTTGGGAGTTTAAGTGACATAATAGTCACTTCTCAAGAACTTTTTAGGGATGATCCTGCCATTGCCAAAGTCACATCTCCAGCGATTGAAGCAACTTCTACTCTCAAGCACACTTCCACAGCCCCGGAAGTGCAATTTTCCACAATAACTACCACTACCCCTCAGTCGATGACTGGTTTGTAGTCTAGTTTGCCGCGAGTAGTTTTACATGTCACACACACTTAGCATGCACTTGACTTTCTTATTCCTGGTAGATTCTCAAACCTTGTTTTTTCTTTAATTTCAGGTTCTCCAATGGGGCGGAGCGACTCTTATTATGACGACTTTAAACAATACGGGAGACGCAGCCGATTCGACTATAGACATCATCTCCCCCCTCGAAGAGAAACCGATGAAGCGAGGGCCATCAGAAAAGCAGACGAGAGACGAGCATATGAAGAACGTCACCGAAGAGAACAAGAAAGACATGACCCTCCTCACAGAGATGATGATATCCAAAAAAGAAAGACTCACGATGAGAGAGGTAAAGGTCACATGGACGATTCTTCTAGCAAGCGGGCTAAACTTACTGAAGAAACAATGCCGACAGTTTCTGAAAATGTTCCTGCTCAATCGCCTGCCCCCGTTCGTTCCGACATTCAAACAATCATCAACCGGCCCGCATACCAAGTTGGGCAAGGTCCTCCCACTCTTCAAAGTTGATTCCCTCAGTGGTGCCTGAGAGGGGTTCGATTTGATCTCGACTTGGTTCCTCTCGACAAATCGGCTATGCTGCGAAATCTTGTTACTGTCAGGACCGATATTGAAAGAATGTCGAACTGGCAAAAACTTGTCGACGAACTTCAGAGGGTTAACCGAGCCAATCTTGAGGCCATGCTCACAATGGAGAACGATAAGACTGAGTGGCAGAAGACTCTCAAGCAGCATGACGCCGCAATGAGAAGTATTGCTTCCTATAATGAAAAGCTGGAAGCGGAAGTAGAAAAGCTTAAGGAAGAATTAGCTACTTCATCTACTTTCTATTCTCAAAAGGAGAGCATGCTTCAGCAACAAGTACGAGATGCGCATGCCAGTCAAAGGGCAGTCGAAGATAAGCTTTTCCACAAAGAGAAGGTCATAGAAGAATATCGCGCTGAAACTTTACAGCTGCGAGAACAGACCGGCTCTCAAAGCTTGGAGATAGAGTTGTTAAAAACTCGACTTGCTATGGCCGAAAAGGAGCGTGACGAGGCTGTTGCTGGTAAACTCGCGGCCGAAGAGGCCCATCAAGCAACCAAAGCTGACATTGGCTCCACATTATTTGATTTTTATCTTCAATGTATCTTGGGGCGCGACAGCCTTTCATTTCTGGGTCCCAAATATGAGATTACATTGGCTGAAGTATGGGAGGCTGCCGTAGATATGCTTGGAGGCGCTGGTTACTCCGAAGACCACCTTCAAGAATATTATTTTGGTGAGGCAACTCGGGAAGCACTAGCTAGGGGAAAAGAGCAGCTTGCTAAATTTCGAGCTGAAACGACAGGGGAGGGGTGCTCAGAGAAGGAAGCGCTTGTAAATGCCCCTGTTCCTCCTTCGGTTTCAGCTGATGTTGATATAGCTGGCCCTAGCTCATCTTCTATTCCTCAAGATAAAACCAATCTCGGAGTTACAACTCCCCATGTTGTAGAGAAGCCTCAGGAGAGCACCGAAGCCCAGGATTATGAGATTGAAATGATAAAGACAACCGCCGCAGGTAACTTTATTGCTGGACCAGTTCAAACTGATTGCTTGTTCACTTCCCACGACCTTGATGAATTTTTTGACTATCTCCTGAATCTTAATGAGCCTTTATCTCCTCTTTTTACTGACTTTAACCTCTTTTCTCCTGTAGAGAAAGCATCGAGCATCGTTCAGACTTCGCCTTCTCCGGTGATCCCTCTTCCATCTCTTCAGGTGACTCCTCCTTCTGCTTCACAGCCCGGGTCACAAGAGGAGCAAATAGAGGCTCTTCATGGCTTAGATGACCCTATCGCTTCGCAAGAGCAGAAAGACGAGGGACTTGAGGGAGGTGAGATATCTCCGGAGCGGACTCCTTCTGATGACATAATTTTGTCTGCTCTTGCTACTCCAGGGAGTGAGTCTTCTTCGAAGAGGAGAAATAAGCACGGAACGTCGAAGAGGAAGGGGAAGAAAATCATTGCTACTGAAGAGGAACCGGAAGTTGCACCGGTTGCACCTCCCTCTCCTTCTTCCCTTATGCCTATGGATAGACCTGAAAAGCTAATCATTCGGCCGGGCAAAGGGTCCAAAGGTGGTAAGAAGAAGTGAAGAGTCGGGCTTCGGGCTTTTTGATTCCTTTTTTGTGTAATGGTCGGATGTTGTGCAGGCACCGGCCCCTGCTTTTTTATTTTGAAACCTGTATCTGCAATTGAATAAAATGATCCTTTATTTGTACAGACTCTTGTTTGAATTTGATATATGATATTGCGGTGAGCTTGTGGTATGTTGTTTGAGCGTACTTTACCGATGTAGCTATACCATTTTGTATGTAACTATACCATGTTGCCCCCATACCATAAGCTTGCTGCAATATTTTATACTTTGAGGGGACTTGCACTCTTATTTTCTGAAGAATAATTACTTCATTCTTGAAGAAATTTTTCGTAGAGTACAACTTCCTTCATATAAGTTTTTACGCTTTGTTCTTCGAAGAAATCACTTTTTTCTTTTGCTTATGTACGCATTTTGCCAAGTGAATTCTTCTATGTGGTAAAGCGGGCCTCTGAAGGGTACTTTAACTTTCTTCCTTTTTTTTTGAGGAAGGTTATTTTCTAGAATAGGTAAATCACTCTTTCTTTGAAAGTTAAAGTATGCTCTTGATGAGGATTTTTTTTTTAAAAAAATAGAAATTTGTACCTCTGAGGAGGGATTTTTCACGTTTCAACACTTGGAAGTTTTATTTCAATCTTGGTGAAACGTGTACCTCCAAAGAGTTGTGCCTTTGAAGAAAGCCTTTTCACGTTTCAACACTTGGAAGTTTTATTTCAATCTCGGTGAAACGTGGACTTCCGAAGAGGTCTTTCTTCTTGATTGTGTCCCCGGGAGGGGGTTGTACCTCTGAGGAGGGATTTTTCACGTTTCAACACTTGGAAGTTTTATTTCAATCTTGGTGAAACGTGTACCTCCAAAGAGTTGTGCCTTTGAAGAAAGCCTTTTCACGTTTCAACACTTGGAAGTTTTATTTCAATCTCGGTGAAACATGGACTTCCAGAAAGGTCTTTATTTTGTTTTGCATTTCAACTTTGGTGGAGTGAAATTCCAAAGAGCGGCTGTTACACTTCAACTCCTGGTGAAATGTGCCTCCGAAGAGGTCTTTATTTTGTTTGCATTTCAACTCTGGTGAAGTGAAATTCCGAAGAGCGGTCGTAACACTTCAACTCCTGGTGAAATGGGCCTCCGAAGAGGGCTTTTATTTTGTTTGCATTTCAACTCTGGTGAAGTGAAATTCCGAAGAGCGGTTGTTACACTTCAACTCCTGGTGAAATGTGCCTCAGAGAGGGTTTTCATCGCCTGGAAGTTACTCTCTCATGGTTGGAGGGTCATGACTCCTCCAATCTTTTTTGTTGAGTAGAGAACTTTCTTTTTTGTGGCGTATGACCCATTAGAGGTCTTTATCTTCCGAAGAGTTGTGCCTCCGAAGAGGACTTGTGCTGCCGATGATGGCTTTGGTTGTTCCCTTGCCCACTTGCTTATGTCTTTTCAGCGATCCTCTGTTTTTTTTTCTTTTCAAGCTTTCATTCCCTTTTCTTACAAGTAATTTGTTTAATCCAAGGAAGTGTACTTCATTGTCAGGCAAGTTCGTGAGAACGGGCATGAGCTTCTTAATTGGATGTTTGTTTGTTCAAACGATCTCAATTTATTAGCAAAGGCCTGTTTCTGTCGAAATCATAGGCCGTTCAATTGAAGTACTTCCTATCTAGGATTTGAATCCGGGGCTTTTGTGACTCGAAATTTGGCGAGAATCACTTGGTCTTATTATGTGCAAGTTTCACTTCCATTGTCTGCAAAAATTTAAATCGACATTTCAGCAATACATTCTATGTACTTTTTATATCGAAAATAAAGCAAACATGTAATAATAATAAGGAACACAAGATTTATAGTGGTTCGGCCAGGAAATTGGGCCTACATCCACTTTATATTCTTTCATTATTTACTTGCATCAGTTTTACAATTGCCTTTAATTACAAGAATCATACATTCATAACTCTTTTTACAATATTTCAACAAAATTTTCAAGTAAAGTATGGACGCAAGTGATTGCTGTTCCATGCCCTTGGAATTTGATCTCCTTCAACAGTAGTGAGTTTGAATGTGCCGTCAAGAAGCTTCTGACCTATGACATATGGTCCTTCCCAATTTGGCCCAAACACACCTGTCGCTGTCATAATTCTCTTCAGGACTAGGTCTCCAATCTCAAAGCTGCGTTGGCGAACTTTGGAATTGAAATGTCTGGCTATCCTTTGCTGATGAGCTGCAATTCTGAGATTAGCCTCATCTCTTTTTTCATCAAGGAGATCTAGCGCTTCAAGCTGTAGCTTTTCGTTTTTTGCTTGATTGAAATGGATTCTTCTATGTGAAGGGACCTCTATTTCTACCGGAATCGTTGCCTCTGACCCGTATGCCAATGAAAACGGGGTGTGTCCAGTCGCAGTTTTGTGAGTGGTTCTGTATGCCCATAGTGCCAGTGGTAGCTTATCGACCCAACCACCTTTTGCTCTTTCAAGTTGCTTCTTGATGGTTGACTTAATAATTTTGTTCACGGCTTCCACTTGCCCGTTTGTCTGCGGATGAGCCACTGCTGAGAAGCTTTTTCGGATTTTGAATCGCTTGCAAAAATCTTGGAATTCTTCACTTTCAAATTGAGTACCATTATCTGTAATTATTTTTTAAGGCACACCATATCTGCAAATGATATTTTTAGTCACAAAGTTTATCATCTTTTTAGAGGTGATAGTAGCCAATGGTTCAACTTCAGCCCGTTTAGTGAAATAATCTACAGCAACAATGGCATATTTGATTCCAGATTTGGCAATTGGTAGCGGTCCAATGAGATCCATTCCCCAAATTGCAAATGGCCATGGACTGACCATCTGTGTGAGTTCAGTAGAAGGTGCTCTATGAATTTTAGCGAATCTTTGGCATCTGTTACACTTTCGGGAATAGCTTGCAGCATCTCGATTAATTTCTGGCCAAAAATATCCGTATCGGAGAATTTTCTTTGCTAATGTTTGGCCTCCTGAATGATCACCACATTCTCCTCCATGTACCTCCGCTAGGATTGTTTTGGACTCTTCCCTGGATACACATCGAAGTAATGGCATTGAGAATCCCCGTCTGTATAATCGGCCATCCTGGATTATATATCGAGAGGCTTTTCTCAGTAGCTTTTGTCGTTCTTTTGAGTTCCCTGGTAGAGAGCCATTGAGCAGATATTCTGTTATTGGAGTCATCCATGATTCTTGCTCTTGAGACATACTCATGATCCAATCAATGTCCATCTCATTAATGCTCGGTGCCGACAGAACTTCTACTGGGACTAACCCCAGAAATTGAGCTTCGCCGGTGCTAGAGTACTTTGCGAGAGAATCTGCTTTCATGTTTTGTTCTCGAGGAATATGGTTTATCGTGTGGTGATCGAAGTCACACAGAAGTTCCCAAGCCTTTGACAAGTAGGCGGGCAGATTTCCCCCTTTCACTTGGAATTCCTTTTTGACTTGGCATACAATAAGCTGAGAATCACTGAAGATCTGCAACGCTCGGATGTTTAATTCTTTAGTAATCCTTAAGCCAGCGATAAGGGCTTCGTATTCTGCTTCATTGTTTGTTGAAGGAAATTCCAATCTTAGTGCATAGCATAATGATCGACCTTCAGGGGTCTCAAGTACAACTCCGGCTCCAGAACAGTAGTCGTTTCTCGCGCCATCGACATATAACTTCCATTGTATTGGGGAATCGTCGATCGTTTCCTCCTCACCATTACCCTTATCCGTGAATTCTGCGATGAAATCCGCTAAAGCCTGTCCATTGATTTCTTTTCGGGGATGATAAGTGATGTCATATTGACTGAGTTCAATATTCCACTTTAGAAGACGACCCGAAGCCTCAGGGCGAAACAGGACTTGCTTTAAAGGTTGATCAGTGAGGACTCTGATAGGATGAGCTTGGAAATATTGCCTCAACTTTCTAGATGCAATTAGTAGGCAATAGGCGAGTTTTTCCAACTTAGAGTAATTCATCTCTGCCCCAGTGAGTCTTTTGCTGATATAGTAAACTGGATGTTGAATCCTCTTGTCTTCCCGTATCAGCGCTGCACTTAAAGCATGAGATGATACTGCTAAGTATATAAGAAGATCCTCGCCATCGCCAGGCCTAGAAAGTATTGGAGGCGTTTCCATATGGCGAATCAATTCATCAAAGGCTTTTTGGCATTTGGGAGTCCAATCAAAGTTTTTCTTTCCTTTCTTTAGGCATCAAAGAATGGGATGCATTTATCTGTGGCTTTGGAAATGAACCGACTCAAGGCGGCGACTTTTCCATTGAGACTTTGCAATTCCTTCTTTGTTCTAGGAGCTTTGATTTCCTTTAAGGCGGTAATTTGAGCTGGACTAGCCTCGATGCCCCTTGCGCTCACGATGAAACCTAAAAACTTGCCGGATTCCACTCCAAATGAACATTTCAAAGGATTGAGCTTCATTCCGTATTTTCGGAGGACTGCGAACATGTCCGCTAAGTGTTCTATGTGATCCACTGCTTTCTTAGACTTTACTAACATGTCATCGACGTAGACTTCCATAGTCTTGCCTAATTGCGGTTTGAACATAGCATTAACAAGTCTTTGGTATGTTGCCCCTGCATTCTTCAACCCGAAGGGCATAACTCTGTAGCAGTAAAGATCAATGTCAGTGATAAAGCTTGTGTCCTCCTGATCTGGCTCATGCATCATGATCTGGTTGTATCCGGAGTAAGCATCCATGAAAGATAACAATTCGTGTCCCGCTGTTCCGTCTACCAGTTGATCGATTCTGGGTAATGGGAAGCAGCCTTTGGGGCAGGCCTTGTTTAGATCTGAAAAATCGATGCATACTCTCCATTTTCCGTTGGCTTTCTTAACCAGCACTGGATTCGAAACCCAATTCGGATAGGTAGATTCTTTGATAAAATTATTCTCCATGAGCCGATCAACTTCTTCTTTTAATGCTGTTGACCTTTCTGGACCTTGAGTTCTTCTTTTCTGCTTCACAGGTGTGAATTTTGGATCAATATTTAGAGTGTGTACTGCAACTTCTGGGGATATTCCGCACATATCGGCATGAGTCCAAGCAAAAACATCCAAATTTGCCTTTAAAAAAGATATTAAGATATTCTGAGTTGACACATTAAGTTGTGTACCCACATTCAACACCTTGTTTAAGTCCTTTGGGTCAACAGGTACTGGTATTGTCGTTTCCACTGGTACCACTCTATTCTCTCCTGCACTGACTTTTCTCGGATCCATTTCTTTCCTTGCTCCGCTGTGCTCGCCATTGCAGGGTCCGCCCTGTAATTGCTACAAGGCTGGTTCTTTGATGCGGACTGGGGCTGCCGCATCCTTTCCCATTTCTCTTTTTCTGGTTTCTCGTAGCTCTGTTTGATAACATTCCCGCCCCGCATTTTGATCCCCTTTTATAACTCCCACTCCATTATCTGTGGGAAATTTAATGGTGAGGCACTATGGGGCCAGAACAACTTTGAATGCTGCGAGAGTTGGACGGCCAAGGAAAACATTGTAAGCAGAAAATTCGTCAACAATCACAAAAGTTTGCTTGCGGACCACTTTTCTCTCTCCTTCTCCAAGCTCCACAAACAGATCAATGGTTCCTATCGGCTGTTTTGGCTCCCCAGTGAAGCCAGCGATTTTCTGCGATGAGGCTTGCACATCAGCCATAGGGATCCTCATCTGGTCGAATGTTTTCTTGAAGAGGATATTGCAGGATGCGCCACAATCAATGAGAACTCTTCTGACAATAGCTGGCCCGATACCAGCCGAGATGACTAAGGGATCCAAGGTAGGAGCTTCAATACCTGCGGAATCCCTGGCTCTGAACACAATATCATCATTGAAGGTTCTTTGCTGCTTCAGGGGCATAGCACCTTCCAAAATGAATACATCTTCTTCGGTCGGTACGTATTTCAAAGCTCGGGTATACCTTTCCATCTCACCCCAGCTTCTGCCTGCTGGGTGAGGTCCTTCTGTAATGACATTGATAATGGGCCTTCCAGATTCATGCCCTGCTGCCTTCTCACCTATCCTAGGCTGATGAGCAGGAGCTTGCTGCCCCTGACTAGACGAAGCAGGATTGTTGCTATTCTTTTTCACAAATTGCTGCAGCTTGTTTTCCCTTAGCCACTCTTCAATCAGATTTTTCAATTGGCGGCATTCGTCGGTATCATGACCAGGTTGATTATGAAAGCGACAGAATTTCCCACTTTGCACAGCTTTCCTCCCGGTTCTCAGAACAGGAGGTTTAGGATATTCAACAGAATCTTTAGTGGCAAGGTATATATGCACTGGTGTATCTGATAAAGGAGTATATTCCGATGGTTTGAAGGAACGAGACCTCTTTAGATTTTTCTGTTTCTTTCCATCGTTATTTTCCCTTTTCTGTCCAGCAGATTCACTCTTGCGTGGAGCAGCAATGTTATCTTCAGCTTTTTCTAACACTGCCTTTACCGGTACAGGACGGCTTTCCAGGCATATGAACTCATCTGCTTTCTTGTAGAATTTTTCAAGGGAATTTGGTTCCTTCATGTTAAGCCATTTTCCAAATTCGCTCGACTTGTCGATGGCCCTCATCAGATAGGTCAAGATCATCCGTGGTTCTGCATTGTCTACCTCGGCCAGCGGTATATTAAAGCGATTCAAGAAAGATCTGATAGTTTCACCCGGATTCTGTTCTAAACTTGACAACGACATAATATACTTGGCTTTTGAAGCGTATAGTCTGAACTGCTCCTTGAACTTCCGGGTTAAGTCAGAAAACTGATCGATAGATCGGACTGGCAGCTTGGTGAACCAAAGCAGAGCTACACCTTCCAGGTATACAGGAAAATATCGGCACTTTATTTCATCAGAAGCCCTGGCACCTGTCATGTGCCAATCATACTTGTACAAGAATTCGTTTGGATCACTTGTTCCTTTGTAAGCTGGAATGGTTGGAGGGACAAACTTCCTTGGGAATTCAGCCTTTAAGATTTTCTCAGTAAATGGAGTTTTACTTGGGGCAAAACCCCATTCTTTCTCGTCTTCAACCCTCTGCATACTCTCTTTCATGATTTGTCGGACCATCCCAGAAAGATACTCCTCATCATGTCGAGTTCTAGATCCACCAACCTCAGGAAGTGTTTGTTCAAAGGGGCTAGCAGCCCTTTCAGGAGCATTCCTTTCTTCAGCATCATGAATGTTGCCAGCAAAGTTCCTTTCATTACCTGCCGGTTGACGGTTTGCCCCAAGCAAATCGTTCAACCTATTTAGAATTAGGGCATTTTGGGCATTCTGAGCCTCGAATTGTGCATTTTGGGCACTTATCTGCTGGTTCAGCCCTAAGATTGCAGCATCCAGCTCTGCCTTTGTAACTCCGACAGCTGGAGTTGCTTGATTCGATACAGGGGAAGCGGAGGTTCCCTCTTGAGCATTTCCAGATCTTACAGATCTACTCTTTCTACCCGGAGCCATGATTTCGGATAAACTTCTAGTCTTCAGAGAGGTTACTTCAACAAACTTTCGTGGAGCAATGATGACGATTTGCCTGAGTTCAATTCTCAGTGAAAGCACCAAAAATGTTAACGCTAAAAATTGAACGCTAACACCCCGGTGTGTAGAGTGTAGTTGTGAAAGCACCACCCGTTGGTACGGGAACCAAAAAAAAGTAAGAATCACATAAAAGTATTAAAAGACACGATATTTATAGTGGTTCGGCTTAAGAGAGAGCCTACGTCCACTTTAAACTCCTTTATTGCTGGTATTATTACAACCCTTTACAAGATTCATCGATTACAACACACTTTGAGTTTGAAGTCATTTAGAACAAGTAGCCTCAACTTCGATGTCGATCAAAATCTTTGAATTCATGTTGAACATGTATGATTTCTTCGTGAAGTTCCTTGAAGCGTTCTTTGTATTTCAGAAGCTTTAAGTGTTGAAGTAGTTCGGAATGCAGCAGAGTAACGACACTTGAAATGAATGAGCCCCCCCCAAAAGTCCTTTGCTAGTTGGAACTAGGGTCGTATTTATAGGCATTTTTCGGAGTTAGGTCGTAGGTCGTGACCGACCTAAGTTAGGTCGTAGGTCGTGACTGACCTAAGATGCACTGACTTCTCTTTCACAAGAACACGCATGCTGATTTGCACAAGTCCAGGGTCGTGAGCGACCTATCCCCTAGCGGCATGGCATAGGCGGCTTCTTTATTCATGCAGATAGGTCGAGAGCGACCTATCTTAGGTCGTTAGCGACCTATCATAGGTCGTGAGTACTTTCCTGTAGCCATAGCTGGAGTCTTTAGGTCGTTGAGTCTCTTAGGTCGTGGCCTCCTTTAGGTCGGGACATCTTTTATGTCGCAGCTTTCTTAGGTCGCGGCCTTTTTAGGTCGGTGGGCAGTTAGGTTGCTAAGACAATCATGTCGTTAGGTCGCTCCATCCTTTAAGTTGTAAGGTCGCTCTGGCTCATAGGTCGCTAAGTCGCTGAAACTTTAGGTCGTTAAAGCTTTAGGTCGCTAGGTCGCATAAACTTTAGGTCGCTAGGTCGCATTATCCTTTAGGTCGCTAGGTCTCTTAGGTCGTTGGTCTAGTTAGGTCGCTCCACATTTTCCAGTTTCCAACGAAGAGGAGTTAACATTTTGCATCATCTCCTCCTCTCTTTTCAGCATCCTTTCCTACATAGCATCCATCACCATTTCCATTTCGTCACTGATGATGTAGATAAATGCTTGATTAGCTCTAGCTTCAGAGGAAGCTTCATGACTCCCTCCATGGTGGCTCCTTTTCGATAGCACTCTCCTTGTTAATTGTCTCACCATTGCTTCAAATCTATGCTCTAGATCTTTTTCAAACTTCAAATATGAATTCCAAATCCCCCGAGGCTAGTTTTCTCAATGAAAGCACCGAAATGTTGGTGTCAAAAATGGCCACTAACGCCCAATTATATGAAAGCACTAATCCAGTCACAGATCTCAGATAATAACGTAGAGAATATAAATTGAAGAATAATAGAATTAAAGAAAAACAAGTAAAAAGAGACATAGATTTATAGTGGTTCGACCAACTTCGACCAACGTCCACTCCAAAGATTTTCCTTTTATTCGTTTATGCTGCTGTTACAGTTACAAATCCTTGAAATACCAGAATAAAAATGGTAGAGTATAGCCTAGATAAAAATAGAATGAAGCGAAGAGAAGACCACTTTTTTGATGCCATGCCTACTGTAGTTATAGGTAAAGACATGTATGGACTGGAGTGAAATTTCACCAGAAGAACCTCCTAGCACAGACGACCTGGCCTAAAGAAACTTGGCCGATCGCTCTCCAAAATAGGGATCGGGGAAGATCCTTATTTCTATTAGTTTATGAGGTACAAACCCTATGGTGGGTCCCCTATGCCATAATATCCTTGTCCTCCATGTTTCATGTCAATTGGATCTGTAGATGTTAAGTTATTGATCGATCTTTGTTGCAATATGTTGTAAAGAAGGCCGATCCCTTGCATAGAAGGTCGATCCCTCCAACTTGCTCTATTTTATGTGTGATCTATTGGGTAGACTCCTTAGGGTCCCTTCATTTTGTTCTTGAAGTTTCACTTCAATCCACCTTGTGGTTTTGAGTTATGGAACAATCATCATTGAGTTGTATTGTGTGCATTCTATTCAATCTGATCCCTCTAGTCTTATCCATTTTTGTAGACCAAATATTCTGATTTATAAATAATAAATTAATTTATGAATATTTATGATATATTTAACAATAATTTAAAATTAAAATTTAATTTAAAATAGTTTTAAAAATTAATTTCAATTTCAAACATTTTTTATTAATTTGGGTGAAAGCAAAATACTTACATACAAAATTTTCTAATGCATACATATGTAAATCGACAACAAACAAATATATAAATTCGTGATATAGTTCTAATCTATTCGCATACAGCGGTAGGTAATAACTTGATATAATTGGACATTACCTGAACCATAGCCTTTATGTATCACCTCGAATGTTGAATCGAAGAAGCTCCTCAAATCAGATTCAATCACTTCCAAATATGCTATTGACTAAAGAGATTGCCATAATTTTAATATAATTCGGTTTGAATTGATTTTGGTTTGAAAATGAAGAAGGGAGACAAAGCTATAGTTATGGCCTAGGGAGGATGGAGGCTAGAAAAGTTGACTCTAAAATGAAGGAGGTGTTGGGTTTTTATAAGAGAAGAAAAGGGGAGAAAAAAGGAGATCTAGATGTAGTCTTCATTTTTTCTTTCTCCACCAATTCAAACCCATAATTCTAAAATATCACACCCCTCCTGACCCCTGTCATGGCTTGCCATTAAGGTAGGCATATGGACCTATATGCATTTCCCAACTGGATCAACAGTTGAACATTTTAAATCCAATTCAAATGCACATCGATATCGTATATCAATACGTACATATATTACACTTATACACGCACTGTATTCAATACTAATTCAAATAAATCAAATAAATTTTTTATACCTAATATTTCACAAATATTAATTAATCTATAACAATTATAATTTAACTAAACTACGTGGTATTCAGAGTATTGAACATTGCGGCAGTGTGACCCATAGGTGTAAATTCTGTCAATGATTAATATCGAACAATTTGATATTAATGTTCACATGTCACTTTTTAGCTAGTGGTATGGCCGAATTTATCACTTACGTAGTATCGATAAAAATCTAATTTTACTATATTAAACAATCCTGGTAGCGACAATTATTTACACCAATTCTCTTCATCAAAATTATATCACATTAGGACATATGGAATGTAGTATTGGTAAAAATTACAATATCGTCCATATTCAACTTGCCTAGTCCAAACACTAAGTCCGTGGTTCAATAATAACAATTACTATTAACCGGACTGCTCTGGCCAGAGATTTTGACTTTGAGTTGAATATAGTTGGCCGTGATACTAACCTCATATAAGCATGGAAACAAATTCTCTATTAAATAGTGTTTTACTTCCTATGCTTTAACTCAGATCCAATTATAGTCACTCTATGGATGCCATGCCATGATTTATATAATAAAAGTGGATTGCCCAAATTTAAGTTGAACAATTGAGAGATATGTGTAATATTGTAATATCGATGTTCTCCGTTTGACCTTGTAGTCTATTAACCAACAAAAAAAATATAGTTTGAGTAATTCCATAGTTATCCAATGACTATTGGTATGTAACCCCTTGATGCCTCTATTATCCATGAGTAATACACTGTCTAATATTTGAAGAGCGTTACGTACTCTAGTCTCAATGGATATATTGACATCCAGTCTCGATACATCTTGAATAAGAATACTTAAAATGATTGTTTATTTTCATTATGATAAATTTCTCAAGATTATAGCACATTGTAACTACTATCCAAAACACACCATTTATGGATTTTCTATTAAATATACTTGAATAAAATAAATAATTAATATAACAAGTATATAATAAAAACAAAAACACCTTTTTATTTCGAATGTGATTTTATTACAGAGCTAATAATTTACAAAGTTGCTAACAGGGCATGCCATTAACTCTATAAATCTCTCACTTGCATTAGGGGCCAATTATGGAATCTCATTCCTTTGATCGTATTGATAAAAACCGACCAAGCCAGTCCCTTGGTGAATCGATTTGCTATATTGCCTTTGTATCCAGTCTTTGAGTCATGACCTCTTCCTCCTCAATAAATTCTCTAATTCGGTGAATAATTTAAAGAATATATCTCGATATCTTATGTGCCATAGGCTCCTTTGTGATCTACATCACCGCATTATAATTATAAAACTTTGTCATCGATTCCTCCATGTTGGGAATCACTCCTAGCTCACTCATAAATTTATGCATCCAAACAACTTCTTTAGCTGCTTCATTGATAGCGATGTACTTGGTCTCCATCGTGGTATCGCTACCGTTTCCTGTTTGGAACTTTTCCAACTAATGGCCTATCATTTAAAATAAAGACATAACTAGACACTAACTTACTACGGTCGATATCACTCTTAAAGATAGAGCTTGTAAGCCTCTTCAAAAATGGTCTCTGTTCCTATAAATGAGGACTAAGTCCAAGTATATCTTAAATATTTTAGTGTACATTTCATAACAGTCCATTTGTTCTCTCTATGATTAGATTAGTGTCGGCATAAACATCATAATGCATATGCCTATCTAGTCTACTACATAGGATAACATGCATTATGGAAGAGATTGTTATTGTATACAATATTCTCTTCATATGCTCTTTCTCCTCATCGGTTTGAGGACTGCCCTTCTTAGAAAGGACAATTCCAAATTGCATCAGAAAATTTCCACGATTGGAATTCTCCATACCGAACATCTTTAATATGATATATATGTACATGGATTGTGACAATCCCAACAGCCTCTTAGATCTATCTCTATAGATCTTTGTACCTTGTAATAGGTTGCTTCTCCCAAATTCTTCATGGAAAAATTCCTGAAAAGCCAAAATTTTAATGACTGCAATAAGAAGATGCCATTGCTAATCAATTATAGTTCGTTAACTTATAATACTAAGGACACGATAACACTTCCTTATTGTTTTCGGTAAACACATGCTTTCTTTATGTTCTATTAAAAATCAAACTGTTTGATACCTTATGAAAACACTTATTCCAACTTCTCAAAGCTTGTTTAAGTCTAAAAATGGATCTTAACAACTCGCAAGCTTTGCCCTTTGTGATGACTGCCCTGCACCACCAATACCCAATATAACTGTATAATGTGCTGTGGAGTTATTCGATCGACGTAGGACAGTAGTCAATGGTGTAAAGTAAAGACAAATCAAAATATAGAACCCATAGAACATCTCACAACACGTAGACAATATATAATAATCAAATAGATATAAAACAGCCGAGATGGTAACATAATCAAACGAACCATAAAATAAGAACATCACAGTGCAGTTGGTTCACATGTTATACAAAACTAAAATAATAGAGTTTAGACATCCCATATCTTTAAAATAAACTATATAACTATCTTTAAGCAATACAAGTATTGGTAAAGATCTATAGAACCACATAGTGGAATATAAGTGATAATAAGCTCTAAAGTATAGATATATGAAAGCATGTTCTCCTGCTTGTACTCTATACAACTCCATGCAATATCTAGACTTATTATCCTTAATCTACTCATTTAAGAGTACACTATATAATATAAGAAGCAAAGTATAAACCTCGGGTCAGACAACTATCTGGCATGAGCAATAGATCATCTCAAAATTACTATAAAATCAGATAAAGCAATAAGGATATAGAGGATATAGGACCATACCTGATCTATCCCTACATCTAAATAGTTAGCATATAATAATTGTTAACCATAAAAATTCACTTAAGAATATATGAAAGAAGGCTCATTAAAAAGTGCTATGCTCCACAGGAATTGAAGACATGGGTTTTGTCGAAGTTCAAAGGCAACGTTTCGAAGGTATCGAGATAGCTTTCGAAGAAGTCGCAAGCACCATATGCCCTTACAAATGAAAAGTGAAACAAAATCTTTCAAAAGGGTAGAGAAGAAAGAAAAGTTACGCTTCCGCCTCATCTAGATCTTTCGATGCAGATGGATCCACATATATAAGAGAGGTTAGTCAGGGTTCGAAAAATCTTTCAAAGTATCGAAAGATAGACTTGCACAGAAGAACCAATTCCTTTAAAATAATGGGTATCATCATTGTCAATTTACAACTTGAAGCAGTAATTCCAAGACACACCTTTCGAAAGCAAACAAACCTTTTGAAACAATTGGAACCCTTCGAAGGCATGAAGAAAACTCCACATGAAGGTCTAGCATCCTTTTGCTAAGATCTAGTCGTCACTCACCATTACTTTCGAAGCTATGTGAAGCCCAGCTCATTCGACACTCACCATTTCTTTCGAAGCTATGTGAAAGCCCAACTCATCTCTTACTTGCAATAGCATAGAAACGGAAAGCGGAGAGTGCAAATACCCCCTTTCGATGAATTCGAAATAGTCCAGTAAAAAGCAAAGTAAAAGAGGCGCTCAAATTTTAACGGCAGTGGAAGGTAGTCAAGGTAATCCTTTTGAATAGATCGAAAGGTTTGATATGAAAAGTTGGAGGCATAAGAATAAATGATAATGGTTAAATGAAATACCTTTCGAATGCATCAAAAGAAGGCGCATAGAAGAATGAAGGAAGGCCTTTCGACCATGTCGAAAGGTTACGTGCAAAAGGTTGAATAAAGGTCTTTCGACCAGGTCGAAAGGATGCGTGCAGAAGGTCGTAGGAAGCCCTTTCGACTAAAGCAAAAGAATAAGCGCAAAAGCGGGTCAACCAACATTTATAAATATGACCCTGGGGTCCGAGTTTAGGGACCGAATTTTAGAATTCCGAATTCTCCCTCTCATTTCATAGAAAATCAAATCTTTGTAACCCTAATCAATTCGGGAAAAATTCTCATACTTGTAACTTAATTTGGATAAATGCAAATTGGAGGATGCACATGGATTCAATATAGGTTTTGATGATGAGAAAGATCATTTCGACCATTAACTTAACTAATGACTGATTGCACATGATGCTTACTAATTTTCTTGACTCTTATTTGTCTTATGCGATGCAATGGGATCCACTTAGACAATGTAAATTCGAACCATACTATCATCATATATCATGATATCAAATGTTAATTTAAGACGATGATAATGTTTCGATGTTGATAAGTCCATAGAACTTATATTGTCCGTGATATTATTCTATTGCATATTGAATATGTAGGGGTGGGCATAAACCGCACCGCTATACAGAAACCACCCGTATCGGACTGCGAAAGCGGTGCGGAAACCCGCACCGAATCTTCTAACCAAAGTTGATGCCCCAAACCGGACCAACCCGCATCGATACGGTTCGGTTGCGGTTTGGACGATTGAACCAACCATATTAAACCGGACCGAACCAAAAATTTATATTAGTAATCTTATGATAAAAATATAAGCAACTCTTATCTTATTTTAGATTCTATCGATGTACATTCTATTTTTAGCGTATGTTGTTGTTATATTAATAATAATCGCTGACATAAAGGAAGAAGTTAAAGTTTGGTATAATATTTTTCATCTCATTTTTTGTGTGAATAAATGCTAATTATAATCTAATTCTAGTCATTTTCCTTAATGATTATATATTGATTAATGTTGATGTTTGGTTAATCTACCAAAAAAATCCCACTTGTAGGTAAATGTCAAATTGAAATATTCATACAATTAAGAACTAATCTTTCATTTTAGTATAACATGGTGTGTTTTAACCTTTAAATGTAAAAGTTTCACACAGTTTCCTTAAATTGATTGCTGATGGAAGTAATTCTTTTATTTCATATTTAATACGGGTTCAAACCGGACCGTATCGAAACCGGACCGTCATTCAAACCGGACCGAAACCGAACCGTTTAAAGGATTGGTATAATGGTTTGTATTTTTGATTAACCGTTTGATGCGGTGCGGAAGTGGTTTGAACTCCAAACCGCACCAAACCGACCCACGCCCACCCCTAGAATATAGAACTTGTATATTATACATCGAGTCCATTTTAAAAGAATGATCACGCTTACGACCCGATCAAAAGGGACATTTCGAAAGGGACTCGACACATGAATAAAAAATCGAGCTAGCAGGATGGATATCTTCGAAAGCAGTACTTTTAACCCCTTTGAAAGGAGTTCTTTCCAAAATAGAAAAAACGATGCAGTTAGAAGTAAATTCTTCTTTTAGGAGCAGAATAATCCTTTCGATACAATCGAAAGGGATAAACAACCAATATCTTTCTTCCTACATAAAAGGAGATGCAAATAACCCTTTCGACTCACTCGAAAGGGGTCATGATGGAGTTGTTCTTTTCTTAACCTTCATTTGATGAAGTTGATTGAATTTTTTAACTACAATTAACATTTTCATAAAGTTAACCTCCACAAGCAATCCATTCAAATCAATTCGTTCGAAAGGGGTTTCAAAGAGATTGGTCACTTCTAAAAACTTTCTTTTGAAATGTTAATGAAATTCTTGTTAACAACTCAATTTTGAGATGTTGACAACATTTCTTGTTAACATTTTTTGGCGCTAAAAGGAGGGCTCTAACCTCCACTCTTGTGGTTATCTTATATACTAATTGTGGATTGATTAACTTGTTGTAGGAAAATGAAATCTAAAAGGCTTAGTCAAATGGATGAAGAAGCCATTCACACCACAACTTTAGAAGAAAACATAACACTAACTTTCAACTTGGAGGGAGTTGTGCCCATGCAACCGTCAGCACTAGCTCATCAAGATGATAATGCAATCAAAAAGCACTTAGAGCAATAATTGCTGGAAATGCAAGAGCTTCTGAAAGTAGTATGTCTTAAAAGTCTTCCAAAACAGCAAAACCAACGGCTAGAGATGAAGTGATTTCTCCTAGAAGAAACTTAAAGATTAGTACCAATGAGGGCAAGAGCAAAGTAGATCTAACATCATCAAAGAAAACAGAGCATTATGCGATTAAAATCGATCTTCAAGGAAGGATACTGGACAAATCTCTCGAGCAATCTGGAAGCTAGACATCAAAAGAATATAGCCCAAACCGAAAAGGCTATCATGACACCGAAGCTTATTTGAAAGACATAGTGGAAAAGGTAATCATAGACATGCAAAATGCTAAGGGGAAGAGGACTTTGGATGAGCGAGCAAATGACAATGAACGAGTAGCTTCGTTCATAGATGAGATCATGTTAACAGTGATTCCATCTTATATCAAGATCCCAACTTTGAAGTACCATGGAACTTCTGACCCCGATGATCACTTAATGGCTTTTGATAGTCAGATGGATCTGTATAATTCTTCTAGGGCTGTTCGATGCTGACTGTTTTCGGTAACACTTCAAGAGGCAGCACTAAACTGTGTTGACAATATCGTGAAAATACGATAGATTCATGGGAATTTTCTTATGAATTCTCTGCCCAATTCTATACATGCAAAGATCCAACTATCGATACACTGTTCTAGCCAACATTAGGCAAAGATAGGGAGAATAGTTCAAGAGGTTCAACACAGAAGCACTAAAAGCTAAAGATATGAATGAGAGGGATAAGCTCATTGTAGTACATTCTGGATTGATAGAGAATACACCATTTTAGAAGGAACTATTTATTCATGGGTGTAAAGATTTGCAGGACTTCCATTTCCTGGCTAATAAATTCATTCAAATGGACGAATTTTGTTATGCTGTAAGGAAAGTGGAAGGTTTGGTTCAGATCGAGGACACAAGAGAACAAGGTGGGAGGAGCCCAATGCTAATTCAATCGCTTTAAAAAAATCCATTTTCTTATATATATGCAACAACGAAGGAGAAGGTTAACTTCTCGACTTCGTTTAAGGCCAAAAATTACCCTGAACAGAGAAAGGGTGTAACTATTGCGCTTATCACAACGCAAACGACCATAAAACTGATGAATGTTAGGTGTATGATGGAACCATTTAGAAACTAATTCGTGAATGGCATTTGAAAGAGTTCATCCAAGACAAGCAGAAAGCACCACAGACTGGTGGTGGTCTACTAAAATTTCTTAGCAATGCTGTTAACGTCTTGGAAGAAGAAGATCTGTTAAGCTTGAGTCCGTCGTATAATAGGATTGATGTAATCCATGGAGGGTCACACCTAGTAGGGACTATCAAGGGGGCTAGAAACATATACGTTAAAGAATATAAAAAGGGAGTGTTCTCCATTCAAGAAGATGCCTCGCTTAAAAGACCACGGCTCAATGTTTCGATGCCAAATCTTGTTGTTACTCACCAGGAACTGAAGAAAGGGACCCATTACCCTCATAACGACCCCCTCATGATCACGACTCAAATTAGACTATCTCTAGTGTCCAAGATTCTTGTAGATACTGGTAGCACCGTCAATGTTATTTTGAAACAGTCCTTTGAACAAATGTGAATCCCAGAAGACGAGATAGATCCTAGCCTTGAAACTATCTTTAGGTTCAACAACAAGGGGTCGACTCCAATTAGACAAGTGAAAGTTGCTACTGCAGATGGAAGTACCTCTATGTTGCCGGACTTTTGAAACTCTCTTCGTAATCATCAATCAACGGTCATACTACAATGTTTTCTTTGGCCGACCCATGCTTGATGAGGTGGATGCTTTTGTCTCGCCAATAATATCTTAGTGGTAAAATTCCAAACCAAGAGGGGTTGAGGCACAATTCAGCTCCCGCGAGATGTACTTTACAACGCTTGATCAATATGAAAGGGAGTATTCTGCTTACTTTGATTATTCTACTATTTTTCAGCCTTTGGATGATGGATTTTTACATCCAACATTCGAAGCAAAAGTAAGATCTAATAAAATTAACAAACATTTTTTGAAAGGTACATTTCCCCTGGAACCAAGAGAAAGAGGACCGTTGCTAATTCCATAAGACGAAGGAGAAATCATCATAGAATTTGATTGCCGTGGAGAGGTGGAAAGGATAAAACCTACATAAGACCTTGAGGAGATATGTATAAACCCAAATGACTCAACCAAAATAGTCAAAGTGGGAAAGCATTTGGAAAACAGCTTGAAGAAATACTTGATTTAGTTCCTCAAATCCAATAAAGATGTGTTTGCATGGTCTCATTCAGATATGGTTGGAATTGATCCATCGGTTATGTGTCATGCACTAAACATTAATCCAAAAGCTACCCATATCAAAAAAAGAAGAGACAGTTGGATAAAGTTCGGTGCAATGCCCTAAAAGAGGAAATTAAAAGGCTCCTCAAAAATGGATTCATTAGCAAAATCTTCTGCCTAAAGTGGCTAGCGAACCCAGTATTGGTAAAGCAGTCGAATAGCAAGTAGAGGACTTGCGTCAATTATACTAACTTAAACAAAGCCTGTCCAAAAGAATGTTATCCATTGCCCCAGATAGATCAGTTGGTTGATGCAACTTAGCAGACTGAGGTTTTTATCCCTCATGGACCCTTACTCGAGATATAATCAGATACACAAGTTTGAACCAGATGAAAACATAAAAGTTTCATACCGATTGGGGAATCTTTTGCTACAAAGCAATACCTTACAGGCCAAAGAATGCAAGGGCTACTTATCAAAGATTAGTCAACAGAATGTTCAAACAACAGATTGTTCGAAATATTGAAGTTTACGTTGATAATATGCAAGTAAAATCTTATGAAGCTAAGTGTCACCCTGAAGAATTAAAAGAGACGTTCGAAGTATTATAGAAATATCAAATGAAACTGAATCCCTAGAAATGCTCTTTCGGGGTCCAATCCGGGAAGTTTTTTGGATATATTGTGAGTGCACAAGGAATTGAGGCCAGTCCAGACAAGATTCAAGCTATCAAGGAAATGGATGAGCCTAAACTAGAAAAGATGTAATGAGTTTAAACAATAGGGTAGCCGTCCTAAGCAGGTTCATTTCCAAGGCGACTGATAAGTGCATTCCCTTTTCAATGTGATAAAGAATAAGAAAACCTTTGAATTGGTAGAAGACTGTAAGAAAGCTTTTCAAGAGTTGGAAAATCATTCGAAAAAACCACCAATACTTTCCAGCCTCGAGAACGGTGAAGTTTGGTACTTATACATGGCAGTTTCAAAACATGAGGTTAGTTCAGTTTTGATTAAAGAGGAAAGTGGAACTCAACTTCTTGTTTATAATGTGAGAAGGCAGTAAAAAAATGCAAAGGTTCGGCACTCGGTAATAGGAAAATTAGTTTACTGCTTGAGACTTACCGCATGAAAACTTTGAGTATTCTTCCAAGCGCATCCAATCAGTATATTGTCTAACTTTCCACTCAAACAAGTCTTCAGTAAGCCTGAAACTTCAGGTAGGCTAATAAAGAGGAAAAATGAACTTAGCCAGTATGACATTGAATTTCAACCACGGGTAACTATCAAAGGACAAGCATTGGCAGACTTTGTTAATGAGGTATAACTCCGTTAAAGAACAATCAGTGAAAGAAAAGGATCAAAAACCTATACGGAAGTTACTTGTGGATGGCGCATCAAACATGCAAGGAGCCGGAGCAGGATATATCTTAATAACACCATATGGACGTCATCTACACTACCCAATGGAGTTAGGGTTTCCCGCAATAAATAATGTAGCCGAATATGAATCAATGGTAGCAGGATTGACTCTATCTTTAGAGCTCAAAATCCCACAAATTTATGCCTTTAGTGATTCGTAATTAATGGTAAACCAGATAAAGCAGGTATATTAGACTAAGGATGCCAAACTATCTTTATATTTAAAGATTGAAAATGCTCGCCTTGTTTGAAGATTTTTCTATACATCGATTTCTAAGGAAAGAAAACTCTTTGGCAAATTCGTTAGCAAAATTGGCTAGTTCAAGAGGAGCCCTAAAAATCTGAATCGTACTAGTGGGGTACCAAGCAAATCCAAGTATTGTGGTGGGAATACCTGAACAAGGGAAATAATAGTTAATTCTAACTAGATCCCAAACCATGGCACAAGAAAGAGATGAAAGGGAGATTAGTGAAGATGTTCCAAATGAGAGGATTAATGTTCCAAGGACAGATGACTATTATAGTGACACATGGATGTCGCCTATTGTCAAGTATCTTTCCAAAGGAATATTACCGTTTGACAAAGTGGAAGCTAGGAAAATCAAGTGACAAGCTCCGACTTTCACAATGATGGATGGAATTCTTGAAAAAAAAGGATATGCCTTATCTTAATTAAGATGTGTGAGATGTGATGAAATTGTTGGTGGAAGCACATGATGGATTTTGCGGAGATCATTCTAACGGGGTTAAGTTGGCAAAGAAGATAGCGAGACAAAGTTTTTATTAACCACGAATGGCAAGTCAAGCTATTGAGTATGTAAAGAAATGTGAAAGATGTCAAAAATACTCAAAGATTCCTCGATTGCCACCAAGGCCATTGCCAATTTCAAAAGGAGGAGAAAGATATGCTATAGTCACCATAGACTACTTTACTAAGTGGGTAGAGGCAGAACCACTCTCCAAAATCACTTTTGGAAGTGCTTAGATTCGTCATTAAAAACATTAATTTTAAATTCAGAATCCCATATAAGATTATATCTGATAATGGAACACAATTTTAAAGTGAAGAGTTTTCTCAGTTTTTCCATAAGAATGAGATTATTGAAGGCTTATCATCTTTGGCACATCCAAAGGCTAATGGAGCCATTGGAGTTGCAAAGAAGACTATTAAGACTATCTTGAAAAAGTGATTGAACAAAGCTAAAAAGAATTGAGTAGAAGAATTACGCTTGTACTCTGGGCTTATCGAACGTCGACTAGAACTGCAATGGGGCATACCCATTGTTCTCTAACATACGGGTGTGAAGCAATATTGCCAACTGAAATTGAGAGACCCTCACATCGAAGAATCACATATGAATTTATCCAAAATAAGAATAAAAGAAAGAGTCATTAGATTTAATGCATGAATTAAGGGATGAAGAACCTATCTGAACTGCAGAATATTAGAGAAGAATCTTAAAATACTACAATTCAAAAGTGAACAAGATCATTTCAAGAAGTAGTACTCCAAAGGATGATAGCAAACACAAGAAATCCTACAGATGGACCGCTAGGACCAAATTGGAAAGGTCTCCTAATTGTATGAAAGTAATTCCACGTAGAGCTTACAAGTTATGTCAACTGGACGATAATATATATGGTTCTTAGAACGTGGAATACGGAACATTTACAACCATATTTTCTTATAATGAATGAATAAAATACCTCTTCCTTAAAGAAAAGTCTGCATGGTTAGGATTAGAATTCTCCTTGAACTTGGACATTACTTTAAACGGATAAAGCCTTTGTCTGCATTGAGCTGGACAGGTCAAAGCGCCTCCTCGAAGGAGGTTAGAGTAAGCCTTTATCCGTGCCATGTCATGGCCAGTTAAAGCATTGACAAGCCCTTGACCGCGCCGCGCTATAGCCCGGACAAGGCACGTTTTGGAGGGAGGATGGGGTAAACCCTTGGTTTCTCCATGCTATGGTCTTGCCAAGGCATCGAACAAGCCCCTGATCACAGCACGCTATGGCTAGGTCAAGGCACCTCCTAGAAGGAGGACGGATTAAGCTCTTGGTCATGCCGTGCTATGGCCTGGCCAAGGCACTGAACAAGCCTTTAGTCCAACCTAGGAGGTTGGGTAAGTCTTTGGGTCCTACTTGTGGATAATTGTAACATCCCACATTTGGAGGCCCAAAACTAAGGCTACGGTTGCTACTGTCACCCATAGTTACTAATTTTCGGTGACTAAATGCGGTAATGTTAGATATATTGATACAACGGAAACACATGGATACGAAAGATTTTTAAAATTATTCAAAAAATTTCTCATTTCATTTCAATCATATTAAAAATTCATTACCCAAATTCGGGAACCGCAATCAGAGAAAATACAGTTACTAGAAACCACGCCAAGAGCGGCATATGAAGATGCCCCCTTGGATGATAAGAGTATATATTTATATAGGCAACTAAACAACTTTTCCTTTACATCAAAATATAGTCGAATCAAATTAAAAAGAACTCCTTATTAGCTAGCTTTCCGCCTACACATCTCTAAAAGCTTATTCGTCTAAAGGAGAACCTGAAAATCCTCAACTCTCAAACTATTAAAAACTAATTGAGCACTCGAAAGTTTAAGGGGAAAACATAAACGTTGATTCAGACATATAGCCTGGTATGAATAATAACCTACCATCTTAAACCATTTAGATATCCAGTGAGACCATGCCACTTAGCGGAACAGGTTTTCCCCTCACTAGTACTTTACCCAAAAATTTATAATAACCATATACTGTGCTCCTGCATCCACAATGGTAAAAAACATAACAATTTATAAAATCATGATGATATGCAAACATGCAAAATATCCTGGATTTCACATTCCCATTCATTTGACTGTTCATCTCAATTATGGTTTCTAGGGTTACTATTAACCTATTAGTATCATGGGCTGACTAATAACCTATTTAAAGTTTATGGACTATCTGTTCGATTTTATAGTTTTCATTGGATCACTAAGAACCTATTAGCCCCTGCCAATAACTTCATTCAATTAGTTCATGGGTTCTCCCTGAATCTATTGGCATCTCCAATAACTTCCCATATATCATAGTTTTCATGGGTTGACTATGAACCTATTGACTTCTGTCAATAACTTTATCTGGATATATTTTTTATGGGATCACCACGAACCTAATGGCCCCTGCCAATAACTCTATCCAAACATAGTTTTCATGGGTTTGCTATAAACCCGTCTAATCTGACAACTTCTTTGATAGGTCTTTGGGCATCCTATGTTCTGGTCTACCAGACCTCCTGGATGCAACTCTTCAGGAGTTAACTGAAGTTATATCTACTACTGGGTCAACCTAGCTGGTTATTCTTCTCTTACTCCTCAAAATACAGTTATGTGTCCATTTTATAGTGACTACATTTATAGACGAAGCATACACAATAACATAACAATACCAACATATATGGTTTAAATTTCTTTGAAATCACTTCCACATGAAATTTGATTAATCCCTTTAACCCATTATTTTTATCAAAGCAAGCTTCTTCAAAAACTCTAACTTTGAAAACCATTTCAATACTCTTTTATAGTGCCATGGGTTTTCTTTAAAAATGAGATTGGGTTCTTTGTTTTGAAAACTAAGGCTTTCGAATCCTCAGACCTTTACTTTCAAAACCATTAAAACATATCTTTCCTAAGCGTTCAAATCTTCTTTTCAAAACACTAAAACATATTCCTTTTATAACACTTGACTTTCGAAAGAATCAAAACCTTCTTTTCGAAATTACTAAATCATATTTTCCTACTTATAGAAGCATAGAATGAAACCATTTAAAAGTACCTCTTCTGAAACCATTGGGTTTATTCTTAAAAATAACTTTTGGGTCAAAGTTAATATAAACAAAAATAACCCTTTCGAAACCATTAACCTTCAAGTAAAAGAGTTTGGGGAAAACTGATGTCTTCGGAACCATCCTTTCAAAAGCATTAGTCTTCAAGTAAGACTCTTGAAGGATAGCTTCAGAACTCCTTTCGAAGTCATTGCCTTTGAAATCTTTGCTGTAATTCGCTACTAGATCCCTTTCGAATGAACATTGAGAAGAGGCTTGTAATATTTATAAAATAAAAGCTTGCCTTTTGAACTCATTGAATACTTCAACCAATTCTAAAGGTTTGAAGATGGTAGTTAGGTTTCTACTTGGTCCACAACTACCCTTTCGAAGGCTTCTCCTTAAAACATAAAATGCGACAATTTATTTGAAAGCTACCTTTTAAAACAACAGGGGGAAAACCCTTCGAAAGCTATATAAAAGTAATTCAACCCTTTAGCATACAATAAAGGCAAGGCAAGCGGCATCTCCTTGGAAATCGAAACAAAGACCTTCGAAAACTATTTAAACTGGCCTCAACCCCTTCGAAAGCATGGTTTCAACTTTATACCTTCCACCTTTTCTCAAATTCACTAAGTACCAAAGCACTGATACCATGAGTATTGGTTTCGACTTGGTTGGAGTCGGAGGTATGGGGTCGAAAGGTTTCTATAGGAAGTGGCGAAACAATGAATCTATGCAAAACTGTTTTTGTTGCCTTTTTAAGTAAATGCTTTTCAACTAACTTGCCTATTTGTAAGAATATAGTTGGTAGCCATAAACTTTATATCTAATCTAAAGACTGCCGAATTTATCCAAAATTAATTAAAATTAATTTACAAGGTAGCATTTCCTTGTAACAAAATAATTAAAACATCTAAGTCCTCTAACTTAAATAATATAATTTACATAGTAAATTACTTTGGAAAAATCCCCAAAAATCACCAAAATTCACTTTTAACGTGTTACTAACATATATAAATTTAGATCCAAAATCCTTTATATAACAGCCGAATAAAATTTACACCCAATCATTTATTTCTTCCTTAAAAAATTCATAGTAAATAATCCATAACTTGGATAATTATGAAAATTTAAATCCATCTCCAAAATTATTTTTTACATAACATATTAAACCCTCATGGCATTAGAAACCTAATATATACGATTTTTAGTCTTAAAATCGAATAAAACATTTATCAAACGTACTTGTTTGAATCAAGCATATCTTGTAATCCAAGCATATCATCAATAAAATAATCATAAAGTTTTTAAACTTAAAACCTGAAATCAAATGCCCTTTAAAATAGAAAATGAGATGGTTTTGATTATTATCCACCTTGCTTTGGATAAGGAAATTGAGATTTGATTTTGCTTAATTCTCCTTGCTTGATTCCTTAGCTTTTACTTGATTTTTAATCCTCTTATCCTCTAAGTTATGGCCGGCTTGAGCTCCTTGGTTTATGTTTTAAAATTATGAACTTATGAAATAAAATGGGAATAAGGGTTTATGGGTCAAGAGTTATGGTGGATGGCTACTCCCCTTAATACTCTTGCCTTATTCTCTTATTAGTTAACATATAAAACCATTTCCATAAACTCATTCTTTTAAATTTTTATTAGTTAAGTACGACCTCTAATAAATTTCCAAATATCAGTCCCCTAATCTATCTAATCTTTACATTACTCTATTTAATTTATCTAATTAAATCTTCTGAATGATGTTATTAAAACTAGGGGTGTTACAGGGTCCCCTCCTTAAATAATTCCATCCTCGAAATTCAGTAAGGACTAAATACTAAGCATAGCAATCATCTGCAACATTTCCTAACACCATACTAGCCTACCTAACTGCCAACAATTTATATAAAGCAAATATTGAACATACCCTCATAGATATCCGGTTAAGTGTCGTTAATCCTGTCTTGTCTCCTAAGTACAGTCCTTCTGGTTGTTGCTCCACTGAACTTTCACCAACTTGAATGTCTTGTTCATTAATCTCTTCTTGTCTCTCGCTACAACCCGAACTGGTTGTCTAACAAAAGTCAAATTCGGTTCTACTATCAAACCTTCCAACCCTGTCGGAGGAATATAGTCTCTGGATCATACACATATTTGCGAAGACAAGATACATGAAAACACATTATGAACACCTACCAGACTGCTCGGTAACTCTATGTAGGGTCAATCCTAGAGGGGGGTGAATAGGATGATACTAATAATTATGAAAAATTTAATGCGAAAACATATAAGATAATAGCATAATAATAGAAACACAGATAATAGAAGAATATTAAAAGCAGAAATAGAACAACACAGATTTACCCAGCTTCGGTAAAATAATGCCTACATGTTGCCTCCAAGGTTTCTACTAGAAATTAAGCAGTTAGACGCTTACACACATAAACACGTGACAACCCGCTATCGACTAACCTAACTCTCCACTCGAAACCCTACCATAACTCAGCCACTGAGTTGTGAATTCTCAAATTACACCACCGTTGTTCGTCCCCTAGTCACACGACTAGAAAATTTCAAAAGTTTAAAATAAAAATGAAAAATAAAAATAACTAAATAAAATAGAAACCCTAAATTAAAAAAATAGCCCAATATGATAAACAAGACCGGCCCAAATTAAATAAAAGAGAATCCACCTTTTTCTTTTCTTATGTCTTCGGCCTGTATTCTTTGAGAAAAAAATGGCTGCCTCATTCCTCTTCGTTCCAAAATTTGGGTTATGCTTGTTGAAGACGCCGCTTAAAAATGATGCTTTTAATTCACTTTGAGGCTTCCTTGACCAGTTGATTTGTTCATGGCTACTTCAAAACTTTGAGCTTAAATGTTAAAATGGTATGTGATTTTGCTTTTCCAATTTGCTTATGCTCGACTTGATTCGAGTTTTAATGATTTATTGCTTCTCTATTTTGCTTGAACTCGAATGCCTTTATCATCGATGATGTTAATGGGTTTTATATGGTTCGATTCCCCTAATTATCGTTTGTATAATATTGTTTGAATTCTTTAGTTACTTTTGCTCGGCTGTTCGATTTTGCTTGCATGCTCGTGATGTTTTCTAATTTCTTCAATTCGTATATTTTCTGATGTGCTATGCATGTTGGCTTTAATTTTGACTTGTTCGATTCTTTGCCTTGGTCACAACGGCTTTGATTTTAGCATGACATGATTATTGACTTCGTTTGAAAGCTGCTACTCTAATTTGAAGCTATTAACGTGGATTTTGTTCGAACTACCGGATTGTAATTATGGTCGAATGATTCACTGATTCATGTTAACTGCGACTTTTTCAATTCTTTCTTTAACTTTCATTTAACTATAACTGGTAGAAATTTGAACACTTCAACAGTTTTGATTTACAATTTCTTTCCTCCTTGACTTGTTTGACCTGTACCTTATTCACTATGCTTTTGTATTGAATGGTTTGATAGTTTCACTTGAGTCTGGTTTGGTTTGCATATGACCCTTATGCGTATATTTTGTCGAGGCTTTATGTTAACTGTTAGCTCGATTCTTGTTTAAACTGTTGTGGTGTTGATATTCGAGTGCATTTCATGAATGTAGTCACTTGCTCTTTTGAATGCTAGTCAATTCCATTTGTATACATACATTGCATGTATATATGTGTAATGGCTCTGCCTTCATTTCTGTTCATTCATGTATATACATGGTGTACTTGAGTTGACCTGGTCACACTTCATTTTGATGTTGTTGCCACTTTGTTTAACGGCTAGTTTTCTATTGGTTTAGAAAATAGTCAAAAAATTTCAAATTAAAATAACCACAAGCGCTTGGGTATAATTTTAGTACATGGCGAGTACGGATCGATCCGTAGGGAAGTTTTAAGATTTCAAAATTCCCAATTCAATCAAATTAGACAAAGTGAGAGGAAATTTTTAACTACAAAAAAGAAGCTAAAGATAGAATTGAAATGTGATTTGATTACTATTAGATTAGGGAACAATTTAGAGGCAAATCTACTCTCATATTTTTGTAAATCAACAAACAAATAATTTATGATCTCTAACTTTGATAATAAATGAAATAATTGTTGTATTTATCATAAGTATGATTTGTTTACGTTATTAATTAGCTCAACATAAGCCATCGAACTATAACACCACCTTTGAACCACTTTTAATTCTCATGAAAATGACAACAAAATTGAAAATGAAATTCTATTTTAAGCATGGCCTATTAACTATTGTTTAGAAATATAAACCATCAAATTTTGATTTAAACATTCATTTCTTTGAATAGCCTATTTGTTTTGAACAACATAAGCTATCAAACTCAATACTAAACACAAAATTACATAAACATCATTTTTCCATGAAGCACAAAAAGAGAGCATAACGTTAAAATGTTGCATCTACATACTGGAGAGCTTCATTACCCCTAAATTGAAGGGATTATGATGTCATATTTGTTATCAATCAAAATATGTAGCTTGCAACATGGAATAAACAAGAAGAAAAAGAAAATTGCAAGCTAATGGAAAAGAGAACAAATCTAATTGCAAAAAATAAAATCTACACTACTAGCATGAAAGAAAGAGAGCATTTAAGTAAAATAAAACACTAATTAACATTACATTGAAAAAAAGGAAAAGTACATGAAATGAAAATGGCTAAGTAGCCATAAAAAGAGAAATAGAGTTTGTCTTTTTATTTTGAGCCTAAAACTAACTAAGAGGAAGAGATGGTCACATGAAGATATGGGGGTATTTATACAAGTTAGAAATGCTAATTCATTTTTTAGGGGAATACCCAAAATTCCCTTATAGGAAGTGTGGTGGCCAAGTTATCATTAGCTTCAATAATCACTCATTAAGTGTGCATGAAAGTATAATGGCCATTAGCATGTGGATTAGCTTCCAATTTGTACATGAAGGAAGGTGGGTAGGTGGAGTTCTCCGTGATCATGGCTTTGAATTATTTCCATCTCCATTCCTTTGTATTCACTCTTGTGCATGTATATATCTTCGTGAAGCCGCTTGTATATAAAGCCAAGTTCCTATATAATAATATAGAAATTCGAATTAAATAAATTAATATATGCACAAAAATGACCATTTTGCCCCTATATGGAGATGAATACGTGACAATTTGAAAACAAATCGAATTTTGGTTTAAATAAGTTAAAATACCCGATATGGTCATTTATTTAATTTAAATAGATTAAATATGGTGGTAAAAATATGCATATTCACGTGCACATCAAATACCCCCACACTTATATTTTTATTCGCCCTTGAATAAAGAAAAACTAAGATTAATATGTTTTTATAGGGAGCACAATTGCGTTGAGCGTATGTAATAAGCCATTAAACCTCTGGGTGTCGCCAGTAGGACGAGTGTCGTTTCGTGAGGGTTTTCAGTGGGTACTACCCATAAAATCCAAATGCAGGATGAAAATATTTACAAAATGCAAGATATATTTACAAAGAGACGAATGCGAGTTTTTGAAAATATTTACAAATGAAGGATTTACTTTTAAATTAACACGAATAAGTTAAACATAGGTTTTGGTCATTATCTTGAAAATTAAGTCATCTACTCGTCAAAATCTCTAATAAAAATCAAGTTATCATGACAATAGACAATAGTTTAACTAGTTTTTTCAGTTGATAACAAAGTGTAACTATGAAATAGATTCTTAATTGATTGTCAAAGATTATCAAAGTGGTATATTCATTTCTTTTCAATAACAAGTCAAATCAAATAAGTTAAAAATAGTGCTAGGATTTCAATTGCCTACCCTCTCTTGTATTTTTGAAATTTTTATTGATATTTACAGTATTTATATGCCTAACTCATGTACACTGAGACCATATATATTACCCATGCACTGGCTTGCGGACTGACATGAGGGGAATAGAGAGTGTGGTGAGTGTGAACACTTGTCGACTTTAGGCATTATTAATAAAAGAATTTTTATATACATGCATCTAGCACAAATAAACTGAGGTCAAATATACTGATCATGCACCATCTTTCTGGCTTACGTGAGAAAGGCACAGAGTATGGTGAGTTACACACAAGTGTGAACACCTGTCGAACGTAGGTGTTAATAGAAAATATTTACATATATACAAATGTTTTGTTTTTTATATGTTTTTTTCCAATTTTTTTGGAAAGAGAGAGTTTTGCAAAATCATCTTAGCAACACTTAACTTACAAGACAAAAAAATGTTATATCCTTTACTTTAAATCAACCACTTTTTAAAACAAAGATTTTCAATTAGGATATATTCATAATTATCACGTATGAACCTTCCTATATACTAGTTAAACTATCGTAATTTGTAATCAAACTTCATTTTTATTTTCTTAAGACAAATAAATTTTCAAAAATTTCAATTTAATAAACCAAAACCACATATTTTAAAATTTGGATATTTTTTTGAGTTTTGGAAGAAAAAAATGAAAAATTAGTCATGAAAAATAAAAAAGAAGACGAGTCTCCCTCCATACTTGACGTTGACTGTGTCCCCACAGTCAACCCATTTGGAAGGATAAAAATAAAAACATAACCTTTCTTTAAATGAAAATATGATTATTTTCATAACATTAGAAAGTATGTCGTTAAAGAGTAAATGAAACGGTCTTCCAAAGACCAATTCATTTGTCTCGTCAAGTATGCGAGACATGGCTCAAGCGCAGAAAACCAAACCGTAAAAGATTTCAAAATTGAATGTTGATTAGTAAAAACGAATGTCGTTTTATTAAAAATCATACGAGTTGTTTTATTTTGGATGATTTTCGGGGTTGATAAAACAATTGGTTGAAATTCAAGTTTATTTTCACCATTTTGAAATTCAAATTTGTAATCGAAAACTTCTTCAAAATTATTGATTTCAAAATCAAAATGGTGATTTCGAAAATTAGCAACTCATCTTTGAAAATTCCATAAAATTCGTGTTCATGAAATTCATCTTCCTTATATGGATTATTAACAACTTCATTGCATATCTCTTGTTCAAAATCCAAAGTTGCTGTATTTAAATTTTCAAATCAGAAAAAGGAAGATCAAATTTTAAATCACGTTTCTCACCCTCAAAAGAATTGAAATCCAACTCAATTAACCTTTTTTCAACAACTTTATTAAGATTATCGTTTTCAATTTCAAAATTATTGTTTTTAAATCGTCGTTTTGGGTAAAAGATGGATTATTGTTTGACTCGTCATACACTGGGATTTTGTTTTGTTTCTCACGTTGTTTCATATATGTTTCGAACAACAAATCCATGTAATCATTGTAAATTTCATCCATTTGCTCAACAAAATCCAATTTATAGTATTAACTTGAGAATTTTCGGTTTGGATTTGTTGTGAGCAAAATTTTTCACTCGTTCGTAGTTGAGGTTATTCCTATTGCCAAAATTATTTGAAGTGGATCACATTTTCTTTTTTACTTTGAAATTCATTTTGGGGTTTGAAATTGAGTTGGCATTGGTTATACTCAAAATCATTTGAAATTTGAAGTGATTCAAATGTTGATTATTTTGAAAGCACTGATTTTAGTTATCGCACAAATATGAATTGCGTAACTCACTTACCCTTTGATTTTGTTGTGTAGAGATTTCAAGTAAAGATGAAATCATTTCAATGCTATTTTCGAGAGTCGAAAGTTGGTCATTGTTTTGAAAACTTTGTTGTTCAAAATTCGAATTGTTTGTACAATAGTTGTTATTAAAATATCCACAAGAATTTGAAGTGAAACTATATGGATTATATTGATTTCCACAACTATTGTAAAATTCACATAAGTGGGGAAACTCGGACAATTTCAGAAATGTTTTTGTTTTTTTATAAAGGAAAAATATTTACAGATAGATTTTATTTTTCAAAACGAAAAATTGATATTTTTTATTTTTCACTTTTTTTAAAAATATTTTATATTTTTTCTTGGATTTTGGATTTTTTTCTGGATTTTTGAAATTTCAAAGAAAAAGGTTGGAAGGAAAATGAATATTTACAATTTTTTTAGTTTTGGATTTTGATTTTTTTTTTTAAATATGCATGAACTAATGCAACTAAATGAATGCGATAGTCTAGTTATAAATTATTTATCCTAAGTTAACCCAAAATTGTATAATCACCCAATGTCTTAAATCAACAAGATAGTTCTCGGCTAGGTAACGGGCAGGATTTATCGGTGCACCACGAATCACCGTAGCAATGTAGTTGAAAGTTTAAGTACCTTTAGAGGAACAACAACTATAATATTTACGAATCACCGTAATATTTATAAATGGTTATTACTCTGTCGTGGGCTAGACATCAAGAAATTAAATTATTCAAAGAAAACAATTTGTCAATATACAATTAAGTGTTATCGATGTCTAATCGTTATTACTAAACAAAATTCTAGAATGAAATGCATAGCAGAAATTAAACGTATATTAACAATGCAACTGCACTAAAACTGTTTTTTTTTTATTTTTTTTTAAAATGCAAGAAAACAACAATGCAATTCAAATTATACTAGCGGTGAAAGCAGCAATTTTTTTAAGCTGGCAAGCAGAGCAGTTTTATAGCAGTAACTCCTATTTGTTTCCTACAACCTGAAAATTAACACAAGATATATACCCATTTTTGTAATAAAACAAAAACCTAAACAAAGATATTTTTAGAGATGAAAGGAAGAACTAAAACTAATCAAAATAAAACAAATTTAATTTTTTTAGGATAAAACAAAATAAACAAAACGAAAGCAAACTTTTTTTAAGTGAGATAAGGAAATTAAAAAAATATTTGCAAGTCAAAGTAAAACAACATACAAGAAATCTCAAAGCAATAATTTGTTTTTTTTTGTTTTTTTAGAAGAAGAAGAAGACAATTAAGCAAAAGGTAAAAATGTTTGGAATAAAACAAAACTAAATAAACTTAGCCTATCAAGTAAAAAGTCATGGCCCACTAAAAAAACAAGACAACAAAATAAAATCTCAAAACAAAATAAGGAACGAAAAAAATCACTTCTCCATAGAAACAAGCCAGCTCATCTTCTTCTCGTAAAAAATGAATGAAAGCGGACCATAGTTGTCCTCTTTTTTTTTAAAATCACGTATTCAGTTCGCGTTTTCAAATTCAAGTGTTCGCAGTCGTGGTTCAACTTGCAGTTGAAGTCGCGATTCGTATATTTGGGTTTGAAATATTCGAGTTCTCGATTTTAGCTACGGAGAGGGAGACCGAGATGGCTGGTGATGGTGATTGTTTTGTGATGTCGAGTTGATGATTTTGGTTCGATTGTTCGTTGTTGAGAGTATGGAATCGGTTAATCATTTTGGGGATTTCGCGATGTGGTCAGAGAGTGTTGGCAGAGGGTTTCTGTGTGTAGTGCACTTGGAGGTTGATTTATTTGAGATTGAAATGATGATATGGTCTATGGCAGATTGACAGTTTTTAACAAAGGAGAGGGTTGCAGAGAGAATATGCATAGTGATGGCAGTATGGAAGCCGACGACTGTGGGAAGATTGTTGGTTTTTGGGTATGGGCAGTAAGTGATTGTTGCAGAGGTCAGATGCTTGCAAGAGGTAGGCGACTGTTGTATTAAGTGAAGTTTGGGGTCAGTGAATGTGTTCGATTGATTCAAGCTAACAGGAAGTAATGAAGTTGCTGGGCAGTTGTGGTTGGCAGGGCTATGGTGAGATGGTGGTAGAATTTGTAATGGGATGTATATTTGTTTGTATCAGTGGGTATGTATTAATTTATATTTGATGGTGGTGATGTGTAACTACAATGTCGGGTAGGGAAAGGAAACTGATGTGTATGTGGTAGATGGCATAGCGGTGAGAGAATTGAACAGAAGCAAGGCAGTGATGGGTAGAGGCAAGGGTAGTAAATTGTAGAGAAGGAATGGGATGGTTGTAGAAAAAAAATGTATTGAAGTGGTGGTTTAGATCAGAAGTGCAAACCTGTGCACAGTTTGAAGAAGTGGTTTTATGTGGCAAGGCGGTGAGAAGGGAGATGTAAACAGTAGTGTTCGACAGTGATAAAAGAGATTTGTGGGAATTGTTGTGTTAGTACCAAAATTGGTCACTAACACCCTTGGTTGAGTTATATAGAGAGATTAATGAAGAGAGTAAACTAGAACAGAAAAATAGTGTAATTCAATGCAAAAGGAACAACAAAAATGAGAACACCAAATTTATAGTGGTTCGGCATAATTGCCTACGTCCACCTTGAATAAAATCTTTATTACTTTCTCAATCACTTGAATACAGATACAAACCGTAAACAAATCACTTGAATACAAGTTCGAATTAAAAAGAGGAGAATATAAAAAATAGCAGAGTCTCCCCAGTGTTCTCGGAAAAAAGTCCCTTCATCTACACCCCTACCTCTCTATTTATAGACGAAGATATGCTGGGCTCCCTGTGCAGGCCCAAGAACAAGTTGCTTCAGCCCACAGTAGGCAACTTCTACACACCGAGCCAGGCGCATCGAGCGGTGGAAAATCGAACCACTAAGTCCGATTTGTCGCGTCGAACTACTTGCATCAGGCTACCTCCCATTTATAATCTTGACCAAGCCACTTAAGCCAAGCCAGCTTGGTCGACCCTATCTATCTGGACCGGTCCATCATTCCTTTCCTTCCTTGGCCGAGCGGGAACTGTTAAACCATCTAGGTCGAACCGGAGTTAACCGAACCACGAACAATGAAACTCATGTGTCTGAGCTGTCTTTGCTAACCTCCCTCGACCGACCGATACATGCCGAGCGACGACGACTCAACTGACCGAACAATGCGTGCCGAGCAATCTTGACTAAGCGACGTGTGCCGAATTACCCAGACCGAGCGACATGTGTCGAGTTACTTAGACCGAGAGGTACACACCGAACCGTACCTACCGTACCGCACATAAATGCCGAAACATGTCGATTGCATCAAACCCTTATTTCTTTAGGCTCTTCTTGGCCAGAATCTTGTCTAGTGCTAATAATAGTATCTTCAACTATCGTTTTGTAGCCGGGCCAAGGTGCCGGGTAACATGTTGATAACAGACAGAATGAAGAAGGGAGTTCGCAGCAGTTATGATATTGGTGTTGCAGAGAGAAGAAGTCTGGTGATATGAGGAGACGATGGTTGGTTTGTGAGTAGCGATGGATGCATAACAGGGGAAATTGGATGAAGTGGAGACAGTTTCAAGTGATGACAGTGCATAGTGGACAGTATAGGAATAATAAACAGAAAATGAAATGACTGTGTAAAAGAATTTTTTTCTGTAACAGAAAAAAGAGAAAAGGAAAATGTAAATGTGATGCTAATGGAATAAAAATATTTTTGTTTGAAATTGTGTATGCCTTTTTTTAATAGAATATGCAATGCAAATGGAAAACTAGAAGATGCACACAACAAATTGAAAACAACAAATACACACTTTTTTAAATACAAGACACACACAAATCAAACGAAAAATAATTTAAAGAATAGAAAATTAAAATCAAAACTATTCCCTGGCAACGACGCCAATAACTTACTTAACGATGGATTTTCTATCAGATTAGAATATCGTCGATAAATTTTGAAATAAATTAACCGCAAGCACACGACGTACAATTTTAGTACATGGTGAGTGCGGGTCGATCTGCAGTGAATTTTTAAGATTTTAAAATTTTCCATTCGATCAAGTTAGACCAAAGTGAGAGAAAATTGTTGACTACAAAACAGAAGCTAAAGCTAGAATTGAAATATGATTTAAAAACTATTAGACTAGAGAATTATTTAGGGGCAAATCCACTCTCGTATTTTTGTAAATCAACAAACAAATAATTTATGATCTCTAACTTTGATATTAAGTGAAATAATTGTTGTATTTATCATAAGTATGGTTTGTTTGTGATATTAATTAGCTCAACATAAGCCATCAAAATATAACACAACCTTTAAACCACTTTTAATTCCCATGAAAATGACAAAAAAAATGAAAATGAAAATCTATTTTAAGCATGGCCTATTAACCATTGTTTGAAATATAGGCCATCGAATTTTGATTTAAACATTCACTTCTTTGCCATAATCATATATAGATGAAGAGGCAATTTGTGATTCTTATGACTAAGCATAACCTATTTGTTTTGAACAACATAAGCTATCAAACTCAATTCTAAACACAAAATTACATAAACATCATTTTTCCATGAAGCACAAAAAGAGAGCATAACATAAAAATGTTGCATCTACATACTAGAGAGCTTCATTACCCCTAAATTGAAGGGATTAGGCTCTCATATTTGTTATCAAATCAACAAATGTATCTTGCAACATGAAATAAACAAGAAGAAAAATGCAAGCTAATGGAAAAGAGAACTAATCTAATTGCATAAAATAAAATCTACACTACTAGCATTAAAAGAAAGAGAGCATTTAAGTAAAATAAAACACTACTTAATATTGCATAAAAAAAGGAAAAGTATATGAAATGAAAATGGCTAAGTAGCCATGAAAAGAGAAAGAGAGCTTGTCTTTTTATTTCGAGGCTGAAACTAACTAAGAGGAAGAGAGGGTTACATGAAGATATGGGGTATTTATACAAGTTAGAAACCCTAATTCATTTTTTAGGGGAACGCCCAAAATGCCCTTGTAGGAAGTGTGGTGGCCAAGTTATCATTAGCTTCAATAATCACTCATTAAGTGTGCATCAAAGTGTAATGGCCATGAGCATGAGGATTATCTTCTAATTTGTACACGAAGGAAGGTGAGTAGGTGGAGTCCTCCTTGATCATGGCTTTGAATTATTTCCATCTCCATTCCTTTGTATTCACTCTTGTGTGTGTATATATCTTCATGAAGCCACTTGTATATGAAGCCAAGTTCTTATAAAATAATATAGAAATTCCAATTAAATTTTCTCAAATTAATATATGCGCAAAAATAACCATTTTGCCTCTATATGGAGATGAATATGTGACAATTTGAAAATAATTCGAATTTTGGTTTAAACAAGATAAAATACCCGATATGATCATTTATTTTATTTAAATAGATTTATTATGGGGGTAAAAATAAGCACATTTACATGCACATCACACTTCCTATTAGACTTGAAGTCTGTATTCACGTTTGAAGCTTCATCATGATTTTGGAATTCGTCTGTGTTCATTAACATTGTATCTGACTTACACTGTACTTGTATCATTACTGGTGCCATTTATATTTGAGTCTGCTGCACCACGTAGTAGCCTTGCGTGCATATTAAACTGCTTCCATCGTATCCCATATTTCACTGCATATGTGTATATGTTGTTTACTCATGTATATATGTATGCTTGTGATTTTGCTTTGCCTCCATTTGTTTGGGAATTTGGTTTCACTGGTGGTCTTGTAATCTAGTTCACTGGTCCCGGTACCTTTTGTAGCTTGCTTGTGCACACTTGAGTTTGTATTGTCTATTTTCAATTCATGTGAGTATGTTGGATTCATGACGCTACAAGTTGCTTTGTACCGTGCCTTGTAGACGAGTTGCATTCACCATGCTTGATTATGTACATTTGAGTTGGGCATGTGTGCTTGTTACTGTAGCCACCTCCTTTTGTGCCGATTCATTGTGAGTTTGGAATTTGTCTTCATGTGTACATCAATGTCTAGGTTGCTCCTGACCATTTAATTGAACTTGTGCATTTGGATTGCACCTGTGTTGAATCCAGCTTACGGTTCAAGTTTGACCTTGTGCTCACCTGTCCCTGTAGTTTTGTCAAGTGTATATCGGTGTGCATGGCCTTATGACATGCACAATGATACACTGTGCATGTCATAAGTTGTTCGTGTGGATGAATTTAAAGATAAATATGATGACGAACAACCAAAATAACTAAGGAAAATAATATTTTCAAAATACATATCTTATTTTTCACTGCAAACATATTTCTTTTTCAATTTTACTGCATCAGTGTTTGTTTTGCAAATAACTCAGATGCTGGATTTAGGCTGGAGCAAAATCGAAGATAAAATACGGGTGAATGAGTGACATGTAGTGAGGTGCTAATGTAAATGATAATTGTATAGTGAAAAATTGTGTTGTAATTTGAAACGTTGTATATATGGTGAGAGCTCAAATTTTGTACTATTCAAAAGTTATAATAAAATATTTGTTTGAATAAAATATCCATTTGAATTTAAATGCTGTGTTGTTTATTTTATTCAACAAATATTTATCTAATTATGCGAAAAATAAATAGTACGATAAAAAATACATTTAAATTAATATATATATATATATATATATATATATATTTATTATCATTAAACAAAAATCATATACTTACATATTCAACACTCTACTCTATATGCGGGCTTCCAATCCTCTCTATAATCTGGAGCAGATCAACATATCTTGGTGCCAGTTTCCTTGACTTTCTGAATCGTACCACACCCTTCATTGGTGATATCTTAATGAAGACTCTATCTCCAACTGAGAATTCTATATCTTTATTCCTCTTATATGCGTAACTCTTCTGTCTAGATTGAGCTTCCTTCATCCTATCTTGGATCAACTCAATCTTCTCTGTCGCATCTCTAACCAGATCTGGACTCAAGACTAATCTGTCTCCTATCTCCAATCAATATGCTGGTGATTTGCATGGCCTTCCATATAAAGCTTTAAAAGGCGTCATTCATGTACTAGTCTAATAACTTTTATTATAGGAAAACTCAACCAAGTGTAGGTGATCTTCCCAAGATCCACCAAAGTCCAACACACAAGCTCTTAACAAATCCTCGAGTACCTTATTGACTCTCTTTGTCCACCCATCCGTCTAAGAGTGATACAAAGTACTCATCCTAAGATTGGTACCCAAAGTCTTCTGTAGACTCTTCCATAACTCACTAGTGAATAAGGAATCCCTATTACTTACTATACCACTAGGAATTCCATGTAGTCTAACTATGTTCTTCATGTACAAATTAGCTAAAACAGGTGTCGTCCTAGTTGACTTAAATGGAATGAAATAGGCATACTTGGTCAACCCGTCCACTATAACCCATATAATTTCATTCCTTTATTCGACCTTGGCAACCCATCTATAAAATCCATCGATATCAAATGCCATTTCCAAACAGGAATCTCTAAAGGTTGAAGCAATTCATTCGGCTTATTATGTTCGGCTTTCACTCGTTGACAGTTCGCATACTGCCTAACCCACAATCCAACATCCATCTTCTTACCTTTCCAGTAGAAGCTCCTTTTCATATCTTGATACATCTTGGTTCCTCTAGGATGAATCATAAGTTTAGATCAATGACATTCCCTCAGAACTTCTTTCCTTAGGTCTTCAACATTTGGAACACAGAACCATCGCTTCTTTCTCAACCATCCCCTCTAGTCAAAATTAAAATCCTTTAGATCCTCGATCTCTGGTCCAGCCTCAAGCTTCTAATCTTTTTTGCTAATAATGGATCCTTTCTGCTTAGAAGCAATCAGTCAATCAACACTGTCGAACTTTCAAATAGGACAACATGGTGGTGCTCTGACTAGAACTTGTAGTCGATCTTAACTGCACACTACAAGTAGTCAAAGCTTCTAAATCTTTCCATTCTGCCAACATGGATAACACCACATTCTGATGTTTCCTGTTAAGAGCATCCGCTACTTTGTTTCCTTTCCTAGGTGCATACTCTATACCAAATCTTAAGCTACAAAAACTCCAGCCACCTCTGTTGTCTCACATTCAACTCCTTCTGAGAGAATAAATATCTTAAGGCCTTATGATCTATGTATAGTTCAAATCTCTCCCTTTGGGGATAATGTCTCCATATCATCAATGCGAAGATCACCACAGCCAGGTCCATATAGCGAGTAGGATATCTCACCTCATGCGGTCTAAGCTGTCATGAAGCGTATGTAATGACTTTACCCTTCTACATCAACATAGACAATCTGATTCTACATGCATCGGTATACACCACCAACCCTTGGTTTTCGTCCGGATCTACTAACATGGGTGCGTTGGTCAATAAACGCTTTAACTTAAAGAATGCTTCCTTATATTTATCAGACCAAATAAACTTCACATCCTTCGCGGTTAACTTAGTTAAAGGCGTTGCTATCGGGGAGAAATCCTTAGTGAATCTTTAGTAATAGCTAACAAGTCCAAGAAAACTTCTAATCTCAGTCACTATCTCTGGCCTCTTACAGTTATTAACGGCTTTGATCTTATCTAGATCGACTGATAAAACCTTCTTTGAAACCACGTGACCAAGAAACTTAACCTCTTTCTACCAGAAATGACATTTGGAAAACTTCGCTTTCAGCTGGTGCTACCTTAGCATCTCAAGCACTACCCTTAGATGATCTTTATTCTCTCTTTCATCTTTAGAGTATACTAAAAAGTCATCCATAAATACCAATACAAACCTGTCCAAGTACTCTTGGAAAACTCGATTCATCAAAACTACGAAGAAAGCTTGTGCATTCGTCAATTCGAATGATATTACTAACCACTCATACAAACCATACCTAGTCTGAAACACGGTCAACGGGATACTGTCCTCTACAACTCTTAATTGATGGAAACCTGTCGCTAAATCCAATTAGGAAATTTATTTGGCTCCATATATCCGATTGAATAAATCATTAATTCTTGGTAAAGGATACTTATTCTTGATCGTCTTCTCATTCATCTTACGATAGTTGATACACGTCCTCAACGACCCATCCGGTTTCTTTACAAACACCACGACCGCACCCTAAGGCCAACTGCTTGGTCTAATAAAATTAGTCCCTTCTAGATCCACTAGTTGCACCTCCAATTCCTTCATCTCGGTCGGTCTCACCCTGCTAGCTGGCCTACTTATAGGTTCAGCTCCTGGCATAAGACCTATCCAAAACTCAACAGCTCGTTTCGGTGGTAATCCTGTAGCCTAATCAAAAACATCTGCAAATTCTCTTGCTACTCGAAACTGACCTAACTCTTCTTCTATTTCCATAGCACTCAACAGAGCACAAGCACTCCGATCAGAATCCTCCACTGCGATTATAATTCGGTTGTGACTATCAGGGTGTCTCAGCGATATTTCCATATCCTGACAGAATATCCTAGCCTCATCTTTACCTAATCAATCCATACGCAAAATTATTTTGAAGTTTATGAAATCAAAAACATACAGACTGCATGAAAATTTATGACCTAATAAATTAAGTTCTAATTGGTCACATCTCATTCCTTGAGTTGCGTACCCTCCCATCGGATTCGCAACCCTTAAGGAAGTAACAAGGAATACGGTTTTAAACATAACCTATCAACCAAACACTGAGACATAAATGAATGTGATGCACCAGTATCAAATAGTACCTAACTGATGTACTTCCATCACAGTCTTTCCCTTCGCAACAGTAGTTGGCCTAGCAAATGATGGTCCAATGGCAAAGACTTTTCCCTCGTCCGCCCTGACTAGTTCTGGACACTGATTCTTATAATTCCCCACCTAGTCGCAGTTAAAGCACTTCGCAACCTTCTGTTTGCGGCCTTCTTCCCTTTACTAGTTCGACATTCATGAGCATAATGATCCTTCTTATAGCACTTAAAGCAAACCAGATGAGCCTTTGCCTTCTTGGCAGCTTCCCCTTCTAGGTAGCTTCTCCTTTCTAGGTTCCCTTCTTCTTGAAGAACTTCCTCTTCTTACCATGAGAACTCTAGTTTTCAACCTGCTTTTCCTTCCCCTAAGTAGCAAGCATATACTCATGTCAGATTGCCATTTCCAAAACAACATTACAAGGATTATGAAGATATGGCAGGGTCTCCCTAGTAATCTAGGGTCGAAATCCCCGAATAAACTTCTCATTCCTCTTAATGATGGCATAAATGGTAGCATGTCCATATCTGGAAACTCTTCAAACTTCATGGCATACTCAAACAATGACATCTCGTGAAACGATCCTAACTCGACCTTCGAAAATCGGCATCGAATACATCACCCATATTCAAATGCCGCAGATCCAACGTCGAATCCGGTTTGCCGGAGCTTATAACACATTAAGTATAACAACATAGCGGAAGAAAAGGATAACATTATTGATATACAATAGTTGATTATAACAATGGTACAACTAATTGATCAATATTATCAGAGATACAAGATACAACGGAAAGAAATAACTCCAAAAGATAATATCTTCAGAAGTCCTCAAGATAGATACTCCAACTAACTGTAACACCATTGCCAAAGCTTTAAGACTTAAACCAGAAGCTCGAGCCACCATCAAGTTGGACTTAAGCAAGGTCAATCCAAGTGAAAAGAATGCTATTGCCAAATCCAAAGGCTCCAAAGGTATCGACTCTATATCTACTAGCTGACTATCTGAAAATCTAACTCCAGGCTGCCCGTGTGGAAAATTGTGGGCACCTAGAGTTAAGAAAGGGAACAATAAACTCCAGGTCAGTCATGGTACTGGTGTGAGAAAACAAAAACGGTTTATCTTAAATAAACAACAAAAGAATTCAAAATTTGAAATCCGCAATGCTTTTGGAAAATAAAACTACCATAAGGCCTCCCTGCACATACACAATGCAAGCGCACAATTGGAGGAGATTTCTCCTTATGATAGTCAAACGTGCTTGATATGCAAAAACCATTTGATATTATTATTAGTGCATAGTGCAGAAAAACTTTCGAAAGTATAATATAAATCTTAGCCAGCATATGTACCATTATATTATGCCTACTATAGCTACCACTTGAGGTGGTAGGTTATACAACTAAAACCATATAAGGCGCATATTGGATGATCGGATTTCCAACAAATGGTCAGGCTAAGGAACTTCCTATTGCCATATGGGTATGCCTCTAGAGGGACGCCGCGAGAACCTACCCGGATCTCTGCCAACACCAGGCCGGCTTACCCCTGCCCGGAAGTAAAACCTACAAGTATGCCATCCTCGGTCATAACCAACTTTTATCCGAGCACTTGACACCAACAACCACAAAGTAATAAATTTGCAGTAACCACATAGGTTAAATATTTGGGCTCCACGCCATGATACCACCTCTATCCAGAAGAAATGGACATACTCTAGGGGCGCGGCCCCTAAATAACCTTGCCGCATTCTTCCTGTTTCGACCATTTGCGGGTTGTGAGGTCCTGATGCAGTCTCATCCACAAAGCAACGCTTTACACAAAAGCCATGCTTCGATAAACAAATGATCAGCAGCACTTCATATGCCACATTACCACATTGGTAATGTATCACTAGTAACCATCAACTACATAACCTCTGAGCTCGTACGTCTCAAAGAAGGGTGTTAAGCGAAGAGAATAAATTCTCTGCCACCAAACAGAAATGTATTTGATAGAAACCAACTTTACATCTCAAAATGTAATGTCAGACACACATCCATACAAGACTGTTCCGGGTTCGAACAGAACCGAAGGCACTTCACAAAGAAGCGCTTGCAAATTCGGATAATCCCTAATCACGTCCGGACTCCCCATCACAAAGGGTGATCAAATCTCTATACCGGGGCCATTCCATGCAGAGACATTCGACGAGTTATCCTTTCGCTTTCGAAAATATCCTGTCTTTACCACCAGTCTTCAAATGCAATCCATAATGTCGTATCGTTATTCGGAATGAGTTTTATGACACAAAGTCCTCTCTCGGCTAAACCGAGTAATGAGCGCAATATTCAAAAACCATATGGATAATGGGATCTCAGATAAGTCACAACATATTACCCAAAATTTTTCTTTCAAATGGTTTAAACAAATTATCATTTTCAATTCTTTAAACAAAAAGATTTACTTCACAAAGTTCACCAATCTTTCACAAAGATTAATTCATATCTTTTAAAACAATTCCATTTCAAATCTTTTATACAAAAGACACACCTTTTAGACCCTCTTATTTTGGAAACAAAGTTCACTAATCTTTAACCAAGATTCATTAATAGCTTTCAAAACAATTCCATTTCAAACTTGAAATCCTTTCAACACAAATTGGAAATCCTTTCCTAATATGAAAGCTATTATTATTCGAAAACAAATAGTTTTCGTTTTGGAAAAATCCGACTACATTTGCACAAGTTAAAGCCCTTCAAGTATAAAACTTGGGTTAAATTCAAATTTCCAAAATAATATTATTAAAATGGTTTAAAAGCCATATAAACACATTTATAACTTGTATAACCTTTTCAAACCATAATTTCCAAACTTAGAATTCAATTTCAAATCTTGAATTTAAATTCAAATCAAATTATTTAAATTTCAAAACTTTATCATGTTATTCAAAATGAGTTTTATCTTTAAAACTCCTTTTTCAAAAGCTTTTCATATTTAACCCAATTCCATTTCCAAAACCATTTGTATTCAAAATTCAACTTTAAATTCATTTTAAAAATCCGTGACTTAACCAGTTTCCTCGTGCAATCCATATTTGTGTGTGTATAGTGTAGTCTAGGGGTTTTACACAATAGTGCAACATCATCAATCATCACAAATTCACACACAGCAATATCGATAAGCGGTATAATACTATATCGCTTATCTTCATTCACAGATTCGTAGAATAATATAAATTCATCACAGATAAATAAATTACATTCATCACAGCTTACATCAAAACAATTCATATCACAAAGCATCACATATCAAGGATATCAATCAATTCAAAACATTCCATACAATCCAAACATTTTTAAGTAAGATCAATTAGTCATCTGATTATAATCAAGCCAGATTAATTACTTATAAATTACTAATCCTGGTTAATTAACACTAATTTATTACAAACCATATTCATTAATTAACCCTTAATCATTTATTAATTAACTTTTAATGATAAATTAATTATCCTTAATTAAAATCAATCCACCTTTAATCATTAAATAATTAACCTTTAATTATTTAATTATTCTTTAATTAATTATCCTTAATTAATTAATTGAACCTTAATTAATTACCATTTAATTAATTCAGCAAATTATTGTCAAGGACAAAATTTCACAGCTTTTTAGCGTCAAGGACAGACCTTCAATATTTTATCCTTAAGGACAACTTTCTGTAGGTATTAGTTTTTAGTTACTGATAGCAGTTTTTAGGTATCAGTTTGCAGTTATATCGGTAGCAGTTTTTAGGTATCATTTTTTAGCTCGGTATCTGTTTTGTTGTCCTTATGAATAATTTTGGAAAATGTTTGTCCTTGTGAATAATTTTTAGAAGAATGTTTGTCCTTGTGGTAAAAATATTGAGGTCGTGTCTTTGAGGTAAAAAATATAGAAATTTTTGTCCTTTAAATTAATTCCCCCTTAATTAATTATCCTTAATTAATTACAATAAGTGATTATCCTGATCACTTTCATTAATTAATCTTTAATTAATTAATTATCCTCAAATTGATTACCTTAATTAATTAATCACTCAAATTAATTATCCTTAATTAATTCCATTGAGTAATTATCTATAAGTAATTAGTTTACTTTAATTATCAATTAAGAAACTGATTAATTATTCTTTAATCACTTAATTAACCACCTTAAATCTTTTTATTATTTGATTAATTAACCTTTAACATAAATTAATAAATTAATTGATTATTCTTTAATTACTATCATCAATCACTTTTGAAAATACTCAAGAATTTAATTACAAAATTAAACCAATATATTATTACATACTCAAAACAATATTTAACATTACCTTGAAAATTAAATCTTTAAAATTTGTCAAAAACTTATTAACACTTTGTTTTGAAACTTGTTTATATATTTTGTTATTTTAAAACTTTATTTTTCCAAAATCTGGTCACAAAATTTCTACACATTATTATTAAAAATGACAACCCGAGCTAAACACGAGCTAACTTTAATTTTTCCCGGTTTTTCCCCCGAGCACTTTCCTTCCATCTTCTTTTCTTTCTTTTTTTCTGTTTTTAATTTAAATATTTAAACCTGTGAACATTTTTTACATATCAACCCGATAGGAGACCCGAGCAACACCCCAAACTCCCCGAGTCCATCTTCGATATCATCACTTCTTCCTCAACCACCCAAAACAACACAAACCCAGTCGTGCACACGTGTGCATGTACCCAGATCATCAGCGACCCTCCGATCATCTTCGCTACCACTAGCAAGTTGCCAAAGCTCCCCTTAAGCATCACGACCACCTAAAAATTGAATTCCAACTTCAAATCGAAATCAAGGAAAATCAAGCAACGCTTGGAACAAACACAGTCACCATAAACCGCCTCGTGTGGCCACCTCCGACCACTGATGAACTCTCCGCCACGCCCAAAGCTACGCCAAACACCCACGAACCTATTCCCCCAACACCGATCATCTCCAGATCATTCACGACAACGCCATAATCTCGGTTCTAATCTCGACCAAATAAGGTCGTTAAACCGTAATTCGTCACCGCTCAACCACTCTAATGATCGAGAAATGCGACGTGCATTTTTCTCGAGTTCGCTACCACCCAAACTTCCTGCAGTATCAATCACATCGCCCAAACTACCTTTGATCGTCGAGGATAGACAAAATTCTTTCTTATGATAATCTCACGATCCCTCGACAATTTTGCACTTAAAAATTTTAAAATTACGGTCAAAATTCATCATTTCTCGACATGATTCTGTTACGATAATCAAAATAAGAAATTTACATGATCGACTTTTCACATATATTTGATTTGCTCTATAATATATATTATCATATGACAGTCCTTTTTCTTTTAAAAATCTTGGTCTAGAATCAATTCAGTTTGAAGATATGAATTTTTTTGTTGGGTGAACTGGAGTCTGTAATATAAAAAGAGCAGTGTAAATATGTTTAAACAGACATGCACATCAAAGGACTCTAACCATTTTCCACTTTAAAGACATTCATGCAACATTCTTACTAAAATAATTATCATATGAAATGAGATATCGAACAAATTAAGGGTTCAAATTTAAAGTTTGCTCACCTGGAACAAGCAAAGAACAAATTCTGAGCCTGGAAACTTGAAAAACTGGGAGAATGATTTTGATATCTTGAACAAATTTTTTGCTGAGATGATCTTGCTTTAAATTGGGTTGGATCTTTATTTCCTCAGGTTGAAATGTTTTTGATCTTTCTCTGGTTTGTGGCTTCCAGTTTGAAGTTTGTTTGATTGTATTTTTTTTCTATGTTTGAAATTTGTCTGAGAGCTTGATATTAATGATCTGAATCTGATTGCTAATGAAATGAAGCTTGTTTGATTGCTTCTAGATTTCATATTGAATGAAGCTTGAATGGTATAACTTGCACTCAGGTTTTGATTTTAATCTGAGTTTCATTTTACTGGTTTTGCTTTGTGGAGTTTGTATTTGTTTTCCAGTTTATAGCTTTTGAATTCGGTTTCTCAGGTTTGAGAAAAAAAATGGCTGGTTTCTATTTGTTTCTTACATATATGTTTATGTAATTCAATTTCAAAAGAGAAGATATGATTTTGCTTGCTACTTGTCTTTTTTAATACACTTGTATTAATTCATGTGATTTTACTTACACTTGTTAGCACTAGTATTTTTATGTTTAAATCCTTAAGTTAAATTTATAAATTTTATTTTTCAAACCCTTATGTTTAATAAAGTTATGTAGTATGTTTTTATAAATATAGTTTAAATACATACAAATTAATCAATATCTCATGTTAATTTTTACAAATGCCCAAACTAAATGATTTTTTATAAATTACAAACTAAAATTTTACAAGAATGAAGATTAATTTTTTCTTAAATCTTATTAAAGCTTTTTATTCATCCTTGTTTCATATTTACATTCATACATATATAATTATTTAAGAAAAATGGTTTTAAAACTAATTATACATCAATAATCAATCACATATATTTTATACACAAGGATTTAACTTTATCTTTTGAAATTTATTATATTAATCTCGAATTATAACTTCCAAATATAAATATACTCACATACATATTTATTAAAGTTAGAAAACAACTTTTATTAACTTTAAAATAAAAACTTTAAATTCTATTTTAAAATCTACTTTTATATATAAGAAAACCAATATTTTTAATTATTCTGGAATTTCTCTATTTAATTCACCAATAAATTCAAAATTTAATTCCAAAAATTAAATTAATTATAAATTTAAATTTGGCTAAAATCCGGGAATGTTACAGATTCCCCCCTTAAGAAAATTTCGTCCCTGAAATTTGTTAGGGAGACAACAAAGAACAGAATGAAGATAGGGAAATGGGATATCAGATCAAATTGAAATATTTATTCTATATTTGGCTTACCAAACCAGAATATCAACAATAGATACGAGAACGAACTCATTCAATATTTTACGAATATACTCGGGCCATCCGGTCTACGAATATGCAGGGGCATTGGTTAGTTCGAAGAATAACTATCCATTCGTAGAATATATCTAATCCCAGAGAATAGATAGATAGATCCAAGTTTCCATAATTCTCAAACACTAGGTATGGAATCTAAACTCAGGTCGGAATACTTCAAAGTATACACTAGCTTGTCCCTCTTTGGACTTTGATCCTCACAAGAAATTACAATAGAATTTCAAATTTGGTTTTAATCTAAATCGTTTTATCGATACTTACTAATTTAACTTGATACTTGATCAACCAATTTATTTCCAATAGAATTTTAAATTTATTAAAGTTAAAAATGAAAAGCTGATAAGAAACCAATGAAGAGAATACGAAATAGAAACTTATCTATAACGATTCGCAGGGCCATCACCACACTAAACCTTCTTTCTGGAGCTAGCACGAAGAAATCAAAGAATGGAAAGTGAATGATGGTCAAATGAGATTGATAGAGAAAGGATTGTTTTCCTTGTTTTTGCAGGTTATCGATCATTTGTAGTCATACTCCCCTGTCCCCTACTTCGTCCTCTTCTTGCACTCATACTCACTATCAGTGGATTGTACAAGAATTTACTGAGTCATACGAACGGATATCTTAGGGATGTAATCATTCTAGGGTATTTGTAACCCTCTTTCTAATGAGTCACCTAATGTGTTATACTCCTGAGCTAAAGTTCTTACTCAACCTTCAGCTCTGATACCAAACGAAACGATCCTGACTCGACCTTCGAAAATCGGCACCGAATACATCACCCGTATTCAAATGCCGCAGATCGAAACGTCGAATCCGATTCGTCGGAGCTTATAACACATTAAGTATAGCAACACAGTAGAAGAAGAAGATAATATCGTTGATATACAATAGTTGATTATAACAATGATACAACTAATTAATCAATATTATCAAAGATATAAGATACAACGGAAAGAAATAACTCCAAAAGATAATATCTTTAGAAGTCCTTAAGATAGATACTCTAACAAACTATAACACCATTTCCAAAGCTTCAAGACTTAAACCAGAACCTCGAACCACCATCAAGTTGGACTTAAGCAAGGCCAGTCCAAGCGAAACGAATGCTATCGCCAAATCTAAAGGCTCCAAAGATATCAACTTTATATCTACTAGCTGTCTATCTGAAAATCTAACTCCAGGCTGCCCGTATGAAAAATTGTGGGCACCCAGAGTTTAGAAAGGAAACAATAAACTCCAGGTCAGTCATGGGACTGGTGTGAGCAAACAAAAACGGTTTATCTTAAACAAAAAAAAGAATTTAAAATTTGAAATCCGTAATGCTTTTGGAAAATGAAACTACTATAAGGCCTCCCCGCACACACACAATGCAAGCGTACAATTGGAGGAGATTTCTCCTTATGATAGTCAAACATGCTTGATACGCGAAAACCATTTGATATTATTATTAGTGCATAGTTCAGAAAACCTTTCGAAAGCATAATATAAATCTTAGCCAGCATAGATAACATTATATTATGCCTGCTATAGCTACCACCTGAGGTGGCAGGTTATACAACTAAAACCTTACAAGGTGCGTATTGGATGATTGGATTTCCAACAAATGGTCAGGCTAAGGAACTTCCTATTGCCACATGGGTACGCCTCTGGAGGGATGCCCCGAGAACCTACCCGGATCTCTGCCAACATAAGGCAGGGTTACCTCTGCCCGGAAGTAACACCTACAAGTATGCCATCCTCGGTCGTAACCAACCTTTATCCGAGCATTCGACACCAACAACCACAAAGTAATAAATTTGCGGTAACCAAATAGGTTAAATATCTGGGCTCCATACCGTGATACCACCTCTATCTAGAAGAAATGGACATACTCTAGGGGAGCGACCCCTAAATAACCTTGCGGCATTCTTCATGTTTCGACTATTTCCAGTTTGTGAGGTCCTGATGCAGTCTCATCCACAAAGCTACCCTTTGCACAAAAGCCATGCTTCGATCAACAAAGATCAGCCGCACTTCGTATGCCACATTACCAAATTGGGAATGTATCACTAGTAACCATCAACTACATAACCTCTGAGCTCGTACATTTCAGAGAAGGGTGTTAAGCTAAGAGAATAAATTCTCCGCCATCAAACAGAAATGTAGTTGATAGAAACTAGCTTTACATCTCAAAATGTAATATTAGACACACATTCATACAAGTCTGTTCCGAGTTCGAACAGAACCGAAGGCACTTCACAAAGAAGCCCTTGCAAATCCGGACAATCCCTAATCACGTCCAGAATCCCCATCACAAAGGGTGATCAAATCTCTATACCGGGGCCATTCCGTGCAGAGACATTCGATGAGCTATCCTTTCGCTTTCGAAAATATTCTGTCTTCACCAACGGTCTTCAAATGCAATCCATAACGTCGTATCATTATTCGAAATGGGTTTTATGACACAAAGTCCTCTCCCGGCTAAACCGAATAATGAGCGCAATATTTAAAAACCATATGGATAATGGGATCTCAGATAAGTCACAACTTATCACCCAAAACTTTTCTTTCAAATGGTTTAAACAAATTACCATTTTCAAATCTTTAAACAAAAAGATACACTTCACAAAGTTCATCAATCTTTCGTAAAGATTAATTCATATTTTTAAAACAATTCCATTTCAAATCTTTTATACAAAAGATACACCTTTTAGATCCTTTTATTTTGAAAACAAAGTTCACTAATCTTTAACCAAGATCCATTAATAGCTTTCAAAACAATTCCATTTCAAACTTGAAATCATTTCAACACAAATTGGAAATCCTTTATTTATATGAAAGCTATTATTATTTGAAAACAAATAGTTTTCGTTTTGGAAAAATCGGATTACATTTGCATGAGTTAAAGCCCTTCAAGTATAAAACTTGGGTTAAATTCAAATTTCCAAAATATTATTTTTAAAATGGTTTAAAACCCATATAAACACATTTATAATTGTATAACCTTTTTAAACCATAATTTCTAAACATACAATTCAATTTCAAATCTTGAATTTAAATTCAAATCAAACTATTTAAATTTTAAAACTTTATCATGTTATTCAAAATGACTTTTATCTTTAAAACTCCTTTTTCAAAAGCTTTTTATATTTAACCCAATTCCATTTCCAAAACCATTTGGATTCAAAGTTCAACTTTAAAATCATTTAAAAAATCTGTGACTTAACCAATTTCCTCGTGCAATCCATATTTGTGTGTGTATAGCGTAGTCTAGGGGTTTTACACAATAGTGCAACATCATTAACCATCACAAATTCAAACACAACAATATCGATAAGTGGTATAATACCATATCGCTTATCTACATTCACAGATTCACAGAGTCACAGAATAATATAAATGCATCACAGATAAATAAATTACATTCATCACAGCCTACATCAAAATAATTCATATCACAAAGCATCACATATCGATATCAATCAATTCAAAACATTCCATACAATCCAAACATTTTTAAGTAAGATCAATTAGTCATCTAATTATAATTAAACCAGATTAATTACTTATAAATTACAAATCCTGGTTAATTAACATTAATTTATTACAAACCATAGCCATTAATTAACCTTTAATCATTTATTAATTAACCTTTAATGATAAATTAATTATCCTTAATTAATAAATCAATCCACCTTTAATAATTAAATAATTAACCTTTAATTATTTAATTATTCTTTAATTAATTATCCTTGATTAATTAATTAACCCTTAATTAATTACCATTTAATTAATTATCCTTAATTAATTACAATAAGTGATTATCCTAATCACTTTCATTAATTAATATTTAATTAATTAATTATCCTCAAATTAATTACCTAAATTAATTAATCACTCAAATTAATTTTCCTTAATTAACTTAATAGTTATCCTTAATTACTTTCATTAATAATTATCTTTAAGTAATTAATTTACTTTAATTATCAATTAAGAAACTGATTAATTATTCTTTAATCACTTAATTAACCAACCTTTAATCTTTTAAATATTTGATTAATTAATCTTTAACATCAATTAGTAAATTAATTGATTATTCTTTAATTACTATCATTAGTCACTTTTGAAAATACTCAAGAATTTAATTACAAAATTATACCAATATATTATTATATACTCAAAACAATATTTAACATTACCTTTAAAATTAAATCTTTAAAATTTGCAAAAACTTGTTAACACTTTGTTTTGAAACTTGTTTATATATTTCGTTATTTCAAAACTTTAGTTTTCCAAAACCTGGTTACAAAATTTCTACACATTATTATTAAAAAATGACAACCCAAGGCAAACATGAGCTAACTTTAATTTTTCCCGGTTTTCCCCTGAGCACTTTCCTTTCTTTTTTTTTTCTGTTTTTAATTTAAATCTTTAAACCTGTGAACATTTTTTAACGTATCAACCAGATAGGAGACCCAAGCAACACCCCAAACTCCCCGAGTCCATCTTCGATACCATCACTTCTTCTTCCTCAACTACCAAAAACAACACAAACCCAATCATGCACACATGCACGTACCCAGATCATCAGCGACCCTCCGATCAACTTCGCTACCACCAGCAAGTTGCCGAAGATCCCCTTAAGCATCATGACCGCCCGTAAATTGAATTCCAACTTTAAATCGAAATCAAGGAAAATCGAGCAATGCCTGGAACAAACACAGTCACCATAAACCGCCTCGTGTGGCCACCTCTGGCCACAGATGAACTCGCCGCCGCGCCCAAAGCTACGCCGGACACCCACGAACCTATTCCCCCTCCACCGATCATCTCCAGATCACCCACGACCACGCCATTGTCTCGGTTCTAATTTCGACCAAATAAGGTCTTTAAACCATAATTCGTCGTCGCTCAACCACTCTAATGATCGAGAAATTCTACGAGCATTTTTCTCGAGTTTGCCACCACCCAAACTTCCTCCAGCATCAATCACGTCACCCAAACTACCTGTGATTGTCGAAGATAGACAAAATTCTTTCTTCTGATCATCTCACGATCCCTCGACAATTTTGCACTTAAAAATTTTAAAATTACTATCAAAATTCATCATTTCTCAACATGATTCTCTTACGATAATCAAAATTAGAAATTTACATGATTGATTTTTCACATATACTTGATTTGCTCTGTAATATATATAATTTGAGGTAATTGCTTAACAAAAATCCCTGTTGTCATTTTTTAAATTTACATTATCATGTCACAGTCCTTTTCCTTTTAAAAATCTAGGTCTCCAATCAATTCAGTTTGAAGATATGAATTTTTTTTAGGTGAACTAGAGTCTGTAATATAAACAGAGCAGTGTAAATATGTTTAAATAGACATGCACATCAAAGGAGTCCAATCATTTTCCAGTTTAAAGACATTCATGTAACATTCTTACTAAAATAATTATCACATGAATTCAGATATCGAACAAATTAAGGGTTCAAATTTAAAGTTTGCTCACCTGGAACAAGCAAAGAATAAATTTTGAGCCTCGAAACTTGAAAAACTGGGAGAATGATTTTGATATCTTGAACTAAATATTTGCTGAGATGATCTTGCTTTAAATTAGGTTGGATCTTTATTTCCTCAGGTTGAAATGTTTTTTATCTTTCTCTAGTTTATGGCTTCTTATTTGAAGTTTGTTTGATTGTATATGTTTTCCATGTTTGTAATTTGTCTGAGAGCTTTATATTGATGATCTGAATCTGATTGCTATTGAAATGAAGCTTGTTTGATTGCTTCTAGATTTTAGATTGAATGAAACTTGAACGGTATAACTTGCATTCAGGTTTTGATTTTAATCTGAGTTTCATTTTACTGGTTTTGCTTTATGGAGTTTGTATTTGTTTTCTATTTTATAGCTTTTGAATTTGGTTTCTCAGGTTTAAGAAAAAAATGGCTTGGTTTCTATTTGTTTCTTACATAAATGTTTATGTAATTCAATTTCAAATGAAAAGAAATGATTTAGCTTGCCACTTGTCTTTTTTCATGTTTATTAAGGGTACACTTGTATTAATTCATGTGATTTTACTTACACTTGTTAACACTAGTATTATTATGTTTAAATCCTTAAGTTAAATTTATAAATTTTGTTTTTCAAACCCTTATGTTTAATAAATTTATGCAATATGTTTTTATAAATATATTTTACATACATACAAATTAATCTTTATCTCATGTAAATTTTTACAAATGTCCAAACTAAATGATTTTTTTATATTACAAACTATAATTTAACAAGAAAGAAGATTATTTTTTTCTTGAATCTTATTACAGCTTTTTATTCATCCTTGTTCCATATTTACATTCATTCATACATAATTATTTAAGAAAAATGATTTTAAAACTAATTATACATTAATAATAATCACATATATTTTATACACAAGGATTTAACTTAAATTAATCTTTGAAATATATTATATTAATCTAAAATTATAACTTCGAAATATAAATATACTCACATACATATGTATTAAAGTTAGAAAACAACTTTTATTAACTTTAAAATAAAAACTTTAAAATTTATTTTAAAATCTACTTTTATACATAAACAAACCCATATTTTTAATTTATTCTGGAATTTCTCTAATTAATTCACAAAAAAAATTCACAATGTAATTCCAAAAATTAAATTAATTATCAATTTAAATTTGGCTAAAATCCGAGAAGGTTACATCTCGCCTTGCACCAATTCCATAAACTTCCTCAACAATGCCGACTTTGCAACTTCAGACAAAAACCTTTGCTCGAATCTTCCACGAAATTCAACCTAAGTCAACTTTCCTCGGAAACTCCGGTGGTAACACAATTCCTCCAATGAAGCGCTGCTCCCTGCAACTGTCTAGTAGCAAGCCTCCTTTTCTGCTCATCGTTCAACCCTAAGTCAGTGAAGATTCTCTCATAATGCAAGAGCAAATTCTCAACTCCTATAGCATCCTCCATTCCCGAAAACGGCTTCCCACCAAGACTTGTATAATCTCTGCTCAACTTAGCATCGTTGTTTCTAATCGAAGCCACGAAATAAGCTCCTCCAACATTCCTAGCTACTTCAAAAGCTGCTCCAGCTTGCATCAGATTGACGAAGAACTGTTACATTATCCCTATAACTACTGGCAGATTTTCCAACACCTACGTTGGCATCTGCATTCTGATTCGCATTTGCCTATCGATCTGGGTTCCTTCTGGTGGGTCAAACGTTTCCATTTGTTTTGGTGCTTCCACCACCGAGATTTCCTCTTCGTTTCCAGCCTTAGTATGATACAGAAGAATGGTCTAAGAGAGAGGGGAATATGTACTTATATATATCAAGTACAAATACATTACTATAGTGTCAACACAAACCCCTGGTCTTATTTTCTGATTCATTGAATATGTTTCGAAAAATCATTTTAAGTTCGAAATTTCTTCTAAGTTTTCATAAACCTATGCTCTGATACCATCTTGTAACATCCCTCACTTGGAGGCTAAACCTAACGGCTATGGATGTTGTAGTTATCCATAGTTATTAATTCTCGCTAACAAAATGCGGTAATGTTAGATACAATAGAGACACATGGATATGAAAGATTTCTAAAATTATTAAACAAATTTCTCGTTCCATTTCAATCATATTTCAAATTCATTACATAATGCCAAATTAAAAAATCACGTTTAGAGAAAATATAATTATTATAAAATATGCCAAGAGCGAGATATAAAGATTCCCTCTTGGATGATCAAAGAATATATTTACATAGGCAAGTAAACAACTTTTTCTTTACATCAGAACAGAGCGGAATCAAATAGATTAGAACTCTTTATTAGCTAGCTTGCCTCATGCATGTCTCTGAAAGCTTATTCGTTTAAAGGAGAACATGAAAATCCTCAGCTCTCAAACTACTCAAAATTAATTAAGCATCCGAGAGTTTAAAGGGAAAACATAAACTTTGAGTCAGACATAAAGCTTGATATGAATAATAACCTACCATATCAAACCATTTAAATATCTAGTGAGACCATATCGCTTAGCGGAACAGGTTTTCCCTCACTAGTACCTTACCTAAAAATTTAAAATAACCATATACTGTGCTCCTGCATCCACAAAGGTAAAAAACATAGCAATATTATCATGCAAAATACCCTGGATTTCCCTTCCCCATTCATTTGGCTGTCTGTCTTACTTATGGTTTCTAGGGTTACTATTAACCTATTAGTTTTCATGGGTTGATTAATAACATGCTTAAAGTTTATGGACTATCTGTTGATTTCATAGTTTTCATGGGATCACTAATAACCTATTGGCCCCTACCAATAACTTCATTCAATTGTTTAATGGGTTCTCCCTGAACCCATTGGTATCTCCAACAACTTCCCCCATATCATTGTTTTAATGGGTTGACTAAGAACCTATTGACTTCTGTTAATAAATTTATCCAGTTATAGTTTTCATGAGATTATTACGAACCTAATGGCCTCAGCCAACAGCTCTATCCAAACATAGTTTTTATGGGTTTACTGTGAACCTGTCTAATCTGACAACTTCTTTGATCAGCCTTTAGACATCCTATGTTCTGGTCTACCTGACCTCCTGGATGCAAATCTATTCATTCAGAAGTTAACTCAAGTTATATCGCTACCGGGTCAAAGTAGCTTGTTATTCTGCCCTTACTCCCTAAAATACAGTTATGGGTCCATTTTGTAGTGAATATATATAGAAGAAGCATGTACAATAACATAACAATACCAATATTTATGGTTTAAATTTCCTTGAAATCATTTCCGTATGAAATTGTTTAATCCTTTTAACCCATTATTTTTATCAAGGCAAGCTTCTTCAAAAACTCCAAATTTAAAAACCATTTCAAGCCCTTTTATCGTGCAATTGGTTTTCTTTAAAAATGAGATTGGGTTCTTTGTTTTGAAAACTAAGTCTTTTGAAACCTAGACATTTACTTTCGAAACCATTATAACATGTCTTTCGAAAGAGTTCAAATCTTCTTTTCAAAACACTTAAACATATGCCTTTCGAAACACTTGACTTTTAAAAGCATCAAAACCTTCCTTTCAACAGTATTGAAGCATATTTTCCAACTTATAGAAGCGTAGCTTCAAAACCATTTGAAAGTACCTCTTTCGAAACCATTGGGTTTATTTCTAAAAATAACTTTTGGGTCAAAGTGAATATAAACGAAAGTAACCCTTTCGAAACCACTAAACTTCAAGTAATTGAGTTTGGGGAAAACAGATGGCTTTAGAACCATCCTTTCGAAAGCATTATTCTTCAAGTAAAACACTTAGAAGGATAGCTTCAAAACTCCTTTCAAAGCCATTGCCTTCGAAACCATTAGTGTAATTGGCTACTAGATCCCTTTCGAAAGCATTGGGAAGTGGCTTGTTATATTTATGAAATAAAAGTTTGCCTTTTGAACTCATTGAAAACTTCAAACTATTCGAAAGGTGCAAAGATGGTAGCAAGGTTTCTACTTGGTTCAAAACAAACCTTTCGAAGTTTTCTCTTTAAAATGTAAAACGTGACAGCTCATTCAAAAGACACCCTTTAAATAAAAGGCGACAACCTCTTTGAAATCTATATACAAGTAATTCAACCCTTTCGAAAGCACTCAATAAAGCAAGGCAAGCGACATATCATTGGAAAGCAAAACAACTTCGAAAGCTATTTAAAGTGGCCTCGACCCCTTTGAAAGCATGGTCGAATCTATACCTTCTGTCTTTCTCCAATTCACTACGTACCAAAGTATTGATGCCATGTGTATTGGTTTCGACTTGGTTGGAGTCAGAGGTATAGTGTCGAAAGGTTGCTACTGGAATTAGAAAAACATTGAATCTATGCAAAACTGTTTTTGTTCCCTTTTTAAGTAAATGCTTTTCAACTAACTTTCCTATGTTTAAGAATATAATTGGTTGCCATAAATTTTACCAAAATCTTTTCTAAAGACTGTTAAATTTATCCAAAATTAATTGAAATTAATTTAGAAGGTAGCATTTCCTTTTAACCAAACAATTGAGACAGTTAAGTCCTCCAACTTAAATAATATAATTTACATATTAAATTACTTAAAAAATCCCTAAAAATCATTAAAATTCACTTTTAAAATGTTACCAACATATATAAATTTTAGACCCAAAATCCTTTATATAATAGCCGAAATAAATTTTAAACCCAATTATTTAATTCTTCCTTCAAAAATTCTTAGTCGATTATCCATAGCTTGGATAATTATGAAAATTTAAACCCATCTCCAAAATAATGTTTTACATAAAATATTAAATCCTCATGGCATTTGAAAACTAATACATATGATTTTTAGCCTAAAAATCGAATAAAACAATTATCAAACACACTTGTTTGAATCAAGCATATCCTGTTATCCAAGCATATCGTCATTAAAATCATTATTAAGTTTTTAAACTTAAAACTTGAAATCAAATGCTCTTTATATTGCTCTATTTAATTTATCTAATTAAATCTCCTAAATAATGTTATTTAAATTTAGGATATTACAAAAACTAACCAAGTGCACCAGACAACAATAAACTAAAACGTTCGAGCCCGAAAAGCGACAGATCAAACAATGGACTAAGACGTCCAAGCCCGAGAAGCGGCATATCAAAAAAGGGACTAAGATGTCCGATCCCGAGAAGTGACATATCACACAATGGACTAAGACGTCAGACCCCAGGAAGCGGTAAATCAAATGACGAAAATATACAGGGCCTAAAGTGTGACACATGTTAAGAGAGCCAAAACCCATGGAAACGGTACAGAATAGAAGGCCTAAATACGAATATTCATCCTCCGACTAATTATCAAAGAATTATTTTTAAACTTCACTTATTAATACCTAAATATGGGTTTCGGGTCTTTACTAATAATCTATGGTTTTCATCATACCTGAATCTGGGTTTTGGAACTATTACTGTTCATTCCTGGACTTCACTCATTAATGCTCGAATCTGGGCTCTAGACTTATATTATGGAGACCATTACTATGGATTTTTGATTATCATTTACTAAAACTCGAATCTAGGTTTTAAGTCGCTTGCTCTTGACTTCTGAACTTCATTTATTAATAGCCGAGTCTAGGTTGTGGATCTCTGGTCTTCCTAAGACCTCAATTTGGATTTCGGATCTTTTACCATCAATTTTTAGATTTCACTTTTTAATGCCCGAAACTGGGTTCCAAGGCGGCTGGTACAGAGATCTAAATGGACTTCTGGTCTTTGATTAAAACTTTGAGTTCGTCTTATTTATACCCGAATCAGGGTAACTAGTTTATTACTACTATCTTTCGAACAACATTTACAAATATCTGAATCTCAGTCCTTGGGTAATTATTATTTCCAATAGGGGTTTCTAAATACCTATTACTTATTCGCAAATAGGATCCATGGTTTTTATGACTTACGTCGATGACAGCTCATGTCCATTTATTACCAAACATTTGTTGTCACCAGCGTCCAGGACTTCAATTATTGCCAAACAAGAGTTCTTGGTTCCCAATCATTTACAATTTTGAATTTCTTAACTCTAGTTGATGGCCAATTAATTACTTTTAAAATTAGAATTCAAGAACTCTACTATACTAACATCATCTTCAATCGTATGGCAAACAAATCACTCAACATATTTTTACATAAGTCTTGATCTAAAAGTAGAGAATGTTATTTACTTTGAGCTTTGTTGGGAAATGAGGTCATTAAGAACGAAGTAGTTGTTAATTTTTTCTCCTAAAGAACAAAAGCTTCTTTCATACAAGGGGGGCAGAATGTTAACCATAAAAATTCACTTATGATTAATGGTATGAAAGAAGGCTCAATAAAAAGTACTATGCTCCACAAGAATTGAAGACATGGGTCTCACCGAAGTTCATGATTATGCTAGTATACGATTTTGTTGAATATGCTAGTATATGATTTTTTTGATGATAATAAACATATTGTTGAATCATAAATTTTGATTCATGACAAAGAGCTGAAACAAATCAGTGAATGAGACTATATGGACAAGCGGCAAAAAGAGAAAGAAATATGCCGTTAAAACTACAAAAGAGACAAGACGACAAAATTGAGTATAGTACGTTTATTTGTTGAAGTTTTCAGTCTTAGAATTGTTAAAATCTATCCTCAAGTAGTCCACACAAATCAAAGTTGTTTTGAGCTTTAAATTCTTCAATTTATAAGTGAACCGTGCACTGACAGTCAGGTCAGTCGACTGACCAAATATGACCAGTCGACTGAACCAGCTCAGTTGCATAAAAACACTCTGTTTTGGACGAACTTTGAATTTTCAGCTGACTGGTCGTTTTGGGTCAGTCAACTGAACTTTTCCAACAGCTACTTTTCTGAACAGACACTTCCATTTGCAAGAGATATTATCTAATTTGAAGAGTTATGGATGCTTCTTTTGGTCAAAACTCTTCGTGAATGGTTGCAGCTGTTTATCTATTATATAAACACATAATATTCGCTTCACAAATCATCGAATTTCATTTTATTTTCTGGTCATACTCTCTACTATCTCTGCATTCTAAAAAGCAATCACAATTTACATATATATCTTGAATCTCTGAATCAATTAACTTATTCTTCGATTCAAAGCAATATCCTCCTTTCTAAATCTTTACACACATATATATACTTGAGGAAAAGATTATAGGAAGGTTGTACTATCAAAGACAAATCAGTGTTATCGAGAACACAAAGTGTCAGAGCAATTTTATTGAAACTGTTGAAGTCCTGTTCGGTTATTTAGGAGGATAAAGTCCTCTTTCGGTTGTTAGAGGCGGAAAAAATCCTGATCGGATGCTCAGGTGTTGTATACCTATTCCTTCGGGTTAAGTGAGGGGTTATTATGAGAAATTCCAGAGAGAAGTCTAGGACTGGACGTAGAACGGGAAGTTTGAACCGGTATAAAAACTCTTGGTGTGCTTATTCTTATTTACATTACTATTATTATATGTTTCCTCATTTAGATTATAATACATTCCATATTAGACGATCCTATGTGATAACTAGCCACATAGTAGTCACTTTCATTTGGTATTAGAGCTAGACATCCTATAACAGTAACACAACTATTTGATAATTTTAGCTAATATGGAAAATAATACCAGCACTAGCACTGTCATTAACACTAGTTTTATTAAAGGTCAATCTACTGCACGACCTCCTATATTCAATGACATGAATTATAATTACTGGTCAACTAGAATGAAAATATATATCCAAGCTAATGGTTTTGAAACTTGGAATATTACCCAAAATGAATATACCATTCCAACAGAAGATTTTTCAACTTGGACTACTGCACATAAAACTGATGATAAATGCTAAAGCTATGAACATGTTATTTTGTGCATTAGATAAGAATGAGTTTAATGTGTACAACTGCTTATGAGATATGGAGAACTCCAAAAGTAACTCATGAAGGAACTAACAAAGTCAAACAAAGCAAAATTTATATGTTGAAAAATCAGTTTCAAAATTTCAAAATGAAATCAAACGAAAGTATAAATGACATGTACTCTAGATTTCAACATATATATATCACTCACTATTAGCACTAGGAAAAAAATTTCTGTCTTTTGTATAGTATCAAAAATCCTAAAATCTTGAATGGATGAATGGAAAAGAAATATCCTAGCTATTGAAGAAGCAACGATCTTTCCACTATGAAACCAGAAGAGTTAATAGGAAATCTAATGTCATACAAAGTGAATTTGCAGGCAAGGAAAGTTCAAGCACATGGTAAGAAAAATATAGCATTTCAAGCAGAACAAGATGACTCTGACTCAGATGAAGAGGGTATGGCATTTATTGCTAAAAATTTCAAAAAGTTTTTGAAATTGAAAAAGAATAACAAGTTCAAGAGTTACAAGAATAACTCTAGCAACAACAATAATAGCAATATACCATCATCTTCTGTAATGGAATGTTATGAATGTCATAGAAAGGGTCATATGAAGAAAGATTGTCCACAGAAACAGAAAAACAAATTCAAGAAGAACAAATTCAAGAAGAAAGCATTTTCAGTAACATGGGATGATTCAGATTCTTCTTCATTATCAGAAAGCGACAGTGGCAGTGACACAGAGCAAGAAAATGTATGCTTCATGGCTACAAATGATGATGTACTACTTAAAAAGAGAGGAAAATGGATTTTAGGCAGCGGTTGCTCGAAACACATGACTGGTAATAAGGACATGTTAACAAACATAGTATACTCAAATGGAGGTTCGGTCACTTTTGGAGATAATTCAAAAGGTTATGTCATCGAAAAAGGCGACGTGAGCAATAACGGTATCTCTAACTTACCTCTCATTACTGATGTTTTATTAGTTAGAAACTTAAAACATAATTTATTAAGCATAAGTCAATTATGTGATAAAGGTTTTAATATATCTTTTTCAGAAAATAAATGTATTATTTCTGATAAAAATCAAAATTTAATTTTTGAAGGTATAAGAAATAGAAATATTTATATTTTATATATGAATATAAATTATAACACAAACATGTATTTAGTAGCTATAGAGAATGATTCTTGGCTATGGCACAAAAGATTTTGTCATATAAATATTGATAGTATTTATAAAATAGCTAAAAATAAACTTGTTAAAGGTCTACTCGATATGAAATTCAGAGTTGATAATATTTGTGATGCGTGTCAGTTTGGAAAGTTAAGAAAATCTTCTTTTAAATCTAAGAAAATCATATCTACAACATAATCACTTGCACTACTACATATGTACCTTTTCGGACCCATTCAACTTCAATATATTAATCACAATAGATATGTGTTTGTTATTGTAGATGATTTTTTAAGATATACATGGACTATTTTTATGAAACATAAAAGTGCTACTTTTGAGAATTTTAAACTTTTTTCAAAATATAAAGAATTTAAAAGTTAAAAACATTAGAAGTGATCATGGAGGTGAATTTGAAAATGAAGCTTTCGAACATTTTTATAACAAGAAAGGAATTAATCATAATTTCTCCTTTCCTAGAACACCATAAAAAAATAAAGTTGTAGAAAGGAAAAACAGAAATTACAAGAATGTGTACGAACTCTATTAAATGGAAGCACTTTACCTAAGCATTTCTGGGTAGAAGCTGTTGCAACTGCCTATTATGTTTTGAATAGTGTTTCTATTCGATCATTAACAGAACATACTCCATATGAACTTTTAAATGGTAAAAAACCAAATATATCATATTTCAAAGTTTTTGGTTCAAAATGTTTTATATTTAACACTAAAGATCAACTTGGCAAGTTTGATCCAAAATCCAATGAAGGAATATTCATAGGATATTCAAAAAGTAGCAAAGCTTATTGAGTTTTTAATACGAGAACTAAAGTAATCGAAGAAACTCTTCATGTTTCATTCGATGAAAATTTCAAATTTCTTCAAAAATTACAAACTTGAAAATAATTCAAATCAAAATTTAACAAGTAATTCGGAAGATGATGATATTACTTTTCAAAACAATAATACTAATAATACTAGACAAAATGAAAATATTGTTCAAAATGAAAATATAGTAAGATCTAGTCCAAGAATTCTTAGCGATCACCCTGTTCAAAATATAATTTGAGAAGTAAATTCAAATGTAAGAATGAGACCTCAATTAAATTAAATGGGCCATATAGCTTTTTTCTCTAATATAAAACCTAAAAATAGTAAGGAAGCCTCAATTGATGACTATTGGATTATAGCTATGCAAGAAGAGCTAAATCAATTTGAAAGAAACGAAGTTTGGGATTAGTTACTAGACCAAGTGATCAATCAGTCATTGATACAAAATGGGTAAACAAAGCTGATGAACAAGGTAACATTACTAGAAATAAAGCTAGATTAATAGAATAAGGATATAATCAAGAAGAGGAAATAGACTATGAAGAAACGTTTGCTCCTATGCAAGATTAGAAGCTATACGTATTCTATTGGCTTTTGCATGTCTTCATAACTTTAAATTATATCAAATAGATGTTAAAAGTGCTTATTTAAATGGATATATAAAAGAAAATGTTTATGTTGAACAACCTACTTTTTTTACTCAAGAAAAATTTCCAGATTACGTTTATAAACTTAAGAAAGCTTTATATGGTTTAAAAAAGGCACCTCGTGCTTGGTATGACCAACTTAAAAGCTATGTAATAGAATCTAGTTTCGAGATTGGAAAAGTTGATCAAACATTATTTATTAAGAAAACTAAACAAGATATGTTAATTATACAAATATATGTTGATGATATTATATTTGATTCAACAAATGAAAAATTATGTCAGCAATTTTCGACTATCATGACAAATGAATTTGAAATGTCACAAATGGGAGAACTATCATATTTTCTTAGATTACAAATCGAGCAATTACAAAATTACATTTTTATTAATCAAGAAAAGTATTGTAATAATCTAATTAAACGTTTTGGTATGGAAAACGCTTCTGCCTAACCAACTCCTATGAGTACAACTTTACATCATGATAGAGATGAAAATGGTAAGAGTGTCGACCAAAAACTATATCGTAGTATGATTAGATCATTACTTTACTTAACTGCTAGTCGACCTGACATTATGATGAGTGTTTGTTTATGTGCTTGATTTCAAGAAAATCCTAAAGAATCACATATGCGAGTAGTAAAATGTATAATTCGTTATCTTAGCAAAACCAATGACTTTGGACTATCTTATCCAAAAGAATGTCCTTTTGAATTAGTACCTTATAGTGATGCTGATTTTGGAGGAAGTCGGACAGATAGAAAAAGTACAAGTGGAACTTGTCATTTCATTGAACGATCCTTTGTATCTTGGTATAGCAAGAAACAAAATTGCGTTTCACTATCGACATGTGAAGCAGAATATATATATTTGCAGCTTTAACATGTGCTCAAGTAATCTGCATGCAACAAACATGATAAGATTTTGATATAAAATTAAAGAAATCTATAATATATTGTGATAAGACAAGTGCAATAAATTTACCTAAAAATCCAGTCAATCACTCACGAACTAAATACATTGACATTCGTCATCATTTTCTTTGTGATAATATTGAGAAGGATATAATAAATTTAGAGTTTGTCAATTCTAAAAATCAGTTAGCTGAAATTTTCACTAAACCACACAATGAAAATTGTTTATAAAACTAAGAAGGGAATTAGGTATAATTTCTTTAAAAGAATTATAAAATTCCTTTAAAATAAATAATTTTTTTTTCTCGTACTCGAACTTAGAAGATCTAGTTTGGAAGTCCTTTGTCTCTGCCATTTGACCATTTGCTATTTCACAACTAGTTCTACTATAGTTTTCTCCTTATCTTTTTTTTATGTTCTCGTGAACAATTCTCAGCCACAAAGTTTTGTGTCTTGTTTACATCCTCTAATTAATTTTCATATTCTACGTTAATCCATCAACCTTTAACTGCTTTTTCTATTACATATATCTCTAGGGTTTTGTTATTATCTTCCCATCATATTTGCTTCAATCATAATCTTTTTCTTTCTACTACAGTTTCTTCACAAGAAAACTCCTCTAATGGCTCCGCATATTCTTCTATTGACTTCTCAACACCTTTATCTAGTTCATCAACTTTACCTACACCTACACCAAATCATGAACCGGCCAGACCATCAAATTATCACACTGGCCATACTCCAAGAAAAGAAGGCGCGACGTTTTCTATTCTTTGGTTCTCCTCAAACAAAAAAAATTTGATGATTTACATCATTACTAGAGGGAATCTATAGCAATTCAACGTGAAATGCACTATGAACAGAAGATGAATTCAAGACGTCTTAGCTTCTAGAGCAGCTTGAATGGAGATTCTGCGGGTCATCTTCATCTGCGGTTCATCAACCTACACCCTTTTCCTCTCGGAATCCATGGGATCAGTCACCACAACCTCCACCTGTGTCTTCGAACTCATGTGAGCATGGAAATCGCTGGTCACTATTGAAACCATATGAAGAGAAGACGAAGGATGAACCAGACAACTTGAAGTCTCCATCCACTCCTTCATCAAAATAATTTATTTTCTTTCTGTATTTTTTAATAAATTTCGTTCTTTTTGGTATGAATTTTTTTAATATTGAATATATTTTTTTTTTTACCAAACTATGCTGCAAAATACCGAGAATGAAAAATTCAGTCGACTGAATATATTCGATTAGTCGACTGAATCTGAAAACAGAGAGCTTTCAGACTACATTCAGTCGACTGAATGAAAATGGCCAGTCCACTGAATCATAAAATTGAAAGCATTCAGCCTATATTCAGTCGACTGAAATAATATGGCCAGTCGACTGAATCTAAAATAAAGAGTTTCGGGATATGAATCGGTCGACCGACCATATACGACTAGTCGACTAAATGTCAACCTGATTTTTTTTAACTATTCCACCTACCTTTTTAAACCCTTTAACCCATTATTTCCTCTTTCACTCTTCACTTTTACATTATGAACTTCAGTTTTCTAAAACTCTAGCTCCCAAATTTTTTTAAATTCCTTTATTATTTCCAATGGCTCCACATCAACCAAAAAGATCTAGACATGCCACTACCTCCTCCTCTGAGCCAATTGACTCCCAAATTCTTCAATGGCTCTATGATGCTATAGCCGTCCAGTGATGGAATAAAATGAAAGAAGCACGATTTTTCGAAGGTTCTTTTGTTGTTTTTCCTGATTTTGCTCCATATAGAATTCAAGATCTTGCAAGGAGAAGCCATCTAGAGTCTCTTCTTGACCACAATCAAAATAATCTCAAGATTAATCATACTTTGGTAAAACTTTTTTTATGAAAATTTGAGTTTAGGCCATCAAAATCCATGTAATCGTGATAATTGCGTTAGGAGTTTAGTTTGCGGTCGACAAGTATTTCTGTCTTTAGATAGAATTAGTCACATTCTCCATACTCCACTGATGGTATTCCATTGGAAGAATTAAATGTACCTATAGGCGAACAAGATGAAGTAAGTCATTGATTCTTAAAAGATGACAGGGCTGAACTAAAGTCAATCGCCTTACGCCCTACAACTCATTTTGTGCATCGAGCATTAATGCACACGATTCTACCTCATATTGGTTCTTATGAGCTTGTATATCCAAATAATTTTAGGGCGTTGTATGCTATTTGGGGAGATGTTCAAATAAATTGGCCTAAGCTTATTCTAGATGAATTCTTTTCAATTAACCATGGTCATATGAACATCATTTATTATGGAGAATATACTATGCAACTACTTATGAACCTATAGGTTCCTATTTCGGAATCTGATACTTCCATTCCCAAAACTCTTAATAGCTTCATAATAAGTCTTATGAAATTACCTCCTAGACCTCTATCTATCATGTCTTTTTAGGACTGGCAATCACGACCTCGTCAACAAACTTCTACTCCACAGCAACAACAACAAAGAGATGACATTTGAACATCAACACCTTCCCAAAACACTCGGGAATCCATTGACCTAACTATGCGAAATCTAGTCATTTTGGATTCTCGCATAAAAAATCTCGACAAGAAAATTGATAAGAAATTTAACAAAATTAAAAGCTTCTTCCGGATTTTATGGGATGCGATATCTTTTTCCTTTTCCACAACTATGAAAACCTTACACCGTGACCCGGGTAAATGTCCAGCTCCACGCTTTACTTTGTCTACATCAGAAGAACATACAAGTTCGGACACAAGCGGAAATGGAGGCGGCAGACAGTCTGTGGAAAGTTCTTCCGGAGGCAAAGCTCCAATGCAAGTGGAAAAAGAAGAAATAGAGTCCGACTCTAATTGATATTGTTGTTTCTTGGTGGTAGTAAGTTATCTATTTATTCCAAACATTTTATTTCTATGAGCTTGTATAAGCAGCTCAAAACAATTTGATACATTTTTTTTGTGATAGCATTTTTTTGCTAGTTCAATGATGGAATTGTTGTTATTTCCTTTTCGCCGATGACAAAGGGGGAGAAATTTGTATGTCAAACCATTTTTTGCAGGATTAAATATGTCGCCAGATATTCAGGGGGATATATATATATATATATATATATATATATATATATATATATAACTACCGTTATATATTTCTCAACATATAGTATCATCTGTAATAGTTGTCATCAATCAAAAAGGGGGAGAATGTTGAATCATAAGTTTTGATTCATGACAAAGAGCTTAAACAAATTAGTGAATGAGACTATACGGACAAGCGTCAAAAAGAGAAAGAAATATGCTGTTAAAACTATAAAGGAGACAAGACTACGAAACTGAGTATAGTATGTTTATTTGTTGAAATTTTTAGTCTTAGAATTGTTAAAATCTATCCTCAAGTAGTCCACACAAATCAAGTTGTTTTGAACTTCAAATTCTTCAATTTATATGTGCACTGTGCACTGACAGTCAGGTCAGTCAACTGACTAAATATGACCAGTCAACTGAACCAGCTTAATCGCATAGAAACACTCTGTTTTGCACCAACTTTGAATCTTCAAATGACTGGTCGTTTTGGGTCAGTCGACTGAACTTTCCAACAGCTATTTTTCTGAACAGACACTTCCATTTGCCAAGAGATGCGATCTAATTTGAAGAGTTATGGATGCTTCTTTTGGTCAAAACTCTTCGTGAATGGTTGCAGCTGTTTATCTACTATACAAACACATAAGATTCTCTTCACAAGTCATCGAATTTCATTTTATTTTCTGATCATACTTTCTACTATCTCTGCATTCTGAAAAGCAATCACAATTTACATATATTGCTTGAATCTCTAAATCAATTAACTTATTCTTCGATTTAAAGCAATATTCTCCTTTCTAAATCTTTACACACACATATATACTTGAGGAAAAGATTATAGGAAGGTTATACTATCAATGACCAATCAATGTTATCAAGAACACAAAGTGTCAAAGCAATTTTATTGAAACTGTTGAAGTCCTATTCGGTTGTTCTGGTGGGTAAAGTCCTCTTTCGGTTGTTAGAGGCGGAAAAAATCCTGATCGGTTGCTTAGGTGTTGTACACTTATTCCTCCAGGTTAAGTGAGGGGTTATTGTGAGAAATTCCAAAGGGAAGTCTGGGACTGGACGTAGAACGGAAAGTTTGAACCGGTATAAAAACTCTTGGTGTTCATATTCTTATTTACTTTACAATTATTATCTGTTTCCGCATTTAGATTATAATATATTCCATATTAGACGATCCTAAGTGATAACTAGCCACACAGTAGTCACTTTCACAAATATATTCATTTAAATGAATTTGTAATTATACTATATTATTTTTACTTAACTAAATAAATATTTGCTGAATAAAATATAAAACAGAGAATTTAAATTCAAACAGATGTTTTATTTAAACAAATATTTTATTACAATTTTTAATAGTACAAATTTGAGCTCTCACTATATAAACTATTTTCATTATAATACAATTTCAAATTACAACATAATTTTTCACTATATAATTATCATTTACATTTGCAGCTCACTACACATCACTCATTCACTCATATTTAATCTTCAACTCTATTCCAGATTAAAACCGACATCTGAGTTATCTGCAAAATAAACATTGACACAACAAAATTGAAAAAGAAATATTTTTTGCAGTGTAAATTTATATATGTTTAAAAATATTATTTTCCTAGGTTATTTGGGTTGTTCGTCATCATATTTATTCTGAATTCATCATATACGAACAACTTGTGACATGCATAGTGTATCACTATACATGCTCCAAGGCCATGCATACCGATATACACTTGATAAAACTGTAGGAACATGTGAGCACAAGGTCAAACCCAACCAAAAGCTTGGTTCAACTCAAGTGCAATAAAAATGAAGTTGCGACATGAGCACAAGGTCAAGCCCAAGCTATAAGCTGGATTCAACTCAGGTGCAATACGAAAAACAAATCCAGATGAAAGTGTACACAAAACTTCAAACTATAAACAACACGAGTATAAAGTGATGTACACATGAAGCCAACAAACAACAGGTTCAACTAAACCTAGAAATGAAGACTCAAATGTATCAAGACTTCAAGCATGCAAAGACAAGGCAGCTTTTCAAATCAATAATCATAAGAACAAAGATGAACACAAATGTCAATTGCACCAGGGCAGTGCATAAGAAAACAATAAAGACTTCATATGGAACCAGACCAAGCAATATGAATGCAAACACATATTAGTTCAGGATACAAATATGCAATAGAGATGTGTGGATACAAAATACAACCAGACTCATATGAATACAACTCAAACAAAAGCTCAAATGGCCAGACTCACAAATCCAATGAAAACATGCATGAATGCAAAAACCCTCAGACATGATCTACCTCAAAGCAATAAAAATTACAATATAAACTTAAGGAACAAGACTACAATAGCTCAACTATTTTTTTTCACAAGACTCAAATCAAGCTTCAGATCAAATAGTGATGAAACAGACCATCCACAAAGTGCAGACAAATTCCAATGAAACCAAAATGCACATGACAACACTGGTAACATCAAACAAACTACATGTTGCAACAAACATACATACATACACATACGTACATACATATGCGTACACACATGTATACATATATATACTATGAATCAAATGGCCAAGATCAAACACAAGAAAGAAGGCAGCAGAGATCAACACATTAAGTACACCAGATTCCAGAATGCAAATGGATACAAAGCAACATTGATACCAAAGATTATAAGAACATGAATACCAATAGGCCACATAAATATATACATATGTTTGCACACCTGTATACATATATACATTTAGCCAGACACATCATCTAGACAGTTTTCTAAAGCAAACAGTGCAGGTACACACATATATATGTGATTACCAGATGAAGATTAAACCCCGATCAAGGGAAACTATGAACATAGTTACTTCAACATCAAACCTAGATGAACTAAACCAAGACAGTCAGTACATATATATACATGTGCAGGTATACAATAACCAAGTGAAGACTCCAAGAGGACCAAGAGAAAACAAACTCAAGTAAAACAAAGTTCAGGTGAACCATCAAGTACATATGACTCGAAGCAATGCAAACACAGATCAGACTCGAGTAAATCATAACCATATGTAACAGCATTCATCATAAATTCAAAAATGCCAAAACCATAGTGAATAAGGTATAGTTCGAACAAGTCTAGATAATATCGAACAAGTCAGTGCCGAAATCAAAACATCACAATTTCAAATGGCCAAAGTAAAATATTCGATCGTTGCCCACAAAGAATGAAATCAGAGGTGATAATAGAGAGAAGAATGAAAACCGTGATAATCGAGAAAAAAATATACAGACTGAAAACGTCAGAAAACATTACAAGCATTAAAGAAAAATCGAATAGCCGAGCTAAAGTAGCAAGCGAATTCAAAAAGATAAATACGAACATTAATTTAGGGTTTTCAATCCTATAAAACCCAATCATCATCAGCATTATGATGTATCGAGTTCAAGCAAATTAATCTGAAAAGCAAAAGGGAAATCATGTACCAATTCAAATCGAACTTGATCGAGAAGCAGCTGTGTGCAAATCAAAGAAATGATCGATCGACAAAGCAAGCATACCAGCAAGATTTTAAGCATCATTTTTCAAGCGGCGACTTCAAAAAGTGAAGCCCTAATTTTATTAAAGAGGAACGAATGATCAAGTGCCTGCCATTTTTTTACAATGCAAAGGAGAATACGACCGATAATAAAAAAAGAAAAGGGGGATTAATTTTTATCACTAAGTTTTTTTGGGCCGGTTTCCTTTAGTTTTTTGGGCTTTAATTTTAATTTAGGGTTTCTATTTTTGTTTAGCTGTTTTTATTTTGTATTTCTCTTTTAAACGTTTGTAAATTCTAGTTGTGACTAGTGGACGAACTACGGTGGTGTAGTTCGATAATTCGCAACTCAGTGGCTGAGTTGTGGCAGGGTTTTGAGCGTAGAGTTAGGTTAGTCGATAGCGGGTGTTGCGAGCTTATGTATGTAAGCGTCTGACTACTTAGTTTCTAGTAGAAACCTTGGGGACATCACGTAGGCTGGGTTTTGTCGAAGTTGGGTAAATCCGTGTTGTTCTATTTCTGCTTTTAATATTCTGCTATAATCTAACTATTCTGCTATTATCAGTGCTGCAATTGTTTTGTATATTTCCGTATTAAATTTTTATAGTTAATAGTATCATTTTATTCATCCCCCTCTAGGGTGAAATCAATCCTACAAGTGGTATCAGAGCTAGGAACAAAAGCTAATTTTTGATTTAAAATTGATTTTTCAAAAACCAATTTTTTGTTTTAAAAATTTAAATTTTTAAATGGCTTCTTTTAATAATACTTTTGCTGAGGGTCAGTCCATAGTTAGGCCACCAATGTTCAATGGTGAATATGCCTATTGGAAAATAGAATGAAAATTTTTCTGAAACCATTAATGCTTGGAATCTTGTTGAGACGGGATATAGGACACCAATTGTAGTGGTAGATAATCAAGAAATAGAAAAACCGATGGATCACTGGAAAGATCTTAAAAACAAACTATAGAACGCTAATGCAAAAGTTATGAGTTCTATTATCTATTCATTAGATCAAATTGAATTTAATCGTGTCTCACATTCTCTAACTGCGCAGAAAATCTGGCACACATTTAAAGTGACTTACGAAGGAACATCTCAAGTCAAAGAATCTCGCATTGCCATGCTTAGTAGCGAATACGAGAACTTCACAATGACTAAGGATGAAAATGTCAAAGAGATGTATGGACGACTTTCCAATCTCGTATACAAATCGAGAGCTCTTGGAAAATCATACACAGAATTGAAAATAGTCTAAAAAATTCTCGAAGTCCTTCCATGAAATTTTGAAGCCAAAGTTACTGTCATTCAAGAATCAAAGGATTTGAAATAAATCGAAGTTGAAGAGCTCATCAGAAATCTCGCAACTTACGAGCTAGAAATCAAATTCAAGGAAGAACAAGAAGGAGATGATATTGAAAGAAATCAATAGCTCTTGAAGGAACAATGAAAAGTTGTGATGATGATGATGGAGCAGCTGAGCTGGCGCTACTAATAAATCGATTCAAAAAGTGGAACTGCAAATATGGAAAACAAGCTCTAAATCAACAATTGGAAATCAGAATAGTCAAAGTACTTGACAATTCAGAAGAGCAGGAGATCATTTGTCATAAGTGCAATAAACTTGGTCATATAAAGCCCAATTGTCCTCAGGATTAACTCATCCATGGAAAGAAACCGAAAAGGAGGAGTTTTGCTGCCACTTGGGATGAAACTGATGAAGTCAATAAAAGCACTAGCAGTGAGAGTGAAAAAGCAGATTTATGTCTTCAAGGTGATATGACTGATAGCGATGATGATGAACCAAGCGAGGTATCAAAACTTACTCATTCAGAACTCCTTATATATTTTCATGAAGTAAATGTCTGTTTTGAAAGACTTAGGAAGAAATACGCTAAAATTGAATCACAAAGAGATATTTTGATAGATTTAAATAAACAACTTGACTAATTAGTCAAAAACTGTCAAAATAAAAGACCTAAGTGCGACATGTTTTTATCATTCGAAGAAGAAATTAAAAAATCAAAAATTAAAATTAAATCACTTGAAAATGAAATTCTGATTTTGAAAGAAAGTGAAAATACCAGGAGGGAAAATTCTATTAAAAAGTGCACTCAATTATTGAATGAAATGAATCTCTCAAAACACAAGTCCAATAAATTGTCTACAACTTTAGAAAAAATTTCCAAAGGAGAAAGATCACTAAATAGCTATTAGGGAAACAAACCGTTAATACTGTTAGATAAGGACTTAGATGTAATCAATCTGAACTTGTTTGAAGCAAAATTAATCAGGTCAAATCCGAATGCACAATTTGTAGAAAAATTGGACACAATCAAAATAATTGTTGGCATAGACCCAAAAACGGGAAAACCATATAAATTTGGGTTCCAAAAAGCACACATATAAAATCCCTTAAAGTTAAACAAATCTTGGTGTCAGAAGGAACAAATATAAATTGTTTTGGGTCTACTAAAATATCGTTTCTAAATATTTTGCCACTAACAACCATGGACCTATAAAAACAAATAAGTCACAAAAATCTTTTCTCATGTAGGTGTGGTGGCAGGCAAAGAAACAACAACAGTGGTACCTGGATTCTGGCTGTTCTAGAAACACGATGGGCGACAAATCAAAGTTCCTTAGCCTAGTATAAAGGTGGCAGAGTCACAATGAGCAACAACGAAAAATTATCATGAAGGTAAAATATAGAATGGTATATTTACCTTGAATGATTTATTAAATGTGAAAATCTACACCGAAATCTGATTTAATTCAGCCAGTTATGTGATAATGAATGTTGATTAAGATTCCGACTTATAAAAATTGTTGGCCAGTTATCTTTTTATGCCGAGAACACCGTAAGTATCTCTAGGATCTCTGAACTATTTCATATAGATTTGTTTTGGATTATGATATTGAAAGTTTACTCATGACACAGGTGGATATACTTGTTTATCTTACTGCTCTAAATCTGACCCTATGTTCACTGTTTGAAAATTTTCACGATTTCAATTCAAATTCAAAAGAATTTCATTTAAAAGCTGTTAAAAATGATTTTAGGGTATTCTGTTACACACTTCATGGTCTGGTCTATAACATCCAACTAATGATAATCTTGAGTCAAAGGGAAATTCGGATGTAGATCACACTGAAAATCTAGTTGATAGAAAAATTACTTGTGGAACAAGTTTTATGTAGAGACATTCATTAATTGCATCACATTTTCAAAGAAAATATCTGCATATTTTTCATTCAACTGATTTTCATATTTGCATACATTTTTCTTATAAAACCCTTTCCAGAAAATAGTTTTTTTGTTGACCTTGTTTCTGATTAGTCATTTCTAGAAACTTTGATTTTATAATTATTTTTGGATTTGATCTTAAATGACTACAATAACTAATCTGGCTCTCTACTAATTATTGAAAAGATAAATATGATTGAAAAAAGTGACGAGTGTTGATATTAATCATATATTATAGCTTGAGACGGTTAGTAAACAAATTTAAAAACTTTAAACATTAATAATAACTTTTGATGGGTAAAAATTCCATGACCACCTCTATTGCTATCATATTTCTAATGATCATTACTTATCAAAATCCAATATGGTATGTCAATATGTGGTATTTTAAACAGGAAATCATTCGTTTTTCATTTTATTATATTTTTAGCAATAAAAACATCCAAAGCATTCACTCTCATTTAAAAGTCCTCACGGTTATACACGTATGGAACACATATCAAAATCGATTATTAAATAGACAAGTTGATTCTAATCCCGTTTAAATATCCTCAGTTTATGCATGGTTAGAAAATGCGTGAATTCATTTTTTTTAAGTTTGAGAATACTGCTAATCTCATTTAAAAGTCCTAACAGTTATGCATGGTTAGTATATATTTAAATTCCTGATATAAATGTATCACAAATAGATACAACTATATGGTTTTATATACCGACATCACCCCTATCATTCTAAAGTGGAATGTGCGCTTAACAGAGTATTTATGATTTTTGTTTGATTTTTTATTGAAATTTAATATTTATACTCTATTGGCTATTAATATTTATCACTTTATCTCTATTTTTTTAACACTATTACTCTTTTTCTAATAACAAAAGAGGGGAAGAAAAGTTAAGATTTTGGAAAATAAAGGTCAAATACTTTATTTTGTATTTTCTATTTGCATCAACGTTCATTCGCATATTTTTATTTATTTTCATGCATATATGTAATGAGAGCTTTGTAGCAGAGAGGGAGCATTCAAATAGGGAGAGCAAATAATCATCAATCAAACACATTTAATAAATTCCAAATCTTAAATATATGTTTGTTATCATCAAAAGGGTTAGATTGTCGAATATGCCAACATATGGTTTTTTTGATGATAATTAACACACACACACAGATATATATATATATATATATATTCATTTAAAAGTATTTGTTATTGTACTATTTTATATTCACTTAATTAATAAACATTTGCTGAATAAAATAAATAACATGGAATTTAAATTCAAACGGATATTTTATTCAAACAAATATTTTGTTACAATTTTGAATAATACAAATTTGAGCTCTCACTATATACACAATTTTCATTACAATACAATTTCAAATTACAACACAATTTTTCACTATACAATCATCATTTACATTTGCATCTCACTCATTCACTTGTATTTTATCTTCAACTCTATTCCAAATTGAATTCAGCATCTAAGTTATCTGCAAAATAAACACTGACGCGGTAAAATTGAAAAAGAAGTATTGTTTGCAGTGTAAAATAAAATTTGTCCTAAAAATATTATTTGCCTTGGTTATTTGGGTTGTTCGTCATCATATTTATTCTGAATTCATCATACACGAACAGCGTATGACATGCACAGTGTATCATTGTATATGCCACATGGTCGTGCACATCGATATACACTTGATAAAACTACAGGGACATGTGAGCACAAGGTCAAACCAAACCAAAAGTTAGATTCAACACAAGTACAATAAAAATAAAGTCACGACATGAGCATAAGGTCAAATCCGAGCTATAAGCTGGATTTAGCTCAGGAGCAATACGTAAAAAATTCCAGATGAAAGTGTAAACAAAACTTCAAAATGTAAACAACATGGGTATAAAGTGAGTACACATGAAGTTAGCAAACAATGGGTTCAACTAAACCCAGAAATGAAGACTCAAATGTATCAAGACTTCAAGCATGCAAATGTAAGGCAGCTTTTCAAATCAATAATCATAAGAACAAAGATGAAGACGAATGTCAATTGCACCAAGGTAGTGCATAAGAAAACAATAAAGACTTCATGTGGAACCGGATCAGGCAACATGAATGCATACACATATCAGTTCAGGTTATAATTATGCAACAGAGATGTGTGGATACAAAAAACAACCAGACTCACATGAATACAACTCAAACAAAACCTCAAATGGCCAGACTCACAAGTCCATTGACAACATGCATGAATGCGAAAAGCCTCAGACATGATCTGCCTCATAGCAATAACAGTTACAGTATGAACTCAAGGAACAAGAGCACGCTAGCTCAACTATTTTTTCACAAGACTCAAAGCAAGCTTTAAATCAAATAGTGATGAAACAGACCATCAAAAAGTGCAGACAAATTCCAATGAAACCAAAATGCACATGACAACAGTGGTAACTTCAAACAAACTATACGGTGCAACATACATACATACATACATATGTATATATACATACACACATATGCGTACAACATGTATGTATGTATATACTATGAATCAAATGGCCAAGACCAGACACAAGAAAGAAGGCAACATAGATCAACACAGCAAGTACACCAGATTCCAGAATGCAAATAGATACAAAGCAACATTAATAAAAAAGACTACAAGAACATGAAAACTAATAGACCACATACATGTATACAAATGTTTGCACACTTGTATACATATTTACATTCAGTCAGACACATCATCCAGACATATTTTTCAAGCAAACAGTGCATACACACACAATACACACACACACACACACATATATATATATATCTGTGTGTGTGTGTGACAACCAGATGAAGACTAAACCGTGATCAACGAAAACTATGAATGTTTGCACAAAAAATGGGCAAACACCTCCAAGTCGTATGAATTAGTTGATTTTATGCTGTTTTTAGTGATTTTGGTGATTTATGCAAATATATAAAAAGTAGGGACTAAAATATAAAAGACACACAGATTTATAGTGGTTCGGCCAGAACGTGCCTACGTCCACTTTATATGTTATTCTCCTTTTCTATTCAGATTACAAGTACAAAGCTTTTATTATAAGTAACTGAAAGTTGTTTGAAAGTTCTATCCGTGCTTGAGCTCTCAAACTTGTCTGCCATTGTTGTACCCCTGCCCCTCTATTTATAGAGTGAGGCTGGGGGCAGGGGTTCTGGATGTATATAGCCGCTGGTGGGCTTGGGCCAAGACAATCTGGTCTGGCAATGTTGGTTCGGCATCCTCTTGGTTCGGAGATGGTTGGAGTTGTTTTTTGGTCCGGCAATGGTTGGGTTGGTAGCATGTTGGTTCGGTGTAGGTTAGATAAGCGGTCCGGTGGTGCCTTGGATCTGTGGTGTGGAATTGGAGAGGCTTCTGGTTCGGTATTGGATGGAGAGGCCTCGGTTCGGTCGAGGGCGTAGCTTGGTCCGGTTAGGCTGGTTCGGTAGTGGTGTGGATATGTGTTGGTTCGGTGGTGACTTGTGAGTGGGTTGGTCCGGTGTTGTTTGGGAGGTAGGTGGTTCGGCAGTGCTCAGGAGGTAGGCGGTTCGGTGGGCATGGTGAGGAGCCGGTCCGGCGAGAGTTGGTTTGGTGGTAGGGAAGGAGCCGGTCGAAACTCACCCAACACTTGCCCCCCAAAGTAGGGCATGTGCATGCACATGGCGTGCTTTGCTTTAAGCTTGGATGTTCTCATCCGGTCTCTAGCGCCGAACCAACTGGTCCGGCTATTGGTATTTGCTTATAAATAGGGGCCTAACGCCTCTTTTTTTCCTCATCTGCCGAACCACTCCCCCGTTTTTACCGAATCAAACTATTATCCCTGTCGAATCAACGTGTTAGCCGAATCAAGTTCTTGCCTAGCCAGGTGAGGATCTACTCTGCCGGATGAACTCTTATTTTCAATTACCGAATGGGCTCGGGGGCCTCGTGTACCGAATGTACCTGAAAGCTGTGGTTTACCGAATGAGCTCGTGGCCCCCAAAATACCGAATGACCTTTTGTCCTTGAGCCGTCGAATGAGTTTGAGAAGTGTGAGGCCGAATGGTCTTTAGTCTCGAGCTTTTATGTTTCGAATTGCGAATGAGACTCCAGACTGCATGTACTTGTTTGTTTGTATTTCCATACTCCTTGTTCTAACAATATGTTTTTCCGGTGTTACAGATAAATGTCTCGCAAAGTGGAAACTCGATCAGAAAAGAGAAAATCTACGGATAGACGAGAGTCCCCCGTTGTGCCCCCAGCTTAGCCAGGACCGGAACGTCGTGGACCCACCCCGAGATCGCTAGTAGACGGGTATGGTCCCCAAGAGCTTCTGAACTCTCCTCCTGATTGCTTTTCGAGCTCTCTCGGAGAGGAGCAGCTTGATGTTATCTCCCGCTCCTTTGGGATTGATAGAGCACACATGTTGTTGCCAGGGGAGAGGGTCATGCCATATAATCCCCCTGAAGGATACTTTGCTTATAGTAGGTACCACTGCATGTGTGGGGCCATTCCTCCAATCAATGCTTGGATAGTTAGCTTCGTCACCTATTTGAAGGTGGCCCCTTTCCAGCTCCAGCCCAACTCCTACGCTATCTTGGTGTGCCTATTCGTGATTTTCCAGAGAAAGTACGGGCGGCCCCTTGTAACCGGGAGATTCGGTATCTATACAACTTGAGAGGTTACAAGAAGGGGTCTTCATACATCAGCTTGGAATCGGCCGTGTCCTTCAAGCCGGTCTTGGACTTGTATTCAAAGTTCACCATGTTTAAGAAGGAATGGTTCTTCGTCCAGGATGACACCGTTTCGATCCACCGCTTCATCTCTGGCTGTAAGTTGAAGCTTTATTTATAATTTTCGTTCTGACCGAGATGCTTCTTCTTATGTGCGTTTATCTCTTGCTAGCGATAGGTGGCTTTGCGGACGTGGAGAATGATCATCTGGTTCAGATGGCTGCGGAGATAGAGGCCATTTCGGGAAGGGATAGGTCAACTTCTTACCTAATCAGGAATGCCACTCTCCTGGGACACAACTTGATTCTACCACATCAGTCTGTGGTCAAGCAGAGGGATACGGCAGAGGAAAGAGCTGCCAAAGCAAAAGGAGGGGCCACGACAAAGAGCAGTAAGAGGAGACCCTTCTCGATACCTCCAGTCGTCGGGGGGAAGAAGCTCAAGAAATCTGATGGACCATCTCCCAGCACATTCCCAGATGTTCCGGAAGAGGAAAGTGGAGAGGAGGAAAGAGGCGAGGAGGAGAGCGGAGGTGATGGAGAAGGTGATGGTGGTAATGGTGGCGAAGGACAGAGTGGTAGTGGAGTTGGTGCATTGACCTCTGGGCAAGCAGGTGAGATTCAAGAGTGGACGGATGATGCTTTCCGCCAAGCCTTTGAGGAATTGGAGGGAGGGTCGGCCTTGGTGGGGAAACCGAAGAAATCTGATAAGGCCGGGACTGGTGCCAGTCCATCTTCTGAGAGCATTTCAGCTGGGATAGCTCCGGCGGTTCAAGGTGAATTTTCGACTCCTCTTTTAACTTCACATGTTTCTTGGATTATAGTCTCGTGCACGCTTGTAACACTTCGTTTTTATTCCAGGAACGGTTGAGGCGGCCAAGACATCAGACATTCGGCACCGCCTTGAGCAATTCAAACTCTTCAAGGCTTCTTCTAACCGAAGCCCTCGACTGACTGTTCCGGGGGCGTAGTCAGTTACCGTCCTCTTCTCGGAGTCATCGAAGAGGATATTTAAAAGAGAAAGAGGAGGCGTTCTATGTTCAAACCTTCACTTGGACCTCAGCCCCCGACCCAGCCTATTCATGACATCACGGGGGAGGATACTAAGTCCATACCATCTCCGCATCCATCAGAGAATCCTTCCGTTACTCATGTTGATCGTCCCGGCTTGGCTCGTAACCCATTTGCGGGTCATCCAGATCTGGACCCGAGTTCTCATGATATTTCCTTCGATGAGGTTACCGGTGAGCACCTCCTAACCCGCAATCCTATGGTAAGGGTGCTTGATGAGGTTAAGTCTTTGGATCTTGACTTGTTAACCACTCGGATTGTGACTATGGGGGATGAGGCCAAGGCAAACATCGATCGGGTGGCTGAAGAGACCAAGAAGTTAATGGGGCATCACGCCCGACTGGTCAAGGTTGGAGAGGAAATCGGAAGTGCTAACATTTGGCTGCGGCTAATGGTTTTCGATCAGGCCAAACAGCTTGTCGATCAGGCCATTCAGATCTCCCAACATGAGGCGGCCTCCAGACGGCTAAAGAAAACTATGGAGGAGGCTAGCAGAGCCGAGCTGCGAAAAATGGAGGCCACCTGCAAGGAACGAATCGATATGGCCATTACCACTGTGGATGAGGTTCGAAGAGCGGATCTTGAGCAGATAGAGGAGTTATCTGGGAAGCTTGAGGCCGCAGAGCTTGCTCAAGCTAAGCTGAAGGAGGAGATGGAGGTGATGCGGAAATCCCTTCAGGCTGACTGCTCGAGATACCTATTAGAGAGAGATGCTGCCATTGCAAGGCTGTTGGCTTCCGAGGCCTAGATGAGGGAGTTTGAGGAGAACGAGGGGATGATGGATGAGATGCTCCAGGACATGTACTTCCGTACTTGGAAGCAGGGCAACCTGTCCTGTATGGACGATTATCCCCGGGTCATGGCTAGGGTATATCTCCGGGCTTTGGAGGAGGCCAAGGCTGAAGCAGATAAGGAGGGTGGTGTAGCTTTCAGAATGGATGTGGTCAAAACCTAGTTTACCGAGGAGGAGAAAGTGGCAGTGAAGGAGGGCATGCGGCTGCTTACCGCCGAGGAAGTGGGTGTGCAGTTGGGGGATGATGATCAGGGAGCAGATGCTGGTAAGTCTTCCCTCTCAATCTTTTCTTAACTTGACTGCGTATCATTTATCTGATGGGTTCTTCTCCTGAATCGAATAGGCGGGACCTCTGGTCAGCATGCTGGGAGCTCTGATCCAGCACTCAAGTCGGTTTTGGGGGGGTGGAAGGATAGAGATGAAGTTCTGATGCTGCCGACCATTTTGGCTTGATCCGGATATTTTTGGTTTTACTTGACATTCCTGTATATACTAGTTCCAAAACATCAATGTACTTTCAGGTTGTAATTATGTCATTGCAACGAATGACTTTGTTCTTAACATGTAATTTTATAACATAATCTGATTCTGTTACATTCGGATGCTGTTATTACTTTGATGTGTTGCATAAGTAATATAGCTGTGCATGTGCTAGTGATTCAACTGTGTTTGATGTCAAGTTCTCGCTCAAAATATAATTTCATGTCGTGCAATGTTAATGTGATGTGTGAACATATCAGAGCTACATATTTGTATACAAGAGAAGAAAGTACCGCCCTTTCGATTTTTTAGTTGTAGATGGTAGCTTTGAATGCCTTGTGTGATCGAACACGGAATGTAGTTGAGTGACCCGTCATCTAGCTGAGAGTTCTCATTTCCATTAGCGAGTGCATCCTACTTGGTGTCCTGTACTTTAAGGGTTGTTATAGAGGATAGGAGGAAAGTTTTTAAATAGAATGGAAATATAAGAAATAGTAAAACTTCCAATCACGGAAGGCCTTAGATGTGCTTAAATTCGTGGCAAACGGGTTTTGTAGTCACTTTCCCTGACTGTGGGTCTTGGAGATATTTGTCACCCATCTTACGCCTCCGCGGGGAGTTTTCTTTTTTACCACAGCCGTACTTAAGACACATCGGAGCCGAGATCGCGCACAGTAACTACCTGGGCCATTATGGCCCGTAATCGTGGGTATTATTCAATTTACTGTGGCCGGCTAGCGTGGGTGCCGATCGTCAACTGTGAACTGCCCCTGGCTGGACACACCTTATGTTGGGGCTTATAATCGATACACATTCACCGGCGAGCCGAACGCCGTAATGAGCTGCCTCGGCTATAGTCGGCCTTCTCGGTGGCTTATGATCGGCTCATTACAGTTGGCTTTAAGGGCCGTCGCGAGCAATGAATTAACCCGCAGCAGAGGGATGCCGGAGCAAAAGTGTCTCATTGACGAGGGCATAGATTCGTATAGTACCTGTTAGGTCTTGTCCAGGTGAGGTTGTGCCGTGAAGTGTCCAGAAGGGAAATGCCGTTATACAGGATTTTGTTCAACAGAAAAGGATAAAGCTTAACAAGCAACCACGATATAAAGGAACAAGTTAAAAAGAGACAAGATTTTTAAAGTGGTTCGGCACGAAAATACCTACGTCCACTGATTCTTTTTGTTAATTCATTTCATATGGGCAGTACAAGTTAAGAAAAGTATCGACGAAGGTGTTGGATGTTCCATGCCCTCTGGAACACCTCTCCGTCCTCAATTGACAAAATATAAGCTCCGTTATGGAGATCTTTATGAATTACATAGGGTCCGTCCCAGATATGATCTAGCGCTCCGGGACGCGGGAATATCCGTTTGAGAACAAGGTCTCTTTCTTGTAAGCTGCGGTGCTTGACTTTGGAGTTGTATCATGCTGCCACTTTTTGCTTGTGAGTTGCCGCTTTAAGTGCTGCATCATTTCTTCTTTCTTCAATTAGGTCCAAAGACATGTGCAGGAGTTCTTCATTCTCTTCTGGGTTGTAGTGGATCCTACGGTGGGAGGGCACTATAGTTTCAACTGGGAGCATGGCCTCCGATCCGTATGCCAAATAGAAAGGAGTATGTCCCGTTGATGTTATGTAAGATGTGCGGTAGGCCCAAAGTGCCGTAGGAAGTTCATCCACCCAAGCGCCTTTTGACTTTTCAAGTTTCTTCTTGATTAGAGTTTTGAGAATTTTGTTGACAGCTTCGACTTGTCCGTTTGCCTGAGGATAAGCTACAGATGAGAAGCTTTTGTGAATTCCGTGCCCTCGGCACCAGTCGGTGAATTCCTCGCTGTCAAATTGAAGTCCGTTGTCCGATATGATTTTTAGTGGAACCCCGTACCTGTATAGAACATTTTTGATCAATAAATTAATAGCTTTTGCCGAAGATATTTTATTCAAAGGTTCTGCTTCCACCCATTTGGTGAAATAGTCGACTGCCACTATAGCATATTTGGCTCCGCCTCGGCCCTTCGGCAATTCGTCAATCAAGTCAATTCCCCATACTACAAAGGGCCAAGGGATGGTCATTTGAGTAATCTCATTTGTTGGTAGTCGAGGAATTTTAGCAAATTTATGGCATCTGTTACATCTTCTGACGAAGTCTAAGGCATCTTTGTTTAAAGTGGGCCAGTAATACCCGTATCGGAGTATTTTCTTTGCTAGAGCCTGCCCTCCAGTGTGACCTCCGCAACTTCCTTGGTGGATGTTGGACAAGACTTCCTTGGCTTCCCTTCCAGCGACGCACCTTAATAAGGGGTTAGAGAAGCCGCGCCGATAGAGGATGCCTTCTTGTATTGTGTAGCGGGAAGCTTTCCTCAGGATTTTCTTAACTTCGTTACGCCCGTCGGGTAGTGTGCCACTTTGTAAGTACTTCCGGATGGGAGTCATCCAAGTTTCCTCTTCGATTGCAGCTATCAGATTCATTGGCTCGAAACTCGGGGCTAGTTGCTTTGAGATGGTTATTGTTCCGGAAGTGGTGCCGTCCTTCATGCTAGCTTGCTTTGCCAGTTCGTCGGCCTCCTGATTCTCTCCTCGAGGAATGTGTTTGATTAAATAGTGATCCAATTGATTGAGCAGCAGCTTGGTCTTCTTTAGATATGCTGTGAGTCGTTCTCCTCGAGTCTGGAATTCTTCCAGTATTTGATTTACAATAAGTTGAGAATCACTATGGAGACATAAATAACCGACTCCAATCTCTAGGGCAAGTTCTAGCCCGGCTATCACTGCTTCGTATTCTGCGTCGTTGTTGGTGGAAGCGAATTCCTATCTTAGGGCATAGTGCAGTTTCCTTCCCCTGGGGGTGATTATCACAATACCTGCCCTCGAGCTTTGTTCGTTTGATGCTCCATCTACAAAGAGATTCCACTTGATATCCTTTGTTATTTCAGATCGATCTTTACCTTCGTTGGTAGCGAATTCGGCAATGAAATCGGCCATGGCTTGTCCCTTGATGGCGGTGCGAGGATGGTAGGTGATATCATATTGACTTAGTTCAATGCACCATTTAAGTAGTCGCCCAGAAGTGTCGGGGCGATGGAGTACCTGCCTTAGGGGTTGATCGGTTAAAACTCTGATGGAATGAGATTGGAAATAGTGTCGCACTTTCCGTGACGTGATTAGCAAACAGTATGCTAGCTTTTCCAGTTTAGGGTATTTGGCTTCTGCCCCTGTAAATCTCTTGCTTACAAAGTATACGGGCCACTGCGCGCGGTTGTCTTCTCTTACCAGAGCGGCGCTTAAAGCATGGGATGATACAGCAAGGTATAGGTATAGTTCTTCGCCTTCATTTGGAATTGAGAGCACTGGTGGTCTCTGAAGGTGTTCGATTAGGTTAAGGAAGGCTGTCGAGCATTCGTCAGTCCATTCGAACTTTCATTTGTCTTTCTTAAGAGCTTTGAAGAAAGGGATGCATTTGTCGGTCGCTTTAGAGATGAACCTGCTTAGGGCAGCCACCTTCCCGTTTAGGCTTTGCATCTCTCTTCAAGTGGATGGTATCTTGATATCTTGCAAAGTCCGGACTTGTTCGGGGTTTGCTTCAATCCCCCTGGCATGGACGATGAATCCCAAAAACTTTCCCGACGATACTCCGAAGGAGCACTTTAGAGGATTCAGCTTCATTCCATATTGGCGAAGTATTTGAAACATCTCGTCCAGGTGGTTTATATGATCGTTGGCTTTCCTCGATTTTACCAGCATGTCATCCACATAAACTTCCATAGTTCGTCCTATTAATTCCGCAAACATCTTGTTGACGAGGCGCTGATAAGTAGCTCCGGCGTTTTTAAGTCCAAAAGGAATTACTTTGTAGCATTACAATCCCCGTTCAGTGATGAAACTAGTGTGGTCTTGATCGGGGGCGTGCATAGGGATCTGGTTGTATCCTGAGTATGCGTCCATAAAGGATAAGAGTTCGTGTCCGGCTGTGCTGTTCACGAGCTGATCGATTCGGGGGAGTGGGAAGCAGTCCTTCGGGCAAGCGTCATTTAAGTTGGAGAAGTCGATGCATGTTCGCCACTTGTCGTTAGCCTTCTTTACTAGTACCGGGTTGGCGATCCATTCTGGGTAGATGGCTTCTCGTATGAAGTCGTTGGCAAATAAGTTCTTTACTTCTTCCTCGAGGGCTGCTGATCGTTCTGCCCCCATGCTCCTCTTTTTCTGCTTCACTGGAACCTTGGTGGGATCAATGTTTAGTACGTGGATGCTACGTCTGGGGAGATTCCTGTCATGTCGGCGTGCGTCGATGTAAATACATCCATGTTGTGGCGAAGAAAATCGACGAGTTGATCCTTCAACTTCACTCTTAACTGAGACCCAACTCTCAGCAGTCTACTTGGGTCGTGTTTGTCTACAGATACAAATTCCATAGCCTCTGCAGGCTCGGTGGTGGCCTCCTCCTCTTTGTCCCTGGGGTCTAATTCGTTGAAAGGATCGCTGGTATATCGAAGAGGAGGGGCTTTCTTTAATTGCTATCTTCTAAGTTTTTCTTGCAGAGAGAAGTCTCTGCATCCTTCCCTTTATCCTTCCTGCGGTTATTGCGAAGTTCAGTCACATAGCAATCTCGAGCGGCGTCTTGATCTCCCTCTGTTTCCCCTACTCCGTTATCTGTTGGGAATTTCATTTTCAGGCACCACGGGGCTAGGACAATTTGGAAGTCGGACAAGGCTGGTCTCCCCAAAAGGCATTGTAGGCCGAGTGGCTTTCTATTAGCACAAATGTTTGTTTTCGCACAACGGAGCGGGATGACTTCCTATCTCGACAAAGAGGTCCAGTTGCCCGAGGGGCATCTTCGTATCTCCAGTGAAGCCATGTAGCGGTTTGCTGCAGGGAGACACATCCTTCATTGACAGCTTCATTTTGTCGAAAGCATGTTTGAATAAGATATTTACTGAGCTTCCAGTGTCTACTAGAATTCGGAAAACCTTGGCTGGACCGAACCAGGCAGAGATTGTTGAGACACAGCTTCTATGAAGATTTTGATTGCTGACAACAATATAAAGGCAATCGACAAATCAAGACCTTCATATGGTTCTCTAGATTATAGATTGATTATTTGATGTTATAATAGTAATAAACTTGTTAAAATCTATCCTCAAATAGTCATGCACAAAATATAATCAATATATATATACACTTATAGTAATGTGCACATTTATTGTGCAACTTAACAGAGACCGGTCGACCGGTCTAAAAATGAACGGTCGACCGTTCCTGTTAAATATGCACAATAAACGTGCACACATGCACATAACGACTATATATTTAAAAAACCTGTCTACCGGTCATTTTTTGACCTGTCGACCGTTTTTAAACAGAAAGCAAGTTTTCCAAAAGACACTTCTCTTCTCCAAGAGTTGCATCTCCTACCTTTCACCAATAATCACAACTCTTAATGGCAACTGTTTCACCAAGAGTTACAACTATTTCTTCTTATATATACTCATCTAAATCGTTGATTAAAACAAGAATATACATGATTATTATATGCTTTCTCTGATCTTACTTTCTAACATTCTTGCATTCTAAAAGCACTCATTTAATTCATAGCTTATTGAATCATTGAAACTATTTTCTACCTTTTGATTCAATAAACAATATACCTTCTTTAATCTTCACAAAACATCAGTCATATACTTTGAGGATAAGATTATAGGAAGGGTGTACTACTAGTGACAAATCCGTGTTTTGAAGAACACAAGTTGTCAACAACAATTGTATTTGTTTGTGTTGAAGTCCTCGTGTTGTAAGAGGCAAGTGTTGAAGTCCTCAGTGTGTTAGAGGCGTGAAATCCCGTTCGGCTGTTCGGGTATTGTAAACCTGTTCCTCCGGGTAAAGCGAGGTAGTTAATAGTAAAAATCCAGATAGGAGTCTGGGACTGGACGTAGGACGGTGCTCCGAACCAGTATAAAAATCTCTGGTGTGATTTTTCTATTTTCTATTTACAATGCTATTATCATCTATTTCCGCATTTGTATTGTAATCCATATTATACGATCCGTGTATACTATATTAGCACATATAATTGTATACACACCGCACTATCAATTGGTATCAGAGCACGGTCATCATATAACCGTAACACAGTTATTTGATATATTCTTGTAATATGGCAAATAACGCAAGTACTAGCACTCAAAACACCACTTACACGGAAGGTCAATCGACACAAAGACCTCCATTTTTCAATTGTCTTAACTACAGTTATTGGGCAACACGTATGTCATTCTTTATGCAATCAAGTAGCTATGATGCTTGGAATGCTACTCAAAGAGAAATAGTAAATCCAACAACTGATTATTCAGAATGGACTGTGGCTGAGAAAACAGCAGCAGCCGTAAATGCAAGAGCAATAAATATGTTGTTCTGTGCATTAGACCAAAATGAATATAACCGTGTTAGTATCTGCACTACTGCATATCAAATTTGGCAAACGCTAAAAATCACTCATGAAGGTACTAACAAGGTTAAACAAGCCAAAATAGCCATGCTGAAAAGTCAATTTCAAAATTTCAAAATGAAACCAAATGAAACAATCAATGACATGTATTCACGGTTTCAAACTATTCACCATGCACTTATTGGGTTAGGACAAAAGTATTCTGATTGATGTTGTTTCAACAGTCCTACATTCTCTGACTAATGAATGGGAAGGAAAAGTATTAGCAATTGAAGAAGCTAATGACCTTTCCGTCATGAAGCCAGATGAATTGATAGGAAATTTAATGTCCTATGAAGCAAATTTGCAGGCTAGAAAAGAACAGAAAGAAGAAAAGAAAAATGTAGCATTTCATGTTGAGAAAGATGAAAATGAATCAGATTCTGAAGATGAAGATTTGGCGTTCATTACTAAAGGTTTCAAAAAATTCCTAAAATATCGAAAAGCCAGTCGCTGCAATAAAAGGAAACCGGGATCAAATAAACCATCTTCATCTCTAACTCTCTCTGCCAGAAAGTGGCTTGAAACTCCAGTTGCCGTAACTCGATGGAATCAAATGACAAATTATAAGTTCCATCCGGGCTCATTCATCAAATTCGAAGACTTCACTTCATACGGTATTCGTCGTTTAGCAAACAATTCCAATATTTCTCCTCTCATAGATTTTTCAGATAATAGCGTAGAAATTAATCACTTAATGATTAAATTATTCTACGCAAATATGAATTTAGAAGAATATACACCGGATAATCCAAATGGAGTTATTTGGTCGGTAGTTTGCGGCAAACGAATTTATCTTACTCATGATAGAATAGCTTCTATTCTTGGAATACCAAATAGAGGTGAAGAATTTTCATCAACATTTTATGAAGTATTCACCCGAAATAGCACTAGCCATATGTTTATAGAAGATAATAGTAACGGCACCAAATCGATTGGGCTACGACCGACAGCAAGGCTATTACATCGTGTCTTGATGCACTCTCTATTTCCTCGATTAGGAAATTATGATGCCGTCTACAAGGAAAATTTCAAGGCTCTTTATGCTATATACGGGGAAATCGAAATCAACTGGGCTCACATGATTTTCGATGAAATTTTAAAAGTGAATAACTCCACTCGACCTCATTTCTTCTATAATGAGTATGTTATGCGCATATTGCTAGCATGTGGAGTAACAGCCCCTGATTCAGCAACATCTACACCAAAATGCATTGACTCCACTACCATCAAGCGCATGAAACTTCCTCCTCCCTATGTTCAGATTATGCCATTCGAACAATGGCAACAACGAGGTACACAAGCACAACAAGCTCCATCTTCGCGACCTCGTTCCGGAGAAGTTAGGTTGTTGAAATCTAAGTCGTCTACAAGAGAATCTCTTGAAACCATCGCTCGTAATCAATTCTTACTTGAAGCGAGACTCAAACGTATGGATTCAAAAATTGACAAACGATTCAACAAGGTCAAGTCTTTCTTCAGTGCTATATGGGATGCTATATCATGTAGCACATCTGTCTCTACCCAACATCAAGACCCCGGAAAGCGTCCGGCTCCTCCCACTTTCACTTGGTCAACATCCGAGGAATCTGCTGGTACAAGCGGACAAGGTCATGGAGAGACGTCTAGAGGTGATGACGATGACGATGATGACGATGACGATGATGACGACGATGATGATGATGAAGATGATGAGGAGGAGATTCAGTCGGACTAAAGCTAGTTTGTTTATTTTTTTTTAGTCCTTTAAAAACATTTGTGACACTTGTACTAATTAGTGTCCATCTTTTTTAGTAAACTTTGACATGTATGGTAGTTTCAAAACATCTTGTGTTTGAATGTGTGTTATGCATTGTTCTTTTTGGTTCATATTCCTTTTTGTTTTACTCCTTTTTGTCGATGACAAAGGGGGAGAAAGGTGCTAATAATTGTTTGCAGGGAGAAAGGTGCTAATAATTGTCTGCAGGAAATCACATATTCAGGGGGAGACTCAATACTTTAATTATATATTGTCATCAATCAAAAAGGGGGAGAATGTTGAGACACAGCTTCTATGAAGATTTTGATTGCTGACAACAATATAAAGGCAATCGACAAATCAAGACCTTCATATGGTTCTCTAGATTATAGATTGATTATTTGATGTTATAATAGTAATAAACTTGTTAAAATCTATCCTCAAATAGTCATGCACAAAATATAATCAATATATATATACACTTATAGTAATGTGCACATTTATTGTGCAACTTAACAGAGACCGGTCGACCGGTCTAAAAATGAACGGTCGACCGTTCCTGTTAAATATGCACAATAAACGTGCACACATGCACATAACGACTATATATTTAAAAAACCTGTCTACCGGTCATTTTTTGACCTGTCGACCGTTTTTAAACAGAAAGCAAGTTTTCCAAAAGACACTTCTCTTCTCCAAGAGTTGCATCTCCTACCTTTCACCAATAATCACAACTCTTAATGGCAACTGTTTCACCAAGAGTTACAACTATTTCTTCTTATATATACTCATCTAAATCGTTGATTAAAACAAGAATATACATGATTATTATATGCTTTCTCTGATCTTACTTTCTAACATTCTTGCATTCTAAAAGCACTCATTTAATTCATAGCTTATTGAATCATTGAAACTATTTTCTACCTTTTGATTCAATAAACAATATACCTTCTTTAATCTTCACAAAACATCAGTCATATACTTTGAGGATAAGATTATAGGAAGGGTGTACTACTAGTGACAAATCCGTGTTTTGAAGAACACAAGTTGTCAACAACAATTGTATTTGTTTGTGTTGAAGTCCTCGTGTTGTAAGAGGCAAGTGTTGAAGTCCTCAGTGTGTTAGAGGCGTGAAATCCCGTTCGGCTGTTCGGGTATTGTAAACCTGTTCCTCCGGGTAAAGCGAGGTAGTTAATAGTAAAAATCCAGATAGGAGTCTGGGACTGGACGTAGGACGGTGCTCCGAACCAGTATAAAAATCTCTGGTGTGATTTTTCTATTTTCTATTTACAATGCTATTATCATCTATTTCCGCATTTGTATTGTAATCCATATTACACGATCCGTGTATACTATATTAGCACATATAATTGTATACACACCGCACTATCAGAGATGACCATAGGATCCATGTGAGGGTACTGCCTTCCCTCTAGATCACGCCTACTGAAGGTGATGTCATCATTCTCTTTCCGTTTCGGGTGGCATTCTTCTGTAACAGAATTAACGTAGCCTTCATTGTTTCTAAGTGACTTACCATATCTCTCCATCTCTGCCCAGCTTCCGTTGGCGATGTGTGGTCCTCCCAATATGGTAAGGACCACTATGTTCTCTTGACTGGAGCTGCTGGTGTTGCGATTTCCTCCGCCTACTTCCGGGAGGGGCAGCCCTGGGTTTTCATTGACAGGACTTGAAGTCCGGTTCTAACCTTTCACATAGCGCTCTAGTCTCTTCCTTCTGATGTGTTCTTCGATCAAGTCCCGGAGATGATGGCATTCATTGGTGTCATGCCCATGAGATTCGTGGAATCGGCAGAACATTCCAGACTTAATAGCATTATCTGATTCCTTCTTGTGCGGGGGCGCTTGTATCTAACTTCATCCTGGGTGGCCAAGAAGATGTTTTCGATTGTTTCATTTAGAGGAGTGTAAGAGTCAAATCTCGGTCCTGGCCTATATAAGCACTTTTCCCCCTTCTTGCCCCCAGCACTATCTCTAGAATCATTTCTTCGAACGTCCTTTGCTACTGCGGATGTGTTGCCATGAGCTGCCTTGGTTTGTTGCCCTGTCTGCCTTTCAATGGCAGCGTCTTCAAGTCTCATATATTTCCCGGCTTCGTGGAAGAAATCGGGTAAGGTAGCTGGCTTTTCTTTTGTTAGTATCCTAGCAAACTTAGTATCCGGATGCACACCACTGCAGAGGGCCATTAGGATAAGTTTCTCGTCGGCATCTTAGACTGCGGCTGCTGCGGCGTTGAATTGGGTTAGATATTATTGCACGGTCTCCCTTGGCTTTTGTTTGATATTAGATAGGGAATAAGCATGCTTGGGTTGTTCCACATGAATGCGGAACTGGCTGATGAACTTTTCTTTCAACATTTCACATGAGCTCATGGATCCTTGGGGCAGATGGCAGAACCAGGAGGTAGCTAGATCTGCCAAGAATAGTGGAAAGCATTTACACAACCCTCCCTCTGTTGCTCCGCTCATTAGCATATGCTATGTGTATCTCTGCAAGTGTACAACGGGGTCAGAGGTTCCCTTGTAAGGTTCCATTGTTGGCATTTTCCATTCCCGAGGGGTGATGGCAGTTTCGATATTGCGGGTGAAGGGGCTGGTTACCGTAGCACCGATCCCCCGATCCCTTTGTTCCCGTTGGACGCACTCTCTGAACAATCGCACCACCGTTTCATCAGAATGTGGAGCGGATAGAAATGAGTTTGGTTCTTCCCTGCGGGATTGATTCCGTCCAGATGACCTGTAGGGATGGTATCATCTATCACTCTTAACATTCTCAAACGGCTGCCTCTGGTCTTCCGGGGGCATGCTGGGGTCAGCCACAGTTGGCCCTTGCCTTGATCTTTCCCTGCTGGGTTCTCTTCTCAGCACTTCCTTGCGTCCAACTTCGGGCTGGACTCCAACTCGGCCCCGTCCCTTGGTGTTTCCATGGTTAGGTAGCATGGCGGGCTCAGCTACATCCGACCATTGCCTGGTACCTCCCCCGTTGGGTTCAATTCCAAGTGTTTCCTCGGGTCGGAATTCGGGCTGAGTCCGGGCTTGGCTCCTACCATAGCTGTTTCTGTTAGCCTCTTCGAAGAAGAAAGACCTTTGTCGTCTCCTAGATCCTCCAGACCGGGACTCACCCCATGATTCAGCGTTGCGGTTGATTTCTTCCACATCACTCAAGCGTGACATGAGTTGATCCACCAAGGCTTCTTGTTGAGATGCAAAGCGGTTAGTTACTTCAGCCACAACCCTGTCCAGATCCGCCCTTGTAAGTGGTTGTTCCGTAGCAGGGGCTATCGGATTTGCCTGATTTACATTTGCTGTTGGGACCGGACGATTGTCTTGATCTCTGATCACTGGATCTGGGATACTGCCAGTTGCAATGTTCTTTCCTTTGTTAGCATCTTTCTTCCGTTCGGGAGGCATGTTTTCCAAGCAATGAACGATGCTGATAGAAAAAAGGTTAAGTGGGAGAAGCTGAAGCTTCGAACTCCTGTTCTCAGTGAAAGCACCAAAAATGTTTGCACAAAAAATGGGCAAACACCTCCAAGTCGTATGAATTAGTTGATTTTATGTTGTTTTTAGTGATTTTGGTGATTTATGCAAATATATAAAAAGCAGGGACTAAACTGTAAAAGACACACAGATTTATAGTGGTTCGGCCAGAACGTGCCTACGTCCACTTTATATGTTATTCTCCTTTTCTATTCAGATTACAAGTACACAGCTTTTATTATAAGTAACTGAAAGTTGTTTGAAAGTTCTATTCGTGCTTGAGCTCTCAAACTTGTCTGCCATTGTTGTACCCCTGCCCCTCTATTTATAGAGTGAGGCTGGGGGCAGGGGTTCTGGATGTATATAGCTGCTGGTGGGCTTGGGCCAAGACAATCTGTCCTGGCAATGTTGGTTCGGCATCCTCTTGGTTCGGAGATGGTTGGAGTTGTTTTTCGGTCTGACAATGGTTGGTTTGGTAGCATGCTGGTTCGGTGTAGGTTAGATAAGCGGTCCGGTGGTGCCTTGGACCGGTGGTGCCTTGGATCGATGGTGTGGAATTGGTGAGGCTTCTAGTTCGGTAGTGGATGGAGAGGCCTCGGTTCGGTCGAGGGCGTAGCTTGGTTCGGTTAGGCTGGTTCGGTAGTGGTGTGGATATGTGTTGGTTTGGTAGTGACTTGTGAGTGGGTTGGTCCGGTGTTGTTTGGGAGGTAGGTGGTTCGGCAGTGCTCAGGAGGTAGGCGGTTCGGTGGGCATGGTATGGAGCCGGTCCGACGAGAGTTGGTTTGGTGGTAGGGAAGGAGCCGGTCGAAACTCACCCAACAATGAACATAATGACTTCAACATTATACTAGGATGAACTAAACCAAGACAGTGAGTACATATATGTATATATACATGTGTAGGTATACAATAACCAAGTGAAGGCTTCAAGAGGAATATGTGAAGACAAACTCAGGTGAAACAAAGTTCAAGTGAACCATCAAGTACACATGACTGAAAGTAATGCAAACACAGATCAGACTTGCGTAAATCATAACCAGATGTAACAGCAGTCAACATAAATTCAAAATGCCAAAACCATGGTGAATAAGGTACAGTTCGAACAAGTCCAGATATTATCGAACAAGTCAGTGCCAAAATAAAAACATCATAATTTCAAATGGCCAAAGTAAAATATTCGATCGTTTCCAACAAAGAATGAAATCAGAGATGACAACAGAGGGAAGAAATAGAAACCGTGATAATCAAGCAATGAAAATATACGAATTGAAAAAGTCAGAACACATCACATGCATCCAAGCAAAATCGAATGGCTAAGCTAAAGTAGCAACGAATTCAAAATGATAAATACGAACGTCAATATAGGGTTTTTAATCCTATAAAACCCAATCATCATCGGCATTATCATGTATTGAGTTCAAGCAAATTAACCATAAAAGCAAAAGGGAAATCACATACCAATTCAAATTGAACTCGATCGAGCGGCAGCCGTGTGCAAATCAAAGAAACGATCGAATGACAAAGCAAGCATGCCAGCAAGATTTCGAGCATCATTTTTCAAGTGGTGGCTTCAACAAAGTAAAGCCCTAATTTTCTTAAAGAGGAACGAACGAGCAAGAGGCAGCCATTTTTTCACAACGCAAATTAGAATGCGGCCGATAATTAAAAAAGAAAAGGGGTATTATTTTTTATTACTAAATTTTTGTGGACCGGCTTCCTTTATTTTTTGGGCTTGAATTTTAATTTTAGGTTTCTATTTTTGTTTAGTTGAATCTATTTTGTATTTCACTTTCAAACATTTATAAATTCTAGTCGTGTGACTAGGGGATGAACTACAGTGGTGTATTTCGAAAATTCGCAATACAGTGGCTGAGTTGTGGCAGGTTTTTGAGCGTTGAGTTAGGTTAGTCAATAGCAGGTATCGCAAGTTTACGTGTGTAAGCATCTGACTACTTAATTTCTAGTAGAAACCTTGGGGGTAGCACATAGGCAGGGTTTTGCCAAAGTTGGGTAAATCTATGTTGTTCTATTTCTGCTGCTGCTATTCTGCTATTATCTGTGCTGTATTCTGCTATTATCAATGCTGCAATTATTTTATATATTTCCGCATTTAATTTTTATAATTAATAGTATCACCCTATTCATCCCCCTCTAGGTGAAATCGATCCTACACCAGATACCCTTATAAATGATAGAGGGAAAAAAGTTTTCGAATAGGTGGAGAAGAAAGCAACGTTACCCTTCTACCTCATCTAGACCTTTCAACGTAGATGGAGCCACATATATAAGAGAGACTAGTATGGGTTCGAAAAACCTTTCGAAGGTATCGAAAGAAAGACTCACATAAAAGAACCAATCTCTTCAAAATAATGGGTTTCGTCGTTGTCAATCTACTACTTGAAGAAGTGATTCCAATACACACCTTTGGAAAGCAAGAGCAAGCCTTACAAAACGGTTGGATCCCATTGAAGGTACGATGAAAAGTCCACATGAAGGCCGAGCATCCTTTCACTAAGATCTAGTCATCCTCACCATTCCTTTCGATATTATATGAAACACAACTCATTCGTTACTAACCTTTCCTTTCGAAACTATGTGAAATCCCAAATCATCTCTCACTTGCAAAAACATAGCAACACAAAGTGGAGGGCACACTAATCCTCCTTTTGATGAAGTGGAAAATAGTCCAGTAATAAGCAAAGTAAAAGAGGTGCTTAAACTTTAACGGTAGCGAAGGGTTGGCAAGGTAATCCTTTTGACTGGGTCGAAAGGTTTGATATGAAAGCTGGAGGCATAAGAATGTAAGAGGAAAGTCAAAAGAATTACCTTTTCACCACATCAAAAGAAGGCACACAGAAGGATGAAGGAGGGCCTTTCAACCACGTCGAAAGGTTGTGTGTAGAAGGTTGAATGAAGGCCTTTCACATAAGGTTGAAGGAAGGCCTTTCGTCTGAAGTGAAATTATGGGCGCGAAAGGGTGCCAACCAGCATATATAAATACGATCCAAGGAGTCCAAGTTTGGGGACTGAATTTTAGAATTCCAAATTCTCCCTCTCATTTCATAGCAAATCAAATCTTTGTAAGCTTAAGTAAATTTGGGGAAAATTCTCATATTTGCAACTCAATTTGGGTAAATGTAAAATGGAGGAAGCACATGGATTAAATATAGGTTTTGTTGATAAGAAAGATTATTTCGGCAATTAGCTTGACCAATGACCAATTTCACATGATGCTTGCTTATTTTCTTAACTCTTATTTGCCTTATGCGATGCAATGGAATCAACTTAGACAATGTAAATTTGAACCACACTGTCATCACGTATCATGATATTAAATGTTAAACTCAGATGATGATAATGTTTCGATGTTAATAATTTCATGGAACTTATATTGTCCGAGATATTATTCCATTTCACATTGAATATAGAACTTGTATATTATATATCGAGTTCATTTTGGAAGAAATATCACCCTTTTGACACAATTGAAAGGGATGTTTCGAAAGGGGCTCGACGTATGAATACAAAGTTGTACTAGCAGGATGATATCTTCGAATGCAGTACTTTTAACCCCTTTTGAAGGAGTTCTTTCCAAAACAGCAGAAACGATGCGATCGAAAGTAAATTCGTCTTTTAGGGGAAGAATAATCCTTTCGATACAATCGAAAAGGATAAACAACCAATATCTTTCTTCTGACATAAATGGAGATGCAAATAACCCGTTTAACTCACTCAAAAGGTGTCATGAAGGAGGTGTTCTTTCCTTAACCTTCATCTAAACAAGTTGATTGGATTTCTTAACTATAATTTACATTTTCATAAGGTTATCCTCCATAAGAAATCCATTCAAATCCATTCGTTCGAAAGGGGTTTCAAAAAGATTGGTCACTTCTAAAAACTTTCCTTTGAAATGTTAATAGAATTTCTTATTAACAACATAGCTTTGAGATGTTTGCAAGATTTCTTGTTAATAACAGTCAATATATGCTTATCTACTAATATCATCATATAGGTGTACTATAGCCTAAGTACAATATCCAATCTCTAGGTATGCAGACAAAAATACCTATGTCGTGTAACCATAGCAAACATAACATTCATCAAAAAATATTCACCATCACTCATGTGTGTGGATATAAGGTAATACGTATGGCACAATCACAAACAAGAGACTCAAGCAAATCTCGGCTTCTTGGTGTTCAATCTATGCCACTTCATAAAGCTAGGAACCAGACTCATAATCACAAAAGTCCAAGGTAATCTGCAGTCAAAAGATATAGACGAAGTCATAAGACCTAGACGCAGTTGAAATCCAGGTGGGTATCCCTATGTACTCTTTCTGTATGAGCACGCTAGAAGCGTCCAAGTTATCAATGATCCCCTTGCACATGTATTCATCGAGGAACCCGATTTATGTCCATCATGGCTATCTTCGTAGTATAACATAGTCACAAATTATACTTAAAAGTCCCCACTATTGAATTTGTCCTTGTGGATCATCGACATAACACCTATCGTTAGGTCATTATCATCAAAATACCTCTACACATCCATTGTTAGTTGCAGAGTCATCGTTCTAAGGTCCCAAAGTCATTTGTGTCAAAGTTTCATGTCATTGTTTCATCCATCGGCAAAGATGCTCCAAAATCACCTTGCATCATCCCGAAGTCATACATCCTTGCCTCAGAACAACCTCAAATGTCCCTAGGAAAGACCCAAACCTGTCCTAAAGCCCTTTCTTAGCTACCCGAAGCCACTACAAAATCCTACTTCTCCAATTCTTATTAAGGTAACGTAATAATCAAATCGGATTTGTCTCACTAATAACTTGAAGCAAACCATCGTCGAACCCCATTTCTTACCCGGCCCTCGAACAATAGCGGTACTGGACAACATTTGTTGTTCGGTCTTCCATATTGCTGAACCACCACATCACCAGATATCATTTGTTTTCTGATCCCACTACCACCGACCCTAAAGCCCACTTTGAGCCAATCTCCTCCTGACACGTAGTCGACCCCAAGCAAGCCACCATCGAATAAGGACTATCGAGCCAAAACGCTGCAGCATCTCCAGATTCAAATTTCACACCGATTCCAACAGTATGCTCCATACTTCGATCCATGTGTATTCCCTCTACATCGATACAACTCCTAACACCCAAGAGCCTATTCAATGAAGTCTGGTTCTTTGATTTCCTACCTCTAATTCGCTCCAATGAGCATTTTCAAACCTTTAAGCATATACACAAATATCCCACATACATTAATCAATGTCTAAGCATACAATACATATAATAAATTATAGCAATCATCACATATTGTATCTATAACATAGTATAACATCTATAGGTTCAATCACACATAACATTATTAGAACACCACAACTCATTTTATTTTCGTGTTTATTTCTAGTTAGATTTTAAAACAGCAATAAAACATGGTTTTACTTTAAAAGTGGACCCAAAACATGTTAAAACATATAGATAGATATATAAGAAGGTGTAAGATAATAAATCACTCATCAAACATCCAAAGAGTAGTGGTTGCAAGCAAAATGAGGCAAATCAAGAAATAAATAGAAAAGCCAAAATTTTCCTCTCCAAAAATCTAGATTAAAAAGTCTCAAGTTTATCCGTTTGCTAATCTATCCAAATTATACGTTTGGACTTGATATGGAAGAAAAATGTGAAGGTTTTGATCAAGAAATGGTTTATTGAGGTTTAGATCTTTCTGAAAGATTGAAAAATGATTGGAGAAAGATTAATTCAACCTATAATTGGCTAAAAAACCAAAATGGGTTAGTGAGCTTATCTTTAATCTCACTAATTATCTATTAAGCCACTCCACAAACTGCCAAAGTTCAGACAACCATATCTCTTTGTAAGAAAGTCTAAATTACTATTATGAGCACTATACGGAAGGAAAACCATCATATCTTTTCAAAATAGAATTGGCCTCGGGCCATATATTTTCTTCTATCAAATGTTATAGTTGTTAAAACTTTTCAAGGGTAAAACCGTCTAGTGAAATTTCTCACGGTAAAAAATAACACTACTCAACATTCTCCAAAGTTATAGTGTAATACAACTCAATACGAATTTAAAAAGAATGCTTTACGACCATTTGATACGTAAAATACAGTTTGTTACACACTACCCCCTTTAGGAGTTTCAGCACTGAAATCCATAATACAACCAAGGTAAAGTCAAACATATCTATCTTGAATGCCCAACAATGTCGAACAATCATATCAAACATCAAATATACATATAGAAGCAAGAAATATAATCTGAGCCTATTTAACATGCACGATACTAAACTACACTATATGATATCGAATGTGAACATAAATGCGATAAAATGATGTGCACGTAAATATGCATATTTTTATTTCCATATTTAATCTAATTTAATTAAATAAATGAGAATATAGGGTATTTTAACACCTTTAAACCAAAATTTCAGTTATTTTCAAATCATCATTTATTTATCTTCATATAGAGAAAAAATAGTCATTTTGTGCATGTATTAATTTTGAGAATATTTATTTGTGTGTTTTATTTTTATTTGTAGGAATTTGAATAGAAATATAATGAAGGCTTCACGAAAAATATGCATGCACAGGAGAAGACAAGCAAATGAAGATGGAAATAAATCATTTCATGTTGCCACCTATCCACTCACCATGATCCCCTATTAAGAGCTAATACACATGATTTAAGGTAAACGCACATTTAAATGGAGGATTATGTTTATGCTAATGTTAACTTGGAGGTTACATTTAGTAAAAGGGTATTTTGGGTAGTCTCTAAAAATATGCATTAAGGTTTTAGACTTGTATAAATACCCTATATGTTCATGTAGTTAAGTTCTTAGCCTCCTCTTTAGTTAGTTTAGTTTTAGGCTAAAAAATAAATATAAACTCTCCTTTTCAATTTCATGGCTACTTAACCATTTTCTTCTTTTATGTAATTTATTTTTTATGCAATGTTAATTTATGCTCTTTTTATTTACATGCTCTTTTACTTTCATGCTAGTAGTTAGTTTTATTTTATGAAAGTAGATTAGCTCTCATTTTATTTTAATTTTCTCTCTTTTTCCTCTTATTTTCGTTTCATGCTGAACTCTACATTTGTTGAAACGATAATAAATATGAGATGCTAAACCCCTTCAATTTAGGGGTTATGAAGCTCTCTTAATCATGTAGATTCAACATTTTGATAACTTGTGATCTCTTTTTTGTGCTTAATGACAATATTTGATGTAGTTTAATTTTGTTGTTTTAGCTTTGAATTTGATAACCTATGTTGTTGACACCAAATAGCCTATGATGTTGGTAATGAAGTGGATTTTAAAATCAAAATTTGATGGTCTATATTAATAATCAATAGTGAATACATTATGCTTAGAATAGATTTTATTTTCAAGTTCATTGTCAATTATCATGAGATTTTGCAAGTGGTTTAGTGCGTATGTTAAAGTTTGATGGTTTATGTTGGGCTAATTAATAGCAAAAATTGGCCATACTTATGATAAACATATCAACTAAATTCACTAATGACCAAAAGAGAGATCATAATTTCATATATGTTGATTTATGTGATGTTGAGAAGGACATTGCCTCTAAATTGCCTTCTACTCTCATATTTTTATCCACTTTCTTTTGTTAATTTTCTACATTTTTAGCTTATTTTTTTTACAACACTTGGTTAATTTGATTGAATAGAATTTTAAATCATTACCATTACCTACGGCTTGATTCATACTTGCCAGGTACTAAATTGTATGTCGTGCGCTTGCGGTTATTTTTGATTTAATTTTTTTTTGGCTTTTCTAATCCGATGGAAAGTTATTCGTTAAACATAAGACAAAAGTCTCACTAAGTAAAGTGCCCTGGATAAGCGATCCTCATGCTCTCCTTGGTCACCCAAGTGTAATGGATTTCGCTCTTACTCCACTAAACCTTCACCAACTCCACCTCCTTCTTCCTAAGCTGCTTCGTATCATATCCTGCAACACGAGTAATCCTATGAGGTCTTAAGGCTTCTAGTTCTATTTCGATATCATCAAGTTGATTCGGTTCAACTCCTACGCTTGAGCCATGCACAAACTTCTGCAAGTGAGAGATGTGGAACACTGTGTGTGCCAGCTATCTTATGGAGTAAGTCGACCTTGTAAGCTAGGTTCGCAATCCTCTCGAGTATCGAAAAAAGATCAAAGAAACTTGGTGCCAACATCCATTTACTAACGAATCGAACAACATTCTTTATAGGAGATATCTTGACAAGCACCAATCACCGATAGAGAACTCTAAATCACACCTTCTCTTATCAACATTGCTTTTCTATCTATCTTGAGTAGCTTTATATCATTGCTGAACGATCTCGATCTTCTCTGAATGCTCTTCGATCACATCTAGCCCTAATATTAGTTTCTCGGCTATGTCATACCAACATGAAGGAGAGTTGCATGGTAGATCATATAATGCCTTAAATGGTGCCATAATGATGCTTGATTGATAACAATTGTTTAATGTGAACTGTACCAAATGCAAATGAGCATCTCACGAGCCTCCAAAGTCTAGAATGCAAGCTCACAAGAGATCCTCCAACATACAATTCACCATCTCAATATGTCCATCATTTTGTAGGTGGTAAGCTATACTTATATGCAACTCTTTCCCTAAAGCCTAATGTAAGCTCTACCAAAACCCGTTAGCGACCAAATGTTTTTGGTTGCTCACAACGCCCTTTAGCACACCATGGAATCACACAACCCACTTTACATGCAGTTGGGCTAATTTGTATCCCGTTCTACTCGACCTTATGGGTATAAATCTAGCATTCTTCGTCAATCTGTCGACATACAGATGCATTCATACCCTTCTCTGGTCCTCGTCAATCCATCGATGAAATCAATTGATACAAGCTCCTACTTCCATTCGGGAATCGTGAGTGGTTGCAACAAACCAATCGGCTTCTTTCGCTCTGCATTTACCTACTGACAGTTCATGCACTTCGAGATGAATGCAAGTAATGACCCACTCTTCATAATACCTTCAATCAACATCAAATGAAAACTTCAGATTCTTGAATATAAAAAAGACAACCCGTCAAGGTAAAACTAAAACAAAATGCCATACCAAGGCACATTGATATAATCTCACAACGGAAAGAAAATATACTGAATATACATACATAATAGGATAAACAATATATTAGAGACTGCACTAGCGGAAGCAACTAATAAATAAGCATCAATACAGAAAGTCAGAATATAGTAGCTCCATTTATATGTAGTTCTAAATATAATATCTGATAACACAATCTTATATATAAAATAGCTTATAGGTTATGTACTACATCATCAACAAGTATACATATCCAATATATCAACTTCATGCCTCTAGAATTCTCCAGTTGTCTTATAAGCCAGTCCCAAAAAGCACCTGACTTCTAAACTACTCAGTCGAGTACCTAAGAGTTGTCATAATATAAGAAGACAAAGAGAAAACACAAGTCAAACGTAAGTCCTAGTGCGAGGAGAATTACCTCTAAGTATTGTACATACATACACATATACATACAGGCGCACATGCAGACATAGACACACAGATGCAACCTATGTACATCTTATAAACATGAGCACGGATCTATGGGTAGTACTAATCACACATCGCCCTACTTTATCCATGCACCAATAGGCAATGATGATATATAATATTAGTTCACTTATTAAACAGTACATACTACAACAAGCCAAGCTAATGATCGAGTGTATAGGTAACACTACACTTCATAAGCCACAATGTTATAGATCTCTCAATCCCTACTGAAGCATCTGTAATGCAAAACAAATGCAGGAATACAACAATGTTTCTAACATAGCATCCCCTAACCCAAAGCCGAAATACAAATATCTATAGCCGATATCCATGCCGAATTGCCATCAGCTACCAAAGAGACCTATTGAGAGCCACAACTAACTTGTGGAATCCGCTGAAAACCAACACCTCAAAAGAACATGGCCTATAGGTCCTATCACAACACCATCCTTATAACATAATAGTATATGACCTACTCTAGATTGACATCCTAACCTCTCTTCGTTCCTACTTCAGAATTACATCTGCAGGTCATGCGTCTCAATGGTACAATAGGTTCCTTTTGCAAAACATATATCATTTGATTGTCAATGGATAAAAAATATGGATTCAATCTACCCCATATACACCCTTCACACACTTATACACAACACGAAAGTATTATCGTCCCCATGTGGATCTTGATTCGTTCTTAAAGTGCCTCACACTACCCGGCTTTCCCAAGTCAGGCATACCAAATCAGTGTATACATACATACATATATATATATATATTTGCCTAAACCAGGTATCTGTTATTATTGTGTGTGTATATATATATATATATATAACTTGAACCACATATCTATGCATCTATATAAAATATTTCGGCCATTATTCGGTAACCCCAAGTCGAGCATACCGAACTATACATACACTTGAATTGCGTTTCGATAAATCATGTTGAATTTCCATTAGCTACCAAAGAGAGCCATTCAAAGCCACAACAAACTTGTGGACTTTCTTGAAAATTAACACCTCAAAAGAAGTTAGCCTGTAGGTCTTATCATAGCACCTACCTGTACAATGCTACAGTGTATATCCTGCTCTAGATTAGCATCCTAATCTCTCTCCCCCTACTCCGAAACTACGTCCGCAGGTCATGCATCTCAATTGTATAATGATTTCCTTGCACCAATCTATATTCCCAAGTTGGATGTACCAAAACTATATATAAACGCTTTAAACTATATATCAATGATAATATATATAATATTCTATGCATCACCCAGCAGCCCCAAGTTGGACATATCAGAGTTATATTTATCCATATAGATTTATATAAATCACATAAACTATAGGCAAGTATGTGAATTTGGGTATAACCAGTCCAACTATATGGAACTAATAAACACATATCATGCACATTTACATACATACAGGCAATATACAACTAAATTAACAAATCTATACTCCCAGCATCAATAAAAATTCATATATACAATCATATAAACAATTTAACAAAAATGTATCATACTTAAGTCACCAATCTAACAATTAAATCTTCTTCATATTACTTATTGAAGTCTCACGATTATTCTATAAAAGAATGCATTTTCCTACTAATCATTATTTTGGCATCACAACTTATTTTAAAGGCCATACTTCTAATTTTTGATTAGTAATAAAATATATAATAGTACTTCTATCACTAATATACTAAAAATTGGAGTTCTAATTAATTTATAGCAATGTTATAAATTAATCTCAATTCTCCATCTAATTTTATGTGATACGAATAGAACACAATATTTATATATACGATATCTTAATCAATTATCCTACATATCAGCAACAAAATATATAATAATAATTTTATCATCGATCTAACTACAAATTACAGTTTAATTATTTATAACCATGTTATAAATTAATATCAACTCCATCTAACTCTATTCAATACGAATAGGACAAAAGAACTATATATACGAGACCTTAATCAATTATCCTAAGCATCTACCTACGCCAATCAAATCAAACATAGGAAATAATTATCCATATATATACTATTTTTTAATATACATGATTATATGGATTTATACTGAAATAATTCAAAGTTATAATTCCGCTCACCTAAGCCATAAATTCATGAATCCCCATATCCAGTCAAAGCCCATACTATTTCATAGATAATCTCACTAAGAGTGCAACCGCAAAGACCACGTCTCGATTGGACCTTATATGCAAGAATTATGAATGAAATATGAAATTAATTAAATTAATTAATTAATCTAATAACATCATTAACCAAATCCATCTTGTTCTTTTCCCAAAATTGTTTGTGCATGTGCACGTATTAACCCACAGCCGTGCACGATCATTCCTCAAATCCATCACGTCCACTCAACGAAATGACAAATCGACAAAAAGTGTGTCGTCGACTCTGCCACATTGCACGTCGTGCGCTCTTCGCAATGCACCCGACGATGTAACGATTTGCCAACCTTATCAAAACGTGACATATCACTACCCCTGCACTTTGGTACGACATTACGGCATTAAGGTACTGCGCATCACCCCTGAGAGCCTCCGTCAACTTGTCTCCTCAAGAGAAGCACAATGTCACTCACTATCTCGTCTCTCTCCCTTTTCATCGGCGATAATCTCAAGCGCTGCTCATCAATATGGATGTCGACCACCCCCAAACATTTCTGTGCCCACCATCGCCTATACCTATGCAATGCTCTCTTCCTCCAAAGTCCAGTGGACCCAACCTCATCACCTATCGTGGCCTAAACTCTGGATTTAATTAAAGAAGGAGGCAGTTATGCTGGAGTAAGGAGCATGAGAAAAGAAAGTGAGAAAAATAATATCTGGGTGAGTGGTTAAGTGATTATATACTAATATGTATTATTTGTTTAATTTCTTAATAAAATCATCATATTTTAAGCTCGAACGATCATAAAGCACATAAGATCGCCGCGAAACTCATATGTGAGAATCACCTTATTTTTCCAGTCCCGATGATATAAATTTCGTCTCTATCCGTAATAGCGCTCTAGGATGATAATTTCACGCATTTCGACGTTGTTTTTGGCGATCAAATCGCTCGATTCCAAAAATTCCCCACCCGTATGTCCCATAATAAAGTCCTCATCTCTGAATCACAAGCCGTCAGTTGAGATTCCACTGGGCCCAACTACCGCGTATTTTTGTAAAAATAAGTATAACGATATGTAAATCATAAAAATACCGTGACTTTAAATATTATGATATTTATACTTATTTTTATTTGCAATGTCAATCCGGACTTAAAAGAAGTAGCCTCTAATTCAAATTTGACCATATAAGAAATATTTGAATTTGGACTATTAAATAATTAACGATCCAATATTTAAATTAATTATTTAAGAATCCAGTCATTAAAAATGCAAGTTGTTATATTCTCCCACCTTAAAAGAAATTTTTTGAAATTCCTATGAGTGTAACAAAGTAGTCCGACTGACCAAAATTTCTAAAGCAAAGAAAAAATCTCCTAACCCTTTGGATTTCAAAACTCCTCTTATTTTGGAAAAAATTACCAGCTCCTTCGTTGCATGGTTAGCTCTAAAAATCCCAAAATAGCATAAATATATATTATTATCCAGCCTTTTGACCAGACAATATTTGTATAGGCTGGATGAATCAAACTTGGAAACTATCAAAATAAAAGGGCCGGAGAGATAACCTAAGAGTACAGAGCCAAGTATGAAAAGAGCATGGGGCAAAGGCCAAAATACCTCAAGAATCCAAAGTGCTTGATCCAACATGTGTTGGATCAGTACTGATCCAACCTCCTGGATCAATGCCGATCCGTTCCTCTTTAACCAATGGAGCCCAACTTCTGCCTATCTACTCTACTTAATGCTAGAAGCCTATTTCAAGTGTTATTTTGTTAATCCTATGCAATTCTCCGTTGACCTCCATGAGTACTTGAATTATCAACTCTATTCTTCCATATATCCGTTATTTGGACTCAGAAACAAGCAAATAATGGTATAAACAAGTATGGAATCATGAAGCTAACCCCAAATAACCACTAGTCGAGAGAACACAAGGAGTTCAAGGTAACCAATTTGGCCATCTCACGGATCGGTTCCTGTCCAAGCTCATGGATTGTTACCAATCCAAGCAAACTGCTGAGGTGTCCACCTATTTACTTGGAGAATTGGTCTATGGCATCGAAAATAAGGTGAAAATTATGTGGGTGAGATTTTAGGCTTTATAGCTCTATAAATAGGAGAGAAGGGTTCATTTTTAGGGATCCTTTTGGCTCCTTCTCCCTCTACTCTTATTTCTTGTAATCACCCATAGATTTATATCGATTCGTTAGAAAAACTGTTTGAAATCTAGTGATCTAAGCAATAAAATCACTAAGTAGATGCAGATCAAGATTAGCCAAACCACTATAAATGTTGCATGTTCTTTTATTGCTCATTTTCATTTATTTTCTTCACTGTTTATTCTCTACATAATCTTTTGGGTGTTTGTGCCATTTTCGGTTCAAGCATTTTGGTACTTTCACTGAGAATGATTTTCTCAAGCTACTTGGATCCATCATCAACTATTAGATTTCTTAGATCAAAGATATAGATCAAATCATCCAACCTTACAGTTATACTATTCATATTTTCAACAATCTAAGAGAAGTTATTCGCCATTGCCCCATCAAGGAAAGAATGTGCTTTAACTTATAGAGCTACCACTGATGTTGAGAATCAAGACACTCACCGTGTGGTTGAATTTTCCCAACCACAACAAGTTGAGATCCAAAATCTAACCGATGTCATGAACGGAATGGAGATGGATCGTATGACGAAGCAGATGAAGGATAGATTCCAAGAAACTAGCAATGAGATGATCCAGCAAACGTAGCAGAGCTTGAGGTTGCTGAATGAACTAACTTAGAATAGCCATAGGAGGAGTAGGAGTGACTTTGACCATTCAAGTTCAGAATCAGAAACATTCTCATCATTCAAATAAAGACGAAGGGATAGGAAGGAAAATAAGATGCAAAACACAACTGGGACCTCAAATTAAGGGATGAGACAAAGGATGGCCCGAGTCTATGGATTGGTACCGATCCAAGTGGACTGATCGGTACTAATCCACCTTAAGTTAGAACTAAACCTCACCCTCTGGACGGTGGCATAGATGTGACCTCTGAACATGTTGTTCATGATCAGAATGTGGAATATCGAGCTACTGCTAAAAGTACAGTGCACGAGAATCAAATAGGGAGGACTGCTAGACGAATGGATATCCTGGTGTTTGAAGAGCCTAGGTATCGATAGCCTAGCCGAGGGTTTTTTCCAGGCCGAACACTCGGGACGAAACCCGATTACTATCGTTCAGTCGAACCTGTAGACCCGGAACATTTAGGAGATATGATTAGGAGACATGTAACTGAAAACTTATTCAGAAGCAATGATGAATGAGGTAACTCTCCTAGTTAGAATCCATTTGCTGAGGGAATTTTGTGTGAGAAATATTCATGGAAGTTTGTAAGGCTAACAATACCGTTATATGGTGGAAAGAAAGATTCCAAGGAAACACTTGATGAAATACGAGTGGCATATAGACTCAGCTAGAGCATCCATTGCCATGAGATGTCGTTGCTTTCCAATTTTTTTAAAGGCAGTAGTGACTATTAATTCACTCGGTTCCCACTGAGGCCTATATCGTCTTTTACAGAGTTTTCATGATAATTTCTGAACCAATTCCGTTTACACACTTCACGTCTGAATGATATGATGTCATTATCAAACCTCTTCCAAGGCACAAGAAAGTCATTAAAGGATTTCTAGAACTGGTTCCTTATAAGTGTGATGGAGGTAACAAATCCTAATGATGCCATAATATTGATGGCACAGATTAGGGGGATTCATTCAAAGACCGATTTTGGGAGATGGCTAGAAATGAAGCCCCCATCGACGATGGACATTTTATAAAGAAAGGAATATCAGTTCCAACATTAGGAGGTGGCACACAATTGTCCCCAAAGAGGTAAGGCTGGGAGTTCATGTAACACCCCTAATTTTTAATAACATTATTCAAGAGATTTAATTTTTAAGAAAACTGTGTGATCTTCTAAAATAGAGGAGAACACACATGTAAATATGTATATATCACAGAAGACAAGGTGCTTCCAACATGCCTAGCATGTAGCTAACCATAGTACAAATATAAAGAAAATAATTCAGGTACTCCAAGAATGAGCTACGACAAGGCCACCACCCATTACACCCTAATATCAAGCTTCGACAAGGCCATCGCCCCGTAAATATGTGTTATATGTATCTGTAGAACTATAGGGCATCTCAGCGCCAATGATACTAGAAGCTAGCTCCATTTGAGATGAAAACGCCATGCTGCATACTTAGAAGAAATGGAAATGCTAATGATCTGGACTGGAAAGCGCCACTGTATAGACTCGATAGAACTTGAGATAGCGCCTTGCTGAAAACTTAATCAACCAGAAATAGAATCCCATAATGTAGTTATAGAATAACTGAGAAGAACTCCTCACTGCAAATAGCAATCCTGTCCTCAGCAATCCTGTAAACCAGTAAAAAGAATCTAACACCATTTTTTGCCAAAACCTGTATCTGTAAAAAGAACTAGAAGAATATAAGAATAATACATATATATGTATATAAATGAAATTTATATACATATATATTTATTAATAAAATTAAGTAAAGAAACAAAAACTAAGATAATAGAAAAGAAAATAATAGAAATTAGAAAAGTAGACTAAAAAGAATCCATGATCAAAAGAAGTTAAAGATCTATAAACTAAAACAAAAACAAACTAAAACTAGAACAAAAACCAAAGCAATCAAAACTTATCCTTATGGTCCTTTGATCAAAAGGATATTATGATGCACAGTGAAATCATCATTTATGTTTGAAAAAATGTTTATACTACAAATATTAATGTCGAAAATATTGTTTTTATGCTTAAATAACTTAATATTATTACTAACCTTATTAAGATATTCTTTGAAATGGTTATTTTTAGCTAATTTATATTTTGAATTTGAGATCCAATTAAAACAAAATGAGGAAATTATAAAAATGAATTTGTTAAAATGACTACAAATATCATTAAAAATTCTCTAATTTCTCTTAAACCAAATATACCAACAAATTATAATGAATAAAGTGTAAAGTAAAAATTTATTTTCCATTTTAAACTTAAATCCGGAATTATTCCAACAGTGATCGCAATCAGAAATTTTAGTTATAAGACTAAAGTTAAAGATTTTGAGAGTATTATTCAGAATGAGGCAAATATATAAAAAATCATAGTATACATTTCAATATCTTCAAAATGTATATTACAAAAATAACATTTATTATCAATTTTTTTATTTTTACTTTTTAAAAATTCTATAGTATTTAGTTTTCCATGCATGATTAATCACATATGAATTTTAGATTTAGGAGGTGCATTTGTTTTCCAAATAAATTTAAAAGAGTTATTAACTACACCTGAGAAGTTAAGAAAATTATAAAAAGAATTATAAGTATATTTCTTACTCTTATCCCATTCCCAACTAATATTATCATTTTCATTATCTATATTATAGAGACCCAATCTATAATAAAGTAAAGAATACCGTCTAAGAGTAGTACTTACTAAAATTCTACTAAAACTAAAATTCCAAGAGAGGTCATTTTCAGGAGAAAAAACATCCAAAATTAAGGCATTCTTAAAGTTGCAAATTTCGTAGAGGTCCTTAAATTCTATCCTAAGAGGGATAACAGAAATCTAACGGTCATGTCAAAAAGCATTATTACCTGAATGAACTATTGTATTAGTAACTAGGTTAAAAATCTCATGACATTTTAAAACTGACTTTCAAAAGTTAGACAATTTACTTATAACAATAGGAGTAATTTGATGCAAATTATTACTACCATTATAATAATACTTAGTAATGATTTCTTTTCAAATGGGATTATCGTTAATATCCTTAAATTTTCATAACCATTTCCCTAATGAAGATAAATTCATGTTACATAAATTAATGACCCCTAAACCGCCTTCCTTTTTAGATTTACCGACGGTTTCTCAATTAACTAAACATTTAATAATGCTATTAGAATTTTCCCCGTCATAGGAAGTCTCTTCTTATTTTATCAATTTTGTTATTCATCCAATCTGGAAAAAGATGCATAGACATCTAATAGATCTGGAGAGTTGATATGAGTTTTTAACAACCAATCTACCCTCTCTTGATAAAATTCTCCCGTTCCAATTAGAAATTCTATTTTTAATTTTATCTATGATAATAAACCAGTCATCATGTGTAATTTTAGTGGATCTAATAAAAAAAACCAAGATAATCAAATGGAAAATTCATAGTTTTGTAATTAAGCATATTAGCAACTAAATTTTCAACCTTTTCAAAATCATTTAAAACTAAAATCGAGCTTTTATCAAATTTTTTTTAATCTGATAGAATTTCAAAACTATATAGAATAAATTTAAGAGTAATAACATGCCTAGGCAAATGAGAGGAAAAAAGTAAGGTATGATCCGCCAATTGAAGGATGGATATACCGTTACGCAAGATTTCGTTACCAACATTCCCCAAAGATCCATTATCAACCGCTTTTTTAATTATCTTATTGAAAACAACTGCGGCTAATTTGAACAAGAGAGGCGATAAAAGATCACCTTGCCTTATAACTCGCTTAGAATGAATTTTATTACTTAAAATACCATTAACCATAAAACTAGAGTTACCAGTTCTAAGTAAATTCATAATCCAGCTAATCCGTCTATGATTAAAACCGCTAGCATGAAACATATCAACTAGAAAATCCCAACCTACTAAATCAAAAGCTTTCGCAAAATCCAATTTTAAAATCGCACAAGTTATATTATTCTTACAATAATGATTAATTTATTCTTGAACAGCAGCCACACCATCAGTGATATTTCTCTCCTTAATGAAAGTAAATTGTGAACGGTCAATTAGATCGTTCATTCTTATACTAAGTATATTAGCTAAAACTTTTGAAATAATTTTAGCGGAACTATTAATTAAGGAAATAGGTCTAAAATATTTTAAATTATTAGCACCTACTTTTTTGTGCAATAAAATAACATTTGCAAAATTATATCTTCCTAATTGTAATTTTCCATTATAGAATTCGTTAAACATGCTAATTAAGTCGAATTTTAAAACATCCCAAAATAATTTATAAAATAAAATAGGGAACCCATCCGGACCCGAGGATTTATCACCAGGCATGTCATTAACAGCTTTCCAAATTTCCTCTTTAAGAAAAGGATTATTTAACTCAGAAACGTCAACGCTAGAATCAGAAGGATAAAGATCATTCCATCTGGCATTAATTCTATGCCTATTTTTATTTCCAAAAATATCTCTATAATAGTCGGTAAAAGCCATATTAAGATCTCTTTGAATGACCAATTCTTGATCATTCACAAAAATAGAATTAATCGTATTACTACGTTTTCTAACATTATCCATATTATGAAAAATTTTGGTATTATTATCACCTTTATTTATCCATTGAATTCTAGATCTTTATTTCTACATAATCTCCTCTTTTTCTGAAATAGAGTTAGGTTCTTCTTTTAGATTATGAAGAACATTACATTCACCTAGATTTAGTTGTCTAGTATCTTCTATCTTGTTTATGTTAAGCATTTTGGAAAGAATGTTCTCTTTTTTAATTTTAATGCTACCAAAAGCATTCTTACTCCAATTTTTAAGAAAGTTCCGAAGACCCTTAAGTTTTAAAACAATTTTTTAGCAGAATTATCCTTATTTCTAATATGATAAAAGCTCATAGAAATTCATTTAATTTTAATTAAATTCAAAAAATTAGATTCTAATAATCATATTTTTTCGAATTTAAAAGATCTATTAATAACTCTTTGATGTTCACATGTGAGAATAATAGGATAATGATCAGAATAAGTGTAAGACAAATAAGAAACTCTACAAATACAAAATTTATCCTCATTTTCATCACTTATGAAAAATCTATCTAGATGAGCCATAGATGGGGACTCCCTAGTATTATTCCATGTAATTTCTCTATTAGAAAGAGGAATTTCAATCAAATTAGAATTTTAAAAAATTGGTCAAATTTTTTCATAGCAGAGAAATCACTCTCCCGTGGTGAATGCACTCCTATAAAACACGCAACGTTGAAGACACCCCCCAAAATCCAAGAAATATGAGGTAAAGACCTAAATTCTAGGCATTCATTTCAAAGAATCAGGTGACAGATTTTTGAGTTTCGCCCATAAGCATTAGAAATATATAAATTAAAAGGTTAATGAGAATAATATATAGAGAGTGTAGCTTAGAAATACATTGGAGCAATTTGAATGAGTTATCCCGTCACCCAATAAGTAAACCCCGAAAAGCGCCAACAGAAGGTAAATAAGCCCATTTCCTAAAACGATAATCACACAATTTTCTATAAAAACGAATAACATGACGTTCGATTTTAGTTTACTTTAAAAGCACAATGTCAATAAAATAGTCTTTAAAAAAGCTCTTATTTTATCATACTTATCTAAATCGTTCAAACCTCTGATATTCCAACTAATATCTTCATATACTAACAGATCTAGCCCTATCAAATTCTCTACTTCTAATATACGCTAAATCTACCTCAACGTCAGAGAAGACAAAAACGGTATCTCTAGCTCACTAACTAAACTCGGAAGAAGACAAACTAGCTAAATCATATAATGAATACGTACTATCCAAATCATAAATCATACCCAAGCCTGAATTCGTAGCACCACTCGTGACACTCGAATCAGACAATTCATCCATAGACGAAGCCTGACTACAACAAATCCTAGCACTACGACATACAGATCCACTAATTGCCATCGGCTTCCCACGCCTGCCTCTCCTTCAGGTTGTAGAATAAGATTCATATTTGTTGTCGATGTCACTACATTGCACATTTGTTATGAGACAAGAACGCTGTACCATAGTATTCCCAAAATCTCCGCTCACATTGTTGACCAAAACATTACTTACCGATCCACTTGCAACATGATTAGCATCACCAGAAACAAACTTATTTAAGGTGTCACTCACATCTGGATGCCTCACCAATACAACTGAACCCATAAAACCATCCTCAACCAACTCGTGACCCACTTGAATCATCAACAACAAACTTATTTAAGGATGTAGACTTTGATTCACCTATTGCTGCACTCGCTGATCCACTTGCAACATGATTAATATCATTAGAAACAAACTTATTTAAGGTGTCTCTCGCTTCTAGATGTCTATCCAATACAAAAGAACTCATAGAACTATCCTCAACCAACTCGTGACCACTTGAAACATCAGCAGCAAACTTATTTAAAAATGCAGACTTTGATTCACCTATTGTTACATACAGTGATATACCAGTTTGTGCACACTAATATTTCTGTGCAACTGGTGATTGATTATTTATAATCTCAGATAAATAGATTTCTTCACCAAACAGTTGCTCAACACCCTTCACTGTTCTAAACATATCACATCTAACCATTGAAACTTCATTCCTCATCACATAAAAATCTGGATTCGAGCATGCATTGATTTGAAGCAACCCTGGATCATCACTATTACCACAGACCATATCAACAACTATCCAGTTATCAGTAACAGATTCAACAAAATTAGTTTTTGAATCCTTCTCAGAGTTTCCAACAATCTTCATATTATCTATTATAGCAACATTAGCAATCTCTTACCCAATCTTTGATACACATATCAATTCTCGACAAGAAGGCAGATCCACATAGGTCTTATTATTTGAGGAGGAATCAATATCTAAGGATATAGAAGAAGAAGGTGATACAAAGACACCATCAGATTCTTTAATATGATTGTTTGTATCTTTCCAAGCATGCATAACAGTAATATTATCAACCTTATAATTGTTATCCACCAAACAACAACTAGACGAATCTCTATCAGAAGCAACAATCTGGTTGAAATTTGATTCTTCATCCTCAAGAGTTCAAAGATAGTCAAAACTACTCGATGTGACAAGTTCAAAATTCTCCAAATTTTTAGTTCTAGCTATAAACATTTTATTTTGAGAATAATCAAACTCATTATTCACATCAAATTAAAAAGCGCCAACTTTGAATCCATAATCAGATACTTCATCCATGGATCCATTCAGAACAGATGTCATGTTGAATTGTGAAACGTCTGGATTCATAAGCATAGAATCAATAAGGTTATATTCCTTTCTATTATCATCAATAAAGAAACTCAAAAAATCAAAGAAGTCAGAGACCGCAACTCCCATACCACTATTCAAAACTAGCATCTCAACATTAACACTTTCATCTAATTTATCACTGAGAGATGAAGATGCATAATCCCCAAGGTATTCTTTTGGATCACCAAATTTTTTGTATAGTTTCTACCGATATTCACTGAATTAACAGATGGTAAAACAGTTCTTCCAAGGATTATATACCCTCCTTTCTTTGAGTCCAGAGGTGGTCTAACAGTATTCTTTTCAATTTCATACATTTCAACACAAATTGGAAACCGTGATCTGAGTTATTGAAGCTTCTACTATCACCTGTTGCTAGTTTCGATTTCATCGAACAGTTAATCAATTTGTAACCAAACATAACACAACCAAAACACCTAATAGGATAATCTGCAATTACTCGCTATATGCTGAAAATCACCACATCTATAACAAATCTCTTTCCATTTCTAGATTTTATCCATCTTTTAGTTTTGGGTTTTTGGACAAGAATTTGCGGATGAGCAAGAAGTGAGTTCTTGACCACTTGGGAATATGTACGGGAGGGAAAAGGATCAAAATCAAAGCATGAATTATCTCTAGAAAGATTATAGGAACGAGAGTAGTCGATGGTGAATGATGAAGAAGGAAAGCTCTGAATAGAAGATCGCATTTTTTTATATTATTTTTTTTGGATAAATTAAATTGAATAATGTAAATATTAGAATGATAAGGGGATTGAGATTTAAAAATTTAAATCAAAAACAGTTTAATTAAATAAATAGGTTTACGAATGGATTTATGTGTTAATTAACTAATACACGGGCATATTAGGAATTGCACACCATAATTCCATTACCTTAAAACCTTCTTTCCTTTGCCATTCACGTTCATTTTTACAAAAAAAATAACATAAAAAAAAGAAAGCAAAGCCGCCCATTACTTAGGGAAGAAAAGAGGAAATATCAAATTAAAGCTAAGGAATCAAGCTAAGGGAATTAATCAAAGACCAAATCTCAAGTTCCTTATCCTAGTGTAGGTGAATATAATCAAAACCATATCTATTTTTGTTTTAATGATCATTTGATTTCGGGTATAAGTTTAAATCCATTAGGATGATTTTTGATGACGATATGCTTGGATTTCATGATATGTATATTCGAACAAGTTTGTTTGATAGATGTTATGTATAGTATTAAGGCTAAAAATCAATTATGTTGTGTTTCGAATGCCATGAGGGATTTATATGTTATGTAAAACATTATTTTGGTAGGTTTTAATTTTTATATTTTTCCAAGCTACGGAAAATTTATTATGAATATTTAAAGAAAAATGTGATCAATTGGGTTTAGAAATTAATTTCGGCTACATTATGAAGAATTTGGGTTTGAAATTTATATATCCAGATAACATATTAAAAGTGAATCTCTATGATTTTGGGGGATTTTCCTAAGTAATTTCTTATGTAAAATTAAATTATTTTAAGTGAAGGACTTAAATGTTTTATTTGTTTTGCTTAAGGAAGGGCTTATTTTCTAAATTATTTTGTTTAGATCTGAAATAAATGCAGCAGTTTCATTTTGGAAAGAATTTGAAAAGTTTATGGCTTATGTAAATCCTGGAGGGACCATGATGTATTAAGATATGAAGAGGAGCTTCTATTGGGAAGGTATGAAGAGGGATGTTGGCTTGTGGGTTAAGCAGTGTACAAACAATCATCAAGTGAATGTCGAACATCAGAAGCCGAGTGGGTTGCTTCAACCTTTGGAGATTCCGGTTTGGAAATGGGATTCAATATCCATGGATTTTACAGACGGGTTGCAAGGTCAAATAGAGGAAATGAAAGCATATGGGTCATAGTGGGCAAGTTGACCAAGAGTGCCCATTTCACTCCACTTAAGTCAACCAAGACGACACCTGTTTTAGCCAAGTTGTTCATGAAGAACATAGTTTGACTACATGGGATTCTTAGTAGTATAGTCAGTGATAGAGATGCTTTGTTTACTATTGAATTCTGAAAGAGTCTACAGGATGTGTTAGGTACCAAGCTCAAAATGAGTACAACGTATCACCTTCAGATAGATGGGCAGACAAAGAGATTCAATAAGGTACTCGAGGATTTACTAAGAGCTTGTGTATTAGACTTGATGGATCTTGGGAAGATCACATACACTTAATGGAGTTCTCCTATAATAACAGTTATTAGACTAGTATAGGAATGAAACCTTTTGAAGCATTATATGGAAGGCCATGCAAATCACCTGCATGTTGGTTAGAGACTGAAGACAGATTAGTCTTGGGTCCAGATCTAATTAGAGAGGCGACAGAAAAGATTGAGTTGATCCAAGAAAGGATGAAGGAAACTCTATCAAGACAAAAGAGTTACGCAGATAAGAGGCGTAAAGACCTAGAGTTCTCAGTTGGAGATAAGATTTTCATTAAGATATCTCTAATGAAGGGTGTGGGACGATTTGAAAAGTTAGAAAAACTAGCACCAAGATATCTTGGTCGGTTCCAAGTTATAGAGAGCATCAGAAAACTCGCATACAGAGTAGAGTTGCCAAGCAGTATGACAGAAGTCTATAATGTGTTTTATGTATCTCATCTTCACAAGTATGTGCATGATCCCGGGACTACTATTCCTCCGACTAGGTTGGAAGATTTGATAGTAGAGCCTAATTTGATTTTTGTTAGACAAACAGTCCGAGTTGTAGCGAGATATGAGAAAAGGTTAATCAACAAGACGGTCAAGTTGTTGAAAGTTCAGTGGAGCGACAATGAGAAAGACTGTACTTGGGAGACAGAAAACATGGTTATAGATACTTATCCTGATCTGCTATGACGGTATGTTCTATATTTGTTATAGACTGTTGTTAGTCAGGTAGGCTAGTAAGGTAGCTAGGAGCAGTTACAGATGATTGTTATGTTTAATTTTTAGTTCTTACTGAATTTCGAGGAACAAATTCTTTAAGGAGGGGATCCTATAACACACATAATTTTTAATAACATTATTTTGAAAATTAGATAAATTAAATAGAATAATGTAAATATTAGAATGGTAAGGGGATTGAGATTTGAAAATTCAAATCAAAGGCTGAGCTTAATTAAAGAAACAGACTTATGAATGGTTTTATATGTTTATTAAGTAACACAAGGGCATATTAGGAATTGCGCACCTAACTCCATTACCTTAAAATCTTTTTTCCTTTGCCATTCACGTTCATTTTTACAAAACGAAAAATGTAAACAACAAGAAAAGCAAAGTTGACCATTACTTAGGGAAGAAAAAGGGAAAAATCAAATTAAAGCTAAGGAATCAAGCTAAGGGTTTAATTAAAAACCAAATCTCAAGTTTCTTATCCTGATCAAGGTGAATAATAATCAGAACCATCTCAATTTTTGTTTTGATGAACATTTGATTTAGGGTTTAAGTTTAAATCCATTAAGATGATTTTTGATGATGATATGCTTTTGTTTGATAAATGTTATATACGGTTTAAGGCTAAAAATCATTTATATTGTGTTTCGAATGCCACAAGGGATTTATATGTTACGTAAAACATTATTTTCGAGATAGGTTTTAATTTTTATAATTTTCCAAGTTATGAAAAATTTATTATGAATTTTCAAAGGAAAATGTGAACAATTGGAGTTAGAAATTAATTTTAGCTATATTATGAAGAATTTGGATCTGAAATTTATATATGTTAGATAATATATTGAAAATGAATTTCTGTGATTTTTGGGGATTCCTCCTATGTAATTTCATATGGAAAATTAAATTATTTTAAGTGGAGGACTTAAATGTTTTATTTGTTTTGCTTAAGAAAGGGATTATTTGCTAAATTAGTTTATTTAGATTTGAAATTAATGCGGCAATTTTATTTTCGAAAGAATTTGAAAAGTTTATGGCAACCAATTAAATGTTTAAAATAAGCAGGTTAGTTAAAAAGCAATTATTTAAAAAGGCATTAAAACAGTCTTTACCCAGAAATTATGTTTCGCCTCTTTCAGATGCTACCTTTCGACCTTATACTTCGGCCTCAACCAAGTCAAAACCATCCAAGTCGAAACCAATAAACATGGTATCAACAAGTTGGTACGTAGTGGATTGGAGAAAGGCGGAAGGTATGGAGTCAAAACATTGCTTCCAAATGGGTCGAACCCTTCATTTTACTATCCAGGCGCTTGCCTTGTTTTTAAAAGAATGCTTTCAAAAGGGTCCACTACAGCTTTTGAAGAAGTCGCTACCTTTTTATTTCGAAAAGATAGCTTTCGAATGAGTTGTCTTGTTTTTTAATTAATGCTTTCGAAAGGGTAATTTGAACCTAGTCAAAACCATGCTGCCGACCTTATACCTTTCGAATGGATTGAAGCCATCAATGTTTCAAAAGGTAGATTTTGTTTTATAAATATAATAAGCCACTTCCTAAAGCTTTCGAAAGGGTTGATGGTTTCGAAGGCAATGGCTTCTAAAGGAATTTCGAAGCTATCCTTCCAAATGTTTTGTTTAAACGATTTAAGCTTTCGAAAGGATGTTTTCAAAGCCATCGATTTCCCCTAAACTATTTTATATGAAGAATAATGGTTTCGAAAGGGGTACTTTCATTTTATTCACTTTTACCCAAAAAAATATTTTAAAGATGAACCCAATGGTTTTGAAGCAATACTTATGTATACTTTAATACATTCGAAAGGTATGTTTTTGAAAAGAAGATTTGAATGCTTTTGAAGGAAGTTATCCAATGGTTTTTGTTAACAAAAAATCTTATCAACACCTTAAAGTGATGTTTGAAGTATAGTGATTCCTTCGAAACCTCCTTTTGGATAGATAAAGGTAGATTTCACTCTTCGAGTAGGTAAAGATGGTTAAAAAAACTCCTTCTTAATACCTTCTGATTCAGTCGAAAGGTTAATCTTGCTTCAAAAACTCCTTTCGAATTATTTGGACTACAACTCTATCGAAACCGCCTTTTTATGTAGTAAAAGTGGCTTAAGGTTGGGACATAACGGTTTCGTGAAACTTGTTGATTTGAGTGGGTTTCGACTCCGTTGAAAAGGTAAGCGCTTATTTCCTTGTGGTTTTGAGCTAAAACTCAAAGGATATGTATATGCTATGGGTCTTGACTCAATCGAAGGGTAACCTTTCGACTACATCAACGTCAGATGATCCTATTTGTATGCAATTAGAATCTCAAAACAGCTGAGTAATCAAAATTATCATAACCTTTCTTTTATTAAACTAAAGATATACAAATCAATTGAATTTCCTCAATCTGATTTTGAAATTAGAATTTACAAGATTTAGAAAATATAAGTAAGAAGTAAAAGAAATTGGATCCTCTAAATCAGACCCCTAGGGGTCTTATTTATAGGTGCGGGTTGGCACCTTTCGAACCCATGCTTTCAACATGGCCGGAAGTTCTGCTTTCCTCTTTTCATGCGCATCTATGATATCTCTTGTTTCATAGCTTTTGACTTAGTCGAAAGGATTATATGGTCGACCTTCCACTACTGTTGAAGACTTAGCTTCCTTTTTACTTTCTTTATTCCTTTCGACTTCATCGAAAGGTATATTGCTTGATTGTTTTCGACTTCATCGAAAGGTACATTGCTTGATCACTTTTGACTTCATCGAAATGTGTATAGATGCGCTCTTCACTTAGCAGTTAATATGCTAGGTAAGTTAGCATGGAATTTGGCCTTCAATGCTGTTGAAACATGTGCTTTGTGGGCTTCGAATGAGTTGTAACATCGTTGAGAGATTAGTCGTAGAAGGCACCATTCGAAAGCATTCTATCTGACTGGGAATGGTTTCAACCAATTTGAAATGCTAATAATAAAGACGAAACCAATCGTTTCGAATGGCTTGGTGCACTACGGAAAGCAAACTGGTCATTGCCTTTGAAAGGAAACTTTAGACCTCTTCAAAAGCTAAAAACCTGAAATCCATTGCCTTCGAAAGATACATTTTGATCTTGTTTAAAGCTCTTTGCTTATCCACAACACTACTAAAGCATCCTTTTGGCTTCTTCAAAAGATTTTGCTGACGCTATCATCTATTTGTCGAAAGCCTTATTTAATGTTTACAGTGACCACTACAACGCCTTCTGATCGTCTTCAATGCTCTTGCTTCTTCTTTCATTCATTCACTCTTGAGAATATTTTATGGATAGCATTTAGCCCCCTAGTATGAAAGAAGCTTTTGTTCTTTAGGAAAAAATTCTAAAAATTTCTTTCAAACTTCTCAAATTCCAATGAAATATTTTTCTCCATTTTCCTGCAAAACATATAATAACTTTTATTAGGATTGTAACTTTGTTATGAGACCTTGATGGGCAACTTTATAATTCAAGATACTATTTTGTAATATTTTCGACCAGAGCATTCAAATAAATATTTGACCAAACCCTTATTATAAAAATATGAAAAAAATATCACCTAGTCAGTAGTCGTTGATTTAAGTAAATAAATCTTCCTAGAAGGTCATCACACTCCATATCCTCTGTTCTTGAGTTATGTTTCCTTCAGCCATTGGGGTTAATTCCTCATTTTAGTGGTTTTACTCTGTTTCCTTGTTTTGATTTTATTTTCGCCCGTACACTGTGTACAAGTGATTTCCATTCATTCATTAGCAAATTGGCAGATAATTAAGCATTGATGTTGTTGACAATACGAAAATTAGAGGCTCTTACTCTCTTTTACCATCATCTTCTAACAAAAGTGAATAAAAGTCTACTTGATAAGAAACTCTTTTCCAGAACTCCTATCTAATATTGGTATGGAAACATTAAATTTTCAAATAAACCTTAACACATAATCTTAAAATTCATCCAGAAAATTCATAAATCCAAAAAATTCAATGGGAAATCCATAACTCATCATGAGAATTCAATAAATAAATCAAGGATTCCTAAACCAGAAAACTATTACGAAAGAGATCGAAAATCCATGAATTCAAGAATGTAACTAAAAACTTGCGAGGATTTCATCTTTCAAATAAACTGCTTTAAACTTTATCCAATACCAATACAAAGTCAGAAATTCAATAAATAGTCTAAAGATCGTCATGGGAATTCAATAAAGAAGTCCAGAAATCAAGAATTCATAAAAACAAGAAATCAATAAGAAATCATTACGAAAATCCAATGGGAAACCAAGTGTATGAAATTCAGAAATATCATAAAAGTTAATGAGGAATTTTAGAATCCATGAAACCAGAAAGTTAATAAGAAATTCATTACAAAAATTCAATAAGGAAACTAAGAATATGAGATCTACAAAATATCTTAAAAGTCAATATGGAAATTTAGAATCCGCAACACCAGAAATCCAATAAGAAATCATTACGAAATCTCAATAAGGAAATTAAGAATATTAAATTGACAAATAATCTTAAAAGTCAATATGAAAATTTTGAATTCACGAAACCCAATATAAAACCTTTATGAAAAGAAACAAGGAAACTAAAAGTTCATGAAATCAGAAATTCAACCAAAATCTTGTCTGGATCTCATTTGATGAATAGACTACTTAAAATTTCATTCAATATAAGTACAAAGTCAAAGAACTTGTCTAGTAATGGTAGAGTTAGAAGGTTTAAGAAAAAGATCCCTAAGGCTACTTAGCCTTAATTCTAAAGTCATTCTTAGAATACTATGCCAGAGATTTATTTAAAACTTATGCCTTTAGCGGTGACAAGGATTCTCATTTTTTAATGGATAGTATCCTATTAATAGATATGTAATTCCTAAAGTGCCTATAACTTAATAGTATTATTATTATATTAGAGTCGAGTAGTTCCGTAAAGCCATGCAATCATTTGGAACATTAGTTCTGTATTAACAGTCATCCATTCAGAGTATTAGTTCCGTAAGACCAGTCAACCATTCAGCAGATAGTTTCGTCCGGTTGTTCAGTTTTTCAGTCATTCAACCGTTCAGCATGCAGTTCTATTTAGTTGACTCGCCGTTCAGCAGTGCAAGCTCCGTTTGACAAGTCGGTCTTTCAGCAGTGCAAGTTCCGTACTATTGCTTGGCCGTTCAGCAGTGCAATGGTCCAAATAACTTATTAATATATATATATATATATATATATATATATATATATATATATATATAACTATTCTATCCTAAAGGGTCATCTTATTTCTAAGGATTTAGGACTGGTTTACTTAATCTATTTTTCAAACGAAGTGACTTTCATCCTTGTAGTAAAAATTAGTCATCTATTCCATTCTTTTAGCTTTTGTGTAAATCTTTGCTTTCCATCTCATGTTACGAATCTCTTTATCCATTTTCTTGTCTTGTGTTTCCTTTTAGGATGAAAGTTTCTTAATTCTTTGACCTGGAGTCACTTTTCAAGCATTGGGAGTGCTGAAATTTGCTTGAACACGCTTTGTCCTTTTTGATTGTGATCTTAGGTTCGTTGTCTGTTTTTTATTATAGCATTTGTTGTCTTCATCCTTTTTCATTTGAGTGTATTCTTTTCTTGGGTTTCATATTTTTTTAGATGGTGAATAGATTTCTTTAATTAACCCTTTGTTCTTATAGATATTGACTTTGTTTTGAGTTGTAGACATCTTTGTCTTTCTTCATCTATATGGTGCCCCTTCTGATTCTAAGGGTTATAGTACATGCTAGGTTGGCATTCTTCTAAATGGTTGCTAGTGGGTGCTTGATCCGACAGTCCCACTTAGAGGTGAATTGGACGTTAGGGATTTTGACCCTTCCTCTAGGAGGTGCTACGGAAGAATGTCGTAGGCTTCTTTAGTGGTTTTGACCCTCCCTCTATGAGGTGCCTTTGGTACGGACTTAAGAGGATTTGACCCTTCCTCTTGAAGGCGCCTTTGGTAAGGGATTTTTTATAGAGGTTTTGACCCTTCCTCTAGAAGGTGCCTTTGGTAGAGGCTAAAAATTGTTTATTCTCACAATGGATATACAAATTTATAACAAAAGATTAGAAGGTCATGATTTATGAACCTAAAGTTTTTTAAGCGAGAATAGGATTCCCTAATCTGAGTTATTGTCAATGAACTCTTGATAGCTTTAAAGTTTTCTTGAAAAGGTATAAATAGGTTTCTCCTTGCCTAAAACTTTGAAATAGTGAGATTGCTTGGTTGGAAATCCTTTGTGTGCATTCACTAATGCTATATAGTATTTTTGGAAGATTGCACAGACAAGTTATTAAAATAGGTAGACATTTTCCCCCAAATTACCGGGTAATTGAAAATAGTCTTTCTTTGAAGATATGTTAGGGAAATTTCTTTTAGTGGAATAGTTTGCCAAAAATAGTGTTAATGTATCATATCTTGGTAGGTATTGCCTTTTAATGAAATAGTCTATTTGTAAGTTTTTCTTAGAGACCGGTGAAGGATTAACGGCGGTCCGAGCTTTCATGAAAGCCAACCTTTGTATTGCGTTGATTGAAACATTGATAATGATTTTGTAATCAGGCATTTGAGCCATCTTTCGCAGGTAGCTAGAAATTTGTTGTGCCTCAAGAGTATGTTGAATGCTGTGGACTAGTTCTGTTTTTTTAACCTGTAATGACACTCGAATTTTGAATTAGTACATGGCCAATTTTCAACACAAATCAAATTACAAATTAGAGTACAAATCAAGTTAAAAAGTTATGAAAAAAAGAATCATGGTTGAACTAATGCTTCAAGACTTCATGATTTGATAGTGGTCCGCATTTTGAAGTTGCTAAGTTGCTTTCTTCAAGTTGTTTCTTTAAGTTTCTTTAATGTACTCCTTTAGGGTTGCTAACACGATCATGTTCTAAATCATTCCAGCTAATATGCGATGCTCATTGGTCTTATGTCCATTTTCTTTACGATAATCACAACAACTTTCCTCTTTTCTGGATTTTGGCTGGCTTCGCATTTTATGAGTAGTTGGGAAACTTCCATCAACTTTTACTACAGCGAAAATGTAAGAAAGAGGTTGATCTAAGGCTACATAGTCGGTGTTTGCGCCAAAATTGGTCACAAACACCCAATACCGTGAAAGCACCAGTGTATGAATATAAATTAGTGATATTCAAACACTAATAACAAATCTTAGCAAATAATAGACAACAATCCAAAAGTAAAGAACAGAAACACAGGTTTTATAGTGGTTCGACTATCTCCGGCCTACGTCCACTCCAGAATTTTTTTTCTTTTTATTAATTATCCTTCAAGGTTACAAGTGATTTCAACAGTTGTAATGACCAAATCTGAAGAAAATAGCAGTAATGAAGCTATGGAATGATTCTAGCAGCATCCGGGCATGCCTCTTCTCTCCAAATCTTCTGACCCCCTTTTCTGAATGACCAGGGGCTCTATTTATAGGCGTGGAAGGCTGAAATCCCGCCTAAAACCTGGGGAGGCTGCTTGGCACGTGAGGGGGGCCCACAGGCCTGTGTTCTCGGAATCCGTGCCCAGTTTGGGATCGATTCGAAGTGACGTTCGAATCGATCAAGAATCCATCCAATTGAGCTGAAATTTGGTGTGAACATTCTTCAACATGTATGTATGCTCCTGTAAAAATTTCATTGATTTGGATCAACGGCTTGGAAGATATGATTGATCCAAGTTCAAGAATCCGTGCGTCCTGAATGGTTCGAACCCATGCTTCGAAACCATCTACTTCAAAACCATCCCCTTCGAATCCATAGGGCCGACTCCTTCGAATCCATACCCTTCGAACCCATGCTCTTCGAATCCATGCTTTCTGAAGCCGCCTCCTTCGAGTCCATATCCTACAAGTCCATCCTCTTCGAATCCATCCCTTTCGAATCCTCGTCCTTCGAATCCATGCCCCTTGCTTCGTATCCATCATCTTCGAATCCATGTCCTCTTCGAATCCATCTCCTTCTTCGAATCCATGTCCACTTCGAATCCATCTCCTTCTTCGAATCCATGTCCACTTCGACTCCATCTCCTTCTTCGAATCCATGTCCACTTCGAATCCATCTCCTTCTTCGAGTCCATGTCCACTTCGAATCCATGTATACTTCGAATCCATTACCTTCTTCGAGTCCATCTTCATCTTCGAATCCATGATCTTCGAATCCATACCTATCGTTCGAATCCACCATCTTCGAGTCCATGTCCATCGTTCGAATCCATGTCCATTGCATTGAAGCTACTCCTTTCGAACCCATCTAGTTCCCATCGATTCGAAGCGTCATTGATGCGAACCTCATGGGTTCGAATCTTGATGGGTTCGAACCTGATCGGTTCGAACCGAGCGTCACTTTATCCCCTTTTTGATGGATTCGAACTACGTACTATTCCTACCTTGAATCCATCATATTTCCTTCATACGAACTCCGATTAAACTGAAATTTGAAACATAGCCTTTCATAGTCCTTATCATCGTTTCCAATCAATTTCGTCCCGATCGGAGTTCAACAAAATTTTGACGATATCCATCGTAGCCTTATCTCCAGTCCTGATATCCATAATTCCTTGCCAATTTGTTGATATTCCAGTTTTGACCAAAAAATGGGATAACATTTTGCCCCCCGAAACATGCCTTGTGATAACAAGGCGTGTTTTGAATAATTACGAATCCAATATCCGAAGTCCAAAGCCATATTGCCAGAGTATATCGTCCTTGACTGCTTCGAGTCGATGTCCAATTCCATATCCAATAGCCAAAGCCTTAGCCAATTCCGTATCCATTCGAACTCGACAACCAAGTTCCAATCCATCCTTATCCAATAGCCAATAACCGGAGCCAGGACCTCTCCGGGTCGATATCCAAATCCATAACCTCTCTGGGTTCCTGCCAAGCGTGATCCACATCCGACGACCGTGGTCCAGTGTCCCTGGACGTTGAGTTAACCTCTCCGGGCTCTTGCCAAGCGCAATCCATACTTGAAGTCCTCGGTCCAGTGTCCCTGGACGTTGAGCCAACCTCTCCGGGTTCTTGCCAAGCACAATCCATATTTGACGACCTTGGTCCAGTGTCCCTGGACGCTGTAAAATGCCATGGCTTAAGTCCTAAGCCGAATCCTGATCTCTCCGGACCCTTGCCGAGCATAGTCCATACTCGACGACCTGAAAATAATAAATGATAATAGAGGGCCTAAGTCCTAGGCCGAATCCTGGTCACTCCGGACCCTTGGCAAGCATTGTCCATACTTGACGACCTGAATGAGTCAATCTTCCTTGTTTGGGTAAAGTGACTCATCCCTTGCCAGGCATAATCCATACCCGACGACCATTTATCAAAAACCAGATAAAAGTCCAACCAAAATTTATTCCAAAATCCAAATCCGAAATTCAAATCCGAAATCCAAACCCAAAATCCAAATCCAAATCCAAAATTCAAATCCAAACCAGAAAACCAGAAATCCAAACCAGCATCCAAAACCAAAAACAATCATCCAAAGGAAAATCCAAATAAAAAAGCAAGAAAAACCAGGAGCTCAATCCAAGCTCCAAAACCAAATCCAAAAAAAAAAAAAAGCAATGTCCAATCTAAAAGCAAGAAATAAATTTCACAAACCATAGCATCCCGGTTTATCATTATTCAGAGCATGCCTAGGGGCTATCTCCGTCCCCGTACATGTGTAAATGACTTTACCGTTTGCTAGTAGCTTGCTACTTATTCCATATTATCCTGGTCAATGGATGATCAATCGACGATCATCCCTGGGCCTCCCATCATCACGGCGTGAGGTGGTCGGTGGTTGCTCCTGCTCCACCGTTGCATCCCGAGTTCCAATGTATTGCTGTAACTGTCCATTCCTTACATGCTCCTCGATTATATCCTTTAGGTGCCTGCAGCTGTTGGTATCATGTCCATCCAGATCATGGAAGAGACAGTGCCTTCCTGATGTCCTTTCCCGCTCTGTTGGTTCCCTCCTAGCCGGCCTTCGGTAGGGAAGGCGATTCCGAGTTTCCAGGTATATCCGCTCCAGCGTTTCGTTCAATCCTGTGTATGTGGAAAACTTTGGATCCTTCCATCGCTTCCTAGCGTTTCCAGAGTCGTCATCTAACTTCCTTTTTCCTTTATCCTTATCCAAACCGTTTTTGGATACCGCTCCAACCTCGATTGCATTAGCCTTCTTCAACTTTAAATCCGTACTTGCATCTTCTTACCGAAGGAACCTTTCTGCCTCATGAAAGAATTCGTCGAGATTTTGCGGGGGATCTCGTATCAGAGATACCTTGAAATCCGAATTCTCCTTGACTCCTGATACTGCTGCCATTAAAACGATTGATGGATCAGGCCGATCCACCGAAGCGACTGCCGCACTGAATCGAGTTAGAAAAGCTCTCAGCGATTCGTCCATCCTTTGCTTCACCGATGTTAAAGTCATCACGTTCTTCGGCCTCTTGACGTGAACCCGAAACTATCCCAGAAACTTTTCCACTAATTCCTTCCAAGTCCTGATAGATCCTTCTTCCAGCTGCCTAAACCACATTGCAGCTAAGTCCTTCAAATACAAAGGGAAACATCGGGCCATCACTTCCTCTGATGCCCCCAGCACCTCCATGTGTCTGGTGTACCTCATTAAGTGATCTGTTGGATCCGTCTTACCATCATATACCTCCACGCTAGGTAGCTTGAACTTAGGTGGATTCTGAGCCATCCTTATCTCCCGAGCGAATGGACTTCTATTCACTCCTTCCAAATCTCCGTTTGTCAAACCACCTCGCACAGTCTTCCTGATCATTTCTACTAATCCTATATTGTCTGGTAGGGGTTGCCCCCCATGCCCCCGAGGGAACTCTGGTACATATTCCTCGTGTGGCTCACTAGCAGCAACGTTAGCTCTAGCTTGTTGAATTCCTCCCAAAGGTTCTCCTGCATTGAATTCTGTGGGCCTGCCCCCAAGCCCTCGTTGATTGCCTTCTGGCTCCGTATCCTGTCCTTCATTGGGTTCCACAACCCTAGCTCCTTGTCCTACATCCGCAGTTGCTGTAGCTGTTCCTAAGTTCTGCATCCCTGCAGCTCTCATTTGTTCCAAGAGGGTTTGCATCATTTCCTGTTGACTTTTCAACAATCTCTCCTGCAAAGAATTGGCCATAGCTTCCATTTCATCCCGAGTTATGTAGACCGAAGCCTGTCCTTCCTCACCTCCGGAGGATGCTTGTTGACTTCCTCCTTGTTGGCTTCTCTCAGCCCTTAGCCTTCTGCTATTCTGCCTAGTCATTGTCTTCCAAATCCAAATTCCTCGAACTCTTCAAATCCGATGTAGCGGGTGCTAGTTGCCTTCTCAGTGAAAGCACCAAAATGTTTGCGCCAAAATTGGTCACAAACACCCAATACCGTGAAAGCACCAGTGTATGATTATAAATTAGTGATATTCAAACACTAATAACAAATCTTAGCAAATAATAGACAACAATCCAAAAGTAAAGAACAGAAACACAGGTTTTATAGTGGTTCGACTATCTCCGGCCTACGTCCACTCCAGAATTTTTTTTCTTTTTATTAATTATCCTTCAAGGTTACAAGTGATTTCAACAGTTGTAATGACCAAATCTGAAGAAAATAGCAGTAATGAAGCTATGGAATGATTCTAGCAGCATCCGGGCATGCCTCTTCTCTCCAAATCTTCTGACCCCCTTTTCTGAATGACCAGGGGCTCTATTTATAGGCGTGGAAGGCTGAAATCCCGCCTAAAACCTGGGGAGGCTGCTTGGCACGTGAGGGGGGCCCACAGGCCTGTGTTCTCGGAATCCGTGCCCAGTTTGGGATCGATTCGAAGTGACGTTCGAATCGATCAAGAATCCATCCAATTGAGCTGAAATTTGGTGTGAACATTCTTCAACATGTATGTATGCTCCTGTAAAAATTTCATTGATTTGGATCAACGGCTTGGAAGATATGATTGATCCAAGTTCAAGAATCCGTGCGTCCTGAATGGTTCGAACCCATGCTTCGAAACCATCTACTTCGAAACCATCCCCTTCGAATCCATAGGGCCGACTCCTTCGAATCCATACCCTTCGAACCCATGCTCTTCGAATCCATGCTTTCTGAAGCCGCCTCCTTCGAGTCCATATCCTACAAGTCCATCCTCTTCGAATCCATCCCTTTCGAATCCTCGTCCTTCGAATCCATGCCCCTTGCTTCGTATCCATCATCTTCGAATCCATGTCCTCTTCGAATCCATCTCCTTCTTCGAATCCATGTCCACTTCGAATCCATCTCCTTCTTCGAATCCATGTCTACTTCGACTCCATCTCCTTCTTCGAATCCATGTCCACTTCGACTCCATCTCCTTCTTCGAATCCATGTCCACTTCGAATCCATCTCCTTCTTCGAGTCCATGTCCACTTCGAATCCATGTATACTTCGAATCCATTACCTTCTTCGAGTCCATCTTCATCTTCGAATCCATGATCTTCGAATCCATACCTATCGTTCGAATCCACCATCTTCGAGTCCATGTCCATCGTTCGAATCCATGTCCATTGCATTGAAGCTACTCCTTTCGAACCCATCTAGTTCCCATCGATTCGAAGCGTCATTGATGCGAACCTCATGGGTTCGAATCTTGATGGGTTCGAACCTGATCGGTTCGAACCGAGCGTCACTTTATCCCCTTTTTGATGGATTCGAACTACGTACTATTCCTACCTTGAATCCATCATATTTCCTTCATACGAACTCCGATTAACCTGAAATTTGAAACATAGCCTTTCATAGTCCTTATCATCGTTTCCAATCAATTTCGTCCCGATCGGAGTTCAACAAAATTTTGACGATATCCATCGTAGCCTTATCTCCAGTCCTGATATCCATAATTCCTTGCCAATTTGTTGATATTCCAGTTTTGACCAAAAAATGGGATAACATTTTGCCCCCCGAAACATGCCTTGTGATAACAAGGCGTGTTTTGAATAATTACGAATCCAATATCCGAAGTCCAAAGCCATATTGCCAGAGTATATCGTCCTTGACTGCTTCGAGTCGATGTCCAATTCCATATCCAATAGCCAAAGCCTTAGCCAATTCCGTATCCATTCGAACTCGACAACCAAGTTCCAATCCATCCTTATCCAATAGCCAATAACCGGAGCCAGGACCTCTCCGGGTCGATATCCAAATCCATAACCTCTCTGGGTTCCTGCCAAGCGTGATCCACATCCGACGACCGTGGTCCAGTGTCCCTGGACGTTGAGTTAACCTCTCCGGGCTCTTGCCAAGCGCAATCCATACTTGAAGTCCTCGGTCCAGTGTCCCTGGACGTTGAGCAAACCTCTCCGGGTTCTTGCCAAGCACAATCCATATTTGACGACCTTGGTCCAGTGTCCCTGGACGCTGTAAAATGCCATGGCTTAAGTCCTAAGCCGAATCCTGATCTCTCCGGACCCTTGCCGAGCATAGTCCATACTCGACGACCTGAAAATAATAAATGATAATAGAGGGCCTAAGTCCTAGGCCGAATCCTGGTCACTCCGGACCCTTGCCAAGCATTGTCCATACTTGACGACCTGAATGAGTCAATCTTCCTTGTTTGGGTAAAGTGACTCATCCCTTGCCAGGCATAATCCATACCCGACGACCATTTATCAAAAACCAGATAAAAGTCCAACCAAAATTTATTCCAAAATCCAAATCCGAAATTCAAATCCGAAATCCAAACCCAAAATCCAAATCCAAAATTCAAATCCAAACCAGAAAACCAGAAATCCAAACCAGCATCCAAAACCAAAAACAATCATCCAAAGGAAAATCCAAATAAAAAAGCAAGAAAAACCAGGAGCTCAATCCAAGCTCCAAAACCAAATCCAAAAAAAAAAAAGCAATGTCCAATCTAAAAGCAAGAAATAAATTTCACAAACCATAGCATCCCGGTTTATCATTATTCAGAGCATGCCTAGGGGCTATCTCCGTCCCCGTACATGTGTAAATGACTTTACCGTTTGCTAGTAGCTTGCTACTTATTCCATATTATCCTGGTCAATGGATGATCAATCGACGATCATCCCTGGGCCTCCCATCATCATGGCGTGAGGTGGTCGGTGGTTGCTCCTGCTCCACCGTTGCATCCCGAGTTCCAACGTATTGCTGTAACTGTCCATTCCTTACATGCTCCTCGATTATATCCTTTAGGTGCCTGCAGCTGTTGGTATCATGTCCATCCAGATCATGGAAGAGACAGTGCCTTCCTGATGTCCTTTCCCGCTCTGTTGGTTCCCTCCTAGCCGGCCTTCGGTAGGGAAGGCGATTCCGAGTTTCCAGGTATATCCGCTCCAGCGTTTCGTTCAATCCTGTGTATGTGGAAAACTTTGGATCCTTCCATCGCTTCCTAGCGTTTCCAGAGTCGTCATCTAACTTCCTTTTTCCTTTATCCTTATCCAAACCGTTTTTGGATACCGCTCCAACCTCGATTGCATTAGCCTTCTTCAACTTTAAATCCGTACTTGCATCTTCTTACCGAAGGAACCTTTCTGCCTCATGAAAGAATTCGTCGAGATTTTGCGGGGGATCTCGTATCAGAGATACCTTGAAATCCGAATTCTCCTTGACTCCTGATACTGCTGCCATTAAAACGATTGATGGATCAGGCCGATCCACCGAAGCGACTGCCGCACTGAATCGAGTTAGAAAAGCTCTCAGCGATTCGTCCATCCTTTGCTTCACCGATGTTAAAGTCATCACGTTCTTCGGCCTCTTGACGTGAACCTGAAACTGTCCCAGAAACTTTTCCACTAATTCCTTCCAAGTCCTGATAGATCCTTCTTCCAGCTGCCTAAACCACATTGCAGCTAAGTCCTTCAAATACAAAGGGAAACATCGGGCCATCACTTCCTCTGATGCCCCCAGCACCTCCATGTGTCTGGTGTACCTCATTAAGTGATCTGTTGGATCCGTCTTACCATCATATACCTCCACGCTAGGTAGCTTGAACTTAGGTGGATTCTGAGCCATCCTTATCTCCCGAGCGAATGGACTTCTATTCACTCCTTCCAAATCTCCGTTTGTCAAACCACCTCGCACAGTCTTCCTGATCATTTCTACTAATCCTATATTGTCTGGTAGGGGTTGCCCCCCATGCCCCCGAGGGAACTCTGGTACATATTCCTCGTGTGGCTCACTAGCAGCAACGTTAGCTCTAGCTTGTTGAATTCCTCCCAAAGGTTCTCCTGCATTGAATTCTGTGGGCCTGCCCCCAAGCCCTCGTTGATTGCCTTCTGGCTCCGTATCCTGTCCTTCATTGGGTTCCACAACCCTAGCTCCTTGTCCTACATCCGCAGTTGCTGTAGCTGTTCCTAAGTTCTGCATCCCTGCAGCTCTCATTTGTTCCAAGAGGGTTTGCATCATTTCCTGTTGACTTTTCAACAATCTCTCCTGCAAAGAATTGGCCATAGCTTCCATTTCATCCCGAGTTATGTAGACCGAAGCCTGTCCTTCCTCACCTCCGGAGGATGCTTGTTGACTTCCTCCTTGTTGGCTTCTCTCAGCCCTTAGCCTTCTGCTATTCTGCCTAGTCATTGTCTTCCAAATCCAAATTCCTCGAACTCTTCAAATCCGATGTAGCGGGTGCTAGTTGCCTTCTCAGTGAAAGCACCAAAATGTTTGCGCCAAAATTGGTCACAAACACCCAATACCGTGAAAGCACCAGTGTATGAATATAAATTAGTGATATTCAAACACTAATAACAAATCTTAGCAAATAATAGACAACAATCCAAAAGTAAAGAACAGAAACACAGGTTTTATAGTGGTTCGACTATCTCCGGCCTACGTCCACTCCAGAATTTTTTTTCTTTTTATTAATTATCCTTCAAGGTTACAAGTGATTTCAACAGTTGTAATGACCAAATCTGAAGAAAATAGCAGTAATGAAGCTATGGAATGATTCTAGCAGCATCCGGGCATGCCTCTTCTCTCCAAATCTTCTGACCCCCTTTTCTGAATGACCAGGGGCTCTATTTATAGGCGTGGAAGGCTGAAATCCCGCCTAAAACCTGGGGAGGCTGCTTGGCACGTGAGGGGGGCCCACAGGCCTGTGTTCTCGGAATCCGTGCCCAGTTTGGGATCGATTCGAAGTGACGTTCGAATCGATCAAGAATCCATCCAATTGAGCTGAAATTTGGTGTGAACATTCTTCAACATGTATGTATGCTCCTGTAAAAATTTCATTGCATTTGGATCAACGGCTTGGAAGATATGATCGATCCAAGTTCAAGAATCCGTGTGTCCTGAATGGTTCGAACCCATGCTTCGAAACCATCTACTTCGAAACCATCCCCTTCGAATCCATAGGGCCGACTCCTTCGAATCCATACCCTTCGAACCCATGCTCTTCGAATCCATGCTTTCTGAAGCCGCCTCCTTCGAGTCCATATCCTACGAGTCCATCCTCTTCGAATCCATCCCTTTCGAATCCTCGTCCTTCGAATCCATGCCCCTTGCTTCGTATCCATCATCTTCGAATCCATGTCCTCTTCGAATCCATCTCCTTCTTCGAATCCATGTCCACTTCGAATCCATCTCCTTCTTCGAATCCATGTCTACTTCGACTCCATCTCCTTCTTCGAATCCATGTCTACTTCGACTCCATCTCCTTCTTCGAATCCATGTCCACTTCGACTCCATCTCCTTCTTCGAATCCATGTCCACTTCGAATCCATCTCCTTCTTCGAGTCCATGTCCACTTCGAATCCATGTATACTTCGAATCCATTACCTTCTTCGAGTCCATCTTCGTCTTCGAATCCATGATCTTCGAATCCATACCTATCGTTCGAATCCACCATCTTCGAGTCCATGTCCATCGTTCGAATCCATGTCCATTGCATTGAAGCTACTCCTTTCGAACCCATCTAGTTCCCATCGATTCGAAGCGTCATTGATGCGAACCTCATGGGTTCGAATCTTGATGGGTTCGAACCTGATCGGTTCGAACCGAGCGTCACTTTATCCCCTTTTTGATGGATTCGAACTACGTACTATTCCTACCTTGAATCCATCATATTTCCTTCATACGAACTCCGATTAACCTGAAATTTGAAACATAGCCTTTCATAGTCCTTATCATCATTTCCAATCAATTTCGTCCCGATCGGAGTTCAACAAAATTTTGACGATATCCATCGTAGCCTTATCTCCAGTCCTGATATCCATAATTCCTTGCCAATTTGTTGATATTCCAGTTTTGACCAAAAAATGGGATAACAGTCGGGTTCTAGAATTCTCTTCCAAATCCTTTCACTACCTTTTCATTTTTGGTTAGAGTGATTGGAACCATGTTTTTCTTCTTCTATGCCTTATTGCGATCTTTTCTTATCACGACACATTTCATCTAAACGGATGAATTTTCCTGCACGGGAATAGAAGTATTGTAAATCTTTGCATCCATTAATATAAAAGTCTTTCCAGAAAGGGGTTTGTTCGATTAACCTTGGTCGAATTACCATAAGCTTTTCTCTATCGGTTGTACTTGCAGCCTTTAATGCTTCTGTACTAAACCAGTTCAAGTATTTGCCAAGAAATTCTCCTAGTTCTTGTTTGATAGTAGCTAATAAGCTAAAGTCCATAGTTAAGTCTTCGAATATATAAAATTGTGTCATGAAGTCATAAGAAAATTATTCCCAAGAACAGATGGTTTTCACTTGGTAATTCTTGTACCATTTGATAGCTGCTCCTTGAAAAGTAACAGGGAAAATTTTGCAGCAAATTGGTCTAGAAGCGTTAAATAAGTCGTCTAGTTTTCAAATGCTACAAAGTGATCATCTAGATCAGTAGTCCCATCATATTTTAGTGGGGGAATTTGGATGTGAGGAGGTAGACTAACTGCCATTACTTGTTCTATAAAAGGAGCTTTTTGCAGGATAACATATTTCTCTTGGTCAGGAATTCCTTTTTCCTTAAGCATATCCATTATCATTTGGTGTAGGGTGTCTTCTTGGTTGACTTCATTTTTGTGGCAACTTACACTGTTTCTTTGGATTGAACTATTTGATTGCTCGAAGGACTTTTTAGCTTGACTTTCATAGTTTAACTCTTCATACCTCATTTGGAGATTACGCTTCATCTTGTCCTTCCATAATCCTTAATGATTCTTGAGATGGAGCCTTTTCAAGAAATTCTTGCATTTCTATTATTTGTTGTTGTATATTCTGGACTATAATCTCATCGTTTTCCAATCTTATTAAGGTTGAAGGTTGCCCAATTTCTATATTCTCTAAGTTGAAGTTTGGAACTACATTTTCTTCCAAAGTTGATTGTGACACAGTTTCTTAATTTGGATTGTTCTTATTATTCCTTGCTCTTACCATTTTCTTCTTTTGAATGAAAAACTTAATGCAATTAAACTGTAATGGAAGTTATCAGGGATCGAGGTTTGAGCCCTCCTTCTAGAGCCAAAATTTTTAACCAGAAATCTTGTCAACACCTCAAAGTGAAGTTTGAAGTATTGGTGACTTCTAAGAAACCTTCTTTTGAATAGATGAAGGTAGCTTTCACTCTTCGAGTAAGTAAAGATGGTTTAAAAACCCTTTTTAATACCTTTCGATTCAGTCGAAAGGTTAATCTTGCTTTAAAAACTCCTTCCGAATTAATTGGATTATAGCTCTGTCAAAACAACCTTATGATGTAGTCAAAGTGGCTTAAGCTTGGGACATAACAGTTTCGTGAAACTATTTGATTTGAGTGGGTTTCGACTCCGTTGAAAGGGTAAGCTCTTATTTCCTTGTGGTTTTGAGCTAAAACTCAAGGGATATGTGTGTGCTACGCATCTCGACTCAATCAAAGGGTAACCTTTCGACTAGGTCAACATCATTGATCCTATTTGTATGCAATAAGAATCTCAAAATAGCTAAGTAATCAAAAATATCATAACCTTTCTTTTATTGAACTAAAGCTATACAAATCGACTGAAATTTCCCAATTTGATTTTGAAATTATGGTTTACAAGCTTTAGAAAATATAAGTAAGAAGTAAAAGAAATCGGATCCTCTAAACCAAACTCCTAGAGTCTTATTTATAGGTGTGGGTTGACACCTTTTGATCCTTGCTTTCGACACGGTTGAAAGTGCATCTCTTGAATCATAACTTTCGACCTACTCTAAAGGATTATACGATCGATCTTCCACTGCTGCTGAAGATTAGGCTTCCTTTATCTTTTTTTATTCCTTTGGACTTCGTCGGAAGGTATATTGCGGGATCGCTTTCTACTTCATCGAAAGGTACATTGCTTGATCAATTTCGACTTCATTGAAAAGTGTATAGATGCGCTCTTCACCTAGCAGTTAATATGCTACATAAGTTAGCATGGGATTAGACTTCAATGTCGTCGAAACATGCCCTTTGTGGGCTTCGAATGAGTTATAACATCGTTGAGAGATTAGCTACATAAGGCACCATTCGAAAGCATTCTATCCGACTGGCGTGGAACCTTATTTCCTAGTGTTTGAGGAAATATGCATAATTCCTATAATCTTTTCCTTCATAGGTGTGGATGGTTTCAACCAATTCAAAAAGTAATATATGCTTTCGAAAGAGTTGATTTGGCTAAACATTCTTCTGGTGGAGGTAGATGAAGATGAAACCGATCGTTTCAAATGGCTTGGCGCATATAGGGAAAGCATACCAGTCACTGCCTTCGAAAGGAACCTTTCGACCTTTTCGAAAACTGAAAACCTGTTATCCATTGCCTTCAAAAGATACATTTCGACCTCATCGAAAGCTCTTTGCTTATCCACAACACTGTTGAAGTATCCTTTTGGCTTCTTCAAAAGGTTTTGTTGACGCTATCATCTTCTTGTCGAAAGTTTTATTTAATGATTACAATGACCACTATGATGCCTTCTGATCCTCTCCAATGCTCTTGCTCCTTCTTTTATACTTTCACTCTTGAGAATATTTTATGGATAACAGTTTCAAAAGAAAAGGTTTGAGGCTTCGAAAGCCTTATTTTTCAAAATAAAGAACCCAATCTCATTTTTAAAGGAAAACCCATGGCATAAATAAAAGATTTTAAAATGATTTTAGAGTATGGAGTTTTTGAAGAAGATTTCCTTTGATAAAATAATAGATTGAAGGGATTAACCATGTTTCATACGAAAATTCTTTCAAGGACATCAAACCACAGATGTTGGTGTTATTATGTTATTATTTTTGCTTCTTCTTATATATATATTCATATTATAATGGAACCATAACTGTATTTTGGGAGATAAACGATAGAATAACCAGTTTGGTTTAATCAGTAGTGAATATAAATTAAGTTAACTCATGAATGAGTGGAATTGCATCCAGAAGGTCAGATAGACCAGAACCTAGGATGCTTAAACACTGATTAAAGAAGTTGTCATATAGATAGGTTCATAGTAAGCCCATGAAAATTATGATTAGGAAGAGTTATTGGCAGGGGCTAATTGGTTTGTAGTTGACCCTTGAAAACTATATCCGGATTAGTGATAAGTTGTTGATAGAAGTCAATAGGTTCCTCGTCAACCTATGAATATTATGATAAAAAAGATGTTATTGAGATACCAACGAGTCCAGGGAAAACCCATGAATAAGAAAGTTATTGGTAGGGGCCAATAGGTTCTTAGTGATCCCATGAAAACTATAAAATCACCAGGGAGTTCATAAGCTTTAAACAAGTTATTTGTCCTCCCATGAAAACTAATAGGTTAATGGTGACCTTAGAAACTATAACTGTGATAGATAGTCAAATTAATAGGGATGGGAAATCCAGAATTGATTTACTTGTTTGCATATCATCATAACATTTGAATTGTTATGTTTTTAACCATTGTGGATGTAGGAGCATCATATATGATTATTATAAAATTTTGGAAGATACTAGTGAGGGGAAAACCCATTCCGCCAAGTGGCGTGGTCTCACAAGATATCTAAATGGTTTGAGATGGTAGATTATTATTCATATCAGGCTTTATGTCTGACTTGAAGTTTATGTTTTTCCTTATACTCTCGGCTACTCAATTAATTTTGAGTAGTTTGAGTGTTGAGGTTTTTAGGTTCTTCTAAGATGAATATGCTTCCGGAGACGTGCAGGAGGCAAGCTAGCAAGTAGTAGTTCTTTTCTATTTTGGTTCCCCTGTGTTTTGTTGTAAAGGCAAAGTTTTTTAATTGCCTATATCTATATACTCTAATCATACAAGGGGCATCTTCTTATGTCTCTTTTAGCGTATGTTGTAATAATTTTTTTTGAATATGGTTCTCAAATTTTGGGATTATGTAATGAATTTGAAATGGAATGAGAGAGTTGTTTAATGGCTTTAAAATTTTTCCATATCCATGTGTTTCTATTATATCAATGTATCTAACATTACCACATTTTTTCGTCGAGGATTAATAACTATGGATGACTACGGCATTCGTAGCCATTAGTTTTGGGCCTCCAAGTGGGGGATGTTACAAGTTGGTATCAAAGAATAGGTTTATGAAAACTTAAAAGAAATTTAAGCTTAAAAGATCGGGGTTTGGGTTAACGCTATAATATCGTACTTGTATTTGATATATGTATATGTATAACTATGTATTACCCTCTCTCTTAGACCGTTCTTCTGTATCTTGATGAGGCTCACATGCAGATTTACAAGAATGAAGATACGAAGGTAGGAATCAGAAGTGGAAATCTAGATGGAGAAAGCACCACAAACAATGAAAATGTTTGGCCCACCAAGAGGAACCAAGGTCGACAGGCTAATGCTAACCAAAATGTAGATGCTAATGTGGGTGTTGGAAATCCACCAGTGGATATAAGGGTGATGCATCGGTTCTTCCTCAATCTGATGCAAGCAGGAGCTGTTGCTGGAGTTTTTGGGAATGTTGGAGGAGCCAATCTTGTAGCTCCAATTGGGAATAACTATGCTAAGTTTAGCAAAGACTGCACTAGTCTTGGTGGGATGCCGTTTATAGGAATGGAAGATGCCATAGAAGTTGATAATTGGCTGTTGCATTCTGAGAGAATCTTTGTCGATTTGAGTTGGGATGATGAGCAGAAGAGGAGACTAGCCTCTAGGTAGTTGCAAGGGGCAGAACTCCATTGGTGGAATAGTGTTACTACTAGAGTTTCATAAGAAGAGATGACTTAGGCAGAATTCCAAAGGAGATTTGAACAGAGGTTTTTGTCTGAAGTTGCTAAGTCGGTGTTGTTGAGAAAATTTATGGATTTGGTGTGGGGCAGATATCAGTGATCGAGTACGCTGCTAAGTTTCGTGAGTTTTCCTGATATGAGTATGCTACTATAAAAACCTTCATCATGAGGAATGAGAAGTACATTCTAGGATTGAGGCCCGAGATAGCTAGGGCGACCCTGACACATCTCCGGGATCCTTGTAATGTAGTTACGGAGCTGGCAATGCGACATGAGAGATGCTTTCTATTTGTGGGAAAGAAAAGCCGATTGGTATTGAATATGCGATTATATGATTTTTGTTTGATGATAATAAACATATATATATATATATATATTCATTTAAATGTATTTGTCAATATACTATTTTATTTTCATAGATTAAATAAATATTCGATAAATAAAATAAATAACACAGAATTTGAATTCAAATGGATATTTTATTCAAACAAATATTTATTACAATTTTTGTATAGTACAAATTTCAAGCTCTCACTATATATACAATTTCAATTACAATACAAATTTGATTACATTACAATTCATATTTACATTTGACCTCACTACATGTCACTAATTCACTCAACTCGTATTTATCTTCAACTTCATTCCAATGTGAATCCAACATCTGAGCAATCTACAGAAATATACATTGACGCAGTAAAATTGAAAATAAAATATTTTTGCAGTATAAAATAAAATGTGAATTTTGAAAATAATACTTGCCTTAGTTATTTGGGTTGTTCGTCATCATTTAAATTCGAATTCATCATACACGAACAGCTTGTGACATGTACAGTGTATCACTGTACATGCCACAAGGCCGTGCACACTGATATATACACTTGATAAAATTACAGGGATAGGTGAGCACAGGTCAAACCCAAAACGCCGGGTTCAACTCAAGTGCAATAAAAATTATGTCACAATATCAACATAAGGTCAAACCCGAGCTTTAAGCTGGATTCAACTCAGGTGCAATACAAAATTGTCAAGTACAAGTGAAAATGCTCGATCAATGCAACACAGCCTCAACAATGCAATGGGCATGTTCAAAACAACACCACAACTAGAATCATGAATAACAAAGTCAGGCAGAAGCCTATTCCCAAGAAAATTGACAAACAATAAGTGCAAGCTTGGATGGGCAAGTGTCGACCAAGCTAATGAACACAACCATACAGTGAAACTCAATACAACAAAGACTTAAGTTAGTGCACCAGTGATGTCAACAAGCCTCGACCAAAATCCAAATGTACAAATGCAACATGAACCAAACAGTGCACAAAGGCAGTAGTACAACTCTAGCTGGAAGCGCACAAATGCACATACCAGACATGTCAACACACAAGGAATGCACCGGTAAACATGGCTTCACAATGAACACTACAACAGCAACAACAAATGTAGTAAAGAGTAGCAAGTTCAACCAAAACAAGTCAAATACAATATGACAACAATGCAGAACTACTCGTGACACAGATACAAGATGAAATACACAATAGCACAATGCATCAGAGATGTGTGGATACAAGAAAAAGTAACTTCAACAAGTTATGCAAACAATGTATGCAACCACATGGTGACGGTGCAATACAAACATATAGAACAAAGGATAGTGCAGTGCAGACATGAGGAAGTCAGTGCCAACAGTACAATGTGGATGTCGAATGGCCAAGCAAGTACAACACTAAACCAACAAGAGGCCAAAGGAATTAATATGGAAACACAGCAAGCACATGAATGCACAGTGCAAACAACAACACCAAGTGATACAACAGCTCTGTGACAATATCAAGTGAAGGCCACAACAGCTCAAATGAGCAATCTCACACATGATAGTGAAACAGGCCAGAGAAAAGCCGTATGCATGTTTGAACAAAGCACAGTTCAAAGCAATACTACAAGTCGAGTATGCCACAGGGATAAACACAAATGGCCAGAGTCAAGCACAAAGAAAATAAACACTGTCAAACAAAGTCAAAGCCGAGGTCAACAAAGAAAAATCAGGAAGGATAAAAAATGACCAAAGTCAATATACAAGCATCAGAAGAAGCCGTGGGTCAAAAATCAAAAAGCCAAAGTCAAGTAGGAAATTCACTACCACAAAGACCAAGGAAAGATCAAATGGCTCTGAATCGAAGCCGTGTCAATCAAGGAATCGAGCGAGTTCGAAATCAAAATCGTGTAAACGAAATTATTCGATATGAACAAGTCAGAAATTATCATCAGCATTAAAACAAAATCGAATGGCCGAGATAAATCAAGTGACGAATTCCAATAAATGTATACAAACGAAAATCAAGGATCTCGAATCCCATATAAATAAGTAACATCATCGGCAATTGGATCATCGAGTTCAAGAATATCAACATAAAGCAATAAGAAAAAATTACATACCAATTTGTAGTCGAACTCGATCAAATCTAAGAAGTCGTGTTCAAATCGAAGAAACGGTCGATTGCCAAAGCAAATCAGAGGAACAACAATTGTAATCGACCAACAATCAGTCGACTTCATCGATTTCTCCAAATGCCCTAATTTTCGAGCAAAGGGAAAGAGGGACGAGAGAACGAACGAGGCCGCCATTTTTTAACAGAGCAAAGTAGATAACAACATAAAAGAAATAAAAGGGCCGGCCTTATTGTTTTAACACAGGCTTTAGTTTATAAATTAGGGGTTTTGTTTTTTTAATTGTCTTTTAATTTGTATTTTGCTTTTAAACCGTTGTAATTTCTAGTTGTGTGACTAGGGCAAAAAATACATGGCGTAGTTTGAGAATTCGCAACTTAGTGGCTGAGTTATGGCAGGTTTTTGAGCGTAGAGTTAGGTTAGTCAGTAGCGGTGTCGCGAGTTTACGAGTGTAAGCGTGTGACTACTAATTTCTAGTAGAAACCTTGGGGGCAGCACATAGGCAGGATTTTGCCGAAGCTGAGTCAATTCTGTGTCGTTTTATTTCTGCATTTATTATTCTACTATTATCAGTGTTGCTATTATTTTGATATATCTGTGTTGAAATAATTTTATAATCTTCCACAATAATTTTTATAATTAATAGCATCACCCTATTCATCCCCCTCTAGGGTGAAATCGATCCTACAAGTGGTATCAGAGCTAGGAATAGAAGTCAATGTTCAATGGTGAATACGCCTACTAGAAAAATAGAATGAAATTTTTTCTGAAAATCATTGACGCTTGGAATGTTGTTGAGATAGGCTATAGAGCACCAACTATAATTATAAATAATCAAGAAATAAATAAACCAAAGGATCAATTGACAGATCTAGAAAATAAGTTACAGAATTCTAATGCCAAAGCTATGAATTCGATTATTTGTTCATTGGATCAATTTGAATCGTGTCTCACATTATCTAACTGCGCAGGAAATATGGCACATACTCGAAGTGACTCACGAAGGAATGTAGCAAGTCAAAGAATCTCGCCTTGCCATGCTAAGCAGCAAATACGAGAACTTCACAATGGCGAAGGAAGAAAATGTCAAAGAGATGTATGGACGACTTTCCAATATCGTATACAAATCAAAAGCCCTCGAAAAATCATACACAGAGTTGGAGATAGTCCGAAAAATCCTCAGCGTCCTTCCACGAAGTTTTGAAGCAAAAGTGACTGTCATTTAAGAATCAAAAGATTTAAAACAAATCAAAGTTGAAGAACTCATCGGAAATCTCATCACTTATGAGGTAGAAATGAAATTCAAGGATAAGCGTGAAGGAGGTGACACTCGAAAGAAATCAATAGCTCTTAAAGGAACAACGGAAAGTGATGGTGATGATGATGATGGAGAAGCAGAATTGGAGCTAATAATAAAGAAATTCAAAAGGTGGAATTGCAAATACGGAATTCCAGCTCTAAATTGAAAATTGAAAAGCAGAATAGTCAAAGCACTAGACAACTCAGACGAATAGAAGATCATCTGTCACAAGTGCAACCAACCCGGACACATCAAGCCAAATTGTCCTCAAAACCGACATGACTTTGAAAAGAAATCAAAAAGGAGAAGTTTTGCAGCCACGTGGAATACAAGTGACGAAGATAATCAAAGTACTTGCAGTGAGAGTGAGAAAGCAGATATGTGCCTTCAAGGAAATATAACTGATAGCGACGATGACGAGCCAAGCGAGGTATCAAAACTCACTCACTCGGAATTACTTGTATATTTCCACGAAGTAAATGGCTGTTTTGAATGACTTAGGGAAAAGTATGCTAAAATTGAATCATAAAGAGATAGTTTGATAAAATTAAATAAACAACTTGACCAATTAGTTAAAACCTATCAAAGTAGGATCCCTAAGTGTGATAAGTGTCCAACATTCGAAGAAGAAATTAAAAAACCAGAAATTAATATAAAATCAGTTGAAAATGAAATTCTGATTTTGAAAGAGTGTGAAAATACTTGGAGAGAGAACTCTATTAAAAAGTGCACACAATTATTGAACGAAAATGAATCTCTCAAAACACAAGTCCAACAACTGTCAACGACTTTAGATAAATTTTTCAAAAGTGAAAAATCGTTGAATATGCTCTTAGAGAAACAAACTGTTAATGCAGTCAGACAACGACTTGGATATAATCAATCTGAACCTGTTAAAAGAAAAATTAATCAAGTCAATTCAATGTGCACAATTTGTAAAAAATTTGGACACAATCAAAATAATTGTTGGTATAGACCCAAACACGTGAAACCGTACCAATTTGGGTTCCAAAAGGCACGAATATAAAATCTCTCACAGTCAAACAAATCTGGGTGCCAAAAGGAACATATATAAATAGTTATGGGTCTCCACGAAATTAGTTTTCAAAATTTTCTTCCATGAACAATCATGGACCTATAAAAACAAATAGGTCACAAAAATCTTTCATCCTGTAGGTGTGGTGGCAGGCTAAGGTACAACAATGTATTACTTGGACCCTGGCTATTCCAAGGACACAACGAGCGTCAAAGCAAAGTTCCTTAGCCTAGTATAAAGGTGACAGAATCACAATGGACAACAACGAAAAATATCGTAAAGGTAAAAAGGATAATGGTATATTTATTTGAACAATATATTAAATGTGATAATCTGCACCGTAATCTGAGTTAAATCAGCCAATAATGTGATGATGAAATAATGATGATTTTGATTCTGACTTATTCAAAATTGTTGGCCAATTATATTGTTATGCCAAGAACAATATAAAAATCTATAGAGTCTTTGAATTACTTCATATATATTAGTTTGGATTAATAACAGTGTTTTATTGGATGATAATACATTTGATTATTTTACGACTAACTCTATATTCACGGTTTTTGATTATTTACACGGCTTCAATTCAAATTCAGAGAATGTCATTTAAAAAGCTGTTAAAAATGATTTTGAGATATTTTGTTGCACAACTCACGATCTGGTTTGAAACATTGAACTAATAATAAGTTTGAGTGAAAAGAAATTCAGATGCAGATTACACTGGTAATCTAGTTGATAGAAAAATTACTAGTGGAACGTGATTTATGTTAAGACATTTAGTAACTGCATTGTTGTTTCAAAGAAAATATCTGCATATTTTTCATTTCAAATAATTTTTCAAATAGCAGAAATTTTTCTCATAAAACCCCTTCTAGAAAATCATTTTTGACCATGTTTTCAGATTGGTCAGTTTTAGAAAAATTTGGTTTTGTAAGTATTTTTTGATTTGATTTTAAATTATTACATTGACTAATATGACTCCCTAATAATTATCGAAAAAGTAAATAGTAATTGAAAAAGTGACAGTGTTGATATTTATCATATATTATGACTCGAGACGGTATAATTAGTAAATTTCTTTAGAAACTTAAACATGAGTTATAAAACTTTTGTTGGTAAAAATTCTATGACCATCTCTATTTCTATCATATTTCCAACGACCATCACTCATCAAAATTCTATATAGTTTGTCAATATGTGGTACTTTAAATAGGAATCATTCGTTTTTCATTTTATATTTTAATATATATATATATATATGTAATATAATAAAATAAAATAAAATCCAAAGTATTCACTCTCATTTAAAAGTCCTCACGGTTATGCATGGGTGAATTACTTGGAATTTGTCATGTGCTTCCATGCTCATTTAAAAGTCCTCATGGTTATGCATGTATGGAACACGTATCAAAATTGATTTTTAAAATAAATAATTGATTCTAATCCCATTGAAAAGTCCTCACGGTTATGCATGGTTAGAAGATACTTGAATTCAATTTTTTTTAATAAAATTGGAATACTACTTATCTCATTTAAAAGTCCTAACGGTTATGCATGGTTGGTAGATATTCAAATTCCTGATATAAATATAACACAAATAGACACAACTGTATGGTTTTATATGATGATATCATTCCCATCATTCTAAAAGTGGAATATGCGCCGAACAAAGTATTTATAATTTTTGTTTGATTTTTTATTGAAACTTAATATTTATATTTAATTGAGTTTTAATGTTGTATTAATATCAATCACTTTATCTTCATTTTTCTAATACTATTACTCTTTTTCTGATAACAAAAGGGTGAGAGAAAAGTTAAGATTTTGACAAATAAAGGTTAAATATTTTCTATTTGCATCTAGGCTCATTTGCATATTTTTAATTGTACGCATATATGAAGGGGGAGCTTTGTGTAGAGAGGAAACATTCAAATAGGGAGAGAAAATTGAATAATCAAATACATTTAACTTATTCAAAATCTTAAATATATGTTTGTTATCATCAAATGGGGGAGATTGTTGAGTATGCGATTATATGATTTTTGTTTGATGATAATAGACATATATATTTATTTAAATGTATTTTTCAATATACTATTTTATTTTCATAGATTAAATAAATATTTGATGAATAAAATAAATAACACAGATTTTGAATTCAAGCGGATATTTATTCAAACAAAGATTTATTACTATTTTTGTATAGTACAAATTTCAAGCTCTCACTATATATATACAATTTCAATTAAATACAAATTTGATTACATTACAATTCACATTTACATTTGGCCTCACTACATGTCACTCATTCACTCAACTTGTATTTATCTTCAACGTCATTCCAATGTGAATCCAGCATCTGAGCAATCCACAGAAATATACATTGACGTAGTAAAATTGAATATTTTTGTAGTATAAAATAACACGTGAATTTTGAAAATATTATTTGCCTCAGTTATTTGGCTTGTTCGTCATCATTTAAATTCAAATTCATCATACACGAACAGCTTGTGACATGCACAGTGCATCACTGTACATGCCACAAGGCCGTGCACACAGATATATACACTTGATAAAATTACAGGGACAAGTGAGCACAGGTCAAACCCAAAACACTGGGTTCAACTCAAGTGCAATAAAAATAATGTCACAATATCAACACAAGTACAAACCCGAGCTTTAAGCTGGATTCAACTCAGGTGCAATACAAAATTGCCAAGTACAAGTGAAAATGCTTGATCAAAGCAACACAGCCTCAATAATGCAATGGGTATGTTTAAAACCACACCACAACTAGAAACATGAATAACAAAGTCAGGCAGAAGCCTATTCCCAAGCAAGTTGACAAACAACAAGTGCAAGCTTGGATGAGCAAGTGTCGACCAAGCTAATGAACACAACCATGTAGTGAAACTCAATACAACAAAGACTCAAGTTAGTGCAACCAGTGATGTCAACAAGCCTCGACCAAAAACCAAATGTACAAATGCAACATGAATCAAATAGTGCACAAAGGCAGTAGTACAACTCTAACTGGAAGCACACAAATGCACATACCACACATGTCAACACACAAGGGATGCACCAGTAAACCTGGCTTCACAATGAACACTACAACAACAACAAAAAATGGAGTAAAAAGTAGCAAGTTCAACCAATACAAGTCAAATACAATATGACAACAATGCAGAACTAATCGTGACACAAATAGAAGATGAAATACACAATACCACAATGCATCAGAGATGTGTGGATACAAGAAAAAGTAACTTCAACAAGTTATGCAAACAATGTATGCAACCACTTGGTGACAGTAGAATACAAACATATAGAAAAAGGATAGTGCAATGCAGATATGATGAAGTCAGTGCCAACAGTACAATGTGGATGTCGAATGGCCAAGCAAGTGCGCACACTAAACCAACAAGAGGCCAGAGGAATTAACATGGCAACACAGCAAGCACATGAACGCACAGTGCAAACTACAACACCAAGTTATACAACAACTCTGTGACAATATCAAGTGAAGGCCACAGCAGCTCAAATGAGCAATCTCACACATGATAGTGAAACAGGCCAGAGAAAAGCCGTATACATGTTCGAACAAAGCACAGTTCAAAGCAATACTACAAGTCGAGTATGCTACAGGGATAAACACAAATGGCTAGATTCGAGCACAAGGAAAATAAACACTGTGAGATAAAGTCAAAGCCGAGGTCAACAGAGCAAAGTCAAGAAGGATCAAAAATGACCAAAGTCAATCTACAAGCATCAGAAGAAGCCATGGGTCAAAAATCAAAAAGCCAAAGTCAAGTAGGAAATTTACTACCGTAACGACCAAGGAAAGATCGAACGGTTCTGAAATGAAGCCATGTCAATCAAGGAATCGAGCGAGTTCGAAATCAAAACCGTGTAAACGAAATTATTCGATATGAACAACTTAGAAATTATCATCAGCATTAAAACAAAATCAAATGGCCGAGATAAATCAAGTGACAAATTCAAATAAATGTATACAAACGAAAATCAAGGATCTCAAATCCTATGTAAACAAGTAACATTATCGGCAATTGGATCATCAAGTTCAAGAATATCAACATAAAGCAATAAGCAAAAATCACATACCAATTTGTAGTCGAACTCGATCAAATCTAAGAAGTTGTGTTCAAATCGAAGAATGGTCGATTACCGAAGCAAATCAGAGAAACATCAATTGTAATCGACCAACAATCAGTCGACTTCATCGATTCCTCCAAAAGCCCTAATTTTCGAGCAAAGGGAAAGAGGAACGAGAGAATGAACAAGGTCGCCAATTTTTAACAAAGCAAAGTAGAGGAACAACATAAAAGAAATAAAAGGGCCGGCCTTATTTCTTTAACAAAGGCTTTATTTTATAAATTAGGGGTTTTGTTTTTTAATCGTCTTTTAATTTGTATTTTGCTTTTAAACCGTTGTAATTTCTGGTCGTGTGACTAGGGCACAAACTACGTGGCGTAATTTGAGAATTCACAACTCAGTGGTTGAGTTGTGGCAGAGTTTTGAGTGTAGAGTTAGGTTATTCAGTAACGGGTGTCGCGAGTTTACATATGTAAGCGTGTGACTACTTAATTTCTAGTAGAAACCTAGGGGGCAACACATAGGCTGGTGTAACGACCCTGACTCGACCTTCGAAAATCGGCACCGAATACAACACTCGTATTCAAATGCCGCAGATCCAAACGCCGAACCTGGTTCGCCGGAGCTTATAACACATCAAGTAAATAACACAGCGGAAGAAATGAATAGCAAATATCAATATACAACATTTGATACAATAACCGATACAACAGAATGGTACAATAGATATCAACATTATCAGAGATACAAAGAATAGCAGCGGAAATATAATAATAACACTAGCAGCGGAACAAATCTCCAAAACAGTCTTCAAGAAAAAACTCCAGTATCAGTAATCTCCATCTCCAAAGCACCAATCCAGAAATAGCTCGAACTCCAAATCAAGATGAAGAGAAGCAACTCGATCCAAAATGCAATTGCCAAATCCTAAGGCTGAAAGCTATCGAATCTACACCTACCATAGATTATCTGAAAATCCCAACTCTAGACTGCCCGTGTGGGAAAATAGTGGGCACCCAGAGTTTAGAAAAGGAACAATAAACTCCAGGTCAGTCATGGGACTGGTATGAGCAAACAAAAACATTTGGTCTTTAAAAACAAGCAACAAGGAATTTAAAATAAATCCGTAATGCTTTTTTGGAAAATGAAACTACCATAAGGCCTCCCGCCTCACACACAATGCAAACGCAGAATTGGAGGAGATTTCTCCTTATGATAGTCAAATATGCTTAATACGAGAAAATTTCTTTGATATTATTACTATAAGTGCAAAGTGTGGAAAACCATTTCGAAAGTATAATATAAATCGTAGCCAGCATACGACATTTCGTCGTATGCCTACTATAGCTACCATGTTCAATAGCAGGTTACCGCCACATTCCATGGCAGGTTATACAACTAAAACCGTACAGGGCGCGTATTGTCTTGATTGGATTTCCAACAAATGGTCAGGCTAAGGAACTTCCTACTGTCAATGGGATCGCCTCTGGCGGGACGTCCCGAGAACTAACGTTACGGTTAGATCTCTGCCAACACAAGGCCGGGTTACCTCTGTAACTAGGTAACTACTACACGAATATGCCATCCCCCGGTCCTTTGGGACCTTTATCCGAGGAGCCTCAAAGCAACAACCACACAGTAAATGAGATTGGAGCAACCACATAGGTTAAATACCAGGGCTCCATACCTGATACCACCCTTTACCAGAAGGGAATGACATACCCTAAAGGGAGCGACCCTCATAACCTTGCCGCATCTTTCCTGTTTCGACCATTTCCGGGGAGTGAGGTCCTGATGCAGTCTCGTCCACAAAGCTACGCTTTGTGCAACAAAGCCATGCTTTGGGTCAACAGATGACCAAAGCAATGATCACAAAGATAAATGATCAAACAAATGATCATATCACAAATGATCAACCAATGATCATCACACAGCAGCACTCAGCATGCCACATTACCAAATTTGGGATATATCACTGATAAATATCAACTACATAACCTCTGATCTCGTACGTCTCAGAGAAGGGTGTTAAGCTAAGAGAATAAATTCTCCGCCACCAAGCAGAAATGTATTTGATAGAGATCAGTTTAATATCTCAAAGTGTAATGTCGGACATACAACCATACCAGTCTGTTCCGGGTTCGAACAGAACCGAAGGCACTTCCGAAGAAGCCCTTGCAAATCCGGGTATTCACAATCCCGATCGGACTTCCCATCACTTAGGAAATCTCTATACTGGCGCGACTCAGTGCAGAGACAATCGATAAGTCGTCCTATCATTCTCGCAAATACCCGGTCTTCACCACCGGTCTTCAATGCTATCCATAACGACGTATCACATATTCGGAATGGGCTATATGACACAAAGGTCCTCTCCCGGCTAAACCGAATAGTGAGCGCAATATTTAAAAACATATGGATATGGGATTTCAATTAAGTCACAACTTAATGATTCAAAACTTTTCTTTCAAAACGGTTAAACAAATCGCCATTTTTAATCTTTACACAAAAAGATTTATTTCACAAAGTTCACCCCGTTTCACAAAGATCTATTCATGGATTTCAAAAACAATTCCCATTCAATTTGGGTTAACCCAGTTAAATCTTTAAATTAAAGATTTATAGCTTTCAAAACACGTTTCCAAAGATTTATCTATAATTTGGAAAACTATCTTCAATTTAGACTTGAAATCCTTTAACACAAATTGGAAATTCATTCTTATGTGAAAGCTTCAATCATTTGAAAACAAATAGTTTTCGTTTCCGAAAAATCCAATTTGTACAAGTTGAAATCTTGGGTTGAATTTTAAATTCCAAAACATCACCTTTAAAATGGTTTTAAAAACCCATATAAACCCATTAATAAGTTGGATAACTTTTAAATCCTAGTTCCCAAATTATAGCATTCAATTTCAAATATTGAATTCAAATTTAAATCCAATTATTTAAATTTCAAAACTCAATCAAGTTATTTAAAAATAATCATTTTCCAAAAACTTCAATTCTAGTTCAAAAACTATTTTGGATTTAAAAATTCAATTTTAAAGCAATTTCAAAATCTGTGACTTAACTAATTTCCACGTGCAATCCATATTTGTGTGTGTATAAGTGTGGTTCAGGGGTTTTACACAATAAGAGTGCCACATTATCAATCAGCACAGATTCAATTATTAGAATTCGATGTGGGTTTCGGATAACCAAATGGAATCCGACTCCCTGTCGCATCGAAATCCAAATGTCGTTTTACAAGTAAAGGGGTTTGCATATTCATATAACAATATATACATCACAGATATAACAGCTCAGTATAAAGCATCACATAGCGTCACATATCAAATATATCAATCCATCACACAACATTCATTAACAATCAAACATCTTAAATAAATCATGTGGTTATAAATTTTATTACCCACATAATTACTTTTATTTGAAATCTTTAAACCAATGATTAATTATCATTAACTATAATTAATTAAGTCTTAACCATCTTCATCTATTAATCATTTACTAAATTAATTATCTTAATTAATTATCCTTTAATTGTGATTAATTAATCTTAATTACATATTCCCCAATTAATTACTTTAAATAATAAACTTTTAATTTTTGATTGATTAAATCTTAGTTAAAATTAATTGTCCTTAATAAATAGATTTATTATTCCTTAATTAATTTCAACAATTAATTATACTTAACCAATTACAATTAATTATATTCAATTAATTAATCTAGTCAATTATCAAAATTAATTGCATTAATTAATTACTAAATTATCCCTAGATAATTATCACCCATTATTAACAACATTCCATTAATTTTACACTTAAGAAAATTTGAATTAGATTAATAAATCATTTCTAATTAATATTAATCTAAATCATTATTTAAAAATCAAATAATTAAGTGAAATCCTTAATTATTCAAACTAATTTAATTACTTATTAATTGACCCATTTAAATTCAAAATGTATTAAAACAATACATTTCTAAATTTAAATTCAAATTCTATTTAAAAATTTGATATTTAAAATGTTTAATCATTAAACATTAATTCAAATTAAAATAATTATAAACCTTACAACAAAATGAATGTTAAGGAACATTCATTATCTAAATATAAAGAAGGATTTAAATTGATTTTTTTCAATTTCCAAATTTAAATTAAACATTTCATATTTTAATTCAAATACTAAAGGAAACAAATTCTTTCAAGTTTTAAAACTTATTTGAAATCAAATTTCATTTTCAAATTCACTTTTAAACATATGAACATGTTCATTCATTTTTAAATTTACAAACTGTTGAATTCAAAACTGGTTTTCAAAGAAACTTAAAAAAACAGTTTTTCTTTTTATCTGAATTCAAGAACAAATTTAAGTTTCACTTCAACATCTAAATCTGTTCATACCTTTAAAACTTACAAAACTGTTTTTAAATCTAATTCTGGTAAAAAAAAAAACAAACCTGAAACTGATTTAGACTTGTCTTCAAATCTGAATTTAAAACTTGTTTAAATTTAGATTTTCATTTTAAAGACTTTGAATTCACAACTACATTTGAATTCAGTTACAACTTATGCTTGAATCAAACCCAGATTTTAAAAATATGAATTCATTCAAACATTAAAACTGCATAATTCTCTGGTTTTAAAACCCTGCAAAACTGTTTAAATTTTGATTTAAAACTGAATTTAAATTTAAGAATTCAATTTTTAAAAACTTTGAATTCTAAACTTCATTTGAATTCAGACTTACTTATTTTTGAACTAAATTACAATCTTTAAATTATGAATTTTTCCAATTCATAAAAACTGCTAACTACAGGTTAAACTCTGTAATCAACTAACCCGAGAACCTATCATATTTACTTCGAGTTTTCCTACCCATTGCTTCGAGTGAGAAGCACAAATTGCCGAGAATTACCCGAGTCAATTAATCCCTGCATATTACAGAAGTCCACCAGACCATAAGAAACTACTGCAAACCTGACCACATCCCTTAAACTCGCCTCCGACCATCATCATCGACGCGACCCTGGCCATAGCTTCCTCTACACTTCTTCTACAACTCCTCAAATCCCTACTCCACTTGATGCAACATAGAGCATGTGCAGATGCTATGAACTGCACACATAAAATCAGGTTTTTGAAAACCTAGAAACCTCAATTTCAATCACCATCTCTTCTGAACCAACTTCTGATCATCTATCACCACCTCACTGACATAAAAAAAAAAACTGACAATCTTCCCCTACCAACCCTTCTGCATTCCACCTCCAGAAAGAACCAGAGCCCCCATGATACACTAGAAACTAAAATGAACCAAAATGACCCAATCTGTTTCACAGAAATGCTCACTCTCATGTGAAATTAAAATGTAATATTTTGTTTCCAAAGTCCACAAATTCAATTATGCATTCTGGTTGCAACTGTTTTAATGTTTAAAAGGTTTGATGTACTTACTTCTAAAAAAATATTTACTGTTAAAATTGTTTTCCAGAGACTACAGAATTTTAAATATAGTTAAATTTGGATTTATAACTATCATTCTAAACAACAAAGTTTGTTTATACTACAAATTCTAGTTCATACCAAATCAGGTGGTAAGGGATTCTAAATAATCTTAGTTTTTTTTTTCAATTAATTTGATAACCTGTTTTCTAACAGAGAGATGTCTCTGTATATCTACACACAGATACTTAATCAACCATATACACGCAGTCAAACATACATGCATGCAAACAACTTCAACATCATCATGGCAGAATCGAACTTCAAAAGAAAAAGAACCAAACAACAAATTCAAAGTTGAGGGTTTGCTCACCTTGGAGTTGTGCAGTGGAGACAAGAACAGAGATAGAGATGAATTTCTTTTGAGCCTGAACAAAAATTTTTTTTTTTCTTCTTCAATCTTTTAAAGATTAGATCTGCAGAAGTTTGTAAATTCAAAACTTTGCTCAAACTCCTGTTTATTTTCTTGTTTACTTCATCAATGACAAACAATAGAATTTATTTACTTACAGTTTGAATTTGTTTAAAGCTTCAAACTTGATTTATTTTCCAAGCTGCAGACTTCAATTCACATTTACTTTCAAGTTGAATCTGCATTTTTGATTTTGTTCAACTGTTTTAAACTTATGCTTTATCATTGATTAACAACATTAAATTAAAAGCTTTTTAAATAAATTTACTTATCTTTATTTAAATCCCAAAGAGAACTGCACTGTTCTAACCCATTTCAGGTTGAAGCCTTTGCATTCCATCTGAGTTTGCTTTGTGTTTTTTTTTTCCATAAATCTGCAATTCAAGTTTTAAACTTGTTGTTGAAATTGATTTAAAAATCATAATTCTATAAACTATACATTTAAAACAAAACTCACCTGAATGTACATCACTACACCTTGAAAACACTTCAGATTTTTCTTTTTGAATTGAGTTGAAGCAAGCTTTAATTTTTTTACTGTCTACAGGTTTGAGACTTCCTTGAATTGAGAATAAGTTGGTTTTCCAATTTTTCTTCTACTTTACTTCTTTCAACTGGAATATCTAATTTTGATCTTGAACTTCCATTTGCATACTTCAGGCTTGCAACTCCCCATTGATATTGAAACTGGATTTGTTTTTTCTATGTTGAATTCCTGGTCTTAAACTTGCATGTTTACATGCTTTAGATTTTTTTTCAATTTCTTTGGTGTTTTAGATTGAAGTGCCAAATCTTTTGTTTACTATTGTTCAGATTTTGCTGAGTTGTTTAATAAGGGTGTATGGGAAAATGAAAAGTTTTTGTAATTTTTTTATCTTATTATTTTATTTTATTAAATATGGTGAATGCCATTTGTAAAAATGAAATCATGAGCTTTAGATTTTGTTAATTATCCTACTCTAAACCATGTGAATGTATGCATATGTTCATATTTAAATTCTTAAAGACAAAAGAATGTTTATTTTTATTTTTATATCATATTTACTTTTGTAAACATTTATCAACATATATATCACAATCTTTTTATAAATTTCACACTCAATCTTTAATTTGGTTCATACATTTATTTAAAAATTTATATTTACACAATTTACATTCATATAATTTTTTTTTTTTTATTTATTTTGTACAACTTTATAAAAAGAAAAGAATGGATTTAAACACTTTGATTTCATATTAATAATCGTTATATTTATTTATATAAGAGAATTAAATCTTAAAATAAATCTTTTTGAAATTTGTTACATCTACCAATATATATTTAATATTTTAGAAAACAACTATCATTTTTTTTCATATATTAATCTCAGGCTTTTAATTTCCATTATATTTTTAATACATTTTATTTTGAAGTTCAATACTTGTTTTTAAAAAATCACTTATTCTTAAATTTCTAATATAAATTTCTATTTAAAATCCAAATTATTTATTTATTCTAGAAAATTTTCTAATTAAATCACAATTTATTTTCAAAAATAAATTTAGTTACCAATTTAAACTTGATAAATTTCAGGAATGTTACAGATTTCCCCCCTTAAAAGAATTTCGTCCTCGAAATTGCAAGTAAGACGAGAAAGAAAAGATAATAGATAAAGAAATGGTTGATCGGATCAGGTCGAAATATTTATTCTGCATTTGGTTTTCCAAATCAGAATATTAACAACATGAGAACAAACTCATACAATTATTTCACAATATATTTGGGTTCACCGGTCTACGAATATACGAGGGCATTGATTAGTTCGAAGGGATAACTAATCGTTCGTAGAATATATCGGATCCCAGAGAATAGATAGATGGATCAAATCTTCATATTAATTAACCAATTTACTTAATTTTAAATTTCCAATTTATTTAAAATTTTCAATTCCAAATTTCAAATTTGTTAGAGTTTAGAACGAAAAGCTGATAAGAAATCGATGAAGATACGAAGTAAGGATTTCTACAACGATTCGTAAGGCCACTATCACACCGAAACTTCTTTCTGGAGCTGACACGAAGCAATCAAAAGAATTTAGAATCGAATCAAAGGAGATTGAGAAGAAAGGTTGTTTCCGCTATTGCGGGGTATTGACCATTGGTAGTGGTATTCCCCCGTCCCCTACCTCGTCCTCTTCTCGCACTCATACTTACTATCAGTGGATAGCAAGAGAATTTACTGAGGCACTCGAACGGATATCTTAGGGATATACTCATTCTAGGGTTTACTTCACCCTATCTCTAATGAGTTACTCAATGTGTTATACTCCTGAGCTAAAGTTTTACCCTCAGCTCTGATACCAAATGTAAAGAACCTCATTTCCGTCAGCAGTAACCGGTAGGCTTTTCAACCATCCCAGCCCCACCGTGGCTTACACTGATACCCCAGACCTTGCTTTTACAGCCAGCCTCTCGACTGTCACGGCTTACGCCTAACCAACCCCGTAAAGAGGACGTGTAGGGGTAAGAGTCTCCCGTTCGCCACCTAACGCAAAGCGAGAACCCCCCATCACGTTTCACCTAGATAAGCAAGTCTGGTCCGGGTTCGAACAGAACCGAAGGCACTTCCGAAGAAGCCCTTGCAAATCCGGGTATTCACAATCCCAATCGGACTTCCCATCACTTAGGAAATCTCTATACTGGCGCGACTCAGTGCAGAGACAATCGATAAGTCGTCCTATCATTCTCGCAAATACCCGGTCTTCACCACCGGTCTTCAATGCTATCCATAACGACGTATCACATATTCGGAATGGGCTATATGACACAAAGGTCCTCTCCCGGCTAAACCGAATAGTGAGCGCAATATTTAAAAACATATGGATATGGGATTTCAATTAAGTCACAACTTAATGATTCAAAACTTTTCTTTCAAAACGGTTAAACAAATCGCCATTTTTAATCTTTACACAAAAAGATTTATTTCACAAAGTTCACCCCGTTTCACAAAGATCTATTCATGGATTTCAAAAACAATTCCCATTCAATTTGGGTTAACCCAGTTAAATCTTTAAATTAAAGATTTATAGCTTTCAAAACACGTTTCCAAAGATTTATCTATAATTTGGAAAACTATCTTCAATTTAGACTTGAAATCCTTTAACACAAATTGGAAATTCATTCTTATGTGAAAGCTTCAATCATTTGAAAACAAATAGTTTTCGTTTCCGAAAAATCCAATTTGTACAAGTTGAAATCTTGGGTTGAATTTTAAATTCCAAAACATCACCTTTAAAATGGTTTTAAAAACCCATATAAACCCATTAATAAGTTGGATAACTTTTAAATCCTAGTTCCCAAATTATAGCATTCAATTTCAAATATTGAATTCAAATTTAAATCCAATTATTTAAATTTCAAAACTCAATCAAGTTATTTAAAAATAATCATTTTCCAAAAACTTCAATTCTAGTTCAAAAACTATTTTGGATTTAAAAATTCAATTTTAAAGCAATTTCAAAATCTGTGACTTAACTAATTTCCACGTGCAATCCATATTTGTGTGTGTATAAGTGTGGTTCAGGGGTTTTACACAATAAGAGTGCCACATTATCAATCAGCACAGATTCAATTATTAGAATTCGATGTGGGTTTCGGATAACCAAATGGAATCCGACTCCCTGTCGCATCGAAATCCAAATGTCGTTTTACAAGTAAAGGGGTTTGCATATTCATATAACAATATATACATCACAGATATAACAGCTCAGTATAAAGCATCACATAGCGTCACATATCAAATATATCAATCCATCACACAACATTCATTAACAATCAAACATCTTAAATAAATCATGTGGTTATAAATTTTATTACCCACATAATTACTTTTATTTGAAATCTTTAAACCAATGATTAATTATCATTAACTATAATTAATTAAGTCTTAACCATCTTCATCTATTAATCATTTACTAAATTAATTATCTTAATTAATTATCCTTTAATTGTGATTAATTAATCTTAATTACATATTCCCCAATTAATTACTTTAAATAATAAACTTTTAATTTTTGATTGATTAAATCTTAGTTAAAATTAATTGTCCTTAATAAATAGATTTATTATTCCTTAATTAATTTCAACAATTAATTATACTTAACCAATTACAATTAATTATATTCAATTAATTAATCTAGTCAATTATCAAAATTAATTGCATTAATTAATTACTAAATTATCCCTAGATAATTATCACCCATTATTAACAACATTCCATTAATTTTACACTTAAGAAAATTTGAATTAGATTAATAAATCATTTCTAATTAATATTAATCTAAATCATTATTTAAAAATCAAATAATTAAGTGAAATCCTTAATTATTCAAACTAATTTAATTACTTATTAATTGACCCATTTAAATTCAAAATGTATTAAAACAATACATTTCTAAATTTAAATTCAAATTCTATTTAAAAATTTGATATTTAAAATGTTTAATCATTAAACATTAATTCAAATTAAAATAATTATAAACCTTACAACAAAATGAATGTTAAGGAACATTCATTATCTAAATATAAAGAAGGATTTAAATTGATTTTTTCAATTTCCAAATTTAAATTAAACATTTCATATTTTAATTCAAATACTAAAGGAAACAAATTCTTTCAAGTTTTAAAACTTATTTGAAATCAAATTTCATTTTCAAATTCACTTTTAAACATATGAACATGTTCATTCATTTTTAAATTTACAAACTGTTGAATTCAAAACTGGTTTTCAAAGAAACTTAAAAAAACAGTTTTTCTTTTTATCTGAATTCAAGAACAAATTTAAGTTTCACTTCAACATCTAAATCTGTTCATACCTTTAAAACTTACAAAACTGTTTTTAAATCTAATTCTGGTAAAAAAAAAAACAAACCTGAAACTGATTTAGACTTGTCTTCAAATCTGAATTTAAAACTTGTTTAAATTTAGATTTTCATTTTAAAGACTTTGAATTCACAACTACATTTGAATTCAGTTACAACTTATGCTTGAATCAAACCCAGATTTTAAAAATATGAATTCATTCAAACATTAAAACTGCATAATTCTCTGGTTTTAAAACCCTGCAAAACTGTTTAAATTTTGATTTAAAACTGAATTTAAATTTAAGAATTCAATTTTTAAAAACTTTGAATTCTAAACTTCATTTGAATTCAGACTTACTTATTTTTGAACTAAATTACAATCTTTAAATTATGAATTTTTCCAATTCATAAAAACTGCTAACTACAGGTTAAACTCTGTAATCAACTAACCCGAGAACCTATCATATTTACTTCGAGTTTTCCTACCCATTGCTTCGAGTGAGAAGCATAAATTGCCGAGAATTACCCGAGTCAATTAATCCCTGCATATTACAGAAGTCCACCAGACCATAAGAAACTACTGCAAACCTGACCACATCCCTTAAACTCGCCTCCGACCATCATCATCGACGCGACCCTGGCCATAGCTTCCTCTACACTTCTTCTACAACTCCTCAAATCCCTACTCCACTTGATGCAACATAGAGCATGTGCAGATGCTATGAACTGCACACATAAAATCAGGTTTTTGAAAACCTAGAAACCTCAATTTCAATCACCATCTCTTCTGAACCAACTTCTGATCATCTATCACCACCTCACTGACATAAAAAAAAAAACTGACAATCTTCCCCTACCAACCCTTCTGCATTCCACCTCCAGAAAGAACCAGAGCCCCCATGATACACTAGAAACTAAAATGAACCAAAATGACCCAATCTGTTTCACAGAAATGCTCACTCTCATGTGAAATTAAAATGTAATATTTTGTTTCCAAAGTCCACAAATTCAATTATGCATTCTGGTTGCAACTGTTTTAATGTTTAAAAGGTTTGATGTACTTACTTCTAAAAAAATATTTACTGTTAAAATTGTTTTCCAGAGACTACAGAATTTTAAATATAGTTAAATTTGGATTTATAACTATCATTCTAAACAACAAAGTTTGTTTATACTACAAATTCTAGTTCATACCAAATCAGGTGGTAAGGGATTCTAAATAATCTTAGTTTTTTTTTTCAATTAATTTGATAACCTGTTTTCTAACAGAGAGATGTCTCTGTATATCTACACACAGATACTTAATCAACCATATACACGCAGTCAAACATACATGCATGCAAACAACTTCAACATCATCATGGCAGAATCGAACTTCAAAAGAAAAAGAACCAAACAACAAATTCAAAGTTGAGGGTTTGCTCACCTTGGAGTTGTGCAGTGGAGACAAGAACAGAGATAGAGATGAATTTCTTTTGAGCCTGAACAAATTTTTTTTTTTTCTTCTTCAATCTTTTAAAGATTAGATCTGCAGAAGTTTGTAAATTCAAAACTTTGCTCAAACTCCTGTTTATTTTCTTGTTTACTTCATCAATGACAAACAATAGAATTTATTTACTTACAGTTTGAATTTGTTTAAAGCTTCAAACTTGATTTATTTTCCAAGCTGCAGACTTCAATTCACATTTACTTTCAAGTTGAATCTGCATTTTTGATTTTGTTCAACTGTTTTAAACTTATGCTTTATCATTGATTAACAACATTAAATTAAAAGCTTTTTAAATAAATTTACTTATCTTTATTTAAATCCCAAAGAGAACTGCACTGTTCTAACCCATTTCAGGTTGAAGCCTTTGCATTCCATCTGAGTTTGCTTTGTGTTTTTTTTTTCCATAAATCTGCAATTCAAGTTTTAAACTTGTTGTTGAAATTGATTTAAAAATCATAATTCTATAAACTATACATTTAAAACAAAACTCACCTGAATGTACATCACTACACCTTGAAAACACTTCAGATTTTTCTTTTTGAATTGAGTTGAAGCAAGCTTTAATTTTTTTACTGTCTACAGGTTTGAGACTTCCTTGAATTGAGAATAAGTTGGTTTTCCAATTTTTCTTCTACTTTACTTCTTTCAACTGGAATATCTAATTTTGATCTTGAACTTCCATTTGCATACTTCAGGCTTGCAACTCCCCATTGATATTGAAACTGGATTTGTTTTTTCTATGTTGAATTCCTGGTCTTAAACTTGCATGTTTACATGCTTTAGATTTTTTTTCAATTTCTTTGGTGTTTTAGATTGAAGTGCCAAATCTTTTGTTTACTATTGTTCAGATTTTGCTGAGTTGTTTAATAAGGGTGTATGGGAAAATGAAAAGTTTTTGTAATTTTTTTATCTTATTATTTTATTTTATTAAATATGGTGAATGCCATTTGTAAAAATGAAATCATGAGCTTTAGATTTTGTTAATTATCCTACTCTAAACCATGTGAATGTATGCATATGTTCATATTTAAATTCTTAAAGACAAAAGAATGTTTATTTTTATTTTTATATCATATTTACTTTTGTAAACATTTATCAACATATATATCACAATCTTTTTATAAATTTCACACTCAATCTTTAATTTGGTTCATACATTTATTTAAAAATTTATATTTACACAATTTACATTCATATAATTTTTTTTTTATTTATTTTGTACAACTTTATAAAAAGAAAAGAATGGATTTAAACACTTTGATTTCATATTAATAATCGTTATATTTATTTATATAAGAGAATTAAATCTTAAAATAAATCTTTTTGAAATTTGTTACATCTACCAATATATATTTAATATTTTAGAAAACAACTATCATTTTTTTTCATATATTAATCTCAGGCTTTTAATTTCCATTATATTTTTAATACATTTTATTTTGAAGTTCAATACTTGTTTTTAAAAAATCACTTATTCTTAAATTTCTAATATAAATTTCTATTTAAAATCCAAATTATTTATTTATTCTAGAAAATTTTCTAATTAAATCACAATTTATTTTCAAAAATAAATTTAGTTACCAATTTAAACTTGATAAATTTCAGGAATGTTACAGCTGGGTTTTGCTGAAGCTGGATAAATTCTGTGTCATTCTATTTCTACGTTTATTATTCTGCTATTATCTGTGCTGCTATTATTTTGATATATCTGTGTTGAAATAATTTTATAAGCTTCCGCGATAATTTTTATAATTAGTAGCATCACCCTATTCACCCCCCTCTAGGGTGAAATCGATTGTACAATTGGAACCCATGGTTCTTAGGGAAAGAAGAAAAATTTCTTTAAGAAAAAGGGAGCCCAGAAGGGAGAAGCTGGAAAAAGAAGGCAATGGCTGGTTTAGTTTGCTTCAAGTGTGATAAGAAAGGTCATTATGCTCATGAGTGCCGGTCGGGAAAGGTAAACGAAGCTGTAGAAAAGAAGAATGTGAAGTGCTTTAACTGTAACCAGGTTGAGTACTATAAGAATCGGTGTCCATAACCAGTCAAGGCGGACAAGGAAAAAGTTTTTGCTGTTGGACCATCATCTGCTAGGCTAACTGTTGCTGAGAAAGGAAAGCCTGTGATGGAAGGTGCACTTTTGATTCAGAGTATACTAGTTAGGATACTATTTTATACCGGTGCATCACATTCATTTATATCCAAGTGTTTAGTTGATAGATTATGCTTAAAACCTACATACCTTGTTACTTCCTTAAAGGTTTCGAATCCTATAGGAGAGTATGTGACTCTAGAGATGAGATGTGACCGGTTAGAATTTAATTTGTTAGGTCATAAGTGTGCATGCAGTCTGTATGTTTTTGATTTTGTAGATTTCAGGATCAACTTGGGTATGGACTGGTTGGGTAAGTATGAGGCTAGGATATTTTTCCAGGATAGAGAAACATCGTCGAGACACCCTGATGGTCATAATCGAATCATATTCTTAGTGGAAAATTTTGATCGGAGTAGTTGTGCTTTGTTAAGTACTATGGAAGTAAGAGAAGTGTTAAGTCAAGCTCGAGTAGCAAGAGAATTTGTATATGTCTTTGAGCCAGTTACATGACTACCAAAGAAACGAGCTGTTGAGTTTCAAATAGTTCTTGTGCTAGGAGCTAAACCAGTTAGCAGACCACCTAGCAGGATGACACCGACTAAGATGAAGGAATTGAAGGTGCAACCAGTGGGTTTAGAAGGGAGGAATCTTATTAGACCATATAAGATCAAAGCTATTAATAATTGGAAGAGACCAGAGACGGTGACTGAGATTAGAAGTTTTCTTGGACTTGCTAGCTTTTATCGGAGATTCATTAAGGATTTATCGCGGATTGTAGCGCCTTTGACTAAGTTGACCAGGAAGGACGTGAAGTTTATTTGGTCTGACAAGTGAGGAAGCATTCCTTAAGTTAAAACATTTATTGACCAATGCACCCGTGTTAGTAGTTCTAGTTGGATAACGAGCGTTGGAGGTGTATACCGATGCATGTAGGACTAGATTAGGAGCTGTTTTGATGTAGAAGGGAAAAGTTATAGCCTCTGCTTCACGACGGCCTAGACCGCATGAGATGAGATATCCTACTCATAATTTGGAGTTGGCTGTAGTGATTTTCACATTGAAGATATGGAGAAATTATCTATTAGGCGAGGATTTGAGCTACACACAGATCATAAGTCCTTAAACTATTTATTCTCTCAGAAGGAGTTGAATATGAGACAGTAGAGGTGGTTGGAATTTTTAGCAGCTTATGATTTTGGTATAGATATACCCCTAGGAAAGGAAATAAAGTTACGGATTCTCTTAGCAGAAGACATCAAAATGGGTTGTTGGATATGTTGGCAGAATGGAAGGACTTAGAAGCTTTGACTACTTGCAGTATGCAATTAAGATCGACTGCTAGTTCTAGCCAGAGCACCGCCATGTTGTCCTGTTTAGAAGATCGAACAGTGTCGATTGAAAGGATTACTTCTAAGCAAAGGGAGGATCCATTATTAGCCGAGAAGATTTGAAGACTTGAAGACTTGAAGTTGGATCGAAGATGGATGATTTAAAGGAATTTAATCTTGAACAGATGGGATGGTTGAGAAAGAAGGGTCGGTTGTGTATTCATATGTTGAGGACTTAAGGGAAGAAGTTCTTAAGGAATGTCATCGGTCTAAATTTACGGTTCATCCTGGAGGGTCGACTATGATGTATCAAGATATGAAGAGGAGCTTCTTTTGGGAAGATATAAAGAGAGATGTTGGCTTGTGGGTTAGGCTGCATACAAACTATCAACAAGTGAAGGTCGAACATCAGAAGCCGAGTGGGTTGCTTCAACCTTTGGAGATTCCGGTTTGGAAATATGGAATTGGATATCCATGGATTTTATAGACGGGTTGCCAAGGTCAAATAGAGAAAATGAAAGCATACAACCATAGTGGGCATCTTGACCAAGATTGCCCATTTAATTCCAGTTAAGTCAGCCAGGACGACACCTCTTTTAGCTAAGTTGTTCATGAAGAACATAGTTTGACTCTGTGCAGTTAATGCGCTCGGTAAATTCAAAGCGGTGGAGGTGCAAAAAGTCATAGTGGGGATACTGCGAGGACATAGCGGGATATAGCGGATGACTCTAAAATAACATATAAAACTCGTAGTTAATGTTTTTATAAATATATAAATGGCAATTAAATGAAAAATTACCATTCAATTGAATTATAAATAATACATAAATAATTTTAAATAAAAACTTGTGCGAATATACTTTAAATAAACGAAAAACTGTTATATAACATAATTGAATTTGGTAGAATATTAGAGTATTTTCATTTCTGAAAATATATTAAAAATTAAATCAAATTAATTAGTTTCAAAATTTTATAATGTATAAATGCAATTTTTCAATTCATTTTATTAAAAAAGATATAGCGGGAATAGCGGAATATAGCGGAAATAACGGGATATAGCGGAAATAGCGGGGATTAAAGCGGAAAGGCTATATTCTGGGGCTATATGGAAAAATCGTAGCGGTAGAAATCCGCTATGATATGTAGCGGGGTTGTAGCGGGGTAATAGTGGGGCATTAAATACACATGTTTGACTACATGGGTTTCCTAATAGTATAGTCAGTGACAGAAATGCTTTGTTTACTATTGAGTTCTGGAAGAGTCTACATGATGTGTTAGGTACCAAGCTCAAAATGAGTACAGCGTATTACCCTCAGACGGATGGGAAGACAAAGAGAATCAATAAGGTACTCGAGAATTTACTAAGAGCTTGTGTATTAGACTCTGGTGGATCTAGAGAAGATCACCTACACTTAGTGGAGTTTTCCTATAATAACAGTTATCAAACTAGTATAGGAATGACACCTTTTGAAGAATTATATGGAAGGCCATGCAAATCACTAGCATGTTGATTGGAGACTGGAGACAAATTAGTCTTTGGTCTAGATTTGGTTAAAGAGGCGACATAAAATATTGAGTTGATCCAAGAAAGGATGAAGGAAACTCTATCCAGACAAAAGAGTTACGCAGATAAGAGACGTAAAGACCTATTGTTCTCAGTGGGAGATAGGATTTTCATTAAGGTATCACCAATGAAGGGTGCCGTACGATTTGGAAAGTTAGGAAAATTGGCACCAAGATGTGTTGGTCTATTCAAAGTTATAGAGAGGATCAGAAAACTCGCATACATATAGAGTTGTCGAGCAGTATGGCAGGAGTCTATAATGTGTTTTATGTGTCTCATCTTTGTTGAGACTTGGTTTTGATTCATGACACGAAGCTATCACTACGACATTCGGATTTGAAAACTTCTACAACAAAAAGAGACAAGGCGACGAGACTTTAAAAACCGATGCATCAACTATGGTATTTTGTTTTTAAGTCTTAGGTCAATATTGTTAAAATCTCTCATCGATTATGTCTGCATTAGCTTATATATTTAATCATTATATTTACTAAATATTTTATACATATATAAGCATGTATTTAAATTATATAAGTGTTTTAAAGTTATATAAATTCATATACATATGTAAACTGTGCTTACTGCACAAAATTAACCAGGTCAGTCGACTGACCACCTGAGACAGTCGACTGACAATGGGTGTTTTGTGCAGCATGCACAGTTACATAAATATACATATTTTAAATTTATAAATCACTTTGAATATTCAGCCGACTGACCCAGATGCTCAGTTGACTGAATTTCAATAACTGCCACTTTTCGAAAAGACACGACTTTTGCGAAGACTTGCGAATCTTTAACGAAGAGATTCAGACACAACACTTCGATCGAAACTCTTCACCAATAGTCGATGCTTTCTAGCCTTTATAAATACAAACTTCAACTTGATTTCAAATCACACAGAATCACAATCGATTTATCTTATTCTCTGATCTAACTTTTTGAAATCTATTTGCTATCATACTTTCAATTATTCTGCATTAAAGCAATACTATACCTTTCTATTCTTTATACACTTCAAATATATATTTATACTCGAGGAGAAGATTATAGGAAGGGTGTACTACAAGTGACAAATCCATATTATTAGAACACACAAAAGTCAAAACTATTTTCTGTATTTGTTGAAGTCCCCGTTTGGCTGCCCAGGCGAGTGAAGTCCTCTTCGGCTATTGAGTCAAAATCCCGTTCTGCTGCTCAGGTCCCCGTTCGGCTGCTCAAGGGTGTATAGACCTGTTCCTCCGGGTTAAGTAAGGGTCGTTTTTAGTGAAATTCCAGATGGGATTTGGGACTGGATGTAGGACGATGCTCCAAACCAGTATAAAAATCTCTGGTGTCATTTTACTATACTACTTTTTATTCCGCACTATTTACAGTATTATTATCATCATCATTATTCTCTGTATTATCATATATCCATATTACACGATCCATAGCACACTTTCAATTGGTATCAGAGCATAGCAACTTTCAATTGGTATTGGAGCATAGCGACTTTCATTTGGTATCAAAGCCTGTGATTCCAGAGATCGTAACAACATCCTAGAATAATGGCCAGAAAACGATCCATTCGAAATACAACGGGCAAAATCCCAATCAAAGCCACCGGTGAGGACTTCAAAAAGATACTTTCTGATTTACAAATTTCAGTAAAAGATAATAATGAATTAGTTAGTATTAGCGATAAGATTTCAAAGCTTAATTTTCTTATTTTAGAAAAGATGAAATCCGTAGAACGTGAAAATGAGAAACTGAAAAATGAGAAGTTAGATTTAGAAAATCAATTTGGTGTTTTAAAAACAATTTTGAGGCTCTTACAGATTTTCTAGATGAACAATACACCATATTTGAAATAGAGAGATAAAAATTTTCAAAAGGAATTTTTGATTTGAAAAGACAAAATGATTTATTACAACCCTCTTTAGATAATTCAGAATCTCAAAATTTCCTTCTCGAAAATGAGAACTATACGTTTAAAAAGGAGAATTCTGAATTAAACAAGCAAATTGATATTTTGAAAATCAGTAATATTTCTTTTGAAAATAATAATTGTGACTTCAAAATTAAATTTGATAAACTTAACACTAAAGTCACAAAATTTAATAAAGGTCTAAATGATTTAAACATGATTTTATCCAATTCAAGACCTTTACATGATAAAAATGGTTTAGGATATAATAAACGGATCATAGAAATAGCACTAGATACGCTTTCATGTATTGTAAATATGTCAGTGCTAGTACTAGATTACGAGTGAGGTCTAAATCAATTTTTTCTACAAAATCCAATACTACTATGACTAATAATGTTATAATTTCTTTAGAAGTACAAAATCATTAACGGGAATCATGAATAAAAATTATCTAAATATTTGGGTTCCTGTTAATTGGAAAAATAGAGAAAAATATATTGATGATTATTTTGATATGGTACTTAATAATGAAAATTATATGTTTACAGGTTCAACCGCACCCAAATGGGTATGGTTTCCTAAAAATTAAGAAGTTATAAGAACCTTGGGTATCGCATGCTTTAAATGTAAATTTTTCCAGATACCTTACATTATAAATAGTAATTATTCTATGTTCTATATAAACTCTCCTTTTTGTCAATGACAGAGGGGGAGAAAGATGTTGCTCTAACACTATTTGCAGGAATAAACCATGCAAGCACAGATTAAGGGTAAGTTATTTTTTTATTAAAACTTTAGTATTCATTTTGTGTGGCTTGTAATAAATGACCACTCTACTTTATTTATTTCAAACACTCTTGTTTATGGAAGTTTAATGTATGAATGATTGTTTTTCTCGTCATATCTATGACATTATGACTTCATATTGCTTATTCTTTTTTGTCGATGACAAAGGGAGTGAAATATTATTGCTAACATTAAGAATGCAGGATGTAGAGCGTCAAAGATTCAGGGGGAGTAATTATTTATGTTATATATACAGTGAAATCTATATCTATTTAAAGTTTGTCATCAATCAAAAAGGGGGAGAATGTTGAGACTTGATTTTGATTCATGACACGAAGCTATCACTACGACATACAGATTTGACGACTTCTACGACAAAAAGTGACAAGGAGACGAGACTTTAAAAGCCGATGCATCAACTATGGTATTTTATTTTTAAGTCTTAGGTCAATATTGTTAAAATCTCTCCTCGATTATGTCTACATTAGCTTATATATTTAATCATTATATTTACTAAATATTTTGTACATATATAAGCATATATTTAAATTATAAAAGTGTTTTAAAGTTATAGAAATTCATATAAATATGTAAACTGTGCTTGCTGCACAAAATTAACCAGGTCAATAGACTGACCACTTGAGACAGTCGACTGAAACTGGTTATTTTGTGCAGCATGCATGGTTACATAAATATACGAATTTTAAATTTAAAATTCACTTGGAATATTCAGTCGACTAATCCATAGGCTAAGTTGACTGAATTTCTATAACAACCACTTTTCGAGAAGACACGACCTTTGTGAAGAGTTGCGAATCTTTAACGAAAAGATTCGGAAACAACACTTCGATCTAAACTCTTTACAAACAGTCGCTTCTTTCTAACATTTACAAATACAAACTTCATCTTGATTTCAAGTAACTTAATCACAATAGAATTCTCTTATTCTCTGATCTAACTATTTGAAATCTATTTGCTATCATACTTTCAATTATTCTGAATTAAAGCAATACTATACCTTTCTATTCTTCATATACTTCAAGTATATATATTTATACTCGAGGAGAAGATTAAATGAAGGGTGTACTACAAGTGAAAGTCCATGTAAACAGAACACACAAGATTCAAAACTATTTTCTGTATTTGTTGAAGTCCCCGTTCGGCTGCTCAAGCAAGTGAAGTCCTCTTCGGCTATTGAGGCGAAATCCTGTTCTGGTGCTCAGGTCCCCGTTTGGCTGCTCAGGAGTGTATAGACCTATTCCTCCGGGTTAAGTGAGGGTTGTTGTTTTAGTGAAATTCTAGAAGGAGTCTGGGACTGGACGTAGGTCGGTGCTCCAAACCAGTATAAAAATATCTGGTGTCATTTTACTATACTACTTTTTATTCCGCACTGTTACAGTATTATTATCATCATTATGCTCTGTATTATCATATATCCATATTACACGATCCATAGCACACTTTCAATCTTCACAAGTATGTGCATGATCTGAGGACTACTATTCCTTCGACTAGAAAATTTGATAGTAGTGCCTAATTTGACTTTTGTTAGACAACCAGTCCGAGCTGTAGCGAGATATGAGAAAAGGTTAATGAACAAGACAATCAAGTTGGTGAAAATTGAGTGGAGCAATAATGAGAAGGACTGTACTTGGGGGACAGAAGACATGATTATAGATTCTAATCTTGATCTACTGTGAGGGTATGTTCTATATTTGTTATAGACTGTTGCTAGTCACGTAGGCTAGTAAGGTAGCTAGGAGCTATTACAGATGATTGTTATGTTTAGTATTTAGTCCTTACTGAATTTCTAGGATGAAATTCTTTAAGGAGGGGAGCCTATAACACCCATAATTTTTAATGACATTATTTTAGAGATTTAATTAGATAAATTAAATAGAATAATGTAAATATTAGAGTGATAAGGGGATTGAGATTTGAAAGTTTAAATCAAAGGCCAAGCTTAATTAAATAAACGGGCTTATGAATGATTTTATATGTTAATTAAGTAACACAAGGGAAAATTAGGAATTGCGCACCTAATTCCATTACCTTAAAATCTTTTTCCTTTGCCATTCATGTTCATTTTTATAAAACGAAAAACGGAAACAAAAAGAAAAGCAAAGTCGACCATTACTTAGGGAAGAAAAGGAAAAAATCAAATTAAAGCTAAGGAATCAAGCTAAGGGAGTTAATTAAAGACCAAATCTCAAGTTTCTTATCCTAATCAAGGTGGATAATAATACAAACCATCTCTATTTTTGTTTTAATGAACATTATTTTGGGTTTAAGTTTAAATCCATTATGATGATTTTTGATGATGATATGCTTGGATTTCATGATATGTTATATTCAAACAAGTTTGTTTGATTAATGTAATATACGGTTTAAGGCTAAAAATCGTTTATGTTGTGTTTCGAATGCCATGAGGGATTTATATGTTATGTAAAATATTATTTTGGAGGTGGATTTTAATTTTTATAATTTTCCAAGCTATGGAAATTTTACAATGAATTTTCAAAGGAAAATGTAAACAGTTGAATTTAGAAATTAATTTGAGCTATATTATGAAGAATTTGGATCTGAAATTTATATATGTTAGATAACATATTAAAGATGAATTTCTATGATTTTTGGGAGTTCTGAGTAATTTCTCATGAAGAATTAAAATATTTTAAGTGGAGGACTTAAATGTTTTATTTGTTTTTCTTAAGGAAGGGCTTATTTACTAAATTGGTTTATTTAGATCTAAAATTAATGTGGCAATTTTATTTTCAAAAGAATTCAAAAAGTTTAAGGCAACCAATTAAATTTTTACAAATAAGTTGGTTAGTTAAAAAGAAATTACTTAAAAAGGCTTTAAAATGGTCTTTACCCAGAAATTATGTTCGCCTCTTTTAGATGCTACCTTTCGACCTTATACTTCCGCCTCAACCAAGTCAAAACCATCTAAGTCGAAACCAATAAACAAGGTATCAATAAGTTGGTACGTAGTGGATTGGAGAAATGCGGAAGGTATGGAGTCGAAACATAGCTTCCACAGGGGTCGAAGCCTTCATTTTACTATCCAAAGAAATGCGCTTGCTTTGTTTTCAAAAGAATGCTTTCAAAAGGGTTTACTACAGCTTTTGAAGAAGTCGCCGCCTTTATATTTTAGAAAGTTAGCTTTCGAATGATTGCCTTGTTGTTAAACTAATGCTTTCGAAAGGGTAATTTGAACCTAGTCGAAACCATGCTACTGACCTTATGCCTTTCGAATGGATTAAAGCCATCAATGTTTACGAAAGGTAGCTTTTCTTTTATAAATATTATAAGCCACTTCCTAAAGCTTTCAAAAGGGTTAATTGGTTTCAATGGCAATGTCTTCGAAAGGGGTTTCGAAGCTATCCTTGTTTAAATGATTTTAAGCTTTCGAAAGGTTGGTTCCAAAGCCATCAGTTTTCCCCAAACTCTAGTATATGAAGGATAAGGTTTCGAAAGGAGTACTTTCATTTATATTCACTTTGATCCAAAAGATATTTTAAAGATGAACCTAATGGTTTCGAAAGAGGTAATTTCAAATGGTTTCAAAGCAATGCTTCTCTGTATACTTTAATACCTTCAAAAGGTATGTTTTGATGGTTTCAGAAGAGTTGATTTAAAGTGTTTTGAAAAGGCATACGCATAGATTTTTGTAAAGAAGATTTGAATGCTTTCGAAGGAAGTTATCCAGTGTTTTCGAAAGCAAACGTGAAGCTTCGAAAGCCTTATTTTTCAAAATAAAGAACCCAATCTCATTTTAAAGGAAAAACTGGGCATAAATAAAAGAGTTTTAAATAACTTTAAATTATGGAGTTTTTGAAGAAGCTTTCCTTGATAATATAACAGGTTGAAGGGATTAACCATGTTTCATATAAAAACGGTTTCAAGGACATCAAACCACGAGTGTCGGTGTTATTATATATATATATATATATATATATTCATATTATAATGGACCAATAACTGTGTTTTGGTGAGATAAAGGGTAGAATAACCAATTAGGTTGACCCTGTAGTGAATATAAATTGAGTTAACCTTTGAATGAATAGAATTGCATCCAGGTGGTCAGGTAGACCAGAACCTAGGATGCCTGAACATTGATTAAAGAAGTTGTCAAATAAACAGGTTCATAGTAACCCATGAAAACTATAATTTGGAAGAGTTATTGGAAGGAGCCAATAAGTTTGTAGTGAACCCATGAAAACTATATCCTTATTAACGACTAAGTTATTGAGAGAAGTCAATAGGTTCCTAGTCTGCAAACTAGAACAAGAGGGAAGTTATTGGAGATACCAATAGGTTCAGGGAGAACGTAAGAATAAGGAAGTTATTGGCAGAGGCCAATAGGTTTTTAATGATTCCATGAAAACTATAAAATCAGGCAGGGAGTCCATAAGTTTTAACAAGTTATCAGTCTGCCCATGAAAATTAATAGGTTAATCGTTACCCTACAAACTATAACTGTGATAGATAGTCAAATTGAATGGGGATGGGAAATCCAGAATTGATTTACTTGTTTGCATCATCGTAATATTTCGAATTATTATGCTTTTAACCATTGTGGATGCAGGAGCACAATATATGGTTATTTTAAATTTTTTGAAGATTCTAGTGCGGGGAAAACCCGTTTCGCTAAGCAGCATAGTCTTACTAGATATCTAAATGGTTTGAGATGGTAGCTTATTATTCATACCACGCAATTATGTTTGACTTGAAGTTTATGTTTTCCCATTAAACTCTCGGGTGCTCAATCAACTTTTAGTAGTTTGAGAGTTGAGGTTTTCAAGTTCTTCTTAAACGAATAAGCTTCCAGAGACGTGTATGAGGCAAGCTAGCTAGCAGGAGTTCTTTTCTGTTTTGATTCCATCGTGTTTTGTTGTAAAGGCAAAGCTGTTTAATTACCTATATCTATATACTTTGATGATCCAAGGGGGCATCTTCATATATTACTCTTGGCGTACATTGTAATAATTACATTCTTTGTGAAATTTCTCGAAATTTAGGATTATGTAATGAATTTAAAATGGTTTGAAATGAAATTAGAAAGTTTTTTAATGACTTTAATTATTTTTTTTCCATATTCATATGTTTCTGTTATATCAATGTATCTAACATTACCGTCTTTGGTCACCGAGGATTAACAACTATGAATGACTACATCATCTGTAGACGTTAGTTTTGGACCTCCAAGTGGAGGATGTTACAATTCGGCTGAACTTGTAAGAGCAACTTTGCTGTAAAAATAGTCCAGAGGGTGTCCTAGGAATGGGGATGTGAACAATGGCAACAGGAGCGGTGGTCAAAAATAGAATGAGAATGCGGCCAGAAAGCGAAAGCCAGATAGTGGGAATCTTCCAAGGATTTCTAAGTATGATAATTATACTAATTGAATAACTCAATCGAGAATATTTATCTGGCAACTCAAGGTACTGAGCATTACAGGAAGCCGGCTCCGAGGGAGTCGATTGAGAAGGAGAAGAGATCTGGCCAGTTCTGTTGATTTTACGAGATGCATGGTCATAACACCAATGAGTGCAGACATTTGCGTAACATGATCAAGGAGCTGATTCCAAAGAAGAAATTGCAACAATTACTAAAGCCCCATCGGATAGTGGGCAAGGAAACTCTCACCCGTTTTGGTTGTCTTCCCAACATGTCTAGCCGGGCCTAGTGGTGAAGAGCCTAGGCAGCCTGAAAAATATCTGGTGATAAATACAATCATCGGTAGACTACATCCAGTTGTCAAGAGCCGGAACGAGATGGAATGATATGTTGGTGCTTTAAAGCAAGCAGAGAATGAGAGCTGCTTTTCTATAGAGGATGGAGCTCTGGCAAAACAATTTAGAACCTTGATAGATGACACTATTTTTCGAAACAGAGATGCTGATGGGTGGAAACCCCAATGATTGACCCGTTGGTTGTAATAGCCATGATTGACCCTGCTATTATACAAAGATTCAAGACTTAGAAAACTATATCCAGCTGGATGTAGTTGATCCCTTAAAATATAGTTTTATTATTAATCATAATGTTGCAATAATTTTTAATGTATAGTTGTCTATAATGATTGGTTAGTTTTTCAGGAACCCATACTTTAAAATCATATGCCATTGGTTTTATTCTTTTAAAATGGTTGCTAATTCTAGATAGATTACTTTTATTATATAAATGGGTTTTAGAACTAGCTCGGTATTTAGCACTAGTATTAAAGCATATCGAGTACTATTTCTACATTAATCTTGTTTATATCCTAAAACATTTCTATCATTATTAGCTTTGGTATTCGTAAATCGGGAAGATAAATCATCTTTTCCTCTATTGAAATTTTTGATTTTATTATTTAATTTATCTAAAGCATCTTTAGAATTACAAATTTCTTTTTGTAAAATAATATTATTATCTTTTAATAATTCACATTCTTTAATTAATTCTCGATTTCTATTATTTAAAGCATTATTCTCTTTTTCATGAGGAAAATTTTTAGAACTGGAATGTAGCGTATTCTACTCCATGCATTAGTACTTCTCCAGCAGATGTTGCTTTCCCAAGTTCTAATTCCAATGCAGCTTCTATTCCTATGCAAATACATAATGGTTCACATCATAACGCTCACGAGATTCCTGATGTTCTAGTAGTTAATTTAGATTTTGAATCAGCGAAACCCATTACCGTTGTTTCTATTGATGCAGGGAATTTTTCTACAAAACATGTGCATGTTTCTACCCTCGATGCTACTGGATCACCCATCCAATGTATTCTACATGTACTGCAGCGACAAATATCCCAATATCACCAATCATCCCTAATGGGAATTTAGGATTCTCAAAACCATTGACTGCAGGGCCGTTAACTACGTTCTAGGTGTTGTAATCCTAACATCTTGGTCATCCTTTTTTCCAATAAATCACGTAATGCTGGAGTTTACGCTCCATGATCCTTTTAACTCAAGTCAGTTAATGAATTAATACCCCTCCGCCCGAGGTTGCTGATGCAGGCAATTTTTTGGCGAAAACAACTTGTTGGTTTCTTCCTGGATGTAATCCACTTCTTTTATTGTGAAATCCTATCTTCAGAAGTATTAGAGATTGAAAGGAAAGGAAACCATGTGGCTTGATAATTAAGTGTTCTACTTCGCTTTCACATGTCCCAAGGACAAATTTCACATTCATGAGGCAGAGCCTATTATTATTCCAAGAGAGGCCATTTATTATTACCAAATGGAGCCCGTCAGTTGATATAGCATGTGAACTAGTGCTCTCTATCCTTGTTTGGATCCATCTCTCAAACATCTCTTCTATTTTTCAATCTATGGTTGGAATTGGCTGGTTAGCAAACATGATTGGTGAGTTGGTATGTTTTGACGAGGGACGGTGAGAAGGGATAGACTAGGTTATGCTAAAATTTTGATTAGGGTTAAGTATAATAGATTTTTACTATCTGTTTTACTGGTTAAAATGGCTGTAAATGTTGGTTATAAGTGGAAACTGCCGATATGAAAGAACTATAGATCTTTTGGTTACCATGTTGCAAGCATTCTCCTGACCTTATGCCATCGCCTGACATTGAGGAAGTTGTTGTAAAGCTTCCTATCCCATAGATGATCCCACTTCAAAAAGTCATGAAGCATGGTTAGGTCCCCAAACATCAGTCTCCTTCTACCCATCTAGGTGCTGCTGTCATTTCAGTTCCACCTAGCTCTAACAAGCTCTATCGCCAAACAATTAGATTGGTACTCTGAAGATGGATACATAAAGTGATGCAAATCCGTTGTTCCCCATTAACTGACAAATACTTTAGGTTTGTCTCTAATATAGAGGGCGGGCATAGATCCCTGTTTTATCATATTTCCGATGATTCCTTATCCGGTCTGCCGATGGAAAATATGGAGAACAAAATTGTGAGATTTTAAAGGATGAAACTTGGTTCTAGCACTACATTTTCGGTAAGGATTCAAAGATATTCGATCCCAAAATTGCATTACAATTTTGCGAGTAAGTTAATGTTGTAGGTACCAACTTGTCCGAAATTGAGTATGAATCTTCCTCTATGCAGGAGGATAAGTATACATATTTCATTATTGCTTAGTAGTTTAGGCGTGTTACCTATCTACTGTGTTGTAGATAGTTTAGTCTTTCTATCGGGTTCTAAGGCGTCTTTCCTCAAACCTTTATTACATTGTAAAGCGGTATGGCCACTATAAAACCAGCCTACCCATGTAAAGTAATAACACTTTGTTTTGCCTGCAAAACATTAGAATTAGAATAATCTAAAGAATTTCCTAAAAAAATATTTTTATTTTTCAAAACTTCGATTTCCTTCAAAAGATCAATATTTTTTCATTTAAGCTCTCATTATTTTCTTAATAGAAATTCTTTTTATAAAGCCAGTTCTTCGAATGTATTTTAAAAAACATCAGTTTATTTTACTAAAAAATTATTTTCACAATCATTTAATTTAGTAAATCAATGGAATTGAATTTTTGCGAAGCTTCAAAATCTTTTAATTAGAGCTCATGGGATTGTAAAAGGTCATTATATGAAGAATCAAAGCATACCGATTTTGATCCAAGATTAGCCACACAACAATTGTACCTTGATCTATAAACCATTGAGTGCTCCTAGAAATTTGCTTTTTATCAACTGTCTTTGAGCTCCAACTTGATCTTCTCTTTTTGTACATTGTTCTAGGATGTTGTTACAATCGGTAGACTACCAGGCTTTGATACCACTTATTAGTCGTTATGCACATGGTCGAAGATGGTCAATTAGTAGTAAACAATGTAAATGCGGTGAAAATAATATAGTAAACAACGTAAATGCGGTGGAAATAATATAGTAGATCACACGGTCAATTTTATACTAGTTTGGATCACCATTCTATGTCCAGTCTCAGACTTCTTCTAAAATTTCACCATCAACTCCCTCATTTCAGCCAAAGAAATAGGTTTATAGACTCTGCCTGAACAAATGAACATGACTTCAACTTATAAAAGGAATAATTTCCAACGTTGACTTTGTTGTGTTCTTTTACAATATGGATAAGTCACTTGATGTACAACCTTCCTGTAATCTCCACTTGTGCTGCATGAGTGAGAGCATGTGAGTTATAGAAGTATATCTATAGAATAGTTGTTGATGATGCTGAAGGAAAGAAATTGAAAGGTAGAAGTTGACCATATAGTTGACCATATAAAAACTTTCTTTACATACATGTTGCATCATGCAAGCTTTACAGGCAGGCTAATGACCGTATACCAGTGGATTGATAAAACTATAGTCACTGGTTGTTGAGTTAAATTATCACAAAGAAAACAATTAACAATAATAGTTTCCAAGAATAAGGCATAATGTATTTTTGAATAGCAATCAAGGGAAAAAATATTCTTCTCAACTAAGCTAAATGGTAACCTTGTGCATATATTATATTAATATTAAAGAGTTGGTCAATGCTATGCACTTGCCGACAAATAGAACAAATTAGTTGCATCAACGGTAGCTATGATTTACAAGTGGAAATGGAATCTACCAAATAGGAAAAAGGTTTTTGTATAACTTGAATGCAAAAAACAAACACTTAGGACTTGTTTTAGCTTTATTACAAGATCTCTTCTATGATAAATACCATTTTTGTTGGATTCTTTATTAAAACTTTCTTAAGAAGTAGATCCAAAAACCTAATCACACTAAAAATGTTAACCCACGCCGCCTTGTTTATCAGTTAACTTTCAGCATTACATGTAAATATGCTTAGAAATGAAATGTCTGTTATATAATTTTCTGTTGCTGGTTTCATAAATTTAGTCCATATAGTTTACACATCTAGCTAGATTTTACACCATCCTGCTTATGTAACCAAGTACCAAATATGGAAGCTAATTATCATGTCATATATCTATATGAAACACAATGAATTTAAGGTCCTCGGTTGAAAATATTGTTGTTTACGCTAATCATTGATTTTGTTATAGGTGCAACACATACAATTTTGTTTGGATCCATGGATGGTTTACGAAGAAATGCACTTTTCAATAAAAATATTTGTAGCTCTGTTGTAAATCTTTACTAATACAAGTCAATGATAAGCCTATTGCCATCACTTAATAGGTGCATTGCTATTTTTATATCACAGTTATGTGCACAGGCTGCTCATATAGTTGTGTCTTCTTGTTTAATCAAGAAAGCATTAGATCTTGGGGTGCATGTTATCATATGAACATCATATATGTGGCTGAATTCAATTAGATTATCAACCCTCTTTTTTTCAGTCTTGACTTGATATGGATGTAATCTGGCTCAGTCCGTATGACATAAGCATTAATTACCACTAATAGAAGTTGCATTGAATCTTGAATGCAATTCATTATGTAACTTTGAACTATTTCTATTTTATTATTTCAAATATCACAATAGAATCGGTGAATGTTTGATTATCTTTCTAGCTCAGACTTTGAAATGTAAAGTCAATATAATGTTTTATGCTTTGTACGAGTTGGCAACACTTCTTTCAAGTTGCAAATATATAATGTTATAATAATTTTTTAACACTTCTTTCAAGTTGCAAATTAGTTATTTACTTGACAGTCTGCCAATTAATCCTTTGTGATTACTCAACCATGCATTTGATCTTATGTCATTTTTCACTTAAAGATAATTTTTACAATATAACCTCATCGTCTGACATATCTGATGCAAAAAATATTGTGCCTAAAGTATGAATTCTAATATGCAAAATTTGTTGATAATGCACATCTAATCTTGAAACATAATTGATTGTTAGTTTGCCAATGTTTTATAACTAGTTTACATTCACTCCTGGACTCATATTCATCGACCTTGGTTTCAGGTACAATACTAACAATGCCTTTGTTAGCTAAATTCAAAGTTTGGTTTGCCAACATATTAGCTAAGGTCCAGCACTATTTTAGCAGCAATATTATTATAGATGACAATATACACAGTACAGTGCTTCATTTTTGTGGCATTGGTCTTCAAGATTCCAAGAACATAGCAAGTGGACTTCAAAATATATAGTTCTATTGTTGAAATAGTCTGTATGCAAGAATTTGAAGATGATTATGTTGAGTTTCAGGTAGACATTGTTTAACTGGGAGAGAAATACCACGAGGACTCAAATGTTATCAAGGCATTGCACCATGAAATTTTCATCAACGTACATGAAAGGTATGGAATGGTTTATAACATTGAATGCTAGTAACGTACTTTTACCTTTATAAATAAATCTTTAGGTTACAACACAGGCACATGAACAAACTAAAAATTATGTTCATTATATTTTAATTTAGCATTTATTAAAATATTGTATTCAACAAAGAAGATGCTCTTAATTTCATGACCCACAGCTTTAGAGATGGATTCTAAGGCTTTGCAACAAAAAAGAGTGGAGACTCGCAAACAAATTATACTAAATTTCTGTGAATCAATTTTCAATAAGCAGAATTCAGAACCGCCTTATGTCCGGAATACTAAGACGATAAGATTCATTGATTCAGGTACACACATACAAATATCACCTGCCTCTAAATAGGAGTAGATGTTCTAGTCACAATATTAAGAATTACAAGTATGGTCAGATAAAAAAATTTGATGACGCAGGATGCGGTCCAATACGAAAGCATTGAAAATGGAAAATATCAAGTTGGAGTACAATTTAATGTGGTACGTTATATCTTGAGATAATAGGAGCTCATTTTTATTCTAGTGACACTGTTGAAGGCAATTTGAAAACTAGTAAGCCTTTTGAACTACGTGTCTAATGATTGGGAGGTTTAGAAATTACACAATAGTTGCATGTCCCTTGATTACACAACGCACGCACAACGGAAATTACATAACGTTTTGAACAAACACGAATGAGTGAGAAAAAATACACTCCATTCATAACTCAGTGCGTAATGCATGGCGTATATTAACGGAAATGAGGGCAGGTTACACTATATTTAATATATATCAAGATGACCTCATAATTTCATATCAATAGCGGGTGAAGGTATCAAAACAATTTATTTGTCAATATTTCATGAATATGGGTATATGAAAACAAAACATATAATTTATAAACAAATTTAAGAAAACTCATACCTTTTGAATATATCTTTGGTGATATTTAAAACTGAATAAAATAAACCCAATTATTTTTAAAATGTCATTGCCACCCTGTCCAAAAAAAGATAAGAAGGCAATGGTTTTTCCTTTATAAAAGTGAAACGAATTTTTTGTTGTCCCCCTTGAATAGTCCCTTTTAAACCAAACTTAGCATTTGAAGATTGTGTCTTATGAAAAGCTATTACTTGTAATTTTCAATATATAATCCTCATACACGATTACGTTTTATGTAATCTGCTTTACATATTCTTAGGAATGATTAAATATATCACTGGTGATTAGTTTAGATCTACCTAATTCCTGTTATGTTTTGTAAACTCATGTCTGAAATTATGTTTTGTCTGTATTTGTACCACTGCTTCTTATTGAGAAAAAAAGAAGCTGAATGCATACTCAAGTGCCATCTCTATCAGAAATAAGTAGTAACAATAAGTCATCTCCATATGATTTACATATTCTAATTAAAATTTCAATTAGCTTTTATATTCTAAAATATCAGGAACCAATCAAAACAGTAATTACTTGTTGTACATGTTTTGATTTCGTCTAGCTTTTGCTCCTATTGAACAAAGATTTCTTGATACATGGATCATTGCTAATTCCGGTTCTTGACTTGGGAAGTTTGTTTAGACAAAACTCTACCCGGTTACCACCTAGATAATGGCTTTTGATCTTGTGCAAATAGTTGGTTAGTCAATTTAAAGGTGAGAATTTTCGATTTTCGTATTTCAAATACTTTTTTGCCTCTGCTATGCACTTAATGAGTTAAGTAGTGTAAGATTATAGTGAATATAATAGGTAAGTCTAAGCTGATCATCTTAAAGTCAAAGATCATGTTAATGTCAAAGGCATTAAAAGTGTATATAAGGATGAAATTAGTCAAGAGGCATTTATAATAAAGGTATGCTATATTTTCTAGGTTTAAACTACAAAAGACGCATTATTTATCCATTGGAAAATTTTTGACTGCTTAGCTAACAAAGCAATGTCTTTGTGGTATCATTTATAATTTAAAATGTGTAGATAATTCGTTAATTAATTAATATTATTCAAATATGATTCCAATAGTTTTGTGTATCAGGTAACGATACTTGGACAATACATGACCGTTTTTGTTATTGATTATTTAGCTATGAAGTACCTCTCAAATATCTAAGAATTCACTTTGTCATTGCCCAATATTACTTGCCTGAATTAGACATACGTAAGTGATAAGCCTACAACACCAACCACCAAAGTCAAGTTCGGCCATGTACATATTTCTGCATAAATAAGACTTCCAATAACATTTGCATATGGCACACCATCATAATTTTTTTTGTATATGTGCGAGACGTATCTTCATAAAGAATAAACCAAGTACTCCGTGGCTTCTTGATTTCATATCAAACGAGAATGTTCTAGACGTATTGTTTCTGTGAGTGCCTTTGCTCTCTCGCTTGTCTCCCTCTACATATCTCCATCACATTTTTTCTTTCAAATCTTTCATGTCAGGCTCTTACTTAGTTATGTGTTCAACATATCCACGCTAGTCTCTAGCCATACTAACTGACACAATCAACATATAACAACAAATATGTTAATTATTTGGTGCACCTTTCAAAATACACATTGACTTTGAGCTTCTAAAGAATTCATGAAATAGTAAAACTTGAAAAATTATTCTATACCACTACCTTATTAAGCTTTTACATAATCATTTTGACTAATCATTTAGTTTGTTCGTAGATTGTTAAGCTTACGCACATAATCTGGCTTATTTTTGTCTAATCAATCTGTATAAATCTCTTTCTCAAGGTCACCATGCAAAATTGCTGTATTCACCTCAAGTAGCTCCAACTTCACATCAGAGAATTAATGTCAACAAAGTTAATAACATTCGATAGAAGTATGCATCGCAACCTATGAGAATATTGTTAACTTTTCAGTGTCATGGTGTGAATAATCTTTAGCTGAAAATCTTAAACCACTGTTTGCACCACCTAAGAAGATCCCAGTCGATCAATGACTTCTCTTAGCAAGAGACACTAAATTACAAGTTTGATTTTTGTGTAAAAAATTCATCTTTTCTGTCATTTCTAGTTCATGCATATATCACAAGACAACTCGTCATGGTTCAACAAATTTTATGGAGAAACATGTTCCATTTACCGGGATCATGAGCAACAACCTTGAAGAAAATCCTGGCATAGACGTTGAAACTTAATATACATATTTTCTATTTAAATATTATCTTGTGGATTATGAGTAAATTTCTATAATTAGAATAAAGTCAAAATTCATTATTGCGATGGTGTGTCGTTCAGCGGTGATGCTACGATCAGGTCAGTTCCCATATTCATGTCTTTATTTCTATCAATACACTGTTGATTTTTTTTACATCCAACCACTGCCTAGTTATGTATACATCTATATTACAAATGATTATTTGTTTCCTCCTAGAAATAGACATATACATCTTATACGCCTATAATTACCAAGTGTGTTACCCTATAGAACCCTGTAACTTGAACGATAAAGATTATTGAATTAAAATGATGGTAATTTTATAATATTATGTAGGCTGAGGACCAAATATTTTCGTGGGTAGCGTATCTGGCTAGAAGCCATGGATGAGCTAATGTCAAAAAGGAACGAGTGATGCTGAGCAAGTAATTTAATTTAATTTAATATAATCATGTCATAGTAATAATAAACTATAATAAGATAAAAAATAACTAAGTTTAGAATAATAATAATAAATTAACTAAGTCAACTATGTTTTATAATTAATAAAAATAATAATAACTAAAATTAAGTTTATAAAAATTAACTAAGTTAACTAAGTTTTATGAAAAATTAAACAAGTTTATAAAAATTAACTAATTTTATATTAGTAACAATAAATTAACTAAGTTTAAGAAAAATTTATAAGTTTGAGATAATTTATAAAAATTAACTAAGTTATTGAACTTTAAGTTTGAGATAATTTGTAAGTTTAAGTTAGTTAAATATAAGTTATGATATTTTAAGTTTTAGCAATTGAGATAATTTATATGTTTAATAATAATAATAATAATAAATAACAATAGTTTGAATGAACTAACTATGTTTTATAAAAAATAAATATGTTTATAATAATTAACCAAGTATTATAAAAGTTAGCAAATCTATAATAATAGTAAAAATAAAGCTAAGTTTGATAAAATTAATTAATTTTAATAACAAGTTAACCGATTTTTATGATAATTAAACTAATTTTTATAAAAATTAACCAAAATTTTAAAAGTTAATTGAGTTTAATACAATTTAACTAAGTTTTATAAAAATTAAAAAAAATTATACAAATTAATTAAGTTTTTCTAAAATTTAACTAGGTTAGTAAATGTTTAAAAATTAAATAATTTTATTATAACAAGTTTAATAAAAATAAACTAAATTAACTATATGTGATAATGTATAACTAACTATTAGTTTTCTGCTGCGTCTCGATTTCAGCTACTTTTGTTGCTTCTATAATTAAACCTTTAACCATCGTTGCTACTAATTTTGCTTTAGCAGGGTAAAGAATGTTCGAAAGAAGGGATCACACTTGAAATGGTATAAATCACATATATTGGTCTGTTATATTGGTACAAATCATTTCATTGATCTGTCATACTCAAGCAACTATAATGTTGATCTGTCATGTTGAAACAATGTATAATGTCCCCATTCTCTGTACATATCATCTCATTGATCTTTCTGTTGATACAACGTGTTATTCTGATGTTGTTTCAGGTCAGCTTCAAGGTGATTGATACATTTTTATTTGCATGCACACTGAGATTTATTTTAAATCATAATAGTCCATCTATTGAAGTGGCTTGTATTCCAAAATAGCGTGCACGTGTATTGTTAATACTTGCCTTTTCTTTTTAATGTTTTTGGGACAATATGATTACAGCAGTTACTTGATAATTCATGGAAAATTCTGATTATTGATTATCAACCTTGTTTAAAGGTAATTAGCTTTTTCGGAGTGAAGACCCTTAGCAACAATGGACAAGATTTCAATTGTTATATGTATTATGATATTTGTTAGTACTGGTTGTGTAAACTTGTTTGTGAATGCTTGTGGTTTGTGAATTTGCTCATTTTGTCAAATAACGATTATCTAAATGGTTATGGATATTATATTTATGTGATTGACATGTTCTTACTTATTTGAGTATAATGATTATATGATTGATTGAATGTTGGTTTGAATACGGTAATTACACGAATGTTGCTGATTTTAATATGACTATTAAATAACTTGTTGCTGGAAATAATATAAGCCATTAATAGTTTATGGTAGCATTTAAAATATGCTAGAAAATAATCAACGCCTTTTAGTAGCGTTTTTAAAATGCTACAGAAACAAATGTAAATTACCACTTAAATTGTAGGGGCGAAAAATAATTGCACGAAAAAAATTTAGTTGCACAAAAGAAACGCTACAGAAAATCAAAGAACGATCCAAGTACAAAGGCAACTAAAAATGTTAGTTTTGGTAGGGTTTTATAAACGCTGTAGAAAACTTTTAACAACGTCTAAAAAACACTGTTATACGGAAACTTTTGTAGCATTTATTAAAACGCAACCAAAAAAACATACTTTTAGTTGCGCGACCTGTAGTAGCTTTCTTTAAAACGCTTTTAAAAGTTTTGATTGCGTTTTTTCGACGCTAGTAAAGGCCTTTTCTGGTGTAGTGCTCCTACCTTCTATATTATGGTGAATGGTATTTCCAAAGGGCACACTAGTAGTAATCAAGGAATTGTGCAAGGAGATCCTTTATTTCCTTGCCCACTTGTGATCGCTATGGATTGTTTTTCCCTCTAGATGGAGTTATCAAGCTACAACAAGCTTTTCCAGACTATACGCAATTTCCAGCCTAGTGTAAGCAACATGTTATATGCTGATGATTTGATCATACATATAAAACCAAGCAAAGAAATGACAATTGCCATTAAAGCTATCTTTTATAATTTGGAAGAAAAGGCAGGTCTCAAACTCATCGAAATCAAAATGAAGTGTTATTTTGATAAATTTTGTAAGCTCAAGACATAAGTGTTGACTATCCTGGGTGTTAAGGAAGGGAAGTTGCCAGTTAATATTTTGGAATTCCTCTTTCTTTTAATAAAATAACAAACAGAGAATGTGCTAAGCTGATATCTAATCTGAGATAAACTCCAAGGGCGGAGCTTGAGATTACTACCTTTTGCTAGGAGGATTGAAATAGTTCACACAATTATACAAGCAAAAGTAAACTTTTGGTTGCAAACATTTCATTTGCCATATGATTCCATCGAAAAAATAGAAAAGTTATGTGATGACTTCATTTAGAAATGAGGATTGCATAAAATTAAATATCAAGATCTTTGTAAACTTAAAGTAGAAGGTGGGGTGGGTCTCAGAAATCTAAAATTCACGAGGGATTTTTTTCTTTGTAACAAGGTTGGAAAATTATCAATTCCAATTGTTTGTGGGCTAGATGGATGAGATAAAGGTATATAATGGACAATTTTTGGCAAATGGTAGTGGACAATAACGCTTCTCCAGCATGGATTCATGAAAATAAAAAACAAATTGTTTGAAAACTATACTAAAGAAATTACTCAGGGAAGAGAAATAGATTTGTGGAATGGCCATGGATAAATGGCAAATCTCTAATTTTACATTGGGTTGGAACACTTAATATGCCCCTAACATTAAGGTAGAATCGATGATTTGAATCAACTCGTAGAACCATGCGTAAACCCCTTGCAGCGTAGACCAGAAAAGTCGAATCGAGTACATGCTTCAGTATTTCAACAGAGAAGAGAATTTATTGTCGTGGAAGCAAACCAATAAAGATGTCACTGCCATATCTCCATGGGAGGGTACGAGAAGGAAAGATCCAAAGGTGATGTGGAACAAAGTTATATGGGACAAAGTGAACGGTCCGAAGATGGCATTGACAACGTATAATGAAATGATGGGTCATCTCCCTACTAGAGACAGACTTGGAAATACGAATGTAAAAGTCTGTATCTTATGCAAAAATAAAAAAGAAACTCACACAAATGTTTTCTTTGAGTGTGGATACTTAAAAGAAAATCTGGGACAAATGCAAAATAGTGGAAAATGATAGAAATTCGAGTTACAACTTGCGAGAAATCATAGAATACCTAAGCAACAGTAGGTAAGCTATAAATTTGAAACCAAACCGAACATAATAAGCTTGACGATCGCTATTTGGAACATTTGGAAGGAAAGGAGTCATAGAAAAGTTAGCAATTTAGCATTAATGGACATAAGATCAGCATCGAAAAGAATCGAAGGAAATTCAGTCACCAACAACCAAGGACTAGCTGAAGTTGAGTCTGAAGTAAGGGATCAGACGTGGGTAATAGTAGAAAGGCAAGATAAGAGCTTTGGTTCTCATTTGCCATGAAGTTTGAAGAATGTAAATGTACGAGGAAAGAGAAATGTTAGATCTAGAATGTGAGAGAATAATCAATAGTAAAGTTAATGTTGATTTATGTAACTGATCTAGTTGCATGCGGCTTTGGACCGATCTTTCACGTAGGCTAAAAAGCTTTAATAAAGAAACACACACAACCCTAGTCCAACTATAAGGAACTAATAAACAGATACCGTGCACATTTACATGCACAAAGGTATTACACAACCAAAGTAAAAAAATCTATCCTTTCAATATCAATAATTCATATATACAATCATATAAACAATTCAATAGAAATGCATCCTACTTAAGTCACTAATATAAAAATTATATCTTCTCCGTATTATTTATAGAAGTATAACTCTTATTTTATAAAATAATGCATTTTCCTATCAATTATTATTTTAACATTACAGCTTATTTTAAAGGTCACACTTATTGGTTAGTAATAAAATATATAATATTATTTATATCACTAAACAAATTAGAGTTCTAATTAATTTATAACCATATATAAATTAATATCACCTTTATCTAATTCTAATCAATACTAATAGAACGTAATATTTATATATATGGGATCTCAATCAACTATCCAGAAGTAATAAAATAAATAACAATATTTTTTTCACCGATCTAACTATAATTTGGAGTTTAATTAATTTATAACTGTTATACATAAAAATAAACTACATCAAACTCTACTCAATGTGAATAAGACGCTATCTATATATACGAGATCTTAATCAATTATCTTGAATATCTACCGAAACCAATATAATCAAACAGAGGAAATGATTATGTATATATATTATTCTACCTCTTCTTGGTAATATTTTTCAACATATATAATTTCGGGGATTTAAACAGAATTATAAATTCAAAATTATGATTTCGCTCACCTAAGCCATAAATTTCAAAGTTCCCTTATTAAGTCCAAGCCCATATTGTGTCATAGCTAATCTCACTACGAGTGCAACGACAAAGACCACTTCTCGATTGGACCTTCGTTATGAATTAAATACAAACCGAGATTAATTAACTTAATCAATTAATCTAATTACCTCGTTAAGCAAATTTATCTTCTTCTTTCCTATAAATTTCCAATGCATGTGCATATATTAACCCATAGTCGTGCAGAGCATTCCCCAAATCCACTACGTCCATTCCATGAATGACAAACCATCGACTCCGTTGTACTGCATGTCATGTGCTCTTTACAACGCACCTAACGATGTCACGACCGGCCAACCTTCCTTCGCCGACAAGCTCAAGCCCTAGTCATCGGCCATGGCAGTTGACCACTCCCTAACATTGCCGCATCCACCATCTCCTATACCAACGTGATGCTCTCCTCTCTCCGAGTTTTAATGGATCCAATCTCATCACCTATCTTTGCCCGAAACTATGGATTTGATTTAAAAGAGGAGGCGGCTATGCTTGAGTAAGGAGCATGAGAAAGAAAAGTCGGAAAAATCATGTCTAGGTGAGTGGGTGAGTGATTATATACTGATATATATATATATATATTATTTATTTATTCTTAAATAAATCGCTATACTTTTTGAGCACGTACGATAACATAACACATCAGATCGCCATAAAACTTGCAACACACAACACCTCATTTTTTGGGTACCAATGGATAAATTTCGTTGCTATCCACGACAACATCCCGGGATGATAATTTCATGCATTTTGAGGTCGCTATCTGATCATCAAATTTCAAAAATGCCTCAACTGTATGTCTCGTAGTATTGTCCTCATCTCAGAATCACAAGCCGCCAGATGAGATCTCATTACAACCAACTACGCACGTATTTTTTATACAAATATGTATAACAATACGTAAATCATAAAAATATTATGACTTCAATATAGCGATATTTATACTCATTTTGATTCACAACATCGACCATGACTCAATAGAAGTAGTTATTTTGACTGTATATTCAAAGTCCAAATTTGTACCTTCAAATAATTAACAATCCAATATTTAAATTAATTATCTAAATATCCATTCATTAAAAATGCAGGTTGTCACAATGCCTCGACATCCTTCCTCGCACTTTCCTAATAAAATGTCTGCTTCATATGACAATACATTTTATTGGCATGAGATATATAGTCAGTCTCAAATAATGACACTCTCGTATCACCACATCTCTCAACCCATTGACATTAGGTACAAAAAATCTTCCATCCTTACGAAGCCAACCATTATGTTCGATCCCATACTGCTTCATCTCCTCAGACTCTACTCCTTCCTCCATCTTTTCATGATCTCTGCTAATCTAGCATCTCGCCTATGATTAGTATCGATCCGCTCAATGAAAGTAGGTCCGATAGTCAAGCTACCCAACACTTATAGCTCTAGATTTCATCGAGGTATGAAATCATAGCCAGTAATAAACTCCAGCAGCTACACCTAGGAACATCGCTCCCAAGCCGACATGTTTTTACTCAAAGCATCAATATTATATTTTCCTTACCGGTTGCATAAGAAATGTCAAAGTTGAAGGAAGCCATGAAATCTAACCATCGCTGCCGATAAAGGTTAAGGTCCTTTTAGAAGAAGAGGTACTTCAACGACTTTTGATCTTTGAATGATTGAAAATGTAGGATCGATTTTACCCTAGAGGAGGGGTGAATAGGGTGATACTGCTAATTATAAAAATTAATTGCAGAAGCTTATAAAATTATTTCAACACAGATAAATCAAAATTATAGCAGCACAGATAATAGCAGAATAATAAAGGCAGAAATACAACAACACAGAATTTACCCAGCTTCGGCAAAACCCTGCCTACGTGCTGCCACCAAGGTTTCTACTAGAAATTAAGTGGTCACACGCTTACACACGTAAACTTACGACACCCGCTACTGACTAGCCTAACTCTATGCTCAAAACCCTACCACAACTCAGCCACTGAGTTGTGAATTCTCAAACTACGCCAGGTAGTTTGTCCCTTAGTCACATGACTAGTAATTACACAATTTTCAAAAGAAAATATAATTTTAAAAGGCAATTAAAACAAAAACCCTAAAAAACCTAATTAAATCTCAATTAAACAAGGTCGACCCAATTTGAAAAAAACGCGGCCTTCTTTATTTCTTTTATCAATGTCGTCCATTCCTTTTACTCTTTGCTATGTATAATGACGGCTCGTTCCTTTGTTCCTTTGCTTGCAAATTAGGAAATCGATGAAGCCGATGGCTAGATGGTCGATTACAATTGGTATTTATCTGTCTTGCTTCGGCAATCGACTCCTTCTTCAGTTCGAATATGGCTCCTCGATTTGATCGAGTTCGACTTAATATGGCTCCTCGATTTGATCGAGTTCGACTTTGACTCTGGTATGCAATTTATGCCTTTTTGTTCTCCTAGTTGAATGCTTGAACTCGATTGATGTTAAAGCCGATGATGATTGGGTTTTTACATAGATTCGAATTCCTAATTTTTTTTCGTCTAATAATTTGCTTGGCTTCATCTCGGCCACTCGATTATGTTTTGATGTTGATGATTTATCCGACTTTGTCAATTTCATATAATTGTTACTTGATACTCATGGTTTTGATTCATGACTTGGTTAATTTAATTAGCCACCACGGTTTTGAATTTGAACTGTGCTGATGTTGATTTCGATCTTTGTTTCCTTTGACTCCGGTCAGTTTCTCATGGCTTCAACTTGATTTTTGATATTACCATCTTCGACATCATTGAACTTCGGCACTTGGTGAAAACTGTTCATCCATGTAGCATACTTGACTTGTTCATGCGATTCCATGATTTAATATTGTCTTCGGCCATCACCATTGCACTACTATGAGAAAACAGTTACTTTGACTTTGCATTCTCTTTGTGTATTGTTACTGCATACATGTTCATGTAGTTCACTATGAGTTTGTGGTTGACTTCATTCTTTGTGCTCGGCTTTGGCCATTGAATTTTTCTCTGCAGCTTGTCTGGTTCATTGTTTCATGTATGTATACTTAGGTTGTAACTGGAACCATATGTATGCTGTGCATTTGTAGTTAACTTGAGAACTTTTGTGTTGTGTTCATTGTGTTCTGGTAGCATTCGAGTCTGTTGGCAGTGGTTCATGTATATGAGCAGTTTCACTTTGTTTGCAGCTTATGGTGCACTTGCTTGCTCTAACCTAATGGTTGTATGCATATTTCCTGACCATTTCCATGTATTGTAGCTGTTATCTTATTCATGCTAGCCTATTGTCCTATTGCACTGCCTTTTTTTTGTTTCCTGCTAGTTCGTGGTGAAGTTCATTTGAATTTGTCGTAGTGTTGCAGTCTTGAGTCTTGGTTCCATTAATGATGCTATGTGTTTGTTGTATATATGAGCTGTTGTGTTGATCTTGCTTGCTACCTGGTCGACACTTGCAGTTCACTGGCTTATGCTGTTTCATATATTTCATTTGTTGCCAGACCTTTGTTGCTGTGTTACCATATTAGTCTGGTTTGAGTTTTTGCTGCCTTCATGTACATGCTCAGTCTTGTTGACATCATCTGATATGCATTTGCTTGATCGTCTGAATGGACTATCTAACCTTTCACTCGAGACTGTATGTAGCTTGCATGGCCTTTGTTGTATACTTGCTGTGCATTAAGGTTGCTTCCGACCATTTTATTGCATTTGGATTTGTTTTTCAAATTACACCTGAGTTGAATCCAGCTTGTAGCTCGGATTTGACCTTGTGCTGAATATTATGACATTATTTTCATTGCATTTGAACCCGGTGTTTTGGGTTTGACCTGTGCTCACCTGTCCCTGTAATTTTATCAAGTGTATATATTAGTGTGCACGACCTTGTGGCATATACAATGATACACTGTGTATGTCACAAGCTGTTCGTGTATGATGAATTCAAAATTAAATGATGGCGAACAACCCAAATAACTGAGGCAAATATTATTTTCAAAATACACATTTTATTTTATAGTACAAAAATATCTTATTTTCAATTTTACCGCGTCAATGTATATTTCTACAGATTGCTTAGATGCTGGATTCACATTGGAATGAAGTTGAAGATCAGTACGAGTTGAGTGAATGTGTGATATGTAGTGAGGTGCAATGTGAATTGTAATTTAATCAAATTTGTATTGTAATTGAAACTGTATATAGTGAGAGCTTGAAATTTGTACTATTCAAAAATTGTAATAAATATTTGGTTGAATAAAATTTCTGTTTGAATTCAAATTCCGTGTTATTTATTTTATTCAGCAAATATTTGTTTAATCTATGAAAAATAAAATAGTACATTAACAAATACATTTAAATGAATATATATATATATATATATATATATGTTTACTATGATCAAACAAAGATCATATAATCGCATATTCAACAATCTCCCCCTTTTGATGATAACGAACATATATTTAAGAATTTGAATGTATTTGATCATTGATATACTCTAATTGCTCCCCTTATATAAATGCTTCCACTCTACACAAAGCTCCCCCTTCATATATGCATACAATTAAAATATGCAAGTGAGCCTAGATGCAACTAAAAAATATTTGACCTTTGCTTGATTTTATTTGACAAAATTTTAACTTTTCTCTCCCCCTTTTGTTATCAGCGAAAGGGTTAATAGTGTTAGAAAAATGGAGATAAAGTGATTGATATTAATTCAACATTAAATCTCAATTGAATATAAATATTAAATTTCAATAAAAAATCAAACAAAAATCATAAATACTTTGTTAGGCGCATATTCCACTTTTAGAATGATGGAACTGATGTCATCATATAAAACCATACAGTTGTGTCTATTTGTGGTATATTTATATCAGGAATTTGAATATCTACCAACCATGCATAACCGCTAGGACTTTTAAATGAGATTAGTAGTATTCCAATTTTTTTTAAAATGAATTCAAGTATCTTCTAACCATTCATAACCGTGAGGACTTTTAAATGGGATTAGAATCAACTTGTTTGTTTTAAAAATCAATTTTGATATGCGTTCCATACATGCATAACCGTGAGGACTTTTACATGAGCATGGAAGCACATAACAAATTTCAAGTAATTCACCCATGCATAACCGTGAGGACTTTTAAATGAGAGTGAATACTTTGGATTTTTTTTTTATTAAAAAATGTAAAATGAAAAACAAATGATTCCTGTTTAAAGTGACAAACTATATAGAATTTTGATGAGTGATGGTCGTTAGAAATATGATAGAAATAGAGATGGTCATGGAATTTTTACCAACAAAAAGTTTTATAACTCTTGTTTAAATTTCTAAAGAAATTTACTAATTATACCGTCCCGAGTCATAATATATGATATATATCAACACTCATCACTTTTTCAATCACTATTTATCTTTTCGATAATTATTAGGGAGTTAGATTAGTCAAAATAGTCATTTAAAATCAATTTCAAAAATAATTATAAAATCAATTTTTCAAAATGACTGATCTGAAAACATGGTCAAAATGATTTTCTCGAAGGTGTTATATGAGAAAATTTTCTGCTATTTGAAAATTATTTGAAATGAAAAATTTGCAGATATTTTCTTTGAAAAACGATGTAATTACTAAATGTCTCAACAAAAATTAAGTTCAACTAGTAATTTTTCTATCAACTAGATTACCTGTGTAATCCGCATCTGAATTTCTCTTTCACTCAAAATTATCATTAATTGAATTTGGTAGTCCAGACCATGAAGTGTGCAAAAAAACTCAAAATCAATTTTAACAGTTTTTTAAATGACAATTTCTTGAATTTTAATTGAAACCGTGTAAATAATCAAAAACCGTGAATATAGAGTTAGCAATAAAAATAACCAAATGTATTATCATCTAATAAAACACTGTTATTAATCCAAACTAATATATATGAAGTAATTCAAAGAGTCTATGGATTTTTGTAGTGTTCTTGGCATAAGAATATAATTGGCCAACAATTTTGAATAAGTTAGAATCAAAATCATTATTATTTCGTCATCACATTATTGGCTGATTTAACTCAGATTATGGTGCAGATTATCACATTTAATATATTGCTCAAATATACCATTACCTGTTTTACCTTTGCGATATTTGTCGTTGTTGTCCATTGTGATTCTGTCACCTTTATACTAGGCTAAGAAACTTTGCTTTGTCGCTCGTTGTGTTTCTGGAACAGCCAAAATCCAGATAACACTATTATTGTTCCTTAGCCTGCTACCACACCTACACGCCGAAAGATTTTTGTGACCTATTTGTTTTTATAGATCCATGATTGTTAGTGGCAGAATATATTGAAAAATAATTTTGTGGAGACCCAAAATTATTTATATATGTTCCTTTCGGTACCCAGATTTGTTTAACTTCGAGAGATTTTATATTTGTGCCTTTTTGAACCCAAATTGGTATAGTTTTCACGTGTTTGAGTCTATACCAACAATTATTGTGATTGTGTCCATATTTTCTACAAATTGTGCACATAGAATTGACTTGATTAATTTTTTTTAACATTTTCAGATTAATTATATCTAAGTCCTTGTCTAACTGTATTAACAGTTTGCTTTCCTAATAGCATATTCAATGATTTTTCACTTTTTGAAAATTTATCTAAGGTTGTTGACAGTTGTTGGACATGTGTTTTGAGAGATTTTTTGTTTAACAATTGTGTGCACTTTTTAATAGAGTTCTCTCTCCTATTATTTTCACCCTTTTTTTTAAAATCAGAATTTCATTTTCAAGTGATTTTATGTTAATTTCTGATTTTTTAATTTCTTCTTCAAACAATGGACACTTGTCACACTTAGGGCACTTATTTTGATAAATTTTAACTAATTGTTCAAGCTGTTCATTTAGTTCAATCAAACTACCTTTTTATGATTCAAGTTTGGCATATTTCTCCCTAAGTCGTTCAAAACAGCCATTTACTTCGTAGAAATATACAAGTAGTTGTGAGTGAGTGAGTTTTGATACCTCGCTTGGCTCGTCATCGTCGTTATCAGTTATATTACCTTGAAGGCACATATATGATTTCTCACTCTTACTGCTAGTACTTTGATTATCTTCATCACTTGTATTCCACGTGGCTGCAAAACTTCTCCGTTTTGATTTCTTTTCAAAGTCGTGTCGATTCCGAGGACAATTGGGCTTGATGTGTACGGGTTGGTTGCACTTGTGACAGATTATCTTCCGTTCTTCTGAGTAGCCTTGTGCTTTGCTATTCTTCTTTTCAAATTTTGATTTCGAGCTGGATTTCCATATCTGTGATTTCACTTTTTGAATTTCTTCATTAGTAGCGCCTGCTCTGCTGCTCCATCATCATCATCATCATCACTTTCGGTTGTTCCTTTGGGAGCTATTGATTTCTTTCGAGTATCTCCTCCTTCACGCTCTTCCTTGAATTTCATTCTAGCTCATAAGTGGTGAGATTTCCAATGAGTTCTTCAACTTTGATTTGTTTTAAATCTTTTGATTCTTGAATGGCAGTCACTTTTGCTTCAAAACTTCGTGGAAGGACTCTGAGGATTTTTCGGACTATCTCCAGCTTTGTGTATGATTTTCCGAGAGCTTTTGATTTGTATACGATATTGGAAAGTCGTCAATACATCTCTTTGACATTTTCTTCCTTCGCCATTGTAAAGTTCTCGTATTTGCTGCTTAGCATGGCAATGCGAGATTCTTTGACTTGAAATGTTCCTTCGTGAGTAACTTCTAGTGTATGCCATATTTCCTGTGCAGTTAGACAATGTGAGACACGATTAAATTCAGCTTGATCCAATGAACAGATAATAGAATTCATAACTTTAGCATTAGCATTTTGTAATTTATTTTATAGTTCTATTCATTGATCCTTTGGTTTTTCTATTTCCTGATAATCTATAATTATAGTTGGTGCTCTATAACCTATCCCAGTAATATTCCAAACGTAAATTGTTTTCAGAAAAATTTCCATTCTATTTTTCCAATAGGCGTATTCACCATTGAACATTGGTGGTCTAACTACAGACTGACCCTTAGCAAAAGCATTATTAAAAGAAGCCATTTTAAAAATTCAATTTTTTTTTTAAAATTGATTTTTGAAAAATCAATTTTTTTTTTAAAAACAAAAGTTGACTTCTATTCCTAGCTCTGATACCACTTGTAGGATCGATTTCACCCTAGAGGAGTGGTGAATAGAGTGATACTGTTAATTATAAAAATTAATCGCGGAAGCTTATAAAATTATTTCAACACAGATAAATCAAAATTATAGCAGCATAGATAATAGTAGAATAATAAATGCAGAAATAGAATGACACAGAATTTACCCAGCTTCGTCAAAACCCTGCCTACGTGCCGCCCCCAAGGTTTCTGCTAGAAATTAAGTAGTCACACGCTTACACTCGTAAACTTGTGACACCCGCTATTGACTAACCTAACTCTACGCTCAAAACTCTGCCACAACTCAGCCACCGAGTCGCGAATTCTCAAACTACGCCACGTAGTTTGTCCCCTAGTCACACGACTAGTAATTACACAATTTTCAAAAGAAAATATAATTTTAAAAAATAATCAAAACAAAAACCCTAACAAACCCTAATTAAATCTCAATTAAACAAGGCCGACCAATTTAAAAAATAAACGTGGCCTTCTTTATTTCTTTTATCAATGTCGGCCGTTCCTTTTACTCTTTGCTCCGTATAATGACGGCTCGTTCCTACGTTCCTTTGCTTGCAAATTAGGGCTTGAGAAAATCGATGAAGCCGATGGGTAGATGGTCGAATACAATTGGTATTTCTCTGTCTTGCTTCGGCAATCGGCTCCTTCTTCAATTCGAATATGGCTCCTCGATTTGATCGAGTACGACTTTGACTCTGGTATGTAATTTATGCCTTTTTGTTCTCCTAGTTGAATGCTTGAACTCGATTGATGTTAAAGCCGATGATGATTGGGTTTTTATATAGATCTGAATTCCTAATTTTTGTTCGTCTGATAGTTTTCTTGACTTCGTCTCGGCCACTCGATTATGTTTTGATGTTGATGATTTATCTGACTTTGTTAATTTCATATAATAGTTACTTGATACTCACGGTTTTGATTCGTGACTTGGTCAATTTACTTGGCCACCACAGTTTCGAATTTGGACTGTGCTGATGCTGATTTCGATCTTTGTTTCCTTTGACTCCGGTCAGTTGCTCATGGCTTCAACTTGATTTTTGATATTACCATCTTCGACATCACTGAACTTCGGTACTTGGTGAAAACTGTTCATCCCTGTAGCATACTTGACTTGTTCATGCGATTCCATGACTAAATATTATCTTCGGCCATCACCATTGCACTACTGTGAGAAAACAGTGGCTTTGACTTTGCATTCTCTTTGTGTATTGTTACTGCATACACGTTTATCATGTAGTTCACTATGAGTTTGTGGTTGACTTCATTCTTTGTGCTTGGCTTTGGCCATTGAATTTTTCTCTGCAGCTTGTCTGGTTCACTGTTTCATGTATGTATACTTAGGTTGTAACTGGAACCATATGTGTGCTCTGCATTTGTAGTTGACTTGAGAACTTTTGTGTTATGTTCATTGTGTTCTGGTAGCATTCGAGTCTGTGGGCAGTGGTTCGTGTATATGAGCAGTTTCACTTTATTTGCAGTTTATGGTGCACTTGCTTGCTCTAACCTGATGGTTGTATGCATATTGCCTGACCATTTCCATGTATTATAGCTGTTATTTTATTCATGCTAGCCTAGTGTCCTATTGCACTGCCTTTTTTTGTTCCTACTAGTTCATGGTGAAATTCATTTGAATTTTTTGTAGTGTTGCAGTCTCGAGTCTTGGTTCCATTGATGATGCTATGTGTTTGTTGTATATATGAGCTGCTGTGTTGATCTTGCTTGCTACCTGGTCGACACTTGCAGTTCACTTGCTTATGCTGGTTCATATATTTCATTTGTTGCCAGACCTTTGTTGTTGTGTTTCCATATTAGTCTGGTTTGAGTTTTTGCTGCCTTCATGTACATGCACAGTCTCATTGACATCGTCTGATATGCATTTGCTTGAAGGTATGAATGGACTGTCTAACCTTTCACTTGAGACTGTATGTAGCTTGCACGGCCTTTGTTGTATACTTGATGTGCATTGAGGTTGCTTCCGACCATTTTATTGCATTTGGATTTGTTTTTCAAATTACACCTGAGTTAAATCCAGCTTGTAGCTTGAATTTGACCTTGTTCTGAATATTGTGACATTATTTTTATTGCACTTGAGTTGAACTCGGCGTTTTGGGTTTGACCCGTGCTCACATGTCCCTGTAATTTTATCAAGTATATATATCTGTGTGCACGACCTTGTGGCATATACAGTGATACACTGTGTATGTCACAAGCTATTCCTGTATGACGAATTCAAAATTAAATGATGACGAACAACCCAAATAACTGAGGCAAATATTATTTTCAAAATCCACATTTTATTTTATACTGCAAAAATATTTTATTTTCAATTTTACCGCGTAAATGTATATTTTTACAGATTGTTCAGATGCTGGATTCACATTAGAATGAAGTTGAAGATCAGTACGAGTTAAGTGAATGAGTGATATGTAGTGAGGTGCAATGTGAATTGTAATTTAATCAATTTTGTATTGTAATTGAAATTGTATATAGTGAGAGCTTGAAATTTGTACTATTTAAAAATTGTAATAAATATTTGGTTGAATAAAATTTCTGTTTGAATTCAAATTCTGTGTTATTTATTTTATTCAGCAAATATTTATTTAATCTATGAAAAATAAAATAGTACATTAACATATACATTTAAATGAATATATATATATATATGTTTATTATCATCAAACAAAAATCATATAATCGCAAATTCAACAGAAAACTCCCTCCAAGCAAGTAATTCCTCCATATCTTCAAGGCAAATAAAATCGCCGCCAACTTCGGATCATGAGTTGGATACTTCTTTTCGTGCGGTTTCAGCGCGCTGACTAGCACATGCGACAACATTTCCCCTCTACATCAACACCACACTCAGTCCAGTACCACAAGTGTCCCTGCATACTATCAACTACTTATTCCCATTTGGAATGACTATAAAAGGTGCACTTGTTAACCTCTCCTTCATACTCACGATTGCATGTTCTCACCGCATGTCCCAAACTAAAGTCTAGTTCTTCTTTGTTAATTTTGTTAATGGCGACGCCACCTTAGAGAAGTCCTCGATAAAATGTCTATAGTATCCTACCACTCTAAGAAAATTTCTCACATCTGTAGCGGTCTTAGGTTGATCCTAATCTGCACTACAACCATCTTCACAGGATCTACAGTAATGCCTTACTCAAAAACAACATAACCCAATAATCACACTTCTCTCCTCAAGAGGTGACGTTTTGAAAACTTTGGTTTCAATCGATTCTTCCTCAATACCTCAAGCACAATCCTCAAGTGCTCCTTGTGTTCTTCCTTTGTCCTTGAATAGACAACGTTATCATCCATGAACATGAGAACAAGCTTACTCGTTTGATCCTTGAAGACACGATTCATAATATTGACAAAGTACGTTGGTGCGTTGATTAGCCTGAATGGCATAACCAACTACTCAAAAAAACTAAACATCATAATAAATGTTGTAATCGATATCCTCCCCTTCCTTACTCTCAGTTGTGAAATCCCATCACAAGGTCCAATAGAGATAACACCCTAGCACCATATAGCTGATCAAAAAAGTCACCACTGCGTGATGGTGGATATTTGTTCTTCTCTCTTACCTTATTTAGCTCATGGTAATCCACGCACAATATCGAAGAGTCAACCGCCTTTATGGTGAGTACAGGTGCTATCCACTATGATATACTTCATCGAATGAACCTTCGTCGTAATTGGTCATTCACTTGCACCTCTAGTTCCTTCTACTCTTTGGGAATCATACGCCTTAATGGCATAACTATCGGTCTAGCATCATTCACCAAATCTATATAGATTTCTATTTGCTTATGTGGTAGTAACTCGGTCACCTCGCCGAATATGTCTAGATACTCCCTAGTTATAGGCATAGATGACAACTCCTCATGTAAGATCTCGAGCAAATACAGAAAGCTAACCATCACCTCATCGTCCGGTGGGTAGTCTACCTCCAAAATACGCCAATCGTATATCCCTCTCTCACTAACGGCCTATAGCAATCCACTACTACTCTGTGTCTCTACAGCCAATCCATCCCTAGAATAATACTAAACCCTACAAAACCAAAAATAAAGCAATTAAAAAATAAAAACATCCATGACTTGATAAGGAAAAGTCTCGACAAACCATGAAAAGGCTAGTCGATCCTCCAACTAGGTTCGTAATAATTAAAGCTCGGTCAACTTTGTCAGGTTTCAATCTCAGTCTATCTACCAAATCACTAGATACGTAGGAATGTAAAGCCTGGTATTGAATAAAACATGCATAGATGTATTAGAAATAGATAGCATACCTTGTATAATGATGATCTTGCCCTTCTCCTTTGTCGATGGAACACATGACAAAGTTATAATAACATTCAGAGTATAAACATACATAACCAGGTTATCCTTGGTGGTTTTGGTGAGTCCTTGATATGCCTTGCTTGTTGCAGTTGTAGCACTTCTTGCCTTTCGCCTTATAGTCTTTAATGAAATGACCTTTCTCCCCATAATTATAATAAGTAGAATCCCAATCGCCTTCTTCTGGCCACCCTTGTTCTATAGCTTCTTCCTCCTTTTGTTGTTGTTTCACTTCTTCTTGCCTCCCCCGCTTACCAACGGCTTTGGTCCATCTTTAAAATCAATAGCCGACTTAGACTTCAGAATAGACTCTCGTGTCAAAGAGCTTTTTCCACCAGCTTCTCAAAGGACTTATTAACATGTCCCAATAGCTTTTCTTGAAGATAATCATCCAAGCTCATAATAAACTTCTCATTTTTCTTGACCGGAGTATCGATAAAAGACATCCCATACTTCGAGAGTGAAGGGTGTATTAATAAAAGAGATCTCATACTTCGGGTGCATATCAAATTCATCCACATACTTCGAGATAGTCATATCTCTCTATCTCAAATCAGCAAACTTCCTTAAAAGAACCGACCTCTAAGAAGCCGGTATATACTTCTCCTCAAATCTCTCCTTAAATTGCTCCAAAGTAATACGATCCTTGGTAATAGTAACTTTGATGGCGTTCCACCAGCCCATAGATCACCCTCGAAGCTGTTTAGAGGCCAGTTTTCTCTTTATCATATCCTCCAACTCCATAAATTCAAAGATATGTTCATAGGCGTCCAATCAATCCTGCACTTTGACTGGTGATTCCGTTCAACGAAATGGTTTTCCACCCAGAGAAGAACAATCTTTGTTTAGTTTGGAAAAGTCAGCTTTTAGCACTTACACTAAAGCCCCATCACTAACAACTACCATAGGAGCAACTCCTTGGGAATACTACAATATGTTCCACATCATATAGTTGAAAATAGCCTGCATATCGGAATTCACTGCTGCGCAGTCATCCGTTCCCTACTCTATGCCAGAAATAGAGGTCCTAGCAACATTCCTCGTTTGCTGACTCGTTTTTATAAGCTTTAATAAGAATGATTAGTCTCTCAAAAAGGAATAAGTGGTGTCCATGAGTGCAACGTGACTTATACGCTACATGTACTACTTATAGTTTTGAAAACCAAAATATAAAAAGTGCGCTCTCTCATACATTGCTTGATCCATTCCAAGGCGATAGCTCATACCTTCTCTTAAATAGATCCTAGTATCAAATTAGGTCGTCCATGCAACCGAAGCTCATATACTAAATACAGCAAGCGCCCTACATCTCTAGTACCTAATATACCTGTAGAGTGCGCCGTGGAGGTACTTGGCTGATGCGAGATGGTAGTCAAGGGTGTAAAGTTAAGAAAATCCCAAAAATAGAACTTATAGAACATCTCACAACGCATAGACAAAATATAATATTCAAATAGATGTAAAATAGTCTAGACGGTAATATAATCAAACAAACCATAAAATAAGAACATCAATGTGCAACAGGTTCATAGATTGTAGAAAAATGAAATAATATAGTTTATACATTCCAAATCTCCAAAGTAAACTCTACAACCGTCTCTAAGTAATACAAGTACTAGTATAGCACTATAGCTGCACAGCACTGCATAGTGGAATATAAGCGATTGTACGCTTCGAAGTATAGATATATGAAAATATAGCCTCCTACTCATACTTTATATAACTCCATGTGCTATCCAGACCTTTTATCCCTAATATACTCATTTAAGAGTACTCGAGGTAATAAGATGCAAAGCATAAAACCTCGGGTCAAACAACAGTCTAGGTAGAATGATACGTCATCATAAAATATTATAAAAATCGTATATATTAATAAGGATATACGTATATAAGACCATAACCGGCATGTCACTACATCGAAAGAGTTAGCATATATAATCGATATATGCTAATCCACTAACATCATTATACGGGCATACTATAGTTAAAGTACAATACCTAATGTCTGGGTACGTAGTTGAAAATACCTACATCATGTGACACCCTATGGTAATAAATAACCATAACAAACATAACATCCATTTAACAATCCTCATCATCACTCATGTGCATGGATATATGATAACTCATATCGCACAATTGCAAAATAGGTAATCAATCAAATCCTGGCATTCTGGTGCTCGAATCCATGCTACATCATAAGGCTGGGAACTAGGCTCGCAATCTCAAAGACCAGGATAATCCCAAGTCATAAGATCTAGTCACAATCAAAATCCTGGTGTACATTCCTGTGTACCCCTTTTGTACAAGCATATTTGAAACCTTCGAGGTTTTAACGATCCCTTTGCATATGTCTTTATAGTGGAACTCAATTGCAATTCCATCATGGCTATCTCCATTGTAGAACATAGTCGCAAATTCTACTCATTAGATCTCATTGTTGAACTTGTCCTTATGGATCTCCGTCATGACTCCCATCGTTAAGTCGTCATCATTAGAACACCTCTGCACATCCATCGTAAGTCGTAGAACTATTGTACAAAGGTTCCAAAGTCATCCTAATGAAGCATTACGCCATCGCTTCACTATTCGACACACAAACTCCAATGTCACCTTGCGTCATCCCAGAGTAGTAAGCCCTTGCCTCAGGAACAACCCTAAAGTAGCCCTTAGAAAGACCTGAAGCATGCACGAAGCAGAGTCCAAATCCTTTTTTTAGCTAACCTGAAGTCACTTCAAAATCCTACTTCTCCATTTCTTATTCGGTTAAAGCAATAACCGTATCGGAGTTTTCTCTCTAATAACCCATTGCAAACCATCGCCAAACCCTACTTCTTGCCCGACCACTGAAAAATAGCACTACCGAATATCATTTGCTATTCGGTCTTCCATAGCACCAATCCACCATACCATCGAACAACATTTTTTGCCTAATCCATCTACCACCAAACCTAAAGCCAACACCTAGCTAAGCCCCTTCTAACTCGAAGTTAATCACTGTCAATCCAACCACTGAACAGGGACAAACGAATCAAAATGCTTTAGCATCTCTAAATTTCAATTTCATGCTAATTCCATCACTACACTCCTTACTTTGTCCCGTATGCATTCCCTATACAACGATACGACACCTAACACCCTAGAGATTATTTATCGAAGTTTGGTTCTATGGTTTCTGCTACTAATTCACTCCGATTAGCACTTTCAACCATTTAAGCATATACCCTAACACTACACAAGCATTAATTAACATCCAAGCATACAAAACATACGACAAACTATAGCAATTATTATATAATATATTTATAACATAGTCTAACAACTATAGAGGTAATCATACGTGTAAATTACATGATTAGAACACCAAAAATCATTTTATTTTCATTTTTATTTCTAGTTAGGTTTTAGAACAATAATAAAAAATGATTTTGACTTTAAACATGGATCTGAAACATGTTAAAACATATAGATACATATATAATAAAGTGTAAGATGATAAATCACACATCAAACACCCATAAAGTAGCGATTTGCACACAAAATGAGGCAAATCTAAAAATGAACAGCAAAGCCCTAAATTTTCCTTTCCGAAAATGTTGATTTGAAAGTCTTTAGTTAATCCCCTTGTTAGTCTACCTTAATCTGTTGTTTAGACGTGATTTGGAGGAGAAAGGTGAATGCTTAGGTGAAGAAAGGGTCAATGAAGGCTTAGGTCTATTTGAAAGATGGGAAAATTGATTTGGGGAATATTATTTTAGCCTATAATAGTCTAAAACCCAAAACGGGTTAGTAAGTCTATCACCAATCTCACTAATTACCAATTAAGCTACTCCAAAAACGACCGTATTTTCTAGTTTGACAATCCAAATCTCTACTATGACCACTATATGGAATAGAATACCATTATTCCTTTTATGGAAGTTGTCTGGGGACCTAATTCAGCTACTATCAAAAGTTTTAGCCATTACAAGTTTTCAATGGTAAAATCGTCTGATAAAATTTTTTAGATTAAAAAATATCATTACTCAACATTCCCTAAAGTTGTAGTGTCATATAAACATATATGAATTAAAAACATCTTATGACCATCCTACACGTAAATACGGGTCGTTACGCCCTCATTCTCACTGATCTCGTAACCCTTCGGCTGCAATATATAGACAGACTCTTCTAAATAAGCACTTAGAATTACCGTCTTGACGTCCATTTTCCATATTTTGTAGTCAGAAGATGTAACAGTAGCTTGCATTATCCGAATTGACTTAAGCATAATCCGGAATGACTTAAGCATTGCTACGGGCAAAAAAGTTTCGTCATAATCAACGCCTTGTGTTTGATGAAGTCCTTTCGCAACGAGCTTTGCTTTGTAAGTCACCACCCGCCCATGTGGATTTAACTTTTTCTTAAATATCCATTAGTAGCCGACGGGTTTTTTCCTTGGGTATGTCAACCAAAGTCCATACACTATTTTCATACATGGAATCCATTTCCAATTTCATAGGTCAAAGCCATAGTATAGAGTTTTTACTCTATAATGCTTGTTGGAATGATAGAAAAGTGTCGTCACCTAAGACACACTCCTACTTCTCATCATTTATCAGAAAACCGAAGTATCTCTTTGGTGCATGAGATTCCATATTATACTGTCTAATTGGTTGTATGTTCTCATATATGGATAAATTTAGCTCTCCCATTGATTCCATCTCCGTGTTAATTTCTCATCTAATTCTTTTACTTCACTGTTAATTTCCTTTAATAGAAATTTATTTTCCATAAAATAACATGTTGAGAAACAATAACCTTTAACCATTAGTTCATCCTCTTCTCTTCTCCACTCCTATCTTATTGCTCCTTCCCATCCTACCATCTTGAGCCTCCATCCTTTAGATACAGAAAAAGAAAACCAACGTAACACTTCTTTAATCCTAGATCCTACTTTTGAGATCCCCCATGGCACTTGATCTGGTCAGCACTTTAACCTATTACATTCATCGGCAGAGCGGAGCTGAACACATGCTAGTTCATTTGACGCTGAACTTTTCGATTGACCCAATCTGTTCCACTCTAAAATTGGTGCCACGTTTGCATTAAGCCACCAGAACTTCCTTAGTTACGCACTGCAATCGACTCACCATCTTCAATTATACACGACGCTAAGCTTACATTTGCTTGCTAACGATCCGTCCTACCTGATTTAGGCCTTCTACATCAGAGGCCACTGTAGTTGTGCACAGTGCTGCTAATACCCGATCCTTTGATAGCCTTGATAATGACTCTCCTCTGGTTGTTGCAGTCCCTAGGACTGTTGAAGGCGTTATGCCGCTTGTCTACAGTCTAAGTATTTGTATTAATTTCTACACTAATGCTGATGATGTTTTTGCATTGGACTCGAGCATGATTCTCTTAATCGCTGCTTCCTTAAAACATATAATCCAGCTTATGACTCCCATAATTTCAGCTGACATGGAAGCTTCAACACCAATCAAAAATTGGTGGATTTATTTAGAGACTTAATTCAGAATGCATGCATATATACTCCTAAAGTGTTTAAAATGATTGAGATAGACGGAGTCATAGTTCCTCCTTTTGAAGTCGTACAGGAGAGAATTTATTTCTGGTCTGAATATTCTGTAGGTTTCTTCCTTGATGTAAATGTACTCCTCCGTTAGAGCTCGCTGCCGCTAAGTTTGGAAACTAAAAGGTAGATTACAAGTTTATTTTGATAATTCTATGTTTTTCTTCAAACTCTTATATTAAGAAGAACGTTAACATATACCTGAAGCAAAGCCAATCCTTATTGATGAAAAGCCTTTTATATTCACTGCATGGTAACCATCAGCAGAAAAAATTAGAGAGCGGGTTCCTTCTATCCCTGTTTGGGTGCATTTCACACAGATTCCCTCTATTTTATAGCCAATAATTAGGCTAGACTGGCTTGCTAACCTAATTGGCCAACCCAAATGCTTTGACTCCAATATGGTTGCAAGGAAGAGACTTGTATATGCGAAGGCACTAATTGAAATTACTCATGGAAAGAAATGTCCATCAAAACTTTAGGTCAAGATAACTGAAGTTACTATCGTAACAACTAATGTTAACTATAGTTGAGCTCCTGAAATATGCACTGCATATCATTCCTTCGATCACAACATGGACAACTACAAACATAATACTTTGGAGACCTCTACCCCAATCTCTAATAAAATCCCCCTTCATAAGCCTCATGTCAGAAGGTGGTTTCCAAAGGAGATACCTTGTGACTATAGTACGAGCTCACTTGTCGACCTTGATCCTTCCGATACTCTTTTGGTTGTTACTTGCCTTGTTACCCCTTCCGTGATGCTTAGTCCAATAGAGGTTGGACCATTATATGGCCTAATATCCTAGCATTATGGGGAACTATTTTGGCATCATGACGTAACTCCTATGAGATTTAACTATGGTTTGGCAGATTTTATAAATATATTGGACATCCTAAGGAGGACATATCTCTTTATTATGTTGCTACTTGAGATAGACATACTCTTGCTGATAAGGGAAATCTGAGGGAATGAAACCGTATCATACTACGGTTCTCGGCTGGGCATTTTTTTGGGGGTATCTACATGTTCTTGGTCTTGTTTTTGCAACCAATGATAGTGGATCCTCTCATTCCAAGGAGGACTATTTTTTTGTTCCATGTAGTCGAGACATTTTAGTCTTGCTCCGGTGCTTTTTATGTAGCTGTTGAGGCATCTTTGGCTCATATCTATGTTAATTTTGTACCAATGGTATGACTGCTATGATCCGTCATACATGTGTAGAATAATATTCTTTATTTTGCCTATCAAAATAAAATTTTGGTTCTCAGTATAATAGAAGATATATCCTATAATGTTCTTGGGATATGAGCTTACACAAGACCAATCTTTCCTCAAGTTTATTAGGACCAACATTCTTAATGTAGGTTGGACAACTTAATATCTTCAAATGTTTGAGATGGGGATTTCTTCTCATGCAAAATCTCATATAGCGTCTTAGGAACAGATTTTGTGGGTATCAAATTCAGCGTATATGGTGCTGTTTTAGCCCATTTCCCTAACAGGAAAGAGGAAAATCAATTTTACTCATCATGGAACAAACCATATCTAGTAGGGTTCGATTCCTTCGCTCTGAAAGACCATTATGTTGTGGAGTATAGGGTGTTGTAACCTAAGAGATAACCTCATTATCATTTCAGAATTGTTGGAGCTCTTGTTTAAAATACTCACCTCCTTAATCAGATCGTAGTATTTTAATGTTATGGTTCATTTGATTTTGAATCTTATTTTTATATTCTATAATTTTCTCAGTGAAATTAGGTTTATTCTTCATAAGATACATATATCATAGTCTTCAAAAATCATTAGCAAATATTACAAAATAAGAAGAATCATTGGTAACTATAGGCCTTAGGCCACATACATCAGTATGTACGAGACGCAAGAGTTTACTAACTCTTTTAGTGTCGTGCTTGGTCATTTTTCTTTTAAGACGCAATTAACATGTATCAAATGATTCAGAATCAATGACGGTAGAAAACCACCGATTATCAATTTGTGTAATCATTTCTCACTTAAATGACCAAACATATAATGACGTAGATAGTTATTATTAATGTCAGCATTAAAAGAATTATTCACAACATCGACATAAATAGTAATGATAATACGAATCTCGTTATCTAAGAGACCATTGCAAAATTTCTTTCCATTTAACATAATATTCATAACATTGTTAATGAAAAATATATCCATCTCAGACAATCTAGACACATAAATTATTCCACATATAATTTTTTTCACATAATAGCAACTATTTAAAATTAAAACTCATCCATTTGGAAAAGCTAAATTATAATCTCGGTCTGCCACTGCATCCCAAAGATCCATCAATAATTTGAAGTCTTATTTCTCCTTTTGCCACATGACATCTGTTCCTAAGTCCCAGTGACGAATTACAGATATATATGGGTTCTTGATCTAGTATCTAAAACTCACAGATAATTTATTGATTGTAAAAAAAATTTGAATCATAAATCTACCGCTAGGAGCAACATAACTATATTGTTTATTCTCTTTGACAATCTTCAAGTACTTTGGATAGTCTCGTTTTCAATGACCTTCCTAGTGATAGTGATGACACCCGCCCTTGTCAGCTAGAGCAGTCCTCATATTCTTCTTACTAACCCGTTTTCACTTTTTTGAACCATTCAAAGATGATGCTTTCCGCTTAACCACGAGCACCGTGCCCTTATCTTTAGACGAAGTCTCGACTAACCTTAACATATTGACTATCTCCAACGAGGCATATATTCAACTGGTTCATTTTATAGTTTAATATGAAAGGCTCAAACTATAAAGTAAGAGAAACTGGGATCAGATCCATTTGCAGCTCGTTGCCTATTGCAACAGCTAATTAAGAAAATCTATCAATAGAGCCCTTCATTATTAAGATGTAATCATCCACTTTCATTCCCATTGACATCTTTGTATTAAATAGTGTCTTCTAAGTTTGTAGCTTGTGAAACAAGACTATTCCCCATCAATGTTTTGAGGCTATCGAATATGTGATGAACATTCATGTTTTCGTGCCGTCTCAGCAATTGTTTGTCTAACGTAGGCAGCACGTAAACGTGGGTGATCTCTAGGTTGTTATAAGATAAAATTTGTTTAGGGTCAACACCATTCGTGGTTTTTCCCTTGGAGGTTCAGTTATAGATGACCATAAGCGATGATACAAAAGTACTATCTTAATTGCCTTTAACCAGTCTATGTAGTTAGGACTCAGATATCTTAGTATTTTAACCTTGAGGAATATCAGCAAATCATAAGCCTGCAATCGATGGATAACACTTTATCGATTTTATCATATATTACTCCTAACCGTGGTCTTTGTCCGAATCTTATTTCTAACTTGAGGAATATCAATAATTGAAGGAGATTATTGACCTATAGCTACCATTCATAACGGCCTAAGCATAAATGCATGTACCTTGAGGAATATCAACCAATACGTATGTATATCTTACCTCATCTATACAATATATTGATAGTACTACACATAACATCCTTAGCTTAAGGAATATCAACAATAAAGGAGTACGCAAGCAATATATTTCTATATAAACCATAGAGGACAATATTTATATTAAAGATTCATAATTTTCAATATATTTAATTAATTGATATCGCCTTATGGAATAATGTATTTCTTATAAAATACCCTCATGATTCAAGTGTCAAACACATCTGAAATCACTATATATGTATGTACATATGTATTTCTTCCTTAAATCTAATTTCGATTTCTTACCATTCCACCTTTTATTATACATTCATATATCATATAAGTTTAGTTCTTGCATAACATTTTATAATTAATTAACTTATGTAATAATCTTATGTATAATCTTATATTAACTTAATTAATTAAATGTTACTCAATCAATTTAATCAATCAATTAATTAACATGTTAACAAATTTTATTTTATTCAATTAGACATTTTAAATTAAATATGCATAGTATAAAATTTATAGTTTTACACATATATCTTTATATATGTATGTATGTATGTATTATATTATTAATTAATTAACATCTAATAAATTTATTTGATTAAGCAATCTAATTAATTATAATTTATTTTGAAAATTATACATACTTTCATATTATCAATAGCATTTTAAGATAGTGCAATATATATCAATATATAACTGATTAATTAATTAATCTAATTAACTTTAAATAATTTTTGAAATCAAATATTGAATTTTCAAAATAATTTTGAAAATTTATTTTACAACGTTTACAAAAAAATTCTTATTTTAAATTTAACCTTTTGAATTAAAGATTTCATTATAATTTTGAATATTTTTTGAGAAATTATCTTAATGCCCTAATTCAAATTAGGTCTTTATATTACGAATAATCTTTGATCTTACTTCACCTTTCAAGCTAGGCCGGTAGTCAGGTCAAGCTGGGCACTTGATTATCCAAACCTAACTTGGATACTACTTTTCTAAACATCCTACCGAATGGGTAGGCTTAATAAGTTAGCTCAGATACTTCTAATCTAAATCGCATAGGCTATTGGGTTTGATACCATTGTTGGAACTAGGCTAGCATGCGGTAGGTTAAATTGGTGAATTTTAATTTTTGCATTTTAGGTTTTATTGGGTCTATGAAGTCTAAACTAATTTTGATCCAATCTAAATAACTAATGAATAATTTTTTTTACTTTATTTAAATAATTAAATAAAGGTTTGTTTTGTTTATATACGAAGTACATAATGCGTACATTTGTATTATATTTACACATATGTGTACATGCACATGCAACATATACTGTTACATTGTTTAACACGTCTGTATATAAGTGATAGGATTTACGCTGCAATAGACACATTAACCCCTTCATATACGTATTTTCCATCTATTATTTTATAATAATGATATGTATAAAATATACTCACATATATGTGAAACAAGCGTGTGTATATATAATAATTATATATGAATTTAAAAATAAATATAAATTAAGTCAAAAAATTATTTGAAATCTTTAAGAAAAATCCAATTTGAATTAGATCTAGATTTATAATGGTATCTTATTTACCAATTAAATATTTTACATTTAATTTTTTAAAATTGCACATGCGCACGCAAGCGCCCATGCACACACACACACACATACATATATGAGTTTATTTTTGAAATTGTATAAAAAATGTATTTATACACACACATATATATTTATATATGATAAACTATATAAATTCTAATATACGTATAGAATGATATATAATTGCATAAAAAATAAAATATACATATTACTACACTTATTTTCAACCATAATTTTTTCCACAAAATAATATTTTAATTAATCCGTATAGATTAAAATGTTTTTTATTTTAAAATTTCCATACGAAAATCAATAATTGAATTTATTTAAACTATAATTTTCATGCAAAAATATATTTGTAATATATACGCACACATATATATGTATGTACGTACGTATGTATGTATGTATGTGTTAACAAATTATGATTTAGTACATTTAAAATTAATTAACAGCATTATTATATTTTCACTTTTAAATTATATAAATATATAAATTTGTATATATGCATACATACATACATATACATACATACATACATATACATACATACATACATACATACATACATACATACATACATACATACATATATATATCAAAATAGTTTGTTTACCATACATATTCAAGCAAAATGTATTTGCATGAAAACTATTAAATCGTAGCCTCCTGCCATTGTCCACTTGCCTCTCCTTTCTTTCCTATTCGCGGCTATCTCCCGAACGCCTACCCAATCCACTCTCTCTCGTTGCTTTTTTGCCACAATTATCTTCCTTTAAGATTTCTATGGATTCAAAGGGCCCCAGATGTTTGCTTGCCAAATTTGTTGATGCCTCTAGTCATTCAGTTTTCTCCTCTGTTGGCCCTATAATGGCTAAGGCCCCCTTTGTCAGTGCTGACAGGCGTTCATGCATGGCTATAGTCAAGTTGATACCGGTGTCTATTGGGCGGTTGGCTAGCAAAGCCATTGTAATCTTAGCGAAACATTTGAAAACCTTCATCTTAATAATGGACAATTTCAAGCAGCGGTTCCTTGCGGCACAAATTATTTCAAAATTCAGTACGGAGAGAAGGTGCTTTAAATGTGGGTCCAATGGCCACGTGGCCATGATATGTAGAAATGCTTTCCTATGCCATAGACATAAAGGATATGGGCACTTCTCCTCCCAGTATACTCGTGCAGACTTGATTGATAAGACAGCTCATAACTGCCCCATGTGCCGTGTCGCCTCGGTCTCTTTAAATGCTATTTTCGAGAAAAGGGCTGATATGACTAATCCTATCTCTCATCGTCCTTTTTTGCCGCCTCCTACCCCTTTAAAATCCCCCTATATCTCAGCATTAAATCCATTTCATAAATGGATTCTCTAGGGGACATTTTGAATGCCGATAATACCAGACTACTTGATGCCTAATTACACGTTATCTTCTCTATTGTTAGTGGCCTTTTGGTTGATGGATGATCAACATCACTGCTGTGAATCTTACTTCTATAAAGGTGGGTGGAAATTTTTTTTGGATAGTAACAGTTCGTTCATGGTTAGGTTCCATGATAGACAACCATTAGCAGTTGCAGTGAAGAAAGGATTCTTTCATAGGGACAATGGTACGATCATCGCTGGGCAGTGGTCTCCTTACATGGAAAGCAATCGTCACCGGTTCTTTGAACCATCATGGATTCAAGTTTTTAGGCCACCTCATATCCTTACTAGTGATGTTGAGCTTAAATCTATTTTGTTTCCTAGCAAAGAGGTCATAGCAGCCGACCATTTTGACTGGGCCACCTCAAATTGACGGTTCACTTTTTTTAGTATTAGAAAGGATATGTTGGCTAATGTGCCTGGCTCCTTGGTCACTGCAGCTTTAGGCCATACTTCAAAATCGACTTTGAACTTTAGGTCCATCATCTCCTTCCTATCAAGCCTTTAGAGATTATTTTAGGCGAGGTTTATAGTTGTAGATACTGGATGGAGAAGCCAGTTTTCCTCTTTAGTGATGGAGATCTCAATGGCTGGTCTAATAAGTCTACCCCATCTTAGTTTTGCCAATGACGTTATGTCTGAGGAAGCTCATATACAAAAGAGGATGAAGGAAATTTCTACTGGCAAGAAAAATATTACCATTATCTCCTCAAACAATGTGCTACGACCTCATGCGGTTCCAAGGCCATCTTACTGATGGCCTCTACCTTAGCATGAACTTTAATTAACTTTGCCAACATAGAGTTGTTCCTTCAACAAGACATGGATTTGGACTTTGATATGAATCTTGGTTTGGATGTTTCTTAGCTTGATATTCAGATGGTAGCTACTCCTCCTCATGTCCTAGTTGCTCAGGTTCAGGCTGCATCAGTTCAAAGAAGTGGCTGCCCTTTATCTCACTCTACTAGACACCCTCTGGAAGGTAGTGTTTTGTTCCCAATATCCAATGCTCACATAAATATGAATCTTTGATTTCTGCTGCAAGTGCTTTTGTATCGACTTAGCTTCTCTGATATTTCTGTTATTAGAAATCTTGAAAATGAGCGGGTTTTTGCTTTCCCATGAATTTCATGTCTTGGAATGTTCAGGGCATTGTATGTAGGGACAAATGTAATTTAATTAGAAACTTTATTCATCCTTTACATATTGACGTTTTATTTATTCACGAATTTAAGCTTTTTGGTCCTTTGATGTCATATCTGAGGAAAATTTGGGGAACATTTCTTATGAATTATGCTGCTTTAAATGTCATAGGTTTAGAGGGGGAATCATCGCTTGTCAGGATGATTCACTTTGGTCCCTGGTTCAGTGCTCTTCCTCTAGTAATATCCTACATGAAATCCTTAAGCACAAGGTGTCCAATATCCTTTATTTTATTTCTTTCATTTATGGATCTCACACCGTGGTTGAAAGAGAAAGACTTTGGGATAGTTTTTTAGATTTTGGTTCGCATATTAATGGCCCTTGGGTATGGGGTGGGGATTTTAATTTAACTAGACTTCACAATGAAAAAAATCACAAAAGATGTCCCTCAATATAGAAGCTTTTAACAACTTTTTTAAGCCTGTAGATCTTATTAACCTCCCTTTAAATAATTGTGCTTTCACTTGGTCCAAAAACAATCTTTCCCTTCTCTTGCTAAACTAGACAAATTTTTCATTATTCTATCCTGGAAAGACATGCATCCCTTATCTTCTCAACATGGACTTCCCTCTATATTATCAGACCATTGTCCCATTCTTTTGGACTTTGGCGATAGTAGTCCTTACTGCCCTCCTTTCAAATTGGAAACTTCATGACTTTGAAGCCTGGCTTTAATGATATAGTGCAGCATCTTTAGACTTCTTTTCAGGTCTTAGTAACTAAATATAAGTTTCTAAGGAAGGCTCTGAAAAAATGGTTCGTAGGAAGGGTTCTATCAAGTCTAGAAAGGAGCTTCTGCAGAACTAGATCCTAGATCTAAACATAAAATAAGAATCATTTCCTCTCGATGTCGTTGACATATCCCCCTTTGAGCTAGAACCCAAGCTGGAGCGAACTATGAAGCAAGAAGAAATTTCCTAAAAATAGAAACCTAGAGCTCAGTGGCTCAAGGAGGGTGATCTTAATATAGCTTATTTTCAAAGAATTACTAATGAAAGACACAGATCCAGCGCAATTTACAGTATTCTTTATGGCGAAAGGGATGTGAATGACAGGGCTAATATTCTATAGATCTTTATGGATCATTTCAAAAATCTTTTGTCGAATAAAGGTTCTAGGCAGGACATTGCTAGCAGGTCCGCTATCTTTCCGGTGCCACCGACTACTCCTGAAGAAGTAGTTGGTAACATAGGTGAAATTCGAAATTCGCCGGTGGATATGGAGAGCGACAAAGCTCTTCGACCTGAGGGTTTCCTCTAGTTATCTTCAAGGGATGTTGGGTTTTTCCCTAATTTAGTATTGTCGGAGTTTTCGATGAATTCCACTTAAATCCTAATCTTATCTCGAGGCTAACTTAAGAAAACATAATCCATATCCTAAAATTTGAAGGAGCAAGATGCACTATTGATTTCTTGCTCATCAGCCTAGAGAACGCTATTTCCAAGCTTGTTATGAAGGTTATGGCTAATAAAGTGAAGCCTTTTATGGAGTCACTACTCAACCCAAGGAAATCTTCTTTTACCTCTGGCAGGTCTCTTTTGGATAATGCATGGCGGTGTAAGAAGCAATCTGCTACTGTTGTTCTAACCATGTCAACAACGCAGTGCTCAAGCTTGACTTCTCTAAAGCTTTTGAGACTTTCGGTAGGTATTTTTTTGTGCTTTTGCATAGGCATTTCCCTTTAAAACCAATCCGATGGACTATGAGCATTTTATCGACTTCAGCCTCTTCTGTTTGTATTAATGACAATAAAGGTAACTTATTTGAAATGTCTCAGTGACTTAAGCAACAAGATCCAGTCTCTCCCCTCCTTTTCAATCTTGTGCTGGACACCTTCACCAATATGATTAACTTAGCCTTTTCATCGGGTTTATTAGCATATCCTAGAAATAATGTTGTCCATTTAGGAATTGATTCATTTCAGTATGTAGATGATACCATTCTGATGAATATCCCCGAGCCACTTCGATTGCTACCATTGTACTCCTACTCTATTCTTTTAATATGATTTTTGGGCATCGACTTAACTTCTCCAAAAGCTCTATGCTGATGGTTGGACCACATTCCTCCCTTTGTCCTTACATGGCAAGTAGCTACAATTATACCCTTCAAACTTTTCCTATAATTACCTATGTATCTCTATCCAACCAACCAAACTTCGTAGGGAGATTGGTCGATTGTCATAGAGAAAACCCATCATAGACTGGCAGCTTGGAAGGGATTGTGACAACCCACACTCCTTGAGACACTAATACAAAGTCTAGGGTGACTTTCGGACTCACATCAGTGCCATGAGGTCTAGTTATCAAGTTTTTGTAACATAATAAGGACTAAGAATAAACAGATATGATCTAGGATATAATACACTTTTAGAACTCACAGCGGAATGGAACAAAATATAAATATAGAAAATATCTTCTTATAAAATATCTCAAAACAGAGTCTTAGAAAACTAGTTCATTGTCAAATACATAGTACATAGAAATACCGCATATAATATGATAAAAGAAATACTAAGCAATGATGAGATAGACAATTACATGGAGAGTAAATAAAGGATAAGCAACCCCAGTGATGAGCTTGCCTCTCTACATACTGGAATCGAGCCAAATCACCTGCTGCTATATTCTTTGATGGTAGGGAAAGAAAGGTAAAAAAGGGTAGGTCAAACAAAATTCTAGAGAATGAGTATATGTTTAATATATGATTATCATGTATAGTTGACTTTAATTCTAATTTATGCGACCTAGGGTATCCACAAGCGTCCATGTATTCCTGGGTTCTTTACTTAAGGGTTTCTATTTAACAGTCCTATGTTAACAATTTATGAAGTCTTATACAAGGATCAAACTATGGAACGAGCCTCAATAGCTAAGGATTGACCATCATTCCTAGAGCTACTTAGTATGGAAACACCGTGTCATCCGGCATTTTGGCCTGGCTATATCCGAGCTGACTGGACAAGTTAGACTCGACTATCATCAAGGCCAGTAGCCCAGAGCGATGATCGTAGGGCCCAGAAATCAAGTACAGATGATAATATGGAGCAATAGCGAAGCGCAAGTGTAAGATATATTCAGTAGAAAGCTAAAAATATGAAAATACACCATTTACTTTGAGTAAGATCAATATTCACCAATTATGGATCATACCGTATCGATATCATAATTCAACTCGACAATGATTGATAAATATCTCACAAACGCAAAGTCAACTATGCATGAAATTTGAGGATAGAAGGATATTACATGGTGAGACCCACCATATCGCAAGTGAAAAGGAGAAAGAAAAATGATAATCATCGATCGTTATTTTGATGGAAGTGGGCCCATGATTGACAAGGTAACCTCGTTTGGATCTGGAGACTCCACAACCAAAATTTTAGGAAGATATTTCGCTACTTTCTCTATAAATACAGGCTTGACTGTTCATTTTCGGGGGCTTTTACATTGCTGGTTGCTTTGTATTCTTTCGTAATTAAGGATCTTCATCCGCTCCCTTTTGTTCTTAGTTTATAAAGTGATTAATAAACCTATCTCTTCAAAGTGGAAGTTGACAAACAATGCCGAACCACTATATATTGTCATGTCTCTGTTATTAGATTATTTCTTATTGCTTTATTTTTATATTCTCTCTTTACATTTACAAATATCTTTGGTGGTTGTGGCCAATTTTGGTGCAAAAATTTTGACGCTATCACCGAGAAACCGATTCTCAGCACCATTACACCTTATTCTACCATTGGATTGCAAATATATGAGAAAGAGATCAAGATTCATTTTCACACAAAGCTTCATATTATACTTAGACTTGGAAAAGCCTACAAGAAAGCTATCTACAATGCCTTCTAGGAAGGAGAAGGCCATAGCTACCTCCACACGACCTGCTGATGAAGAATTAGAGAACACAAAGACTGCTCTTTAGGAAGATGGAACACAACAAGAGCCATGGATGTACAAGGTTCTTATAGAATAATCAGTAATTTCAAAATGGAGAAAAATGTTTAGACGGATCATATCCATTCCATTCAATTGATCGGTTGGATAGTCAATCCCTCCATAGCACATATTGCATCCAATCTATCAAGCCGATCATTTTTCCAACCGATTGCTTTTCAAGCTGATCGTTTTTCCAATCGTTTAGTTGGATAGTCGATCCCTCCATAGCACGTATTATAGCCGATTGTTCCAGCTGATTGTTTTTCTAATTGATTGTTTTTCCAATCGATCATTTTTCCACCTGATCATTCTTCCAACTGATCGTTTTTCTAACCTGTCATTTTTCTAGCCGATAGTTTTTCCAACCGATCATTTTTTCAACCAATGTTTTTCCAATCGATCGTTGTGTCAACATCTACAACTGATTGTTCATATCCATATTCGTTCTTAGCTCAATATTTCATCAAGTATCCAAACAAAAATGGATCGACTACGATCCATTCTTAATGGATTCGTACCGATCCATCATAAAAAAAGAATAAAAAAGACTTGCCACAGCGCAGTGTCCCCGCATTCTAGATTTAGAACTCAACTTGAAGATGGTGCATTTATTCACTTCCCTTACGTTCTATGATTGATCAGGGCATAAGGGATCAAGTAGCAGCTATTGAATTGTAGCTAAAGAATGCATAAGGAACTTCTACTCAAACGATACTCCCAAAGGCTGGAGAACCAAGGAGATATGACACGAACAAGGGTGATATGACTCGAAGGAAACTCTATATGTTCTAACCCAAGGTTGAACTCGGGAAATCACCCATTCGACTGGAAGCAAACCTAGGAAATTCTGGCCCAAGGTCAAACTTGGGTAAAATCAAGACTTTCTCCAAGCAAACATCTATATGATTCTAAGCAAATAGCAAATTTTCTCGGATCGGACTATAAGGAAATTATCACCAATCCATCAATACTGGTCCACCTGTTTTTGGTCATAACTCGAGCATATAGACTCCATATAACTTGAAACTTGGTGGGCAACATTAAGAGGCCTTCTTTACCGATTATATGGATCACATCCTATTTGGATGAAAGTTTTGGGATCGTTACCGTTCTACAACCCTGTCCTAACTGATTCGCCATACGATCGGTGTCCTCAGTCATCAAATGTTGGACAATCATGTAAAACGTTCGTAAGCATTGCAAGTAGCCGTAACTTGAAAACGAATCGAACTAACGACGACTGGAGCATCTCCCCTGTCAAAACCTATTCATCGAAGCCGTTGAGCATGCAGAATATCTGAGGAGATTCAATTTGTCGACCATGCCAGTGTATTTTATGAATATAGACCCCGACATCATCTCATGAAATGCAAGTGACACATGGATCTTGCTAGAGTGATGGATACCCTCGAATGTAGGTGTTTTCCAATATTCCTGGAAAGAATAACGATCATGTGGTTTACAAAGTTACCACCTAAGTCCATCTCCTCAACTGATCAATCGGATCGGAAGCTTATCTAGCAATTCAGGATGCATACGACTCACACCAAGGATGTGATGTCATTATCCAATTTATTCCAGATGCCAGGTGAGCCGCTCAAAAAGTTCCTATAGTGTTTCAACGTCCTCGTCACTAAAGTGAGCAACCCTAGCAAGAATATCATACTGATGGCGTTGATAAAGGGAATCAACCCCAAGACAGACTTTTGTGACTGGTAAGCCGGAGAGCCTCCTAAAACCTTGGATCGTTTCTGTTACATAGTTAACTAGAACCTAAGAAAGAAGGAGGTAGAGCAGACAAGGGGAAAGAACGACGCGGGCCTATTTGCTGATGGAATTCAAAGCGAGGGTAGCAATGAGTCCTTAGATGAGGACTTAGATTCTACGAGATGACTAAGAATCCCGAAATTCGACTCGTATAATCCTTTGAACGATTCAATTGAAAACATCTACTTGAAGATTCACGACTCGGAGAAATACTAGAAATCAGCCTCGAGAGAGTCTATTGAAACCAAAAAGAAATCCGCAAGATACACACGGTCATAACACCGATGATTGTAGACACTTCCATGATGTGATTGGAAAGCTGATCCGTAAAGAAAAGTTTCGGCAATATATGCAAACCCCGTATATTGGCAGCAGGGAACATCCGATCCCTATCAATAAAGAAATCTAATTATCAATTGGACCACCTACAGTTAACTTACAACTGAGAAGGGCTGGGACGAAGTGGAATAATAAGCATACGATGCTGCCTCACTTATCAATGATATTTATTTCAATTATGTTCTGAAATACGACCAACTTGAACTAAACTACTTTCAAACGATGGAGGTGACCAAGTACTTAGAGTTGGGTGCTAACCAACCTCCAATGACCATGATCGGACTTTTGGAGGAACATTAAGACAAGCATGATTCAATCTCTCATCATTTGCCGTATGCCCATGACTTGGGGGCAAGGACTAGAAATGGAAAGTGGGTGCGACACGACCATCCACTTTCTGCTCTTTGCTTCAATTCTAATAGAACATCTATGCCTTACTCAAATCCCGACAAGGTCAGGATCCAATACAAAGTAAACACTAGTGACCATCCACTCATTGACCTTCACGCTTGACTTGAAGACTGAAGAAACACTTAGAGTGGATGCAACCCGACCATCCACTCCCCAGCTCATACATAAAGTTCACCGAAATACTTATGCCACTCATGAAGCTCTGCAAGACCGAGGTCCGGCTAAAGTGCACGTGATTTGACGATCCACACATAAACTCCTACTCTGGACATAGAGGGCAATCTGGGAGCTTGACTTGAAGTAGGCATGATTAACCGTTTACTCATCAACCACCGCCCTCGACGCGAGGACTCGACTGCAACATGAGGTGGATATGACTTGACCGTCCACCCAACAAATCTCTCCCTTCACATGTCAGAAGGATTATGAAGCAAATTAGACGAGACCCGACCATTCAACCCAAGCATGGACTATGGATGTAGTCCCATCCATCGCTTAATCACCAAGTGGACATGAATAAACTGTTCACTCGCCAACTTTTGTCCTCAACACTGGGTGTAGAATTCCTTCCCACGAATGAACATGACTCGACTATTCATTTGGCAACTCTTACCTTAACCTGATCGATGGAGTATAAATTAGAAAAATGTGTGACTTACCACACACCATAAAACTTTGGTCCTCCAAGTATGGTCCGGAGTATAAACATAAAAAGATGGAGGAAGTTTGACCGTCCATCGACCACCTCTGTTCTCCAGAGCATGGACTCTAGTTCCCGAAGCATGGAAAAGAGTATAAACATAAAGATGGACGTGGTTCGACCGTCCATTGATCAACTCTTGTCCCTCAATGTGGTCTGGAGTATAAATATCAAAAAAGGTGGATGCGGTTAGATCATCTGCTCCTCAACTCTTGCCCTTGACTTGGTGCAAATACACGACCCAAATGAATGCGATCTGACTATCTGCTCCTCTGTTCCTCTCCTTAAGCTCGTAGTTCTCCAGAACACTCATCCTGCTCCCAAGGCTCGGAAAAAGAAGGATCTGAACAAAAGTGGACGTGGTACAATCGTCCACACGTCAACTCCTTCCCTAGATGCAGGTGGCAGCATGAGAGCCTAAGCTTAAATTAGACATGATTCGACTATCCAATCCAAGGAGGATGTGACACGTCCATCCATGACCTTGTGTGGACTTGAAGTACGGTGAACTATTCAAGCCTGGCCCGGACAATGGCAAACCCAGAATCCAAACCAAGACATGGACGTGATTCGACTGTCCATCAAATAACTCAGGTCCCCTATTGCGGTTTGGAGTATAAACACCAAATGGGTGCGACTGACCGCCCATGAGCAAACTCTAACACCCAGAGCCTGGATAAGAATATAGGTAGAAAATGGATATGGTTCAACCATTCATTCATTAACTCTCCCCTATAAACCTACATGCTATGTATTAAACATAGAACGAATGTGACTTAACCATCCACTAGTCATCTCCTTCCAACGATTCGACGTAAAGAACTCCAAGTAAGAGTTAACGTGATACGACTGACCACTCTTTGACTTCCACACCTGACTTGGGGGCAGAAGAAATGAATAAGGAAAATGGTGTTTGACCATTTTTTGGAATAATTCTAGGCCCCTAGAGTGTGGATTACAGTATAAACATCAAATTTGTGCAAATAGACCACTTGCTAACAAGCTCTTATCCCCAAAGTGCGGATATGTATATAAACAAATATATGAGTGTGGTTTGACCAGTCATTATTCCATAAACTCTAACCTGAACTCGATTGGATTAGTATAAACTCACTATGGATAGAATTCGACCATCCATGAACTAACTCCACTAACCCAATTCTAGGAGCTAGAGTATAAACTACTGTAAACTGAATACGACAGCTCACTATAGCTCCGACTTGGTGAATCAATACGACTCAAGGCAACAACTGTAGGGAGGTCTTAATACAAAACCAATCAGTATAACATATGGAGTTACAGGTAACCGACTATATCATACCATCAGATCGAGGGTCAATATCAATCTGTACCTACCATAAATGGATGCGACTTGAACATCCATCAAATATCTCCGATCACCAAAGCACAGATTAGAGAATAAACCATGATTGAGTGCGACTTGACCATTTGTTCTTCTTTACTCTCCTTTATTCGCTCGGGGGAGTATAAATCCAAACGAGCTGACCCAACCGCTCTTGAGCCAAATCTATCCCTTCATCCAATAGGAAAACATAAACCAAAAATGATGTGACTTTACTATCCGTAAACTGATCCTTGCCCTTGGTTCGATAGGGGAGCATCAGTCATAGATTGGATGTGACTTAATCATCCATTCTCTGGCCCTTACCTAGTGTATGCCAACTCTACATCAAAATTGGACGTGATTGACCATCTAGCACTCAGCCCATGCTCGAAATCTAAAGAGGCATTGAGTTCTTCCTCGAGAAAGAAAATCCAGAATATAATTCAGAATAGGCGCAACTCATCATTCCACCAACTAACTCGATCCCACGAATTGACAGGAAAGAGTAAAGCTAAACAGATGTGACTTGCCCATCCACTTATTAACATTTACCCTTTACTTAAGAGAATTAGGAAGAATCAAGATGAATGTGAACCGACCATTCATCGATCAACTTAAATCTTTGGAGCTTAGGTGGGAGTATAAACACGACTAGGATGAGACTCAACCATCCATGTAGTGCATTTATTAACCCAAGGCCTAGGGTAGAAGTGTGATAATCCAAAGACTGACTATGATAGCTCAATATCGTGACTCATACTTAGTGTTTGCAATGATTCAAAGCTATGACCGACAGGATGTTAGGGGTAGAGTCATCGGATCGATGCCCAGGCTCTATGGCGACTGACTATCATTCCAACTTGAACGACAAGTAATAATTTGCAAGTACAATCTATGGAAAGGGTGTTACCCGAATACACAAGAATATTCAAACTCGAAACAAGGTCTAACTACGCAGCTATGTGCAACAAGATGCTGAACCTTACTTAACATTTGGTTCGATGTGCTTTTGAGTCCGATCTTCAGCCATTGCAGATAATCTCTTAAAGCATTTAGAACCCATCACTATTAGACTCATCAGCTCATGACGAGATCCGAAAGTTCAACCGGAGTGACGATTATAACATGTCTATTCAAGTTTGAGGTGGTGAACGTCCGATTCAAGGTCATATGCTAGTTCAAGTATGCAAGTCATATATGGCAAGTCCCATTGTTCGATTCCGAGTTTAGATGGTCTAATATGTTCATGTCAAACCAAAAACGACTTAAGTCCCACTAATACAAGGGATCACAACCAATCCCATTACTTGGGCAAATCCACTTAAGCATTTTTCAGCTCACAACATAAGGCCAATATCAATCAATAATAGCATAGTCGGTTCTATAAAGGTATTGACAACAAAGATGAAGAATATGAGTGCAACGAATCCAAGACTGCACTCACTGAGCTGACGATTGACATTACGCTGAGCAACGCTGACCTATTACAGGTCCTGAAGGTCGAATCATAGCTCAGCGCAATGATGATGAAGTAATTAGATAGCTTATTCTAAGTGAATCTTAATGTGTTCGCTTGGACCCATTCAGACATGTGTGTGATCGTACCGATTATCACGAGCCATGCATTAAATATCGACCCGAGGCATGTTCCAACGAAATAACAATGATGCAGCATGGATCTAGAGAGATCCACTGCACATAAAGAGGAAGTGGATAAACTAAAAAACAATGGGTTTATCTACGATGCCCTCTACCCAAAATGGGTATCCAATCCAGTTCTTCTGAGAAAAGCTAATGGAAAGTGGTAGACAGTCGTCGACTGCTCAAACTTGAACAAGGCATGCCTAAAAAATAGCTTTCCACTTTTGAGGATCGACTATCTAGTAGACTCAACTACTGGATATTAACTGCTTACATTTATGTATGCGTGCTCCAAATACAACCAGATCCCGATGCACGTCTCTGACCAGGAGCACACCAGCTTTATTACCGATCTAGAGCTATATTGTTCTATTGTGATGTCGTTTGAACTAAATAACGCTGAAGCTACTTGCCAGAGAATATTCAAATGGATGTTCAAAGATCAGATAGATCCATCGATGAAACTATATACGAATGATATGCTCATGAAATCATGGCAATCAAATGACCACATCGATGACTTTGCGAAGATTTCGTTGTTCTCTAAAATTATGTAATGAAACTCAACCCCTTGAAATGCTCTTTCGGTGCTGCATCAGGGAAACTTCTGGGTTTTATTGTTAAATATCGCAAAATCAAGGAAAATCCAGAGAAGATTCAAGCAATTCGAAACATCCAAGTGCCGAAGACGATTAAGTAGGTACATAGCCTTAATAAAAAAGTCACCGCCTTAAGCAGATTCATCTCCGGGCCACCAACAAGTGTATTCCCTTCTTTGATTTTATTAAGAGAGGGAAGAGGAACTTTGAATAGAAATAGGATTGCATAAATGCATTTCAAGCTCTGGTAGATCACTTAGAGAGACCTCCCATCCTATCCAAGCTACTAGATCATGAAGATCTATACATCTATTTAGCAGTGTTAGTACATGCCACAAGTGCAGTACTATTACATGAAGAAGATCGAATCCAAATGACAATATATTATGTTAGCAAGTGATTGACAGGTGTTGAGAGAAACTACCTGAAGCTGGAAAAGCTCATGTACCGCCAATTGATTAGATCATGAAAACTTCGCCCTTACTTCTAGGATCACCTCATCAACGTCTATGTCGACCAGCCATTACGACCGGTCCTACAATGACATGAGATGTTTGGAAGGTTCCTTAAATGGAATACGAGCTAAGCCAATTACATATCGCTTATCTCCCTTGGAGAGCTATCCAGAGACAGATATTGGTGTACTTCATAATTGAATTCATTGCACCAGACAACTCTCTATAGAGCAGTAGAGAACCGACCAACCGATGGAAAATGCACATGAATGGAGCATCCAATAATCGGTGTTTTGGTGCCAGAGTCATGTTAGTGACTTTTGAGGAACGACTGGTCTGCTACGCCTTGAAATTCAACTTTTTTGCAACATATAACGAAGCTGAGTATAAAGCCTTGATCGCCAGGCTCAAACTTGCCAGAGAATTGGGGGTGAACTTTACAAATGTTTTGTGATTCCCAGTTAGTAGTATGCTAAATCAGGGGTGGTTATTAGGCTTGGGGGTAACAAATTGCTCCTTATCTTGGCCGGGTCCAAGAGCTACTAGTAGACTTTGAGTATTACACCATTTCACACACCCTAAAAGAATAAAATGAGAAAGCCGACTCATTGGCCAAGCTGGCCACTTTTTGAGGATGTGCGGTAGATGTTCTTGGTCTCAGTTGAAGTATTATATGCTCTAAGCATCAAACAGATGGAGATTGATTGGGTTCTGGATACAGAGCCGGAAACGGAGTCATGGATGACTCCTTTCAAAAGTTATCTATAATGAGGGATCCTTCCTGGATGGAGGAATGAAAAACGATAGAACCTCCTCAAAGCTTCACACTGCATCATCTAAGAAGGAGTCATGTATAACAAAGCTTTCTCCATTGCTCTGCTTCGGTGTATTGTCCAGGATGAAATTAAAAGAGTTTTGAGAGAAGTCCATGAAGGAGAATGTGGCGAACATACTGGGGGCAAAACTTGACAAAAAAAATACTCCGCTACGGTATTACTAGTCAGCTGTCAATCGAGATGCAGCTGATCACGCTAGACAATGCAACGAGTGCTAAATTTTTGTAAAAATTCTAAGTGCCCCTTCAACGGAAATTACTCAAATGGTCAGTTCATAACCATTTTCCACTTGGGGTATTGACATCATCGGCTCCTCACCGATTTCTAAAGGTGGTGTGAAATATGTCATCGTAGCAGTTGGTTACTTCACTAAATGGGCTGAGGCTGAACCTTTAGCCGCGGTCACAATGAAAAAAGTAATCAACATTGTTGTCTGAAACATCATCTATTGTTTTGGTCTTCCCTGAGCAGTCATAATTGATGGCTGGACCCAATTCGATAGTGCTGAATTCAAAGTCTTCTGCTACTGGCGCCATATTGAGAAAAGATTCACGGTAGTTGCTCACCCTCAAGATAATGGACAACTTGAAGCTGTTAACAAAATCATAAAGTCCATTTCGAAGAATTATTTGGAAAAGGCTAGAGACAAGTGGATCGACGAGCTTCAATCAACATTATGGGCCTATAGAACTACCCACAAGTCTGTAACTGGCCATACTCCATCCGTCCTTGCTTATGGCACCGAGGCCGTTATCTCTGTAGAACTTGAAGTCCCTTCTCATCGAGTGACTTGCTACGATCTCTATTTCATTATACAAAAAATATAAATAAGGAATTGCAATTAAACTGTAAGTAATTGGTGACGTCCCGCGAGCGTACAAACGCATCCGAGAGCCAACGTCAAAGATATGTACCTTAACATGCACGTGTATATTCTAAAAATTCAAATTTAAAATTGACAGAAATTGAATTCTAATCTGATGCTTTCAAAAATGAAACTGAATCGGATAGCCAATGCTTACTAGCCCTGTAGAACAAGACACTGATAGCAACTGATGGAATACAATCCTAAATTTATACTATTGGAAATCGACCAAGCAACATGACTATCAAAGAGAGATATGCCACTTTTGGAAAATAATTCAACAGAAGGATAGCGACAACTCAGAAAATAGGATGGATACGACTCTAACTTGCTTCAATTCAAAGCACATCATGTTCGACATAAAACATACTTTTGGGGGCAAGTGTTATCCACATTTTGACTTGGCTATTCCGAACTAACTGGTCAAGTTAGACTTGATCGTCATCAAGGCCAGTAGCCCAGAGCGATAATTGTAGGGTCCAAAATTCAAGCATAGATGATAATAAGAAGTAGTGGTGAAGCGAAAGCCGGAGACGGGGTCAATAGAACGCTAAAAATATGAAAATACACCATTAACTGAAAAGGATCATGTATGATCCATATTCACCAATTATGGATCATACCATATCGATATTACAATTCAACTCAACAATGATTGATCAATATCTCACAAACGCAAAATTAACTACTAACGAAACTCTAGTGATAACAAGAGATTACATGGTGGGACCCAAAATACCGATCGTTATATTGATGGAAATGGGACCCTCGATTAAGAGGGTGACCTCATCTCGATCTGGAGACTCCACAGCCGAAATTTCAAGAAGATATTTCGCCGTCTAACCCTGAAAATACTGAGATTGTTCATTTTTAGAGGCTTTCATGCTGCTGGTTACTTTGTAATCTTTTGTAATTAAGGATCTTCATCTGATCCCTCTTGTACTTAGTTTGAAAACTGATTAATAAAACTATCTCTTCAAAGTGGACGTAGGCAAACAACGCCGAATCACTATAAATTGTCGGGTCTCTATTATTAGCCTATTTCGTATTGCTTTATTGGTATATTCTCTTTGTTTACATTTAATATTCTTCATTTCTTCCTCTACTACAAATCTCTTGGGTGTCTTTGACCAATTTTGGCGCAGACATACTGCTACTAGAGCTACTCAATGTGAAAAACACTGTTACTAGAGCTACTCAATATAGAAACACCTTGCAACTTTCTCATATAGGACAATATCTCATATTACATTTATGCGTAACTATATCACATAGGTTTCCCTATAATTACCACATGGGAATAAATTCTCCACAACTATGACTACATGTAACCTAACTACGCTTCGACGAGGTGCCCGTAATGTCGAATCTCAATGTGTCTCAGAATCTACATTGTATCCACCTCTTAATCATAGTATGTGCTACTTATTACACACGTCATGATCATTCAACAATATGGCATCACCTAGCGTCAGAATCGTGAATACTAAGTAGTCCCGTTGTGCCAAGCCTACATAATTTATCAGGCATCAATCAGTGCTGTGCATCCATCGTAGAATCTCATATGGGTGCCATTTGAGACAGAATCACCCCTAGTTGAATAATTGATCCCAATCGGGTAAAGTGCATTTACCCTACCCCGCAACGCCCTACCATCATCTCATGGAAAACTGGCTTCCCTACTATCTCTAGCATTCACACATATGTATATAATATGGTTATACATACAACCGATAATTTTATTTCCAATCCGGGCCTTAAGCCAAGGTAAAAATTAAGCATTTCAGACATTAACTAGTCAATCGGTACACCTTTCGGTCGGCCGTTTGTAGTCGACCGCTCTGAGTGAACGATCGATAGGTCGTAGTGCAAATTTTAGGGTTTTTGATTTTTAATTATTCGATTTTAATTAATTTTTAATCTGATAAATTCTGGAGTTACACAGTGAATCCTGGGCGTCAATTTACACTAACAAGTCTTTACTAATTTACCCTACTTTTATTGATATAAAATTATAAATTTGTACCAGTTAAAAATACTTGTTTAATTTAGGGTTAACCAATTTTTAAGGTTTCTATTCAATAATGGAAAAGGGTTTGACTTAGCTAAAATTGCTATTATCCAATTTATTCCAATTTCTATTTCTAATTCAAATTTTAGATTTAAACCATTAGGGCTTACCATTTGATTACTAACTTCCTAAATCAGATAGAATATGTTAAAATTAACTGTAAATAATCATACTATTGAAATTGTTCACACTCGACTCATATTTAAGTTCTAGCTCTATGCTCCATCGGAGAATCATCACCAGTTAGCTTTCCTCCTCCTTATTTGATCTACTAGTGCTCTCTTACTTTTTTAATTTTCTTTTGAAAGAAGTTTTACAAGTAGAGAGAAGAACTGTGCCAGAGTTTTAGTATCCTATTTTATAATGAAATTAGGGTTGGGTTAGGTGTTTATTTATAAGGGATAGAGATTGATATGGGGCATTAGATTGACCCTAGAGAATATTTGCTCTCATCACAAACGCACATCATAAACTTGCCATGGAATAAAAATATTTGGTTCAATCGTCTTCGTCCAATCATCACTCCAAATCATCAAAATTATACATTAACAGTCAACCGCTAAGGTAGTCTGGTCGATCACTTCATGTCGACCGACACACCCTAGGGTGTCGACGATGACATTATTTTATTAGGGATGTTTTTATTTATTCTATTCCCAAATTTTCAAACATCAGTAACTTCTCCATACTAATTCTAGCTTTAAAGTGCTATATATGGAGGTTGCCCAGAAAATTGCTATGAACGCAATGGTGCAAATTCATAGCCAAATTCAGATCTTTGAGAAACTTTAATTTTAGCCTTTATTATATTTAAATTCAATTTTCCTTATTAAATTTTCCACTAAATTTATGGAGTGTTACATTCTCCCATTTATCAGGATTTCGTTCCAAAAATCTCAAAGAATGGAAAAATGTAACTCGTACTTGCCATAATCAATACCCACCACAATCTACTCATCCATCATCCACGACAATCAATGTCCTTAATAAATTTCTAGTGTGGTATACGTATATGCAAGTGTGAAATGTGCATGAACCTATACTAATGCAAAAAATAGACGGCCTCCTGATCTAGTCGACATCCTATCATGCAAGTGCTTATGCCATGAATCCAAAATGTATGCAACATCCTAAGTAAGTATACTAGCGATTCTACATGTATGCGCAACCATTCTATCCATATGCAACATCCATATGCATAATGCTTAATAATATAAACAACATACAAGAGATAATGTGAGTATGTACTATATAGATGATATACCAACCTTAATGGGTATATCCATATGCATAATGCATAACAATATAAAAAACATACAAGAGATAATGTATGTACTATATAGAGGATATAACAACCTTAATGGGTAAAAGAGACAATCCAACCGATACATCTATTGGCATCCATCGTCCATAACATGTCCTAGTGACTCTTTTACAAACATCCCTACCATCCAATGGTCGCTACCTAAACGGTATACCAAGCTAAGTCCTAATGCATAAGTAATCTATACTTATCAAACTTAAATTGAAAACATACCAGAAAAGATTTATGGGTGTGTGGCTCGGATCTTCTTCTCAAACTCTCATGTACTCACCGCAAGATCATCTCCCCATTGGATCTTAACAAGTTTGATTTCTTTGTCGCGGAGTCGATTCGTACCATGCTTAGGAATACAAGTGGGTGCACAAGTGAATCTTTATCTAGTTCCACATCTTCTAGCTGATTTGGCTCAAATACGGTAGCTGAATCATGCTAGCAGTTTCGCAAGTGTAACACAAGGAAAACATCATGTGCTCCTGCCAACTTCTGAGGAAGCTCTACTCTATGTGCTAACTTCCCTATCCACTCCATAATTGGAAAAGGTTCTATGAACCTCGGTGCTAGCTTCCCCGAGCCGCCAAAGCTCATGACGTGCCAAAGCAACGAGACCTTCACAAACACCATGTCTTCCACTATGAATTCTAATTTTGTACGTCTTCTGTCAGCATAAGATTTCTGCCTATCCTGCAAGGTTTTCATTCTTCTACGGTTCAAGTCTACTTTCTCCAATGTCTCCCTTACCATATCCAGCCCAAGAGCAATCCTATCCATAGTGTCCCACTAACACAATGGTGATCTATGAGGTCTTCTGTATATCGCATCAAATAGTGTTAACCCAATGCTCGCTGGATAGCTATTATTATAGGTAAACTCCACCAATGGAAAATGATCCTCCCAAAGGCCTCTAGAATCCTTGATACACATCCGTAGCAAGTCCTCCAAAACTCGATTTACTCTCTCCATCTGTCCATCCATCTGCAGATGATTAATGGCACTCAAGCTCAACTCGGTGCCCAAAGTCTCATGTAAACTCCTCCAAAAATCACTGGTGAAAAACGTGTCTCAATCGCTAACTATGCTAGTAGGAACTCCTTGTAACCTAACGACCTCCCACGCATATAGATTTGCTAAAGATATCATCATCTTCTTACTTCTAACAAGTATAAAATGAGTGCGCTTGGTCAGCTGATAAACTATGACCCAAAAACTCTCATTCTCTCTCCTTATCCTAGGTAAACCATCGGAAAATCCATGGAAATACTCTCCCATTTACATCAAGGAATATCCAATAGCTATAAGAAACCTCCCAAATTAATTTTCTTCGCTTGTACCTTTTGACAAGTCATACACCGAACTACATACTCTGCCACATGCTTCTTCGTACCAGGCCAATAAAAGACTTTCTTTATGTCATGGTACATTTTTCTTCACTGGGAAGAATGGTCATCCTCGAACGATAAGATTTAACTAGTACCATGTTATTTAACTCCATAGTGAAAGGAACACATAGTCTACCATATCTCCATGACCACCCCTTTGAGTCAGTGGAACAATGCCTCAAATGATTCGACTAGTCTCTTCTATCAAGCTTTTAAAAAATATCAACTAACTCCTTATCTTGCTTTTGACTAGATCCAATACGTGCCATAAGTGTAGGTTGCACATCCAAAGCTGCTAATAATCCCAAAGTAGTGTCTGATGATGGTCGAAAATCGAATGTAGTAATGAACCCCAAATGCTTCCACTCCAGGAATAGAGGACTCAATATTGCATGATATCTACTTAAGGCATCGATTACTATATTTCCCTTACTTTGAGTATTTGAGATATTGAAATCATATGATGCCAAAAACTCCATCCACATTTGTTGCCTTAAATACCACTCCTTTTAGGAGAACAAATACTTCAAAGCTTGTTATATGTATACAGCTCAAGCCGCTCTCCTAAAAGATAATGCCTCCATAACTTGAGTTCAAAGACAATGGCTGCTAACTCAAGATCACGGGCAGGGTAGTTTCCCTCATGGACCTTCAATTATCGACTAGCGTAGCACCACCCTTCCTTCTTGCATTAAGACCGCGCCCAACCCATATCACATGCATCCGTATATACTGTGAATATCTTTGCACCATTAGGCAATACCAAAACTGGTGCACTAGTGGATGCCTCCTTTAGCTTAATGAAAGCATCCTTAAACTTCGTGTCCCACGAGAAAACTAAATTCTTCTTGCTGAGATAGGTCAAATGGGTAGATATTTTCACGAAGTCCTTATTGAACTTCATATAGTAGCCCGCGAAACCAAGGAAACTCCTCACTTCTGTGGCATTCTTTGGCGCAAGCTAGTCTTGAACTACTGCAACTTTACTGGAGTCAACTACCAGCCCACTTTTGGAGACAACGTGTCTGAAAAAGCGCAAATCCTCTTGCCAAATATGGCACTAAAAAAAAAATTCCTTTTTCTTATGCTCACATAGTGTATTGAGCACTTATTTTATTTTCAACACGTGCTCCACCTCACTATTCGAATAGACTAATATATCATTTACAAATACCATGACAAGCTCGTTAAGAAACCCTTTGAAAACTTAGCTCATCAGATCAATAAATTAGGCAGGTGCATTGGTCAGTATGAATGGCATGACTAACTGCTAATAAAGTTCGTCGAGTGTATGAAAAACAGTCTTCTGGACACAATCCTCACCTATATGCGATCGGTGGAATCCAATAGCCAAGTCAATCTATGAGAACACCATCGATCTGACAAAATGATCGAAGAGATCATTTATATGGGACAATGAATACCGATTCTTCTTTGTCAGTTTATTCAACTCCCTATAGTCAATGCAAGTCTCAAAGAACCATCCACCTTAGTGGTAAAGATGACTGGTGCTCCCCATTACGAAATTCTCCTCCCAATGAAGCCCATCTCTAATAACTAATTTAGTTGCTTGTTCAACCCGCGTCTGTCCTTGGGAGCCATACACCTCAAGGGTGAGGGAACATGTCTTACATTCTCCATAAGTTAAATTTGAAACCCGATCTCCCACTTTGGTGGGAGACAGGTAACCTTGAAAAAGAAATCTGGATACAATCTAATATATCCCTATACATCATCATCCAATTCACGCCCAATATCAACCCAAACCCAGAAATCCTAAGACAAAAGCATCACAACCGAACTCGACCCCCAAAATAATTAATTTCAAACCCCTACATATAAACAATTAGGCCGATCCTCCTTCAGGGTTTGACACAACTACAGGTTCTGCAAATTTAACTCATCCACATGACAATTAAATATAAAAGAGTGTGATGCCTTGAGTCAAATAAAATGCGAAAGGATAAACAAGATAAAGTCAACACAGCATCGATCATGACCTTCTTCCCCTTATTTGCAACTGGTGGCATACTCGAGCCAGGCATTATGTTCAATGCATAAGCTTCAACCACCTAGGTAGATGTTTGCTAAGGTGCTAAACACTCCCGCTTCGTATGCCCAAATTGATTGCAGTTACAACACATGACCTTTGAACCCTTTGTCCTACACTCCTTCATCAAATGTCCCTTCTTGACACACTTCATAAAATGAAATTCTCGTTTCCTGATCTTTCCCTTGAGTCCAAATCCACACTTGCATTGATTCTTCTACCGCGTTATTATCTGGTCTTCTTGGGTTCTTCCTTAGAGACGGTATTCAATAAGGCCATCTCCACTAAACTCTCATATGTAACACCCATGGGAATATGACATAGAATTAAACCTTAAAGAGGTTGGTTCAGCCCTTTGGCAAACTTCAAAGCCTTATTTATGTAGGGCACCGATCAGTCCCACCCCAATTTTAGCATGTTCATTGAATTGACTGACATACTTCTTTACTAACATATCTCCTTGCTTCTAGTGAATAAACTTCTCTAACTATAATCCTTCCTCAACTCTAGAAAAAAACTTCATCTCAAAGCCTCTCTAAAAATCTCCCCTAACTGATCTCTCCTCCATCAGTTTATGCCTTAACTACATTCCACCAACTAAGAGCCTCACCCTATGACTACCAAGTAGCCAATTGGCTCCTTGTTTCATAAGTAATACCCATCAACCCAAAAGTCCTCTTGCAATAATGAATCTTTGTCCTCGATTCTACACATGACTAAGTCTCCATACACGACTTCCCTCAAAGGCTAGAAAAATCCTTACATATCTTTGCAAAATCAATGGCATATGGGTAGGGAGGAACTGCACCTAACGCACTTCCTATGGGTCCTCTAGTGGGATTAAGCTCGGCTTGTCTCCTCACATGAAGATACTGGTAGAACAAGTTAGAATGGTCACACCCATAATCTTTGTGCGTCACCTGAGCTTGAACCCGTAGGATCATTCCTTTTCAATCCGTTATTTTTAAGAATTTTATTAGCAACTTTCCGCGGATAGTATAAGCATAAATAAGGGAGAGTATAACATAGAGAGAGATTACGATATATAAAAAATTTCGAAAACTTTTTGAAAACTTTTATCTATCATATGCTTTAGAAACCCATTTTGGAAACATTTTTTGAAAAACCATTTTCATTTCAAAATCTTTTCAAGTATTTTCACTTAATACTCTGTTAATCCCTAATGAACTTCGAACTTCGTTCTGATACCAAATGTGACAACCCGCACTCCTTAACACACCGATCCAAAGTCCAGGATGACTTTCGAACCCGCATCGATGCCACGAACCATGGGCTATCAGGTTTTTTATAGCATTATAGGGACAAAAAATAAGCAGATATGATCTAAGATATACTACAATTTTAGAACTCACAACGGAATGGAATAAAATATAAATATAGGAAATATCCATCTTAGAAAGTATCTCAAAATACAATCTCAAAAAAAACAACACATAGTCAAATATAATGTACGTAGAAATACCACTCATAGTCTGATAAAAGACATACTATGTACTGATAAGATAGATAGTTACATAGAGAGTAAATAAAGGATAAGAAACACCTATGATTAGCTTGCCTCTCCATGTATTGAAATCGAGCCAAATCACCTGTTGCCCTATACTTTGTGGTAGGGAAAGAAAGGAAAAAGGGTGAGTCGGACAAAAGTCTAGTGATGAATACACGTTTAATATACAATGATCATGTACAATTGACTTTAATTCCACTCTATGTGGCCTAGGGTGTCCTACAAGTGTCCATGTATTCCTAGGGTCCTCTACTTAAGGGTTTTTATTTAACACACCTACACCAAGAACTTATATAGGCTTCTATAGGTGTCGAAAAATGGATCGAACCTTAATAACTAACGATCGACCACCACTTCTAGAGCTACTCAATATAGAAACACCGCTAATAGAGCTACTCAATATTGAAACACCGCTACTAGAGCTACTAAATATAGGAACACCCTACAACTTTCTCGTATAGGACTACATCTCATATTATGTCTACATGTAACTATATCATATAGATTTCCCTACAATTACCACATAGGAATAAATTCCCACAACTACGACTACACGTAACCCAACTACACATTGGTGAGGAGCCCGCAATCCCGACTCATTGGTGTGTCTCATCGTTTGCATCTATGTCACCATGTTGATCATAATATATGCCTCCTATTGCATGCATCGAGATCTATTAACAACGTAGTATCACGTCGTGTCAAAATCGTGAATATCAAGGAGTCCCATTATGCTTGGCCCACACACTTCCTCAGGCATCAGTCAGTGCTACGCGTCTACTGTAGAACTTCTTGTGAGTGCCATTTGGGACAGAATCGTCCCCAGTTGTATAATCAACACCCCCATTAGGTAAAGTGCATTTACCAACTTTGCAACATCCTAACGTCATTTCCTAGGGAACTAGCTTCCCTATTATCTCTAGTATCCATACATATGTATATAATAAATTTATACATATAATTAATAATTTTATTACCAACTTGGGCCTTAGGCTGATGTTTAGATTATGCATCAAGCTGTCGACCACCACACCTTATCAGTTCACTTCAATCGGTCGACTGCTTAGGGTGAGGGATCAACCGGTTACAGTGTAAATTTTAGGGTTTTATAATTTTAGTTATTTGATTTTAATTATTTGTTGATATGATAAATTCTGGAGTTCTCAATTAACCTTAGGCATTAATTTACACTAACTGGTCTTTGTAATTTTACCCTACTTTTATTGATATCAAACTATAGAATTATAACAATTTAATTATACTTGTTTAAACCCGGGTTGAACCAATTTTTAGGGTTTCTATTCAATAATAGAAAGGGGTTTAACCTGGGTAAAAATGATATTAGCCAATTTATACCATCTAATTCAAATTTTAGATTTAAATATTAGGGTTTATAGTTTGATTACTAACATCCTAGATCAGATAGAATAAGTTAAAATTAACTATAAATAACCAACTTATTAAACCAGTTCACACTCACATCGGATCCAAGCTCTAGCTTTATGCTCCATCGGAGAATCGTCACCCATCCATTTGCCCCATCTTTATCCGATTTGCTAGTGCTCTCTTACCTTGTTTTTAATTCATTTTTGAAACAAATTTTATAAGTGAGGTGAAGAAATTTTGGCAGAGTTGTAGTATGTTAACTTTCTAATGAAATTAGGCTTAGGTTAGGTGTTTATTTATAGGTGTTAGAGATTGATGTGAAGCATTAGATTGACCCTAGAGAATCTTTGATGTCATCACAGAGGCACATCACAAACTTGGGATGGAAGTGTTATCCGAGTTTTTAACCCAGTAGGACCCACTAGAAAGCAGAACAATCTCATAACATCGGGATGGCTAAGAACCTAACAAGAAAGGCTAAGGTGAGGAGTGAACGATGACTAAGCTATATTACTGAGACAACAAGCAAAATCGATTAAACTAAGGGACCGACCTTCTTACAGCCCAATCAGCGGTTGAGTGCAAATAGCTAGCGAACTACTATCAAAATGAAATGACTACAATAAAAGATTGTGGAATCATTTTCAGTTCCAAACTCCAAAAAAATCTTAAATGCTTGGATCATCAGCGACCCATGCCTCTCCTCAAACCTTCAAACGAGCTAGCTAAGGGATACAACAAAAAGAGGCCAAGACATTGGATTGCAAATGAGCCAAGTCTATAGGTCACCAACGACCCATATACCATGGGTTTCCAGCGTCCCATAGACCAAGGTTCGTATGTTAGAAATGCATAATACTGATCTTAAGGCTATGATTAACACTAGAGGGGGTGAATAGTGTTTAAAGAAATTGCTATATCCTTTTGAGCTTTTGTTAATTTGAATACAAATGTATGCAACATTCAGACACAGATATAATCACAGAATCAAAAATAGATGCAGAAATAAAGTAAAAGCAATAAAGGAGAGAACACATCGGATTTTGTACTGGTTCGGAGTTACCCTACATCCAGTCCCGCACACAAGTATGGATTTCCTTTCAAAAGCAATTGTACAATTACACCCTCGATTTCAAGGCTACCAGGTACACCCTCCAGATTCATAATCCTCTGGGTGGAGATACTTGATTTCACGGGCAACAAGTTCACCCAATTGATTTCCAGGGCTATAATCACACCTTTTACACTTGATTGATTTCCAAGGCTATAATCACACCTTTTCACACTTAATTGATTTCCAAGGCTACAATCACACCTTTCCTCACATAAATGATTACAAAGAAGCCTATGACTCTGAATAGCACCGAGGATCTTATTGAGATAGTGATAGAGAACCAAACCAGAGATGATCTAGTTAGATTCAATGTTGATTTCGACAGGGTAATGGTAAGAATATTTATAAAGAAATGTGAAAGAAGAAGAGGAGTGAAAACCATAAAAATATGATTAGAAATTCATTGAAAACAACCCCTATTTGTAGAAGAACAACAACCATGTCCATTCGTGAAGGGATATGATGAATAGACACTTCTTTTGAAATTCAAAATTTTGAAATCAACTAACACTATGTCGACATGGGTAACTTGGGTATGTCGACATCCCAAAGAAAATTTTGGTGTTTTGTTTTTGTTTGAAAATAACATTTATCTTATATTAAAACTATTTTAAACTTTTATAAATATATTAACTATAGTTAAAATACATAAATAAATATAGAGAATGATATTTGGGTATATATAAAATTTTACTTAATTTTATATTTAAATCTAAGTATAAATATTAAAAGTTTATTATTAAAAGATAGTTTAAAACTAAGGATAATTTGATTTTGAAATCAAAGATTATTTTGAGGCTAAAAGTATTTAAAACCAGGATAGATGTTTTTGATTCTTTTGATAGGAAGGTTTTGAAATCATTTTGAAAACAAGATATAATTTTGTAAAAACATTTTGAATAAAAGTTAGTGATACAAAACAATATTCCACTAGATTTTTCGTAGGTTCCATCATACTTAGGGTTCCATCCCTTTAACAGGCTCGAAGTAGATTCCATTCCATGAATAAATTGGATTTTAAAATGCCAGTGCTTTTCTAGGAGTTTTGACAAAATTCCTATTTAAATTACTTATTCTTGAAATCTTGAACTCTCGATAATCTTGATATTCTTGATACTCATGAGTCTTTAATCTTGATATCTTGAATCTCTATACCGTATAGTCTTCATTCTTGGTACCTGCATGGTTAAATCCTGCATATACATATATTTCTAAACTGTAACTTTAGTATTTATATTTTACAATCCTATTCTAAGGTCGTTGTCATCAAAACCATCATCTTAAGGACTAACAATCTCCCCCATTTTGATGATGACAACTTTTGTTTATAAAATATTACTTCTATCCCGATAACTCCCCCTAAAACTAATAACTCCCCCTTTATCAATGCCTAACTATCCTATTTTATATTTCTCCCCCTTTGTCATAAAAAAAACCATCCTAAAACCATAAAACTATACAACTCCTCCTTAAACTAATACTAGAACAAAGTATAGTAAATGGAATGTGAAAGACAATAACATAATTATATTATAATTATTCAATACATAAATATGTATAAGTATATTTCAGGTAGTCCAATCAACACGCACATCAAATCCAATCATGTCAAACAATCAAAAAAATCAAAGGTCAAACAAATCAATCAAGTCGAACAAGACAATTAAGTCAATCAAAACATACCAAATAAATAAAAAACTAATAATCCTAAACTATAAAACAATAGTATAAACTCCACCTAAATAAAATACACTCGTTATGTATACATGTATGCAATATGTAGTTTGTAATGCAGTATGAAATGTATGACATATGCAATGTAGAATGTGATAATATGCAACATGAAGTACAACTTGTGATGCAAATGATTATGATATTTCATGCATTATAATTTATATGTAATATGCAATGAAATGTGATATGAAATAGGATGCATAATGATATTTAATATGAAATAAAATGATAACTAAGTAAAAATAATAACATGCAGAATGATACGATGATATATATCATGGTAAGAGATATTCAAATTATAAGATAAACATAAGTGATAAGAAATATCTAATTTACAAGCATATATACATATATGTCAAACTATTTATTATAAATCACTTCAACCAAACAACGGAAATACACACGAATTTCTAGACTTGGGTTAAGGAAACTAATGAATGGGACAGAAAGAGTAGTAAAGACAAGAGTTTAAAGGTAATAAATGGTATTAAAACTATAACATGTTCATGAAAGGTAGTAATCAAACTCAATATCAAGATCAAATTGCTATGAAATATGGATTAAAGAAATTTAATACCCTCCTTGTTCTAAAAAATTTAAATTAATTTTTTTTAGAATCCAAACTTCCATATTTATAAGATACTTAACTTACTATTTAGAAATTATATATTAAATTATTATTGATTAAAATATTTAGAAACGTGTTTAAACACGTTTAAAAAAAATATCATAGTGAAATATTCAATAAAATAATAAAGATTGAAAAACTAAAATTAACATGTGTTATATTAAGGTCTCTTTCATTTTAAAATTTTAATCAATTACTAAATAATATATAAACATTAATTTTAAAATATTCTAATATAAGTTAGAAAATAAATTCTAAAAAGAGTAGAGAAAAATACCTAATTTAAAAATTATTTTTACATAGTTTAAAGTTTTAAATAGAAAAGGCAGCATTCACAGAATGCTGTAAAAACTTTTTGCAATAAAAAATATTCAAAACATTATAAAATAGAATCTGTAGTATTTACCAAATGCTGCGAAAAGTTTCTAAACACTACAGTTTCAAAGCACAGAGATGCTATAAAAACGAATTTGCAGCACTTAAGAAACATTCCAGAAAAAAAGACAGCATTTCAGATATACTGTCCATTGTTCTGGGCCTGATTTTAACATGATTTTGTACTAATTTTATGACTAGATATTGAAATGTAAATAATTGATTTTTTACTCAATTTTTTATAGTAAAAAAATAATGAGAAAACATGTGTAAAGACACTTGACATTATGCATGTAAAAATGCTTTTCTACTTAATATAGTTGTAATAAATTAGTAGCAAGATTTTATTTGGAAGAAAACACATTTTTAAAAAAATATAAAAAAATTTAGGCCGGTATATCGAAATTTATACTATGGTGTGTCGATATATGAACCTAAATATCAAAACTTATAAATTCTATACCTAACTAAATGCATGAATTTATATTCCTAAATGCAACAATAAAGATGAAATAATAGTGAAGCGTACCAATTTTTGCACTCCATCTTTCTAACTTTGTTGTTCTTCCATTATCGTGAACCACACATTGATATCTTTCAGAATTTGACGATGAGATCTATTCTATTGCGACGGGCTCGTTTTTCTGATCAGCGTAGTATATTCAATTGCTGAATTTGAAGACCATATGAGAAGATACAGATGATTTTGTAGATAGACCAATTTGGCGCCAAACATTGAATTTGAATTTTGAATGAATGGACACTTCAACCACTATAAATAGGCTAAACGGTCACCACTTTTCATAAAAGTTTCTCTTCTTCTTCTTCTTTCCGTTTTTCTATTTACTATCAAACTTCTAGAAGGCATATCTCCTTTGTTTCTTAACTGAATTGGATGAAACCAGCGGCATATCGAAGAGGAAGGTAAGGGCTACGATCCAGTAATAGTTTGGTGATGAATTTGGACAATATTGTGATGCAACATGCCGAATTAGTAAGAGAAATGAAGGAAATCTCGTACATAGTTTTCAGTTTTGAATAGCCAACTTCAAACTGTCATATCTCACTCAATTTTGATTGGAATTTGACGATCCACCCATCAAAACGACTATGAGAATAAGAATTATAATCTTGAAAGGGAGTAGGAACAAAATACTCAAATATCTGGATGAAATTTGAAGAATACCATTGACAGTTTTGCTTTCTTTTTCTCTTTGTTCACCAAAACTTCATTTGATCATAACTTAATCATTTCTTGACAGATTCGCACGAAACCAGTGACATTGCGAAGTAGATGGAGAAAAGTACAGTATCATATCAAGTTGTAGATGAGAATCAAAAGCTTTATATTGATCTGGTACCCATTTCATTGTTGATTGCCATTATATATCCATTTGTTCTTCTTGATCGATGAATGATTGACTGGTATCTTTTAACCAACGGTCATTAGACATAACTCTTCTCCTGCAAAACGACATAACTTTTTAAAGAATAAAGTGACTTTTCGAAATAACTAAATATAGTTTTAAGCAACAATATCATGATGATTCTGTGACATATTCATACAAAAATAATGTTAATAATTTTATAAAAAAAGATTCCATTTTAAAATTTTGTCAAAATTCAGATTATGAAAACTTTGAAAAACTTGCTCTGATACCAAATGTTAGAAATGCGGAATACGGATCTTAAGGCTAGGATTAACACTAGAGGGGGGGTGAATAGTGTTTAAAGAAATTACTAAATCCTTTTCAGTTTTCGTTAGTTTGAACGCAAATATATGAAATATTCAGACACAGATATGATCATAGAATCAAGCATATATGCAGAAATAAAGTAAAAGCGATAAAGGAAAGAACACACTGGATTCTATACTGGTTCGGAGTTACCCTGCATCCAGTCTCGCACACAAGTACAGATTTCCTTTCAAAAACAATTTACAATTACACCTTCGATTTCAAGGCTACGAGGTACACCCTCCATATTCATATTCCTCTGGGTAGAGATGCTTGATTTCACGGGCAACAAGTTCAGCCAATTGATTTCCAGGGCTACAATCACATCTATTACACTTGATTGATTTCCAAGGCTACAATCACACCTTTTCTCACTTGATTGATTTACAAGGCTACAATCACACCCTTTCTCACAGAAATGATTACAAAGAAGCATATAACTCTGAATAGCACTGAGAATCTTATTAAGATTGTGATAGTGAATTAAACCAGAAATGATCTAGTTAGATTCAATGTTGATTTCGGCAGAGTAATGGTAAGAATATGTATAAAGAAATGTGGAAGAAGAAGAGGAGTGAAAACCAGAAAAATATGATTAGAAATTTGTTGAAAACAACCCCTATTTATAGAAGAACAACAGCCATGTCCATTCGTGAAGGGATTTGACGAATAGACACTTCTTTTGAAATTCAAATTTTTGAAATCAACTGACACTATGTCGACATGGGTAATTTGGGTATGTCGACATCCCAAAGGAAATTTTGATGTTTTGTTTTTCTTTGAAAATAACTTTTATCTTATATTAAAACTATTTTTAACTTTTATAAATATACTTAACTATAGTTAAAATACATAAATGAATATAGAGAATAATATTTTGGTACATATAAAATTTTACTTATAATTTTATATTTAAATCTAAGTATAAATATTAAAAGTTTATTATTAAAAGATAGTTTAAAACTAAGGATAATTTGATTTTGAAATTAAAGATTACTTTGAGACTAAAAGTATTTAAAACCAGGACAGATGTTTTTGATTCTTTTAAAAGGAAGGTTTTGAAATCATTTTGAAAACAAGACATAATTTTGTAAAAACATTTTGAATAATAGTTAGTGGATACAAAACATTGTTCCACTAGATTTTTCGTAGGTTCCATCCTACTTAGGGTTCTATCCCTTTAACAGGCTCGAAGTGGATTTCATTCCACGAATAAATTGGATTTTAAGATGCAAGTGCTTTTCTAGGAGTTTAAAAAAAATTAATAATTAAATTACTTATTCTTGAAATCTTGAACTCTTGATAATCTTGCTATTCTTGATACTCATAAGACTCCAATCTTGATATCTTGAATCTCTATACTGTACAGTCTTCATTCTTGGTACCTGCATGGTTAAATCCTCCATATACATACATTTCTAAACTATAATGTTAGTATTTATATTTTATAATCCTATTCTATGGTTATTGTCATCAAAACCATCATCTCAAGGACTAACATCGTAAGCATTGCACCCATCCCCACCCTTTTTCTTGTGCATGTATATCAAAATCCACAAATATCGATCTAGATCAAAGGGATGATGCTCCTAATGGTAGTGAACCACATAGCTCTGCTGCATCATCTGATTTTAGTCATTACTGGGTTGTCAGGCTTATGAAGCAAGATTACCTTTTCCTCTTTGCAAATCCCTCTTGAAATTCTAACACTTCCCTCTAGGTACTAATTCATTGCTAGCATTCATCCATATAAGTTGTTCAAGGTATAAGCAAACAGAAGGCACTACTTCTACTATATCCTTTTTGGAATCAACCTTTGGATTAGTAGCAAATAGCCCCTTCACTTCAAAAGATACATCTTCGATCATCCTCAAGATATCTCAAATTCGTACCCTTATGCATGATCGAAGTGGTTTTCTGATAACATATTTGATTCTGGTATCTTCGAATCGACAATCGATAGTTCCAAAACTGGTCAAGATTTGGTAGTCAGTTATTTAACTATCAAATAAACATACAATCAAACCAGAGATTTAACTTCATATCTAAACCAAGTATGATTAAGAACATACGCAACCACTAAAACTATTTAATTAATCTTTTCATTAGTTAAACCACTTTGTAAATACTTATATCAAAATACTTTTACATGGATATATTCGCAAACCCTCTCTGCTCTTTTCAATACTTGAAAAATATTCGTATACTTATCTCAACATCATAATTATATTCACAACCCATTTTATTTTCAATACTTAGAAAAGTATTTATATACTTATCTCAAAGGCATAAGTGTATTCACAAACCATTTCACTTTCAAAATCATACTTATTTGGGTTAAACAAATGTCATTCATAATATAGATAACAATAAACCCAAAACATTTTCCTTCTAGTGTAAGTAAATGAATCACATGTAAATTAGGCCAAATATACTTATCGCCACTTCTCAATTTCCAATTTTTGCCATATCTCGATTAACAATGAAATCAGACAAGTTAGCATATTATCCTTGCCTTGAGGTACATTCTTAAACTCTCACAAATAGAGACGGGTTTTAATACATTGGAATTTGGTGTTAAGTGTGAAAAGGATACATTCTATACCACTATAAATTATAAAGATCATTTATAGAAATCAAATCTAATTTCTTTTATAAAACTCATTTTTATAAATCTCCTTTGTATTTATGAAACTAATTTTATAAATCTCCTTTTGATTTATAATACTTCTTTTTCATAAATCCCTCTAATATTTACAAAACTCCTTTTATAGATCTCCTTCTATTTAAAGAACTTCTTATAAATCTCTTTTCTATTTGTAAACTCAAATCTATTTTTAAAACACTTTTAAATAGAGTTTAATTTCCATTCCAAATAATAACTTAAACCATCATCTTTAAAAGAATTTGACTTTGAAAAGCAAGGGATTTCTTTTAACTAAAACACTCGTTTGAATATTCCAAAATAAATTCTTAAATTTTTATATAAAACCTCAAACTCTTTTTAAAATACTTATACAACTTTTTTCAAACATATTTGAAAAGAATTTAAAAAATCTATAAAGTAGACAACCTTTTATATTTTACTAAAATCATAGATTTCCAAACTGCATCAATAGCGACTATCGATATACGGACCATACGTTTAGAAAGTTTGTTTTGTAAATCAAATGCCTTTAAAACACTTCAAAACTCTTTTAAAATACTTATAAGAATTTTATAAAACTCCTCTAAAAGGAATTTATAAACTACCCAAAGAAAATAACATTTAAAACTAAGGATTTTCAAAGTGCATTTATACGACCATCGATATACGAACAATTTCATATTCAATTTAAATTTGAACACCATTCATTAAATTAAGCATATAACCATATCAAGTTCAAAACACATCAAAAAGAACCATAGGAAATCATATATACAATAGTTATACATGAATACAGTATTCAACACAAGAATAACATACACAACATAAACATGCTTCTAGTGACTATCACTATACGAATACTATCACTTCAAATCCATACACATGCCAAATAAATCAATACAAATTAAACTACTTTTCAAAGCATTACAACAAACAAAACAAATCAAAATGTTTTTTACGTGTGTATATATATACAACATAGCAAGCAATTAAGATATATATATATATATATATATAATAGTAAGAAATATACATATTTAATTATATTAATTCATTTAAGGTGAATAACTCACCTTTATCTCTCGACCAAACACAAGAAAACCTCCCACCTTCATCCTATTACTACACGACCATAAAAGCAACCACCTTTCATTAATTTGGCTTGACCTAAGCCTCTCCTACCCCTTTTGAAGCTTGCATCCAATGCTAATATAACCTAAATGGGATTGGTCAAGCCTCCACTCTCCTCCGTCATCAAAGTTCACGGCCTAGTGTGGGTTGGTTTTTTTTGGCATCCAAGTATGGATCTTTAGGGTTATGATAGGGTGAGCAAGGTTGCTCTAGGGTAGATGAAGAAGTTTTCTTTGGAAAAAGATGAGTTTTGGTATGGTATTGATTTTTAGAAATTAGAAAGAAGATGATAAAACAAATTGAATTCTTGAGAAGAAGAAAATGAAAAATGGTAAAAGGAAAAGTGAAAGTAAGGTGATGTAATATGGAAAAATGGAGATGTGAAGATAATCTTAGATTTACCCCTCTAAATGATGATGTTTTCCCACCAAAGCTCACCGCCCACATGCCAAACCATGTGCTTGCCTTAAGCCTTGTGTAAAATCTTTTCCCTTTTGTACTTTTCATATAAAACCATGTATTTAAAAGTCCACTTTTCTAATCCTTTATTTAATTAAAAGTTAATGACTTTTTAGGAATCATTCAGGAAAGTAACCTTGTTTACTTTATTTTGAACTATTTTCAACCTTATTACATGTGTATGTATGTGTAGATAAATGTGCAACAACATTATGACAAACTTCTGTTCGATAAAAAGTCGAAAATCCAAAAAAAGGACTTTGGCCAAATTTTCAATTTTTACCGAACTATTTATTTATGTAAATAAAATTCAAAATTGAATTTCATATTATTAGTTATTAATTAAAAGGTGGCTAATTTATTATCAAAAACTAATAACTGGACATTTAAAATTAATTAAATATTCACAAATCAAAATGATAAAATTCCAAGCCGTTACATATGTACAATCGATATAAATTCTAATATCTATATATGTATGTATGTTTGCGTAGTTTTACACATATTTATGTGTCACATTACAATGACTTGTTATATAGTTGGATGTATACATGATACATCCGAATAACCTTTTGGTTAAAGTAATTAAATGCATCTTTAATTTAATAACTAGATTTGATCTAGTGAAACCCACTAAACTTCATAGACTAACTACGATCCAAATAGGATTTTTTTTTAAAATCTACTCATTTCACCAATTAAAGATTGACCAGTTCCTTCAAGTTGTATATGATATTGAGATACATATTAGTGTTAGCTCTAAGAAAAATTTATATGTGAGAGCCAGTATCGCCTTATTCCCTACCTGATCAGATGTTGTTACCTAGTAATCTCTTTGGTAGTACCATATAGAGGTGGGATATTACAGGTCTTTGAAGTTACTATGAAATAAGTATTATTTATCTTGCATGGGAAAGTCTGATGGTACTAAGTAATGAAGTTTGATAAGTAAAGAAAAATGTTCTAGTTGCTATGTTTACTTAGACCATTGATAAAAAATAAATGATCTCATTCTATCGTCGAAATATAATTCCAATGTAACAATAGCATAATAGGATTTCATCTTTGGTTTTAGAAAGGGGGATGATACTGTTTGGTATGAAAGCAAGGTTTAATTAACATTGAAATAAATAAAGCAAGAAGTGTTCAGGTACTCAATAGAAAACCAACCTCTTAAGGTAGGTATATGCTATTATATAACATACTTGTATATGTATATGTATATATATATATATATATATATATATATATATATATATATATATATATAGGTGGACACACACACATACATATATGTGTGAATATATATATACACACACACGTCCTTCTATTATTGTTTACCTCTTCTTCTTTTCAATTCTAATGAAGACTTGCTTATTAGAGGAGCAGTAATGGAAATGAGAAGTGGAAGATTTACTATTGGAGGAGCAAATGCAAGAAGAGAAACAGAAAGTGTTCAAACTAATGCAAGAAATGAAGGCGTAGTGCCACAAATGGTGTAAAATAAAGCTGTTCCACGTACAAATGTTGAGGGTATGGATGTAAATGATTTTTTTTTAACATTTCACGGTATAAATGATGAGGCAAAACATGCATGAGGATGTTGAGCTTAGGCCTGAAGCGAGGAAGGACTTCTCAAAGATGAACCAAAACCATTAAAATTTATAAGGCAAAATATTTACTATGGAGGAGCTGGTTGTTGAAGTGTAGAATCAGTTGAAATTTTATGAGCGTATCTTCAAATATTTAAGGTTGAATGATGCAAAAAATGAAGCAAGGCTTTCGAGGCAGTTGCATGGAGATGCTACGAATTGTTGGGATGCGATAATTATTGAGTCCCTAAAGAGGAAATTATTTGGGATTATTTCAAGGAAAGTTTTGAGATAGGTTCGAGACTCACTTTATTTTCGAGTCTCAACGAGGTGTGATGCTTTGGGAATTCATAGATTAAAGTAAGGAGGTTTGTCGATGGAGAAGTATATTTTAGAAGTTTAATGTTTTAGCTTAGCATGACCAAGAAATGATCAATACACCATTGAAAAAGAATGAGAAGTTAATTCGAGGCATGAAGAACATTTTGAATCATCATCTGATGGTGCACTTAGCATCTCCTTTTGAGTTTGTTATGGATATGACACAAAGATATGATAGCATGTATCAAGAGTAAAAGAGAGTTAAGATGAAGCTGAAGAAAGTGCAAAAATAGATATTTGCTCTTTTTATAAAGGGTAAGAAGACATTTTCGAAGAGGAGTTATGAGACTGCTATTGTCGAGCTTACTTGTTTCAACTGCCGAAAGAAGTGGCACTATGCATCAAAATTTCTAGGTCCAAGCAACAAGGGAAAGATGAAGCCTTTTTGATAGAAAATACAGAACATCAGAAAAATGGCTGTATAAAGTTGCAAGTGTAGGTGTTTTACTTAGAAGGGCCAGAAAAAGGACCTTTACCAAGGATAGGGCAAGAGTATTATTTCGAAGGTATAACTTTGATTTATTGTATTTCATTTAGGATATTATTTGATACCCGTTCTTAACATTCATTTATAGTGAAGAACCTTATTGGTAGACTTGGGTTAGCGGCTACCCATTTAATCACTTCCATATATGTTACAAATCCACTAGGGGGTATGCTACTCTCAGATTTAGGTGACAAACCTGGAAATCGAGTTAAGCGGAGGTAAGTTTTTGTATGGTCCCTACATGTTTTACTTCATATGCATTATAGTTATTATGGGGATGGATCATTTGGAATGCTTTGGCACGGGAATACTATGTTAAAAAGGTTATAACATTAAGCCACCCGAACCTAAGCATAAGAGTTTTTGTAGCTTTAGAGAAGCCAAGATGCAACTCCCCATAAAAATCAATAAGAAATTAATTAATTAATTAATAATAAGGTTAAAATAATTTTTTTGCAAAAGTTGGAATTTGGCGACGGAAGTTACATCATTACGTATACGGCGATTTTCTGATCATTCGTATATAAAATTTGTGATCGAAGCTCAAACAGAAAAGTTATTGAATTTGAAGTTTTCGAATTTAAAATAATTCAAATGAATTCAAATAACATTGATGTAAAAAGAATTTAGGGCATTAAAACAGAAACAAATAATTCACGTTCCCAAATAGGGACCGATCGACCCACTCACTATGGCCGGTTAACCACTGATGGTGAGTGGTCGACTAGGGATTATGATGGTGACCAGGTTTTGTTAGGTCCAAATGGCCTATATTTTATTATTTTAAACCGACTTAAATCTAACAGTTCTGGTGCCTTCTAACCACTACAAATAAGAGGTTAACCCCTCACTTTTATTCATAAATTATTTGGAAATGCTTGTGAAACTATGTTAGCTTACTTCTTCTATACAATTCAGAATCTCTTATGATTTGCAGGTAAGGGATTTTAGATATTTATATATTTGATTTCTAATTCAATTTTTCCCTAATCCTAAATCTAATTTGCAAACAGTCAAATCGTTTTATATTACAAAAAAAAAATCTGAAGGAGAAATTAGGAGCAAGCATGAATCAAATCCAAAAGGAGGCATCTCTATCAGTGGAAATCTTAGTTTCTCATGTTCTAGTATTTATATAGTAAAAGTCTGGATTTGTTTTATACCTTGAGGAATTTTATTCACAAAAACCGAAAACTAAAACTCCAAAATTTCCCCACAACGAAATGTCAGTTCTTATGTTTATTGTGATCTCAATTGTTTTATATTAAAATAGTATAATTTTTTCTATTATCAAAATTTGAACATTTTATATTCTATTCCATTTCAAACTTTTCTCTATTGATGTGGTAGAGGGTTCTAAAAGGAAAATAAGTTAGGGAATGGTGTGTAAGGTACTAATTCTCTTATCAGTTTGCACTGCCTATTTCTGCAATTTAAATGTGAACCCTTTTTTTCACCTAAACTTCATGTATCTAAGTTGAAAACAATATAAAAGGTTTAAATTGTATGTTTTATGTCTTGGAATAGAGATGCTAATTCTACTATACTAAAATAAAATAAGTTTGGTATTTGATTCTATTTTATCTATACAAATATTTTTGTGTAGCTAAGGATACTAGCTATTTTGTAACTTATTGTATGGATTTAGACTTGTATAATTTTGGGAGTTTTGACATTTTAATGATTAGTATGGGAAGCAAAAATCTTCGCACGCTTTGGAATATCTAGTTAGCCGATATTATGTACGTATAAATATATTATTATCATATAAATATATCACTAATGTATTAATCGCATAGAATAATTAACTTAGTAATTAGCATTATAATCCATAGGAAAGAAGTTAAAGATAATTATCGAAATTAATCCATTGTTAAAGGCGTAATGAGGAGTCCTCTTTATATGGCCTTAAAGTGAGATTTAGTGAGGTGGAAATGATATTATTTTAGGGGAATGAAATTATGAGTAAGTTATAGGAATGCGATGTCAGTCAAAAAGGACACATAAATTTGCCTAGCTAATCTAGCTACCAGCAGTGTGACTTTGGTAATGATGTGAGACACTGCCTATAATAAATGCCAAAGATGGATGTGAGGTCAGACACAATTCTATAGGATAAGTCTGCCCGATTAGTTTGGCTACGATCACCTACAAATAGTCGAACTAGTATGAGACGTTACGAATTAAGTTATGTGTCATAATATGTAGAACTTGCTTCTGGGTCGGAGGTATTAAGTGGTTGTTGTAGGGTGCCCCACCTTTCTTCTTAAGAATTATTAAATGGTCGAGATTGTTGTTTAGGTGTGGTAGTAGGGAATCTTGGGAGGAGTTTGCTTTAAGGTCGAGTTATTAAGTGGCTATTGTAGGATTCACCTCTTCCCACAAAGAAGTATAAGGAACCTGATGAGATTTCATGTGATGTCAGTTAGGGAGTACCAAAAAGGGGTCTGTGTTGGCTTATTATGATGGCCATCTGCCTAGGTTATAGGTATTAAATGGTCTGAATCTGCCTAATTTTTATTAAAGAGGTATTAAGTGGCTCGGATACTTTCTCTCACATTGTTAAAACACGACTGATGATAGTTGCATGGGATTGGAAGGGGCCTTTGGCCGACAATTGAAGGTAAGTTATATAGTTGGACTAGAAGAGTGCAAGCTGTAGAGTTGGTCTGGAATAGCCCTCGGGCTTACGGTTGGAGGTACCTTATGTAGGAAATAATATATATATATATATATATATATATATATATATATATATTACCGCTTAAGAGTGTGTGTGTATATATATATAATATCATATTTATTTTACTTAACCAGGATGTTCAATAAATTTAAAATTATTTTAACTTATTATCTTCTCAAATTTATATGTTACGAAAACTTTTTTTTATATTTTCACAAGCACTTAGCTTCATTTTGTATATCAATTCGAAAGTATCCGACTGTCCAAAATCGTCAAAAATTCACTTCATTTCGACGAATGAAAATTTCCAAACAACATATCATAATGAGATGCACAAACCAACCTATCCTAATGCATCGGATACATGAGTCCATAAAATAACTTTGTTGAGAATTTTAGATTTAAATACCCGGGTTTTATTTCAAATTATTTTGAAATAATAATATACATTTCTCCTTTAGTATATCAAACCATACTTTCGGAATTTAAATCAAAATTTGTTTTACCAAAACAACTGTGAAGCAAAATTACTCTAATAGCAATCCCCACTTAGAAACTCAAAAATGAATGTCGATGATGCTATAATAATCACCTTAATTATTTTCTAGCAACAGAAGCAAGTTCAGTGCTTTCTATCTACTCTAAAATCCTTTTAAAATGTTTTTGTTCATAATTACTCTCAAATAATACTATTATTATTTCTTTAAAACATTAAAAATCAATTTTTAAAACACCGGGATTTAATTTCTCAAATTCTCGATTCAAATCCTTTTTATTTATAAACCATGTTTTATAAATCATACTTATATAAATTCACCTTCTTAGATAAAATCATTTCACAAATGTGTATCTTTATTTCGATAATAGTAAACAAATTATACAAAAATCACCAACCTAACACTATCACCGGTCACCTTATAGTCGAATTATGAAACTGAAATCACAAGGGTTCAGATTTAATTTAAATCAAGCAAATAAACAATCGTAAAGTGGTCGAGCACAGCTAATCGAACAATAAATGATAAAAATTGAATATTATCATTTCCTAACAAAAAAAGACATCATTGATAAATATATCAATTTCTGAAAAATATTCTTTTGTAAATAAAATATAAAATCTAGGCAAAATTATTTCATTTACCAATTTCAAAACAATATTATATCAATTTGCCTTGTTCAAGTGTTTAGAAACCACTATCAATAAAGCTGTACCTTCTCTATCAACCAGAATTTAACCCTATCTCTAATGAGTCTACCCCAACAAAGCCTAGGTATTTGCTCAATCTATGCTCTGATACCATGTGCAAAGATCCGCATTTTCGATCCTTAAAAGTCGACACTAATGCATTAACGGCATTCATGCGCCGAGCATCTGAGTGCCGAAAAGACATACTATTCAGGTGAAAGAAAGGACGGAATGGAATCTCATATCGTGACGAGTAATATATAATATACAACAGAACTTTACAAACGAAAACTATAACATACATACATCAAATAGAGTGAAGTAACCTATCCTCGCAAATGATGATAAATACAAAACAACTAATGCAGTGGAAAATAAAATATATGTGAATACGTCTTGAAGGCATCCAACTTGTCATCCGAAGTTCCAAAGCATCCATAATTAAATCTGGATATATGCTCGGACAAACTCACCCATTATAAGAAAATAACGCTCGGATCAGTCTGCTAAACTAGCATGCGAAACAAAGATCAAATGGATTTTTAATGTTATAAAACCATTCAAAAATAAAAGTATCTCGTAATACCATACCACATATAAACATGGATAGGTTTTTACCTTACAATAGTCAAACCAGTTATAGAAAATCTTTTGATATCATAATGATGTCTAAGGGTTTCAAATAAATATATAGTTATGGTTAAATTGGTTACATTAATTAAATTTCAACGTATTTGATATACAATCAAGTCCATAAAGGTGGGTATTGGAGAATGGATTCCATCAGTGACAAGGCCACTAGGGTACTGCCTATCATAGTACACCTGTAGAAAGATATACCGAGGTTGCAAAAACATTTTGCACCCCTGCCAATACAAAACCATCCTACCCTTTCCAAGATAATACCGAATATGACATCACCTCAATTGTCGACCAACAACTGTAACGAATTACTAGCATACATAAATGGGTCAATATCGATCTAGATCGGGTGATGACTATATCTTACTGGTTGCAAACCACATAATGCTACCACATGACCCTGTTTTTAGTCATTCCTTGGTGTGATTCTTGAGGTTACATTTTACCGTTATAGAAAATCCCACTTGGAATGCTAACACTGTCCTCCAAGCAACAATGCAATACCTGCATTCATCCATGCAAGTTGTTCCGAATATTAACAAATCGAAGGCACTAGGATTAGTAGCAAGTAGCACTTTAACTTCAATGAACTCCGTCTTCGATTCTTTCACCTTCAAGACGTCCAAGTTCGAATGCCTAAGCCGGTTTGAAGTAGTTCACGGATAATATATCTGATCCCAGTCTCTTCGAACCAACAAACAATTGTTTTAAAAACTGGCCAACCTTTGATGTTCGATTATTTGACTATCAAATATACGAACAATCAAATCAGAGATCTAATTTCACATGGAAACCAAGTATGGTTAAGCATATAAGCAACCACTAAGCCTTTATAACTAATGCTTTCATTAATAAAAAGCTCCTTGTAAATACTAGTAACTAAATACTTTTACAAAGATATATTCACAAATCTTCTCTACTTTTTTAAATACTTGAAAAATATTGATATACTTATCCGAACTGTATAAGTATACTCACTATTATCTAACATTTTAACCCGACTATTTCCAAACTTATTGGATAAGTTTGACTCGATTGTCATCAAGGCCAATAAGCCCAGAGCGATGATTGTGGGGTCTAGAAAAAAGTACAGATGGTAATATGAAGCCGTGATTAAATGGAATTGAGAGATATACTATACAAAATGTTTAAAGTGTGGATTATAAGTTAATCTAGTAAAGGGATTGGGTATGATCCCACTCTGCCAAAGGGATCAGATTACTTCGGCTAAACAAGTGCAACTCAATGGAAAACAATCGATATCTCAAGTTCCAAAAGTCCAATGTACATGAAACTTTGAAAACAAGATGTGAGGATCCTAGGGAGTCCACCCTAGAGATCACACCCCAAAAGGAGCAAGCAAGAGGGATCGGCCCTCTTCCCTCTAGAGGATACAACCAAAATCAGGATACACAACATGTTGCAACATGTATTGATTAATAACTCAAGTTCTACTAATTCAATTGGCATGAAACTTGGAGGCTGGGCATAATACAACATGAAGAAGCTCCCATAAGGATTGAACCCCTAAACTCATCCAAAAGAGCTATCTTCCCAGATACTATTTCTTGGGATTTTGTCCATGTGACCCCTCAAGCGGGCCCTATGGTTCTGGAGATCCTTCTACCGAATTTTCAGGGAGATATTTCACCGTCTTCCTCTATAAATACAAAATTATTGTTCATTATTTGGATCTTTATGCTGCTTGTTGCTTTGTATTCTTTTTTAAGTAAGGATGTCAATCTGATCTCTATTGTATTCAGTTTACAAAGCGATTAATAAATTTATCACTTCAGAGTGGACATAGGCAAATAACACCGAACCACTACAAATTGTTGCGACTCTGTTATTTGCTTAATTCTTATTTATTTATTGCTATATTTTCTATGTTTACCTATGATATTCTTTATTTATTCCTCTGAAAAATCTATATTAGGTGTTTGTGCCAATTTTCGATGCAAACATTTTAGTGCTTTCACTGAGAAGGAGATTCTCAGCTCTATTTGGATCCCTTTATTGCTATGGGATTGCATAAATCCCAAGAAGAGATCTAGAATGGGGTTTTTAGGCACCGGGAAAAAGTTGTAAAAAAATTTAGTCTTAGGGACGACAAGTTTGTTTTTTAGTTTGAAGGACACTTTGTAGTGTAAATCACAGAATGATAGATGTAGCTATCATTTTCTGTTTACATTATAAAGTGTCCTTCAGACTAAAAAACAAATTTACCGTCCCTGAGACTAAACTTTTTTATAACTTTTTCCTTGTGCCTATTTTCCTGATCTAGAATTATCTTCGAGTAGTTTATCAGTTCTATTTAGATTTGCAAAAGTCTAAGGAAAATTATCAACAATGGTTAGGAACACCCAATCTACCACTCAAAACGCAGAAGGAAATGAGAACACTAGCATCCAACAAGAAGGCCAAAGAAATCTACCAGTAGATGTTACGGTTACCAATCCAATTGATGTCTAGAATCCAACTGATTTCATCATAAGGGCTGATTTCTAGAAAAAGATGAAAGAGCTCAAGGATAGCCTCCAATAATTGAACGAGTTTATTCAAGCCAATATCGATTTAATGAATCAACTCAAAGATCAACAACGTGGGAAAACTAGGATGGAGCCAACTCTCTATTCTGCATCGGAGAGCTCTACTTCATTAGATGATTATCACAGAAGAAAATGCCACAGAACTGACAGATATCATGTAGAAGCTTCTAGAAACCAACAAATAAACCTACCAAGGATGGCTTTAAGGTTGCAAAAACCTAAATGATGGCTCTACGGTTCAAGGGTATGATTTTTCTGAATGGTTTCGACCTTGTTGAAAGCTGGAACCTTAAGTGACTTGAGTTTGAACTTGGAATTAAAGGTAAAACTGGCTTAAGTCAAGGTTTTGATCCACTAAAAGGAAGGGGTCCAGTGAAAGGTGTCCTAGAGTAAATAAATGGAATTACTTGAATATGTAGGGTTTCGACTAGGTCAGAAGATGTCTTTCAATAGGTTCGATGCCCGGAAAATAGTGTTACAACTAATAAAAGCTATTGAAACAACTAAATAATCAAGAATATTGAAGTCTTCCCTTTATTAACTCTGCGAAGCCTTTATTGATCAACTTTCCCCAATTCGATTTACAAATTAGGGTTTACAACTTTGTAGAATTAAGAAAATATAAGTGTAGATTCACTGAGTTCGGATCCCCTAAACCAGACCCCTTGGGTCATATTTAGAGATGTGGGTTGGCGCCTTTCGACCCAGTGCTTTCAACATGGTCGAAAGATGGCTTCAGATGCCTTTCTACTCCTTCGGCATGTGCTCTCCCCTTTTCAATGCTTTTGAATGGGCTCAAATGCCTCCATCTTTAACGAAAGGGGCAGTAGCACCTTCTTTTCTTTATGTTGCTTTGTGAGAGCTCTTGACTCCATCGATGGGTTATTTCCAGGGGATTCGAAGGTGTTGAAATGGTTATGGTTTCGATGTTGTTTGTAGCTTCCAAACATATGCTTATGATCTGATGCGGAACCTTTCCTGGATATCAAAGGCTTCGACCGGTTCGAAAGGCTTGAATTTGCTTCCGAAAGGGTTGTTTCGACCAAGACATGTTTTTGAGTGGTTTGAATGGAGGTGAAACCTTTGGTTTCGAAAGGTTTGGTGCCCATATAAAGATTTGTCATTCCTTGTCTTTGAAAGGTGTTTCTTTAACCCCTTCGAAAGTTCTTCATGCATGAAGAAGCACCTGCTTCAAAAGGTGGTCACTGAAGCAGAAGGGTGCTTTCGACCCTTACGACCCCTTCGGAAGGTCTTGCTGGTGCTTCTTTATCTTGTTTTCCTTTGTCTTTCATTCAATCTGGTTTCAACAAGGTCGAAAGGATATTTGGTATTAACATTTACCCTTTCCCTTGCGAAGGGATGCCCTAGACTTACCAATTCAATTATCTCATAACCCTGAATTTTCCTGCCTTTTTTATTCCAGTGTGATTTTGGATCATTCATTTAAATATAATCAAACGGCTCACCGTCTTTGCTAACTTTTCTTATGAATTACGTCCTCCTCTCCTCTTCTTTCACTTACTTGTAAACGAAAATAAACTTCAAGCAAAATCAAAATTTCAAAACTTTCAAATAGATTTCATTTTCTACAATCAAAAATTCAAAACTCAAGTAAGTTTATGTTTTCTTGTTTCTCAAATCTTTTCCTTCTTTATTTATAGCAAATTTAAATTTTCACAAACTTTCATAGTTTGGACTTTTAATTATTGTTTTGCTTTGCTGGAAACTGTTAGAGTTCTTATTTGGTTGAAAGAATCATTCAATTTAGTTTCATGGTTTGATTGGATTTACTTTTCTTATTAATTCTCGCTTTAACCCTACCCGGTTCGACTTTCATTATTATTGTGTTTTTTAGTAAATTCAATATTTTCATCCCAAAGATTCTAAAATTTTAAGTGGTTGATCCGCATTTGAATTTCTTTCTTATTATTTTTTGAGTTTCTGGGTTGAAATTGGGTTTGAAGAAGAAGGAATCTTCGCCCAGAAGTTTTGAGTTTGTACGAATCAAAAAATTGGCGCCACAAATTTACTTTTCTACCCCTTCGAAAGGGATTAAGGCGGCAACCCCTGTTTTTCTTTCTTACCTATTTTGATGGGGTCGAAAGGTTGCGTAGCGCTTTATTTGACTGATTTCGTCGAAAGGTTATATAGTAAAGTAGCATGCAGTCAACCTTTTCGAAAGCAATTTTGTGTCTCAGCATATACAGACACCTTTCAAAGAAGTTGGCTATTATAATTCCCTCTTTCTAAAGCATAAACTTTGTTGCATAGGTTTAGACACCTTTAGAGCACACTTATTCCTAACTTGTTTAAGTTAAAATACATATTTTTCTAAAGGGGATTAAAGAAAATATACTTTGTATAAGTTGTATATCAAACATTGATTTAATTTTATTGTAGCTATGTATTTGAAACCATATACCACTTTTTGTTTCTATCGAAACCCTTTACAACTAATTGGGATTTAATCATTCCCATTTCCCAACATCATCGAAATGTCCCAAGTTTTTATTTTCTTGTCACCATGATTCTAACTTGACACCTTTCAACTTAGTTAACATATAAAGTTTCGAGATCATTCATATTCCTCTGGTAAAACTAAGATTATAGATTTCGACAGTGTTGAAAGGTCTTTTCTTTTGTTTATTTAATATTGGTAGTGTATACTTTGTTCCAATTTGCTGTGTAAGCTTTAACTATTCTAATAATCAAAGTTTCTATTGAGCTTCCAACATTGTTGAAGAGGGTTGGTTGGACATATATTTCCTTCCTCCCTTTTGACCCTGTCGAAAGCTCAGTAGATGTTTATACATGGGTTTTCGACATTGTTGGAGCGTGTCTGTTAAGTGTTAACTTCTATTTCCCTTTGGACTATGTCAAAAGCTCATTAAATCCCATTTTTAGTTTTAACATTCTTTCAAGAATATGTAGTCTGATGCTTTGTTTGATGTTCAAAGTTTTGCAATAAGTCTTTAGTAATCCTTGAAAGAATATTAATTTCATAACAAACTGTAATTTCTATCTAGAATGTTTTCACCTGGCAGAATTATAAATTCTCCCAAGTAAGTTGATGCTATCTCCAATCATTCTCAGATATCAACTCAGGATGAAGTGGATTCAATCTTTAATGACTTCGGGATCATATGAGTGGAAGCGATCCCCCTGCCGAAAATGACACCATCAACATCCCACCTGAAGGGTTCCTCGCTTACACTGCAATCCACATCTGGCACGGTGGATTCCTTCCTTTTTCGGAATTCTTGTCAATGTTCTTAGCTTATCTTGGAATTGCTCTGATTTAGCTATCTCCCAATGTTTACACTTATCTTTTATCTTTGGAGTTGATGGCACTAGAGTCTGGCCTACCTTCCTTAATGCTGAAGTTCCGAATCACCTTGTCCGGTTGGTTAAGATCAGCAATTTAAACATCCAAATCTTCTGGGCAAATCCTCCTAAGAAACTGATATCCAAAAGAGTGAAAAAGCTCAGAGACTGGGAGAACCAGTTCTTTTTTGTTAGATACTTCCCCTAAATTAGCCGGACCTTCTCTACTACATATAAGCTCAGATTTCATTATTTTCCTTCCATACAGTTACTTTTCTTTGATGATCTATGCTTTTTGTCAGGTGCACCCGCTAATGGACTAAATGAGGAAGATAAGAAAACAGTGATCTCTCTTAGTTCCATGCATCAAACTCAAAATTTGTTGACTGAAATTGAACCCAGGGCCAACGAATGGTAATCATTCGTCTCGTTCATTAGTTACTGCCTATTTTACTTATTATCTTCCCCTCGGCTTAGGTAACCTTTTTGACCTATAAGAGCCAATAATGCTACCAATAACTATAGTAATCCCTCTTCACGGAGGTAGGACAAAGGCAACAGTTTCGGTATACGTGCGATTGCTCTGGGTCAAGGGAATACGGATAAATATTAGCGGATCTAGGGCAGAAAGGGAAGAAAGGTTCACGTAGCCGAGTTCACTGGAACAAGCTAATACTATGGTCTGGGTATCGACATCGATGTTGTATCCATGGAAGAATGTGTGCTATTGGCTGGTGAGTTGGTTAGCCGACTTCTTCTGTTCGTCAGCGGGAATGAAAGATTCTTTCAATTCAAAGAGAGTGGTCAATCTAAACATTATAGTAGCTTTCAAAAGGCCTGGCTGGTCCATTTAAAGAGTCTCTAATTGTAGTTTCTTGTAGAATTGGGAACCAATTGATGTTGTTGAATCCAACAAATTTATAGAAGTTCTCTCTCTTGCCAACCGGCCAAAGGATTCTCGGTCAACCCCCTTTGGTCCAACATATGACCCGAAGTAAACGCTTCCTTTCTTTGGTGGTTCTTAAAATTTTCTCTCCATCGTCACCTATCTGCCATGACTACTTAGTAAGTTATAAATGCGGCACTTGTTATCTATTGCTATTTTTTTCACAAAGTTATTTTGCAAACTTATAATCTATTTGAATTCTCTACAACTATTCCTCAGGCTGAAAACCCTATCAGTGCTCCGGTTCCTCCTTCTTCGACTTCTCATACATCATCCTTTTCTTGGGCTTTAGCTAAAATAAAGATGGCTGTCAAGAGGAAATTGGTCAAATCATTTGTGGTAGAGCCGCCTCTAAAGATAGCAAAAATAGTTGAAGTTCCTTATTCCCAACTACGGGAGGAGGAGGAATCCTTAAATATCGATAGAGCTTTGGAACGTCCATCCATTAAAGTTCCTCCTGAACAATCTAAAAAGACTCCCACCATGGTTGTCCCACTTTCCCATATCGTTGTTTAGAGCTTTCCTAGTGCGATTCAGTAGATGCGGAAGCTTTGGAGATTCTAGGTCGTCATCTCCTACATCTTCAAATAATTTTGATGAGATAGTCCGATCTATTCTGAGTTCCTCATCTTTTGTCTCCACGCATCTACCTTACTCTATTCCTGACTTGAAGGGTCATTATCGTTCTTTAATAGAGCAACAACTCGTGCTAAGTTTCTTTTCATTTGAGTTTATTGTTACCGTTCTTCTTTAAATTTTTGACTTATGTCGTACTTTACCTTTCAGATTTCCAAAGGTTGGCTCTCCTTGCAAGAACATGCATCTAAATCTTCTAAACTTTAGGAGGAGATTTCTAACTTAAAGAATCAAGTCTCCACTTTATCCACAGAGAAGGATGGTGCAATGACTGAACTAGAGCGATTGATTGCTTCTCTCGCCAATCAAAATCCATTATCTCAGAGGAAAGAATGCCCACCAACTCTTCGTCGAGGAAAACTTGGTAACGAAAATGACTTTAAAGAATCCTAGGAGGAAAAGATCCAAATGGCAGCAAAACAAGCCCTTTTAATGGAAAATTCGAAAAAGGAAAAAGCTTCTTTGAATTGCAATGAATGTCATCTCTGATGCAAAATGGCGAGTGTCGCAATTTCTTAACATTCCCTTAAAGATATTATGATGAACTCTTTCGAAGATGCCTTAATGCTCACCTACGCCTTTAACATCGTCAAGTGCCGTAAATTAAGCTTTCCCTTACTTTACCTTACTCTGGTCGATCGGGTTATGGGAAAGATCAAACAAATGGAATAGGGAATTGAGGCTATCAAAAGAGAGGAGATTGATGCCTTCAAAGTTCTCTCCTTTGAAGTTCCTTCCTTTGAAGTCGAATCTGACTCTGAAGATGAAGGAGACAAAGATGAGGCCGTCGAAGAGGATGGAGGTGATAATGATGATGATAACGGTGATGATAACAATGATCACAGGGAAGATAACATCAACCACGGACAAGGATTAGGTGGCAACATAGGTGGCCAAACTGAAGCTTCTAGGAAAGACAGAGATGATAACATGAAGACCCTTCAAAGGACTTGTCTCCTCATGAAGTGATCCCACCTAAATCTCCTTCACCTTCTTGTCCCCTAAGAAGAGCCTGCTTTTATTGATGTGAAAGTGGAAAAAGAAGAAGTGCAGGTTTTTAAGGCATCAGTCTCGATATCTTAGGTATGGGATTCTCTATTTAAACATATTTCACTTCAAAGACAAAAGATAATAATAGTGTAAATCATTTATTTAGATGAGGAAGAAATCTGTCCAACCCTATAAAACCAAGCTTGAAAGAATACAAGTGGAGATAAATAGTTTATATAAGGAGTTGGACAAACAATTGAAGGAGCATAACATTCTTTCAGATAAATATTATAGAGTCAATAAAAGTGTGGTAGCGTTATCTTTCTTTAAGCAATAAGAAGTCGCTCCATGGTAAGGAGAGTACGCCTTCGATATGACGCTCTTTTGAAGGAAAACCAGGAATTGATTACCCTCTTCTAGATGTTGATCGAGGAGAGAGACATTTTAGTTAACTTCTTATACAAGGCCTATTGTAGACACTCGACTGTTGATTTCTCATATTTAGGAGATTTTAGCGAGGGTTTACTTAGGCATTTACACAAAAGATACTTGGATGAATTCAGATCTGACCCGCATCTCAGTGCATATTGAAACTTGCCTCGAGTCAGATCAATTCCCCAAGACCTTCCTCCTAAAAAAAATCAAGTTTTATAAGGACAAATTTATTCCAGAATTCTTTATAAATCAATTTTGTATGAACCAGACGAATAATTGTAATTATGTAATAATAATGATCTATGAATGGTCGTTTTCATTTTCCCTCCATACTTAGCTATATTTTATTGCTTTATTACAAAGTGAATGTCCCTCTGGAAACTTTGTCTAGGGATTATCTAATTCAATATGTTAGATTAAGAAGAGATTATACTAAAAAGGCATCGTTTTTGAAATCTTCAAAACTTGACAAATATTGTTTTCTTAGAGATTTACAAAAACTTTACATGGAACATCCCCGTCTTCGCTTTGATTTTCTTGGTGAGGAAAATGAAATGGTACTTAAAGAGATTCAAACATACCACACCAACCTAATATGTGGACGTGATAGCCCTCTTGCCGCGGAATGGGACAACAGTAAATATCCACCGATTATTACTACAGAAGGAGTTAATATTCCTTTTGACTCGACAATTATTCTTTTTTCCAATTCATTAAATAAAGTTAGAAATGCAGTTCGTCAACTTTAGATGTAAAGCAAATGTTCAATTGTACTATTTTAGTTTTATTGTTTTCTTAGTTGTAATCATTTATTGTAGTAATAAAGAGATTTTTCATTCTAGTTTTGACTTTGTCCTCTTTCGTTTTTATTCAAATAGAAATTATAGTTAACCGCAGCGCTTCACTCGTTATAATCTGCATCTCACTTTATCAATCTTAAGGATAAGCTATTAGTAGATCTTGAAAAGAGTAGACTACTTGAAGATACTTTAGTGCTCATTTTCATGGCTATACCAAAGCGTTAAGATGGCAAAAGAGATTCTTACTTCATTCACAGCGATAAACGAATATGATGCCAGAATTCAAAAACTCGAACGTGACAAATATTTCCTTTTGAAGCGCATTGCTGAATTGGAAAGGGAAAATAAGACCCTTAGAGGCACTAGTAGAGCTTTCAATTATGCTCTGGAAACTAAATTGATGTGATTGATGATGTAGACAAGATAAGGAAAAAAGAGAAGAAACTAAAAGAGGTTCTTTGTATCGCTATCTGTCATATCGTAGATCCTTTAATCGTTGAGAACTTGAACAAGGCTGCTCAAGATTTATAAAAGGTTGATATTTATGAAATGTACATATTCGTTCTATACACGTGTAAATAATTTCATAAGTTATGTAAACCATGTAAATTTTGTAAATATCACCGGTTTGTGATCCTTTCCTGTAATATTATCTCTTAAACATTTGTTTGATAGCTAATACTACAATGTCTGTATTTGTTAGATCCTTCATTCTTCTTTACTGTTCCGATTTCCTTGTAAAGTACAAAGTAAACAATATTTCCGAAATTAGCTAGAAATTGATATAAAAGTCTATCTATATCATTCGCGTAGATTAACAAATCATTATGTTAGTCGTATGGTAATAAATGAATAGAATAGTATTTGATTAAATGTCTTGAAACCTATCTTTGATCGGGATGATAAATAACTTAGAATTTAACTTTAACCATATTGCTGGAATATCTAAAGTCTATTGGTAGAAAATTTTATCCTCGACCAGTGGTATAAATGCATTAGAGAATCATACACTGAAGATTTCCAATAGGGGATTAATAACGATTAAGTATAGAAGTGCAGAAACCATTATCCAAAATTTTTTAGTAGAAATCCAATGACCCGTATTCAGGTATGAATGAAATTTGAAAGTTTAGAAGCCTAAAACCCAGATTCGGGCATTATTAGTTGAAACTCAGATTTAAATATTTTGTGGATGATAATTGGAAATTCACTACAATGATCTTTGTGATAGAATTCTGTGACCTAGATTCAGGCGTTAGTAGTGGATAATCTGTAATCCATAATTGAAATCTCAAGCCCAGATTAGGGCATTTAACAAGTGAAGCCTGATTATAGTTTTGAAACTCAGATTTGGTATGATGAATTGACAGATCCGTAACTCAGATTTGGGTATTAACGGATGGAGAAACCTGAAACCTAGATTTAGGTATTAATTAGTGGAGCTCCTCTCTACTTCTTAGGTTCTGTCTTATTTGACATGTGTAAACCCATTAGGGCTTGTATGAAGTCATGATTAGATTGGCTACTTCTTGAGCTTGGACATCTTATCCATAATTTGATATGCTAATTCTTGGGCTTGGACATCTTAATTCTTTATTTGTTGATCTGTTTCTTAGGCTTGGACGTCTTAGTCCATTGTTTGATGGGCCTCTTCTTAGGCTTAGACGACTTAGTCCATTGTTGTCTGGTGCTCTTGGTTAGCTCATTCTCAAGCCGGAACTAAGGACTTACCCAACATCCCTCTAGGAGGCACCTTGACCTGACCAGAGGTGCAACCAAGAGCTTGTCGATGCTTTAACCCTGTCCATAGCATGGCGTGGATAAAGGCTTACACTCTCCATCCAAGAGGTGCCCTGCCCATGGCATAGCATAGACAGGGGTTTGTCGATGCTTTATCCTGGCTATAGCATGGCGCAGATAAAGGTTTACACTCCTCCCTCTAGGAGGTGTCTTGACCTGACCAAATGCGCGGCCAAGGGCTTGTCGATGCTTTAACCTAGCCATAGCGTAGCGCGGTTAAACGTTTACACTCCTCCCATCAGGAGGTGCTCTACGCTGGCCCTCTTGGTGCGGACAGAGGCTTTGACCATTTAAGGGAATGTCCAAATAAAAGAAGCATTTCACTCCCATCCATGTAGATTCTCTTAAGAAAAGTAACTCTTTATTCATCTCATTCAGTATTTCTTTACAAACTCATTGATTTTGCCTTGATGGAAAAAGCTAATTATCATCCCTTCGAAGGCTCTATAGTGGTTAGTCTTATGTCCATTTATCATATGGAAATGGCAGTAGGTGTAACGACCAAAAATTTTCGACTCCGAAAATTCTAGATTGTTAGAGAAAAGAAGAAAGAAGGAGAAGAAGAACAAAAAACAAAATACAAAATCTCACATTCGCAGTGGATAAATATAATATCAAATAATAGTAGTTATACAAAGAAAGTTGTATCAATTAAATTACATACAATACATCATAGTTACAACAATGATACAAACACTGGACAGTTAAAATTAACTTGTCCCAGATAAACAATAATGTCTCTCATGGAAAACTCTATACGTCCCTGCCATCTAGCTCGCCAACTGAGCTCCAGAATGTCCTTATCTGAAAATTTGTAATACTCGGTCTGATCCGAGAATTACATCAAAGTAACACCCGGGTCAGGCTGGAAACCAGCGTGAGTAAAACCATATAATTTGAAATATTGAGTTATAACATATGTGAATACCAGAGTAACTCGTACCTTTTACAAGTTCTTAATTTATTATGGTCAATCATTTATAACACACAACAGTTCTCAGGCTAAATGTCCATGTTACCTAATTTATTCCATTCCAGCCTGTTCAACTTCATATTTCAAATCTATAAAGAATTATTGTAGATTACAAATCGAAATGGTTTCGGGTATTTACTTATACCCGACCCCGGTCTCTTCAAGTTCAATGTCATTTATAACTCGAGTTGTTTAAGTAGATACAAATCAATTTATATTCAGGATATCATACCACACAACAATTCAACATCGATAGATGACCCATAATATTACTGTTCAACCCATCATATCACGGCACTTCCCAATCGCCTATCAGAGACATCAACATTCCAAGTCATCCAGTATCATTCAATCATCCATTAAGCAAGATAAATCAACCACACTATCTCTAATTAATTTAATTAACTACCAATGAGTTAAATTAATTGCTTTAATTACCTTTAAATCCTGCATACTTAAAATTAATTAATTACAAACCAATTAATTAATCATCCCTTAATTATTCATCTAAATTAATCATTCTTGATTAGTTATTCTTAACAACATTAACTAATTAACCTTAATTATTTACATAGATTAATTTTTCTTTAACCATTCACATTAATCAACCCTTAATTACTCCTATTAATTACATTAATTAATGATCCTTTAATTACTTCCATTAATTAATTTTTCTTAAGCAATTACATTTTGTAATTAACTATCCATTAATTACAAAATAAATTAGTTAACCCTTATCAAATTAGTACTTAATTACTTACATTAAGCAATTATCATTTAAGTAATTACTTACATTAATTAATCTCTAATTACCAATTAATTAATATCCCATTAATTAATTTATAAACCTTAATTTTCAATTAATTAATCCCTAATCACTAATTAAATAATTTCTCTTTAATTACTTCATTAATTCAATTTTTCTTTAATTAATTTCATTAAGTAATCATCCTTTAATTACTTTTCTCAATTAATTATCCTAAAATAACTTGAATTAATTATTTAATCCTTTAATTACCTACATAAATACATTTCCCATTAATTAATCTTATTGGTTAATTATCCATTAATAAATCAAGACCTTAATTAATTTAAGATAAACTGTTATCTCAATTTATTTACTTAATTATCATTATTAAATTCCATCTGATACACTTAAGATTTATAATTAAATAATTAACCTAACATATAATTATATTGAATTAAACAATTTTCAAATATTAGGCCTATACTTATATTTTGAAACTTGTTTGTGAAAAACTTGATAAATATTTCTATTGGCTTTGAAAACATTGCTTTGAAACTTGTCAAAATTTTACTTTTGTTTTTAAACCTTGATAACAAAATACACTCCATTATACAAATTAGGAAACCCAGGCCCAAACCAAGATTTCCCGAACACTCACTAGAGTCACTCCTTCCCTTGCTAGATCCAAGAACAACTACGAGCAACATCCCATCTTTCCCGAAGTATCGAAACACAAAATCTCCTGGCACAAAGTTATCTCATGCACGTGCACGTGCCACCGGACGTTGCTCAAATCAACGTAACCTTTACCGCGAGTCGTCCCTGACCTCCCTACTTGACAACGACCACCCGTACTTCAAATCGAACTCGATAACAAAATCAAGCCTGCGTGAACCAAAACTGGAAGAACCATCACCCAAGATCCCCCCTATGCTACCACCTCCGGCAACCAGGCATATCGATACTACGACCAACTCTTCTTCATAGTCCCACGCGCCTATCCCCCTACTCGCGATCAAGCCCGAAGCTCTGTTAATGTCGCAGTAACCAAATCCCCGACATCGACCAAAAACTAAACCTAAACCCTACTCCGACAATTTGCCTCTGCCGTGAGGAACTTAAAATTCACCTACTATTTTTGCCAACATCGTTAACTTCCACACTAACCTCAGCACTGATCCCGAGTCCCTTAAATTCCCGATCGTCAAAAAATTCTCGAAACACATTTTCCGTTCAACTCGTCATTTCTCTCGATTTATAAGTCTAAACATCATGATTTTAATTTTAAAAATCATCAATTTCGATAACTAATCAGATTATATACTTGGATCATCCAATTATTAAAATCGAAATTTTGATATGTTTTAGAACTTACTGTTTTTTTTTCAAACTAGCTTCAGATTTAACTTGGAAATATTTTTAAAATTGATATCTTGATATAACAAACAAATTTTGTTTATATATTGAAGTCTCAAGAATATCAGATGAAGAGTAGTAAATTTTTGAATCCTATTTGCAACCTGGAAGTGAAGAACAGAACAAAACACCTAAGCATAGACATGCACTCAAATGTACTCATAATATACATACACATGAAATCATATAAAACAATCAAGCAAACACTTTTTACAATTTGCTTAAGTGTACTACATGCAACAAGGTTTAAAACAGATTTGAAATTTGTTTACTCACAGTTAAAAGGAGAACAGAGAAAGCTTCTTTGAAAAGAAACTGGAAATGCTTTTGATGATGAACTAGAATTTGTCTAGCTTCTGATTTTGATTTGCTTACTGATCTGGATTTGCTTTGAAACTGAGTTGTACTTGAATTATGTTGAGCTTAAGGTTGGAAACATTTTGATTCTGGTTTAGGTTGAGGTTGTTGATATTTGGTTTATTTCTTTTTAGTTTAGAAGAAAGAAAGGAAGAGAATCGAGAAGTTTGAACTGAAAATCAGTTTTCTCCCTAATTCATATTATTTATATAATTAATTTTTAAAAGAAAATCTATATTGCCATTTATTAATTTTGCATGTTACCAAGTTTACACATGTTATCATATTTTACAAATGTCAATTGCAATAATTAAATTTTTACAAATGTCTAAAACTTTATTTTATTTTACTTATGTTTTTATAGTATATGAATTATGACTTTATTTATGTTTATAATTTAACTTGATTTTATCATTAGTGTTTTATATATATATGTGTGTATATATATGCGTGTGTATATATGTCCACTAATACATTTTCTCTTGTGTTTTGAAAAGAAAATTGGAGAAGAGAAATGGAGAGAAGAAATGGATGAGTGTATATATATATGTGTGTGTGTGTGTGTGTGTGTGTGCGCGCGCGCGCTAAATTTGCGATCTTTAAAAATAAAAATAATGACAGTTGTTTATTCTTCTAACATTTGTCATTTATACTTATTAATCAACTTACATTTATTAAATTCTATTTATTTAACTTACATGCGTAATTATGCTTGTTTTGTTTATTTTTAAATGTTTTTGTAAAGCTTTTATATATAATTTACTATTTCATAAATACATTACTTAATTTATATAAATACAATCCTTTAAAGAAAAAAAGATAAAACCCATTATATTCTAAATAAAATCATATATAATGTATCTTTAATTCCAAAGATTTTAAGATATCTATCTTTTGAATTTGAGTTTAATAAAAAAGATTATTAAATTAATATTGTCAAGCTTAAATAATTATATTAGGAGATTATCAAATAAATATTTATTCAGATTTATTTGTTCAATCTATAAATCAGTATTTTCAACAGTTAAATCAGATAATTTTCCAATTATCTGCTGTTCGAAAATCCAGGTTATGACATACCTCCCCCTTAGAATCTTTTCATCCTCGAAAAGGAACGAAGCGAGAATTTATTCAATACCCAAAATCAGATAAATTATTCTTTGATTATTTTTAAAACACTTTTAAAATCCATATAATATTATAAAATAGTTTTTATAAAAATACTTTTTATAACTCGATGTTTCCACAAGTCCATCCTCGTTCTTACAGAACTTCGATCGTACGTTGATCAGGCGTAGGACTGAATATCTATAAGTACTTGGTAAACCTTTTTCAACACCTAGCGAAAATACTTGGAAAATATTTTGGTGAAAATATAGAAAACATTATTGAAATAGAGGAAACATCTTTGGTGAGAATGCTATGGAAATCATCACCCCCTCCATGGTCGCAGTTAACCTGGTGGTTACGTTGCCATCCCGGCAAAATCCATCGATAACTGTAGGCACTCCGCACCCCTCGATTACGCCATGGAACCCGCCACAGATCGCAGTTACATCCTGGGTTACGTTGCTATCACAGCAAAAGTCCATGTAACTTTAGGCATCAGCGCCCTCAAATTTCACTGCCAAAAATGAAACTTCTCCCCTCGACCATAGATCGCAGTCTACCAATGTTATGTTGCCATCCCGGCAAAATCAAGCGTAGACTGTTGACACTCACCTCCACATGATTTCAGCTATGGTCCCCAGTAGATCACACCGACATCGAGTTACACTATCGTCACAGCTAACCAAATGCCTCTATAGGCATCAGCGCCCTCGACTTTCACTACCCAATAATTCTCAGGAACTTCAGTTTGTCCGGACTTCCTCACAGGATCCACATTAGAACCTCCTCCTTGGGGCTCAAGCCAGTACCAAGCTATGGTACTTCTAAGAAGTACATTTTAAGGGATCGCCTTTTCCCCCAAAGCCATTCTCAAAACACTTTATACTATACACATATAGTATTTTCCAAATCATACACCTAGTATGAATCCCATATAAATCTCCTTTCTCAAAATCGATTATTCCAAAATCGATAATTCTCAAATTAGGCTTTCCAAATTCCAAAATTGATTTTACCCAAAAATCAAAAGCCTTTCCAAAATCCATAGGTTCTAAAAACCTTTTCTCCAAAATCATTCTCATAAGTTCCTTTATATATATATATATATATATATATATATATATATATATATATATTTATATACACACACATATATACAACCCTGAAAAATCTTTGGATCATTTCATACTTGTATAAAGTCCCTTTTTATACTATAAATACTTTTAAAAACCTTTTCTTCTAACTATAGATTCAACATAAGGAGTTTTGTCATGTATATAACAAAGATACATAACTTTGTGTATTCCAAATCAAATATTCAAATTTGATTACCCTTTTATAAAGTTATTAACCACATTACTTCTCTTCATAAAGTGAACATTTAATCATAGAAATATCCAATTTCCATTTTACTTCATCATTCATTTTTCAAAAATATACTTTTCCATTTCAAAAATCATTTACAGTTTTTTATCCATAAATTTTCAAAATCAATTTCATTCAAACCCGTACGATGCACTTATATCATCCGTATGCAATATCAATCTGATTGCTTACTTGATCACATAATTTCTCTTCCGAACTAGTATCATACAACCGACTTCCCAGTGCGGATTCAGATCTGGTTTCTTGATGAAATACCGTCATTCTCCTTGCATAGCCATAACTATGATAGAGAATATCCAGAACCAATCGAAAATCCATATCCAGGGTTCGCCGCCGAAAATCGAGTGAAAAATTCCAACTCGGATCAATATACTATCTCGAAATTCTATGCTCGAATCGGATCAAATCATTCTGCGAATAATATACGTACATCCTAAGTATTTATCTTAATTGATTATTAGCTAAATCAATTTCTCCTTTCTATACACATTCCCTTAGATTCTTATTCATTTATTCACAAATAGTTTGCACTCTGACCAGCTTAAATTTAGAAAATAGCTTGAAAAGTTAAAAATAGACAAGTAGTTTGAAAAATAATTATTAGTTTGTAAAATAGCCTTAAAATAGTTAAGTAATTACAAAATAGTTGTAAAATAGTCAAATAATTGTAAAATAATTAGATAATTGCAAAATAGTTGTAAAATAGTTATAAAATATTAATTAGTTTATAAAGTAGTTGTAAAATAGTTAAATAGTTCCAAAAGTAGTAAAAGATAGTTTTGGGTTTTTTTTTTAAAAAAAGTTGTATAGTAAATAGTTAGGAAAATAGATTTAAAACAGTTTATATTAAAACAATTTATTTGAAAAAAATAGTTTTCAAAGCCAAACTATTCAATTCCCAATCTCCATTTCCAATCAATTCAATTTAAATTTCTACTTTCATTTAAATTGATTCAATTTCAATTCAAATTAAGTTAATTTCAATTCCCAAATACAAATCAACTCCCATTTGAAATTCAAAATTATTCAACTTCAATTTCACATCATATTAATTCAAATCGAAATTTTCCATTTGAATTTTATACTTATCTATCTCCAATTACAATTCCAGTTAATTCAAATCAAATTCAATTTGAACTAATTCTAATCAAATCTCAACTTAAAACTATCTCGAATTTCATAAATTCGAGTTATATTTTTAAAATGTTGATTTAATCCATTAAATCAAACCAACCTTTATTTTTAAATTAACAACTTCAAATTTTTAAACCATTTAATCTTAAGTCCAAATTATTTAGAATTCCATTTTAAATTACCTGTACTTAACTTATTACAAGGTTCAAGTAAGAATTTAAAACAATTTTATCCTCCAACTTTGAAACCGATTCTTAAACAATTTTAATTAAAGGTCCAATTCTTAACATTCAAATCTTAAGTTCAAGGTGATTCCGTATCCTTAATTTTAATTAAAGTTTAATTTCCCTTTTATCTCAATAGTGCATATATTACCACAATCCATTTAAACAAATCTAATTCATAGTTTAAAGATTATTAATAACAACAGGATAATATTATCCAAATTATTTTAAAACAACCATCCATATCCAATTCCCAGATCTCAAACCCAATTTGAGATCACACAAACTCACAATTCAAATCAACCATTTAACTTCTCAAGTTAAATCTCAATTTCATCTTGAAATTTCCAATTCAGGTTGTTCGTCCTAAACTTATTTAACTTTCCCTGAGTAAATTCAATTAAATTTGAATTTCCATTTCAAAATTTAAACTTCATATTAATAGTCTTCTCACTTAAGTTTTAAAAACTTATTTCACTATGGATCTTCACATCACATTACAAGGAAAATTTAAAACTCAACACTCAGTGTTTATTTTAGATCATCTTTGATATTATGTATATCCTCGTTTATACGTATTTATTTCCTTTACACACCAAGTTATACCTTACATTTTTAAACCTTTGGTTTTAATTCAAAACAAATTTGTTTTAACACTTTGAAACAAATTCCAATTTTTCTGGACTTAGATTTAGAACTACACAATTTAAATTATCTTAAATTCCAATTTATAAGTCATACTCACCCAAATATTTACTTCCCTAAAACATTTCATTTTGCTTAATCATTAACTAATATTTCATTATTAAACACAATAACCATTTATGATAATAACCAAGATTATCATATCTGGAAACCAACACTATATATATTATCTTATTTTGAAAACACTTCTGCAAATTCAGGATTTTAATTTCAGTTGGATCCATTTCAAACTTATCTTCATTCAATTTTAATTTGGTTGTATTACTATTACCACTTAATTCTTATTATTTTATTTCCAATAATCAACAACCAATTTCATTAATAATTAGAAAAACTATTGCTTTAAATCAAAATACAAACTTATATAAAACTAATTTTTAAATCGTTTTAAAATATTTTTATATGAAAATAACAAATACGCCCTCATATGTACTACATTCTACTCATTGTAGGGTACCATTGACCCTATCCTTAATGAGCAACCCTCCAAAGCCAAGGTTCTCGCTTAACCTTCGACTCTAATACCAAATGTAACGACCCGAAATTTTCGACTTCGAAAATTCCAGATTGTTATAGAAAAGAAGAAAGAAGGAGAAAAAGAACAGAAAACAAAACACAGAATGTCACATTCGCAGCGGATAAATATAATATCAAATAATAGTAGTTATGCAAATAAAGCTGTATCAATTAAATTACATACAATACATCAGAGTTACAACAATGACACAAACACCAGGCTGTTAAAAATTACTTGTCCTAGATAAACAATAATATCTCTCAGTGGAAAACTCTATATATCCCTACCATCCAACTCGCCAACTAAGCTCCAGAATGTCCTTACCTGAAAATTTGTAATACTCGGTCTGACCCGAGCCTTACATCAAAGTAAAACCCGGGTCAGGTTGGAAACCAGCGTGAGTAAACCCATATAATTTGAAATACTAAGTTATAACATATGTGAATATCAAGGTAACTCGTACCTTTTATAAGTTCTTAATTTATTATGGTCAATCATTTATCACACACAACAGTTCTCAGGTTAAATGTCCATGTTACTTAATTTGTCCCATTCCAGCCTGTTCAACTTCACATTTCAAATCTATAAAGGGTTATTGTAGATTACAAATCAAAGTGGTTTCGGGCATTTACTGATACCCATCCCCGGTCTCATCGAATTCATTGTCATTTCTAACTCGTGTTGTTTAAGTAGATACAAATCAATTTATATTCAGGATATCATACCACACAACAATTCATCATCGATAGATGACCCACAATATTACCGTTCAACCATCAAATCACTGCACATCTCAATCGCCCATTAGAGATATCAACATTCCAAGTCATCCAATATCATTCAATCATCCATAAGCAAGATAAATCAACCATACCATCTCTAATTAATTTAATTAACTACCAATGAATTTGATTAATTGCTTTAATTACTTTTAAATCCTGCGTAATTAACATTAATTAATTACAAACCAATTAATTAATTATCCCTTAATTATCCATCTTAATTAATCATTCTTGATTAATTATTCTTAATTACATCAAGTAATTAACCTTAATTATTTACATAAAGTAATTTTTCTTTAACCATTCACATTAATTAACCCTTAATTACTCCTATTAATTACATTAATTAATGATCCTCTAATTACTTCCATTAATTAATTTTTCTTAAGGAATTACATTCTGTAATTAACTATCCATTAATTACAAAATAAATTAGTTTACCCATATCAAACAAACACTTAATTACTTACATTAAGCAATTATCATTTAAGTAATTACTTGCATTAATTAATCTCTAATTACCAATTAATTAATCTCCCATTAATTAATTTATAAACCTTAAATTTTATTTAATTAATCCCTAATCATTAATCAATTAATTTCTCTTTAATTACTTCATTAATTTAATTGTTCTTTAATTAATTTCATTAAGTAATCATCCTTTAATTACTTTTCTCAATTAATTATCCTAAAATTACTTAAATTAATTATTTAATCCTTTAATTACCCACATAAATACATTTCCCATTAATTAATCATCTTGGTTAATTATCCATTAATAAATCAAGACCTTAATTAATTTAAGATAAACCGTTATCTCAATTTATTTACTTAATTATCTTTATTAAATTCCATCTGATAAACTTAAGATTTATAATTAATAATTAACCTATCATATAATTATATCGAATCAAACAATTTTAAAATATTGGACCAATACTTATATTTTGAGACTTGTTTATGAAAAACTTACTAAATATGTTTATTGGCTTTGAAAACTTTGCTTTGAAACTTGTCTAATTTTTTTTTAAACCTTGATAACAAAATACACTCCAATATACAAATCAAGAAATCCGGGCCCAAACCAAGTTTTCCCGAGCACCCACTCGAGTCACTCCTCTCCTCGCTAGATCCGAGAACAACTTCGAGCAACACCCCCTCTTTCCCCAAGTATCAAAACACAGAAATCTCCTGGCATTAAGCTATCTCTTGCACGTGCATGCTCCACCGAACGTTGCTCCGACCATCGTAACCTTTGCCGCAAGTCTCCCCTGACCCCCTACTCGACAATGACCACCTGTACTTCAAATCGAACTCGATAACATAATAGAGCCTGCGTGAACCCAAAATTGGAAGAACCATCACCCAAAATCCCCCCTATGCTGCCACCACCGGCCACAAGGCATATCGATACTCCGACCAACTCTTCTTCACAAGCCCACGCACCTATCCCCGTACTCACAATCAAGCCCGAAGCTCTGTTGACGTCGCACAACCAAATCCCCGACATCGACCCAAAACTAAACCTAAACCCTACTCCGACGATTTGCCTCTGCCGTAGGGAACTAAAAATTCACCTACTATTTTTGCCAACATCGTCAACCTCCATGCTAACCTCCGTACTGATCTCGAGTCCCCTAAATTCCCGATCGTCAAAAATGCTCGAAACCCATTTTCTGTTCAACTCGTCATTTTTCCCGATTTACACATGATTTTAATTTTAAAAATCATCAATTTCGATAAATAATCAGTTTATATACTTGAATCATCCAATTATTAAGATCGAAATTTTGATATGTTTTAAATCTTACTGTTCTCCTTCCTTTTTTAAACTAGCTTCAGATTTAACTTAGAAATATTTTTAAAATTGATATCTTGATATAACAAACAAATTTTGTTTATATATTGAATTCTCAAGAATATCAGATGAAGAGTAGCAAAATTTTGAATCCTATTTGCAACCTGGAAGTGAAGAACAGAACAATAACACCTAAGCACAGACATGCACTCAAATATACCCATAATATACATACACATGAAATCATATGAAACAATCAAGCAAATACTTTTTATAATTTGCTTAAGTTTACTGCATGCAACAAGGTTTAAAACAGATTTGAAATTTGTTTACTCACAGTTAAAGGGAGAACAGAGAAAGCTTCTTTGAAAAGAAACTGTAAATGCTTTTGATGATGAACTGGAATTTGTCTTGATTCTATTTTTGATTTGCTTACTGATCTGGATTTGCTTTGAAACTGAGTTGTACTTGAATTATGTTGAGCTTCAGGTTGGAAACAATTTGATTCTGGTTTAGGCTGAGGTTGTTGATATTTGATTTATTTCTTTTTAGTTATAGAAGAAAGAAAGGAAGAGAATTTAAAAGTTTGAACTGAAAATCAGTTTTCTTCCTAAGTCGTATTGTTAATATAATTAATTTCTAAAAGAAAATCTATATTGCCATTTGTTAATTTTGCGTGTTACCAAGTTTACACATATTATCATATTTTACAAATGTCAATTGCAATAATTAAATGTTTACAAATGTCTAAAACTTTATTTTATTTTACTTATGTTTTTATTAATATATGAATTATGTCTTTATTTATTTATGTTATAATTTAACTTAATTTTATCATTAGTGTTATATATATATCCATTAATACATTTTCTCTTATGTTTTGAAAAGAAAATAGGAAAAGAGAAATGGAGAGAAGAAATGGATGAATATATATATGCTAAATTTACGATTATTAAAAATAAAAATAATGACACTTGTTTATTCTTCTAACATTTGTCATTTATACTTATTAATCAACTTACATTTATTAAATTCTATTTATTTAACTTACATGTGTAATTATTCATGTTTTGTTTATTTTAAAATGTTTTTGCAAAGCTTTTATATTTAATTTAATTTTTAATAAATACATTACTAAATTTATATAAATACAATCCTTTAAAGAAAAAAAGAATAAACCCATTATATTCTAAATAAAACCATATATAATATATCTTTAATTCCAAAGATTTTAAGATATCTATCTTTTGAATTTGAATTTAATAAAAGGAGATTATAAAATTAATATTGTCAAACTTAAATAATTATATTAGAAGATTATCAAATAAATATTTATTCAGATTTATTTGTTCAATCTATAAATCAGTATTTTCAATAGTTAAATCAGAAAATTATCCAATTATCCGATGCCCGAAAATCCGGGTTATCATAGTAGGATTCTCCCAAATTTCTTTCATATTTTGGTCTCTTTTTCTGTAATGGCCAATAATTGAGCTCATCCTTTGTTAGCAAGTAGACATTCTTTATGGATGTTGTTAGGTTGCACTCTTTAGTAAGTCTTGACTTGAAACTTGTTCCTTGAGGATGATCTCTATATCTTTTATTACTTGGCTCTAGAGTTTTTCCCCTTTGATAACTGGTTCTCTCTTTAAAACTCTTTGGTTTTTCAGTGTTGGTATTGTTCCACTTGTGACTTGACCCCTTTTATGTGTAAAGACGTTGTAATCTGCCATTATTCCTTCTTCAAAGATTATGCCTTTGGTATAGTGCTGAACTGTTTTTCTCATTTGGTCAAAAAGATTATCACTTCCTTTCTTCTTTTCCCCTAAAGAAAATATTAGGGTGGGACCAACATGAAAAGGGTTTAAACTCCATTTAAGTGGATGATAGGCTTCAACTTTCTTCTCCCTTATGATTCTTAAAGCCTTCATCCTTAACAGTTGTTCTTCTTGGAGATTCTTATCATTAGCTACCTCCAAGGAGAGTCCAATTGAGTGTTGTTTCGAGGATCCTTGCTTGGATTTTTCGATTCTACTGGCCATGATGAAGTAAGGCCTAGAGTGGGTAAACTTGGAATAGAGTTGGGTTAAATGTATGAGGTGTTGGGTGCTCAATAGAGTCGGAAGTTCAAGTCCTCCTTCTAGTGCCAAAATGTTAAAAAGAAATCTTGTCAACACCCCGAAGTTGAAAGGTTAGTCCTTTAGATCTCTTTTGATTTGTTGGGGAGAGGTAGGATCTAAATGCCTTCTCTAGATCAACTTTTGAATCAGTCCTTATTAAGTAATTTCCTTTTTATTGATCTTTCGACTTAGTCAAAAGGTTTAAATTCTTCTCCTTTTGGTCTTTTGAGCTAAATAGAGTAGTTGGGTTATCCCTTTGAAACAGTCCTTTCAAATTGGTTGCAGAATCCTAAAGGATGGCTCTAAGGTTCAAGGGTATGATTTGTTTTGAATGGTTTTGATCTTATCGAAAGTTGGAATCTTAAGTGACTTGAGTTTGAACTTGGAACTAAAGGTAAAATTGGCTTAAGTCAAGGTTTCGATCCACTAAAAGGAAGGGCTCCAGTGAAAGGGGAACTGGAATTACTTGAATATGCAGGAGTTTCAACCAGGTTAGAAGATGTCTTTCAATGGGATTGATACCTGGAAAACAGTGTAGGAACAAAAAAAGCTTTCTAAACAACTAAATGATCAATAAATATTGAATTCCTCTCTTTATTAACTCAACGAAGTCTTTATAAATCAATTTTTCCCAATTCGATTTACAAATTAGAGTTTACAACTTTATAGAATTAAGAACATAGAAGTGTAGATTCACCGAGTTCGGATCCCATAAACCAGACCCCTTAAGTCTTATTTGTAGATGCGGGTTGGCACCTTTCGACCCAATGCTTTCGACCTGGTCGAAAGCTAGCTTCATGTGACGACCTGACTTTCTTACCAAAGAAAAGTCGTATCATCATGAAGAAAGAAAGGGGTAGAAAAGAGAAAAGAAAGAGAAGAAAGAAGAAATAACATCAGAATCTCAACAGCGGACCGAATAAATTATATTAATAACATAAATATTACATGGTATACAACACTAATCATAGTTACACAGAATTTACATCACATACTAGACAGTTATAAACTGTCTAGTTATTAAAACTCAATACAACTCAAAAAAACAATACTAACACAGAGAACACACAGTGGAACTATATATCTACACGTAGAAGCCTCCTGCTCCATATGCTCCTCCATAATTCGTCAAAAGCTAACCTGAATCCCTTGGCTACTCGTAAAAATTTGAGTACCCAAGAGTTTAAGAAAACAAAAGATAAACTCTGGGTCAAACATGAGTCTGGTGTGAGTAACAGGTTAAAGTTGCTTAACTTTGAAAATCCTTTGAAAAGAAAGTTATCACGTAAGACTTCCCACACATAAACATGGAAAAGTTTTTACCTTACGCTAACCAAAACATTTGATAGGAAATCCAGTGATATTATAATAGGTCTAGGGTTTTCAAGTAAATATGAAATAACCAAAATTGTTACATTCATTAAATTCCAGCTACAAGCCACAAAAGTGGGTAATACAATCAAAACCGTTGGCACTTATTGGATTGTGGATTCCATCAATGGCTGGGCTACTGGGGCACCGCCTGTCACAGTACGTGGCCTAGTTCAGCGTACCAAGGAGCCACCTTAACCCCCCTGCAACACAAGACCGGAACCATCCCTTACTGCACAGTCTCTAACAAGACAACCCCGCAGTTGGCGTACGTCCAACTGCCCACACAGCCGAAATAAAAAGGGACGTCTAGACAGGGGAAAATCTTGTCCTACTTGGGCATGACCCATTTAGCCTTGCCGCACCTCCCCTGTTTTAGCCATTCCCAGTTGATGAGGGTTGAGGCTACGATTACCTTTAGAGATCACATCTCTTAGAATACTCATCGTCCACCTGACGATGTTCTGAAAGCATTCAATCCATACAAGTTCGTTTCGGGTTCGAACGAAACCGAAGGCATTATCTCGTTACACTTATTTTGGAATCACCCTCAGAGTTAACGACGATAACCCTTGCACTCTAAATCACCATCTCGAACCTATAAGAACTATCTCCGTCAAACTCATCACGGAATCACCCCCAGAGTTATACTGACGTATAGTCCTTACACCTCGAGTCTTCACTCTTCACAAGAGATTCACGACCTATCGTTAATTTGGATCGATGTGGTTTTCGGATATCCAAATAAGGAAACCTGATTCCGGTCTCATCGGAAACCAAAGCGTGTCTTTTAAGGCTAAGTTGTTTTAAAGGTTTAAAACAATTCAATTATCTATATACACAGATAGATAAATCACAGATTCACAACAGATAACCACATTATCATCACAACAGATAATCCATATTATCATTATCAAAAGGTAATCCAAATCATCATCACAATGCAACCAATGCATCCAAATCACTCAACATTACTTATCTCATATCTGAGATTCAAACCATTCAAGGCAAATAACATCATCCATCTATATAAGCAATGATTAATAACCACACTAAATATAATTAATTTAAAATGAATTAAATTAATTACATTATCTCTAATTAATTTAAAGTAAATTAAATTAATTACTTCATCAATATAAATTATGCTTACATTACCATTAATTAATTATCAGTCAATTAATTAATCGTCAATCAATTATTCATTTTAGTTAATCATCCCTGATTAATTAACCTTTAGTTATATTCAAATAATTATCCACTAACTAATTTCTCAAATTAGTTATATCTAACCAAATACAGTAATTAATCTTTAATTACTTTCTTAATTAATTAACTATAATTAATTACATTACGTCTTAATTAATTTAATTAATTAATTCCTTCATTTATTAATTATTTCTAATTAGATCCATTCTTAATTACTTTATTAATCATAATAATTAATGATTTCTAATTTCATTTTCTTTTAAAATTAATTACATTAAGTAATTAATTTTTAATTAAACCATAATTGTTAATCATTCTTGATTAACTCCATTCAGTAATTTACTTCCCTTAATTACTTTACCAAATAAACTAATTGCTCATTAATTAATTATCTTCAATTAATCCCTTGATTAATTCACAAAGTAATTGTACTTAAATTACTTTTATCAACAAATCATCTCAATTAATTACATAAAATAATTACCCATTAATTACTTTCTAAGTAATTTCTCTTCATTTAATTTCATTAAGTAATTATACTTCACAATCATCAAATGATTATTTTAAATTAATTAAATGAATTAATTAACTCAATCTAATCAAACTAAACTCAGTTAATTAAAATTAGCAATTAATTCCTTAATTACATATATGTGTGATTATACTTAACCATTCACACAAATGATTATCTTTGAATTAATTAATCTAATTAATAATTAAAATTAATCATATTAGTTAATTATTAAATAATCCTTAGTTGTTGACCTTCATTAACTATTTAACAATTCATTAATTATTTTCTAAAGTAATTAACTTATTTTAATCATTATTTATTTACAAATTAATTAATCATTAATAACCCATTTAATTAACCCCTAATTATTTAAATAATTAAAGGTTAACTAAAACTTAATTAATCCATTATTACTTGATTAATTATTATTAATCATTAATTAAAAATCAAATTCTTATTTAATTAATGATCCTTAAAATTTACAAGTTAATTATTCTAAAATAATTAATCTTAACCCTTAAAGATTAATCCCTTAATTACTTTAAGTAATTATCCATTTTATTAATTTATTCAATAAATTAATTACTCTTAATTACCTTAATAGTTAAATGAATAACAAATCATTAAATTAAAATTTAACTTTAACAAGTTTTAAATTCAATTCAAAACTTTAAATGATAAACAATACTTTTCTTATAAAAGAGATTTTACCAAAGTTAAAACAAATTTCTTTTTAAATTCAAACATTTTCTTTATCATTCAAATTTGTTAAAATACTTAAATTTATAAAACTTAAATTTGTTTAAAACAAAGATTAAAATTCAGATTTTGAATTAAATTTAAACTTTGTTTAAAACATTTCTTATATTTCAATTTCCAAATTTAAATTCAAACTCTTTAAAACATTTTTAAACAATAAATCCCTTTTAAAGTTATTTTAAACAAATTTTAATTTAAAAACTTATTTATTTCCAGCCATGATACAACTAAAACTTGAATTCATAATTTAAAATTAGATTTAAAACTTAATTTAAATCTTTATTTAGTATTTAAATTTCAGTTTAAATTTTTAAAACAAGATAATTTCTAAACTTCAATAAACTAACTCGAGCAACCCAAAATAACACGAGTAACCTCGAGTTAACAAATTCATTTGAAATCATCAAATTAAAACTAACAGGTTTACCCAAACTTGTAACAACAAACTCACCCGAGGCACTACAACAACCACTTCGAGTCCACCATCCCACACCTTCAAGTCAAACAACCTAAAGCTTCGAGTCGAACACAAACTTACCCGATACAAACATGAGCTATGCTTCTTCCCCCAAAACAGCTGACATACCATTATCACCGTGCACCTACACCACCGGAGCAACCATCTCTGACCCCTCACGACCCCCTACGCAAGTCACTTATCATCACCAAAAGCCATTCCGACCTTCGAATCAACTGCAGAAATCCCAAATCGAATTTAAGCATTCGAACTCAAAAACAACAGCAATGTCGAACTGCAATACGCCTTAAAATTCCAAATTCCGATCATCGGAGAAGTGCCACCTCAGGCCATAAACTCCTCCACAACCCAGCTACCATCAACCCAAATCTGGAAGAGATCGATTTCCAATATAAGCCGCAACAATCAATTTACTGATTGTAGTAAAAACTAGGGTTATAATCTTCAATTCCAAATCCCCATTACCACACTGCTTTGATCCTCCATCCAATATTTTTCCATGATCCTACCATCACCATTCTATAACCAGAAACAATTCTGGCCAACCCAATCTTCTAGATTGACAGTTCTAACCCCAAGTGTGATTTTTGGTTAAACCATAAATACACAATCATATTTAAACTAAAAATTCAAATTTTAGTTTTAAAATTTATATCTTTGATAAGGTAATTGGTTGATAATCTTAAATCAAAGAATCTGGATACTTTAATTCTTACTTTCAAATATTAGTTCTGTAGTAGTTATGTTTCATGGACAATCAGATTTTTTTCTTTTTATAAAATTTAAACTTTGAACTATATAACACAACTATATTTGTTTAAACTTAGATCTTAACACAAATTAAATCAACTGAAATGGAATTTAATCAAATTCTAAAATCCTGAACTTAAGAACAGGAGACAATGTACACTACAGCAAGCATACGACAAACAACCATACATTTTTCAGTAAAGAACTTGTAAATAGGCATGCAAAACACACTTACTTCTTGAATAAAACCAGCAACTAATTTATACTTAAGTTAGTTTTAAATAAAAGTGTTACTCACTGAGTTTTATGGGCAGAGCATCCAGGTTTCCTTTTTATTTTTATAAAATTTAAACTTTAACTTATATTATTCAACTATATTTTGACTGAATCTTTAATCCTAACACGTATTAAATCAAATGAAATTGATATTCTAAAGCCATTCTTAAAACTGAAACCTAAGTGCAGAGTTACAGCAGCATGCCCAATTTCATACAATCATGTATACATCAATAATAACTTGTAAATATCACACAATCATAATTATTTCAGAGTATAATAATAAACTAAATTTATACTTAAAATTTTAAAACAAAAAGAAGTTACTCACTGATTTCCTTGAGCAGAGCAACTTATTTTCCGGAAATGCTTTCCTGATGCATGCTTCCCAGAAAAATGCAGGCATTTGAATTTTTGCAGAATGATCATATGGCTTCAGATGATTTTCAGATGCATGCAAGTTCCAGAGAAAAAAATTTGCAGGCCTTTAAAAGCTTCAGGTTGCTTCTTCTTATATTTTGCTTTTTTAAATTTCAATTTTGCTTTTAAAAACTTCCATCCGGTTTTACTGCAAATGTTTTCTCCCAGATTTCATTTGCAGGCTTTGATTGAACTTTATTGTTGCAAAATGAATTTCAGATGCATGCTTTCCAGAAAACAATGAATTGTAGGCTTCCACACTCATTTGCGTGCATGTTTGTTTTAGATGAAGTTGTAGATTTGATTTCCGGTTTATACTTTGATTTATAGAATGAAATTTCAGATAGCTTTGGTTTTGAGGGAAATTTATAAGTTTGTTTTTGATCAAAAATTTCTGGTTTTTGAAGAAGATGAGTTTTAAATTTCAGACCTGAAGCTTCTTAAGTTTTTGAAGAAGAAGAATAGAAAAAGAATAAGATGAGGAGTATTGTGTTTATATAAGAGAAAATTTTGATTTCATTAAATTAGAAGAAAAAGAAAAATAAAATTGGACACTTGTTTCAATTTTAACATTTGTCATTAATTTAGTTTAGGCTTTAACACATGTCATTTTAAAATATTAAAAGATTCACACATGTATTTAAGTTTTTTTATTTTAATGTTAATTCTAAATTGTTTATAAAACTCTAACTTATTTTATAAGAGCTTTTAAATCTTATTTTACTATTTCCTATATATATATATATATATATATATATAAATCTCTCCCTTATTTTTTTAGAAAAACAAAACAAAACAATTTGTAATTAAAAGCTTATTTAAATATTTAAAACATTTATTCTTTTAAATTTTCAAAACATTGAATTCAAAATTAAATTAATTTATCAAATCCAATTTTAAAATCAAGTTATATATAGATGCATATATAACTCCTGTTAAAATTAAAATAACAAATCCTATTTCTAAAAATCTATTTATGTTTTATGAGAAACTAAGTATTATCATTATTATTTTAAAATAACAAATTAAACAATATTAAATGATTAATAAAAAGATTATAAACAAATTAAGATCATTCGTAATTTGTATTTTAAATTCTTATATAAATTTCAAGTAATGTAAAATAAAACTTAGCTTCTATATTTATCTAATTTAAATTCATATTTTTAAGCTAAATAAAATTTTAAAACAAATAAGATTTATCATAAGTATAAACCATAACATTATTTATTAAATTGTGTTGAAAAGCCAATTGTTAAATTTAAATCAAATTTTTAATTTACTGAAAATAAATTAGAATTTGAAAATCTATTCATATACCAAATTCCAAATCAAAGTTTATCAATTTACAATATATACAATTATATATATTATAAACAGAAAACAATTTATTTGCTTTAAAAAGATAAAATCTACCAATTTAAATATTTATTAAAAGATGATTATTAGATTAATTCAAAATTTATTATCAAAATTATCAAATCAATTCAATTTTTAACATAGATTATTAAATTTATATTGCCAAATTTCCGAGATATCACATTCCTCCCTCCTTAAAAGAATTTCGTCCCCGAAATTTAAAACAAAGGTAATTTAATAATCCATCTTAAGATTTTATTTTAAAACACAAGCATATATTAATCATACGCTAACAACCATAGCAACCAGCTCATTCAAATAACAAATCTAACTATCCAAACAAAATTCTGGATAGAATTTCCTCGAGTTTTCCCGGTAAATATCGAGATACTCACTTTATAGAATCCAAACAATCTGTACTACTAAGCTACAGAGCTCCTATCCAACCAGATCTACCAAAACTAAACTGGATATCAGACTACAGACGAGTCTGACTCAACAATCACATCCTCAAAAAATGCTGGTTCCACAACCAGAGATAAACCATACACGTACTCCCTCAGAGATACGTAAAACACATCGAATCCCAGTTATCCAAACTGGCAATTCAACCTTGAAAATCAAACACCAACCCTCACAAGGATACAGAAAATATCCAAAATATCTTAGAGCTGACTTACCCAATTTACTCAATCTTATAGCTCCTTAGATCGGAGAAAACTTACCCAAAATCAAATCTCCGACTCCGCAATCCCAAATTCCTTCGTATCTTATCCACAGAACACTTCTGATGATCCTGGGCTGCCTTCATCTCTCTCGATCAGCTCAACCTTCGATGATATCTCTAGAAACAAACTGGGCCAAAACAATCCAACAGAATGATCTCCTCAAGATCAAATCCAAACCAAGAACACCAACTCTACTCCACAAACATCAAAAGACCAACTTACTTCTCCTATCTGGAAAAGATAAAACAAAAGCATTCCCAAACTGCTTTCGCTGCACAACTCTGATCTGAAGTAGAAAACTCGAGCACAAACTGGACAACACATCTCAGAAATATGGTCCAACAGATCCATAAGAGAAACTCAGATGCCCCACCTGATCCTTCTACTAAACCGAACCTCCGGTATCACTTCTGGAATCCAGTTGATAAGAAAACTCAACCTCCAGATGCGGACAAACTTATCATAGCTCAAGAGAACAATCAAACTATCGCAAGTCACTTTTGTGATCAACCAGTCTAATATCCAAAGAAAACTGTTCTCTCTTTACCAATCAGAACAGCTTATGCTTATTTGGCCAATCCATCGAAGAAATGGATCTACTCTGCTGCTTCTGAACTCCAATTCCAGAAAAACTACTAACCAGAAGACCTTCTTATGCTAGCACACAGAATACTCCGAGCTGCACTGCTGACACCGACGCCAAAGACTTCCTAATCTAAAGCACTTCGAGAAACTCGGGCCTCAAACCGGACAGAAATATCCTGCCGAACCCAACCACAACATCGAAGCAGACATACTTCCTAAACTTATTCCAAAGAAAAATCTTCGGAGACATCCATAGTCACTGCGTCTCATCGCACAGCTACTAATTCCTGAGGTATCAAAATAACATCATTCTCTTCTGCCTAACCGACCGATCCAAACTCTACTCATCCAACTTCAAAGATAGACTCCGAACCTTAACAGGTTACCTTCAGAGAACTATGAAATCCTTACTCCAAGCAAAACTCACTCGATACAGTATTAGATCTACAGTCTCGACAGATACACTTCCAACCTCAACACTCAAACTCTAACCATTGGTAGTAGTCGTGTTGCACACCCCACTATCCCATCTACCTTTATAATTTATATTGGAAAACCCGAACAGGTAACCCAACAAATAGGTAGAAGTAAATATATATATATATAATTACAAATACGCTCTCTCAAGAAAGAAATCACTTCAGATCCTAGGTATTCACTCAACCTAGCGCTCTGATACCACCTGTGATGACCCGACATTCTTACCACAGAAAAGTCGTATCATCATGAAGAAAGAAAGGGATAGAAAAGAGAAAAGAAAGAGAAGAAAGAAGAAACAACATCAAAATCTCAACAGGTGAACGAATAAATTATATTAATAACATAAATATTACATAATATACAACACTAATCAGAGCTACACAGAATTTACATCATATACTAGACAGTTATGAACACCTGTCTAGTTATTACAACTCAACAACACAATACTAACACAGAGAACACACAGTGGAACTATATATCTACACGCAGAAGCCTCCTGCTCTATTTGCTCCTCCATAATTCATCAAAAGATAACCTGAATTCCTTGGCTACTCGTAAGAATTTGAGTACCCAAGAGTTTAAGAAAACAAAAGATAAACTCTGGTTCAGACATGGGTCTGGTGTGAGTAACAGGTTAAAGTTGCTTAACTTTGAAAATCCTTTGAAAAGAAAGGTATCACGTAAGACTTCCCACACATAAACATGGAAAAGTTTTTACCTTACGCTAACCAAAACGTTTGATAGGAATTCCAGTGATATTATAATAGGTCTAGGGTTTTCAAGTAAATATGAAATAACCGAAATTGTTGCATTCATTAAATTCCAGCCACTAGCCACAAAAGTGGGTAATACAATCAAAACCGTTGGCACTTATTGGATTGTGGATTCCATCAATGGCTGGGCTACTGGGGTACCGCCCGTCACAGTACGTTGCCTAGATCAACGTACCGAGGGGCCACCTTAACTCCCCTGCAACACAAGACCGGAACCATTCCTTACTGGATAGTTCCGAACAAGACAACTCCGCAGCTGGCGTACGTCCAACTTCCCACACAGCCGAAATAAAAAGGGACCCCTAGACAGGGGAAAATCTTGTCCTACTTGGGCATGACCCACTTAGCCTTGCTGCACCTCCCCTGTTTTAGCCATTCCCGGTTGATGAGGGTTGAGGCTACGATTACCTTTAGAGAACACATCTCTTAGAATTCTCATCGTCCACCTGACGATGTTTTGAAAGCATTCAATCTATACAAGTTCGTTCCGGGTTCGAGCGAAACCGAAGGCATTATCTCATTACACTCATTTTGGAATCACCCTTAGAGTTAACGACGATAACCCTTGCACTCTAAATCACCATCTCGAAACTATAAGAACTATCTCCGTCAAACTCATCATGGAATCACCCCCAGAGTTATACTGACGTATAGTCGTTACACCTCGAGTCTTCACTCTTCGCAAGAGATTCACACCTATCGTTAATTTGGATCGATGTGGTTTTCGGATATCCAAATATGGAAATCCGATCCCGGTCTCATCGAAATCCAAAGCGTGTCTTTTAAGGCCAAGTTGTTTTAAAGGTTTAAAATAATTCAATTATCTATATACACAGATAGATAAATCACAGATTCACAACAGATAATCACATTATCATCACAACAGATAATCCATATTATCATTATCAAAAGGTAATCCAAATCATCATCACAATGTAACCAATGCGTCCAAATCACTCAACATTACTTATCTCATATCTGAGATTCAAACCATTCAAGGCAAATAACATCATCCATCTATATAAGCGATGATTAATATCCACACCAAATATAATTAATTTAAAATGAATCAAATTAATTACATTATCTATAATTAATTTAAAGTAAATTAAATTAATTACTTCATCAATATAAATCATGCTTACATTACCATTAATTAATTATCAATCAATCAATTAATCATCAATCAATTATTCATTTTAATTAATCATCCCTGATTAATTAACCTTTAATTATATTCAAGTAATTATCCACTAACTAATTTCTCAAATTAATTATATTTAACTAAATACAGTAATTAATCTTTAATTACTTTCTTAATTAATTAACTATAATTAATTACATTACTTCTTAATTAATTTCATTAATTAATTCCTTCATTTATTAATTATTTCTAGTTAGATCCATTCTTAATTACTTCATTAATCATATCAATTAATGATTTCAAATTTCATTTTCTTTTAAAATTAATTACATTAAGTAATTAATTTTTAATTAAACCATAATTGTTGATCATTCTTGATTAACTCCATTCAGTAATTTACTTCCCTTAATTACTTTACCAAATAAACTAATTGCTCATTAATTAATTATCTTCAATTAATCCCTTGATTAATTCACAAAGTAATTGTACTTAAATTACTTTTATCAACAAATCATCTCAATTAATTACATAAAATAATTACCCATTAATTACTTTCTAAGTAATTTCTCTTCATTTAATTTCATTAAGTAATTATACTTCACAATCATCAAATGATTATTTTAAATTAATTAAATGAATTAATTAACTCAATCTAATCAAACTAAACTCAGTTAATTAAAATTAGCAATTAATTCCTTAATTACATATATGTGTGATTATACTTAACCATTCACACAAATGATTATCTTTGAATTAATTAATCTAATTAATAATTAAAATTAATCATATTAGTTAATTATTAAATATTCCTTAGTTGTTGACCTTCATTAACTATTTAACAATTCATTAATTATTTTCTAAAGTAATTAACTTATTTTAATCATTATTTATTTACAAATTAATTAATCATTAATAACCCATTTAATTAACCCCTAATTATTTAAATAATTAAAGGTTAACTAAAACTTAATTAATCCATTATTACTTGATTAATTAATTATTAATCATTAATTAAAAATCAAATTCTTATTTAATTAATGATCCTTAAAATTTACAAGTTAATTATTCTAAAATAATTAATCTTAACCCTTAAAGATTAATCCCTTAATTACTTTAAGTAATTATCCATTTTATTAATTTATTCAATAAATTAATTACTCTTAATTACCTTAATAGTTAAATGAATAACAAATCATTAAATTAAAATTTAACTTTAACAAGTTTTAAATTCAATTCAAAACTTTAAATGATAAACAATACTTTTCTTATAAAAGAGATTTTACCAAAGTTAAAACAAATTTCTTTTTAAATTCAAACATTTTCTTTATCATTCAAATTTGTTAAAATACTTAAATTTATAAAACTTAAATTTGTTTAAAACAAAGATTAAAATTCAGATTTTGAATTAAATTTAAACTTTGTTTAAAACATTTCTTATATTTCAATTTCCAAATTTAAATTCAAACTCTTTAAAACATTTTTAAACAACAAATCCCTTTTAAAGTTATTTTAAACAAATTTTAATTTAAAAACTTATTTATTTCCAGCCATGATACAACTAAAACTTGAATTCATAATTTAAAGTTAGATTTAAAACTTAATTTAAATCTTTATTTAGTATCTAAATTTCAGTTTAAAATTTTTAAAACAAGATAATTTCTAAACTTCAATAAACTAACTCGAGCAACCCAAAATAACACGAGTAACCTCGAGTTAACAAATTCATTTGAAATCATCAAATTAAAACTAACAGGTTTACCCAAACTTGTAACAACAAACTCACCCGAGGCACTACAACAACCACTTCGAGTCCACCATCCCACACCTTCAAGTCAAACAACCTAAAGCTTCGAGTCGAACACAAACTTACCCGATACAAACATGAGCTATGCTTCTTCCCCCAAAACAGCTGACATACCATTATCACCGTGCACCTACACCACCGGAGCAACCATCTCTGACCCCTCACAACCCCCTACGCAAGTCACTGATCATCACCAAAAGCCATTCCGACCTTCGAATCAACTGCAGAAATCCCAAATCGAATTTAAGCATTCGAACTCAAAAACAACAGCAATGTCGAACTGCAATACGCCTTAAAATTCCAAATTCCGATCGTCGGAGAAGTGCCACCTCAGGCCATAAACTCCTCCACAACCCAGATACCATCAACCCAAATCTGGAAGAGATCGATTTCCAATATAAGCCGCAACAATCAATTTACTGATTGTAGTAAAAACTAGGGTTATAATCTTCAATTCCAAATCCCTATTACCACACTGCTTTGATCCTCCATCCAATATTTTTCCATGGTCCTACCATCACCATTCTATAACCAGAAACAATTCTGACCAACCCAATCTTCTAGATTGACAGTTCTAACCCCAAGTGTGATTTTTGGTTAAACCATAAATACACAATCATATTTAAACTAAAAATTCAAATTTTAGTTTTAAAATTTATATCTTTGATAAGGTAATTGGTTGATAATCTTAAATCAAAGAATCTGGATACTTTAATTCTTACTTTCAAATATTAGTTCTGTAGTAGTTATGTTTCATGGACAATCAGATTTTTTTTTCTCTTTATAAAATTTAAACTTTGAACTATATAACACAACTATATTTGTTTAAACTTAGATCTTAACACAAATTAAATCAACTGAAATGGAATTTAATCAAATTCTAAAATCCTGAACTTAAGAACAGGAGACAATGTACACTACAACAAGCATACGACAAACAACCATACATTTTTCAGTAAAGAACTTGTAAATAGGCATGCAAAACACACTTACTTCTTGAATAAAACCAGCAACTAATTTATACTTAAGTTAGTTTTAAATAAAAGTGTTACTCACTGAGTTTTAGGGGCAGAGCATCCAGGTTTCCTTTTTATTTTTATAAAATTTAAACTTTAACTTATATTATTCAACTATATTTTGACTGAATCTTTAATCCTAACACGTATTAAATCAAATGAAATTGATATTCTAAAACCATTCTTAAAACTGAAACCTAAGTGCAGAGTTACAGCAGCATGCCCAATTTCATACAATCATGTATACATCAATAATAACTTGTAAATATCACACAATCACAATTATTTCAGAGTATAATAATAAACTAAATTTATACTTAAAATTTTAAAACAAAAAGAAGTTACTCACTGATTTCCTTGAGCAGAGCAACTTATTTTCCGGAAATGCTTTCCTGATGCATGCTTCCCAGAAAAATGCAGGCATTTGAATTTTTGCAGAATGATCATATGGCTTCAGATGATTTTCAGATGCATGCAAGTTCCAGAGAAAAAAATTTGCAGGCCTTTAAAAGCTTCAGGTTGCTTCTTCTTATATTTTTCTTTTTTAAATTTCAATTTTGCTTTTAAAAACTTCCATCCGGTTTTACTGCAAATGTTTTCTCCCAGATTTCATTTGCAGGCTTTGATTGAACTTTATTGTTGCAAAATGAATTTCAGATGCATGCTTTCCAGAAAACAATGAATTGTAGGCTTCCACACTCATTTGCGTGCATGTTTGTTTTAGATGAAGTTGTAGATTTGATTTCCGGTTTATACTTTGATTTATAGAATGAAATTTCAGATAGCTTTGGTTTTGAGGGAAATTTATAAGTTTGTTTTTGATCAAAAATTTCTGGTTTTTGAAGAAGATGAGTTTTAAATTTCAGACCTGAAGCTTCTTAAGTTTTTGAAGAAGAAGAATAGAAAAAGAATAAGATGAGGAGTATTGTGTTTATATAAGAGAAAATTTTGATTTCATTAAATTAGAAGAAAAAGAAAAATAAAATTGGACACTTGTTTCAATTTTAACATTTGTCATTAATTTAGTTTAGGCTTTAACACATGTCATTTTAAAATATTAAAAGATTCACACATGTATTTAAGTGTTTTTATTTTAATGTTAATTCTAAATTGTTTATAAAACTCTAACTTATTTTATAAGAGCTTTTAAATCTTATTTTACTATTTCCTATATATATATATATATATATATATAAATCTCTCCCTTATTTTTTTAGAAAAACAAAACAAAACAATTTGTAATTAAAAGCTTATTTAAATATTTAAAACATTTATTCTTTTAAATTTTCAAAACATTGAATTCAAAATTAAATTAATTTATCAAATCCAATTTTAAAATCAAGTTATATATAGATGCATATATAACTCCTGTTAAAATTAAAATAACAAATCCTATTTCTAAAAATCTATTTATGTTTTATGAGAAACTAAGTATTATCATTATTATTTTAAAATAACAAATTAAACAATATTAAATAATTAATAAAAAGATTATAAACAAATTAAGATCATTCGTAATTTGTATTTTAAATTCTTATATAAATTTCAAGTAATGTAAAATAAAACTTAGCTTCTATATTTATCTACTTTAAATTCATATTTTTAAGCTAAATAAAATTTTAAAACAAATAAGATTTATCATAAGTATAAACCATAACATTATTTATTAAATTGTGTTGAATAGCCAATTGTTAAATTTAAATCAAAATTTAATTTACTGAAAATAAATTAGAATTTGAAAATCAATTCATATACCAAATTCCAAATCAAAGTTTATCAATTTACAATATATACAATTATATATATTATAAACATAAAACTATTTATTTGCTTTAAAAAGATAAAATCACCAATTTAAATATTTATTTAGAGATGATTATTTGATCAATTCAAAATTTATTATCAAATCAATTCAATTTTTAACACAGATTATTAAATTTATATTGCCAAATTTCCGAGATATCACACTTCAGATGCCTTTCGACTCCTTCGGCACTTGTGCTCCCTGTACAATGCTTTCGAATGGGCTCAAATGCATCCATCTTCATTGAAAGGGGCGGTTGCGTCTTCTCTTCTTTATGTTGCTTTGTAAGAGCTCTCAACTCTGTCGATGGGTTGTTTCCAAGAGCTTCGAAGGTGTTGAAATGATGATGATTTTGATGCTGTTTGTAGCTTCCAAGCATATGGTTGTGACCTAATGCGGAACCTTTACTGGATATGAAAGGCTTCGACCAGTTCGAAAGGCTTGAATTTACTTCCAAAAGGGTTTTTTCAACCAAGACATGTTTCTGAGTGGTTTGAATGGAGGCAAAACCTTTGGTTTTGAAAGGTTTGGCACGCATATGAAGAGTTACCATTCCTTGTCTTCGAAATGTGTTGCTTTAACCCCTTTGAATGGTTTTCATGCATGCGGAAGCATCTGCTTCAAAAGGTGGTCACTGAAGTGGAAGGGTGCTTTCAACCCTTTCGACTGCTTTGAAAGGTTGTGATACTTCTGGACTTTGACTGTAGCATCCCGTCGACTCTTAGAAAGGTCTTGCCGGTGCTTCTTTCTCTTGTTCTCCTTTGTCTTTCATTCAATCTGGTTTCGAAAAGGTTGAAAGGATAATTGGTAGTAACATATACTGATCTAATTATGTGGGATTTACAAACTTTTATTATTTGATCCAGCCTTGAACTTGAAGGCCTCAAGTTTGATTTCTGTTTCTGTTGATTTCAGAAAGAATGGACTTTTAAATCATTCATGTGCATATTCATATACACGTTTCTGTTGTTGGCACCCGGACGTGTTCAGACGTTCATAGGTCATTGCTAATTTTTATAATACTTTGTGTGCTTACTTTTGTAGCCAAGCCTTTACGATCATTCATCATATTTTCTTTTGTCTAATATATTTTTTAAAATTTGTGTATGGATCGGCATTCAACATGCTGATCCATTGCTGAGGCTATGCTAACGGGGATCGGCAGGCCACAATGTCGATCCATATCCATACTTTTGGCTCACTTAACTCTTTCATGGCCGAACCATCCCCCAAACGTGCATATATATATATATGAACCCATCTCCATTTCTATCTTCACTTTTTTATTTTCCTGTCTTTGCAAGAAAAACCTCACCTCTGAACTAAGGCTCCCCAAACCTTCATCCTCAAATTTAAACTCAATCTCATCCACTCTGGTAGCACATCTCTCCCTCGATTCAGTTACACTCGAGTATTTGACACTAACATAGTCTGTACTTCCACGCTATAACATAGGTATGAACTTGAAAAATCTCCTCTAATTAACAATTATGTTCTGAGTCTTGAGCTTATGATGTGATTGAAAGGTGGCGATGGTGAGCGCTTGGATACGAGAGAGAAAATGGAGAAGAAGGAGATGGATTTGGTCGTTCCGCCGTTGTTAGCTGGGGGAATGAAGGAACAAAAGAAGGTTAAAGGCTGGTTCGGAGAAGAGGGGTTTGGAGAGGGATTAGTATAGGATAGGGACTGGTAGCTTTAGTTGTCACCGTTCGCTTCCCTTCAACCTTGGGATTGGTAGAAAATGGTCTTGTAGAGGCGTCGGTATGTAGTGGCTCAGATGATGGATCAGTGTACTTTAGCTATGAAGAGGGATCACTGTTGGGTATGTTTAGGAAAGGCTTTGAGATGGCTTTAGAGGGTTCAGTGAGGAGGATTTAGAGAAAGGGATCGATATAGGATAATGATGTAGGGATCGGCATAGGGATTCTTGGAAAAGAGATCGGTATCAAAATGCTAGGTATCGGCATATGTTTTATAAACTAATCCAGGTTAACTTATTCTAACAATCAATGCTAGATTGCCTTGATGAACTCAAACAAAAGATGACAATGGACTCTGTGACATGCATATTTGAACTGTTGAACTTGAGATTGAATGACCAAACTTCTGAAACTCTTAATATAGATGAGTAATAAACTTTCTTGCGGACTTTGGTAACAGACTTTGTAATTTAAAATATCGATAATCTATCCTAAATCCTTCGTTGCCGATCAAATTTCTCGCCAATTGAGACGGTCAGCAATGACTGTCTCTCTAGCCAAACTCTAAGCCTTGTCTTTTTATTTTTTCCTTTCTAGTTTCAGACTATTTATGTCTGTTACACAAAACACTGCATGACACTAGTTCACTTAACATGGGAGGAACAGGTTATTATTTCTAATCTCGATTATTTATTGAGTATAGCCGATTTAGATAAAGGATGCACAAATCGTTCAATTAACATGTCTTCTGATTCGATGAGGAGACACATCAGTTCTGAAGCAAAGTCAAGTTTTGTAACTATATCTAGAAGGCCTTCTCCAAGCCATCATGCAGAACAACCAGAAGCTTCTAACCCACAAATTGATCTCTTCTCCAATATTATACTTCTTCCGATGGAAATCATCAGCCCTGCTTCTGAAGGTGTTGAGGGCGCCATTCTCCTTGATAATCCAGTGGATTCACAAGCTTCTCAAATCGGCGAAGCCGATCTTCATCGGTTATGCTAAATCGATGAAATTTCGTTTGTGGATGTCTTAGTTCTTGCAAGACAAGACATACCTCACTTGCCCCTAGCCAGATATACAGCATGCAACAAATTTATGTACTGGGTTGGATGCATTCCATCGTTTAATTCCTTTGTCCGGGAGATGTTGAGATATCTTGACACCGTCCCTAAACAACTACATCCCAACAGTTATGCTTTCATCCATGCGACTTTCTTGCTATTCTTGAATGTTCTATTCCGTCTGCCCGCTCTTAAAGACATCAGATTTATTTACAGTTTCGAAAGACAATCGAGAAGCCCTTCTTATGTCTTCCTTGAACCTTCACCAAAATGTCAAGTCTTGACAGGCGCCTGGAACAAACTTTTATTATTTAAACATGAATGGTTGTAAGTGCGATCCCCTTTAAGATTCGCAAGAAGACGGTTAGAAGGACATAAGTATTACTTCCACTTTTCTCTCAAGTTCACTTACTCAAGTCATGTCTTTCCCTTGAATTTACTAACATCCAGAGTTCTTTCAGGTGTTCGTCCATGCTCCGAAGGCGCTGATTTCTTCAAAACCATTTCTGCATCCACGCTACTCCCGTTGAAGACTGAGATACCAAATTCCTCATAATCGATGAGCTGCTATCTTTATTTGGGCTGTTGAAACACGGTCTCAGGATCGAACTTGTCGGAAGCATGGCATTACCGAGGAATATTCTAGAACAAAGAAGGGAGATAGTTATCCCCATTATGCCCTCTGCCGAGGGGGCTCGGGAAGATACCGAAGAGGGGGAAATCAAAGATTCTCATGTTGATAAACCGAGAGATGATGATGCAGGCCTTAGAAAAGCATCGAAGGTTGAACCATCGCAAGTCGTGCAATCTAAAGCATCCTCAAAGACAAAAAAAAGGTTGGCGTACAAGCTATGCAAAAGAAAGACTGCATCAAACCCAGAGTTTGTTATTACAACTCTTGAAGAGGAATCATCTTCTCAGCATTTGGAAAGCTTGTTAAAAGGATTCTCCAATCTTCAAATTATGGATGACATTATTTCCTATGACTTTTCAAATATTAATATCGAAGGACTTAATTCTTCTACAAGAAGCGGTGATGGCATCCAACCTTCTAATAAAGGGGAGAACTTCTGATGAGCAAAGCTACCATTACCAGTCCATTGGGGGGAACACTAGGACACTCACAATCACTTGCACTCCACTATATACTTATTATTGATCTCTCATATGACAGCTTCTAATACGCTTTTATTTGGTCTTTATAGGCGCAATGTCTCAATCACGAACCTTTGATCGTCTTCGAAGCTCTTCTGCCTATCATCGCTCAAGCCGGGATTCTAAGTCCACTTGACGGAGAGAAAAGGACGAAGGACAAGAAAAAGGTTATAATTCGTGGGAGTCTTTTTCCTCCTCTAAGCAAAAGTGTCAATCTCACGCATCTTGTCAGGGCAAACATTCTAATCTTCCGGTTCAGAGTGGAGGAAAATCTTCTTATCATGGCCATCACATCATTACGTCCCACGAGCAGCACTTTGGCTCTTCAAGTTCAAGACAATCTCGTGGACGCCGATCTGGAAAGCACGCACTTACTACTTTTGGTCCAAACTTGCTGGCTACTGCCCCCAACCCTTCTACCGTAGAAAAGTTGGCCGAACTTAAAGCCACTTTCCCAAAGATTTACTTCGATGGTCTTAAATTCCTCCCTTCTATTCACCTTATCCCAGTGCATGCCAAGGAAAGCTCTCTAGTTTGAACGAACGACGTATTCGTTCAACATGAATCATTCATTTATCTTGCAGAGAAAGTTTTTATAGTTTCCATCGAGCATCAACATGAAATAGGTCGTGCCATGCTGGAAGCAAGTCATGACAAAGATGTAATCGAACACCAGAATGCTGAGTTGCTTGAATTCAAAACCCAACTTGCCAAGGCTGAAAAGAACACCAAGCAGATGAGGTGGTAAGCCACCTGGAAACTTCTCAAAAAATAATCCGACATGGCATTTCAACGCAGTGGAACACTCACCTTAGAAAAAGGCTCCTTGTAGAAGGAGAAATATTTTTAGCTCGTCGTATTGAGAAACTGGAAGAATTGTTAAAGAAAAAAGGAAGGAAAAGATTGAAGCTCAAGAGGAGTCGTAGAAATACCCTGAAGACGTCGTTAAGGCAAGGAGCTTGAGAACAAAACTTGATGAACAGTTTGTCAAAATTGAAGCTCTGAAAGAGGAAGCCCAAAAGAGGGTAGAAAAGAGATGCTTGAACAAGCCAACTCCTAGGTGGAAGCCGCTATGGAGTCCGGTGGGAAAGAGATCAAGGACTTGTTCAATCTGTTAATTATTTAATATAATATGAAGGTCCTAATCCATGACTTAAGCTTTCTTAATGAGGGTTACTTCGAATCGTTTGCAGAAGCTTGGGAACATATTGTTAAGATAAAGAAAGAAGAGCTGGGCGAAGCCGAATTCAATGAAGAAGAACTAGTAAGAGAAGTGCTTCAAAGAAACGACCCTTTTGATTTGGCCGCCACCAAGGCTCCCGCACCTACTAAGATGGAGAGGATATTATCGAGTCTTTTAGAACTGATTCTAAGGGTTCCTCTCTAAACCAAGTTGTCAGACCATCAACTTCTCCTAACATGGAGCAGGCTTTGGGCTACAATCCGGATAAGCCTGACTTTAAGTAAAAAATGCTATCTCCCATCCTTAAAGAAGGCACCTCGGCGACTACAAAAAGTCAACAAGATACTGGTATCGTGCTTTACTTCTTAGTATCGTGCTTTACTTCTTAGTGCTTGGGGAGTTTTGTTTTTCGCACATAATGGATCTAGGCTAATTCCACTACTTTAACATTTTTTGTAGATTTTCTTGGCTCTGGCCAGACTCCTAAAAGTGGTGTGGCTACAAAACAAGAGGAGAAAATGACCGAGGATCTAGCACGAGCCGATGTTCCGGGGCATCATTCTTAAGTCATTGAAGCACTCGATGACCATAAAATTAAGGATCCACTCCATGCTGACGACCTCGATGATGTCATGATCACGGTGCCTCCAAACATACCACCAAACTTAGCATGAAAGAGCTGATTGAAAAAAGCGAGCTGCTAAAGAAAAAACCATGTCCGAGCCTATCAAGGTGGACATCGATGATCCTTACCTTGTGCCATTGCAAGTTATTCCATTGACGGTTTGTCCCTGGTGAAGTCCCTTCGTCTTTAGAAAGCTCTCCCGCCAAAGGTGGCAAGGGGTACCGGAAAATAAGCATAAGTAGCTCTACTCCTGAATAACCCAAAAGAAAATCGATGAAGTATTTGTTGTTTACTGCTATTGTATAAAGTTTGCATAATTATTTCTTTCACTAGTCATAGTTGTACGGGTACGAATCCCGATGTTTTTGAATAACTTGTACTAGAATTTGAGCACTTGTGAATAAAAGTTTTTGTTTTCGATTAAGCATCGTGTGAGTTGTTATTTAAATAGTTGAACAGTAACTTTTCATTCAATGTGCTTGTAATTCATTGATTGCAAATTTTGTTAACAATTCACTATCTTGTGATTCATATGACTAAGCATAGCCTATTTATTTTGAATAACACAAGCTATCAAACTCAATACCAAACACAAAATTACATAAACATCATTTTTCCATGGAGCACAAAAAGTGAGCATTAATTATCAAACTATGTTGAAACTACATAATTAGAGAGCTTCATTACCCCTGAATTGAAGGGGTTTAGCCTCTCATATTTGTTATTAAATCAACAAATGTAGCTTGCAACATTAAATAAAAACAAGAGAAACAAGAGAGAAAAATGAAAAGAAAAGCTAAGTAAAGAAACAAATACTAATCCACTTGCATGTATAAATGAAACTACACTACTAGCATGAAAGCAAATAAACAAGAAAAGAGAAGAACATGTATTGAAACTGCATTAAAAAAAGAATTACATAAAAGAAGAAATGGCTAAGTAGCCATGAAAAGAAAGAGAGCACCCATTTTATTTTCCTAAGAGAAGAGAGCCTAAAAGAGAGACTAAAGAAGACAAATGATACATGAAACATAAGGGGTATTTATACATGTGTTAAACCCTAATTCATATTTTTAGGGAATGCCCAAAATACCCTCTTAGGAAGTGTGGATGCCAAGTAATCATTAGCATCAATTAATCATCGTTTAGATGTGCATGAAGCTTTAAACTCAATTAGCATGTGCATTAGTCTCTAATTTTTACATAAAGGTATATGACTAGGTGGGGTCCTCCATTATCATGCCTTTGAATTATTTCCATCTTCATTTCTTTATCTTCACTCTTATGCATGCATATAGTAATTAAACCACTTGCAAAATCCATTAAATTTCCTACAAATTTTCACAATTTAGTAAATGCATAAAAATGACCATTTTGCCCCTATATGAAGATGAATATGTGACAATTTGAAAATAATTTGATTTTTTGGTTTAACAATTTAAAATACCCAATATTTAATTTAAATAGATTAAATATGGTGGTAAAAATATGCATATTTACGTGCACATCATCATCCCAATGCCTCCTTGCGGTCGTAGTCTCGAGTCGCTCTAAATACTGGATACAAGTCACAGGATTGAGCCATCACAGTCATTCTTTGGATGATAACTGTTTTGCCTTCGGTCTTGGGTTGGTAAATGTACTGCATGGACAGTCGAGTCCTGTCCCAGTCGTGCTTATACTCCCACCTAAGCTCCAAAGACTTAGAGTTGGTCAATGAATGGTCGGTTCACATTCATCTTGTTTCTCCTATTCATATTTCGATGATTGAAGCTTTTTGAAGGATGTCCGGGTCATATCCGTTTATGTTTGGTGTGGATCGATATTGACCATCGACCTAGTGGTATGATATTCTGGTGTGGATCGATATTGACCGTCGACCCAACGACACGATATTTTGGTGTGGATCGATATTGACCGTCGTTCCAGCGGCATGATATTTTGATGTAGACTGATATTGACCGTCGACCCAACGACACGATATTTTGGTGTGGAGCGATATTAACCATCGAACCAATGGCATAATATTTTAGTCGCCCATAACTTCGAATGTCGTTCTGATTAATTTTGTATTAAGGCCTCATTGTGGACGTTGCCTTAACTCGTAAAGAACACTAAGCCGGAGCTATAATGAGCTGTCGTATTCATCTTTTAGTAGTTTGTACTCCTTCCCTCAGTCTTGGGCTAGCGGAGTTAATTCCTGGATGGTCGAGTTCCATCCGTAATTCGTTTATACTCCTCCTGTCGGTTTCAGGCCCGAGTTTATATAATAGAGAATGGTCGAACTCCACACATCTATTCATTCATATTTGTATCTACACTCTAGGGATATGACTTGGTCAGTGGGCAGTCAGATCACACCCGGTTTGAGTTTATACTCCTGTCTGTGCTTCGAGGACTTGGTGTTAGTTCGGGAGTAATTAAGTCATACCCCTTTTGCTCACCTTGATTTCGTTTCATTCCTATAGTCTGGGCAAGAATTTTTCTATTTACAGATTATCGGCCATATTTGTTTCTTATCACGTGTCCCATTCTTTGGGTCATTTATGGGAATTGCTAATTGAGAAAATTAGTAGAGCTTATCATGTTTGATCCCATCGGGGATTACTATGACTGATCGAGTTCAAACTCTAAGAGCCTGTTCACACATATCGATATCAATCAAATTCGTTATGTACTTAGCATACAATGCAATAACGATCATAACAAAGGAAGCTTGAAACTTTATTCATTAAATGGAAAGGGACACACTAATCTATCTTATTACATATTTGGAAAATCAAATGCTAAAGCAAAGTTTTGGAAGTAAATAGAACTGAAATGTAAAGGAAATAATCTAAATGAAATTGCATCTTAAATGCTCGCTGTTCCACGCTCTTGGAAGTGTGATGCCATCGATGGTAGCTAGCTTGAAATTCCTTCTCCAAGCCACTGTTCAATGACATACGGTCCTTCCCAAATCGGATTCATGTGTGACAGGCAGGTAAAACCCGTTTCACGACGAGATTGCCAACTTCAATGGTTCTTTATTGGACTTTAGTTTTGTAATATTGGATGACTCGATGTCGGTATGCGGCTGTTCTTAAATCGTTTTCCATGCACTTCTCGTCTATAAAGTCCAAAGATTCTAAGAGAAGATCTTTGTTTATTCTGGGATCGTAGTAAGTCACTCAATGAGAAGAGACTTCGAGTTCTACTGGACTAACGGATTTGGAACCATAAGAAAGGGCGAATGGAGTATGGCCAGTCGTGGACTTGTAAGTGGTTCTGTAGGCCAAAGTGTCGTAGGAAGTTCATTCACTCACTTGCATATAGCCTTTTATAAAAGCTTTTTCAGGATAGACTAGATAACTTTATTTATAGCTTTAACCTGTCCATTTGCCTAAGGGTAAACGACTACTGAAACCACTTTTCAATATGATCTCTTTGACAAAAGTATTTAAATTCAACATTATCGAATTGATTCCCATTGTCCATTACAATAGTTCGTGGAAGTCCGAAGCGACATATGATGTTTCTAATAACAAATTTAATTACTTTCTTGGTTGTGATCGTAGCTAACGGTTCTGCCTTGGCCAATTTCGTAAAGTAATCAATCGCAACAATAGTGCACTTTGCACCACCTTTAGAGGTTGGTAAAGAGCCGATGATGTCATTACCCCACATAGCTAAAGGCCTTGGACTGACCATTTGCATGATTTCTATTGGCAGAGCCCTTGGGACTTTTGCATATATCTGGCATTTGTCACATCATTTTCACATAATCAACAGTGTCCCGGTCTACGGTTGGCCAATAATATCCATAAAAGAGTAGCTTCTTTACTAGAGTTTGCCCCAGTGCGATCACCGCATTCTCCCTCATGAACTTCTTTCAAAACATGCTTTATCTCGCCATGAGTGATACACCAAAGTAAGGGAACTGAAAAGCCTTTTCTATACATAGTTCCATCTTGCATAATATACCATGAAACTTTGCGAAGAATGTGTCGTTCATTTCTTCTTTCATGCAAGCTTCCATGCAACAAATATTCTTTAAATAGAGTCATCCAAGATTCCCTTTCATATTCCTCTTCTAGTGCTTGATCGATTTCCATCATATTTATACTTGGGGTATCTAATATCTCGACCATAACTAAGCCCATCTATTGCGCATCACTGGTACTAGCAAACTTTACCAATGAATCAGCCTCTCCATTTTGTTCGCATGGGACATGTTAGTATTCAAATTCTGCCAACAACTCCTGAACTCGTTAAGATACGGGACAAGTCATCGTCCCTTAGCCTAATAAGCTCCTCTAACTTGATACACCACCAACTACAAGCCGCAAAAGATTTCAAGAGACTTCACTCCAAGTTCTCTAGAAAGTTTAAGTCCCGCAATCAATGCTTCATACTCAGCCTCGTTATTTGTGGCAGAAAAATCAAGCTTCAAAGCATAACAAATTGATTGGTTTTCGAGGGTTACAAGGACAATCCCAGCTCTGGAACAAGGTGCTCCATCTATCTACAATTTCCATCTCACAATGGGGATTTCGGTACCTTTCGGAAGATCATCCTGTATGGTAAATTCCACTATAAAGTCCGCCAATGCTTGACCCTAGACAGCTCTTCGAGGAAGATATGTAATGTCGAACTGGCTGAGCTAGATGTTCCATTTATGCAACCTTCCATAAGTCTTAGGTCATTGTAGGACTTGTCGTAACGACTGATCAGTGTAAACATTAATCAGATGTGCATGGAAGTACGGATGAAGCTTCCGTGACGCAATTAGCAAGCCGTACGCCAATTTCTCTGTCTTCGAATAATTCCTCTCTGCTCTTATTAATCATTTACTGATGTAATACACCGGCCTATGAATCTGGTTCTCCTTGCGAACCAGTGTGGCACTTACAGTGTGCACTGCTGCAGCCAATTAAATGTACAACTCCTCATGATCTATCAGTTTTGACAAGACATTACGTCTATCCAAATGATTCATCAGAGTTCGAAACGCGTCTTTGCAATCCCGTTTCCATTCACAGTTTCACTTACCTTTCCTAATAAAATCAAAGAAGGTAATGCACTTGTCGGTCACTTTGAAGATGAATGGACTTAAGGCAGCAACTTTCCATTTAGACTTTGCACTTTTTTAATGATTCTTAGCGCTTGGATATCTCGAATAGGCTGAATCTTCTCGGGATTAACATTTATTCCACGAGCATTGGCAATAAAGCCTAAGAACTTTCCTAACGCAACACCAAATGAACATTTCAAAGGATTGATTTTCATATTGTAATCTCGGAGGATGTCGAACATCTCTGCCAAGTCTCTAATGTGGTCATTTGATTGTCGTGACTTCACGAGCATATCATCCACATAAAATTCCATTGTCTTCCCAATCTGATCTTTAAACATCCGGTTAATTGAGCATTGATAGGTTTCTCCGATGTTCTTTAATCCAAACACCATTATTACGTAACAATATAATCCAACATTTGTAACAAAGCTAGTATGTTCTTCATTGGGGACACGAATCGAGAAGTTGTTATACCCCGAGTATGCATCCATAAAAGTCAATAATTCATGTTCTACAGTCGAATCAACTAGCTGATCTATCCTTGGAAGGGGAAAACTATCCTTAGGACATGCCTTGTTCAAGTATGAATGGTCGATTCACGTCCTCCATTTCCCATTTTCCTTCTTCACCAGTATGGGATTGGATATCCATTTATGATGGAGGACATTGTGGATAAACCCATTGACTTTCAATTTATCCACCTCCTCTTTAAGAGCAATGGATCCCTTCGAATAAATGCCTCGTCTCTTTTACTTCACCGGAATGTATTTTGGGTCAACGTTCAATGCATGGATTGCAATGGCAGATGAGATTCCACACATGTTAAAATGAGTCCAAGCGAATACATCTAAATTCGCTTGGAGAAAACTAGCAAGTTCTTTCATCATTGAGGGGCTGAGCTGCGACCCGATCTTCAAGACTCATGATGGGTCGTCGTGGCTGAACGCTATATCAATCGTCAGCTCAACCAGCCTTGTCTCTTTGGGATCCTCTTCATCATCCCTTGGATCTATACCTCTATAGAATTGACTGTGGCGCCCAAGCCAAGGCTTAGGTGCCAATTGTTAATCTTCAGCAACTTTGATGTGGATAGATTTTTCCACACCCTTTCCCTTTTCCTTACGCCAAGCTTCCCTCAACTCAGCTACATAACAGGCACGTCCAGTCGCCTGAGCACCATGAACCACTCCTACTCCATTATCGGTTGGAAATTTTAGAGTTAAACACCACGGTGCAAGAGCTGCCTAAAAATCAGCCAGGGCCGATCGACCCAAAAAACATTGTACGATGAGTCAACGTTTAAAACAATGAATGGTTAGATCTGAATTCTCCTATGTTCACCCTTTCCCAATTCAACAGGCAACTCCATATAACCGATAGCCTCAGTCGCAATACCATTTAAACTACGTATGCGAGCTTTAGATAGTTTTTAATCTTTGGCTCCATTCTCATCTAATCATATGCCTTCTTGAAAATAATATTCACTGAGCTACCACAATCAATTAAAATCCTTCTCACCAAAGCAGGGCCAATAATGGCAGAAATTGACCATCGGTCAATTGTAGGGGCCTTTACTTTATCTGCATCCCTACTTTTGAACACAATATCATGTTTCAGCTTGCATTGCTGCTTGGCCGAAGCTCCGTCCTCCGTATTTGAACAGTACGCAAAGTCCATATGTCTTATCGCACTAGCGTAACACTCAATGTCTTGCCAACTACTATCCATAGGGTGTGGTCCTCCAACCATTGTATTAACCACTAGTCTTCCACCGGTCCATGCAGGCTCCTTGGCCATACGTGGAGCTTGTCCTCGACTGGGGTCAGATGTCCCTTGTCCACGATCCTATGGAGCTTTCACAAACTGCTGTAATTTATTTTCCCGAATCAATTTTTTGGTAGCATCCTAGAGATGTCTGCACTCATTCGTATTGTGCCCATAACTTTCATGAAACCGGTAGTATTTTCCAGTCTGTTTCTGTCTCTCTGTCGACTCTTTTGGAAGCGGATTCCTGTATTCTAAGGTATTGCAGGTGGATTAATAAATATTCTCCAGGGATGCGTTTAGTGGTGTGTAGTTGTCATACATAGGAACCTAGGCCTTGGTCTCCCAGGCTCCCTCTTTTGGCCTTAGTTCCTATCCTCATTTCTCTTTTGTTGATTCGACATGTTCTAAACATTAACCTGGACTTTTCCAAAACTATCATCAGACTGCTTTATGGCAATGGTTCTTTGTACTTCTTCTCCTCTCGGTCCCATGACATTCTTTTCCCTAGAGGACCTGGCTTCTTCCTTCCTTAGAAACTGTGCTACCTTTGAATAGAAGCGCTCCAATGTGGCCGGCGGTTTTCCAACTAGCAAATCACCCAAATCGAATTTCGGGTCAATCCCTCTTGTTACCACAAGTATAGTATGATCATTTGGGTTACTGACTTCCATAGCGGTGGTATGAAATCTTTCCAAATAGTCTTTCAACGATTCCCCCATAGCCTATATTACGTTGGAAAGTGGCATCAAGTCTTTTGGACGAGTAGCGTGCATTTGGAACTGCTCCACAAACTTGGTTTCTTGCTCATCAAATCTTGAAAACAATGGTGGTGTAGTCTCGTAAGCCACGTCGTCACTATTTCAGAGAGGGTTATAGGAATGCATCTACATTTGGTCTTGTCATTGGCGCTTGTAGAATCCATCAGCCAATTATATCTCATAGTGTGCTACCCGGGGTTGGTTTTTCCCTCATAGGTAGGCATTGAAGGCATATTGAATCTTCTAGGATATTCTACATGTAAAACATTATCAGTAAACGGGGTATGGCTTCTTGAAATTCCCTAATCATCATTGGTCAAACCTTCGTTCTCTCTCACCAACCGTCTAACCATCGTCGATAAGTCTGGCATCTGGATGGGTGGTGCCAAGCGGTGGTCACTCTCCACCTTGCGTGAATGGTTCGGTCGATGTCTACGGGTCATTTCACAACTCCTTAGTCCACCATCTGCTTGGTGAGCACCTTGGACATTCACCTCATTGTCGTTTCGATGAGGTACCTAGTCAGCATTTAATTGAAATCCAACATCGAGGCTTTTGGGCATAACTCCCGTTTGAATCCCCAAGTGTTACAGGGGAATCCCTCCTCTGGAGGAGGGATCGGCACCGATCCATCTTGGCAGACCATATTGGTATGCCCAGTGATGCTTTGATGTCCCTGTAAGATCTTCATAAACCTGCAACACCTACGGCATTCATTCGATGAGCTGGAACTCTCCGACGCTGAGTAAAGAGTGAAACCCATTTTAGCCTTTCCACGCTGTTGTTGAGCAATCTGGTTCATTAGGTCAACATTAGTCTGAATTTTTCCATTCTGCTGTCTATGGCTTTCCATCAACTCCCTCATCAAGTTATTAAATTCATGCTGGTTATAGAATCAACGGGGTTCTGGACTTCAACAGGTTCAACATTTAGATTTGCAGGTTGGTTGCTTGGAGCTCCTTGTTGAGTGTTGGCAGTTTCATTACCATCCACATTCTGAGAAGTTGATCTAGTATGTCTCATCATTATTGATTTCCTTGCTTAGATTTTGGTAAATCCGAATAGTATATATAGGTTTTATGAAGATGACTATGGAACTCCAACGGGTATTTTGTTCAATCAAGTAGCAACAAAGGGGATCCTAACGCACTAAGAATCAGTTTCTCGGTAAGAGCACCAAAATGTTTGCAACCAAATTGGCCACAAACACCTAAGAATAGATTTTTATAGCGGAGTAAATGAAGAAAATAAATTAAAATAGAGGAATATAGCATAATAATAAGCAAATCAAAACAGAAATCAAGAACAACAGGATTTATAGTGGTTCAACGTCGATTGCCTATGTCCACTTTGAATATTATCTTTATTGATTCACTATAATCTTGATTGCAGTAGTAAACAGTAAGAAGTAAGGGAGTAATGAAAAAGTTGCTTACAATAAAAGAGCTATGTAAATAGCAGCATAAGGATCCTCAGAATGACTTCCTAGGCCAGTATTTATAGGCGAAGGTGACCACCAATCTCTCTGAAACTTCGGCTACAATACCTCCTTACCCATATGGGCCCACCATAGGGGTCTCTAGGCCCAAATCCCAATGAATTGGGATTGGTACCGATCCCTTCATTTGATGATTTTGGGGCAGCGATCCCTATGATAGCTTCGTCATGCTCAGATAGGATGGCTCTCCAAATATCATGTTGACTGGATGTATGGAGCTCGTGTTTTTGGTTAATCTTTGGTTCGAACCCATTTTGAAGTCATTGCTACCGATTCCTTCTAAGAGAAACATGCTGATCCCTTCTTATTCCTATATATCTCTTTGACTTCACTATATAGTGCCGATCCCTTCTATTCCTCGAGGTTATGCCGATCCATCTAATGACTTATGATGTCGATCCCTCTTATGACATAGCATGTTGAGCCCTCTCATTACATTACTCTATGCCGATCCATCCTTCCTACATAACTACGTCGATCCCTCTTGCCTTACATAATTATTCTGATCCCTCTTGCCTTAATAATTATGCCGAACCCTCTATTACTTCATCTATGTTCACTCTTCATCTAACTGAATATTGTGATCTATCCTCTATTATAATATCGTGCTGATCCCATCTCTTCCCTAACACAATGTCGATCCCTTATTTGGCTCCATAAGGCAATGCCGACCGTTTCTAACTCACAAGGCTATGCCGATCCCTATTGTTCCTATCCAACTTTCATATTTCTAGAATCATGCATTGCTTATCTATCAACTTCGTTCAACCCCAACTTCATATAACCATTTGAACTTTACTTTTGGGTCCTATAGCTACTGCTTCATTGTCATCTTTCCTAACAGTAGTCAAATCTGTCTTGCGTAATCAATCCAATATAGCAGGGTCAGGATACCGGGTAACATGAATAGCTAATGGTTTCTGCACAAGCTAATGATGACATAAAATGCAAATGTTTTCCTATTACTCTCTCTGGCATAAAAACAATGTGGTTTATGATATTTCCCCTATGGTCAATCTCTAGATTTGATGATTTGGAAATAAAATTTATGGAGTAGTTCCATATGCATGCAACTTGCCTCAAAGATGTAATCCCCCTATCATACATGATTCAAGCTTTGGGAGAATCCCTGAAAGACTATTTGGAGAGATTTCATATAGCCCTCACAGAAGTCAGTAATTCGAATGAAAATTCAATATTGATAGTGGCAACAAGAGGGATTGACCCAGAATCTGACTTTGGCGATTGGTTAGCTGGCAAACCACCCACGACATTGTAGCGTTTCTATGCAAAAGTTGCTCAATATTTGAGGAAAGAGGAAGCTACATGCTCTAGTAAGAAGAATGTTGTGGGACCAAGTTGAGAGGGAGTGCAAAGTAACATTATGTCGAAATAATCCAGGGAAAGTTCCCGAAAAGTTCAAATAAATGTCCAAAATAAACCGAATCTGCAAAAGAAAGACGGTGGTTGGAATTGTAAGCAAAAGTTGGATTCTGGAAGAGGAAAGTCAAGGATTACAATGTATGATAACTACACACCATTGAACACATCTCTGGAGAATGCCTTCTTGTCTGTATGCAACGCCCTGCAGTATAGGAAGCCACCTCCGAAAGAATCGCAGACTGAAAAATACTACCGGTTCCAAGAATTCTATGGTCACAACATGAAAGAATGTAGGCATCTATGGGATGTTATCTAGAAACTGATTCGGGAAAGAAAACCACAGCAGTTTGTTAAAGCCCTGTAGGATTACAAGTAGGGGACATCTGACCACAACCGAGGACAAACACCGCACAGGTTCGAGGAGCCTGCATGGACTAGTGGAAGATTAGTGATCAATACAGTAGTCAAAGGGCCGCATCTAGCTGATAAGACTTGGCACGAGATGGAGTGCTATGCTAGCGCAATCAAGCGTATGAATATTGAGTATTTTTCAAGTACAGAAGAGGTGCTCCTACAAAACAACAGCGTACGATGGCAGATGACATTGTATTTAGAAATAGAGATTCAGATAAGGTAGAGGCATCGATGATTGACCTAATGGTCATGTCGGCCATGATCGGCCCTGCCTTAGTGAGGAGGATCTTGGTTGACTGAATATAATTTTCAAAAAGGCATGCGATCAGTTGAGGATAGAAGCCAAGGACTTGAAACCATCTAAAGTTCGCATTTATGGATTTAAAAATGCTGCGACTTAAGCTATCGGCTATGTCGAATTATCATGGAGTTGGGAGAAAGTGATCGCAGGAGAGTGTGTATGTTGCATTTGTTGTCTTGGATGTTGACTTTCCGTACAATGCTTTTCTAGGACGACCAGCCCTAACTGAATTCTAGGTAGCTCCTCCCCAATGGTATTTGACTTTGAAGCTACCAACTGATAATGGTATTGGAGTTGCGCATGGTGATCAGGCAATCGGACGTGCCTGCTATGTGGCTGAATCGAGGGACGCTCAACGGAAGGAGAAAGGTAAGGGTATGGACAACTCTCTCCACATCCAAGCCACCAAAGATTGACAACCAACGTATGGGCCTTGGCTCGGGTGCCAAAGTCGGTACTATAAAGACATAGATCTAAGGAATGATGAGGAGGAGCCTAAAGAGACAAAGGCTGCACCAGCTGAGCTGACGATTGACGTCATGGTAACCCATGACGACCTTTCATGGGTCATATAGACCAGATCACGGCTTAGTCCCCGATGACAAATGAACTTGCAGGTTTTCTCCAAGCGAATCTCGATGTGTTCGCTTGGTCTCATTATGATATGAGTGAGATCTCGCTTACTATTATGAACAATGCATTAAATATCGACCCGAGGCATGTCCCGGTGAAACAGAAAAGACATGACATGGATCCGAAGAGATCTATCGCCCTTAAAGAGGAGGTGGGTAGGCATAAGTGAAATGAGTTTATTCGTGACATCCTCTATCCTAAGTGGGTATACAATCCTATACTTGTGAGAAAGATGAATGAAAAGTGACGAACGTGCATTGACTATTCGGATTAAACAAGGCATGTCCGAAAGACAATTTTCCATTTAAAGAATCAACTAGTTGGTGGACTCAATCACAGGACATGAATTTCTATGTTTCACGGATGCATACTTCAGATATAATAAAATCACAATGCACATTTTTGACCAGGAGCACGCCAGATTTATCACCATCATTGGATTGAACTACTATGTGGTATTTCCATTTGGACTGAAGAATGCTGGACCAACCAATCAACATCTAGTAAACCGAATGTTCAAAGATTAGATTGTAAATGTAGAATACATCAGCCTATGATTTTTATTTGATGATAATAAACATACATAAACATATATATATATATATATATATATATATATATATATATATATATTCATTTAAATGTATTTGTTACTGTACTATTTCATTTTTCCATATAATTAAATAAATATTTGTTGAATAAAAGAGAATTCTTATTCAAACAAATATTTTATTACAAATTCAAATAGTACAAAATTGAGCTCTCGCCATATTTACACATTTTCAATTACAATAAAAGTCTCGCTATACAACACAACTTTCACCTCACTACATATTCACTGTTCACTCATATTTTGATCTTCAACTTTGTTCCAACCTATATCCAGCATCTGAGCTATCTGCAAATTAAACACTAACGTAGTAAAATTGAAATAGAAATATTTTGCTGTGTACAATGAAGTTTGTGTTTGAAAATATTGTTTGCCTCGGTTATTAGGGTTGTTCATCATCGTTTCTTTTAATTCATCTAACACAAACAACTTGTGACATTTACAGTGTATCACTGTACATGCCACAAGGTCGTGCATGCCGATATACACTTGCTTGATAAAATTGCAGGGTTAGGTGAGCACAAAGTCAAAGCCAATAAAAAATTGGATTCAACTCAATGTGCAAAACATCATGTTCAAACCAGACCAGCGGTGAACTGAATGGAGCATAAACACACATGAAAACTCAACCAAAATGAACATGCATACAACATACAGACTCAACACAGAAATGGTCAGATTCAACAAATGTACAAAAAATATGAAACAAGAATTAGAAGCAAACAAGACCAGAGGCAACCAGCCAACATGCACGAAGATACACATGTATGCATATATATGCATATATACATACACATGTCAGTTCAATACACATGAAGTCTCAAATCAGGACATGTGCAAAGTGTACCAGACCTTCCATTCACAATGCAACTGGACACGTATGACTCGAAGCAATGCAATGGCCAGACTATAGCAAAATGCTTTAAACATGTACAAATATGCGGTGATAACCATACAGTATCAATAGACCAAGGCAAATCAGTTTAATAAAATGTGCAGCACATGAAGACATGCAACAGAGAATACAAAGCTCAACTTCAACATGAACTGGCACAGTACACACATACAACATTTCAAACATGCACATGTGAGCATATGCAACCAGGAGTTCAAAGGCATCATGATAGCATTCTTTCGACCCGTCTACAATGGAAACAGAATACAAGTTGGAACTAAATACACAAAATTCTTAACAAGGCAGTTCTGTTAAACACTACAAGGAAATGAACAGGGAAATTGACAAGCAACTATCACAAAATCAAGACTCCAGAGAATACAAGTGCTCAAGGACAGGTGAAATGCAATGAACACATACAACATGACAACTGATATGAGCAAATGCAGACAACTACAACCAGATTTCAAATGGCACATGGACTACATGCATATACACAAGTTTAGTTCAGTCAACATGAAGTGCACAAGAGAACAAGACATGATCAAAGCATAGTATCTGTGGCAGTTCGAGAAACAACGTCAAGGAGTAGAAATAGTCATAGTGTCAGGGAATGAAGGACAAGTTGTTGACAGTAAAGTATTAACAAATTCGATTAGATTTAAACGTATTTGAATTTATCAGAAATACGATTAAAGGATGAACAAGTCATAGCAACAATTATTAGAACATATTCAACCGATAAGCAACAGATGAACAATTCGTAGAAGAAAAGAACATAAAAAAATTCAAATGCCAAGCTACAATCGAGGAATGAATCAGTCCAAAGTCTCAAGATTATACGATCAAAAAAATCAACGCAGATGATAAAATCATGACAGATTCAAATCAAATTATACGAACGAAAATATAGGGATTTTATCCCTATTTAACCCGATTTGATCATCGATAAATACCTATTCTAGTTCAAGAAAAATCAAAGAGCAAGCCTTGAAATAAATCACGAACTAATCCAGAACTCGAATCAAGTCGAGTATTATCAAAATTCGAAAAAGAGAAAAATCGTATACCACTTTTCTCATTCGAGCTTGACGCATTGGAGCAGTTGCAAGCTAACAAAGCCAATGATTCGATTGATGAAGCCAATCAAAGAAAAATAATCATGGCAATCGATGAATCGGCGACTTCAATTTGGAAGAAACTTTAATTGTAGAAGTAGGAGAAAAAGAACGGCCGACGGCATTAACAGAAGAAAAGGGGGAAATGTTTTTTCTATGATTATTTACTTGGGCAGGTCATTTTATTTAGGCTTAATTATAAGAAAAATTAGGTTTTTTTGTTTGATTTTTTATTTGTAATTTCCTTTTAAGATATTATGAATTATTAGTTGTGTAACTAAGTACAAACTACGGGGCGCATTTGAGAATTTGCAACTTAATGGCTAAGTTGTGGCTAGATTTTGAGCTTAGAGTTAGGTTAATCGAGTTAACGAGTGTCGGGAGTTTATGTATTTTGTAAGCGTCTGATTACCTAATTTCTAGTAGAAACCTTAGGGGTAGCATGTAGGCAGATTTTTGCCGATGCTAGGTAAATCTGTGTATGATATCTATTGCATTACTTTCTATTTTTATTTTCACATAAATTTTTATTAGTACACCCTATTCACCCCCTCTAGAGTGAAAACGATCCTACAAGTGGTATCAGAGCAAGATTAATAGCACATATGTCTAACCCTAGTTGCAAATCTAGCGAGATTCAGTCTAGTGTTATTCCCAATATTTTTGATGGAACAGATTTCATAAATTGGAAATTAAAAATGGAATTTTATTTAAAATTTGTTAATTCTAAATGTTGGGATATTATTAAAAATTGGTGCGATATAGTAGACAAGAAAATACTTCGATTAATGCTCTTGCTATGCATATACTATATTCTCGTATTAATCAAGACAATTTTAACCGTATGTCTTATTGTGAAAGTGCATAGGTAATTCGGAATATTATTGATGCAATATATGGTGCAAAATTCAACAATGGTGAGAAATCCTCCACAATCGACTCAGTTAAAGAAACGTGCTTGACAGGATTTGCAAAAGACAGTAGAGATGAAGATTTAATAGCCGATGAGATAAGTGATTTTCATTCAATGATTTAGCTTTCATGCACCAAAAATTAGTTGAAAATAATGAAGCTCTTGAGATGAAAAATAATAAGTTGAAAAGGGAAAAATCTAAACTATGACAGAAAAATAATAATTTGCAAAATGAACTTAAAAATATTAAGAAAAATAAAAAATTCTAATTGCAAAAGGTGTTTGGACTATGAAAAGAATTTGCTTGTTTTCATGAAAATTTTCAAAAGTTAGAAAACGAAAATTTAATTTGGGAGAAGAACAAAATTGAGTTGATTTGTGAAAATAGTATTTTGCAAAAAGAGTTGGACAGTTTTAAGAGGTGAAAAAGTTCTGAATTTGCGATTTTTGAAAAGAAATTAAACGAGGCCAACGAAAATTTCAAGGGTAAAGAAAACGTGATTTTGAGAAAATTTGAAATTATTCAATTAAATCACGAGTATGAAAAGGAGATTGAAAAAATATAGGATTTTGAAAAAATTGAATTTAAAAAACTCCAACTCTTTGAAACTGTGATGCTAGAAATTGAGACAAAAATTAGAGAGCTTGAATATGGAAATATGTGCTTGAAAAGGAAGAATTTTGAAAAGAGAGATAATACCATTAGTTGTTGGTTGAAGCTAATAAATTAAAATAACCTTTAAAAATCCAAAGTTTATAAACTTTAGTTGATTACTCAGAATTTTTTCACTAGAGAAAAATCATTTAATATGCTCTTAGAAAATCTACTCTTCGTGAATAAAAGGAAAGGATTTTGATTTGCAAAAGTGTCAAAATATGAACAAATGACTAATAACACTATTAAGGGGAAAAGTGTGATACCTAAATGCATATGTGAAAATATTGGACATGGCAAGAATAATTTTCGAAACATATACAAAACAAAACCGTTAAACAAATATGGATTCAAAAAAGTATGAATATAAATGGTTTGAAATTTAAAAAAAAATTGGATTCCTAAGGGTACAATTGTAGATGCTAACGGTTTACTATATAGACAAATTTGGCTACCAATGATTTCAGTAGATAATAATAGTGGTCCTACATCGTTAGTTAGACCACTTTCCTTCTCCAAAATTTGGACACATAAGTGGGCTAAGGAACAAATTTGATGGAGATAGATTTTGGGTTGTTCTAGGTGATTGATAAACTAAAATTTAAATGTTCCTTAGCCTACAAAAGATTAGATGGAGATCATCGCATTATGGATATCATGGCATCGAAGGAAAGTGAGGTTTGATCTCTTAACTCAATTTTGTTCACATATTGTTAATTATGTTTTCATCGACATTGTAGAAGTATTTCTGTCATATCTTGAGCTTCTTAACTCCGATTTGTAAAATTCAACATATTCTAGAAAATTGATTTAAAATGCTACAAATTTTATTTTTTGTGCTTTCTCATAATCTAAACCTAAATGGGTGAAAAACTGCAAATCATTTGGAGTATCGTTTGAAAACAGTTTCAAAACTTTCTTAACATGGTTGTAGTAATTTTATCATATCTTAAAAATCTCAACTTTGATTTTTGAAATTCTTGAGTTCTGGAAAGCTAACAGATAATGCTACAACTTTTATGGTTTTAGTTTTTATCGATTCACTTTGGAATGTCATGGAAAACTGCAATAAATTCAATATATAATTCAAAAAGCATATTTGTTTTACATAAACAAGTTATGGTATTTCAAGTATAATTTTTGATTGATTTGACAAATCGTCTTGAAACCAATTTTGGCAATTTGCATTTTTCAACATCTAAAACTCTCATTTTATGAGCCAAATTTTCAAATTGAGTGAGTCTTTGTAACGAAGATTTCAACTACTTTGAAACAACAATCATTATTGACCTCTTTATGTCTATCAAATCAATTTTCAAAACTGCTTCGATGAATTTTTTAAGTGTATGTTATTGCTCAATATAGAATACTTTACTAATGTTTGATATAAATGGACGTGCTGAATACTTCAAAAACAATTTAAGTGTTGAGGAGTACACGTTTTTCTTATGTACCACTATATATCGCCATTAATACCTCAAACATAAGTCGTGTCTGATATCATCTCATATTGAAATCATTTTTGCAATTATTTGATTATTTATATTGATTTTCAACTAGAAGTCATTTTCATAAAACCTTCTTATAGAACATTGATTTGCACTTATTTTAATTTTTGAAACTTGGGTTTTCATCATGTTAAAAATACTCTAGTTTATTTCGGTAAGAGATTTACTCTAGAAAATATAACTATTAACCAATTGAATCTTTTGGAGCTTATCAAAATTATTATAGTGCTTGAAATATGATGGATATTGATTAAATTATATTTCATAAAAAGAGGAAGTATAATTTTATAATTTCATGAAAATTAAACAAATTTTATAATATTTTTAGATTAGTACTTATTCCATGATCATTTCTATCACTTTCACCAATCTGTCAATCCATACATCATAATATATTGTGCAGAATTTGGTATTCCAAAATAAGGTAATTTTTTTGTTAAATAATTATATTTTAAAGTATTCACTCTCATTTAAAAGTCCTCGCGGTTATGCATGGGTTAATTACTTTAATTTCTATATACGGACTTCCATTCTCATTTAGAAGTCCTCGCGGTTATGCATGGATGGGACGCATATAAGAAAGGGATGAATATCAAGTATACTCTAATCCCATTTAAATGTCCTCACATTTGTGCATGGTTAGAAAATACTTGACAATTTTTTTTTGAAAAAAGGGGGTACTACTAACCTAATTTAAAAGTCCTAATGTGGTTAGTAAGTGCTTTACATTTTTTTTGTATAAAATTTAAAAAGGAAAAATGAACAAATTATTCTTTTATTGAAAATATCAAACTCTTGTCACTATGTAAATTTTTCCATAATCCTACAATTTCTCTAAAGTGGAGTTTGTTTCTGATTAATAAAATATTGTGATTTTTTTTATTAATGGAATTTGAAATTAATATTTCCCTCCTAATTTGATTTTATACTTTTAACCAAAATAGTAGTTATTTTAATTACTATTATTACTTTTGATGATAATAGAAGGGGGAGAGAGGTTAAGATTTTGATTTTTGAGCGATATCCTTACTAAGATTCAAGAGTGTTTTCATTCAAAGTTATGTTTAATTAATTTTTCAGTTTTAACTACTCGCATCTGTGTAGGGGGAGTTTTATTGTAGGAGGGAGTATTCAAATAGGGAGAGCTAATAGAATTCTTCTAGACCAAATACATTTAATAGAGTCAAAATCTTAATATTTGTTTTTTATCATCAAAAGGGGGAGATTGTAGAATACAATAGCCTATGATTTTTGTTTGATGATAATAAACATACATATATATATTCATTTACATGTATTTATCATTGTACTATTTCATTTTTCCACATAATTAAATAAATATTAGTTGAATAAAAAAATACAATTCATATTTCAACAAATATTTTTTTCAAACAAATATTTTATTACAAATTCAAATAGTACAAAATTGAGCTCTCACTACATTTATACATTTTCAATTACAATACAAGTCTCACTATACAACACAATTTTCACCTCACTACATATTCACTCTTCATTCGTATTTTGGTCTTCAACTTTGTTCCAACCTATATCCACCATTTGAACTATCTGCAAAATAAACACTGACGCAATAATATTTAAATATAAATATTTTGTAGTGTACAATGAAGTGTGTGTTTGAAAATATTGTTTTCCTCGGTTATTTGGGTTGTTCGTCATCATTTCTTTTAGTTCATCTTACACGAACAACTTGTGACATGCATAGTGTATCACCGTACATGCTACAAAGTCGTGCATATCGATATACACTTGCTTGATAAAATTGCAGGGACAGGTGAGCTCAAGGTCAAACCCAAGAAAAAACTAGATTCTACTCAATGTGCAAAAGATCATGTTCAAACCAGGCCAGTGGTGAACTGAATGGAGCATAAACACACATGAAAACTCAACCAAAATGAACATGCATACAACATACAGACTCAACACAGGTTAGATTCAACAAATGTACAAAACAATATGAAACCAAAATTAGAGGCTAATAAGACTAGATGCAACCGGCTAACATACATGAAGATACACATGTATGCACACACACACATACACACATATATATATATGCATATTAATATATATGCATATATATATATATGCATATTAATATATATATGCATATATACATACACATGAAGTCTCAAATCAAGACATGTAGAAAGTGCACTAGGCCTTCCAGTCACAATGCAACTGGGCAAGTATGACTCAAAGCAATGCAATGGCCAGACTACGGCAACAAGCTTTAGACATGTACAAATATGCAGTGACAACTAGACAGTATCAACCAGACCATGGCAACTTAGTTCAACAAAATGTACAACACATGAAGACATGCAATAGAGAATACAAAGCTCAACTTCAACAGGAACTAGCATAGTATACACATACAACACTTCAAACATGCACAGGTGAGCACATGCAACCAGGAGTTCAAAGGAAACATGATAGCAGTCTTTCAACTAGACTACAACGGACACAGAATACAAGTTGGAACCAGACACACAAAATTCTAACAAGGCAGTTCTGTTAACACTACAAGGAAATCGACAAGCAACTATCACAAAGTCAAGACTCCAGAGAATAAAAGTGCACAAGGGAATGTGAAATGCAATGAACACATACAAAATGACAACAGGTACAAGTAAATGCAGACAACTACAACCCGATTTCAAATGGTATAAGGACTACATGCACATACACAAAAAATTTTCGGTCAACATGAAGTGCACAAGAGAACATGATATGATCAAAGCATAATATATGTGGAAGTTTGAGAAACAAAGTCAAGGAGTAGAAAAAGTTGCAGTGTCAGTGAATAAAGGACAAGTTGTTGATAGCAAGTATTAACAAATTTGAATAGATTAAGCGTATTCGAATTTATCAGAAATACATTTAAAGGATGAACAAGTCGTAGCAGCAATTATTGAAACATATTCAATCGATAAGCAACAGATGAACAATTCGTAGAAGAAAAGAACCAAAAAAAATTCAAATGCCAAGCTACAATTGAGGAATGAACCAGTTAGAATTCTCAAGATCATACGATCAAAAAATCAACACAGATGATAAAATCACGAGATTCAAATCAAATTATACGAACAAAAATATAGGGATTTTATCCCTATCTAACTCAATTCATCATCGACAAATACTTATTCGAGTTCAAGAAAAATCAGAGAGCAAGCCTTGAAATAAATCACGAACTAATCCAGAACTCGAATCAAGTCGAGTATTATCAAAAATCGAAAAAGGGAAAAATCGCATACCACTTTTATCATTCGAGCTCAACACATTGGAGTAGTCGCAAGCTAACAAAGCCATGGAGTCGATTGACGAAGCCATTCGAAGCAAAATAATCACTGCAATCGAATAAGTTGAATCGGTGACTTCAATTTGGAAGAAATCCTAATTTCAGAAGTAGGAGATAAAGAATGGCCGACGGCATTAACAATAGAAAAGGGGAACATTTTTTCTCTGATTATTTACTTTGGCCGGTCATTTAATTTGTGCTTAATTATAAGAAAAAATTAGGGTTTTGTTTTTTTTTTGATTTTTTGTTTGTAATTTACTTTTAAGATATTATGAATTTCTAGTTGTGTAGGTACAAACTGCGAGGCGTAGTTTGAGAATTCGCAACTCAGTGCTTGAGTTGTGGCAGGGTTTTGAGCTTAGAGTTAGGTTTATCAAGTTAGTGGGTGTCATGAGTTTACATATTTTTTTAAGTGTCTGATTTCCTAATTTCTAGTAGAAACCTTGGGGCAGCACGTAGACAGGTTTTTGCCTAAGCTGGGTAAATCTGTGTGTGGTATCTACTGCATTGCTTTCTGTTTTTATTTCCGCATTAATTTTTATTAGTACACCTATTCACTCCCCACCCCCTCTAGGGTTAAAACAATCCTATAGTAAAGACGATTGAGGTATACATGGATAACATGCTCGCGAAGTCATAATGATCAAGCAACCACATTAGAGACATAGCAGAGATGTTCGACGTCCTCCAATATTAAAAAAACAGGCCAATCTTCTGAAATGTTCTTTTGGCATTGCATCAGGAAAGTTGTTGGGTTTCATCGTCAATACTCGTGGCATCAAAGCTAATCCCAAAAAGATTCGAGCTATTCGCAACATCCAAGCGCCAAAGACCATTAAATAGGTAAGAGCCTAAATGGGAAGGTTGCTGCCTTAAGCTTGTTTATTTCCAGATCCACCAATAAATTTATTCCTTTCTTTGACTCTATAAAAAGTGGGAGGAGGAAAGGAGCATGAAGACGCATTCCAAGCTTTGGTTAACCTCTTAGGGAGACCTTCCATGTTGTCAAAGCCGGTGGATCACGAAGAACTGTATATCTACTAGGCCATGTAGGCACTTGCTATAAGTGTCGCATTACTTCTCGAGGAGAATCAAATCCAATGGTCGGTTTATTATGTTAGCAAGCAATTAACAGGAGCTGGAAGGTACTATCCGAAGGTAGAGAAAATAGCATACTGCTTTTTCATCGCTTCACAAAAGGTATGTCCCTATTTTCAGGCTTATCCCATCAACGTTTACACTGATCAGCCGTTATGATAGGTCTTACAGTGATCTGAGATGTTTGAAAGGTTACTAAAGTAAGACATCAAATTGAGCTAACTCGACATCACTTATCTTCCTTAGAGAGCCATTCAGGGATAGACACTGGTGGACTTAATAGTAGAATTCACTACATAGGATAGTCTTCCAGAAAGAGATGGAGCCTCTGCTATTCAGTGAAAAATGTACATGGTTGGAGCATCCAATGATCCTTGTTCTATAGTCATAAGCATGCTAGTAACTCCAAAAGATTGATTTGTTTGCTATGCTTGAAGCTTGACTTCCCTACAACGAACGATGAAGCTGAATGTGAAGCTATGATAGCTGGACTCAAACTTTCACGAGAACTAAGGATAAAATCTCTTGAAATCTTTTGTGATTCTCAATTGGTGGCATACCATGTCAGCGGATATTACCAGGCTAAAGGAAAACAACTCGCTTCATACCTTATCCGAGTTCAAGATACATTTCCCGACTTTGAGTATTGTGACTTCACGCACATTCCTTGGGATCAAAACAAAGCGGCTGACTCATTAGCTAAGTTTGCTTGCACCAGGGATGCACAACAAAATGGGATTGGTCCCAGTCAAAGTACTAGATGCTTCGAGCATGAACAAATGGAAATTGACTTAGTACTAGAGACAGAGCCTTAGAAGGAGTAGTGGATGACTTCGATTAAAAATTATTTGCTATAGGGAGTCCTTCCTAAATGGGGAACAAAAAAGACGATAAATCCTCCGCAAAGCTTCGCGATATATCATTCAGGAAGGGGTCGTGTATAGAAAGGGTTTTTCATTTCCCCTGCTCCGGTGTATTGCTCATGATTAAATAAAAAGGGTCCTAAAGGAATTTCATGAAGGGGAATGTGGCGGTCACACTGGGGGCAAACCTTAGCAAACAAAATACTCTATTATGGATATTACTAGCCAACTGTCAACCGAGATAATATTGATTACGTTAAACGATGTGATAAGTGCCCGATGTATGCAAATGTCCAAGAGCTTTGCCTACAGAAATCACACAAATGATCATTCCATGGCTGTTTGCCACATAGGGCTTAAATATTATTTGTTCCCTACCGATCTTAAAAGGTGGTGCAAAGTACGCCATCATAGCAGTGGATTACTTTACCAAACGAGACGAAGCAGAATCTTCAACCACGATCACAATAAAGAAAGTAAACGACTTCATTGTCCATAACATCATCTATCATTTTGACCTTCCATGAAACATTATAACTGATAATGGAACTCAATTCGACGGTGCTGAATTCAAAGCTTCTACTGTCGACATCATATTAAATAGAGATTTGCGGCTGTTGCTTTCCTTCAAGCAAACGAACAAGTTAAAGTTGTGAACAAATTCATAGAGTCCATTTTGAAGAAACGTTTGGAAAAGGCTAGTGGCAAGTGTGTGGATGAACTCCCAATAGCATTATGGGCTTACAGAACTACAACACTAAAGTCCAACCTAGAACCATTGAAAGCGGCGATCTTGCTTTGAAACTGGTTTTTCCTATCCCATCACACATGAATCCTACTTGGAAAGGAGCATATCTGATTAAACAGAGACATGTAGAGGGAACTTTCAAGCTAGCAATTGTTGATAGCGGCACTCTCCCAAGGGCGTGGAATAGCGAGCATTTACAACACTATTTCACTTAGTTTTTTCTTTTCATTCATTCGTATTCAATTTTCGAGTTTGGTTTAGCACTTGATTTTCCAAATATGTAATAAGACAGATTATGCCATTTCTTTCCATTTGGCAAATAATGTTTGAATTTTTTTCATATCTTTGATTGCTGTAGCATTACATATTAGTTACGATATATGACTAACTAATATTGACATATCCGAGTAGATTCCTAGAGTTTGAAACTAGCCGATTACATAAGTTCACAATTGAACTAAATAAAATGAACGTGTTCTGACTGTTCATTCGATGATTCTTGCTCACAACCCGATGAACGGAGTACCTAACGAGAAATGGATGTGACTTTACTGTCCGATAACAAAATTAATCCCACCAAGCGATGGGACAGACATGGATCAAAAATGATCATCACGCGGCCGATTGTTTGCTAAGTCAAACCTCGGACTTGGGGACAAATCAATCACTTAAAGAAAGTACGGTCCAGCTTTTTTCCAAAATAACTCTAAGTCCCCATAGTGTGGACTGGAGTATAAACACAAATTGTACTCACCAACTAACTCTTATCCTCATAGTGCGGATATGGGTATAAATAAATGGATGAGTGCGGTTCGACCACTCACTATTCCATGAACTCCAACCTGAAACCGACAGAAGGAGTATAAAATCACTAACGATGGAGTTCGACCATCCGTTATCAAACTTCGCTGACCCAAGAGTGAGGGCAAGTGTATAATCACTTAAATCACTAAATCCGATGGCGTAATACTAGAGTTCGAGCCAAGTGCTTGGTACAACTTGAGGCTACGACCACATGAAGGTCTTGAGTAAAAAATTAATGGATGATTATCTGAATCAATAAGCAATGAATTACAGGAACATTAAATGGAATAGTAATAGCTCGACTATTTAACCAAGTTCATGTAAGAGTTCAACATAGAATAAAGAATTTTTTATTTACACATTAAACTTGGAAACCGTAGTACAAGTTTATCCAAAAGCGGGGGTCGTACTTATACACAAATGACCGACAAAAAGAAAAGAAGCTACACAAGCTATTTACAAACTAAATCAAAGTGTTCTTTTGCCTCTTTTCCCTTTCGGATTTCATAGTAGTGGACCCACCCAAACCTTCTCTTGTCCCTCTCTTCGATCCTTTACCATCCTTGGAAGGAAAGCTTCCAAAGGTTGGAGGGAGTTCTTCAGGAACTGACCTACCGGATGGAATGACTTGCAGTGGAACGAGATTTGGATCATCGACGTCCACATCAACGGGTTCAACTTTAGTTTTTCCTTCAATGAATCCTATCTCTCGATGCGCACCTTCAAGCTAAGCGCATTAGCATGTTAAAGGCACCTGTGATGACAACATCATCAGATTCTTCCGGCAATGGCTAATTTTGGCCTTTTCATCAGCAAGAGCTCAAATAACTTAAGCATCGGGCCCTGGAATGTCGGTAGTTGTTGGGATTTCAGTAAATGTTGGTTTTTGATCCACATCTGCACCACTTCCTGGAGTTTGACTGGGAGCTGTAAGACCTATTGGTTCATGGAAACAAGAAAACAAGCCCATAGCTATTGGGCATGTGGAACGAAACCTCTTGAATAATGGAGAGTAGAGCAGGATACCTGTATCTGGCTGACTTTTAGTTATTGCCGAAGTGCTCCCTTCTTGAATAGGGGTCAACACCTTTGATGTGTAACCGGGTCTATCTGGATCATAGCTCGGATCTTGTCCCAGGCCAAGTGAAATTGATGCTCTGGCTATTTGAAGTAAGGAGGGACCTCTGGGATCAAACTCCTTAGCTTTAGCGATGTGTTACCTTTTGCCAAAGGGCGCCAAAATATCAAAGTATAGAAGCCTTGCAACGGCAAGATCTAAAGATTCATTCCCATAAAGGATCTCCCATACATGTTTTTCCTCATCCAAATCAGCTTCGCCATGGGCTTTCTTCCTCATTTCAATGATATATTCTCAAGCTTCAGCAAGCGATTCGAGTTAGCCTTCTCGAAGAAGCTCAAGTTATGATGGATTGGGACCTTAACATTGTATTCAACAATCAAGGGATTGAACATGTCCTTAATCTCAATTCGACTGGCCTCTTTAGCAACCTCCAATTGAGCTTCAATTTGCCCTCTAACTTCATTACAACCAGCTTCCCTTGCCTCTTCCTTGAGGACTTTAATTTGAGTGAGTTGCACATCAAGTTTAATTTTCAGCTCCCGAGCCTCGACGATCTGTTCACAATACCTTTGCGACTCCTCCTGACCCTCAAGTTTTTCTTCCTTCTCTTTCTTAAGAAGTTCTTTGAGTTCCTTATTCCAGCAGGCTAGAGTTTTTTTTTCCTTTTCGCAGCGTGTCCTTCACCAGAGCAAGCACCCCACTACGGTTAAGGGCAGTGTCCAGCTCCTTTTTGTAAGCCATTTCCAGATGACTAACCGCTTCATATGTTTCTTTAGCACTCTTCTCTACCGTGGCTAGCTTCATTGTCAACTTTGACATCACATTTTCTTGGTGTTTGATTATGTCTTTATCATGGATCACCTCCATCTTAAGGCGATCGATTTCATCTTGTCAATAGACACCATAGAGATTTTATCGGCTAAATGCTAGAATTCTTCATGCTAAACAAAAACATTGTTCGTACCAAAATTGGACACAACACTTTTCTGATGTGTTTGAAGAGATAAAATGAAGAATATAAATGGAAAAATAGGAAAACATAACAAACACACCAATGATAAGTAAGACAAACACATAGAAACACACGGGTTTGGAGTGGTTCGGCGTATGGCCTATGTCCACTATGAAATGATTGACTTTTATTGATTTTTGCTTGTTGGTTACAACGAGTTACAACAGTAAAATTCGAGTACAATAGTGATTTTGGAAGAGTCTGGACGTAGAAGAGCCAAAAAGTCCTTTTTAGGAGGTCTTGGGCTACTATTTATAGGCGTAGGTAGCAAATACCTCGCTTAGACCTTATAAGACTGCTTCTCTCGCGAGGGTGGGCCAACGCGATCGATCCTCGATCGTTTGAACTCGATCCATGATCGATACTAATGGAATTTGTATTGATCAAAATTTATCCAATCGAGGCGAGATTGATCGTGAATATTCCCGAGGTGGTATGCAAGCTCCTGTGAAAATTTGATGGCATTTGGACTTGTAGATTTTGAGTTATGATCGATGCAAGTTTGGATTTTTCGATGGCAGCTGAATTCGCATCGCTTCCTGTTCGCATCGATCTGTTGGTATCGCTTCTGGACATGTGGTGTCTGATAACGTGGTGCTAACTTTTTGAATCAATCCACTTTTTATGCCGAGTGACCGAGTCTTTCACTTGACTGTGCTTTCTTCGTATCGATCCAGGACATTCCCTTCATATCACTTTATTGCACTCAACTTCGCATCGATCCCCTGCACCTAACTTCATGTCGATCCTTTACAGTTTGCTTCGTATCGATACGAATCTACGTTCTTCGTATCGATAGTTCAGAGACCATTTTGTATCGCTTATTAATTGGGTTCATATCGATGGGAGCTGTTCATTTCGTATCGATTTGTGGCCCATCGATACGAAGCATGTTTGAAAGTGGATTAGTACGAAATGGACTCTCATGTTACTGTCGATGGATACAAAATGGGTGGATATTGAATAGATACGAAGTGGGCTTATCTGGATGGATATGAAATGAGGCTTGTCTACTGATGGATACGATATAGACCAATGCAAAATAGGCGGAACGATGGATACGAATGAGTGGATTTCCTTGGTTTGCATCGATCGTAACTTGAGCATACAAACTCCATTAACTTTAAATTTGGAACGTTGGCTTTCATGGTTTGCTTGTCATGTCATCTCAATTGTAGATCGATTTGGACTCAGGCAAAATTTACCAACATCCATAGCGAACCTGTGTATAACCGCTTTTCGAGATGAACTGCCTTTTATCTCCGGTCGATTCCTTTGTATCATGGCCTTGCCAAAAGGCGGGATAACATTTGCTCCCCAAAGTACATCTTGTGATGACAATACGTGCTTTGAAAAGCTGCAACCTTCATTATGAAAAAGTTCCCTCTGACATGTTGACCGGTTGTCGTCTTTTCGTCGAAAGATCTAACATTTGATAGATCTTTAGTAATATAAATAACAAATTGTTGGCTGCCGATTATTGTACTGTGCACTGTTGTAACTGAGTGTTGAATGACAGCAAATTGCTGTTCGTTGTTGTAATTATCATCAGGTGAGCATTCAATTCCTGCGAATTCTTTAAAAAATTGGATATTAATCTGTCATACATGTATGTATGTTAACCTGACTCTCGTTAATGTTTGCATGTTCATGGGTCATTGTCAGTTTTTTGTATCAAATTTCGTATCGATCCTCTCCTGAATCAATGTGAAATTTGAGTTGTAACAACGCTTAATGGTTGTTTTGGGGTATTCCTTTGTATCGATACGAATTGGTTGATTTTTTTTACGTGCCTCGTATCGATTGATACGAGTACTAGTGGATCTCAAAGTAATGGATACAAAGTTTCCATTTCGCATCGATGGATTGTTGATGGATACGAATAGCTGTTGCCTTAGATCGATGATGAATGGATACGAAGAAGGCTTCTTTGCATCGATCGGAGGGGAGACCGTTCCCATCGGTCAACATGACTGGGAGGTGAATCGTCTTTTCTCTTGGTTTTTGTTATCCGTATAAATATGCTCGTTACTTAGCCAAATTCTCATCCCTCTTCGCTTCCATAAATCACTTTCGTATCGATCAGAAGCTCGAGAAAAGAAAACCGTCTTTGCTTGGAATGAAAAAACTCTAATCCCCCGAACTAATTGCTCGAAATATGTAATTAATTGACCAAAACCAATTTAAAATGATGAGACTCGAATTCTCATGCTATCCTACTTGCATTTATGACCAATTCTAGTGAAGAGGAGGCCAGAGATGGTCGGAGCAAGGTCGAAGAAGGCTGGAATGGTTTTTAGCACTGCTTGGAGAAGAAGAAGTGCGGAGGGACACGAAAGGAGCATTCGTATCGATGATGGGTGAAGGACGAGTTCATATCGATCCTGATATGATGCAGCTTCGTATCAATGGATAGTAGGTATTCGTATCGATTGATCGACATGAATTTTGGAACTGGCAACCGATACTCAATCGATACAAATTAACGGTTTATTGATCGATACGAAGACAGTTTTATTGGTCGATACGAATTTTTTTTTCTTATCGATAGGAATTGCTATTCTGCCGACCGATCCAAGTTTAAATTTTTGATGGATACGAAATCGTTGCACACTTGGATATTTGACTCCAATGAGCTTCTGTGTTGTATATCTGGACTTAACTGTTAAACTGCATATTTGACTACCTTTCGAAGCTCGTTGATGGAGCTGTAACTTAACAAAATTTTAACAAACTTTAACTTGGATTGATTCCAGATGTCCGGATGACATGGGTGTGATGGTCAACGATGACGGTCACCTCGGTTGAATTTTGAAGTCTTGTCGTTTAGACATTTTCCCAAATTCCGTAGAATTTCCTAAGTATTATATAACACTGCACCGCCCAATGCATTCACGCACTTTACACTGGGGAACACACAGGCTTATTATCATCTAATGATGGTTTTTACCGAGTTGATTAGTTATGGAACCTAGTAGTTTGCAACAATAGGGGGCTCAAAGACTACTCCCCGCAACAATAGAAATGCCGGCCATTGCAGCGGAAGTTATAGGCCTAGCTCCGGACAAGATGCCAGGAGCAACTTTTATCGCGAATCCCCAAGATTCTATGCGGTCCAATATCTATGAAGATATGTTGGTGTGAATATGCTTAAGACGCGGTCTATTATTAGATGATGTTCTGCTACCCGGACAGAATGACAGGCCACACGCTCCCCTAGAAGGATTAACAGCCTTTAATCGACATTCGTGCACAGCGGGAACACTTCCTCCATTCAACCAGTGTATTCGAGAAGTGTTAGCTTTCTTTAGAATCTCTCCATTGCAGTCACATCCAAATGGATATGTACCGTTGAACAATCTATTCATTGTTTTCATGGAACATCTCTTTCGGCCCGCAACCTCGGAAGAAGTCAGATACTTGTTTAATGTCAAGAGTCGGAGAGACAATCCTTCATTCACGTTTCTAGAGGCAGTTAGGAATTTCCAAGTGGTAACGGGATCCTAGACCAGGCTTAGCTACTTCAAGACAAAGTGTTTTTATGTCCGGTGCCCTCCAAAGGGTTCTTCAGCCGGTGGTTAGTCAGACGTAAGTGTCGCAATTTTCCAATAGCTAATGAGATAGTTATAACCAGCATTGAAACTAATATCTTCTTTCCTTTATAGCTGCAATTCCACGACCCAAAGGCGCCCAATTTAAAGAGATAGTACGTATTCTTCAAGAAGTGACGAACGAGATGAGAAAGATCGACTCGGTGCTGACAGATAAAAACTTGAAGATTGTCAGGCTAATCGATCAAAATCAAAGCATAAGACTTAAGGGATCGCTTAGTGCAGCTCTGGCGAGAGGGGCTAAAAATAGAGCACCCGCGATTGTAATCGCTGAGGAGGGCGATGAAGAAAATACTCCCAGTGAAGACGAACCCATAGTCGGGCCTCCAAACAGTTCTCGGGATTTAAAGGGAAGGAGGAAAGGCAATGCAATAGCTCATAAACGTCATAAGTCTTCGAGATGGAAATCCATATTCATGTCGCTGCCAGCCTCCGTTGTTAGAATTTTAGAGGCTACTCGCTCAAAAATAGAGAATCCTTTTGAAGGGCTCGTCGACATTTCAATTCAGGACTATGTGTTGCTCCAACACGACACCGGATTGGAAGGGATTCTAAGTGCCTTAGATTTAAGCGAGTCACTTCCTACAAGTGTGGCCGACATAACCGGTTGGTCGGCGAGTTTAAAACATACATACATACACTTCATGGCACTACACGATTTTTGATCATAAGTTGTTCATTTCTGGAGATTACTGATTTTTCTTTTCTTCCTATTTTACAGAAACGATGGCTAGGCGAGAATCTATGTTAGGAAGCCTTTGCTTGGTACGCCAGTCATCCAGTTCATATTACGAGTCCCGTAGAAGGGAATCCGATAGAGATTGTGATCGCGGTTATTCCAGCCAGGAGCGCTATGATAGGAAGAGGGACAGAGTTAGAGAATATAGACATCGATCCCGATCATGCTCTCCACCTCCTTGAGCTCCAACACTACCCTCCGGTCACGGGAAACAAACTTCAAAACCTCACGCCAAAGGCCACCTTCTCAAGTACAAAGGTCCAATCCATAGTGCCGGAGGACTGAAGTTGAAACTCCCACTACTACTGAGCAATCTATTACCGAACCCACTAGGGAGGGAGCGATCAGAATCGCTCAAATGAGAAAAGACTTTCCAAACATTTGTTTTGACAGTTTCGTCTTCCCTCCGCATTTAAAGAGAATTCCAGTTGAGGCGGAATAAACTATGCATGATTACATCCATGATATTTACAACCAATGTAGGGAGTGGATGAAAACCGCGGACAAAGTATCAGCGGTGACTTTCAAACGACCGAGGACGATTGAGAAGTTAGAAATCGATCTTGCTCAAAAAGACTTCATTATTCAAGTCCTTTATGATAAGAGAGAGTCTTCCAGGAGATTGGAAATAGAGGCTAATAAGAAAGTCGATGAGGCAAATCAATCTGTAGAAAAGATGCGACAGATGCATTTTGCCTTATTTGAGGAAATGGCCCGTCGAAACGCCACTGTTACGGCCGAAAGGGATGCTATGCTGAAGGAGCTTGAGGAGTTTAAGGCCAAATTTGCTGAAATTGTTAAGGAGAAAGAAAATGCAAAAGAAATAGCTCAGGAAGCATGTGAACAGGCCGTGGTGTTTAGGAATGAGAGGGATGCGGCCACACTTAAAATTCAGGAAGCCGAGGCCAGGATCGAAAATGAAGTGAGGATGGCGGAGACCAGGTTGGAGGCTGATATCGAAGATCTTCTTGTCACATACAACACCAATGTTTTGAAGCATCGAAATCTAACCTAGCTCGATAACTATCCATCATACTTATATAGTGCCTGGGGCCAATTAGTGGAAGACGAGAAGGCCAAGCATCAAGCCGAATAAGTTGACATATTTGAACTATAGAACCGAGTGTTGAGCGAAGATGAAAGAAAAGTTCTCCACTATACCATGATCGTACATGAAAAGGAGAAACTCTGCACTCGGTATTCAAAAGCTGGTGAGGGTTCTGGTGTTATGCATCATGATGTGGGTTCTAAAACATTTGCACCAACCCAGCCCAAACCTACCTCTATGGTTGATCCTTAGTCAGTTCCTGCATATAACCCCGATCAACCGCAGTTGTCTCCTGTTCATGAGCAAGTTTATGAAGCTACTTCGCCAAATGCGAGTCAACCCGAGGAAGGTACTTTAAACACATCTTATACTCATTAGAAGTTAGAAGTGTTGATTGAAGTAATCACTAACTCTTTTTCTTTGTTTCTATTCAGTGATAGGATTTATATCTGTCGTGCCTCCTACAACTCAAGAGCCGCACGACGAGTAGGAGGCCATCACAACAGAAGCGACCATGACAACTTCCACTGCGCCAACTAACAGGGCACATGGGAGCACACTTAGTTTTGATGAACAAATGATGGAGGAACTTCTCGGTCATCATAGTGACCCCTTTGTCGATCTTCCATTTGTTATGGGTAGAGGCATGCTCGTGACCAGCTCCTCGGGCCCAACTGCTAGCACCCCTGGAGATGCCTAAACAATGCATGAAGAGGAGATCATTGCTGAAATTAATGGTGAAATGGAAGCGGCTTCGCAGGCCAGTAGCTTTGGAGGTAGGATGGCGGTCCCTGGTCCAGCTCCTTTACGAATGATTTCTCCTAGTGACACGGTTGTTAACACAAGTGTGCCTCCCGCCTTCTAACATTGATCCTATCCCTTCGACTCCACCTTTAAGAAGCATTCCAATTCACGTGAGTTTGGAGAAGGAGGTTACTATAATGACCCCGACTAGAGATTAACCGCCAAAAGGCAAGGGCTCAAAGAGGCAACCAAGTGGCAGCTCCAGTGGGTCATTGCCGAAGAAGAAGCCGAAAAAAAAAAGAATAGACATGTCTTTTCGGCTTATTTTTGGTAGATAGATAGGAATCTACTTTAGCTTTATGTAGGCCGTGTATAGATATGGGTTCGGCCCCCGTTAGTAGGATTTTTTGGAATAATTTTGTACTTATTCTTCTCTTCCAAAGAATAGTTGAAATAAAAATTTATTTTGTCTTCAGCACAATTTGTGTTCATTTGTTAAAGTATTTCAGCGCTTGAACTTCCATTCAATACACTCGGGGAGTTTTAGTCTTCGAACTGGACCTGTGTATAGTCACTAAGTTCTGGAACTATGGCATCGGGTAGCAACCGAGCATTAAGTCGAACTCTGATGCTACACTGTCTCCATCGGTGGTTGGCACTTAAGTTCTGCCCCCAGTGCCGGGGACACGTCGAAAAGATCAGTTAGCAATCATTGTTTGCCTTTAACACATCGATCTTAACTTTATGAAGCAAAGCTAAAGCATGGCGAGTTTGAGTAGTCGAACCACACTTGCTCATTAATTGGTAATTGCATCAGTACTTTCGGAGTTGCACTTCTTCACCGGCGGTTGATTATGCCCGCTTGAGATTTAAAGATACGTCCACGCTCTAGGGACTTAAGTTATTTTATGAGTGATCAGTCACACTCGTTTGATGTTTAGAACTCTATCCACGCTTTGAGGACTTAGAACGATTCATGGGTGATCAGTCACACCTGATTCATGTTTATATTCCGGCCGCACTCCAGGGACTCGGAGTTGTCTTACGGGTGGTCACTTCACACACAGTTTGTGTTTACACTCCAACCTGCACTTCGAAGTATTTAGAGTTAGTCCATGTTTATACTTCAGTTCGCACTCTGGGAATCCGGAGTTATTTGATGTTTATACTCCGGTTCGCACTTTTAGAATCCGGAGTTAATTGATGTTTATACTTTAGTCCGCAGTTTGGGAATCCGGAGTTAGTTGATGTTTATACTCCAGTCCGCACTTTGGGAATCCGGAGTTAGTTGATGTTTATACTCCGGTTCGCACTCTGAGAATCTACGGTTAGTTGATGTTTATACTCTGGTTCGCACTCTGGGAATCCGAAGTTGGCCAATAGATGGTTGGTCACATCCGTTTAGGCTCTAGGATTTCGTTCGCACTCCGAGAACGACAGATGTATCAGGATCATGGATGGTCGAATCACATCCACGGTGAGTTAATAAGCGTGGTCATTAGATGGATGGGTCCATCCTCCTTAAACTTGGTTAAATATGGGCCAAGTCATTTTGGCGGATCCATCCTCTTTGAAACCGCATTTGTAAGTTTATACTCCAGCTCGCACTTTGGAAATCTGGAGTTAGTTAGAGGATTGTCGTGAATCAATCCTTTTTTGGCTTTAGTGTGATGACTTGTCCCGAAGCTCGGGTTTCACTTAGCAAGTGACCGGTCATATCATAGTCACTCCCTATTTGAATAAGTCCCACCATATGGTGGAACTTAGCTCTCCGTGCATAGTGATGGTCGTATGATGCATTTCAAAAAATTATAGCTCTAGCTCGAATAGATTACATTTTATTGCTGAAATGAGAAAATATGGCAAAGTCAGTTGCCCTATTACAAATTCAAATTTTAGAATGCATAAACAAATTGTAAATGAAATTAGACTGAATAAATGAACAGAGCCTGTTATGTGTAGTAGCAATGTAGACTTTCGTTGTTCCAGGCTCTTTGTAGAATAAGACCGTCAACGGTCGATAATTTGAACATGCCATCTCCGAGCTTTCGTTCAATGACATACGGACCTTCCCACGTTAGTTTCATATGTGAAGGAACCGGGTAAATTATCTTGAGGATGGGATCGCCAAGTTCGAAGGTTCGGGGTCGGACCTTGGCACTGTTAAACCGGGCGATTCGACTTCGGTATGCGGCTGCCTCAAATCAGCCTCTTCACGCTTCTCATCCAATAAATCCAGAGATTCGACAAGAAATATAGCATTCGTTTTGGATCATAATAAGTCACACAATGAGAAGGTACTTCCATCTTGACCGTAATAACGACCTCTGAACCTTAGGAAAGAGAGAATGGAGTATGGTCGGTCGTAGATTTATGGGTTGTCCGGTAATCCCATAACGCCATAGGGAGTTCATCGATCCATTTGCCTCCGGCCTTTTCCAGTCGTTTCTTCAGAATAGATTTTATAATTTTATTAACAGCTTCAACCTGTTTGTTCGCTTGAGGGTGTGCAACTGTAGAGAACTTCTTCTGGATATGGAATCGTTGACAGAAATTCTTAACTTCAACACTGTCAAATTGGGCTCCGTTGTCTGTGATAATGGTGTGTGGGAGACCAAATTGGTGGATAACATTGCGTACAACAAAATTAATCACTTTCTTTGTCGTGACTGTAGCAAGGGGTTCAGCTTCCGCCCACTTGGTAAAGTAACCAACTGCGACGATGGCGTACTTCGCACCACCTTTGGCTAAAGGTAGAGAACCAATAATGTCAATGCCCCATACTGCAAATGGCTATGGACTGACCATCTGAGTTATTTTGGTAGGTGGGGCTCTAGAAATACGAGCGTGTTTTTGAGATCTGTCACATTTTCTGGCATAGTCCTACGCATCATGATTTACAGTCGGCCAATAGTATCCATATCGGAGCACTTTCTTGGCAAGAGCTTGCCCCCCGGTGTGATCGCCACATTCTCCTTTGTGCATGTCATGCAATACTCGTTTGATTTCATCGTGAGCGATACACCAGAGTAAAGGAACCCTCTTCTATACATGACTCCATTTTGGATAGTGAACAAGAAGCTTTTCGAAGAACTTGTCTCTTTTCACTCCTGCGCTACGGCAGGGTCCCATGCTCGAGATAGTTTCTAAATGGAGTCATCCATGACTCCTTATTGAGAATGACCTCAAATATCCAATCTGTTTCCATTTAATCGATGCTTGGGGAAGATAATGTTTCCATGGGAAAGATTCCCATTTGTTGTGCTTCACATGTACTGGCTAACTTTTCTAATGAATCGACTTTGTGATTGGGCTCTCAGGGTATGTAATAGATGACATAATGATCGAACTAATTCAATATCTCCTGAACCCGAGCAAGGTAAGCAGCTAGTCTTCGGTCTTTGGCATGGTATTCCCCCCAAACTTGACACACGACCAATTGCGAATCACATTAAATCTCTAGAGAAATAATTCTTAAATCTCTGGCAAGTCTTAATCCAGCGAGTAAAGCTTCGTATTCAGCTCTGTTGTTGGTCGCACGAAAATCAAACTTTAAAGCATAGCATATAGATCGGCATTTTGGAGTTTCTAGTACAACTCCAGCGCCTGAGCAAGGGTCATTTGATGCACAATCAGTATGCAGTTTCCAAATATACTTAGAAGATTCATTGGTTTCGGGCAAGTCCACCGAGATAGTGAATTCAGCGATGAAGTCTGCTAGGACTTGTCGTTGGATAGCTTGCCTTAGAGTGTAAGTAATGTCAAACTGACTTAGCTTGATATTCCACTTGAGTAACCTAACAGACGTCTCAGGCTACGTAAGGATCTGTCATAATGGCTAGTCGGTGTAGACGGTGATAGGATGATCCTGGAAATACGGACGAAGCTTCCTTGAGGCAATGATAAGACAATAAGCCAATTTTTCCAGCTTCAGATAATTTCTCTCTGCTCCTATTAGTCGTTTACTAATGTAATAGACCGGCCATTGTAGCCAATCTCCCTCCCGAATTAGGGCAGCACTGATTGCGTTTTCATATACCACCAAGTAGATGTATAATCTCTCGTGATCAATGGGATTTGACAAAATAGGTGGTGTGGAGAGTTGTTGAATTAGTGCTCGGAATGCACCCTCACATTCCATAGTCCATTCAAAGTATCATTTCCCTTTTCTGATCAGGTCGAAGAAGGGATTGGATTTGTTAGTGGATTTTGAAATGTACCCGCTCAGTGCTACTACTTTTTTGTTGAGGCTTTGGACTTGCTTTGTAGTTCTTGGAGTCCCAAGATTTTTGATTGCCCATATCTTTTCGAGATTAGCTTCGACCCCTCGAGCATTGACAATAAACTGAAGGAATTTTCCGGATGCGACCCTAAAGTGACATTTCAACGGGTTGAGTTTCATTTTATATTCTCAAAGGATGTTGAACATCGATTCCAGGTCTCTGATATGATCAGCGGAGAATCGCTACTTCACAAGCATGTCGTCCACATATGCCTCCATGGTTTTTTCAATCTAGTTAGAGAATTAGTAAGTTGCGTCGGTGTTCTTGAGTCCAAATGGCAAGACTTTATAGCTGTAAAGTCCTAGATCGATTAAAACGCTGGTATGCTCCTAGTCAGACAAGTGCATGGGCATTTGATCGTAGCAAGAATACATATCCATGAAGGATAAGAGCTTATGCCCAACTGTCGAGCCTATGAGCTGTTCGATGCGGCGAAGTGGAAAACTGTCTTTAGGGCAAGCTTTATTCAAGTCTAAGTAATCGACGCATGTTCTCCATTTCCCATTTATCTTTCGGACAAGTACGGGATTTGACACCCATTCCGAATATAATGCATTTTGGATAAAGCCGTTCGATTGGAATTTTTCTACTGCTTCTTTAAGGGCGGCAGATCTCTTTGGATCCATACCACGCCTTTATTGCTTGACCGGAACATGCCGTGGGTCAATACTCAATGTTTAGATCGTGATGTCCGGGGAGATTCCACACATGTTAGAATGTGTCAAGCAAACACGTCGAGGTTTGCCTGGGGAAATTCAACCAATTCCTCTCGCATCTGTTCGCTTAGCTGAGATCTAATCTTCATCATTTTAGAATCATCATTATCGTCGATCGAAACATTGATCGTCAGCTCGGCCAGGAAAGCTTGACTGTCTTTACTTTCATCTTCACTTTCAGTATCTCTCGGGTCAAGATTCCTTGGGTATTTGTTGGGGTACCTGAGCCTAGGCCCAGGCGTTAACCGTCAACTTTCAGCAAAGCGGATGCATAGAGATTCCTTTACGCCCTTTCCTTTTTCCTTCCACTGCGTCTCTCGCAGCTCAGCAACATAACTAGCTCGTCCGACGGCCTGGTCTCCCTGAACGACTCCAACTTCATTATTGGTAGGGAATTTTAAAGTCGGACACCAAGGGGCAATGGCAGCCCTAAATTCAGCTAGGGCCGGTCAGTCCAAGAAAGCATTGTATGCGAGTCTATGTGTTATACAACAAACAGTAATTTGTGGCCTCTTCGGCATTCTCCATTTCCCAACTGTACTGGCAGTTCCACCACTCCAGTGGGTATAGTTGCGCTTTCATTGAAGCCATGAATATGAGAATGACAAGGCTTCAAGTCTTTTATTTCCATTTTCATCTGATCATTGGCTCGCTTGAATAGTATGTTCACTGAACTTCCACCATCTACTAAGATCCTCTTCATCCAACCAGAACCTACTTAAGCTATAATGACAAGTGGATCAATAGTTGGGGCTTCGACTCTATCGGCATCCTTGTCTCGAAATATGATGTCATCTGTCATCATTTTCTATTGGTTGGCTGGAGCCCCATATTCCAAACTACTACAACATTTGAAGCTCGCATGCCCAATAGAACTTACATACGACTCCATTTCCTTCCAGCTTCGGTCTGCTGGATGAGGACCACCACTAACAGTATTTATCACCAACCTCCTACCGGTACGAACGGTTCCTCCTGTGTCACCTGATTTGGCATATGGTTCTGATTCGATGGGCCCGCACCTCCTGACTGCGGCGCCCCCACAAACTGTTTCAACTTTCTCTTACATATCAACTTCTCAATGATATCCTGCAGATGACAGCACTCATTCGTGTTATGGCCATAGATATCGTGGAATCTACAAACCTTCCCCGTTTTTTTTTATGATTTCTTTAGAGCAGGTTTCTTATACTGAATAGTATTGTAGGTATGTAAATACACATTTTCGAGCGACGTATTTAAAGGAGTATAATTGTCAAACATAGGAGCTCTACGTCGTAGCCCACGATTCTGATCCCGTTTCTTGTTTTGATTTCCATTGCCTTTCCGTTGGTTCTGTTTACTCTGTATGTTCAGTTGTACCTTTCCGGAACTCTCCACGGTTTGTTTAACAAAAACATTGCTCTGGATTCCTTCCACACTGGGTCTTGCGTCATCCTTTTTCCTAGACTATTTTGCATCCTCCCTTCTCAAGAACTGGGCTGCCTTGGAATAGAAACGGTCCAATGAGGCAGGAGATTTTTTGGCCAACCAGTTTTCGAATTCAAAATCGAGATCGATCCCCTTAGCCAGTGCCATCAGAATTGAGTTATCATTGGGATTACTGATCTCTGCACACGCAGCGTGAAACCTCTCCAGATAGCATCTACGTGTCTCTCCAGGAGCTTGAGTGACACTAGACAAGATATTAACATCTTTCGGCTTTGTGACATGCATGCGAAACTGTTCAACAAACTTTTTCGCCAACTGATCAAAGCACGAGATAGAACGAGGTGGTAAACGAGTAAACCACATAGTTGCTAACCCCCCTAGCGAAATCTGAAAGCTTCGGCACTTGACCACATCATCGGCTTGTGCAACGTTCATCAACCAATCGTACTTTAAGATACGCTGATTAGGATGAGAGCACCCTTCATAAACAGGTAGTGTTGGCATCCTGAATCACTGAGGTGGTTCAACATAGAGTATGTCATCGGTAAAAGGGGTATGACTCTGGGAGATTCCACATGGTGAGACCCTAAATTTCATAGATCATGTGGCAGATCATTGTCATGATATCCGGCATCTGGACGTTTTGGCATGCTGAGCTTAGGTGTGGTCGGGTTCGACAATGCAAGGATGGGCCAGATGCGGTCGACGGTCCATGTCTCGCCTCCTTGGTTCTAGGCCTTTTGGGAGTAAGGTTCTTGAGTATATTCATGTTGGCACACAGTTCGGATCTGTCCGGTTTTGAACATCAACTCCCACTTCAGTAGTAGTGATGGCAGTGCGGTTGTCAGTAGCATGATAAGGAACAGTACCTCCTCAAGAGGAGGGTCCAGTCTGATGGCTGGTTGAAGGACCAACTCTCGGTTATCCAAGGCTCAAGGTGCTCTATTGTCCATTAGCTTGTGTATAGCTTTCGTTCAACCGTGGGTGCATGGATCTAAGATGGTAGTCAGAAGAGGCTAAACTCTCGGTGGATGAATAGGAAGCCTGACCCCTTCTAGATCTCCTTTGTCTTTGATGATTCAGCAGATTGGTCAATTCTGCATTAGCATAGAGTTGCTGAGTAAGCTGTTGGCAGCCTTGTGTCAGCTCTTGCATTAGCGATTGAAATTCTTCCCTAGTGACAGGGCCTTGCGGATCTGAAGGTCCGGCAGCATTCTAATTGGTAGGAGGAAGTTGTGCGGGGTTTTGTCGATCCCATCCTTCTGGATCTATGGTTGTTGAAGTAATCCTAGTATTGACCATGATGGACAGTAAGTTCTTTCCTAGACTCGGTACAGATCTGAATAGGATGGAAGAACTTTAGGCTTGAAATCTGGATCTTCTTCTTAGATTTACACAATCCGATATCGATAGTAGATCCAACGAGCAAGAGAAAATTTGGGTTTTCTCAGTGAATGCACCAAAGTGTTCGTACCAAAATTGGGCACAACACTCTTCGGATGTGTTTGAAGAGATAAAATGAAGAATATAAATAGAAAAGGAGGAAAATCTAACAAACACACCAATGATAAGCAATAAAAATGCGCAAAAAACAGATTTAGAGTGGTTCGGCATATGGCCAACGTCCACTATGAAATGATTGACTTTTATTGATTTTTGCTTGCTGGTTAAAACGAGTTACAATAGTAAAATTCCAGTACAATAGTGATTTCGGCATAGTCTGGACATAGAAGAGCCTAAGAGTCCTTTTTCAGTAGGTCCTGGGCTACTATTTATAGGCCAAGGCAGCAAATATCTCGCTCAGATCTCAGAAGTTCTCTTCTCTCACGTGGGAAGGCCCACACGATCGATCTCCGGTCGTTTGAACTCGACCCATGATTGATACGAATGGAATTCGTATCGATCAATATTTCCTCCAATCGATGCAAGATCGATTATGAACATTCCTAAGGTTGTACGCAAGCTCCTATGAAAATTTGGTGGCATTTGGACTTGTAGATTTTTAGTTATGATCGATGCAAGTTTGGATTTATCGATGGCTGCTGAATTTGCAACGCTTCCTGTTCGCATCTATCTGTTTGCATTGCTTCTGGACACGTGACGTCTGATGACATAGCACTAGCTTTTTGGATCGATCCACTTTTTATGCCGAGTGACCGAGTCTTTCACTTGGTTATGCTTTCTACGTATCGATCCAGGACATTCCCTTCGTATCGCTTTATTGCACTCAACTTCGCATCGATCCCTCGCACCCAACTTTGTATCGATCCTTTACAGTTTGCTTCATATCGATACAAACCTATGTTCTTCGTATTGATAGTTCAAAGGCTATTTCGTATCACCTATTGATTGGGTTCGTATCGATATGTGGCCGATCGATACGAAGCATGTTTGAAAGTGGATCGATACGAAATGGACTCTCATGTTACTGCTGATGAATATGAAAACGGTGGATGTTGAATGGATACAAAGTGGGTTTGTCTAGATGGGTATGAAATGAGGCTTGTCTACCGATGGATACCAAATGGACCGATGCGAAATAGGCGGAACGATGGATACGAATGAGTGGAATTCCTTCGTTTGTATTAATCATAACTTTAGCATACAAACTCCAATTGAGTTAAAATTTGGAAAGTTGGCTTTCATGGCTTTGCTTGTCGTGTAATATCAATTGTAGCTCGATCCAGACTCGGGAGAAATTTACCAGCATCCATAGAGAATCTGTGCATAACCGCTTTTCGGAATGAACTGTCTTTATCTCCAGTCGATTCCATTGTATCACGGCCTTGCCAAAAGGCGGGATAACAAATAACACTGACACATGTAAGTGAGCTCTTTAGAACTTCCTAGAATTGTATGGATAGAAGGAAGAAAGATTTGCCCATCAAACCAGATTTTTGGGAAATTGACCTTAAGTTCAACCAATCTTTCTTCTGTAGAGGCTTCAGGAGCTGTAGTAGTCAAAGCTGGGTCAGAAGTAACGATAGGACATTTGCTCAAACAACGACCGCGAGGCTGTCGAGAACTAGATGAACCTAAATGATGTTTGGGTGGCACGACAGTTTGGGAACATGAGAAGAGCTCTGATCCCCACTATATGTAAGGCATTAAACAGAACATCCTAGTAAGATGATTGAGGTTTGGACTTGTGTTTGGAGGATAGACTCCCTTGAACGATGACTTCTTTCTCGGCCGTCATCTCTTTCTCGATGCTTTCCCAAGTCTGGACCGCGACTGATCCATACTATGTTGAGGAGCCTCTCAAGCGATCTAAGGCAGGGGAATGAGACATAGCACCTGCAAACCGAACAAGTGTGCACAAGTAACTATCAAATAAAAGATAGACAAAAATCATGCCGTGAAGTGCGCATGATTCTGAGTGTCATATTGTCCCCCTGACGGAATAGTTACTGTGGTCTTGCTCATAAGAGTAATTTCCCATTTGCTAGTGAGAGGAATGTCATCACCAGTCCTGGTGGGAGAATTAAGCCCTGCGACACTAATGTTGGGAAATTCAAAGATTATGTTATCATCAGGGAACGAAAAACTTGAGAATCCTTCCATCGAACTTTCTAAAGGCCTAGAGGAAGACTCTTCTTCAATAAAGGTGATGATGAACTCGGGAATTTTGGTAGTTTTTCTTCTACAAAATTTGTAAGTGTGCATTTTCCCGTTACTTGTTGGTGCATGAGATTGTGTGCCTTGTGACGATTTGACTACAGGCATGTTGCACGAACATACATAATCATTGCTAGGCTTATTGTCCTTATTACCTCTAATTTCACCTTCTTCGATGTTGTCCAGATCCTCCTCGATTAGGGACAGGATAGTGCCATCTTCCTGTTCGACTACATTTCTTTGCAATATAATGCTTCCTGAAAGCTCGATGCCGTGACATTCATCTAACAACCCAAAACGGCATAACCACTCATCGATTAAAAGTGATTTAATGTCCCTATCCTTAACTAGGGTAGCACGGATTGTAGAAACCGCCCTTGAAAAACTATCATCTTTAGATCATGGATGGATATCTATAACTTTTCAAAATATTTGTTAGTTCGGGATATGACTTGGGCTAAAGAATTTGAGAATAATGTAAAAGCAATACTTATGTCCTTCCAATCATTGCCACGCGAAGCCAGGTAGACAAAAAACGTAGAACATTCTTATTTAAAGACACTGAGCATGGTCCAAGCATCAGCCGAAACTTGACAGTTGGGCACGGGATCGACGAAAGTAGACGAAAGGCTTCCCGTCCATTGCTTGAAACTATAAATGAACCTAATGTCTTCAGAAGATGTTGGGTGGAGAAAAACCTCCAAAATAGCAAGAAAGTGCCATGAAGAAAAGTGTAGTTGTTTGGATGCGGTTGAGTAGGAGCTATTCCCAATTATTTTAGCATCTCTCGGATAAAATAATTAAAAGGTGGCACCCATCCGACTCAGCACATAATTTATTACATGCTATATACCCCTAAAGGGGAAAATGAGTCCTGCCATTCATTGAAGGGATGAGAACATCTCCACATGGCATTCTATGTTTAGAGCACAACCTATAGAGAGCATCCTCACCAATTCTGGAGACTTGGGAATCCATCAGAAATACATCACCCTTTATAGTGTTAGGGGGATGATTTATCTCTTCCACCGAAAGGATGGGAACATCAGAGAAAAGGTCAACCAATGGGCTGGAAATCTCTGGTTGCTCAATTTGATGTTCATGAGAAAGCCTACTGGGTATAGTCGTAGAAATTGACTTGGCACTTGGATTGCTATGCTGTGAAGGTTGTCCAAAATATATTGTGGCTAAACGCCCTGAACATTTTGAGCCCACGTCAACTAAACTCGGTAGATAATCAAGAGTACAAAATTTTATTATCACTCCATGTTAAGTGTAAACTATGTTGTGCAGCATTGTGTAGTGTAGAGATAAACAGTTCCAAATTAAAAACCAAAGTAAGTGATGAGACTTGGACTCCGACCAGAGTGACCGTCATCACTAACCGTCTCAATTGGCGTTTAGATTGATCGGTTTTGTAAGCTTTGGGATCGACAATTGACATGCGGAAGCATGAAATTCAATATTGAAATCCATATGTTATTTTTTAATTCATGTTCAAGTCCCGGGAACTTAATCGTTCAATTTAAAGTTCTAAGGTAGACATACAATTCTTGTTGTCCGTTATAGTCTGTTCAAGTTCGTTAAGACATGAATGGTTTTAAATTCTCATGCAAGTTAATATGGATTGGTTTGCTCAAGCGCTCAAGCTCAATTCAACAGATTAAGAATCGGCTAAGTCCCTATAGCCGATCCCTTTACCTTAGTACAACCGATCCCTCTCTTGAAGCCTAAATCCGATCCCTCTCTTAAAGCCTATGACCGATCTCTCAGTTCTCTAAAACCATCCATCCTTCTTACTCGTAGACATCAGTAACCGAGCCCTTGGATGAACACTCGATCACCAATCCCTCCTCAAACTCTAATAACCGACCCCTATGACATGCCTCTGCACCGATCCCTTGACTTAGCCATTCTCATATTTAACACATGAGATTGATCCCGCTCCTCTACATACATCAAAGACCGATCCCTCTCTACTTCATCACATTTAATACATCTACTTCCTTCATGCTTCACTCCTTTCCTTCTCCTCTTCTTCCCCCTCACCAAACCCAACCTTGTCGTCGTTCTCCTCTTCTTCATGAAATTCGACCCATTTCACGATCGAAGCCATCATCTCTTCATGAATCGAAATCATATGCGAACTAAAAACCTACATATATATATAAATCGATGGTGATATATGAAGAAGATAGTAGTGATGGCGAATGGTTTAGAGATGATTGAAACTGAAGGGGAAGAGGGATTGGATTTATAAAAGTATGAAGGGTTGTAGTGGATTTTCGTTTGAAATTGAAGAAGGAAGAGAGGGGAAAGGGTTCGGCCTTGATAATTTCTAAAGTAGGGTGATATAGAAAGGACGGTTCGGATGTAGAAATGAACTAAAGTGCAGATAGAAGGAGAAATGTTGGTTTATATATGAGGCTTGAGGGATCGATATGCTTTAGCTTCTCCATGAAGTTGAAAACATTAACTCCCAAATGTTTAGAGGGATCATGTAAAATCCATACCCAAGAGGGTTCCTTCCAATCCCTATCAATAAAAAAAAATAAAGATAGAGAGAAGATGGGAGAGAAAGGGATCGGCTAGAGGAATTTCAATCCCCATAAACATAAAAAAAGGGAGGAAAGGGATTGGGTAGAACCCCTATTTGCATGCAAACATGTACATAAAAACTGTATAAAGTAAAAAATATAATATGAAATGAAATTACATCTAATTCAAAAAAAATTGGTGACGACCCATGAGCATGCAAACACATCCAGGAGCCCAATGACAAGAATGTGTACCTAAACATGCACGTCTATATTATAAAATTCAAATTTTGAAATCCATGGAATTCAAACCTAAAGTTTTAAAGGTCGAGATTGAATCAGATAGCCAAAGCTTAATAGCCTCATAGAACTGGACATAGATAGCAACTAACATAAGAAAATCTTGAATTTGTACTATTGGAAATTGACCAAGCTTATGACGATCAAAGAGAGATGCGACACTTTGGAAAAATAATTTGATGGAAGGATAGTGACTATTCAGAAAACTGGAAGGATTTCATTTTGGTGACTCTAACTTGCTTCGATTCAAAGCACATCACCTAAAACACAAGACGTACTTTGGGAGGCAAGTGTTATCCAACACCTTGACCTGGCTACATCCATACTAATTGAAAAGGTTAGACTCGATTGTCATCAAGGCCAGTAAGCTAAAAGCGATGGTTTTGGGGTCCAAAAATCAAGTACAGATGGTAATATGAAGCCGTAGTCGAAAGGAATTGAGAGATATGATATATAGAATGTTCAAATATGGAATATAATTTAATCTTGATAAGGGATCAGCTGTGATCCCTCTCTTCCAAAGGGATCAGATTACTTTAGCCAAAACAAGTGCAAATCAATGAAAAACAATCGATTTCTCAAGATACTGAAGTCCAATGCTTATGAAAGTGTGATAACAGGATGTGGGAACCCTAGGGAGTCCACCCAAGGGATCGCACACCAGGAGAAGGAAGCAAGAGGGATCGGCCCTCCTCCCTCTAAAGAGATTGGCTAGAATATGGATACACAACATGTTGCAACAAGGATTGATCAATAACTCAAGTTCTACTAATCCAATCAGCAAGAAACTCGGAGACTAGGCGTAATACAACATGGAGAAGCTCCCATAAGGATTACACCTCCAAACTCCTCCAAAATAAGGATCAGCTCCGATCCCTATTTCTTAGGATTTACGCCTTGCGATCGTTCATGTGGGCACCTATGGCTCTGGAGATCCTTCTGTTGAACTTTCAGGGAGATATTTCGCCGTCTTCCTCTATAAATACAGACTTGATTGTTCATTTACGGGATCTTTACCCCGCTTAATTCTTTGAGTTCGTTTGTAACTATGGTTTTAATCCGATCCCTATAGTTCTTAGTTTACATAGTGCTTAATAAAGCTATCTTTTCAAAGTGGAATAGGCAAACAACGTCGAACCACTATAAATTTCCGCATCTCTATTAATTGCTTAATTCTTATTGCTTTATTGTCATATTCTCTCTGTTTACATTTAATATTCTTCATTTATTCTTCTACGAAATTTTTATTTGGTGTTTGTGCCAATTTTTGGTGCAAACACTCACTAAACATTTAACTGTCAAAACTTAGAAAACTTCTCCACATACTTATATCTATAGTATTAGTACGTCCACAAAACAGTGCATTTTCAATGCTTCGAAAAAGTACCTATATACATACCGCAACGGTATAAGTATATTCACAAACTTAAGAAAGAATACATCCCCAATACTATATTTATTTGGGTTAAAGAAAATGTCATTTAAAAACACAAATAACAATAAACCCAAAAAACTTTCCCTTTGGTGCAAGAAAATGGATCGTAAAGAAATTAGACCAAATATATTTACCATCACTTTTCGATTTCAAACACTACTATCCCTCGATTTACAATGAAATCAGATAAGTTAGAAAACTATCCTTACTTCGACACGCATTCTTAATTCTCAACATAGAGACAAGTTTACGTATCTCGAAATTTGGTGTTAAGTACGAAAAGAATACTTTCCATACCACCATAATTTGAAAAGATCATTTATGGAAATCAAATCTCATTCCTTATATATAACTCCTTTTTATAAATCTCTTTCATATTTATTAACTCCATTTATAAATTCCTTTATAAACTTCATTTATAAATCTCCTCTATAAGATATCGTTTATAAATCTCCATCTCTAAATTTAAAAGTATAATTATAAATCTCCTTTTATTAATCTCCAAATAGTACTACAAAACTTCTTTTAAACTTAACACAAATCATTATTTTCAAAATAGGACCACATACTTCTCATAAAACGTTCATTCATATATCGCAACAAATTAACAAACGTGATTTATTTTCTAATTTATAAAAATGATAAATTTTCACTTTTATAATATTATTTATAAATCTATTCTTTTACTTACAAAATACCATTTATAAATCTATCTTTTTATTTATAAAAAATTGTTTATAAATTATTATTTTATTTATAAGACACCATTTATAAATTGATCTATTCTTTATACAACATTTTATACAAAACATTTCACCAATATTTTTTCCAAAATATTTTTTTCTGCTTTTAAAACAAAATCACTTTATTATAAAAGATAAACTTCACATTTTTCTTAAAATAAACATCTGTTATTATATTATCTTTTCTGTAAAATAAAAACTTTCCAAAATGCTTTCAAAACATTTTCAAAATGGTTGAAGTAAAATAGAAATGTGCAAAAATTATTTTTAAATAAAAAACCGTAGAAAATAAAAAAGATTCAGACTTAAAATTCATTTTTCGAATCAAAATTATTTCCAAATCAAAACAGCAATTAATAGTATTTTCAAACCACTATAATGAGGCCAATCACTATCATAGCACTTAACCAATGCTATTACTACGTTTATCACTAAAAAGGTTCAACTTTTAACATATATCAATGTTACATCCAATATTTCCAAACTACCGAACTTTCAGAATTTAACAGTTTATAACATAAATATATAACTAGAATTAAAATACACAGTAATAAGGAATCTGGATTCCCTTACGAAATTCCCTGCATTTCATTTTATATCTCATTCAATTTTTAAAGCAAAAATTTATTCAAACACAAAAATAATAATTTATATCTGTCGTATATCAATATATCATTCATTCAGAGGTGGGATAACTCAACGAAATTTCAATGAATGCTTAATCATTTCCGTCAGATCCTCAAAATTCCATTTGATCCAAACTTGATGAAATCAATTACGATGCGTAGATATCACTCCTATAGGTGCAACACGAAAGACAGCGTCTCGAGGACCTCGAATGAAAGAGATATTCATTTTATAAGATTTAGAGATTAAAATATTATAATTAATCACCTAATCACTGAATTAGTTTAATTAGCCCTAAAAACACGTTCTTCCCCAAAATGCTATTCTCTACTTGCATGTACATATGCACGTCCATTTCCCTTCTGCATGCATTCCCTAGCTTCCACCACACTCCACAAAATCGAACACCAACACCACCGATGACTCTCTCTTCAAGAATGCTTCATGTTCCACCTACCCTCGACAAGCTCGATCTATCCATTAAAATTTCAACCTAAAACCTACTCATTGACTTCAAAACGATGTGCTACCCTAGAGACGAACGAGCTCTACTACAATCTGACTGCTGACCTCTTTATGGTACCATAAACTCAAATCCCTCCAACTCTGCCTAGGTTTTGCTCAAATTGAAACCCTAAACTACTGCTCTTCATGTACATCACCCCAAATATGACCGCACTCCACCAAACCTATATAGATTGGAAGATCTCACCAATATGAACTCGAAGAATCCAACTTTATAATTTTTCTATTGAATAAATGAACTAATTTTTATTTTTTAATGGAGATTTGCTTATTTTCATTATTTATAGGAAGTGATAAAAAGAAAAGAGAAAGAGAAAGAAAAAATTCAAGTGGATTGAGTTTTCTAACTATTGAAGTTAGTTTACTTTGTAATTTCAGCATCTCCCTATGCAGAATTCTGTTCGCATAGGAATTGCAATGAAAAAAAAAATAAGATACAATCTCAAAATAACAATAAAATATACTTGTTATCTTATAATGTAAAATTACAAAAATTCCATTGTTTTCCATAAAATACATCAAATGGTAATTTAAATATTTTCCAAATTAAAAATTATGAAAATATCCTATAAATTAAATTAAAATTACGTCATTTAAAATCTAGTCATTTTATTAACAATTGATGTTCTTATTATTTATTAAATTTGTGTCAAATTTGAATATGTACAAAAATTAAATATTCTCATTCGAAGCGTTAAATATGTTAGGTCATAATATTCTTCTCTCATTAAAAGAATTTCGTCCGTGAAAATCCGAAGGAAGAAAAATGTCTCATGCCCCTTAGAATTTTTTTTAAAACTCTTTGATTTAAAATGAGTTACTAATCTTTTAAAATTTCATATTACGAGAAATTTTGGGTGACCGTCCTTTGCGTGGCTTAATCGAAAAAATCACAACTCGCCACAATTGGCCCGAATTAATTAAAGAAAACAAAAGCCCAAAAGAGGCATCCTATATCTGGGGCATAAAATCATGAACAACAATATATACTTCTGATATACCTTATAAAGTGTTTATGACATAGAGAAAACACACCTGTTAAGTAGTAGGCACATACCTATTTGTAGGGGAAATTAAACTTTACTCATGAAACCAAAAGCAGCAAGCCACCCTTTGCTTCCATATACCTAGATCTCACTTACAAATGCCAACAAGCATACAACTTGCATTTACTTTATGTCAAAAGCATATTATTATATTAAAGACCATACAATGTACATATGTCATTCATACATAATATCAAATCTGATCACTTGCTCGACTACATAAATTTCACTCTCGAACTAGTATGCCCACTGAATCACTCTAGTGCGGACTTCTATCCGATTCGTTGATTAAAAACTTTTGTTCACCTTATATAGCCATACACTATGATAGAAAACTTTAGAATCAAATCAAAAATCCATATCAAGTGTTCATCATGAAGAATCAAGTGAAAACTCCTTGTTCGGATCAGCGTACATATCCTCGAAATCATGTACTCGAATCTGGATCAAGAACAGTTATGTGAATAAAATGACTTACGTAAAACTTATGTATTTATTCCCTTGGTTTCTTAACTACACCCATTTCTTTTCATTTTAAACCACATTCATTTTTACTTATGGTATACTTTCTTTAAAACTAAAATCATTTATAAAACATTTTATAACAAATTACTTATGTTTATAAACATTCTAGACTTAAGTCCATATTTGTATAATACTCTACTACCTCCTAAGAGTACATATACAATACAATTTTTTTTTACTTAACTAGGATATTCAAAAAATTTAAAACTTGTTTTAACTTGCTATCTTCTCAAATTTATAAGTTACGAAATCTTATTTTCTTATATTGTCACAAACACTTAGCATCAATTTCTATATCAATTAGGAAGTTTCCAACTATCCAAAATTGCCAAAATTTCCACTTCATTACAACGAATGAAAATTTCCAAACAACATACCATAATGAGATGCCCAAACCAAACTATCCTAATGCATAGGACACATGAGACTATAAAATAACTTAGTTGAGAACTTTAGATTTAAACACCTGGGTTTTATTCCAGATTATTTCAAAATAATAATATACATATCCCATTTTTTTATCAAACCATACTTTTGGAATTTAAAAAAAAATTGTTTTACCAAAACAATCATGAAGCAAAATTACTCTAGTACAATCCCCGCTTAGAAACTCGAAACCGAACGTCGATAATGCTGTAATCACCATCAGAATTATTTTCCAGTGACAAAAGTGAGTTCAATGCTTTCTATCTCCTTTGAAATTGTTTTAAAATATTTTTAATCATAATTACTTTCAAATAATACTATTATTATTTTCTCCAAAACTTTAAAAAGTAATTTTTAGAACACTAGGATTTAACTTCCCAATTTCTCAGTTCAAATCCTCTTTATTTACAAACCGTGTTTTATAAATCATACTTATATAATTTCACCTTCTTAGATAAAATTATGTCTCAAATGCTTATCTTTTTTCGATTATAATAAACAATATTTACCAAAATTACAATTTAAACCAACATTATCACTGATTGCCTTATAGTAAATTTAACGGTTTGCCTTTCTTACTCCTAAAGATAACACTTAATACATCCACAACATTTATGTTTTAGTCATCTAGCCGTTTGAAAGACAAGTCGTTGGGGTAAAATTTACAGAAAAGACAAGAAAAAGGAACTCATAATCTCAAGACACAAAGAAATCATATATAATAAAATATAAGATAGTACATATGCTCACTACCAAAATGAAACATCAGAGACACAATAGGTAATAACTTCAGCCAGGGACGATTATAACTGCGTGTCCCCATAATGCTGATACAAAATATACATACGCTGCGGAAATAAAACTGATAATTAGCTAACGTCGAAGCCACCTGCTCCATGCTCCTCCATAATGCATCCGTAAGAATGTGGACTACTTTGCTACCAATACAGTTCTGAGTATCCTAGAGTTGTAAGGAAAGAAAGAAACTTAGGGTCAGACATGGGTCTAGTGTAATTAAACTCTAAATAGCTCAATTTTTATACTTATAAAACTTTTTAAAAATAAAGGTATCTCGTAAGACCATGCCGCAAGTAAATACGGAAGTGTTTTTACCTTACGATAAACAAAATATTTTTATAGAATATCCAGTGATATTATAATAATGTCTAGTATTTAAAATAAATATTGAACATAACTGAAATGGTTAAATTAATTACATTCCAACACAATAGGTATACCACTAAGTCCGTAAAGGCACTTATTGCGGAATGGATTCCATACAATAACAAAGACTACTATGGTAGCTTTGTCAAAATAAACATGTAGAAATATGTACCGAGGGCCTCATATAGATCCCCTGCCAACACAGGACCGGCCCACCCCTTACTGGATAATAGCAAAATGTCACAATCCCAATTGTGATCAACAACCGTACCCAAGTCACCAACATACATAATCTAGAAATCTCGATCTGGATTGGGTGATGAGCATACCTAATGGATGCGACCCATAAAGTCGTGTCACATATCCCCTGTTTTAGTCATTCTCAGTTGTAAGGCTTGAGACTACATTTACCTTTTTATATAGCAATCGCACTTAGCATGCTAAATCTTCCCTCCAACTGACAATGCAATGTTAGCATTTGTCCATACAAGTTGTTTATAATGCGAACAAATTGAAGGTGCTACTCCTACTACATCTTTTTTGGAATCACAATTAGGATTTATAACAAGCAGCCCTTGCACTTCAAAGATCTTCATCTTTGACTCAATCGTCTTTCAGATGTTTCTAATTCGAACGCTTATGTTGGTTCAAAGTGGTTTTTAGACAACTCATGTTTATCTGATCCCGGTCACTTCGAACCAACATTCAGTAATTTTAAAATTGGTCAAGTTATCGATAGTTGGTAAATCCACTATCAGCGGTAAGTATAGATTTGCATATGGAAAATAAGACATCCTATACTTATCCCCACTTTACGATTTCAAGTAGTACTATCCCTTGATTAACAATAAAGTCAGACAAGTTTGAAAACCATCCTTACCTTGACGTATATTCTTACTACTCGGGATAGAGACGAGTTTTCATACCTCGGAATTTAGCGTTAAGTATACAATGAAATATCTTCCATATATTTAATTAATCGCGTAGTAATTATCGAAATTAACTCTCTCATATTTATCATGTTTCTATTTCCAACATTTCGACTTCTTATCCCTCGCCTACAAAATCTTATTCTAGATCTCAGGGGTAGAGGAAAGTCCACTCATTGGCTTTAGTGTTAATACTAGACGACTTACTTTCCATGGAACATGTCAACGTTTTAGCATAACTTAGCATATTTATTTGGCTACTTAATGGCATAGACAAAGAAATCCCTTGTATTTAAAAACCATCCTTTGTAAAAGAAAATTGCTTTTAGACAAACCAACTTTTTGGTAATAAAAAGATTTAAAACTATAAACTTTTATTTAGTTAATAATAATTTTATACTATTTATTTAAATAATAATTAGATAATAATTAAACCTTTATACGGATAATAATTAACTACTAATTAACCTTTACTTTAATTAATAATTAAATAATAATTATCCTTTACCTTAATTAATAATCATCCTTCACTTAATTAATAATAATTAATAATTATCCATTACCTTAATTAATAAATAATTAATAATTATCCTTTACTTGATTAATAATTAATTAATAGTTATCGAAAATATTTTAATATTTTAAAATTTATTTTTTACACTTATAATATGTTTTTCAAAAATAATCAAAGTAAAACCCTTTTTAATCTATACAAAAGTTGTCAATCTTCAAACTACGTCCATAGCGACTATCGCTATATGGACCATAACTTTCAGACTTGCTTTATATCTCAAATAGCCTTTAAATCTTTTCCTTCCATATTTAAATCACTTAAACAACTTTTTATAAGAGTTGAAAATAAAATGGAAAGTTTGGAAAACATTTAAGAAATATTTTTAGAAAACAAGGAGATAAACAAGTTTTAAAACACATGGTATCTCGAAGTCGAACACAAACAAATTCAAGTGTTTACTTTCCACTAACATAGAACCAACCATGTACTTAAGCACACTTATAGGCATGTAAATGTCATCCATAACAAAGAATGATTATTACTTATACATCATACATAAGCACTTCGACTATATTCCTAGTCATTATCCAAACATCACATATACCCCCCTTTAACCAAAAATCATACCAATCATGTACATTTCAAACTTATACACATAAGGAAATTACTAACTAATATTATTACCATAATAATAAAGTTTAAAACTTTGGTTTTGAAAATGAGATTTACTCAACAAAACCAAACGAATTCAAACTAAAACTACTACAACTTTTTCTCCAACACACAAACTTAGTATTTTTCTTCCAAAAAACTTAATTTTTGAGGCACTAAGGGTAGTAAGTGGGTTCGGCCTAGGAATACATAGGTTCAGCCATGGATTAAGGAGGATGGTTTGGGTCTTGTTGTGGAGTATATGAGATGTAGAGAAGAGAGATGTGATGACCCGCAAATCCATACCCTTTGAATCGACAATAATCCACACATGTCCGACCCAAAAGCACAAACTGACGGAAAGTCAAGAGAAAGAAAAGAAGAGAGAAGAAAAGAAGAGAAGAAAGAGAGAAGATAGAACCAAAAAGAACAATACAGAATCTCACATCGCAGCAGATAATATATAATATCACATCAATGATCATTTCAAAACATGAACTGTATATATACACGCATCAATCAGAGTTCAACAATCAATCAATAGCCTGAACAATTATAATAACTTGTCCTCACAATTGCCGATAATATACAACTACAAACAAAGCATAGAGGATAATAAAACAAGTGCAAATATACGAAAATGGAGATCTCCAGCTCTCCTGTTGTAGCTCCAAAAGCATCAAATCTAGACCTGTAAATATACTCGGTCTGACCCGAGCATTGAAAGGGAAGAACGCCCGGATCAGTCTGGTAAACCAGCGTGAGAAACACACTCAATTGAATTTATAAAATTACCAAAACTTTACCTTTATCAAAACAAAAGTATCTCGTAAGACAAGTCCACACATAAACACGGACATGTTTTTATCTTACGATAACTAAAACATATCATATCAAATCCTCTTATATTATAGCAGTGTCTACTATATACAAATAATATTAATCATAGCCGAAATTTTTACATTGATTAAATTTCAGCATATAGCCCAATTGGGTAATACAATCAAAATGGCAAACATGTAGTGGGGTTTGGATTTCCGTACAAATGACCAGGTGAAGGGACTACCTTTCGGGAGTACATTTCTAGAAGAATGTACCAAGGACCATCACAAAGGATCCTCTACCAACACAAGACCGACCCACCTCTATAACTAGATGGTATCGAATATATCATCTTCCGGTCATTACCGACCTTTACCGAGGGTTCCCTAAGCATAAAAACCACAATAATCGGATACACGACGTCATAGCATGCAAAGATATATCTAGAAGAGGATGACCATACACTCATGGGAATGACGCACTTAGCCTTGCGCATCTACCCCCGTTCTAGTCATTTCCGGTTGATGAGGCCTGATGAGGTAACGATTATCTTTCACAATAACATATCACATCACTTTGAATGCCACATGGCCATTTCCATTGACTACTAATTGCCTTCCACAAAAATAAAACCCTTAAGCTCATACGTCTCAAGGAGGGTGTTAAGCTAAGAGAAGTTGCCTTCTCCGCCACAACTGATCTACGTGTATAAAAACTAATGTACGTAATCTATAGAAATGCAATGTCAGACAAACATTCATACAAGTTGTCCAGGAACAAGACAAACCGAAGGTACTTTCCTACCACATCCTATCGGAAAATCCCTAGGATTAGAAGCAAATAGTCCTCGCATTGGATATTTCATAATGAAGAGACCATTGCTACTGGATGTATATTGGGATTTTAACCCCAAAAGATTAACAAGCAGTCCCCTACTATGAAACTCCGAAAATCAATATCATCAATAAGCAACCTGCACAATCGTTGCATATACGTTGGTCCGAAGTGGATTTCGAATAAACCGATCCCGGTCTCTTCGCACCAACAACATAAAACCATTTCTCAACCTCACACAGAAACTAAGTCTGATAGACTTCTCATGTCTCTAACTTTCAACTTTCTATCCTTTGGCCAAGAAGGAAGCTCGATAGATTGGAGTAATACTCCACACTATATGAATCAACATCCTCAACCCAAAGGATAATCAAGCCTACAAAGAAGGCTACGTACTAAGAGTACGGCTAAATAGTTCCCACATCAAGTTGAAGAACTAAAATGTTGGCCAAGTTTGATAGTCGGTTATTTAACTATCAAAACAAACAAACAAATATCCAGCACCATAACAATCACTAGGTGTTAACTCCCATGTTCAGCGACTCACCGACACAAAGGAATTGGCGACTTAACACATGAAGCGGGCTTAACGACATACCGACTTAAGAAGGACTGTCGACTTAAGGGATTAACGACATACCGACTTAAGAAGGACTGCCGACTTAAGGGCTTAACGGCTTAGCGACTTAACATGTAGCCCGACCTAACGACTTAAGAGTATGACGGCTTAGCGACTTAACTGATAGCCCGACCTAACGACTCAAGGGACCGCCGACCTAACGACTCAAGACAGGAAAGACTCAAGACAACTTCACTTAAGTCGTGACCGACTTACGACCTATGTTAGGTCACTCACGACCTAGGAAAACAAAGGGAAACCCACTATAGCGTTACTTGAACTAGGGCATGTTAACTCGTCCACGACTTAGGACTTGTACTCAGAAGAACATGCTTATCCCAGTTATGCCATGAGCCGTGATTAAGAGATAGGACGCGACTTACGACTTGTCTTGGGTCGGTCACGATCCGCGACTTACGTTAGGTCGGTCACTACTTACAACTTGACATGGAAGTTCCTCTATAAATACGGCATGGGCTCCAACATAAAGAGGACGGTCCGATCATTTTCTTCAAAGCATCAAGACTCTGCCATCTTCAAACCAAGCCTTACTTCAACATTTGAAACTCATAAGAAGCTTCAATCAACTTCAAGCTGGGATTCAACGTATTCAACCATGAATTTGGAGAATTCTCTTATATCGTAGTTTTTCTAGCTACTTGTCTTTTGAAGCGAATTGTAATTGAAGGAAATTGTAAAGGATTGCAACCATATTAGCAATAAAGAAGGATTGAAGTGGATGTAGGCTTGATCATAAGCCGAACCACTATAAACTCTGTGTCTCTTACTGCTTTTTCAATGAATTACTGATTTCTCTTTTTCCCGTGTTAACGGGTGGTGCTTTCATTCAAGTCACTATTTGCATCGGGGTGTTAGCGTTCGACTTTTTACGTTAACATTTTGGTGCTTTCATTGAGAGTTGAACTAAGGTTACTGTCATCATAGCTTCGCAGAAGTTTGTAGAAAGGATTTCTCTGAAAACCAAAAGTTTATCAGAAATAATGGCTCCAGGAAGGAAGCGCAAGTCTGTTAGATCTGACGATGTTCGAGAGACTACTGCAACCTCTCCTTCTTTAAGTCAAACAACTCCAACTGTCGGAGTTACACGAGCAGAGCTAGATGCCGTTGTATCCGGGCTACATCGGCAAATGGAAGCTTAGAATAACCTAATGATGGAAAGGTTGAATGCTTTATTTGAGGCAAACCGCCAGCCGGCAGCTAAGGAGGGAAACCTTGCCGATGAAATGCAGAATGTGGAAGGAAGGAATATCCCTCCAAGGCCAGCTGACCCAGTGGAAAGGACATCTCCCCAAGCCGGAGGACCGGGGCCGCAACCAACCTTCCGTGAACGATTGTCAAGACAGAATTCGGAGAGAGTGGCTGATGTTTGTCCCATTGAGCCTCAAAATAATAAAGAATATTTCTCAGGCAAGGTTCGCCAAATTATGAAGGAAAGTATGCAGAGAGACGAAGATGAGAGAGAGTGGGGTTTCGCTTCGAGCAAAACTCCATTCACTGAAAAGATCTTGAAAGCAGAATTCCCAAGGAAGTTTTTCCCTCCAACTATTCCAGCTTACAAGGGAACGAGCGATCCTAATGAGTTTCTGTATAAGTATGATTGGCACATGACGGGTGCCAGAGCCTCTGATGAAATCAAGTGCAGGTATTTTCCGGTATACTTGGAAGGAGTTGCTTTACTTTGGTTCACAAAGTTGCCAATCCGATCGATAGACCAATTTTCTGATTTGACTCGGAAGTTCAAGGAGCAGTTTCGACTGTATTCATCAAAGGCGAAGGATATAATGTCGTTATCCAGCTTAGAGCAGAATCCCGGAGAATCCATTAGAGCTTTCTTGAATCGCTTCAATATAACTTTGGCCAAGGTGGAAAATGCAGAGCCACGCATGATTCTGACATATTTGATGAGGGCGATTGATAAATCAAGTGAATTTGGAAAGTGGTTGAAAATGAAAGAACCAAATTTACTTGACAAGTTTTATAAAAAAGCCGATGAATTCATGCGTCTGGAAAGCCTCCAACCACCGGCTAAGATGGTATCGACAGGGGCCGGAAATAGTAATGCTGCCCCGAATAAGTAGGAATCTGGCAATCAGAAGAGGGGGGACGATGGTCGGAAGAGGCAGGAAGATGCAAAGAAGGGTCATCCCTTCAACTTCACCCCTCTAACTGATACCCTGGAGAACATCTACTTTGCAAACAAGGACACGGTCGAATTCGCCGAACCAGCTAAGAAAAGAGTTAATAGGAAAGCTGAGAAGAATGGAAGGTTTTGCCGGCTCCATAACCAGCTCGGGCATGATACTAACGAGTGCCGTCACTTAAAGGAGGTAATTGAGGAACTATTGAAGCAAAACAAGCTCCAACGGTATGTAAGAAGGAACAGGAATGGCCCAACCTCATCAACTCAAGGACAACAGGTTCCTGTTCATTGTCCTGGCTCAAGTGAGAAGGCGGCAGCTCATGAATCAGAGAGGCCTGTTATAAATGTGGTTATAGGAGGCCCTCACCGAGCTGGCAGAAGTTGGGGCGAGATGGAAAGATGCGCCCGTGCTTTGAAGTATGCACCGGCAGATGAAAGTGTTTTTGTGTTAGAAGACGTTGCACCCCTGAAGCAGTAGAAAACTTTTAATGACGACATTATATTCACTACTAGGGATTCAATGGGTGTTGAAGCTCCTACTATTGATCCTTTGGTCATCTCCGCTGGCATCGGGCCAGCTACTGTGAAAAGAGTTCTGGTTGATTGTGGAGCTTCGTGCAACATTCTCTTCAAGAAGACTTTTGATCAAATGAAGATTCCTATGGCTGATGTTCAAGCTTCATCACTAAAGATTGTTAGTTTCATCACTAAAGCTTGGAGAGGGGCAGAGAAAAGTGACTCGAAAACAGACCTTTGTTATTGTTGAATAATTTTCTGCCTACAATGCCTTCCTAGGCCGACCAACTCTGGCGGCATTTAAAGCAATTCTTGCCCCATGGTGTCTGACCATAAAATTCCCCACAGATAATAGAGTCGGTGTGGTGAAAGGGGATCAGAATGCTAGACGAGAATGTTATCTTACAGAGTTGCGTGAATCGAGGAAGAGAGAAATGGGAAAAGATGCGGCAGCCCCAGTCCGCATCAAAGAATCAACCTTGTAGCAATTACAGGGTGGACCCTGCACAGGCGAACATCGCGGTGCACGAAGAGAGATGGATCCAAGAAAAGCTAGTGCAGGGGAAAATAGAGTGGTACCAGTTGAAGTGACAGTCCCAGTACCTGTTGACCCGAAAGACCCGAATAAAGTGTTGAATGTGGCTTCGCAGCTTAGTGTAACGGTTCAAAATGTTTTGATATCATTTTTGAAAGCAAATCTGGATGTATTCGCCTGGACTCATGCCGATATGAGTGGAATTTCTCCAGAAGTTGCGGTGCATACCTATAACATTGATCCAAAGTTTACACCGGTAAAGCAGACAAGAAGAACTCAAGGTCCTAAAAGGTCAACATCATTGAAAGAAGAGGTTGATCGGCTCATGGAGAATGGTTTTATCAGGGAATCTACTTATCCGAATTGGGTCTCAAATCCAGTACTGGTTAAAAAAGCTAATGGGAAATGGAGAGTGTGCATTGACTTTTCAGATCTAAATAAAGCCTGCCCCAAAGACTGCTTCCCGTTACCCAGGATTGACCAGTTGGTGGATGGAACGGCGGGGCATGAATTGCTATCTTTTATGGATGCCTATTCCGGATATAACCAGATCATGATGCATGAGCCAGATCAGGAGGACACGAGCTTTACCACCGATGTTGGTCTCTACTGCTACAAAGTCATGCCCTTCGGACTTAAGAATGCAGGGGCAACTTACCAGAGACTTGTTAATGCCATGTTTAAACCACAGATTGGCAAGACTATGGAAGTTTATGTCGATGATATGCTGGAAAAGTCAAAGAAAGCAGTGGACCACATGGATCACTTAGCAGAGATGTTCTCAATCCTCCAAAAGTACGGAATGAAGCTGAACCCTTTGAAGTGTTCATTTGGAGTAGAATCTGGAAAGTTTTTGGGTTTCATTGTGAGTGCAAGGGGTATTGAAGCTAATCCTGCTCAGATATCTGCCTTAAGAGAAGTCAAAGCTCCTAGAACGAAGAAGGAATTGCAAAGTCTCAATGGAAAAGTTGATGCCTTGAGTCGGTTCGTTTCCAAAGCTACTGATAAATGCATTCCATTCTTCGATGCTCTAAAGAAAGGAAGAAAAAACTTTGACTGGACTCCTGAATGCCAGAAAGCTCTCGATGAGCTGGTTCGTCATATGGAAACGCCTCCTATACTTTCTAAGCCTGACAATGGTGAAGATCTTTTTGTGTATTTGGCAATCTCATCTCATGCCCTCAGCGCAGCTTTGGTACGGGAGGATGCGAAAATTCAGCGCCTGGTCTACTACATTAGCAAGAGATTTACTGGGGCAGAATTGAACTATTCGAAGTTGGAAAAGCTCGCCTATTGTCTACTGATTGCGTCAAGAATGTTGAGGCCATATTTCCAAGCTCATCCCATCAAAGTCCTCAACGATCAGCCCTTGAAGCAAGTCCTGTTTCGTCCTGAGACTTCGGGTCGTCTTTTAAAATGGAATATTGAACTCAGTCAATATGACATTACTTATCATCCCCGGAGAGCAATTAATGGACAAGCTTTGACAGACTTCATCGCAGAATGTACTGATAAAGGTGATAGTGAGGAAGTAGTGACCGATAATCCTTCAATCCGGTGGAAATTGTATGTCGATGGCACAAGAAACGATTACTGTTCCGGGGCCGGGGTTGTGCTTGAAACCCTTGAAGGACGGTCACTATGTTATGCTTTAAGATTGAAATTCCCTTCGACAAACAATGAAGCAGAGTATGAAGCTCTTATTGCCGGTTTGAGAATTGCTAAAGAATTGAACGTTAGGGCATTGCAGATCTTCAGTGATTCACAGCTTATCGTGTGTCAAGTCAAGAAAGAGTTTCAAACCAAAGGGGGAAATCTGCCCGCCTACTTGTCAAGAGCCTGGGAGCTTCTCGAGGACTTGGACCATTATACAATAAACCATATACCTCGGGAAGAAAACATGAAGGCAGATTCCCTCGTAAAGTATGCAAGTACTGGTGAAGCTCAATTATTAGGATTAGTTCCTGTGGAGGTCTTATCAACTCCAAGCATTGATGAAATGGATATAGGCTGGATCATGACCATATCTCAAGAACAGGAATCATGGATGACTCCGATAAAGGATTATCTGCTCAATGGATCTGCACCAGAAAGTTCAAAAGAATGTCAAAAACTGTTAAGAAAGGCTTCAAGGTATATAATTCAAGATGGCTGATTATTCCGACGAGGATTTTCAATGCCATTACTCCGATGTGTGACTGAAGAAGAAGCTAAGACAATTCTTGCTGAGGTACATGGAAGGGAATATGGAGATCATACAGGTGGTCAAACTTTAGCCAAGAAAATTCTGCGTTATGGATACTTTTGGCCGAATATTAACCGAGATGCTGCAGACTACTCCCGAAAGTGCGACAAATGCCAGAGATTTGCTAAAATCCCAAGAGCACCTTCCACTGAAATAACACAGATGGTCAGTCCGTGGCCATTTGCTATCTGGTGAATGGATCTCATCGGGCCTTTGCCAACTGCGAAATCCGGAATCAATATGCTATTGTTGCTGTGGATTATTTTACTAAATGGGCTGAATCTGAACCTTTAGCTACTATTACCTCAAAGAAAATGATAAACTTTGTAACTAAGAATATCATTTGCAGGTATGGAGTGCCTCAAAAGATAATCACGGACAATGAAACCCAATTTGAAAGTGAAGAGTTCTAAGACTTTTGCAAAAGATTCAAGATCCAGAAAAGTTTCTCAGCAGTGGCTCATCCGCAGGCAAACGGGCAAGTGGAAGCAGTAAACAAAATAATCAAATCAACCATCAAAAAACAGCTGGAAAAGGCAAAAGGTAGTTGGGTGGATAAACTTCTGCTAGCACTATGGGCATATAGAACTACGTATAAAACTGCGACGGGGCACACTCCATTTTCATTGGCATATGGATCAAAGGCAATGATTCCGGTAGAAATAGAGGTCCCTTCACATAGAAGAATCCATTTCAATCAAGCCGAAAATGAAAAGCTGCAGCTTGAAGCCCTTGACTTCCTTGATGAGAAAAGGGAAGAGACTGAACTCAGAACTGCAGCTCACCAGCAAAGAATAGCTAGGCACTTCAATTCCAAAGTTCGTCGGCGCAGCTTTGAAGTGGGGGATCTAATCTTAAAAAGAATTATGACACCTATAGGTTTGCTTGGACCAAACTGGGAAGGGCCGTATGTTATAGGCCAAAAACTTCTTGATGGCACATTCAAACTTATAACTGTCGAAGGAGACCCAATTCCAAGAGCTTGGAACAGCAATCATTTGCGCCCATATTTTACTTAATGGCTTTAATGAAATATTGTAAAGGAATGATGAATGTATGATTCTTGTAATGAAAGCTGTTGTAAAGTCAGAGCAAGTGAATAATAAGAGCTATAAAGTGGATGTTGGCCTAGTTCTTGGCCGAACCACTATAAATCTTGTGTTCTTTACTATTATAGACTGCTTTGTTTTATTTTGACATATAAAATACGTTAATTGTGTTACTAAAGTGTCGATTTAATAATGCAGGCCATAAAAACAAAGCTTACCCATCGCAAGACCAAGCGATCTCCGACATCACCCAGCAAGCAAACGCTAAACCATTCAAAATTTCCATACTAAAATCTTACGAAAAAAGTGCTTCGAACAAAAGTTAGCGATGTGGTTGGAAGTGGACCATTTCTAACTAACTGCGAATGTTTGTACAAATGAACATCCAGTTAAATAGCCAGTGTCTACCACCACCAATTCGCTCAACTATGAAGTACATTTCTTTGGATAAGGAAAATTGTTGGCAACTAAAAGGAGATGATATTCGGAAAAGATAACGGGGACCGCCGACATGAATAGATGGCAAAGAGACATGGGCGAGCAAGCATTAAACAGCAAAAGACCTCTTCAGAGGCACAAGCCCTCTTCGGAGGCACAACTCTTCGAAGGATAAAGACCTCAAGCGGGGCATGCCAGAAGACTTTCTCAACAAAAAAGATTGGTATGGAACGACCAGGAGCACCTTCCCGACTGGAAGGCAAGGCACTTGTTCACTAGCTGAGACAGTTTGCGCAGACAAGCGTCCAAGTAACTTGCGTCCGCCCTGTGAATCCATATGATGATCGGAAGCACCTTCCCAAGTGGAAGGCAAGGCGCTTGTTCACTAGTTGAGACAATCTGCGTAAATAAGCATCCAAGTAACTTGTGTCCGCCCTGTGAATCCGGCCAACCATGAGGAAGAAACTTCCAGGTAGACCCAGAGGCACGCATTCCATCGAGATCTGAAATAAAACTTCACAAGTGCTGGAATGTGAAAAGCCCTCTTCGGAGGCCCATTTCACCATAGTTGAAATGCTAAAAGACCTCGAGCGGGCCTCGCCAGAAAAAGAGAGTTCTTTCTCGACACAAAGTTGCGGACTGATCGGTGGCACATCCCCGTGAATCCATCCAACTAAGAGAAAGAAGCTCCAAACTTCCAGGCAAAAGCCCTACTCAGAGGCACACATTTCACCGCGATCTGAATAAAACTTCACACGAGTCAAAATGTGAAAAGCCCTCTTCGGAGGCCCGCTTCCCAGCGAACAGGGAAAAGATAAAAGCCTCTCCCAAGAGGCAGAAACAAAAAGACCTCTTCCCAGAGGCACAATCAATCAAAAAGACCTCTTTCCAAAGGCACAATCAAAAAACTCTCTTCAGAGGCTCAAGCAGGTTGAAACCCCTTTTTTCGAAAGGCCCACTGCACTATGAAGTGAAATTCACTTGCCAAAGCAAAAGTGACCTTTTTCAAAGAAAAGTGGAGTGTAAAAAACTTTGCAACAAAAAAAAAGAGAGAGAAAGAGAAAACTCCTCCAATATGAATTGCATTCTACTGAATTAGAAAAAATATTTCCTTGGAACGGAAATATTATCCTATAAAGTACAAATGCAAACCTCCTTCAAATGGAAGGGTTGTTCTCTAAAGGAAGAATACAAGTCTTCCCGAAACAGAAGAGTTGTTCTCTGAAACCTTGCCAATGTGAAAGAAATTGCAATAAACCATGGTATGGGGGCAATACAATATAGTTATCGCAAAAATAAAAACAATGCTCAGGCAACATACCATAGGTTTACCGCAGCTTCACATAAAGAAGATAAAGAAACTTACATGAAAATGGAAAACAAATGTGTTCTCAAATACAGACAGAAATTTTTATAAGTAAAAGAACCATTTTATTCCATACTATGAGAATTTTATACGTGTGCAGGTTTCAAAGTAAAAGAAGGCGGGGACTGGTACCCGCACAATCTCCAGTCAACACAAACTTATATACAAGAAAAAAAAAGCAAAGAGCGACATAAAAAGCACAGGACCAAAAGCCATCATTTCTTCTTCCCTCCACCTTTTGAGCCTGCAACTGGCCAGATAACCAACTTCTTGTGCCGGCTTGAAAGTGTAGGGGAAGAAGGAGAAAGGGAAACAATTGGACTTGCTTCTGCTTTTTCCTCGCCGGCTGAAGCTTTCTTCTTCTTTGAGACTCCACTTTTCCCCCTTTTCGTAGAAGAAGACTCGCTTCCTGGAGTAAAAAATATGGCTAACGGCGTATCGTCGGAACCAGTTGGTTCCGGAGTCTTTTCGCCCTCTTCAGTTCCTTCTCCCTTATGTTCTTGTGAAGCAATGGGATCGTCCAAGTCTTGGAGAGCTTCTATTTGCTCCTTTTGTGATACCGGTTGAGAGGCAGAAGGAGGAGTAACCTGAAGAGACAGGGGAGGAATAACTGGAGGAGGGGAAGTCTGAACAATGCTCGGTACTTTCTCTACAGAAGAAAAGAAGTTAAAGTCAGTATCTCTTGAAAAGAGAGGAGTTAGTGGCGTGTCGTGATTTAAAAAATAATCAAGAAGTTCATCAAACTCATGTGAAGCGAACGAGCAGTCCACTCTAGCAAGATCAGTAGTAAGGTTACCTGGTGAAGCAGGCTTTACTATGTCAACTTCAAAGCCCTACGCGTCACCGCTCTCTTGACTATCATCTCCATTGTGAGCAGTTGCACCTTCAGTGACGGCTTTAGTAGGAGGCGGAGAATGAGAACCGGAGCCAATAATGTCGATATCGGCCGAAGTCGAAGGTTGAACCGGGTCGGTTAAAGTTGCCTTTCCTACATGTTTCCCTTCGGCCATTCCGGCTCTCTCTTCGGCTAATTGCTCCTTTCCTCTGGCAAGAGCGGCGCGGGCATCGTCATCAAGATAATTTGCCATTAAATCCGCCTCAGTATAGACAGCATTGCCAAACATGTCAAGTATGGCCTCCCACACTTCGGCCAGAGTTATTTCATATTTGGGGCCTAGAAAGGAGAGACTACCATGCCCCAGGACGCTATGCAAGTAAAAGTCAAACAATGTTGAGCAGATATTGGCCTTCGTTGCTTCGTGAGACTCTTCAGCTGCGATTTTACCAGCAACGGCCTCATCACGCTCTCTTTCAGCTTTAGAGAGTCGAAATTTTAGCATTTCGATCTCCACGTCCTTGGAGCTAGTCTTCTTTCACAACTCTGCGATGTCAGCAATATGGCCCTCGCTAATTCTTTTTTGCACATCAAGCCTATCTTTGGCATCTCTTTGAGCGGCATGAGCATCTCGCACCTGTTGTTGAAGCACTTGCTCCCTTTGCGAATAGGAAGTGGAGGAAGTGGAAAACTCTTCTTTGAGTTTTTCAACTTCCGCTTCGAGCTTTTCATTATAAGTAGCAATGCTTCTCATTTTCGCAACATGTTGCTTAAGGATCTTCTGCCATTCAGATTTGTCGTTCTCCATTGTTAACATGGCTTCAAGATTCGCGCGATTTACCCTTTGGAGCTCATCGACAAGCTTTTGCCAACCTAACATTCTTTCGATATCAAGTTTGACAGCATCAAGGTTGCGCAGCATAGCCGGCTTATCAATCGGGACCAGGTCAAGATCAAAGCGCACTCCTTTCAGGCACCAGTTCGGGAATCGACTCTGAAGAGTAGCCGGGCCCGGGCCAACTCGATATGGGGGCCTTCCAATGATTGTTTGGATAAGTACGTGCCAGGGCAGAAGATTGAGGCAGTACAGGAGCAGCAGGTTGTTCGGTAGTCTCGGATGTTGGTTTTTCACCATATTTGGCTCTTTTACTCACATCTTCGGCAATCGGACTTTTCCCCTTGTCGTCACGGGACTTCCGTTTATGAGAATCATCTTCCCTCTGGGAAGAATCGTGTCGCTCGTCCTGTCTTTCATGGCGTTCTTCGTAGGCACGCTTTTCACGAGCTTTTCGAGCAGCCCTCTCCTCATCAGTTTCCCTACGAGGAGGAAGATAGCGCCTGTAATCATATTGACTGCGCCTTCCATACTGCTTGAAGTCATCATAATATGAGCCACTCCGCCCCATTGAAGGACCTGAAATTGGAAAAGGAAGCATAACTTGAGGATCTTCGAATTATAAGGAGTTAAGTGCATATTAGTGCCAATAAATCCTAAGTGTGTGTGGTGTGTGCAAACTATACGCGCCGGACTACGAACCACTCCTCAGTTGGGGGGTGATGATAGATTTTACAGCCAATGTCGATTGTTGAGCTGGAGGAGTCTGTTGAAGAGCAGATGTCGCTTCAACCACTCCTCATGTCTCTAACTTTCAACTTTCTATCCTTTGGCCAAGAAGGAAGCTCGATAGATTGGAGTAATACTCCACACTATACGAATCAATATCCTCAACCCAAAGAATAATCAAGCCTACAAAGAAGGCTACGTACTAAGAGTACGGCTAAATAGTTCCCACATCAAGTTGAAGAACTAAAATTTTGGTCAAGTTTGATAGTCGGTTATTTAACTATCAAAACAAACAAACAAATATTCAGCACCATAACAATCACTAGGTGCTAACTCCTATGTTCAGCGACTCACCGACACAAAGGAATTGGCGACTTAACACATGAAGAGGGCTTAACGACATACCGACTTAAGAAGGACTGCCGACTTAAGGGCTTAACGGCTTAGTGACTTAACATGTAGCCTGACCTAACGACTTAAGAGTATGACGGCTTAGCGACTTAACTGATAGCCCGACCTAATGACTCAAGGGACTGCCGACCTAACGACTCAAGACAGGAAAGGCTCAAGACAACTTCACTTGAGTCGCGACCGACTTACGACCTATGTTAGGTCGCTCACGACCTAGGCAAACAAAGGGAAACCCAGTATAGCGTTACTTGAACCAGGGCATGTTAACTCGTCCATGACTTAGGACTTGTACTCAGAAGAACATGCTTATCCCAGTTATGCCATGAGCCGTGGTTAAGAGATAGGACGCGACTTACGACTTTTCTTGGTTCGGTCACGATCCACGACTTACGTTAGGTCGGTCACTACTTGCAACTTGACATGGAAGTTCCTCTATAAATACGGCATGGGCTCTAACATAAAGAGGACGGTCCGATCATTTTGTTCAAAGCATCAAGACTCTGCCATCTTCAAACCAAGCCTTACTTCAACATTTTAAACTCACAAGAAGCTTCAATCAACTTCAAGCTGGGATTGAACGTATTCAACCATGAATTTGGAGAATTCTCTTGCATCGAAGTTTTTCTAGCTACTTGTCTTTTGAAGTGAAATGTAATTGAAGGAAATTGTAAAGGATTGTAATCATATTAGCAATAAAGAAGGATTGAAGTGGACGTAGGCTTGATCATAAGCCGAACCACTATAAACTCTGTGTCTCTTACTGCTTTTTCAGTGAATTACTGCTTTCTCTGTTTCCCGTGTTAACAGATGGTGCTTTCATTCAAGTCACTATTTGCATCGGGGTGTTAGCGTCCGACTTTTTACGTTAACACTAGGCCCTTTGAATTAATCTTTTTTTAATTAAATCACTTGCCAAATATTCACTTTAATTTATCTTTAAAAAGATATATTCTCAAAATCATTTCAACATTGGATAACATTTCCATATACTTATTTAATAATAAGTAATTCACAAATCTATTTATTTTCAACACTTGGAAAGTATTTCACATACTTAAATCATAATTAAGTATATATTATATTCTTTAAGGAAAATATTCTCTTTAAACACATTTATTTGGGTCAAAACGAATGTTGCGTAAAACATCATTACGACAACCCAAAATCACTAGTATAGGGATTCGAAAATAACATAGATATATAAATCCCAATACTATACAAAAACTTCTCCTTCCGAAAATCATTTACTATAACAACAGTGTTATAGTCCATCATTTCCTTATACTTTTCGAAAAAGTCTATTTCAACAATGAATGTTGAAATCTATGGTTTCTATCTTTAATACATTTCAAAACATCTTTTAATGATTTTATTCCATTTAAAATATCACTTCCCAAAACATTTATTTAATTTAATATATTATTCACTGTCCAAAATTGTGAATATAAATCTCTAACCAAATTCAACACTTCTACATATTTAATTACAGGATTATCCACTGTTCAAAATCGTGAATATACCTCCTTTAATGAGCTTTTATATTTACTTATCAAATTCAATTGATTTCGGATTTATAAACATTGTTTATAAATTCGCATTCTTATTTTATAAAACTTAAATTTACAAAATTCCTTTATTAACCAATTCCATTTATAACTCAATTATATACCAAAAATCCAATTTATAATTTAATTCACTTACAAATCATTTATTAACAAACCCATTCATTTTCTAACTTCACAATTATAAATCTTATTCATTTACAAAATCCATTTATAACTTCATTTTCGCACTTATAAAACTCATTTTATAATTCCAGTATTTCGATTTATAAAAATTCAATTTTATAAATCTTATATATAAACCTTTTATAATAAATCTGAATCTCAATTTAAACTATTTACCAAATCATTAACTCAATATTTCAAAAATCACATTTTGATTATATTTCACAAAAATCATAATTTTATAACATAAAAATTATAATATTTATTTATTCAAAATAAATTCATTCTTTTAACAATTCAAAATTCAACAAAATGTATATTTTAAAAATCACTTTTATAGTCCTTTTAAATATGGAAATCATCACTTTAATATTTTTAAAATTTCAAAAATAGGACCAATGCTGCAACAGCACTAAATACAACAATCACGACATCCAAAACATCATATATTATATGATAACAGCATATATCACAATATCTGTAAATAAATCAATACGGGTGAAGAATCCAGTTGGATCCCTCCAACCTGTCGCTTGCAACAAATATGCATATAAGAATATGTGTACAATGTCCGCTTCGAGGCAGACGCGCGTACAAAGGATCATCCGTTCATACACGAGAACGTATAGAGTCATCTGTTCCACTAGGCAGGAATATATCCAAATACCAATCAATGTAACATATATCATCCAAACAATCATCATAAAATAAATTATTTCTCACTTATATAAAAATATCAGTGAGTCAGAAAGAGTGAGTTGTACTCACATTGCGTCCAATAGCAGTTTCAGCATTTTTTCCGAATAAAATTAAACGACCGTTTAATTTTATCCAAAATTTTCGCTAGCTCATATAAATCCCAATCTAGCTCCATAATGTCCTGCTCATGAATACGAACCCAACGCAATTCACTTCGTGCGAAACGGACCTAGTATGACAAAGTTGTAGCATTTTGAAGTCTGTATAAATTTAAAATATAATAATTTCAAATTTTATTTTATTTCCAAACCCTGAAATCAAATCTGGTCGTGCATCTTGTTTCCACAAATCTGGGCCGTGATTGGCTTCTTCTCCGGCTTAGGTAATTCACGTACAAAAATAACCCATGAGCCGCCATTTTTAATCGAATTTTCACCAACTCCTCGCTCGACTAGACGTCGATCAGCCACCATCGTTCGACTCGTCTATGGAAGCACCACCCTTGGCCTCAAGCACGTTGAGCACGGCTGAGTATTCGCATAGAAAATCACGCACGAAGGCTGTATGATCGCGTCCCCTATTCTCCTCCCCTCGTCAATGATAACGCAGATCGACCGTTGGATATGTCGATCGTGATGTGCTCTACAAGTTTGCAGCTGAAAGTTTTTTGAATTGATTGATGGATTTGGAGATAATCGAGGGGGAAGGTTAGAATTTTCTGGCCATTGAAAATCTAGAGGCGGCCAACCCTAACCCTAATAGGGTTTGATGCAAAATGAAATAAAAGTTGGCCTTTTATAGAAAATGTTGTGACACTATGCATCCGATTTTTTTTCAAACTCGAAACGAAGCGTGCTGCTTGGCGTTTATAATATTTTACCCCTATTCCAAACGCAATGGAATATATATCGGGAGCCAATTCGATCGTATTTGAAAGACAGGTTTTCAAATCGAATTGTTTAAATTTAAAATTCACTTAAACCGATTTCTACGCGTTTTAGTTTGCCTCGGACAAACCGTAAATCCGATTGACACAAAATTTGAAATCTTACAATAATATAACATTACGGATCCGATGAAACTGGTTTCGTTGAAATCCGAGACTGTTTGAAAAAATGGCTATTTTTACACGTAAATTAAATATTAAAATATTCAATTTCTACAAATTAACTTTTAATTCGATCCTAAAGGTTCTATAACATCATTCTAATTTAAATATGATTTAGTTCAACTTTATAAATCATTTTCATTCACATTCAATTTGATTTCCAATTATTTCTGCAATTTCTAGTTTTTAAATTAATGATTTAATTATCCAGTTAAATCTAGATATTCGAAATAAAAGTTATTCGACTTATAAAATTAACATTTATTTATTTAAAATCAATTACATATACGAATATCGAATGACAGAAATTCTGGGTCGTTACATTCTCCACTACTTAAAAGAATTTCATCCTCGAAATTACCAAGTAAGAAAAAGTCATAAAATCAACTAACTTTTCAAAGCAAACGTTCAAACTAGATTTACCAAAATCACTTAAATGTTTAACTTTCCCAAAATCCAATAGTCAAACTTCTTATAAAAACCTTACTAAGTTTTCAAATCCATATATAGTTATCTTTTCAAAACCAACAATATCGTTCAACTTTTCAAAAATTTCAAAATTTTAGTTATCAAAAGTTTTCCAAAATTCTCAAAAAAAATTCTAACACCTCAAATTTTCAAAAAAATTCGCCAGCGTCTCCTTTGCGTGGTTCGATCCAGAAAAACAATCTATATATCACAAATATACATCTCATCATTGAGGATGAGGCCTCCCAAGTGAAAAATGTGTAAAAGTACGATATGTAATCCGAGATATGTATCTTATATATTATTAGCGAGCATATACGGCTAATATAGCACGAAAGCAAGCTCCAAATGCGAAACAAGCACCATACGCACCTACTATACACTCAAAAAACAATGAGAAACATGTATATATGAAAGTAATATCAATATACAACATATACCACTACAACTACTATATATGCCAATATAGCGAAGCAACAAAAACAACAAATCCAACCATCCAACAATTATCATCCAACGAACATCCAATAAACCAATATCCATTCACTTCTTATAAATATTCATTGAATTGATTTTCAATTTAATCATATTTAATTCATTAACATTGGATTTACTAACATTCATTCATTCATATTCAATTAGTTTACATTCATTAATTTACATTCAAATTTGTTCACTTTCAATTCAAATCAAATTCATTTAAATTCACTTAACTTCCCATTTGAATTCAACTATTTAGCTTTCAATTTCATTAATTCAACTCCACATGAATTTTTATACAATCAATTAACATCAATCTAACAACCAATGCACATCCAACATTACCAAATTTATTTAATTTACATTCATTCAATTTGGTCACTTTTAATTCCAATTCGTTTAACATTCCATTGTTCAGTTCTCAACTTCATTAGCTTTTTAATGAAATAACACTTACATATACTAATTCATATTTAATTAAGTACTTAAGTTATGTTCCTTTTTTATAAACATCACTTTGTTTCACTTAACTTAAATTTCAACTTATAAATCCATGTCAGATTTCAATTCTAAAGTCAATTTTATTTAACTTTTACTAAATCAAATTCAAATCACTATTCAAATTCAGGTTTTGTTTTGCTTAACGAAATTGTTTAACCATTTTAACAGTTTGTTTTACTTACATTTTCTCAATTCCTAAGTTATACAACTTATTTATTCAACTTTCATAAACATTTACCTAAGTATACTTCCATTCACATTTTTATAATTCCAATTCATGGTTATGCAATCACTTTACAACTTAGGTTTATTTAAACCTTCAAATTCAATTATATAATCACTTAACCATTTACATTTAATTTCAAATTATGTATCTAATATGCTAACTCAAATTTTAGTTCACCTTACCAAAGCTAAAATTTTATCATTTCATATTATAAGTTCAAAACTCATTCTACTTATATTTATCAATTACACTTGGATTTTAAATCAAATTTATTTATCATAACAAAACTTCAATTTCAATTTCAGTTTACTATTGGTAGCAAATCCATCACACAGAAACTCGAAAATGATGTTGATGATGCTGCAGTCATCACACTTATTATTTCCTAGCGACGGTAGTGAATTCAGTGCTTTTTATTCTTTCAAAAATTTCCCTTTTATTCATAAATCACATTTACAAATCTTTTACTTATATAATTTCACTTATTTTCTATTTATAATAATGTAACCTCTTTAACTTTGAAAAACAACTTTCAAAATAAACGGGATTCAACATTTTCAAATTCTTAGCTTAAATCCATTTTTATTTATAACTAATTTTCATAAATAAACTCATGTTGTTTCCTTTCCTATATATAAGATTATTTCACAATTGTAAATTATATTAATTATAATTCCATACTTATAATTCTTTGCTTATACAATTTATTCTTTTACAATTGTCTCTTTTATTAAGATTATTTAAACAACTTTTATTAACTTATATATATCTTTATTTTCAAACAACCAAATAATTAATTTATATACACTTTAATAATTTCTGAAAAATTATTATTACTTTATATATAAAGCATAATCGAGGTAAAATTATTTCATTTACCCAGTTTAAAATGATACTATGTCGACTTGCCTCATTTAAGTGTTTGAAAATCCCTATCGATAATATGGCATCCCACATACCGAACAGAATTCACAAACAGCTCAACGGATAAAAAAACACAATATAAAATATTTTATATCACTAACAAATACGCGCTCATATATATAATACACTCAAACTCAATCTAGGGTGCTACTGTCCCTATGTATGCTGAGTACACATCAAAGCTTAGGAATATACAAAATCTAAGCTCTGATACCACGTGTGACGACCCACAAATCCGTACCCTTTGAATCGACAATAATCCACACATGTCCTACCCAAAAAGCACAAACAGACGGAAAGTTAAGAGAAAGAAAAGAAGAGAGAAGATAGAACCAAAAAAAAACAATACAGAATCTCATATCGCAACGGATAATATATAATATCATATCAATGATCATTTCAAAACATAAACTGTATATATATACATATCAGTCAGAGTTCAACAATCAATCAACACAGCATGAACAGTTATAATAACCTGCCTTCACAATTGTCGAAAATATACAACAACAAACAAAGCACAACAAATAATCAAACAAATATGGATGTACAAAAATGAAGATCTCCAGCTCTCCTGCTGAAGCTCCAAAAGCATCAAATCTAGACCTATAAATATATTCGGTCTGACCCGAGCATTGAAAGGGAAGAACGCCTGGATCAGTCTGGTAAACCAGCGTGCGAAACACACTCAACTGAATTTATTAAATTACCAAAACTTTTCATTTATCAAAACAAAAGTATCTCGTAAGTTAGTCCACATATAAACACGGACATGATTTTACCTTACGATAACTGAAACATATCATATCAAATCCTCTTATATTATAGTAGTGTCTATCATATACGAATAATATTAATCATAGCCGAAAATGTTACATTGATTAAATTCCAGCATATAGCCCAATTGGGTAATATAATCAAAATGGCAAACACGTAGTGGAGTTTGGATTTCCATACAAATGACCAGGTAAAGGGACTACATTCCGGCAGTACATCTGTAAAAGAATGTAACGAGGACCATCACAAAGGATCCTCTACCAACACAATATTGGCCCACCTCTACAACTAGATGGTACCGAATATATCATCCTTCGGTCATTACCGACCTTTACGGAGCGCCCACTAAGCATACAAACCACAAAAATCAGATACACGACGTCATAGCGAGCAAAGATATATCTAGAAGAGGATGAACATACCCTAATGGGAATGACCCACTTAGCCCTGTTGCATCTAACCCTGTTCTGGTCATTTCCGGTTGATGAGGCCTGATGAGGTAACGATTACCTTTCACAATCACATATCACATCACTTTGAATGCCACACGGCCATTTCCATTGACTACTAATTGTCTTCCACAAAAATATAACCCTTAGGCTCATACGTCTCAAGGAGGGTGTTAAGCGAAGAGAAGTTGCTTTCTCCGCCACCACTGATGTATGTTTGTAAAAACCAATGTACGTAATCTATAGAAATGTAATGTCAGACAAACATCCATACAAGTTGTCTAGGAACAGGACAAACCGAAGGTACTTTCCTACCACATCCTGTCGAGAAAACCCTAGGATTAGTAGTGGATAGTCCTCGCATTGGATATTCCATAATGAAGAAAGCACTGCTACTGGATGTATACTAGGATTTTAACCCCAAACGATCAACAAGCAGTCCCCCACCATGAAACTCCAAAAATCAACATCATAAATAAGCAACCTGCACAATCGTCGCATACACGTTGGTCCGAAGTGGTTTTCGGATAAATTGATCCCTGTCTCTTCGCACCAACAATGCAAAAGCGTTTCTCAACCTCACACAGAAACTAATTCTCATAGACTTATCACGTCTCCATCTTTCAACTTGCTATCCTTCGGCCAAGAAGGAAGCTCGATAGATTGGAGTAATACTCCGCACTATACGAATCAACATCCTCAACACAAAAATAATCAAGCCTACACAAAAGGCTACGTACTAAGTGTATGACTAAATAGTTCCCACATCAAGTTGAGGAACTAAAATTTTAGCCAAGTTTGATAGTCGGTTATTTAACTATCAAAACAAACAAACAAATATTCTGCACCAAAACAATCACTAGGCCCTTTTTATTAATCTTTTATTAATTAATCACTTGCCAAATATTCACTTTAACTTATCTTTAAAAAGATATGTTCTCAAAATCATTTCAACATGGGATAACATTTCCATATACTTATTTAATAATAAGTAATTCACAAATCTATTTATTTTCAACACTTGGAAAATATTTCATATACTTAAATCATAATTAAGTATATATTTTATTCTTTAAGGAAAACATTCTCTTTAAACACATTTATTTGGGTCAAAAAAAATATTGCGTAAAACATCCTTACGACAACCCAAATCACTACTATAGGGATTCGAAAATAATTTAGATATATAAATCCCGATGATATACAAAAACTTTTCCTTTCGAAAATCATTTACCATAACAACAGTGTTATAGTCCATCATTTCCTTATACTTTTTGAAAATGTCTATTTCAACAATAAATGTTGAAATCTATGGTTTCGATCCTTAATACATTTCAAAACATATTTTAATCATTTTATTCCTTTTAAAATATCACTTCCCAAAACATTTATTTAATTTAATATATTATTCACTGTCCATAATCGTGAATATAAATCTCTAACCAAATTCAACACTTCTACATATTTAATTAAAGGATTATCCACTTCCAAAATCGTGAACATATCTCTTTTAATAAGCTTTCATATTTACTTATCAAATTCAATTGCTTTTGGATTTATAAATAATGTTTATAAATTCGCATTCTTATTTTATAAAAACTTCAATTTACAAAATTCCTTTATTAACCAATTCCATTTATAACTCAATTATATACCAAAAATCCAATTTATAAGTTAATTCACTTATAAATCATTTATTTACAAAACCCATTCATTTTATAACTTCACAATTACAAATCTTATTCACTTACAAAATCCATTTATAACTTCATTTTCACACTTATAAAACTCATTTTATAATTCCAATATTCCGATTTATAAAAATTCAGTTTTATAAATCTTATATATAAACCTTTTATAATAAATCAAAAATCTCAATTTAAACTATTTACGAAATCATTAACTCAATATCTCAAAAATGACATTTTGATTATATTTCACAAAAATCATAATTTTTATAACATAAAAATTATAATATTTATTTATTCAAAATAAATTCATTCTTTTAACAATTCAAAATTCAACAAAACATATATTTCCAAAAGTACTTTAAAATCCTTTTAAATTTGGAAATCATCACTTTAATATTTTTAAAATTCCAAAAATAGGCCCAATGCTGCAACAGCACTAAATACAATAATTACGGTATCCAAAACATCATATATCATATGATAACAGCATATATCACAATATCTATAAATAAATCAATACTGGTAAGGAATCCAGTTGGATCCCTTCAACCTGTCGCATGCAACAAATATGCATATTAGAATATGTGTACAATGTCCGCTTCGAGGCAGACGCGCGTACAAAGGGACATCCGCTCATACACGGGAACATATAGGGTCATCTGCTCCACTAGGCAGGAATATATCCAAATACCAATAAATATATCATATATCATCCAAAGAATCATCAATCATCATAAAATAAATTATTTCTCACTTATATAAAAGTATCAATGAGTCAGAAAGAGTGAGTTGTACTCACATTGCGTCCAATAGCAGTTTCAGTGTTTTAATCCGAATAAAATTAAACGACCGTTTAATTTAACCTAAAATTTTCACTAGTTTAAATAAATCCCAATCCAGCTCCATAATGTAGTGCTCGTCAGTACGAATCCAAAGCAATTTGTTTCGTACGAAATGGACCTCGTATGGCAAAATTATAGTATTTTAAAGTTTGTACGAATTTAAAATATAATAATTTCAATTTTTATTTTATTTCCAAACCCTGAAATCAAATCTGGCCGTGCATCTTGCTTCCACAAATCTGGGCTGTGATTAGCTTCTTCTCCATCTCAGGTAATTGACGTACAAGTATAACCCATGTGCCACCATTTTTAATCGAATTTTCACCAACTCTTCGCTCGACTAGACTTGATCAGCCTCCATCGTTCGACTCGCCTAATCAAGCACGACCCTCGGCCTCAAGCACGTCGAGCTCGGCTGAGTATTCGCATAAAAAATCATGCATGAAGGCAGCGCGAACGCGTCCCTTTTCTCTTCCCCTCGTCGATGATAACGTAGATCGACCGTTGGATTTGTCGATCGTGATGTGCTCTACAAGTTTGCAGTTGAATGTTTTTTTGAATTGATTGACGGATTTGGAGATAATCGAGGGGAAAACTTAGAATTTTTTGGCCATTGAAAAGATAGAGGCGGCTAGCCCTAACCCTAATAGGGTTTGATGCAAAATGAAATAAAAGTTGGCCTTTTAAAGAAAATCTTGCGACACTATTCATCCGATTTTTTTCCGAACTCGAAACGAAGCGTGCCGTCTGGCATTTATAATGTTTTACCCCTATTTAGAACACAATGGAATATATATCGGGAGCCAATTCCATCGTATTTGAAAGATAGGTTTTCAAATCGAATTATTTACAATTAAAATTCACTTAAACCGATTTCTACGCGTTTTAGCTTGCCCCGGACAAACCGTAAATTTGATTGACATGAAATTTGAAGTCTTACAAAAATATAACATTACAGATCCGATGAAACTGGTTTCGTTGAAATCCGAGACTGTTTGAAAAATGGCTATTTTTACACGTAGATTAAATATTAAAATACTCAATTTCTACAAATTAACTTTTAATTCGATTCTAAAAGTTCTATAATTTCATTCTAATTCAAATACAATTTAATTCAACTTTATAAATCATTTTCATTCACATTCAATTCAATTTCCAATTATTTCTGCAATTTCTAATATTAAATTAATGATTTAATTATCTAAATTTAGATATTCGAAATAAAAGTTATTCGACTTATAAAATTAACATTTAAACATTTAAAATCAATTAAATATACGAATATTGAATGACAGAAATTCCGGGTCGTTACAGAGAAGGTGTTTTTAGCTTGGTTTAAAGCTTGAAAATGGAAAAAGAAAGGATTTTTAACTTGAAAATTTCAAAGAGGCCATTGAAATAAAAAGTGAAAGCTTGGAAAATATATGGTTTTGAAATGAATGAAAGTGGAGTAAAATAAAAATTGAAAAAGAAATTTATGTTTTTACATAAAATGAAATATGAAATTTATCTTTTACCTTTAGCCCTTTGCGCTCCATACTTTGTTGCCACATCATCCCCTACTACCTTATTTTACACACAACCTATCACCCTTTCCCCCTCGTTCCATCACTTCATCACTTTTTTGATGTGATATTACCTTTGACATTTTCTTTTATTTTAAAAATTTAAAAGAAAAGTCAACATTCATTTTATTACTTAACTAAATAATTTAAACTTATTTTAACTAGAACCATTTCTTAACTAAAGCATAGGATATTTATGTGTGTGTGCGTGTGTGCGTGTGTATACTCTAGTGTACACAACATGTTCCGATGACTTTTAGACGATGAAAAGTCAAAAGTCTGAAAAGCGATTTTTGGTCACATTTTCAATTTTTCTCCGAACTAATTATTTTTGCAAACCAAATTTTAACAACTCCACCATCCATAGTTATTACCTAAAAGAGGTTTATTTAAGTTATAAAATCCATTAATTAATTATTTAAAAACATATCTATTTGAAGTGATTAAATTACGGGTCGTTACATTCTCCCTCTTAAAAAAATTCATTACAAAATTAACACACAAAAAGATAACTCAAAATGACTTAAAAGTGCATATATTATATATAATGAAACACATACAAAAGATGCGTACTAGGTAATCACATTACAACTGACGAGCACACAATCTACATAATAGGCGCTATTATATCATCCACTCGGGATAAGCTTCCTTTATGCTATCTTCCGTCTCCGAAGTGTAATTTCTGGAATCTTTACACCACTGAACCTTAACCAATCTCACCACTTTATTATATAATTGTTTCACACGATCAATAATGTGAACCAGATGCCTTATCATGGTTAGGTTTGGTTCCACCTCCAAATCCTCTTGGACAGATGGCTCAACAATCTGCGATGGATCATGCACATACTTCCTCAAATATGACACTTGGAAAATATGATGAACTCCCGACAATCTTTTCGACAACTCAACTCTATAGGCAAGCAGTCTAATCCTCTCTAGAATCTGAAAAGGTCCAACATATCTACGCACTAACTTTCATACTCTTCCAAATCGAAAAACTTTTCTAATAGGGGAAATCTTCACAAACATAAAATATCCAACTTAAAATTTGAAATCCTTCGCCTCTGATCGGCATAGGTTTTCTGTTGACCTTCAGCGTCTTTCAACCTTCTTTTAATCACAGTAATCTTTTCTATAAATTCCCAAATCATATCAGTTCCATGCACTATCTGATCCTCGGTTTCTACCAAATACGCCGGTGACTTGCATGGCCGTCCATACAGAGCTTCATAGGGTGCCATGCAAATGCTTGCCTCATAGCCGTGGTCATATGAGAATTCCACCAAGTGTAGATGATCCTTCCACGATCCTTCAAAGTCCAAGATGCATGCTCTCAACGGATCTTTCAAGGCTCGGTTCACCCTTTTTTTCCCATCCATTTGAGGATGGTATGCTTTGTGCTAATTTAGCTTTATTCCTAAAGCTACTTATAACGTATCCTAAAATTGACCAACAAAGATCGGGTCTCGATCACTTACAATGCTAACTAGACCTCAATGCAATTGGACGATCCCTCTCATATAAACATCTTCTAAAGTTGCTGCATTCCATATCGACTTTACTGGAATAAAATAAGCGCTGTTGGTTAGCCAATCCATAATGACCTAAATACCTTCATTTCCTTTCCTCGATCTTGATAAACCATCAATAAAATCCATTAGTACTTGCTCCCATTTCCAGTTTGGGATCCCTAATGGTTAGAGTAATCCAGCAGTCATTTGGTGATCGCACTTGATTTGCTGACAGTTCGCATATTGGCTGACATGTATTAAGATATCCCTCTTCATCCCTACCCACCAAAATACTCTCTTCATATCCTAGTACATCTTGTTAACTCCAAGGTGGATACTTAAATTTATGGCATTCCATCAAAACTTCTTGCCTAAGACCATCAACATCCAAAATGGATTTCGTTCATCCTCAAAACTCCATAGCTATCGATCTCAAAACTCAAACATCAACATGCCTCTATTCCTTGCCTAAATTCTTTCAGAAGACTCTCTTTCCTCTATTTACTTGCACTCCCCTCCAAAAGATATGAAATAAATCCCAAAAGAGTAAAAACTGCATTCTTACTCAGAGCGGCCGCTACCACATTTTCCTTTCCCAGCATACATAAATTATCCAAGTCATATGCTGCCAGAAATTCCAACCATCGCTGCTGCCTCATGTTCAGATCCTTTTGCATAAAAACATACTTCAAGGACTTGTGATCAGTGAAGAGCTCGAACTTTTCACATAAATAAGTAATGCCTCCACATCTTCAATACAAACACCACGGCTAATAATTCCAAATCAAATGTTGCTTAATTCTTTTCATGAGGCTTAAGCTGCATGCTAGCATAAGCAATAACTCTACCATGCTGCATCAAAACAACACCTAAGCCTACCCCACAAGCATCGGTAGACATGGTCAATCTTCAGCTTTCATCCAGAATATCTAAGACCGAAGCACTGATCAATATCTTCTTCAACTTAATAAACACTTCTTCATACTTTAAAGTCCAAATAAACTTCTCATCTTTCTCAGTCAGCTTGGTCAGGTGCGAGGCAATCTTAGAGAATTCATGGATGAACCTTCTATAATATTCGGCCTAACCTAAGAAGCTTTAGACCTTTGTTGGAATCGTGGTGTCTTCAAATCTTAAACAGCTGCTACCTTTGCTGGATCAATTGAAATACCATTTTCCAACACAACTTGCTCGAGGAACCTCACTTCTTATTAACAAAAATAACATTTAGAAAATTTGGCTTTTAAAACATGCTTCCTTAATGTCTCCGGCACTACTTCCAAATGGTTTTTATACTCTTCCTCAGTCTTAGATTAAATAAGGATATCATCTATAAAGACTAACACAAACTTATTCGACACATCTCTAAAAACTCGGTTCATAAGATCTACGAAATAAGCAGGTGCATTTATTAGCCAAAAAGGCATAACCAACAACTCAAAGAAATAATCTAATTCTCTAAATTTGTCCAGGGTATACTATCATCCGCTGCCCTTAACTGGTGAGATACTGTAGCAAGGTCCATTTGGGAAAATACTTTAGCATCATAAAGGTGGTCAAACAATTCATCTATATGGGGTGAGGGATACTTATTATGAATTATCTACTTGTTCATCTCCCTATAATGCCTACAAAGTCTTAAATAACCACTTGACTTTGCAACAAAAACTATAGACGCTCTCCAACTCAAGCAACTCGATCTAATCAGTCCTCTTCTAAACAAATCATCTGTCTGATCCCTTAACTCCTTCTCTCTTGGAGTCATTTTATGAATAGGTCAAATAACAGGTTTCCAATCGAGAATTAAGTCTAAACAAAACTCAATCTCCGGATATTGAGATAGACTGTTAATTTCTTCAAGAACATCAGAAAATCATTAATGATTGCTATCGACCCTAACTCTTTTTGGGACAATTATAAGGCATACAAGAAACTACTCATTCGCTTGTCAAGCTCTTTACATGAAACTTCAACATGCTCCATCTCTTTCTTGCAATAATATCATCCTTTCAAAACAATCTAGAGTAGCTTTATACTTTGATAACTAGTATATATCACATTAAACTCATTAAAATCTAGAACAAACAGGTCACATGAAAAATGATGGGTAAGGTAACTAATCAGTATATCTTCACAAATCATGCATAGATTAATCGTACCTCTTATGGGGTTAGCCACACAAATAATGGTTTCTACAATTCTTAAGGAAAGTTGCAATTTACCTACCGATTCTATAGAAATGAAACTATGGGAAGCCTTGATATCAAACAATACTCAAACGAAAATGCCATTGATAATTAAAGTACTTCAAGAAATCCTTTCCCTTTCACATCCTTTGAGGTCTATGATTCATCCTTAATAGCATAAACCTTGACTTACTGACCCTTCTTCGGGAGCAGGCAATCCTTTGCCATATGCTCCAGTTGTTGATAGTTGCAGCAAAGTGTCTTCTGAACCATTGGATTAGTAGGTCCCCTCTGCTGCTTTGAAGCTTCAGAATTCTTACGGAACCTTGCTAGATGACTCTTCTGTTTACACTGAAAGCGCTCAACATCCTTGGACTTTTTCCCTTGATCTCCCTTGACTTTCCCTTCCACTACTTCTTCCATTGCGGGTTGAATTTCCTCTTGTTCAGGTTGTTGTTATTATTGCTAGATACTACTGCTAGCTTCTTCTTCTTTAGAACTTCATACCGTAAAGCCATATCTACCAAATCCACAAAAGATCCCTTCATATAGGCAGTCGACTTCTCCTAAAATCTTCCTTTATTCCAATCACAAACATCTCATTCTTCTTAAGTGGGGAACCAATCAACTCCAGGCCAAATCACGACTGCTCATTAAACTTGGTTTCATATTCAACTACCGACAAATCTCCTTACCTAAGATCCAAGAAACTCCGATACATACGAGTATTTCCTGCAGCGGACATAAACTAGTCTTCGAACACCTCCTTAATAATCCTCCAAAGCATTTCCTATAAGGAAGTCCCACCATGCTGTCACTCCATATTGCAACTACGAAGATGTTAAGAATCGCTTTTGCTCATTCAAAATATCCAACCCTTCAAAAAAATTCTCACACTAAAAAAGCCCAGCTTGGACTTCGATAATCGATACCATACCCTTAAACAACTTTCCTCTCTGATTAGCATAGTCTTCGCACAGAGCTGCAAAGTTCACCCTGGGCTGCACTGGTGCCGCCTCTTTAACTACTCCAACTCTTCCAATATTCAAAGCTCGACCATTGGTAGACGTGGCGCTACCAGCTTCTCTACCACATCTTAATTTATTACTCATTCTTACTACCTGGATATAGTAAGATAATTTTAGAATACGTAGACAAGATAATCCAAGGAACAGGGTACTAAGTCAAACATATCAAGCTGATCAAAATAATTTGAGTATGTATATATATATATATATGTATATATGTATGTGTGTGTATATATATTACAACTACGCGCTCTCATAAAGTAAATTCATTCTAGGGTATTATTAACCATATCTCAAATGAATTGACACCAACCAAGGCCTGGGTTTTCACTCAACCTAAGCTCTGATACCACTTGTAATGATCTCCCTTTCTTACTTCTAAAGACATCATTTAGTACATCCATGTTATTCATGTACCGATCATCTAGGTGACTGAAAAGTAAGTCATTAGTGTAAAAGAAAAGAAAAACAAGAAGAAAGAAACATAGAATCTCACAATGCAAGGCAATTATATATAATAGAATATAAGATAGTACACATGCTCACTACCAAAATGAAACATCAGAGTCACAACGAATACTAACTTCAGACAGACACAGTTATAAGTATCTATAACCCATAATATAGATACAAAATATACAAACAGGCAGAAAAAAACAGATAACTAGCTAACACTGAAGCTACCTGCTCCATGCTCCTCCAAAATGCATCTGTAAAAACCAAGACCACATGGTTACTCATACAATTTTAAGTATCCATGATTTTTAGAAAAGAAAAAAAAAACTCGGGTTAAACATGGGTTTGGTATGAGTAAACTCCAAACAACTGAATTTATGTACTTATAATAATCTTTAAAAATAAAGGTATCTCATAAGACCACGCAACATATAAGTGCGGACAGGTTTTTACCTTACGACAACCAAAATACTTTTATATGAATTCCAGTGATATTAAAAGACCGTCTAGAGTTTAAAACAAATATTGAATGTAGCTGAAATGGTTGAATTAGTTACATTCCAGCATAACAGGTATACAGCTAAGTCCATAAAGGCACTTATTGGAGAATGAGTTCCATACAATGACAATGCTACTAGGGTACTATTTGCCACACTACACTCCTAAAGAAATGTACCGAGGACCTTACCTGGACCCCCTGACAATGCAGGATTGACCTACGCTTGTCGAATAGTACCGAATATGTTGATATTCGATTGTAATCAGCAATCATACCAAGGTCACTAGCATACATAGTCTGGAAATATTGATCTAGATCGGGTGATGACCATACCCTAATAGGTTAGAACCACATAGCCAGGTCGGATATCCTCTGTTATAATCATTACCGGTTGTGAGGCTTGAGGCTACATTTACCTTTTTATATAGCAATCCCACTTAGAATGCTAACATTTCCCTCAAAGCGATAATGCAATGCTTGCATTTGTCCATACAAGTTGCTCGGGGTATGAACAAACTAAAGGAACTAATTCTACTATATCCTTTTTGAAATCATCCTTAGGATTAGTATCAAGCAGCCCTTGCACTCAAAGATCTTCGTCTTTGACTCCATCATCTTCCATACGTTTCCAATTCAAACGCTTATGTTGGTTCAAAATGGTTTTAGGATAACTCATGTTTATCCATTCATGGTCTCTTTGAATGAACATTCGATAATTTTAAAAATGGTCATCTTATCGATAGTGGACAAGGTTACTATCTGACCTGAGTATAGATTTGCATATGGAAGGTAAGACATCCTATAATTATCCTTACTTTTTGATTTCAACTAGTACTATCCCATGACTAACAATGAAGTCGGACAAGTTAGAAAACTATCATTGCCTCGACATACATTCATACTTCTTGGGTAGAGATGAGTTTCCATACCTTAGAATTTGGTGTTAATTATATGATGAAGTATCTTCCATATACTTAACTAATCATGACCTATTTATCGAAATTTACTCTCTCATATTTTTCATGTTTTCGACATTTCGACTTCTTTGTCCTTCGCCTAGAAAATCTGGTTCTAGATCTCATAGATAGAGGAATGCCTAATCATTAGCTTTTAGTGCTAAATACTGAATAACTTACTTCCCATAAAATGTGTTGACGTTTTAGCATAACTTATCATATTTTTTTGGCTACTTAATGGCACAGATAAAGAAACCCTTTGTATTTAAAAACCACCCTTTGTAAAAGAAAGTTGCTTTTAAGCAAACAGAACTTTTGGAAATAAATGGGTTAAAAATATAAACTTTTTTGATTAATTAATAATAATTTAAAACCTTTTATTTAAATAATAATTAGATAATAATTAAACCTTTACATACATAGTAATAATTTTTACCTTAATTAATAATTGTCTTTTACCTAAATTAATAATTAATTAATAACTATCCTTTACTTGATTAATAAATAATAAATAATTATCCGTTGTTAATTAATAATTAATGAATAATTTTTGAATTTTTTTAATATTTTAAAATTCCTTTTCAATAGTTGTAATATATTTTTCAAAAATACTTAAAGTGAAACCCTTTTTTGTTTACACAAAAGTTATTGATCTTCGAACTACATTTATGGCAACTATCACTATATGGACTATAACTTTCAAACTTCCTTTATACCTAAAATAACCTTTAAATTATCTCCTTCCACGTTTAAGTCACTTAAATAACTTTGTACAAGAGTTGAAATAAAAAAGGAAAGTTTGAAAAACTTTTTAGTAATATTTCTATGTTTTAAAACATACGGGATGTCGATGTCCAATAAAAACAAATTCAAGTGTTTAATTTCCAACTAACATATAATCAACGACATACATAAGCACATATATACACATGAATAATGTCATCCATAATAAGGAAATATTTTTACTTATACATCATACATAAGCTCTTCGACCATATTCCAAGTCATTAACCAAACATCACATATACCCTCTGCTTTAAACGGTAACTAAACCAATCACATACATTTCAAACTTATATAGATAAGTAAATTACTATCTAACATTATTATAGAAACAAAAAGGTTCAAAACATTGGTTTTACAAATGAGATTTACTCACAAAAATAAAATGGATTCAAACCAAAACTATTATAACTTTTTATCCAACACATAGATTTTTTTTCTTTCCAAAAACTTGATTTTTAAGGCCCTAAGGGTAGTAGTTGTGCTCGACCTAGGAGAACATGGGCACGACCATGGTTAGGAGGGTGGTTTGGGTCTTATTGTGGAGTATATGAGATGTAGAGAAGAGAGGAGGTGTTTTTAGCTTGTTTTAAAGTTTAAAAATAGAAAAAGAAATTATTTTTAACTTGAAAATTTCATAGAGGCCATTGAAATAAAAATGGAAGCTTGGAAAAGGAAAATATAAGGTTTCGAAATGAATAAAAGTAAAGAAAAAGAAAATTTGAAAAAGAATTTTTTTTTATATATAAAATGAAATATGGAAATTAACTTTTTACCCTTAGCCCTTTTACCATCCATACCTCATTGCCACCTCATCCCCTCCTACCATATTTTACATGAAACCTATCACCCTTACCTCCATTTCATCACTTCATCGCTTTTTTGATGTGATATTACCTTTTACATTTTATTTTATTTTACAAACTTAAAAGAAAATTCAACATTCATTTTATTACTTAAGTTATTGATTTAAAATTATTTTAACTCTACTCAATAAAGCATAGATTATTTATATATGTATACATATACTCCAACGTACACAATGTGCTATAACTTTTAGACGATGAAAAGTCGAAAATTCGAAAAACGATTTTTGGTCACATTTTTGATTTTTCTCCAAACTAATTATTTTCTAAACCAAATTTTAAAACCAATCCATCATCACTAGATATTACTTGAAAGAGGTTTACTTGAGTTATAAAATACATTAAATAATTATTTAAAAATACGTCGTATATTCCTATTTAAAGTGATTAAATTATGGGTCGTTTTACAAACCATAAAACTGAATTCACAAGAGATTTGTACATAGCTTAAATCAACGAAATAAATTCTCATAAACTGGTTAAACAATGTTAACCAAAAATAATTGAAAACAATTGAATATTATCATTTCCAATCAATTTCTCAAAATTATTATTTTATATATAAAATATAAAATCTAGGTAAAACTATTTCATTGACCAATTTCAAAACAATATTATGTTGGTTTTTCTTGTTCAAATGTTTAGAAACACATATCGATACAATTGTTCCTTCTTATTCGATCAGATTTCATAAGCCACTCAACAGATAAGTCAACACAATATAAAACATTTTTATTGCAAGAACATATTCAAAATCACACACACACAATCAAACTCATTCTACGGCATCACTAACCCTATCTCTAATGAGTCTACCCCACCAAAGCTTAGGTGTTCACTCAACCTAAGCTCTGATACCATGTGTAATGGCCTGCCTTTTCAATCCTCAAAAGTTGAAACTAATACATCCACGGTATTCACATGTCGAGTGTCCGAGTGCCAGAAAGGTAGATTATTAGGGTGAAAGAAAAAAGCCAGAACAAAATCTCATAACGTGACGATTAATATATAATATACAATAGATCTTTACAAAAGAAAACTGTAATATACATAAATTGATCAGAATAAACGAACCCATCATCAATCTAAATAAGTATAACAATCTGTACTCATTAATGCTGATCAATACAAAACAACAAATGCATCAAAATAAAATATATTTGAATTGTCTTGGAGGCATCCAGCTCGTCTTCTGAAGCTTTAAAGCGTCCATAACTAAATTTAAACATATGCTTTGGCTTATCGAAGCATTATAAGAAAATAATTCCTTGATTAGTCTAGTAAACCATAGTGAGAAACATAGATCAAATGGAATTTTAATGTTATAAAACCTTTCGAAAATAAAGGTATCTCGTAAGACCATGCCGCATATAAACACGAATGGGCTTTTACCTAACGATAACCAAACCATCTATAGAAAATCTTTTCATATTATAATAATCTCTAAGGGTTTAAAATAATTATTTAATCATAGTCGAAATGCTTACATTAATTACATTCCAGCATATTAGGTATACAACTAAGTCCGTAAAAGCACATATTGGAGAATGGATTCCATCAACGACAAGACCATTAGGGTACCGTCTGTCATAGTACACCTACAGAAAAATTTATCGAGATCACAAAAACATTTTTACACCCCTGCCAACACGGAATAGGCCTACCCTTTCCTGGATAGTACCGAATACAACATTACCTTATTGTCGGCCAACAACCATACCAAATCACTAGCATACATAAATGAGTCAATATTGATATAGATCGGGTGATGACCATACCCTATTGGTTGCAAACCACATAGCTCTGCTGCATATCTCCTATTTTAGTCATTCCTAAGTGTGAAGCTTGATGCTATGTTTTACCTTTTTAGCAAATCCCACTTGGAATGATAACACTACCCACCAAGCAACGGTGCAATGCCACCATTCAATCATACAATCTATTCAGGATATGCACAAACCAAAGACACTACTTCTACTACATCTTCTAGATTAGTAGTAAGTAGCCCTTCCACTTCAAAGAACTTCGTCTTCGATTCCATCATGTTCAAGATGTCCTAATTCGAACGCTTATGCTGTTTTGAAGTATTTTTTAGATAACATATCCGATCTCGATCTTTCTGAACCAATAGACTATAGTTTTAAAAATAGGCCAACATTTGGTTGTCGGTTATTTAACTATCGAACAAACAAATAATTATATCGGAGATTTGATTTCACATGGAAACTAAGCATGGTTAAGTGCATAAGCAACCACTAAGACTCTTTAATTAATTCTTTCATTAGCTAAAATTTCCTTGTAAATACTTGTATCAAAATACTTTTACAAAGGTATATTCACAAATCTTCTTTGCTCTTTTCAATACTTGAAAAATATTTATATACTATGATAAATGTATACTTATACTCACAAAACATTTAACTTTCAAAACTTAGAAAACTTTTCCACAGACTTATATTAATAGTATAAGTATATTCACAGAACACTACATTTCCAATATTAAGAAAATGTACCCATATAATTATCTCAACAGTATAAGTATATTCACAAATCTTTAGAAAGTTTGCATTTCCAAAACCATACTTATTTGGGTTAAAACAAATGTCATTTATAAACATAGATAATAATAAACTCAAAACACTTTCCCTTTGGTATAAGATAATGGTTCATACAAAAATTAAACCAAATATACTTACACTACTTTTCGATTTCAAACGGTACTATCTCTCGATTAACAATGAAATCAGACAAGCGAGAACATTGTCCTTGCCTCGATACCATTCTTAATTCTCAATATAAAGATGAGTTTCCATACCTCAGAATTTGTTGTTAAGTATGAAAAGAATACTTTCCATACCACCATAATTTAAAAAGATCATTTATGGAAAGCAAATCTCATTCCTTTTATAAAACTCCTTTTTAAAATTCCTTTTATATTTGCGAACTCCATTTATAAATTCTGTAATAAACTTCATTTATAAATCTCTTATAAAATATCATTTAAGAAATCGCCTTATATAAATCTCAAAGTATAATTATAAAAATCCTTTTATTAATCCACAAATAAAACTATAAAACTTATTTTATACTTAACACACGTCTTCATTTTCAAAATAGAACCAAATACTTTTCATAAAACAATCATTTCATATATCGCTATAAATTAAAAATTTTGGTTCATTTTCTAATTTATCAATATGATGAAATTTCAATTTTATAAATATTATTTATAAATCTCTTTTTTATTTATAAAATACCATTTATAAATTTATTCTTTTATCATACATTGTTGTCCTGACCTCCTTCTTATTATAACACACATGTTATGGAGACGATGCTGATAGAAAGGATGAAAGCGGAAGTGAGGACTTGTGGTAGTTATCTATTTATTTATGTTTTTGTTATATTTTGATGCACCCAGTTCAGACATGTTGTTATTTTAGGATGCTATATTTTGGATATTTTAGATGATAAGTTTTATTTTCTAGGATTTAAAGTTTTATGAAATGGGTTCTTATTTCTGATATTATATTTTATCCATTTTGCTGTGAGATTTTGATATCATAGATAGATAGCTCTGTATATTGTTCGTTGTATCAATTTTACCAACTAATAGCCAGCCTTGAAATGGACTTAAGGTTTGATGGGCTTTTATGATCAAAAATTAGGCCCGTTTCGAGGAGAGTTGTTACATTTGGTATCAGATCTCAGATAACGCAATCAACAGGAATAGGTATACATAAGAGTGCGTTATTTTTGGAAGTATTTTTCAAAATTCTACTATATATATACACATAGACTTATTAGACATACGCAAGCACACTAGGCAAATCTATTTTTCAGTAAATAATACTATCTTAGGAAGTTGTAACCAAACGTTTAAACCTATAAATAGTTGATAATGACTGACAATCATTCCTTTGAGGCTGGGAACCCCTCTACCCAAGAAATACCCACTATTTGAGGGGTGATTGAATGGTTCAACCAATACCTAAGGCATGTAAGGCAAGTTTCCATTCCTTAACAAGCTGCATTAGTAGCACTCGCTGCCCCGCTTGCTAAAGTTGCACTTCACCCACCAGGCTTTCCCAGATCATGTAAAGATCTCTAGAATATAAGAGGGCACGTATATATGGGAGTTGAAGGTTTCGTGAAGAAAAAGGTTTGGAAAAACAACTGTGAGCTTATATTTTAGGAGCATGGATGGGAAGACTAGACCGAGAGGATTATGGTTTTCTGGGCATCTAAAAGGTAAGGCGCTAAATTGGTAACTATAGTGGCCGAGGAGAATGCCGAGAAAGAAATCACTTGAGATGAATTCAGAACTCTCTTTGAGTCGTGATTCATGTCCAAAGCCCAAGTAAGTTTGTAGTTGGAGAAGTTTGTACAACTTAGGTAGGGAGACTCCACGTTGAAAGAGTATATCAATAAGTTCACCGAATTACCCAAGATCGAGTTGAGTTTGATTGATAACCCCATGAAGAAGGCTATGAAATTAGTCAAAGGCCTAAATTCCCCACTTAGAGAGCTACTTCTGACTCAAGTACCCTTGGTCGCCACTTATGGGAAGATTGTTGAAATGGCCCTGTTGTAGATTACTGGCACTGAGGAGAAGGAGAAGGTGGCACCAGCGTAAAATCAAGGTGGAGCAAAGAAGGGAGGATTTTGGGTAGACAAGAAGGCCATAGGGAAGATTAAGTAGGGTAGAATAACATGTCGTGGATGTCAGAAGAGGGGGCATGTTGCTAAGGACAAAAAGTGAGCTTGACGAGGAAGCAGTTTAAAGGGAGATACTATAAGAATCGGTGTCCAAAGCTAGCTAAAGAGGGACAAAACAGACAAGCTTGTGCCATTGAGGCCGTACCTATCTCGAGTAGACCTTTTCCTAGTGATCAAAGGAATGTTGCAATGGAAGGTACTACTATTATTTTTGGGAATATAACTCGTACCTTATTTTCCTTGGGAGCATCACTTCATTCATAGCAAGAAATGTAGTTAACTCCTTAAGTCTAAAAATCCTATTTGTCACCGACCTATAATCATATCAAATCCAATTAGGGGTTCGATACACCTTACTTTAATTCATAAAGACCTAGTTGTGGAAATATATAATGTCGATTTTACATGTAACATGTATGTTTTTTTTTCAAAGGGTATGGACTTATACTAGGGAAGGTTATCTTATGACGGGGATGTCATAGGTTATGACAGGAGAATTCTATGGTTGTGGAGTTATAAGAGGTGAGAAATAGTTATTTGTTGTACACCCTAAAACTAAATCGAGTTAAGCTATTTATATTCGTTGAGCCTATCGCAAGATGAGCTCTCATACATGCCCGTAATTCAATAATTTTCCAACTTTCTTGAAGAAGTCTCGAGTCTTCCACCCCAAAGGGAGATAGAGTTCAAAATCGATTTGGAGAAGGATGCTAGACTTATCGCTCTTCCATTAAGGCACATCGCTGTCGAAGAATGACAAGAGTTGGACAAGGTGATTTTGGGGCTATTGCAAAAAGGATTCATTCACCGAAGCACTTTTAGATGGGGAGCACCAGTTATCTTCGCCACTAAGTAGATGGCTATTTAAGGCTATATGTCGACTATAGAAAATTCAACAAGTTGACTAAGAAGAATAGGTATCCTTTATCAAGAATAGATGATTTGTTCGATCAACTTACTGAAACAGAAACCTTTTCTTAGTTGGACTTAGCCATGGGATTCCATCAATTAAGGATAGATGAAGATAGTAAGCAGAAGACCACTTTTTTCACTCCATATGGAATGTATGAATGGGAATTGATGCCTTTTGGGTTGACAAATGCCTCTACATATTTTGTAGATTTGATTAGGTGAGTCTTTGGTGGCAGCTAAATGAGTTCGTCGTTATGTTCATAGATAGTATTCTAGTATTCTATGAAAGTGAGGGTAAGCATGAAAATCACTTAAGCAGGTACTAGGACTTTGAAAAGGCACCAACTTAAATCCATATTCTCAAAGTATCACTTTTGGAAGAAGGAGGTGAAGTTTCTAGGTAATATTGTTTTGGAGAAGAGATTGTCTGTTGATCTTGCAAAAGTGGAAGCTATTCAAGGCTAGAAGATTCTGAAGAACGCAAAATAAGTTAGGGTTTTCTTGGGCTGGCGGTGTACTATAGGAAATTCGTTAAGGAATTTGCAAAAATAGTAGTCCCACTAACTCGCTTAACCAAGAATAATCTAGTTTTGTATGGGATCAGAAATGCATAGAAGCATTCAAGAAGTTAAAGGAGCTGTTGACTAGTGCTCCGGTACTTACTATTCTGGATAAGATAAAGCATTTCACTGTTTATCCTGATGCATGTGGTACGGGATTAGGAGCTATTTTTATGCAAAAAGGGAGAGTAATAGCCTATGCAAGTTGGTAATTAAAGGACCATGAGTAGAGATATCCAACCCTTGACTTGGAATTAGTGGCTATTATTTTTGCTTTGAGGAGATGGACACCTCTGTGTTCCTATGGTAGAGGAAGTTCTAGATAAATTTTTAGCTTAATGTCACTATTCTTAAATGATTATCCCTTCCGACGGAGATAAAATTTACAAGGATATAGAGTGAATTTTCTGTTGCTAGGTATGAAGAAGAGAGTAACGGAGTTTTTCTCTAGATGTTTGATGTGCCAAAATAAAGGAATAATAAGGGAAGCCTAGAGGGTTGTTACTGCTGTTAGAGGTGTTGACTTGGAAATGGAACAATTTATTGATGGACTTTATAGATGTGTTGCAACCTATTTGGGTTATAGTGGATAGAGTTACAAAAAGCACCCACTTCATTCCCGTTAGAAGTAACAGGAATGCAACATGTCTAGCTCAAATTTATATAAAGGATGTTATGCAACTGCATGGAGTTTTAGTTAGCATTATTGGTGATAGGGATCCATTATTAACTAGTGAATTTTAGAGGAGTTTGTAGTCATCTTTAAGGACGACGTTGAATCTTAACACCGCTTGCCACCTACAGACCGATGGTCGGATGGAAAGGGTAAATAGAATTTTTGAAGATTTGTTGAGAGCTTACATCATGGATTTTCGAGGTAATTGGGAGTAACACTTAGAATTTTCATACAATAATAGTTTCCAAGCGAAGATTGATATGGCATCCATTGAAGTTTTGTAGAGAAGGCCATGCAAATCGCCTAACTATTGGTAGGAAACCACCGAAAAAATTCTACTCATACCAAATTTGATTCACGGGATCTCGAACAAGATATACATGGTTAGACAACAAATGAAGGTCGCACAAGACCGTTAGAAGTCCAATGCTAACAGACGAAGAAAGGAATTAGAGTTTGTGGTAGGCGACAGGTGTTCGTTAAGGCTTCCCCTCTTGGGAATGTTATGAGATTTGGTACATCGGGAAAGTTGGCGCCAAGGTTTGCCGGTTCATTTCTGATCTTGGAAAGAATACAGAAACTTGCATACTGAGTGGAGCTGCTAGATAAATTAGCAGGAGTCCATGACGTTTTTCATGTTTCACACTTGAGGAAATGCCTTCACAACATCACCATCATTATAGATCATGTTCAGTTAGTAGATATAGAGACAGAGCCATAAGCGCCCCCATGCCACCGTACACATAGTGGAGCATAGAACTAGGAAGCTTTACAACCAAGATATTAGGCTGGTCAAATTACAATGGGGGTGGTAATCCAGTGGAAAGCACATGGGAAAACGAGGGAAAGAGGAATGCTTCTCATCCTAAGCTTTTCTCCGGTAAACTTTCTTTCTCAAAATTTAAGTTTTTAGTTGCATCGTGGTTACAACATTGGATGGTAGGGGATGGTTGCGCCACTTTTACTGTTATTTTTGCAATCATGTAGAATTTTATGTATATTTAGGATGGTAGCAGATATGCCTACATGTGACGATCATGCATTTACGCTAGGACTGTGCTCACCTATAGTTTGTTTCATACATAATCACATTGTATATTTGGCTAAGTAAATGGTTGTGGAGATAACTTGGTTGTATAACATGGATATTGAGTGCACGTTACATCATCTGTCCCTTAAGGAATTTAAGGACGAAATCCTTTTTAAGAAGGGACAATGTAACACGCCATAAAAGTTAATAATAAATTAGTTAATTAATAATAAGGTTAAAAATGGAAATTTTGTAAATGATGGAAATGGGCCTTGAAAGTTACCACACTGCCTTCATAGCGATTTTATGATCAAATTCCATATATAAAATCTTGTAATTGAAGCTCAAAAGGAAAAGTTATTGACATAAGTTTTCGAATTTAATTCAAACTCTAAATTTAAATAACGTTGACATAAAAATAATTAAATGGGTTAATAAATATTTTTAACGATAAGGGGTACTTTATGATTAACAAAATGTTAATTTGTTCAAAATTGAAATAAATAAATTCACGTTCGCAATTAGGAATCGGTCGGCCTCCTCACCATGGTCGTCGACCGTTATCGGTCGACCACTTGATGGTGAGTGGGTCAAGCGGTGATTGTGACGGAGCTAAGTTTTATTAGATGTGAACGGTATAGATTTTATTATTTTAAAATGACTTAAATTCGCCAATTTTGGTGCCTTCTAACTACTTAAATAAAAGGCTAGCCCTCTCACTTTTATTCACAGATTATTTAGGAAAGCTAGCAAAGATCTCTCCGTCTACTTCTTCTATACGGTTCAGAATCACTTAGGATTGCTAGGTAAAGGATTTTAGATATTTAAATATTCGATTTTTAATTCTATTCTTTGCTAATCCCTAGTTCTGAATCTAATTTATATACAGTCCAATTGTTGTATATTCCAAAAAAAGAGATCTAAAGGAGAAATTAGGAGCGAGTGGGGAATCAAACCCAAAAGAAGCCACGTAAATTCTTTGTGTGTGGAAATCTTAGTTTTTCACATTGTCGTATTTGTATAATAGAAGTCTGGTTTTGTTTAATGCCTTGGCAAATTTTTTTCACGATAATCTTAAAACTAAAACTCTAAATTTCCTTAAAATGAAATGTCAAGTCACAAGTTTATTGGAATCTCAATTGTTTTATAATAAAATAGTAGAATTGTTTTGTTATTGTATTTTGGATGTTTTATATTCTATTCCACTTCAAACTTTTCTCTATTGATGTGTTAAAGGGTTCTAAAAGAAAATAAGTAGGAAATAGTGTTTAAGGTACGAATTCTCCTATTCGTATTTTACACTGCCTATTTCTGCAATTTAAATATAAATCCCTTTTTTACTTCAAGTTGGTGTATGCAAAAGTTGAATAGAATATAAAAGGTGTACATTATAAGTTATTTCTTGAAATAGATATGCAGATTCTATAATATTAATATAAAATAAGTTTGGTATTTGATTCTATTTAATTTATATAAGTTTGTTTGTATGGCTTAGGACACTTGCTATTTTGTAAATTATTATATGGAGTTAGACTTGTATAAAATTGGGAGTTTTGACATTTTAATGTTTAGCATATGAAGCAGAAATGTTTGCATGCTTAGGAATATTTAGTTATCCTATATTATGTATGTATAAATATATTGTTAGCGTATAAATATATTATTAACGTATAATCAATAACATATTAATCGTGTAGAATAAATGTTAATAATTAGCATTAAAATCCATAAGAAGGAATTTAATGATAATTATAGAAATTAATCCATAATTAAAGGCGTAATAAGGAGTCTTCCTTATATGGCCTTAATGCGAGATGCGGTTAGGTATGTATGTTATTATGTTAGGGGAGTGGGGTTATGACTAAGTTATAGGGATGTGAGATCAGTCAAAAAGCACACAGAAAGCTGCTCTGCTAGTCTGGCTACCAGTAGTGTGCTTTAGGACTGATATGAGATATCGTCGATAGTAAGTACCCAAGATGGCATGAGATCAATCCCAATTCTTTACGGTAAGTCTTCCTAGTTAATCTTGCTACTAGCGCATACGAATAATCAGACTAGTATGATACATCACATTTTGGGTTACGAATCATAATGCGTAGGACTTGCGTTTGGGTCGGGGGTATTAAGTGGTTGTGTTATGGTTCGCCTCCTTCCAACTTAAGAAGTATTAAATGGTTGAGATTTTCATTTAGGTGCAGTAGTAGGGAATTACGAGGGGGTCCGCTTTAGGGTCAAGGTATTAAGTGGCTATTGTAAGTCCACCCGTTCCCGTAAAGAAGTATTAAGTGACCTGATGATATTTCATGCAATGTTGACCAGGGAGTACCAGAGAGGGGTCCGCCTTGGTTTAGGTGTTAAATGACAGGGATCTGCCTAGGTTATACGTATTGAATGGTCAGAGTTTTCTTAACTCACATTAAAGAGATATTAAGTGGGTTGGATACTTTCTCTCACATTGTTAGGACACGATTGACGGTATTTGAATGGGACTGGAAAGGGCCTTTGGCCTGCGGTTGAAGGTAAGTTATATAGACCTAAAGAGTGTATGTTGTACAGTTGGACAAGAATAGCCTTCGGGATTACAATTGGAGGTATCGTTTTAGGCCATAGTATATGATGCATAGACATTACCTATTTAAATGATATCACCCAAATACTATTATAATAAGACTTAACATTTTCATTCACAATACATTGTTGTTCTGAACCCCTCCTCATTACAACACACGGGTTAAGGGAGATGATGCTGATTGAGAGGATACAGCTGGACATAAGGACCAGTGGCGATAATTTATCTATTTATGATTTTATTATATTTTTATATACCCAGTTCGGACATGTTGTTATTTTGGGATGTTGCATTCTGTATATTCGAGTTCATATGTTTTATTTTCTGAGATTCAAATTTTTATGCAATGGATATTTATTTCTGATATTATATTTTATCCATTCCTCCATGAGATTATGATAGCACTATATATTATTTATTGTATCAATTTTACCAACCAACAACCAGCCATGGAATAGGCCTAAAGTTCGACTAGCTTCTACTGGGTCGAAAATCAGGCCCGTTTCGAGGAGGGTTGTTACATAAGAAATATCTACAAAGGCATATTATTCTCTTTAGCTTCGAAGGACAAAGGTACAAGAGAAGTGCGAGTAATTATAGACTTTCCAGATGTGTTTGAACCAATTTTGAGATTACCACCTCCAAGGGTTGTTGAATTTATATCGAAATAATGCAGAGAGCCGATCATATTAGCTGACCCACTAGCATAGCACTACAAATGTAGGTGGAAAAATTAGAGAAGAAACTAGTGGTGTTTGAGCATAAGAGCTTCATGGGCCCAGCAACTCACTATAAGGAGCTTTAGTTGTGTTTGTGCAGAAGTCTGATGGTTTGCTAAAACTATGAATCAAATGTAAAAAGTTGAATAAGAGGACCATGAAGAATAGATATCCATTACCAAAGATTGATAACTTGTTCGATCAGTTGAGTGAAGCGAAGGTATTATAATAGTAGATTTAGCTTCGGGATTCCATCAACCGAGACTTGTAGAGAAAAGCGTTCCTTTAATTGCTTATATAATAACGTATGGTATGTACGAGTGGTTGGTGATACCTTTTAGACTGACCAACGCACCTGCATTCTTTTTTAACCCGATGAACCAAATTTTCCAAGACGAGCTAGATCGATATGTGCTGATGTTTATATATGACATTTTGGTATACTCAAAAGATGAGGGAGACCATGAATTCACCTAAGGCCTGTGTTGGATTGCTTGAGACAACATAAACCGAAGGTAAAATTTTCTAAGTATCAATTTTAAAGGGAAGTTGAGTTTGTAGGACATGTATTTCAAAAGAATGAACTGGATTTAGACCCTTCGAAATTCAGGTATATGAATAGCTGGAAGGTGCTCGAAATTGTTACAGAGGATCGAAATTTCCTATGATTGCCAGGATATTATCCGAGATTCATCGAAGACTTCTCTTATTTAATAGCGCTAATGACTATACCTACATAGAAGAGCGAGAAGTATGTCTGGGCAAAGGAACGAGAGACATAATTCCAAGAGTTGAAGCTTTGGTTGATGAATGCTCATAATTTGGTATACTGGAGAGTAATAAAGATATGGTTTTTTTTATCGATGAATCGAGTTTAGGAGTAGTATTGATGTAAAGGGACAAAGTATTAGCTTATGCATCTAAACTGTTGCGACATACGAGACATAACATCCGAGACACGACTAAGAATTAGCAAATGTTTTCTTCGCATTAAATAGTTGGAGACCTATCTTTTAATAGAGATGTTCAACTTGTTTACCGACCAGGGACCTTTGAGATACTTATTCTCTTAAAAGTAGTTGAAAGTGAGACATCAAAGGTGACTAGAGTTTTTTCTAGTTTATGACTTCGGGATTAAGTGTGACGACTCAGAATTCCGTACCCTTTGAGCCGACAATAAACTACACATGTCCGACCCAAGTTGCACAGAAGTATAGATGATCAAGGGTAATAAAGAAAATAAGACAGAACATAATCTCACATGAATGGAATAATATATAATATTAAACAATATCTTTACAGCGAAAAACTTTTAAATACATATATCAGAGTCTAACCTAAAATCAGCTTGGACAGTAATAAACATATGTCCTTACAATTGCTGAAAACATCAAACTAAAACTAACAAACCATAGTAGATAATAGAATATGTCATACGTAGATGAATATCTCCTGCTCTCCTTTGGAAACTCCAACCGTCTTCAACTAAACCTGAAACTACTTGGATCTGACCCGAGTATTGAAAATACACGGATCAGGCTTGATAAACCAGAATGAGAAACTCAAATATAAATGACAGTGTCATATCTCATCCTTTGAATAAAATCCTTTGAAAAAAAGAGTATCTCATAAGACCATGCACATACTTAAACATGGACAGGTTTTTACTTATGATAACTAAAACATTTTATATCAAAACATTTGATATTATTTCTAATGTCATATTTTTGAAAACATTTGCAAATAAACTTATTAATCTTAGCCGAAATTGTTACATTGATTAAATTCCAGCATAATAAGTTTACAATCAAGTTCAAAGGTTCTTATTGGAGAATGGATTTCCATATAATTGACCAAGTGAAGGGACTACCTTCCGATGGGTACACCTCTAGGTGGATGCCCAGAGGAACCATCACAAAGCTCCTTTACCAACACAAGATCGGCCTACCTCTATAACTAGATAGTACCAAATATGTCATCCCCTAGTCGTTACCGACCTTTAAAATAGGCGCCCGAGCATACAAATCTCATTAATTTACATCTAAAACGTCGTAGCGGGAAGAAATATATCTAGAAGTGGATGATCATACCCTAATTAGGAATGACCCACTTAGCCTTGCTGCATCCAACCCTGTTTCGGTCATTTTCGGTTGATGAGGTTTGAGGCAACGATTACCTTTTCTCATAGTACATATCACGTCTTTGAATGCCACATTTCCATTTCCGTTGATTACTGATTGTCTTACACAAAAATACAACCCTTGAGCTCGTACGTCTCAAGGTGGGTGTTAAGCTAAGAGAAGTTGCCTTCTTCGCCACCGCAGATGTATGTTTGTAAAAACCAATGTACGTAATCTTTAGAAATGCAATGTTAGACAAACATCCATACAAGTTGTCCAGGAACAGGAAAAACCAAAGGCAATCTCCTACTACCACTAGTAGCGAGTAGTCCTTGCAATCCGAAAAATCTCAACAATGAGGAGACCACTGCTATAAATAACTCTATAATGGGAGCTACCTAGAGCATGTTCAACAAGCAGTCCTCATGCTATGAAGATCCAAGGTCATCAATAATCATCATCTTCAACATATCTTCACGTTTGGATGTATACATTGGTTCGAAGTGGTTTTCGGATAGGAATCACCCAAATCTGATCCTGGTTCCTTCGAAGCCAATTATCGATTTAAAAAATGTTAAGTTCATACGTGGATATCAATCATCATTCAATTACTTGATCTTTTGTTTAAAATATCTTTCTTAGATATATTCTTTTTAATTTATTCCATTTTCTTTTCAAGAGTATATGGAATCATTAAGCCTCATTTATCAAATCATTTGGTTTATTTAAACCTTTCTTAAATCCTACATTAATTCCAAATCATCTTCTCTTTTACTTAGGAAAACCTTTCCAAGTCATTCATTAAATCTAAATCAAATATTTCTTATATTCAAGTTATAACTTTTAAATTAGGGAAATATTTCCAAATCATTCATTAAATCTTAATCAAAAATTTCTTTCTTAACTTCAAATCATATTCTTGCAAATCGAAGATTTACATAACAAGCCCTACTGCTACCTTCGATATGGTAAATTTAACCTCCAGGGACTAATGGCAGGTAATCCTACATCATAAAGATCTTTGTCATCAATGATCATTGTCTTCAATATATTTTATTTCGAAAATCAGTTTGAAGGGATTTTCAATAGGAATCACCCAAATCCGATCCGGGTTCTTCAGATAGGAATCACCCAAATCCAATCCCGGTTCCTTCCTACCAATCATCGAATAAAAGATGTTAGTTCATATGGGTTTTCGAAATTAGTTTGAAGTGATTTTCGGATAGAAATCACCCAAATCCGATCATGGTTCTTCGGATAGGAATCTCTCAAATCCGATCTCGGTTCCTTCACGTTAATCATCGAATAAAAGGTGTTAAGTGGTTAATTAACATTCAAAGAATTTTGTTTCTTTTCTTTGATCTTGGAAAAACTTAAATATGATCTTTTAGAGCATCCGGGCTTTTCTTTCAATCTGTTCCACCCCTCACCTAAAAAGAGAAAACATAGGTCAGGTAAGTTCAAGGCACTAGTTGGACCATCCTTAATCTTAGTTAAACACCTTGTTTTATCTTTCCAGATCTCACAGACGGGACAAATGTACTAGTCTTTTTCGCATAATCAGTTATTATTACATTCAGTATTCTTCACTTTTTGTTTAAGTGTTACAAATAATTTATCTTAACCATTTATTCAAACTCTTATTAAAATTCCAAATCATATTTGAATTACTTGATTATTCTTCTAAAATCATTCACAAAAGACTTAGGAAATAACTGTTGCGTTTAAAACTACATTTCAAAAAGTTATAGAATTCGCAGCGTAAAGTACTACGGAAAGTGCTATATAAGCTTATTTGATTTAAACAACTTTTTAATATTTGAAAATTCATATTTTCCATTCTAAATCTCTTTTAAACCATTTTAATATATTTATCAAAATTATTTCATATTTTTAGTCATTTAAAAATATCAATTTTAAACTTTGGTCACTTTACCGCAAGAGCGTGATTTTGTACAAAATTGTTTTGGACATATTTTAAAATATACAAATTGAAATCTTGATTTTCTTTCTTTATTTCTTTAAACGTATTTAAATGTTTATAAAATATTTCTAACGCATTTTAAAACTATTTCCAAAAAGTTTAAGCATTCCATATACGCATTTCATTTTCAAAAGGAAAGTGATTTCCTTTGTGCTTATCGATATGTAGTAATGTGACTTGGTAAAATAATTTAATAATCATATCAAACAATCAATTCTTGCTGATCAAAGCATATATAATCATCCATAGAAATCATAACATATCATCAAACATGTATATATGTAAATAGAGATGTTAAACAGAGTTTCTCATCATAAACCAAAGCGATTAATTCCCTACCAACATTCAAACTAATCCATGCTTCACTAACTACTTCCTACTCCACTTAAACACTATAAAACAACACCGTCTCCCTTCCAATAGCTTGGCGGAGGCTTAAGATGAAGGTTGGCCGAAAGTATAGAGAAGAAGCGGTAGAGCTTTGACCTTGAATTCTCAAAATTAGACCCGAAAAATAGGTCATTTTCTCTCTAGTTTTTGACCCTCTTACTCACAAATTTTGAAAAATTGATTTACTATAAAGTTGTTGCAATTTATTTTCTCTTGAATTTGAAAAAATGAATCTCTTGATTTTGATTAGTTTTGAGGAAGATATGGTCAATAAAAAGAGCTATTCTCGGATTTATAAATATAAAGCCCGAAAATGCACTTCAAAGAATTGATTTTTAGGTATAGTAAACCTCAAAACCGGATAGTGGTCAACATAAAAGTTGTAGCCACTAGAATTTTATATGGATTGAAAAAAAAATTTCTTAGTTTGGGTCAGTTATGATAATAAAAATGGTCTATTTCCTGGCTTAAAAACTGGACTAGAGAATGCACTGGAAAGAAGTGAATTTTTGTCGTAGTTAACTTTAGAATGTGACAAAGTGGTCAAAATGAAAGTTGTAGCCACTGGAAAAGTACATGATTTGAAAAAATGAATTTCATATTTTCGTTCTGTTTTGAATAAGTTATGGCCGAGGGAAGAAGAGATAAAATACGGAGTAAAGAGTAGTTCGATTTGAAGAGAATGAACATTGATCTTATTTTGAATATTTTGTAAATATTTTGACATTATTTCTTTCTAATTTATTTCTATGGCTTGGAGGCCATTAAGGAGAAGGGGTAGAAGTTGAAGAAGATTGAGAAAAGAAGAAGAAGAAATGCGAATGAAAGTGAGAATGAGGTGGGTATTTATAGAAAAATAAAGAAGTGGTAAATTTGGCAAAATAACCTCTTACCAAATTACCAAACTAACCTTACTTCAACCTAAAGCAATCTCCACTTTTTCAATACTTAACATCATATTTCACATCCTTACTTTATTTATTGGTCACTTAAGATTAATTAAAGAAAAGTAATTATTTTTTGGATTTTGATGTAATTTGGATTTGATGTTTACTTTTGACCTTTCTTAAACTTACTTTTGTTAATTCTTACTTACTTTTACTAATGACTTTTAGAAGTTTTCTAATCTTATTTAGTAAAATTAAATATTTTTAGCTATTAAAATGTGTAATATATATGTTACAAAATGTTAACAAAGGTGCGATAACCTTGGGACAACTTTTAATCGACAAAACGTTGATTTTCAACAAAATATTTTACGTTCACATTTTGACGTTTTAGTTAAACTATTTATTTATGTAAACCAAATTTAAAAATAAATTTTTATATTGCTATTTAAAAATATAAACACTCATAAATTAATTAAAATAATTTATTTAACCATTAAAACTTAATTTTCTAAAATTAGCATTTTGTCACTTTTATCGATATAGGCAAATGTTACTATTTTTGTGTATACTTCTCTTTCCAAATCCTATCTAATATTGTATGAATCATATAAACTTACCTATTTTATATTTAAAATCACATTAAATAGTATATTTTAAAGTGGTCGAATTCTAGGTCGTTACATTCTCCCCTACTTAAAAGAATTTCGTCCTCGAAATTACCCAAAAGTATGCCCAAAACATTTATCTTCAAACTTAATTCCATATAATATACACAAATTATCCTTATGAAATATCTTATTTGATCTCCTATTCGAATACACAATTTTATTTCCAAATTAGTATCGATCCCCCGATCCTCTAGTGCGGACTCTGATCAGGCTTCTAGATCAGAACCTTTGCTTTCCTTGTACAGTGTTGAACTATGATAGAAAACTAAAGTACCTAACCACAAACCCTCATCAATGTTCGTCGTCAAGAATCAAGTGATAAAACCTTTTTCGGATTGGTGTAAACGCCTTAAAATTCCGAACTCGAATATTTGATCAACATTTGTATGATGAAATGATCTACATATAATATGTATTTATTGACTTTCAAAAACTTTTATAAAAACTTTATCTTAAGCTCAAACACTTTATAATTGTGCTTCTTTATATAATCCCTTTAATAATTTATTTCCTATTATTTTTATTAAATGAAAATATTCCAAAGAAACCATTTTTTCACTCAAAAGATGATTTATCTATGTAAAAAAGTTTTTCCACAATCTTTTAACTCAATATATTTCCTCTAACACTAATATTATTTATGAATCATTTCGTAAAACTATTACTTAAGTTTATTTCTTCTTATAATTTCCTTTTTGTTTATAATCACATTTATGAATTATACTTATCCAATTTCATTTACTTAGAGTATTTCGCAATCCTTTACCAAAAGTTTTCACAAATTTCTTAGCTCTGAGTTATGTATGATTCAGAAATTTTAGACTGACCAAAATCGTCGAGAATTTTGTTTTATTTTATCAATTAGTGATCCCAATTTATCTTTAGTTTAAATACTTTTATAAAGATTACTGATCAATTTATCAATTAATGATTCACATTATCTTTTTAACTTAAGAAAATTATATAGATCGAGTAACTCCTAAATAATACTAGGGAACTGGGTACTACCAATTGTATTATATATCCTTGTAACAAGAAGAGTAATACTTAAGAAAAGTGTTTATCATCCGAACACATTTCCTGCCCATTTTTAATTTATTTTTGAGCCATTCAAACTAGTTATTATAAAATATATCTTTTTTTGAAATATTACCCTTTTCAAAATCCTTTTGAGATTACTTTTGTTTATAAAACCTATTTTGTAAATTCTTTTTTTAAATTCATCTTATATTAATTAACTTCATTTAAATTGCCATTATTCTTTTAAATTACTTGAATTTTAAAGCTTCATTCCTTCTATCTTTTCCTTTTACATAATCATTTTATATTATATCATTTTTACCTTATATGTTCATTCCTTAAACCAATCTTATTATCAAACACCTTATAGTCAAATCGTGAAACTTAATTCATAAGGTATTTGTACTTAAACTTTTAAATAAACAATTGATCAATTTATGATAGTAACTTAACATCTCCATTTCTTAATTTATTATTTTGGAATAAGTATTAAAAAAATTAATTACCTTATCAGATTTCTTACTTATAAATTATCTTTATGAAACATCTGATAGTCAAACTGTGAAATTCTAATCACAAGATGTTCATATTTAAATTTCACTAATCTTAATTTCTAACTATATAACTTTTCAAAATATATACGCTGTAATCAAATATAATCCTAGGTAAAATTACATTTACTAATTTTTCAAAATAAAACCATTATATATAACATTATCCAATACGCGCTCATATATAATACTCTCGACTCATTCAAGGGTATTACTAACCCTATCTATAATGAGTTACTCATCCTAGGATATTACTAATCCTATCTCTGATGAGTCTTTACCCTACCAAAGCCAAGGTTCTCGCTTACCTTCAGCCCTAATACCAAATGTGACGAACCAGAATGTTGTGTCCTTTGAGCCGACAATAAACCACACATGTCGGACCCAAGTTGCACGGAAGTATGGATGATCAAGGGCAATAAAGAAAATAAGACAGAACAGAATATCATAGGAATGGAATAATATATAATATTGAACAATACCTTTATAGCTGAAAACTTATAAATACATATATCAGAGTCTAACCTAAATTCAACTGGGACAGTTATAAACATCTGTCCTAACAATTGCTGACAACATCAAACTACAACTAACAAACCACAGTGGATAATAGAATATGTCACATGTAGATGAATATCTCCAGCCCTCCTTTGGAAACTCCAACCGTATTCGACTAAACCTGAAACTACTCGGATCTGACCCGAGTATTGAAAATACCCCGACCAGGCTTGATAAACCAGCTTGAGAAATTCAAATATAAATGACAGTGTCATATCTTAGCCTATGAATAAAGTCCTTTGAAAAGAAAGAGTATCTCTTAAGACCATGCCGACACATAAACACGGATTGGTTTTTACTTTATGATAACTAAAACATTTTTAGATCAAAACATTTGATATTATTTCTAATGACATATTTTTCAAAATATTTGCAAATAAACTTATTAATCTTAGCCGAAATTGTTACATTGATTAAATTCCAGCATAATAGGTTTACAATAAAGTTCGAAGGTTCTTATTGGAGAATGGATTTGCATACAAATGACCAGGTGAAGGGACTACCTTTCGATGGGTACACCTCTAGGTGGATGGCCTGAGGAACCATCATAAAGCTCCTCTACCAACACAGGATTGACCTACCCATATAACTAGATAGTACTGAATATGTCATCCCCCAATCGTTACCGACCTTTAAACCGAGCTCCCAACATACAAGCCACATTAATTTACATCCCGAACATCATAGGGGGAAGAAATATATCCAAAAAGGGATGATCATACCCTAATTGGGAATGACCCACTTAGCCTTGTTGTATCTAACCCTATTTCAGTCATTTCCGATCGATGAGGCTTGAGGCAATGATTACCATTTCACATAGCACATATCACATCTCTGAATGTCACATTGTCATTTCCGTTGACTACTAATTAGTTTAACATTTATCATGTTATAATTAGGGGAGAGCCATAAGCTTGTACGTCTCAAGGAGTGCGTTAAGCTAAGAGAAGTTGCCTTCTCCACCACCACAGATGTATGTTTGTAAAAACCAATGTACGTAATCTTTAGAAATGCAACGAACCGAAAGCACTCTCCTACTACCACTAGTAGCGAGCAGTCCTTGCAATCCGAAAAATTTGCACAACGAGGAGACCATTGCTTTAAATAACTCTATAATAAGAGCTACACAGAGCATGTTCAAAAAGCAGTCCTCATCCTATGAAGATCCAAGGTCTTCAATAATCATCATCTTCAACATGTATTCACATTCGAACATATTTTAATTATAGCATTTCAGATCCAATAAACAGCCAAAAAATATTTTATAACATGTCTCAATGGTTTCAGATCCATACACTTAGTGCTTTTTTGTGCTTTTTTATGCTCCTTATCCCCTATTTCTCTCCATGAACCAATATATTGCATGGATCGCTAGCGATCTAAGCACTTAGATTGATTTTGGATCTTGAAGTTTGGAATGCTGTCCTGACCTTGTATTGATGTTGTTTGTGTAGTCTCATTGCATGTTGCTCCATTTCGATGATGGTCTCCTAGCTAGTTGTGCCTTGATTGCTGATTGGGTTGAATGGATGCTGGTCTCTTGGTTTAGTCGAACTCGACCATTGCTTTGGTAATATGGTTTGATTTTATTTAACCTATTGTTTATTCCTTCTCGGTCAACTCATAAGCCACTCTGATGTCATAAAACTACTTCGGCTTCTATTGGATCCTGATAGGTTAAAAAGCTAGATAATGCTTTCTAATGATAGGAGCAAATGACAACTCAATCTACAAGACCTCAAGTGAATATAGAAAGCTAACCGTAAACCCATCCTTTGGTAGGCAGCTTATCACTACCTTCAGCCCCTACTTCGCCCTAATTATCAACAATATCTTCTCGCAATCCATCATTACTACATACTTTATCAACTAGTCCATTCCGAAGATAATCCTGAACCCAACGAAATTCAAAACAAAGAAATCAAAAAAGAGAGCATCAATGACTCGATAAGACAAAACAACGACAAAGCGTACAAAGACTATTGGGGCTTCCAACAGGTTCATCATTACTAATGGTTGGTTAGCTATTTTGGGTCTCAATCCTAGTCTATCTACCAGGTCACTAGATATATAGGAACATGAAGCTCTGGTATCAAAAAAACACATATGGAAACACCATAAATAGAAAGCATACATTGAACAGTGATACTCTTTTCCTTCTCCTTTATCGAGGGTGCACTTGACGAAGTCGACATGGTATCTAAAGCATATGCTTTCCCCACTTGCTTCTGACGTACCGATTTTGAGAAACTCTTCTGCATATATTCGAACTTACCACTATTATAATGCTTCTTTTTCCTATCAAACTTGCAATCCCTAATCAAGTAGCCTTTGTCTCCGCAACCATAACAGACCGGATCCCAGTTTGCCTTCTTCTGAGCATTCTTTCCTTAAAATCGCTACCTCTTACCATTCCATTTCTTCTTACCTTAACTGCCTTGTTATGGCTTAGCTCCTCCTTTATAGAAACAAGAGACTTTGATTTAGGGCACAAACTCTTAAGACAAAGGACTTTTTCAGCCATCTTCTTAAACGACTCGTCAATGTACCCTAAAAGCAATTTACCTAACTGGAAATCTAGTCCTGTAATCTTATTTTTTTCTTCTTCAAGGGAGTGTCAATGAAAAACATCGTATACTTAGATAGAGCATCAAACTCAGCCATGTACTTGGAGATAGACATATCTTCTTGCTTCAAATCAACAAAATTTCTAGATATCATCGAATTCTAAGTAGCCATAATGAACTTTTATTGGAATTGGGTTTTGAACTGGTCCTAAGTAACATGGTCCTCGGATATGGCAACCTTAATGGCACTCCACAAGTTCATGGCTCTCCCCTGAAGCGATCGGGAAGCCAACTTCATCCTCATAGCATCATCCAGTTCCAGATCAACGAAAATCCTTTCGTATGTTTCCAACTAGTCCTACACTTCTGTAGCCGGTTCCATCCCTTAGAATGGTTTGCTACTAAAGTTGGCCAAATCCTTATTCATTTTAGCGATCGACTTTGGGCATTGCACTTGAGCACTACCACCCATAGCAACATTAGGAGCAACCACTTGGGCAAATTGCAACATGTTAGCTTTTAAATCATGATTAGCAACCCTTGAGCCCGCTCCTTCCTCGACTTCAAAGATGGAGTTTCATGCAACATTTCTTTTATGCCAGCTCATTCTTGATCTATAACAAGAATGATTAGTCTCTCATAAAGAAAACTGCATCAATGGTACTCATGAGTGCATGCGACTTATATACTATGTATACCACTATATATTTTTGAAAACCAAAATATATAATAAGCATGCTCTCTCTTATACACACACACACACACTTGATCCACATTAGGATGATAAGTCCTTCTCCATCTTTACTAGATCATGGTATCCACAGTGTAGTCACATAACCTAAGCTTTGATACCGAATGTGACGACCGATCTATACCTTCGGCATCCAATATAACCGATTAGTGCGTTATTATGGTGCTCGGTCGATGTATGATGATAGCCAAAGATAAAAAAAGAAATAATCACAGAACCTGACGTATATCTCAAGGCACATCGAATAATATACAATAATATCACAGATATAAAATAGCAAGACAGTAATAACTAAAATGAACCACAATATCAGAGTACACAGGTTTATAAAGTTGTATAACATAATAGTAGAGCTTATACAACTGACAATAAACCCAAACTCCCTCTAAACATAGTAGTAAGCACTATCTATGCTCCACAGTTTCGTATAGCAGAATAAGAAATTGCAAGTCCATATACAATACGAGAAAGTTCCATCATGCTCGTTCTCTACGCTGCCACCGTATACCTCCTAGACCTGCTATTCAGCCTACTCATTTAAGAGTGCCCTAGATAATAAGAAAAAACATAAAATCTCGAGTCAGACAATAGTCTGTATGAGCGGTAAGAAATCTCAAAATGCTATACAAGTCGATTTAGTAAGGAAAAAGGGTATAAGAACCATACCAGACATGTCATACAACCAAGAGAATTAGCACATGCCATTGATAACATGCTACTCTACAAACATCATCAAGGCATACTACGTCTTAAGTACAATGTCAGGTGCCTTGGTATCCATATCCACAATACCTATCTCTATGAAATCCCTAAGTGACAAACAACTAGAAAAGCAACCATAACAAACGTAACATCCATCAAACAATCCTTACTGTCACTTAGTGTGCCCCAAATATATGATGACCTTTAACAACCCGCTATTTTTAGACCTTCGGTTTTTGACATAAAACAATAACTTTAACCCAAGAAGTCAAAATACAATGGATCATTAGGTGATTGAAACAAGAAAAAAATAGAAACTATCTAATTTGTCTTTCAGAACTCACTGCAGAAGGAACATAAAATATAATAATCAAATAATACAATATCATTTCCAAACCAATCCATGCATAGTTTCATATGTCATTGATACACACACGCACCCCAAAATACAAATCCAAATCCACAAAACACTTCAAGTATTCTACTTTTATGCATATTTCAATACACGCACATACTAATACATACATACATACATACATACATACATACAAACATACATACATACATACATACATACATACACACACACACATACGTACATACATACATACATACATACATATATACGTTCATCGCCTCAACCTCCAGTGTCATCATAATTTGACTTGTCTCAATCAACCTATCATATATCATAAATAAAGGAAACATGGTAGAGAGGGGCTCAGATAAAGTCTGGTGAGTGAATATAATCAAATTCAACGTTTACTACACTTGTTTCACAATATAACATGATCAAAATTGATAAGCTACCATATCATTGTACTTACCAGTGTATGTTTAACTCAGATCAAATGCGATATACTATTCATATTCAATAAGATTCATATGGTTATATTGCTGTATTCATTCTAAAAAGTGGCGACTACTTTCACATTCGTACATACATAAGTTGTATAGTTGTATCACGGATGAACCGGACAAATTCTAAACCCCGCTACACCCAGCAACAATTGTGCTGTAACCAACCAGCAACATAAGAGTCATGACTCACTCATGTTCCGGCTCTATTCCTGTTCAATAACCGAATTAAATCAAATAACTTATAAACATCACCCCCACGAAGGCATGCGGTATCTATGCACTAACACGCACTGCTACTTAGGTTTGGTTACGTCTTCTAACCCCTGATTACTCCATAATGCAAGTAAAAAATAAAGGCATATGATATCCAAATAACCAAACTAAATCAATAAAACATGGAATTCAAGTCCAAAAACATAGCCTAAGCGTTGCCTGAATAACCCTAAAGAACACCTAATCAAATCCCTTTCAATTTGGCCCTATTCTGATAATTAAACCTGACCAAAATGCTCCACCAGTGCTCCTGTGGTGTCCATTGATACACTTGTGGTGGCCGGCTGAACAGGAGCGGCCCGCTCATGTTGACCACAACCATAAAAATTTTAGTTCCTATTTTACGTATTTCTCACTCGTTTTTTAATCCTATTCTCAATCCATTTTTTTAAATTTAGATATATTTCTCTAATACCTTTCGGCTTCCATTTCATCAAAAAGTTCAAATTGGGATCATTTAAAAAATTCTTTATAGATCGGTGTTTTCTAATCTAGTTTTTAGAAAATTGAAACATAACTTTTTCTCATAAATATTTTCAAAATACCTCATTTTAAATTTAAAATAAAAATATACTTCATACTAGAATATATTTACCAAACATCCAGATGTTAAATCAAATTTTAAGTAAATTACGTATATACAAAATTCATATATGCATTCATATACACATATATTTAACATTTCTCTAGTTTGCACATATTAAAACATATTTTATAATTTCGTGTGTATGTGTTTGTGTATGTGTGTATATATATATATTAGATTCAAAATATTCCATATTGAAATATATGTACTAAGTTTCCAGAAACCAAATGCTAATTTTCAGAGTATGTATGTGTGTGTGTTTGCATATATATATATATATATAGACACACACACATTTTCACCCTTTATTATATTTTCACTAAATAAATCATATCCATATATAACATATCTCTATAAATCTAAAATAAAATTTTGAATTCATATAAACATGTACCTTAACTTAAAAGTTATTTTTGTGCTATTTTGATATGATTATATACACCAAATGATTAATATACTATTTTTTACCACCTTTTCACATATTATAGAATATATAATTATAAATTCATATAAATTGAACTAAACTATGAAAAAATTAGACCTAAAATCATCATATCTAATTTCAAAAACTAATTTCATGTTAATTTTATATATTTAAATATCCCAAATAGTCAAATTCATAGTTTGGACAGCCTTTGTACAAACACGAAGACTCACCATGTTAATTCGCACAACTTACATAAAAATACATAAAAATTATATTTAGGCCCGCTAATATCATATTTCATCTTAGGAATTTATTTATATAATTATTTTCAATTTTCTATGAATTTCAGTATATGTCTCTAATTTGCTAAATTTTACATACGATAATCACATATGCATTATGCCATTATACTAACCCACTTAATTAACTAAAAATCATTTATTAATCAGGTTAGGCAACGTTTTCGAAATTCACAAAGATTATTTTGAGCTTTAATCACTTAATTACCAATTTTAATCATATCAGACTGTGAAATCAAGCGAGTAAATATCAAATTTAGGCAAAACCACTCACCAAATTGATTCCTCTACATATTCAGGTCTCCAAACTTACTTTCCCCCACTATCCAGAGATAGAAAGCCCTTCAATTTGCTATTCTAATATTGCTAGTGACTCTTATGTGCTTGCCCTTGCCTCTTTCTTTGATTTGGTGTTTAAATTTGTTGATTTGATTTTGAATTTTTTGATTTAGGGTTAGGTCAAAATAGTTGGGGATGAAGAAAGAGGAAACGGGAATTAGTTTCTTAAATGAGAAATAATGTACGTGTTTCTATTTTGAATCAAAATAGCTAGAATGTAACTACCCGAATTCCAGTGGGTGTAGAGTTTTCGCAAAAATGCTAAAATCCAAGCCTATTGAAGCCGAGTTGGGTATCTGGTATCCTAAAAACAGGCAAAGATAAATATATTAGAGCTCAAATAAATATCTCACAGCGGAATTGACTAAAATATAATAATACTACATAGTCACCAAGGTAATAACACTTTCTAAACAAGTGTCTCAAAGTTGGAAAATTTCTACAATCTATCTAACTTGTGGGATGATATGAGGAGAGGGTCAGAACTAAAGTTCTAGTGAATGGACAAATTAGATACTTCTAAGCATAATTCTACATGTACCGTTCTTTTTTCATTTTTTTTTTTAAATTAGGTTTTTTGGGTTTATAATACTCGCCTCTATGCATGAATTGTACCCATCTACTCCCTAGTAGATTAAGGCCTAATAACCAATATATATGTAGCTACATTCCCAAAGACCACATAGGTCCTAGGTACTACCCATAGTACCTTCTGTATCCTCCTCGAAAAGGACTCCATCCTCTCGCTACTAGAGCGTACTGTAACTACATCTGTAAAGGAAAGCTTCGTGAGGCCTACAATATAGATGTTCTGTCATCTACTATGAAAACGTGAAACTGCATCCGCACTAGCTTATACTAGTGCTCGGACATCCATAATGTACCACCCAGTGCGTACCTTGATGACAACACGTAATCGTTCTACTACTCCCTGAATTCCACCAACAAAGTCTACTTTGTACGGAACTCAGTTGGGGATTTTCTATATCTATAAAGATGAGCTTCGTTAGGTGTACAATACATGTATTCTACTTGGTCTGCCTCTTTTCTCATCGTGGCTATAGCCCCTCGCAGCCTCCCTCGACTAATCGAAAGACCTTTCAAGAGCTAGGTGGCTGTGCCCTACCGCAAACTATCTAAACATCCAATTGGCTGTGCCCCTCATCCAACGTATCGTTAGTGAAAGAATCACTGGTCTATTGATTAACTCTAGTCTTTTCCGAACTTTCTCTGACTGATGATGGCTGATCTCCGCATGCGACTATCCTTTTGGGTCCTTCCCACTATAACCTACACGCAAACTAGAGTACAGTGTTATACGAATATCCTACTCCATCATCAACCTTTTGACTTCCAACAAAGGTCCGCTTCGTTAGGCCTGCAATGCAGAAGGAGTTAAGGTATACTCTCTTGATGGAACACCTATAGACCTGCCTTCGGTGGTGCAGCTTTGTTAGGCCTACCCAAAAGGGCCATCCTAGAGTATCCTCACGTCTCCTTGAAGTGTCACACTTCCTTCTAGCTCAAACCAACTAAGTTGGATGTGCTCTTTCTATACAAAAATATGTCATGAACTGCGTCATTAAGGTCCTTATCCAGATTCTCTTTGGGCTACTCAAAACGCACCTTACCATTTTATTAGACCCTATGTCTAATATTTTACTATGCGTTTAGTTTACTTTTCTTATTCTGTTGGCTACTTATTTACCCTAATCAGCATGCCCAGCCCCATCCATGTGTGAGATCATCAGTCCTAGACCTGAAAGGGAATGTCGTTGGGAAGGGCCACTTCTACTATTTTGCTTATTAACTGAATCCAAGATCTAAGTTTAACAAAATAAGCCTCTTCAATTTATTTATTTTTAATTATAACCTACTTATTACAATTATACTTGCAAATGTCACTTTTATATTCTTTTCTTTCTTTTATAACCTACATGTTATAAATTTAATTGCAAGTGTCTCTTTTCTATACTAGTCTGTCTTCTTTTATTATGATACTAAATTCTTTTTAATTCTCTTATATTATATGACAGTCTTAGCTTAGGACTACGTCCAACTGCCATAAATTACTTATCGTAGTAACCGCTTTACTTTTTATTATACTATCTGCGCAGAAAATGCAGATCTAGTCACATTTTCTATTTATTATTTCTAGTCTTGTCAAATATTTAACTTGATTATTTCCTTTTCTTTAATTTCTTTAATGCTTTACATTATTCTCTTTTATTCTAGGAAGTAGTTTTATTTCATTTGGTTGGTTACAAAAACTATGCTAAAAATCCATTTCCATGTTTTAATACTAAATAATGCTATAAACAATAACTCGTAACTGCAAGATATTTCTTTTATTGTTTCTTCAATTATTGGGTAACGCGAAATACAGTAATGTCTCTATTTTGCACTAATTCCATTTTTCTTGCTTTTATTCTTGCAATTACGTTTATCTTTATTCTTACAATATTAAACTATATAAATGTATTCCCTCTTTCAAAACCAACCAACTAATCTATCACTAACTTCCAAATCAAGTTGTTAGATTTTGCCCTTTTTAATTCATTTCTTTCGTTTTAACATAATTTACTGTAAATTTCTAACTTTTGGGCTTATGGCTTTCTCTATAACTTTTAAGGCCAATATTACTTATATTTAATTGGATTCCTTTGTTTTTTCATATAAATAACATTTAAATATAAGTACACTTCTCTTATAAAATTTACAATTTCAACATAACGATTAGTAGAACTAATTAATGAAATAAATGCAAAATTAAATATTTAACGGGATTTAACGATATTATATATCATAAACATAAAAGAGATATAATTTAACTCCACTCATCTTTCGTCCTTAGCTTTACTCCATGACCTTCCTGGATCCCCTTCTAAGGCGTCTAATATTTTTATTAAGAGGATATTTCTCCCTAGAAATATTTTTTCTATTTAGGGTTCAGCCTCAAGCAATGAACCCAATTGCGAGAAAATCTAATTCTGAGAAAATACATAGGCCTAGGGTTCTATTTATAGTGGAGTTTGGGAATCTCAGATCGTCGGATTTTTGGATTGAATCTGTTGCAACCACATCACGGGCTCGCTGTGAATCATTGGATCTAGAAAACAACACCTCAGATCGCACGAAAATCAGATTACAAGACTTCGGCATGTCCCTGGACAATTTCTTGTCCAGGGGTACACGTTGGTCGACCCCCGTGTTTTATGGGTCGACCCGTAGAGTCTTACTTTTTTTTCATTTAATTTTGATTTCTTATTATTATTGTAACTTCTTCATATTAACTCGTATTTTGACAAGTTATATATGGAAATTGATCAGAAAATCGCCGTAAACACAATGGTATATGTTTTGGTGCCATATTCTTACCATCCGTGTCCTTGTGAAAAGTGTCATTCAACATAAAATATATGCATGCATATGAATTTCTAAGCGGTACCTCCTATATGAATGTTTTTCTTCTTTAAAAACCACTTTCTAAAATATGATGCGCACATCCTAAATATACTTGCGATTTTTATATAAATGCAATCTTTTGAAAATTCAAAACATTTTTCATCCAATTTTTTCCACACTCCTACTGAACAGGGGCGTAGTTCAATAATTTTTACATCCAAATCCCACCACACAACTTTTACTATTCGAATTTCAGAAAAATCTAATTTTTCGAACTCGATTTCTTATGTCGGAAAGAAGGTAGAAAACAGAAAACCACACATTTGTCGTTTTACTTTTGCGCGCCTTTTTCTCCGTACTTGGAACTTATGCCGCTATTCTATAAAAATCTATATTTGCTTTCCCAAGCACGGTTCACATAAGAAAAATTTTCTTTTCAACTTTTTCTGTTGACGTTTCTATTGCTTTCTTTAATTTTTTTATTTTCCATTTAGTTATTCTATTTTGCTTTTACTTTTCTTTTATTACTTATATCCTATGTTTTTAATCTCGTCTACAAAACACAAAGAAAAAGCATCATGCTAATCATCACTGACTTACAATAATAAAGACAAAATATTTATATAGGAGTACGATCTCATAAATAAAAGAGAAAACAAGTCCTACTACAAAACGATACTAGATAGGTAAATATAGCAGCTAAACACATCTATCATCTAGGGCTAGGAGGCCTAGGACCATGTCCACCCTGACATAGAAAGGTCCTACTCTAGGAATCCAAGTAACTCGTGCTCCTCCTACGGCCTATTATTCGTTACTAACTTACGGCTTGTTACTCATGATGAATAAGATCTATTCATCTCTTCCATTCCATACAAAAAATGGAATAACCAAGTCTCATTTACTGCAACGAATAAAGATTTCAGTCTATGCAGTCTCCATCTAAAAATAACAACTAAACTTGGGAAAAATTTCCATTTACCTTTACCTTTCATTTTCCCCCAACTAAGGTCTACCTATCCCAACGACATGTGTCTTACTGTCTTACTAATATCGCTTCATTATTCTTCTGTAGTCTACACACATGAAGCAACATTCCTAAGTTCTCACTAGTGTCTTATACACTTTACGGGAACTTTTATTATTACTACTAAAAGTAATCAACGCGATCTCCTACATAGCCTTACACTTCTTCCGTCACACCTAGGAAATGGTTCATATCTACTCCATATTTAAAAGTTTGGTTTGGTATTTATCATTTCATTTCAAAAATTAAAGCTTCTAAATTTTTGAAACATCAAATCCCAAAATTCTTGCCTTTAAAAGTGTTACTTTGAAATTTCTATTAAATTCAATGGTGCTTGTTTAAATTTTATTTTTCTAGACTTGCCTCTTTACAACTGTTTGAATTTAAATTATTCCCCAAAGCTAGAAGGGAAATTTACAAATTCTAAGTTCAAAACTTATTCCACTTTCCCTTTTAAAGACCTTTACAGCTTTCCATAATAAAATTTTGGATTTTTAAATTTAACTGTTTACTATGTTTTTTTCTTCCAAAAACTTATTTACTTTTTCATAAACCATTTTTCTTTAAAACATGCCTTGCTTGTCCTTAAAACTTTTTTTCTTGACTTCTAAAAATATCCTCACATGTTTTCAAGACATCTTCTTTTCATATATTTTCAAGTTCACAAAAACTGGAGTAGATAAGAACAATTATTTTATCAAAAATCCTTTAACTTTTCTACTCTTTCAATTACCTAACCTTGGAGGAGTTTCTGACTTACTACAAATGGGGACTTTCTACAAAGGCAAGCAACCAATGCGCATAATTAATGGATAAATATGAAACTTCCATTGCTTAGCTTTCCTACTAAGGATTTCTATAGTATTCCTCCTAACTAACACCGTCTCTAATTATTGCACTTCTTATTACACCTAATGGTTTTATAACTTAATGTATTAGAACTACTTTCTCTTATGAGAAACCATTAATGCTAAAACCTTCCATGAATACTGTAAACGAAGATTTCATGTTTATGTGAAATTACAAGGAACTTATTTTATATTTTATCGAAATAGGCTATACAAAATATGGTGCTTTCCATACCTTATACATCTCTTTCACGTATTCCTTATAACTTGCACAAAACATCTTTATTTGTGATTTGGTTTCATAGAAAATTATATCATTGTTCATTTCATTCCAATAGACTAAAATATGTTTAATCTATATTCACTTACAATAGACATTTCCTATGAAATTTATTAATTTCCTAATATTTAACTTACATCTTTTCTTTTCAAAAGAACTCATTTTCAAAATTGTTTTAATGTTTTCATAGCTAGAAAACATTTCCATATACTTATTCAAATAATAAGTGTACTTACAAACCATTTTATTTCTATACTTAAAAATTATCTTCAAAACACCTTTTTATTTGGGTCAAAACAAATGTTGCGTAAAACACCGTTACTACAACCCAAAAATACTAGTATACAGATTTAATTAAAATAAATATTAATAAATCTCATACGCTATGTAAAAACATTTCCTTTGGGAGTCATCCACTATAACAATAGTGTCATAGTTTATGCTTTCATTATTTTTCACGAAAATATCTATTACAACAATAAATGTTAATTGTTGTAACCTACGTTTTCGATACTTAACACACTCTAGATTTTTATATTTAAAATCTTTGTTTTCCTACAAAGAAACTAGTGAGCTATACATGCTCTTTAATTCTTCAAAAAGAATTTCACTTTTAACCAAATTTACATCATATAAAAACCAATTAAATTTCGTACCACTTTTTTTTTCAAAAACCCAATATTTACTTCCTCAAACATATTAACAATTATATTTTTCAACTTTTCAATTCCAGAAGTTTCATTTTATTGGGCTAGACATAAAGTGGATTTTCTTCTTACTACCCAAGGAATACTCTCCCTAAACCTTGGAAATCTCATTTCCTTATTAAAATCTCTTATTCCTTCCAAAATAAAAATACTCTTCCTACTATCCCTAAGGAACTTTCCCACTTCCTATAACACATAGATACCAATCTTCTCTCAAAACACAGCTTATTGTTCACTATAAATCGACAATAATATAGAGCTCAACATTCTTGGGTCATCCCAAACCCAACTAGCAAACTATGCACAAATATACTTCTAAAAACTTTTCATATGTTAAAATCTATAATTGGGGGCTATTTGGATTTTAGTACATAATATATTTATATTTTATTCAAAAATACAAATACATTCACTCATATTTCCTAATTTACGTAGGATTTACTAACCTGAGCTCTGATACCAAATGCAACTACCCGAATTCCAGTGGGTCCGGATTTTTTGCAAAAATACTAAATTCCAGGCCCAGTGAAGCTCGAGTTGGGTATCTGGTATCCGGAGAATAGGCAAAGATAAATATATCAGAGCTCAAATAAATATTTCACAACGGAACTGACTAAAACATAATAGTAAGTAAATACTCATCAAGGTAATAATACTTTCTAAACATGTGTCTCAAAGCTGGAAAATCTTCGCCATCTATCTAACCTGTGGGATGATATGAGGACGAGGTCAAAGCTAAAGTTCTGGTGAATGGAAAAATTATATACTTCAAAGCATAATTCTACATATACCGTTCTATTTCCATTTTCTATCATATTAGGTTTATTGGGTTTATAATACTCTTGCCTTTGTGCATGAATCGTACCCATCTACTCCCTAGTAGATTAAGACCTAATAACAAATATATATGTAGCTACATGCCCAAAGACCGCATCGGTACTAGGAATACCTATAGTACCTTCTGTATCCTCCTCGAAAAGGACTCCATTGTCTCGCTATTAGAGCATACTGTAACTACATCTGTAAAGGACATCTTCGTGAGGCCTATAATATAGATGTTCCATCGTCTGCTATGAAAACGTGAAACTACATCCACACTAGCTTATACTAGTACTCGGATATCCACAATGTACCATCCAATGCGTACCTTGAGGATTACACGTAATCATTCTGTCTACTCCCTGAATTCCGCTAACAAGGTCTGCCTTGTATGGAACTCGGTCAGGGATTTTCTATATCTGTAAAGGTCCGCTTCGTTAGGCCTATAATAGAGATATTCTACTTGGTCTCTCTTTTCACATTGTGACTATGTCCCCATGTAGCCCTCCCTCAACTAATCGAAAGATTTTTCAAGATCTAAGTTGATGTTCCCTATTGCAAACAATCTAAACATCCAATTGGTTGTGCCCCTCATCCAATGTCTCGATAGTGAAAGAATCATTGGGTTGTTGGTTGAACTCTAGTCTTTCCCGAACTCACTCTGGCTGATGATGGATGATCCCCACATGTGACTATCCTTTTGGGTCCTACCCACTAGAACCAACTCGCAAATTAGAGTATGGTGTCATACGAATATCCTACCCCATTATCAACCTTTTAACTGCCTACAAAGGTCCGCATCGTTAGGCATGCAATGCAAAAGCGGTCAAGGCATACTCTCTTAATGGAACACCTACAGACCTGCCTCCGTGTGCAGCTTCGTTAGGCCTACCAAAGAGGGTTATCCTAAAGTATCCTCACATCCGGTTGAAGTCTCGTACTTCCTTCTAGCCCAAACTAACTTGGACATTCTCTTTCTATAGTAAATTTTTTCGATGAACTGCTTCATTAAGCTCTTTATCCAGATTCTCTTTGGGCTACTCCAAACGCACCTTACCTTTTTATTAGACCCTACATTTAATCTTTTACTATGCGTTTAGTTTACTTTTCTTATTCCGTTGGCTACTTATTTACCCTAATCAGCATGCTCAACCCCACCCATGTGTGAGACCGTCAGTCCTAGACCTGAAAGGGAACGCTGCTAGTATGGGCCGCTTCTACTATTTTGCTTATTAACTTAATCCAATTTTTAAGTTTGATAAAATAAGCCTATTCTATTTCACTCTTTTTAATTATAACCTACTTGTAACAATTATACTTGCAATTGCCACTTTAATATTCTTTTCTTTCTTTTATAACCTACATGTTATAAATTTAATTGCAAGTGTCTCTTTTCTATTCTAGTCTGTCATTTTTTATTATTATACTAAATTCTTTTTAGCTCTCTTATATTATCTGACAGTCTTAGCTTTGGACCACGTCCAATTGCCACAACTTACTTATCATAATAAATGCTTTACTTTTTATTCTACTATCTACGCAATAAATGTTGATCTAGTCACATTTCTATTTATTATTTCTAGTCTTGTTAAATATTTAACTTGATTATTTCCTCTTCTTTAATTTCTTTAACGCTTCACGTTATTCTCTTTTATTCTAGGAAATAGTTCTATTCTATTTGGTTAGTTACAAAAACTGTGCTAAAAATCCATTTCATATTTTAATACTAAATAATGCTATAAACAATAACTCGTAACTGCAAGATATTTCTTTTATTGTTTCTTTAATTATTGGGTAACACAAAATACAGTAATGTCTCTATTTTGCACCAATTCCATTTTTCTTGCTTTTATTCTTGCAATTACATTTATCGTTATTCTAACAATATTAAATTGTGGAAATGTATTCCCTTTTATAAACCAACCAACTAATCTATCACTAACTTCCAAATCAAGTTATTAGAATTTCTCCCTTTCAATTCATTTCTCCCGTTTTAACATAATTTACTGTAAATTTCTCACTTTTAGGCTTCTTCCTTTCTCTATAACTTTTAACCCTAATATTACTTATATTTAATGGGATTCCTTTCTTTTTCCATATAAAAAACGTTTAAATATAAATACATTTCTCTTATAAAATTTACAGTTTCAACATAACTTCCTAGTAGAACTAATTACTGAAATAAATACTAAATTAAATATTTAACGATAATTTAACGATATTGTATATCATAAACATAAAAGTGATATAATTTAAATCCACTCACATGTCGTCCTTAGCTTTACTCCATGGCCTTCCCGGATCCCCTTCTAAGGCGTCTAATATTTTTATTAAAAGATATTCTTTTTAGAAATATTTTATATTTAGGGTTCAACCTCAAGCAATGAACCCAATCATAAGCAAAACTGATTGTGAGAAAATAGCTAGGCTAAGGGTTCTATTTATAGTGGAGCTTTGGAATCTCAGACCATCAGATATTTGGATTGAATCTGGTGCAACCATGTCACAGGCTCGCTGTGAATCATTGAATCCAGAAAACAACACCTCAGATCGCACGAAATCAGATTACAAGACTTCGGCATGTCCTTGGACGATTTCTTGTCCATGGCTACACACGGGTCGACCCCCATGTTTTGCGGGCCGACCTGTAGGGTCTGGCTCTTTTTTTTGTTTAATTTTGATTTCTTATTCTTCTCGTAACTTCTTTATATTAATTCGGATTTCGGCAAGTTATATATGGAAATTGATCAGAAAATCGCCACGAACACAATGGTATAAGTTTCAAGGCCACATTATGACAATTCCATAAATGCTTATTTTCATTGTTTAGTAATTATTTTGCTTATTTAATTATCTAAAAATGCAGGGTGTTGCATAGATAATCGCCCAACTGCCAAATTTTAAATTTGAATTTAAATCGTATAGCATCCATTCGACTCAACGATGTTTCTAGCCACATCTCCTTCCTACGAGCTCTAAATGACAAAAGTAAGTATACTACACAAATAAAAAAACTAAGCGGTCGCAATAGCACTCCTTTTGTTGCCAAATTCTAACTTTTATGAAATTGCAATTTGCTCCTCCATATTTTTTTTATTCAATTAATTTATTAAATCTAGTATTTTTCACTGTATTATATACGAAATTTTCAGTTAAAATTATATTCAATTTTTTAAGGAATTACGCTCTACCCCTTAAAAGAATTTCGTCTCCAAAATTCACATGGTATAGAAAGACTGTAATAGTCGCTCCTTTTTTCATCTTTAACCCGTGTCTCTCGTGTCATTTGTGCATATGTACATCCTCATATAAGCAAACAATTTATAGTCAATAGCATAGATGAAACAAAATATTCAATCATGCATAAATATGATATACATATATTGAAATGCAGTGATGCAATTCTAACTTGGACCACTTAAAGAATGCAGTTTATATAGCATATCAGGCATGATGCATTAAACATACAAGTTCTATGTGAATGTAGAAATGATAAGTAAAAATATAGGGTAATATATTCTAACCAATTCTATCTAAGGTCATCCAATTAATCTAACTTCACAACCTTATTCCATAGTCGTTTCACTCCATGCTCAATAATCCATGTAGGACCACATAACGAACTCACTTCAGGTTTCAGTTCCACTTTCTCCAATTGACAAGGTTCGATCATTGTAGATGGATCGTGTAGACATTTTCGCAAAGCAAAACATGAAATATGCATGAACACTAGCCATCTTCTCAAGTAGTCAAATTCTATAGGCCATACTTCCAATCCTCTTTAATACAGGGAAAGGGCAAACAAATAGACGTGCCATTTTTCTTGAATTACCAACCTAACTACTCTTTTCAACTATGAAACCTTAATAACACCAAATCACCTACAGCACATTCCAGGTTCACCTTTCTCTTATTCGTATAAGATTTTTTCCTATCCTATGCCACCTTCATCCGTTGGCGTATCAACTCTACCTTTTAGAGTATCTTTGTTCACCTTCTATCCTAGAATGAACTTATCCATATATTGCCACCGACATGTCAATGATTTATAGGGTCATCCATATAAAGATTCAAATTATGTCATCCCTAGACTTGCTTGATAACTAGTGTATAAGCAAATTCTACAAGTGGTAAATGATCTTCCCATGCTCCTTCGAAATCCAGAATACATACCCTTACCAAAATCCTCCAACAGTCGGTTTAGTCTCTTTGTCTGCCTCCAGTTTGTGGGTAACATGTTGTACTCAAATTCAACTCCGTTACCATAGCACTTTGTAGACTCCTCCAAAACTCACTCCAAAATTGGTACTCCATGCAGTCGAACTATCTCCTTGATATATACAAATGTGATGGTCATTGCAGTTCTAGTACCCTTTATTGGTATGAAATGTGTGCTCTTCGTAAGGTGGTCCACTATTACCCAAATACTTTCATTACCCTCTTACTCTTGGGTAAACCATCAATGAAATCCATAGATTTATTCTCTTATTTCCACTGAGGTACTTCCAAAGGTAATAATAGTCCACTTGTTTCTTCTACTCTGATTTAACCCTTTGACATGTTGTACATTTAGGTACAAATTCTGCCACATGTCTCTTCATGCCTGGCCAGTGGAAAACCCATTTCATGTCCCAATACATTTTATCTCCTTTCAGGACGAATGGTCATCCTCGAGTGATGAGACTCATCCAATACCTCATCTTTCAGCTCCTTTACTTGCGGTACACACAACCTACCATCTCGTCTCAAATAGCCCTTCTTATCCTTAGAACAGTGGTCTAAAGACTTAACCTATTGCCTCGCTCTAACTTATCCATAATGGCCACCAAAGAAGCATCCCTCCTTTGACTCATGCCTGTGTAAACCATCCATGTCGGTTTGACTTCCAAAGCTACTAATAATCCTAGTACATACTCAAATGGAGGCTAGAAATCAAACTCAGATATGAACTCCAATTGTGCCCAATATCATCGAATTCGACACTGCATGTTTCCTACGCAAAGCATCTGCTACAACGTTACCCTTTCCTTGTGTATACGCGATCCAATATCTCAGAAATTCACAAAGTACAGAAAGAATGTAATAGTTGCTCCTAATTTTTTTCATCTTTAACCCGTGTTACTCATGTCATTCGTGCATGTGTACATTCTCATATAAGAAAACAATTAATAATTAATAGCATACATAAAAAAAAATATTCAAACAAGCATGAATATGATATACATATATCGAAATGCAATTATGAAATTCTAACTCTTGGCCACCTATATGAATGCAGCTTATATGGCATATCAGGCATGATGTAATAAACATATAAATTTTATGTCAATGTAGAAACAATAAGCATACAATATAGAGTAATATATTATAACTTATTCTACCTAGGGTCAACCAATCAATCAATACCCAAGCATTACAACTACGTATCCAAAATTATCCTAAAATAAATAGGCATAAGGAATGTATAGGTGAAGAGATGTATATGGGACACTCTCAACTTCTCCTCTAGTCCTCATGTTCTCTCTATCGGATCATTCCCCAACCAAAATCTAACCAACATCACAACCTTGTTCCATAGTCATTTTGCTCTATGCTCAACAATCTGTGTAGGACCATGGGGCAAACGTGCTTTAGATTCTAGTTCCACTTCTTCTAATTGATATGGTTCGATCACTATAGATAGATCATGCATACGTTTTTGCAAATGTGAAATAAGAAATACATTATGAACACCATCCATCTTCTTAGGTAGTCGTACTCTATAGTCCGTACTTCCAATCATCTCTAATATAGGGAAAGGCCCAATAAATCGGGGTGCCAGTTTACCCGAATTATCAACCTAACTACTCTTTTCAATGATGAAAGCTTAATAAACACCAAATTAACTGTACCAAATTCCAGGTTTTCCCTTCTTTTTTTAACATAAGATTTCTGGTTATCATATTCCTCATTCATCCGTTTCCGTATCAACTCCATCTTTTTTTGGTGTATCCCTGATCATCTTCAATCCAAGAATGATTGTATTCGTATATTCCCACCAACTTGCCAGTGATTTACAGGGCCGTCCATATAAAGCTTCAGTCGGTTCCATCCTAGTACTTTCTTGATAATTTGTGCTATAAGAAAATTCTACAAGTGGTAAATAATCTTCCCATGCTCCTCCAAAATCCAGAATACACGCCCTTATTAAATCCTCCAACACTCGGTTTAGTCTCTTTGTCTATCCATCTGTTTGTGGGTGATATGTTGTACTCAAATTCAACTCTGTTCCCACAACACTTTTTAGACTCCTCCAAAACTCACTCATAAAAAGTGGATCCCAGTCACTTACTATACTTATCGTTACTCCATGTAGTCGAAGTATCTCCTTTATATACATAATTACTAAGATTGCTGCAGTTCTATTACTCTTTATTGGTATGAAATGATGCGCTTCGTATGGTGATCCACTATTACCCAATTACTTTCATTGCCCCTCTTACTCTTGGGTAACCCATCCATGAAATTGATAGAGATGTTCTTCCATTTCTGTTGAGGTACTTCCAAAGGTAATAACAGTCCACTTTGTTTCTCCTGCTCCATTTTAACCCTTTGACATGTTATACATTTAGGTATGAATTCCATAATGTGCCACTTCATACCTGACCATGAAAAATCCTTTTCATGTCTCGATACATTTTATCTTCTCCTAGATGAATTGTCATCCTCAAAGGATGACACTCATCCAATACCTCATCTATCAGCTTCTTTACTTGAGGTATGCACAACCTACCATCTCGTCTCAAATAACCTTTCTTATCCTTAGAAAGCGGTCCAAATGAGTTAATCTCTCGCCTCACTCCTACTTATCCATAATTTCCACCAAAGCATCACCCTACCTTTGACTCGTTTCTAAGAAAACCATCCATACCGGTCCGACTTCGAAAGCTGCTAATATTCCTAGTGCATACTCAAATGGAGGTTTAAAATCAGACTTAGATATGAATTCCAATTTCCTTATCACCAATATAATTGAGTTCAACACTGCATGTTTCCTACTCAAAGCATCTTCCACAACATTACCCTTTCTTGGTATATACGCGATCCAAAAATCATACGATGCCAAAAATTCCATCCACATTTGTCGTTTCAGGTTTAAGTCTTTTTGAAAAAACAAGTACTTTAAAGAACTATGGTCCATAAATAACTCAAATCTTTCTCCAAGTAGATAGTGTCTCTAAGACTTCAAAGCAACAATGATAGTAGCGAACTCAAGATCGTAGGTTAGCAATTCCTTACGTGAGTCCTAAGATTCCTACTAGCGTAAGCTACCATCTCTCCTTCTTGTAACAAAACAACTCCTAACCCGGTACCGCAAGCATCGGTATACACAGTAAAAGGTTTGGAACCATTAGGTAAAGTGAGAACTGATGCATGTGTCAGCAGCTCCTTCAATTCGACAAGTGCTCGTTCACAAACATCATCACATGCAAAACCCAAAATTCTTTTTGGTAAGGAATGAGCGGTGGTGAGAGCATTGTAAAGTCCTTGATGAACTTCCGATAGAATCCATCCGAACCAAGAAAACTCCTAACTTTAGTCATGTTCCTGGTTCTCTCTCAATCTCTCACGGCTTCTACCTTTCTTGGATCTACAGCTAAACTAGCCTCTGAAACCATATGCCCAACGAACTGGACTTCCTTCTTCCAAAGGGTACAATTAGAAAAAATTTGTTTCAACTAATTCCTTTTTAGAACATCCAAAATTTCCCTCAAGTGCTTCTCATGCTCCTCTTTGCTTTTTGAGAATATCAAAATATCATCTATAAAGACTACCAAAAATTTGTTTAGTTGCTCCCGAAACACTCTACTCATTAAATCAATGAAATACGTGGGAGCAATTTTCAAACCAAATGGCATCACCAACCAATCGAACAAATCATTAAGCGCTCGAAATGTAGTCTTTGGAATACTATACACCGCTACCCTCAACTGGTAGAATCTTGTAGCCTAATCCATCTGTGAGAAAGTCATTATCCTAAGAAGCTGATCAAATTTAGATTTTTTTGAGTTCTATGAGAAAACCCTTGTCTCCAACTTTATTTTTTTAAGTTCTTGTTTTGGTTGTTTCCCGCTCGTTTTATATTTGATTCTCAATCTTTTTTTTCTTCGAACGTAGATATGTTTACCTACTACCTTTTCTAGTTCCATTCATCAAAAAGTTTAAATTGAAATCATTTCAAAAATTCCATATAAACCAATGTTTTCAAAGCTAGTTTTCCGCTAAATAGAAACTTAACTTTTCACATATATATTTTCAGAATACCTTTAAAAATCATCTTAAATTCAAAAAAAAATCTCTTACTCGAATATATTAACCGAATCATCAAAAATCAAATCATATATTTCAAATTATAATATACATATGTATATATACACATACACACACACACACACACACACACACATATATATATATATACACATATATATAATTCATATATGCATTCATATACACACATATTCAACATTTCTTTAGTTCACACATATTACATAATTTCATATATATAAATATAGTTTAGATTCAAAATAATAATATATTTCATACTAAAATATATGTATTGAGTGGCCAGAAATCAAATCCTAATTTTTAGTATATATACATACATACATAGATACATACATACATACATACATACATACATACATATGTATATATATATATATATATATATATATCATGTATATGCTAGATATACACATTTTTACCTCTTGTTGGATTTTCATTAAATAAATTATATGAACATATAATATACCTCTATAAATATAGAATAAATTTTCTAAATTCCTATAAGCACATACTTTAACTTAAAATTTTATTTTCATGCCATTTTGGTTTGATTATATATATCAAATCATTAATACACAAGTTCTAGCCTGCTTTTCACATATTATAAAATATAGACAAATAAATTCATAGAAATTGAATTAAATTATGAAAAAAAATACTTTTTATACCAAAAATCATCATATCTAATCTAAGAAATTAATTTCATTTCAATTTAACATGTTTAAATATCCCAGATCATCAAATTTATAGTTTTGGACTACTTTTATGCAAATATGAAAAATCACCAAATTAATTTACATAAATTGCATAAAAATTGATTTTTAGGCTGTTAATATCGTATTTATCTTAGGAATTTATTTATATAATTTCCTTCCATTTTACTATGAATTTCTCATATGCATTTCTCAAATATTTCTCTAATTTACCTAGTTTTGCATATAATAACCACATATGAATTAAACCATTATACTAACCCAATTAATTAATAAAATTTCATTTACTAATTAAGTTCGGCTAGTTTTTAAGAATTCACAAAGATTAGTTTCAAATTTTAATTACTTAATTACCTGTTTTAATCATTTTAGACTATGAAATCAAGCAAGTAAACATCAAATTTAGGCAATCCCACTCACCAAATCGATTCCTCTCCAATTTCAAGTCTTTAGCCTCACTTTGCTCCACTGTCTAGAGAAAGAATGCCCTTAAGTTTGCTGTTTTAATGCCGCTAGTAACTCTTACGCACTTGCCCTTGCCTCACTCTTCAATTTGGGGTTCCAATTTCTTAATTTGATTTTTAATTTTTTGACCTAGGGTTAGGTCAGAAAAATTAAGGAAGGAGAGAGAGGAAATGGAAAAATTAGTTTCTAAAATGAGAAATAATGTACATATTTCTGTTTTAAATCAAAATAGTTGCACCTGAACGCCAAATTTTAAACTTGAATTCCAATTGTGTAGCATCCATTTAACTCAATGATGTTTCAGGTCGTAATCTCCTTTATACGAGCTCCATATGATATAAAAAATAAATTATGCGAATCAGAAAAATAAGATGGTCACAATGGCACTAGTTTCGTCACAACATTCCAATGTTTGTAAAATGATCATTTTGCTTCTTTATGTAATTTAATTAATTAATTAAATCTATTATTTTTCACAGTATCGTATTATAAATTTTCAACTAAAATTATACTCAAATTTTCATTATATCACATAACTCGGATGACCATTTCTCTACCAAGGATTAATGGAAAATTTCCGTTTTCAGTGTATTCGCCCACCAGCCCGTTGCTGACACTAGATCCATTCCCCCGATCTAGAGTACATGTACCCATTCCACCGATCCAAAGTTACCATCCAACTAACTAAGGAGCACTCCTACAATACCCTTGCTTACGAGTACATCGAAAAACAATTTGAGTGTCAACGTTCGCTTAGCACGCGTATCTGATCCCTTTGCTTCCTTCATCTAATTTTCATTCATCCTTAAAGAAACATTCCCTATTCCTTTCTTTCCATAATAGAACCATTCAACATTCTATCCACGGGTTGTTTCCTAGAACCTATCATTATGGATAATCATCCACATGACTCCATTTAACATCAAGCTTCCATCATCGGAACATAACTCCATAACTATCGAGTTACAATCATCGAAGTTCCAAAGTATTCATACCCCATCGCGCTGCAACATCACAATCGAACGTCAAGCGAATAAGCAAACACCACCAGCATGATCAAAGTTTGACCATTATTTGGCTCGCCAATTCAGGTCGGTATCACTCTGAATACTTAATCAATTTTGGATAAGCATCTTGTACCCCAACTTTTCTAATCTTTTGCTTTCTTAAAGTCAATTCTTTCCATGCCTTGAGCTCGCTAGCCCCATATCCCAACCTTGGCAAGAAAAAAAGACCGGTATAGGCCAGAAGATGTCGGTACCGACTTCCATAGATGGCTAATATTTGGTGTTTGGCTTTTGAAGTCCTTTTTTTACCTCATCCTATAGCTTACCTTGAAGCTTCATTAACTTTGCTCTGAAGAAACTCCCTCAAACGATCAAAACTATAACTTCCTACAACCGAGCTTCAGATCGATGCTAACTTCTAGTTACACATCTGAATGAACTGCAACTACTTATGAATTAAGGTGTAGGCATCTGCCCTCCTCTACACTCCTCCTCCATGTTTCATCCCATTTTGAGCAATTTTGACTTCGTTTTGCCGATGATCGATTCCTAACTACCCAAAAAGCACTGGCAAACCATATAAAAGCAAAACTTGCAGTAGTAGTCATCATCCATATACACTCATTAAATATAAGCAACCAATCCAAACATGGTAAATATACAAGAACCTAAATAGATCTAACTTTACATTAAAGTGACTACAATATAAAATCCATTTCTATCATTTTAAATTTGGCCATAATCATGTTTAAAAGTTAAATTAAAGCTTGAAGTCGTTTTAGCATGAAACTCATATCAAGAACATCATTTTTTTAACTATATGGATAAGAATAGAATAGTGAGAAATTATTAATCACTCACCCAATTCCAAAATACCAATTTAAATGCTCAAATATGAAGTGGGCAGCAAAGATTGCGAATTCTAAAGCAATAAAATGATAGATATTCAATCCCTTTTGCTAATTACCTTTCTAGCGATGGAGTGGCCTAAGATTAGCAAGAAAAAGAGAGACCATTTAATTAAATTAATGTCAATGGAGGTTTGGAATTATTTTTGGAAAGTAAGGAATGATCTAAATCTATCCTATCACCACCAATTAGGCACAATTCCTTGAATTGGTTAGTGGGCATAAATATAAGCTTAGTTTAGTTGCCTACTAATCTATCCAATGATAAATAGAACTCAAAATAGCCATAATGCTAAATGGTAAGTATTTTTTTCCTATTATAACCACTCTATGCAAAGAGAAACCACAAGCCTGATTTAATAGAAGTGGTTTTAGACCATAATTCAATCTCAACCAAAAGTTAAAGGCCTTACTGGAATTTTTGAGACTAAACATTGGATGAAAATTCTAAAGGTGGTAAATATGTCTGGTAGTCATTTTCTAAAATTTTAGAGTTATACAACCTCATATGATTTAAATAATGATATTTTATGACCCTATGTAACATAAAATAAGGGCCATTACATCTAAGAAGCATGAGGACAATGTAATACGTAGTCGATTCTTTAAAAACTATCACTATCTTTGGCTGTTATTTTTCTTAAGTTAGATTCCATTAAGATTTAGGATTTTGATTCCTATGGTTGTATCAATTGAAAGCGCAGGATTTCTTTTGTTTGGATGCTTACTTGTTTAAATGTCTTAAAACTTAGGATGAAATGTTTGAATAATTGAGGAAGTGGTACTTTTGATATCAAACTTGTTGGATGTTTGGGGAAGTGGAATTTTAAGTATAATGATACCATTAAGTTGTTGGAAGTTAAGATGGAATATTTTATGTTTACAAAGTTAAGGCATTGATCATTTTGAAGTACATAAGTAAAAGAAGATATTATCAAAGGATTCAAGTTGTTTGGGTTTGTTTGGGAAAAATACAGTTCAAACCAAAAAAAGAATCGAAGAAGGTACTAGATGAATGATTTTATATTGTGCATATGAATTTAGGAATGGTATCTGAGATTCCATTTTAGTTTGGGGTACGGTTGTGCTAAAGCTACCCATTGTTGTGACATCATTTATTTGAGTTGGTAGCTAGGATTGTAGAAGATGTAGACATGCATGTAAATTTTAGAGTAATGTTTTGGAATGAGTTTATGCAAGCAGTAGAGTTTGTTACATTTTATTGGGCTCAAAAAAATATAATACTTAGTAATATTATTTCTTTTCAATAAAGAATGCAACCAGGGATCAATATGCAGGCCAAAGCTTGTGAGTATTTACATGAAGGTAAAATCATTCTTCATTACTCATAAAATCAGGAAGTCATGATGTTATGGAATAAATTATGAGGCATGCAGTTGTAACGACCCGCCTTTCTCTCCACAGAAAGACAGATCATTTTTAAGAAAGAAAGGGATAGAAAAGATAAAAGACAGCGAAGAGAGAAGGAACAACATCAGAATCTAAACAGCGGAACGAATAAATTATATTAATCATAAAATATATTACATAGTATCATATACATCAGAGATCACAGCTTATAAACATACATTAGACAGTTATAAACACCTGTCTAGTTATACAACTCAATATACAATACAGATAATAATACAGAGATCGACACAGCGGAACACAATATATCTATACGTTGAAGCCTCTTGCTCCATTGCTCCTCAAGAATTCGTCAAACCTAACCTGAATCCCTTGGCTACTCGTAAAAATTTGAGTACCCAAGAGTTTATGAAATACAGAAATAAACTCTGGGTTAGACATAGGTCTGATGTGAGTAAACGATTAAAGTTGCTTAACTTTAAAAACCTTTTGAAAGAAAAAGTATCACGAAAGACTACCCACACATAAACATGGGCAAGTTTTTACCTTACGCTAACCAAAACATTTGATAGGAAATCCATTGATATTATAATAGGGTCTACGGTTTTCAAATAAATATGAAATAGCCAAAATGTTACATTTATTAAATTCAGCTACTAGCCACAAAAGTGGGTAATACAATCAAATCCGAGGGCGTTTATTGGAGTTTGGATTCCATATAATGGCAGGGCTACTGGGGCATCGCCCGTCACAGTACGTGGACTAGATTGCCGTACCGAGGATTACTCCCAATCCTCTGCAACACAAAGCTGGAACCATCCCCTTACTGGACAGTCCCGAACAAGACAATCCCGGCAGTTGTAGCTATTCAACCGCCCGCACAGCCAAAATAAAAGGGAATCTAGACAGGGGTTCATCTCATCCTACTTGGGCATGACCCACTTAGCCTTGCTGCACCTCCCATGTTTTAGCCATTCTCGGTTGATGAGGCTTGAGGATACGATTACCTTTATAAAACACATCACTTAGAATACTCATCGTCCGCCTGACGACGTTCTGAAAGCATTCAATCCATACAAGTTCGTTCCGGGTTCGAGTGAAACCGAAGGCATTATCTCGTTACACTCATTTTGGAACCACCCTCAGAGTTAACGACAATAACCCTTGCACTTTGAATCTTCATCTTTACTTGAGATTCACGACTTACCGTAAATTTGGATCGATATGGTTTTCGGATATCCAAATCTGGAAACCCGATCCCGGTCTCATCGAAATCCAAAACGTATCTTTTAGGTCCAAGTTGTTTAAAGGTTAAACAATTCAATTCAATACTTGAATTCACACAACATTAACATAGATAAATATCACACATTTATCACAGATATATCCAAATATCATATCACAAAATATCATAGCATATCATCCAATAGATATCAACCAAATCAGATATTCAACTCAAACAATCATCCATAAGCAACCATTATTAATCCCTATTACAATTAATTTAATCAACTTAAATTAAAATAATTACTTAAGGATTAATTAACAAATCCTGCTTAATCAACCATTAATTAATTACAATCCATTTAATTAATTAATCATTCCTTTACATATTAATCACTCTTGACTAATTATCCATCAATTACATAAAGTAATTGTTCTTTAATTAATTTCACAAATTAATTATTCTTAACCATTATCAGTAATTAACCTTTAATTAACCTCATTAATTACATTAATTAATGATCCTTAATTAATTACTTCTATTAATTAATTATCTATAATTAATTACATTATTCTTTATTAATTACATTAATTAATCATGCTTAAATTAATTGCTTTCATTAATCAACTTTAATAATTATAAACAGTAATTAATTTCTTAGTTACTTCTTACTTACTTTTAATTACATTTATAAATCCTTTGAATTATTACACCAAGTAATAAATCCTTAATTACTTTACCAAGTAATTATCCTTTTAAATTACTTCCCATTAAGTAATTTCCCTTATCTCAATTACCTTCAATAATTTATTCATCAATTACTTACCTTAAGTTCTTATCAAATCTCATTAAGTAAGCATACTTAATCATTACCATGTGACTATTTTTAATTAATTAACAAATTAATTAACTTAACTTAATCACATTCACCTCATAAATCATAACCGAGTAATTCATCCCTTAATTACTCATTAACCAAATTAATCCTTAATTACAGATTAATTATCCTTCAACTATTAATTAATAAACCTTAATTATTAATCAGTCCTTTAATACAAAGTAATCAATCCCTAATTACTGTTATAATTAATTAATTAACCTTAATTAACTAATTAATTATCTCTTAATCATTAATTGATAAAATTTAATTATTAATTAACAACCTTAATTACAAATTAATTAATCCATAATTATCAATTAATCAATCCTTAGTTACAATTAATTAACCTTTAATAATAGTTAATTAATTCTTAATTAACTTGAATTATAGATTAATAACCTCTTAATTATTAATCAAGAAAAACCCAATTATTACTTAATAAATCTTTATTAAGTATTTCTTAATTACTAGTTTAATTAACCCTTAATTTCTTAATAAATTAATAAATAATTACAATTTAATTAATCTCTAATCATTAATTAAGCCATTATAAGTATTAGTTAATTAAGTTAATAATTATCCTTAATTAATTACTTAATTAACCCTTTTTAATAATTAATTTAATTAATTAATTAAATCTAAGATTTCTTAACTAAGTTAATTAATTACAACTCATTAAAAACTTAATTATCCTTAAGAAAAAACATTATCTTTAATTATCTTTGAATACATTTTATCTTAAGAACTAACTTTACTAAATTAAATCATCAATTAAGTTTGAAATATAAAGTAATCATTAATTACTTACCTCTAATTATTAATTAACAATCCTTAATTTCAAGTTAATAAACCACTTTGAAAATTTTAATTGTTAATTTATAAATTATTAATCATTGACTAATTCAATTTATAAATCACTCTTTAATTATTCCATTTACTATCAAACTTATATTAAGTTTTTAAGATAAATCATTTCCTTGTTAATTTCCTTTTATATTTCAAATTAAGTTTGAAAATAACTTTAAGGACTTAACTTAAAACATTTAAAATAAATCATATAAATTTATTTATACAAACGATTCATTTCAAAGAAATGAATTTCAAGAAATTGATTTAGCTTAATTATTTAAAATTTAAAACTTACTTTATTTAGATTCAAAATTTGTTTTATAAAACTTTTTAAAACTTTTGAAAATTTCCTTTAATTAATCGGTTTTGGTTTTGAACCTGAGTATTTCAAGTTCTAAAAATTTAGTTTTTAAAATTTTAAAAACCTGTAACCATTTGAAACTGTTAACAGGCTTTCATTCCAGCTCTACTCGAGTTTATACTCGAGTTATCAACTCAAAAACACAGTACTCTACCCGAGCTAATACCTAGCAAAAACCCAATCCCCTAAAACAACAGACACGAGAATCAACCCGTGCACATGCACCGTCACCGGAACCACCTCCAAACTTCGATGATTTCTCCGGCATCTTAACAATCGATGCAGCAACCATTCCCGATCATCCGACTACCGTCACAAACCCTCGATCAAAATTGAGTTACTCTGTTAAAAACCGATCCAACTACCATGGCCAAAAACCACTCGAACCAACGCCCCTGACCATCAGACGACGAGCAACTTCGGCCAATCCATCTCCGTTCATCAACGAACCCACCTCCAAAACCTTATTGAACTCGATCACCTAGAGAAGTGGCAATGATCTCTTTTTCCCAGGCCGACAAAATTTAGGGTTAAAACCCAAATCACCTTACTGCCGTCGCTACGGCGATCATTCAGTGTTTTACCATTTTTGCCATACTTCCTGATCATACTTCAACCTCCACTCAAGATCTCGATCACCATAGAATTTGTGATCATAAGATATTACCAAAAATCCAAATTCCAAACAATACCCAAATTCTCATTCGATACTTCACTGAAAATTATGATTTTTGTTTTAAAAATCATAACTTTTAAAGATGATTCAAGTTAATATCTTGAATCAGTAAATTTTAGTCATAGATTTTAATATGTTAAAAAGATTCCTGCTGTATTATTTTGATTCCAGACGATTTCCACATTTATTTGGCTCGAATAAAATTTTTAAACTTAAACTAATATTTAAACAAACATATCATGTTTAAATCTTAAATCCTAACAATGAACTGATAAAATGATTTGAATTTTTCTTTTATTCTTATTCTCTGTAGTTTAAAAACAGAGAAGAACCAATAAACATATATGCACAGTTCATTCACATTCATACACACAGATTATAAATTTATATACACACATGCAAGCATTGATCATTTCATAAATTTGACAAGCAACAACAGTTATTACTTAAGGTTTATAAATAGATGTTTACTCACCTTATAAAGAAATGCAGATAACTTGATCTTGATGATAAAACTGGAAAACTTGCTTTGTTTCTGAAATGCTTCATTTCTTTAAAACTGTAAAGCTTTGAAAACTTTTGCTTTCATTTTTTTTAAAACACTGGAGTGCTTGCTTAAAAACAAACTGAAATGCTTTGAAATTTTGGCCTCTGGAAACTGGAATTGCTATGAACACTTTGATTTACTTGAAAACTTTTTGCAGTGACCCAAATTTACTTGCATGCACTTGAAGGTGTTACAGACTTGAAAAAAATGCATGGTTACAGGTTTTTGATTGATAACAGAGCTTGATGCAGTTTGTTTTTAAGGAGTGTTTGAAACTTTGATTATCGGTTGATTCCAGATTGCAGTTGAATAAAACTACAGGATTTTGTATTTTGGTTTGGAAAAGAACTACAGGCTTTTGTATTTTGGTTCGGAAAAGAACTACAGGGCTTTTGGATTGAGATGGTTGCAGACATAAAAATGTTTTCATGGTAATTTGATAAATGGTTTAAGGCTGCATTTTGTTTCAGAGGAGATTACAGAGTTGCTTTGATTTGTTTCAAAAGAAATGAATTACATGTTTAAACAATGAACTTCAGGTTTGAACCGAGAAAGGTTCTTGCATTGAAATGAAAAGATAAAGAAAGAAAATAGAAGAGAGGGGAGATGAGTGTTTATATAGAATTGAATTAAAATTAATTTAGATTAAAGAAAATGGAAAATAATTCATGTCCTTGTTATCACACTTCCATTTGTCATCTATAACTAATTAGCTAACAAATGTATTTAGCATGCATAAGAATTCAACACATGTAATTATTTATTTTTATTTATTTTTAAAATTATTTAAAAGCTTTTTAAATTGAATTTCCTAATTGATGAATATATTTTAAATGCCTTTCTAATATATATACATATAACCTTTAAAATAAATAAAATGAAAATCCATTAATTTTAAATAAAATCACATGAAAATATATTAAATTCATTTTTTAAATGTTAATATAACTTTTGTATTTATTTACTATTAAATAAACATTTTCTAAATTTGTATAAATAAAGTTCTTTAAAGAAAACAATATAAAACAAAAAAAATTTAATAAAAACTTTATTCATACATTTCACATCAAAGTAAAATAAAATAACTATCTTTAAAAGATTCAAAATCTAAATCCAGATTCAAACACAAATTTTACTTTTGAAATCCAATTTAAAAAAATCAACTCAAACATTTATATTTTTTTAAATAAACAATTTATTAAGTTTAAAATTTATTATTCCATTTAAAACCAACTTATTACATATATATAACTTTAAACAATACTTATTAAATTTGAAAATAACAAGTCTATTTGAAATCAAATATATAAATTAGCACACTTTAAATAATTATCCTTATTTAAAATCAATCTATAACCATAATTAAGACATCATATTATTATTACTTGGTTATTTATTTTTGAAAATAATAATTTTATCAATTTTAAACAATTTAATTTAGAGATAATCACATTTTAAATTCCTTGAAATTCCAGGATATCATGTTCCTCCCCCCTTAAAAGAATTTCGTCCTTGAAATTTAAAACAAAGATAACCCAAAGTTTTATTTTTATTTCAACCAATTCAAGCATACATATTAACCAAACATAAACAACCAAACAAACAATTTCATCCAATATACAACACTAGCTATCCGGACATAGATCCGGATAAGCTTCCTAAAATTATCCCGAGTTTCTTGAATACAGATGCTGGGACACTCGCTCTACTAAATCCAAACTAACTACACAGCTAAGCATTCGAGCACCTACTCATCTAGATCTGCCATCTACACAAGAGATTTGACCACAGACAAGACCTACTCAACAGCCAAATCCTCCTGAACTGCTGGTTCCAAAACTAGAGATGGACCAAACACGTACTTCCTCCGAGATATGTGAAATACCTTGAATCTCAGTCTTCCAAACTGGCAATTCAACTCTTCAGACCAAAGCACTGATCCTTACAAAAACTCAGAAGAACCCAATATACCTCGAAGCTTACCTCATAATCTTACCAAATCATTTTGCTCCCTTTACCGGAGAAATAACAATGAAGTCTCCAACTTCGAATTCCAAATTCCTCCGTCTCTTAACCTCAAAACTCTACTTACGATCCTAGCTGTTTACAGATCCTTCCTGATCAGTTCAACCTTCACTGATGCTTCTACAAACAAACTGGACCAAAAACAACTCAACGAAATGATCCTCTCAAGATCTACCCAAAACCAAGAACACAAAGTCTACTCCACAATCATCAGAGGATTACAACCTACTTCTCTTATCCAGAAAAGACAGAACGGGATCACTTGCCAACTTGCCTCAGATCCTGATAAACTCTACTAGAAACTCTCTAATCCAAAACACTGCAACTTCCGATTGCTTCCACTCTAGAATAGCTTCCATATTGCTTCCGCTGTACAACTCTGATCTGGATCAAATGAGAATGTCGTCGATGATAACGAGCACAGACTAAATGGCACATCCCAAAAATAAGGTTCAACGGAAGTTCCAAGAAATACAGAGCTGCTTCACCCAAAACCCCATCCTAGGAGACATCCTTCTACCCAGCTGAATTACCGGTAGCTTCATGAACCAAGTCGATACAAAACTCAATCCTCAGTGCGGGCAAATCTCTAACTTCCCTGAAGATATCCGGAAAATCTTCGACAACTCTATAACTCCTACATCCTCTAGAGATGCCTCAAACCCAAGCAAAAGATTATCTAAGATAATCACCCAAACTATCGCAAGTCACTTTTGCGATCAACCCAACCTAAATTCCAAAGATACTGTTCTCTCTTCACCAATCAGAATAGCTTATCCTTGAGCAACTAATCCATTGAAGAAACGGGTCCACTCCACTGCTTCTGATTTCCATCTCTAGGAAACTGCTAAGCCAAAGATCTCTGTTGGAATACAGAACACTCCCAAGCTGCAACGCTGCCGCAGATGCCAAAGACTTCTATCCAAAGCTCTTTGATCATCAAAATCATATCAACCAATCCCAAACAGGACCTTGAGATGTGCAGACGTCTCCTCAAGAAACTTGGGCCCCAAACTAGACACAAACATCCTGCTGAACTTAGCTACAATACGGAAGCAGACACGCTTCCTTGAACTTGCACCAAAAGAAAACATCTTTGGAGACATCCATAGTCTCTGTGTCTCATCACGCAGCTACTACTTCCTGAGGTTGCCAAGATACCATCACTTGCTTCTGCCTAACCGACAGATTACAACTCTCAAAAATCGGCTCACACGAGCGCGACCAAACTTACACTTCAATGATAGACCCCGAACCTTAACAGGTTTCCTTCAGAAATCAATGAAATCCTTACACCAAGCTGCAAAGCTTACTCGACACGGTATTAGGTCTACGATCTCGACAGCTACACTTCCAACCTCAAACATTCAAGCTCCAACCATTGGTAGTCGTGTTACACACACCACTACCTTATCTATCTTTATAACTCATATTGGAAAACCCGAACATGTAATCCAACGGATAGGTAGAATAGATATATACATATATATAGTTATATATAAAAATTACAAGCATGTTCTCTCATGATAGACACCACTCCAGAGCCTAGGTATTCACTCAACCTATGCTCTGATACCAAGTGTAACGACCCGCCTTTCTCTCCACAGAAAGACGCATCATTTTAAGAAAGAAAGGGATAGAAAAGAGAAAAGACAGAGAAGAGAGAAAGAACAACATCAGAATCTAAACAACGGAATGAATAAATTATATTAATCACATAATATATTACATAGTATCATATACATCCGAGATACACAGCTTATACAACACACACTAGACAGTTATAAACACTTGTCTAGTTATACAACTCAATATACAATACAGATAATAATACAGAGATCGACACAGTGGAACACTATATATCTATACATTGAAGCCTTCTTCTCCATTGCTCCTCCAGAATTCGTCAAACCTAACTCGAATCCCTTGGCTACTCGTAAAAATTTGAGTACCCAAGAGTTTATGAAAAACAGAAATAAACTCAGGGTCAGGCATGGGTCTGGTGTGCGTAAACGGTTAAAGTTGCTTAACTTTAAAAACCTTTTGAAAGAAAAAGTATCACATAAGACTCCCCACACATAAACATGGGTAAGTTTTTACCTTACGCTAACCAAACATTTGATAGGAAATCCAGTGATATTATAATAGGGTCTAGCGTTTTCAAATAAATATGAAATAGCCAAATTGTTACATTTACTAAATTCCAGCTACTAGCCACAAAAGTGGGTAATACAATCAAATCCGAGGGCGCTTATTGGAGTTTGGATTCCATACAATGGCAGGGCTACTGGGGTACCGCCCGTCACAGTGCGGGGCCTAGATCGCCGTACCGAGGATTACTCCCAATCCCCTGCAACATAAAGCCGGAACCATTCCTTACTGGACAGTCCCGAACAAGACAACCCCGGCGGTTGTAGCTATTCAACCATCCACACAGCCAAAATAAAAGGGACTCTACACAAGGGTTCATCTCATCCTACTTGGGCATGACCTACTTAGCCTTGCTGCACCTCCCCTGTTTTAGCCATTCCCGGTTGATGAGGCTTGAGGCTACGATTACCTTTATAGAACACATCACTTAGAATACTCATCGTCCACCTGACGACATTCTGAAAGCATTCAATCCATACAAGTTCGTTCCGGGTTCGAACAAAACCGAAGGCATTATCTCGTTACACTCATTTTGGAATCACCCTCAGAGTTTATGACAATAACCCTTGCACTCTGAATCTTCATCTCTACTTGAGATTCACGACCTATCGTAAATTTGGATCGATGTGGTTTTCGGATATCCAAATCTGGAAACTCAATCCCGGTCTCATCGAAATCCAAAACGTATCTTTTAGGTCCATGTTGTTTAAAGGTTAAACAATTCAATTCAATTCAATACTTGAATTCACACAGCATTAACATAGATAAATATCACACATTTATCACAGATATATCCAAATATCATATCGCAGAATATCATAGCATATCATCCAATAGATATCAACCAAATCAGATATTCAACTCAAACAATCATCCATAAGCAACCATTATTAATCCCTGTTATAATTAATTTAATCAACTTAAATTAAATTAATTACTTAAGAATTAATTAACAAATCCTACTTAATCAACCATTAATTAATTACATTCCATTTAATTAATTAATCATTCCTTTACATATTAATCACTCTTGATTAATTGTCCATCAATTACATAAAGTAATTGTTCTTTAATTAATTTCACAAATTAATTATTCTTAACCATTATCAGTAATTAACCTTTAATTAATCTCAATAATTACATCAATTAACGATCCTTAATTAATTACTTCCATTAATTAATTATAATTAATTACATTATTCTTTATTAATTACATTAATTAATCATGCTTAAATTAATTGCTTTCGTTAATCAACTTTAATAATTATAAACAGTAATTAATTTCTTAATTACTTCTTACTTACTTTTAATTGCATTTATAAATCCTTTGAATTATTACACCAAGTAATAAATCTTAATTACTTTACCAAGTAATTATCCTTTTAAATTACTTCCCATTAAGTAATTTCCCTTATCTTAATTACCCTCAATAATTTATTCATCAATTACTTACCTTAAGTAATTACTCTTATCAAATCTCATTAAGTAAGCATACTTAATCGATTACCATGTGACTATCTTTAATTAATTAACAAATTAATTAACTTAACTTAATCACATTCACATCATAAATCATAACCGAGTAATTCATCCCTTAATTACTCTTTAACCAAATTAATCCTTAATTACAGATTAATTATCCTTCAACTATTAATTAATAAACCTTAATTATTAATCGGTCCTTTAATACAAAGTAATCAATCCCTGATTACTTTATAATTAATTAATTAACCTCAATTAACTAATTAATTATCTCTTAATCATTAATTCATAAAACTTAATTATTAATTAACAACCTTAATTACAAATTAATTAATCCATAATTATCAATAAATCAATCCTTAATTACGATTAATTAACCTTTAATAATAGTTAATTAATTCTTAATTAACTTGAATTATAGATTAATAACCTCTTATTTATTAATCAAGAAAAACCCAATTATTACTTAATAAAACTTTATTAAGTATTTCTTAAGTACTAGTTTAATTAACCCTTAATTTCTTAATTAATTAATAAATAATTACAATTTAATTTATCTTTAATCATTAATTAAGCCATCATAATTATTAGTTAATTAAACTAATAACTATCCTTATTAATTACTTAATTAACCCTTTTTAATAATTAATTAAACTTAAGATTTCTTAATTAAATTAATTAATTACAACTCATTAAAACTTAATTATCCTTAAGATAAAACATTATCATTAATTATCTTTGAAAACATTTTATCTTAACAACTAACTTTATTAAATTAAATCATTAATTAAGTTTAAAATATAAAGTAATCATTAATTACTTAACTCTAAATATTAAATAACAATCCTTAATTTCAAGTTAATAAATCGCTTTGAAATCTTTAATTGTTAATTTATAAATTATTAATCATTAACTAATTCAATTAATAAATCACTCTTTAATTATTCCATTTTTTATCAAACTTATACTAAGTTTTTAAGATAAATCATTTCCTTGTTAGTTTCCTTTTATATTTCAAATTAAGTTTGAAAATAACTTTAAGGATTTAACTTAAAACATTTAAAATAAATCATACAAACTTATTTATACAAACGATTCATTTCGAAGAAATGAATTTCAGGAAATTGATTTAGCTTAATTATTTAAAATTTAAAACTTACTTTATTTAAATTCAAAATTTGTTTTATAAAACTTTTTAAAACTTTTGAAAATTTCCTTTAATCAATTGTTTTTGGTTTTGAACCTGAATATTTCAAGTTCCAAAAATTTAGTTTTAAATTTTTAAATTTTATAAACCTGTAACCATTTGAAACTGTTAACGGGTTTTCATTCCAGCTCCACTCGAGTTTATACTCTAGTTATCAACTCAAAATACAATACTCTACCCGAGCTAATACACAACAAAAACCCAATCCCCTAAAACAACAGACATGAGAATCAACCCCATGCACATGCACCGTCGCTGGAACCACCTCCAAACTTCGATGATCTCTCCGGCATCTCGATAATCGATGCAGCAACCATTCCCGATCATCCAACTACCGTCACAAACCCTCGATCAAAATTGAGTTACTCAGTTAGAAACCAAACCAACTGCCATGGCCAAAAACCACTCGAACCAACACCCCTGACCATCAGACGACGAGTAACTTCGGCCAATCCATCTCCGTTCATCCACGAACCCACCTCCATAACCTTATTGAACTCGATCACCCAGAGAAGTGGCAATGATCTCTTTTTCCCAGGCCGACAAAATTTAGGGTTAAAACCCAAATCACCTTACCGCCGTCGCTACGGCGATCATTCAGCGTTTTCACCATTTTTGCCACACTTCCTAATCATACTTCAACTTCCACTCAATATCTCGATCACCATAGAATTTGTGATCATCATATATTACCAAAAATTCAAATTCCAAACAATACCCAAATTCTCATTCGATACTTCACTGAAAATTGTGATTTTTGTTTTAAAAATCATAGCTTTTAAAGATGATTCAAGTTAATATCTTGAATCAGTAAATTTTAGTCATAGATTTTACCATGTTAAAAAGATTCTACTTTATTATTTTGATTACAGAGGATTTCCACATTTATTTTGCTTGAATAAGATTTTTAAACTTAAACGAATATTTAAACAAACATATCATGTTTAAATCTTAAATCCTAACAATGAACTGATAATATGATTTGAATTTTTCTTTTATTCTTATTCTCTGTAGTTTAAAACCATCAAACATATATGCACAGTTCATTCACATTCATACACATAGATTATACATTTATATACACACATGCAAGCATTGATCATTTCAGAAATTTGACAAGCAACAATAGTTATTACTTAAGGTTTATAAATAGATGTTTACTCACCCTATAAAGAAATGCAGAGAACTTGATCTTGATGATAAAACTGGAATACTTGCTTTGTTTCTGAAATGCTTCATTTCTTTAAAACTGCAAAGCTTTGAAAACTTTTTCTTTCATTTTTTTTTAAACACTGGAGTGCTTGCTTAAAAACAAACTGAAATGCTTTCAAACTTTGGCCTCTGGAAACTGGAATTGCTATGAACACTTTGATTTACTTGAAAACTTTTTGCTTTGACCCAGATTTACTTGCATGCACATGAAGGTGTTACAGACTTGAAAAAAAATGCATGGTTACAGGTTTTTGATTGATAATAGAGCTTGATGCAGGTTTGTTTTTTAGGAGTGTTTGCAACTTTGATTGTTGGTGGATTCCAGATTGCAGTTGAATAGAACAACAGGCTTTTGTATTTTGGTTTGGAAAAGAACTACAGGGCTTTTAGCTTGAGATGGTTGCAGACATAAAAATGTTTTCATGGTAATTTGACAAATGGTTTAAGGCTGCATTTTATTTCGGAGGGGATTACAGATTTGCTTTGATTTGTTTCAAAAGAAATGAATTACATGTTTAAACAATGAACTTCAGGTTTGAACAGAGAAAGGTTCTTGCATTAAAATGAAAAGATAAAGAAAGAAAATAGAAGAGAGGGGAGATGAGTGTTTATATAGAATTGAATTAAAATTAATTTAGATTAAAGAAAATGGAAAATAATTCATGCCACTTGTTATCACACTTACATTTGTCATCTATAATAACTAATTAGCTAACATATGTATTTAGCATGCATAAGGATTCAACACATGTAATTATTTATTTTTATTTGTTTTTAAAATTATTTAAAAGCTTTTTAAATTGAATTTCCTAATTGATGAATATATTTTAAATGCCTTTCTAATATATATACATATAACCTTTTAAAAGAAATAAAATGAAAATCCATTAGATTTTAAATAAAATCACATGAAAATATATTAAATTCATTTTTTAAATGTTAATATAACTTTTGTATTTATTTACTATTAAATAAACATTTTCTAAATTTATATAAATAAAGTTCTTTAAAGAAAACAATATAAAAAAAAAATCTTTTTTTTAATAGAAACTTTATTCATACATTTCATATCAAAGTAAAATAAAATAACTATCTTTAAAAGATTCAAAATCTAAATCCAGATTCAAATACAAATTTTACTTTTGAAATCCAATTAAAAAAATCAACTCAAACATTTATATTTTTTTAAATAAACACATTATTAAGTTTAAAATTGATTATTCCATTTAAAACCAACTTAATACATACATATATATATATATATATATATATATATATAACTTTAAACAATACTTATTAAATTTGAAAATAACAAGTCTATTTAAAATCAAATATATAAATTAACACACTTTAAATAATTATTCTTATTTAAAATCAATCTATAACCATAATTAAGACATCATATTATTATTACTTGGTTATTTATTTTTGAAAAATAAAAATTTTATCAATTTTAAACAATTTAATTTAGAGATTATCACATTTTAAATTCCTTGAAATTCCGAGATATCACAGGAGTACCTAGGTTTAACTAATGAGTATGTAGTTTGGTCTAACAAAGAAAAAGTTCATTATGTTTCCACTGTTTAATTCTATCTATAATAATGGTGAAACTCATATCATTGATTGGCATAAAGAATCTTGAAAGGCATGCTCGTTAAAAAGAGATTTTTTTTTGGAAGGCGATGAAAACACGCTTCATACTATAGCTAATTTGAATATAAAGCATGTGGCAATTAATACTACTTTTGTTTTGTGTTAGGGTCAAATTGAAGATAATCATCGTATGTTTTTCTAGTTTTTATATAGTTTTTTTTCTTTTGGAAAAATTACTGATCTGGGCTAGTAAGCATGAACCATTATGGGATAGTGTACTTGAATGGAATTTGATCTTCAAGGCAACAACAAGGAAGGGTAATGATACCTTTTTTTGTTGCACCTTTTGAAATCTTTTTCTTAAAGAGGTATAACAAGAGAGAAATGATATAATCTTTAATAGGAAATGCAAATCAAAAATGGAACTCTATTATAGGCTTGAGCATGAAATTATAATAAGTATAATTCCTATTTTTTTGATGAAAGCACTATCCGTGCTTAGACTTGATTATGTCTAATTATATGGTTTGGAATTGTTCCTTTCTTTCTCTCTTTTTTACCTAAGTTATCCATGTAAGCTTCTTGTTTGTTCTTCTCAACTAGGAATATAACTTGTTACGTTCTCTTCTTTTCTTCTCATGGGTACTACAACAAAACTAGAAGGGAGCAAGTCAACTTCGCTAGCCTTGCTAAAAAGATATTGTTCATTCAAATTATTAAAAATAGTTTGCAGTTTTCAAAATTAAAAAATTACTTACTATTTCGATTTTCTAAGAAATGAATTTTGAATTTATGTATAAACACATCTTACACCAATATTTCTAAAATTACATTAAAAATGGGCCAAACAAGATGCAAGTCTAGGGAACTACACTCATAATTAAAGTTAAGATAAAAAGAGAAGGACTTGAAATGATCCAGTTGATACTGTATAAGAAGTCAGGAATTGCAACAAGCCACATGGAACCGTGTTAGGTTATTTAATCAAAGCCTGAATACTTCCACCAAGGCTGACTGCAAAGTATGAGAGCTTACATGCAGTCATGACACTCGATCGAACTAAAAGAGCTGTAGCCAAAGAGCAAGAAGTTATAACTCGCAGGCGGTAGGAAACAATCTAAATTATAATACACAAAACCAAAGCAAGGCGTAGATAATGCATAGTAAAATTAGAAACTGCTTTGGAGGTGTCGAATTATAACACATCCTGCTTAAAAAGCTACACACAAGCGATGACATGCTGCATTCACAAAACCAGCATGAACTGCACTATTAATCCTATATTAAATGAAAAAAGGCATGCACCCCTTTCTTAGATACTAAAATATGAAAGAACGGAACACCAAACCGCCATTAGAAAGGCACCACCATCTAAACAAATAAATAAGTAAATAAGCCACCATTAGAACATGACAAGCATAGGGGCAGAAAGATAAAAACTACATTATAGCTTTTCACAAAAACCTACCCTAGATCCATTTCGAGCAGGCCATAAATGAACACTTCGTATTTCAATTGACCCAACTATTATTCCTGAAATCTAATGTGATGACAACACTTTCAATCTCAAATCTGCATGACACTTATCAAGGATCCTTTAAGAAGTACCACAAGGAAACCAAAGCATTCCAACGGCAATACATGGGGTATCCAAACAGTGCTCCATCGTAGTTCTTTGTTTGTTAGAAAACGCAAACATGCAAGAAGCCCTTATCAAGCAACTTGCATATACCCATAATAAGGGTATCCTGGAACACAAACATATAAATATTAGGCAAACACCTCAAGCCAAAGAAAAGCAACTCAACTCCAATTACCCTCAGCGTAATGTCAGACAAACATTGCAAGCTAAGGCCACTTAAATAGAGCTCTAGTGATGTTTCGCACTTACAGGTAAAACCGCACCTCTATTCTTAGAGCAGCATCGTACCAATAATGCACAAGCGGAATGCGCAAGTCATCCCCATGTACATCAATTACACATAGGGCTAAATAAGAGGATAACACCTCATCACACTCTTATTCTTGAATAGAGGTGGCTTAGATGTCGTCCACTCCTCAGGTTAGAAGCAGAGAGCCTATTCAATTTCAAGTTTCCTGCTTTGATTTGTGATGTTCTCATACAAATTCTGAAGTTTGCGCTTCGATTTCAAACTTCCTACTAACAGCCAAAATTTAGCTGCTTAAATTATAGTTTCTCGTTAAAGACGCATTAGGAATCCATACACAACAAACTAACAATGCGGATTGGAGACACATGGCAGGATCCAAAGGTAGGGATAAAATAACAAAAGAAAAGAGATTGTGTTAGTCCACATGCAACTTGACATTATAAATAGAAGAGATGCTAAAATGAGAAGGAGGACCCTTTTTTGGGGAAAGTTAAAAGAATTATATCTCTTATTTTACTCTCATCCATATAAAGTTGTATCAAGGAGAAATATATATAAAGAATGATTTGACCCGTGGATGTAGGATTTCGAAAGAATCCAAACCACATAAAATTCATGTATCTTTTATTTTTATGCATTGTAACTCAATTATTTAACTTCAAATCCCTCTCAACTTTGATTCATTAGTAGAATATAAACCTAATTGGACATTTTAACAAATACTTAGAGGGCAACTACTTGGTTGTGTAAGCTTCGAGCGATGTAATTACTACTCAAAGGAGAATTTAATGTCACTAAAATTTGTTGATTCAAAAATTGTGAAAGTAACTAAAGCTTCAATTACTCTACGTTCTTCCGAGGTATCGAAATACGAAAAATCTCACCAATATTTTTGGCTTTAGAAGGATGGATTGAACCTCCGTTCCTAGTTTCCTATATGCAATGAGTGTACCAACACTCCCCTTCACATACCGTGGTCTCAAAAAATCTTGAATATGCACTCGTAGCTTTAATAACTCAAGCCGAGGTGAAGGCCACAAATAAAGCCTTTTTAGATCCCATCCTAAACACGATCCAACACTTCATTGAATCAGGGAGCCAACAAAAAGGTTAAAGAAGGGATAGTCCAAATACTGCTATAAGGATAACTTAACCTCCACAATCCATGGCTCACCACCTTCACTTACCTGCTGCACTGACCATGCAGCAGGTAAGTGATAATGACACTTTTAGAAATGAGAATGGTGAAGTTGACTACAAATTAAATCTAATCCATCTAACATTGACCTACTACTACTTGATAGAGAGCATAGGTATTTATTGATTTGGACAATGATTTCAATTATCACTACAACAAAAATACTCTATTACAAAGCCCTTTTTACAACGGGCATTGGCTGCCCGTTGTAATAGTAGGCTATTACAACGGTCCATTCAGGCCCGTTGTAAAAGATGCCCTATACAACGCCTTTTTTACAATGGGCAATGAATGCTCGTTGTAATAGAATGCCATTACAACGGTCCTTTCATGCCCGTTGTAATAGATGTCAATTTTACAAAACTCACAAAATGCCCGTTGTAATAGATACCAATTTTACAACGGTTACAAAATCCTTGTTGTAATAGGTGCCAATTTTACAATGGGCTAAAAATGCCCGTTGTAATAGGTGCCAATTTTACAATGGTCATAAAATGCCCGTTGTAATAAATGTTTGTTGCCAATTTTTGACAACCGATAATTAATAATTACAATGCTTTCTTAAAATCAATATTTAATATTTATTAATATTTAATAATTATTCATTAATTTTAATTAATAATATGAAGTAATTCCTATTAATAATTAGTAATTAATAATTAATTAATTAATAATAAATGAGAAATATTAAATAGTAATAACAATAAATTAATATAATAATTAACAATCACTTTGAAATATGAAATATTTCCTAATAATAAAAAATAAATAAATATATAATAGCTAATAGTTAATAATCAGTAAATAAATATTAATTAATAAATAAATACTATTATTCATTTACTTATGAATTATTACTTCTTAAAATTTTCATAATTAATTATTAATTAATTCTTAATAATTAATAATCAATAGTATTAATAATTAATTTTATTACTATTAATATTAAATATTAAATAATTAAATAATTAACATTACTATTAATATTACTATTACCATTAATATTAAATATTAAATAATATTAATAATTTCTAATAGTTCTTTACCATAGTTCATCCTTTCTTCACCACAAGTCTAATAATTACTAATAATTACTATTCCACCTCAAGATCCAATACATCTCACCGTATTCCTTTACCATAGTTCATCCTTTCTTTACCACAATTCCATATCCAATACATCTCACCTTAATTTGAGACTTCCGAACAAAATTAGGGTTTTACCCATGCTGCCACGAATCGCGATGTTGGAAGAGATTTGTGGTTGCGAGCAAGGGCGAAGGCTGGAAGAGAGCTGCGGTTGCAAGCAGATTGCGGTTGGAAGAGACTTGAATCCTGGAAGGGTCTTGTGATTGCGGTTGCGAGCCGGTTGTGGTTGGAAGAGTCGTGCGATACTGGAAGATGATGCGCTGCTGAAGAGGGGTTGCGAAGATACGAAGTGATGTTGAAAAAGTGCGTCAGAAATTTGAGACTGAGAAGTGAGAAAGACAAAAAAAATTCCTCTGGTGAGGTCACGCGACCTCACCAGGCTTATACTGAGTATTTTCATTTTTTTACTGTGGAAAAATATCTGTGTACCTTTCTGGATTGAATACACTGACTAAATGGACGTGCATTTAGTAACAACTAACATTATGCTTTCAAAGAATATTATAACTTCACACATTAGCCTTACGAAAATTGGACTGGGTAAAAATTTAATAAAAATACGTACAAATAAAAACTTAAAAAACTTCTGTGTTGTTTAAAAATGTATTAGACAGAGCTAATTTTTTATTTTGCAATGTTGAAATATAGAAGCAGTGTGTCGATTATTATTGTAGAAACCATAAATGGATTAAGTCGATAACAGAATCTGATACGGTCGATAATGTTGAGCACCATATTGGAACACAACTCACAAGTGTGTATTTTCACTCACATAACCTATGTCTACTTTCACAAACCATGAAAATATGTATATGGATTTGAGTATAATTCTTTTATGTGTGTGTTTTAGTGTCAGTAAGTGTTAGTGAGTTGGAATGTTTGCGGTGTGAATAGTGTGTACCATGTGCGTGTATACAAATATAAGGGTGTATGTGTGTGTATATAGCAGAACATATAAGTGAGTGAGCACCTGTTACCCCATTATTATTATTTTAACCTTGAGCTCTATCACTATGTTAACCTGGATTTGTGTGTATTTATGCTATAAAAGCATGCATTTGTAAGCTGTGTGAGTGATGAGTGTGTTGTAGAGTATATATCTATTTTCATGTGTTATGATGTTAAAGTGTTAGTGCGTGTGTTTCTGGATAGAAATTGATCTGTGCTCATGTGATATAAATATTTATGTGTGAGTTGTTTGTGTGTGGTGCATGTATGAAAGTGAGTTTCTCTCTGTGAATTGCATTGACAACGTAAGCATGGGTCTACACATGTTTTAGAGAACATAGACTTCAACATGTGTGTGTGCATGGGACGTGTATTGGAAAATTGCATCAGGCTTTATGGTGCTCAATTGTGTCCTAGATGAGTATACGGCCCTGTTGTGATACAAAACATTACTATTGTGACAATAAAATTTGCAACTGCCAAAAATAGTTGCAAAAAATTCTTTTACAACTGCTTTAGTCAGTTATAAAAAATTATTCTACAACTGCCAAAAATTATTCTATTATATATTAAAAGACGATATGTAACCTTTTTATCCACAGTAATAAATGTTATTTAGACTTCAATAATTCTACTAATAGAGTATATGTTTCTACACAATAACTGATTCACTATATATGCTGCTTTTGGTGATGCTTACTCATTTGTGTTAGGATATGCATGTTTATCATTTTAACACACACATGTATGTATGTAATTTACATTATCTTTGTATGTATTACAGGACATAGTAGAAGCAAAGGAATTTTTGAAGAAAAAAGGTGTTATGTGGGTATTGATTAACTGAAATATTATGGTTTAAGGTTTGCTTCAATGTTGTTCGGTCTAAATTTTAAATCTTATGTTATTATTTGTATGCGCTACGTGTTATGTTAGTTTAAAATTGTATTCGATGTTTTGTAACTATGTAAAATTTTATGAATGATGTGAATAGATAAATCTTTTTGTTATTTTGAAATATGATTTTCTTTCGTTATTTTTAGTAAATATGAATAAAGATGGTTGTCATTAGTATAATAATTTTGTTTCAATTCAAATTAGTTTAAAATTTACACGTGCATTGTAGTAGTTTTATTTTTTTCTCATTTGAATTTTTACAATGGTCAGTGTAAGTTGTTAAATATGCTTTTTACAACGGTCAATGCATGTTGTGAAATAGGCTATACAACTAGTATGGTTAGTCCATTGCAATGAGTTATGGACGTTGTATTATAGTCTACTACAACGGTCATAACCCGTTGTAAAAAAGTACACTGCAACGGTTTTTACAACGTGCTTTGTCCATTGTAAAATGTGATGGATCTATTACAATAAGGCCTATTACAACGGGCACATGCCCGTTGCGAAAACCATATTACAACGGGCATTGCCCATTGCCAAAACCATATTACAACGGGCATTGCCCGTTGTAAAAGACTGTTTTGTTGTAGTGTATAGGAAGAAATCTAGACCTAGAATCCAAAAATCCCTATTATTGTGCCAAAGGATCTCGAAAAAACTCTCCTAGTTGGTTGTTCTTAAGGAAATTTCATATTCTTCTTGGAAATTGGGAGATTCAATTTTTGTGCTCTTCAATGTTGATCATCATCCTAGCCAAATAGCAAACTAAAATGATTAAGATGTACACCGATTTGGAAGATTTGTTAGCATCCTCAGTTGAAATTGAACCCTACTGATAGTGTAGAGATTTTTTATGCTTCTCTAGTTAACCAAAAGAAACATCTAAGTTGGAGAAATAGCGAAGATCAAAGGCATGTGGGTTCAAAATCTGTTAGAGGAACAAAAGTTAAGGCATCAACTATAGCTGCAAAAGGCTAGTTTTCAATACAGCACCGCGGATCCTAGGCCTCATTTAGATTATCATGTAATAAATGTTGTAATCATTATTAAACACAATGAACTAGATGTAGGGATATTAGACAGTCTGAATCGGTATTAACAAAATCACTATGTTAAATATCTTATCATATCCTAACTGGAAGTAGAGATATTGGACGTCCCGAACTAGTATATAATATCACTATGTTAATATCATAGCCTAACTGGATGGCTCGAACCGGTATTAAAAATCATATCTTAATTATATTAACATAGCCAAACTGGACGTAGGTATATTAGATAGTTCGAGTCAGTTATAAAAACAAAACTGCATAAATGCAGCTCGGCTTTTTAGCCAAACTACCAATCTGGATTTAGGGATATTGGATGACCCAAACCAGTATAAAACCTTTCTATGTTAGTACCATTAACATAACCACATTGGATGTAAGGATAGCAGATTGCCTGAACCAATTATAAAAACCATGCACATGATTTGAAAAGATTGTAAATACATTACCGGACTTCACAGTCAAAGATTAGTCCACTAAGTGGAGCGGACTGTGCCAAGCGCTTGAATATGAAACTGCATCCAAATAGTGGGGTTGGTTTTACCAAGAATGCAGCAAAACGTGCATGCTAAAAAATCAAGTTTAAGAAACACGAACTACACAAGAAGCTAATTCAAAAAATGGCAAGGAAAAACAACTAATGGAATGTACCATGGCCTACAGATCAAGTGCAATTCTAGAAACTACTCAGAGCTTGTTAGGTAAACATCAGAAATAAGGATTTTTAACAATATTTAAAATCCTGTTAGGATACACTAAATATTAAGCTCATATGTATAATATTAGTATTTCGACAAACACCTTAAAAAAAGTGCAAAAGAAAAACAATTCACTCCAATTAAATGGAACCCCGTTATTAGTCTGACTCAGACTCGATGGAAGAACTAGTCATAATCCTTCTTTAGCAATATTATCTGAAGGAACGTAGTGCGGGTGTTAAGGAGAGCCGCCCTCAAGTGAAGGATGGGAGGTGGGTCATTTAGTTTAATAATGACCATCGATGAATGACTAGGGCAGTGTGACTGTAAGAAAAACGAGGATTGTTACTGGTGTCGGTCCAATGGTCACCATAGTCCTGTGGATCAAATTCATAATCCATCTAATTGTATAAGAAGGTCAGACCAAACCCTGGCTAGAAGTGAGTAATAACGTCAATTGCAAGCTTCACACCAGTCTCCGCCTCAACTATTCCTACCTTTATATCGTAAAGCTTTTCTAACAAGGATGCCCATCTAATCCCTCGCAAGGAACTACAACAGAGTCCAGGCAAGATTCACACTCTAGAGTGAATATTTTATTCTAAAGAATATTCACATGTCCCATAGCGACCCTCCTAATTCGTTCGATCTCACATAAAAGTTCCCTTGTTTTATTAGTGATCCTAGAAAAAGATTAGCCCCAGAAGGGGATTCAGGGGCAAAACCTGATCTAGAAGTGGCGCCAATGTCTAAGGCCATAGAGAGTGCATCTTCGGAACTAATCCACTTTATAACCCATCTAATTCTTCAACTATGCATTCTGAAGCTTTAATTTCATCCATGTATACGATCCCATATATTCTATCGACATCTTTTAATAAATGTTCCAATTCTGCTACTCTAGCCAAAGCGGAATTAAGCTTCTTTTCCAAAATGGCCACCTCCGAGTCATGATTAAAAGAAATGGGCTGAAATCGCACGAGCACACATAAAATGAAACAAAAGAGAAAAACACAAATTTTGTAAATAATTTTAACCTACATAGTATAGTTATAATGTAAGTGAAGTATTCATCTACATAGCAAATTCGTAAAAAAAATCTTAATATCACACAACATACGTGCAACCCGAGAAAAATATCCAATAATAAAAAGTCGTAAAGATATTTGTAGTCAGGAGTCCCTAAGGTACTAAACTAAAAATATCTAAGAAGCACTGGCCAAATGTGAGGTTGAATTGATGAGAAAAGTCTTCCAAGGGTCATAGTAAGCACTTACCTAAGGCTCCATTGACCCATCAGCCACCTTGAAGCTCGGAGTATTACAAAGAAAATTCAAGTCGAATCTGGGGTAAAAATACTCAAAAATGTCCTTGGCGCAATGAAAGAAAGCTCGCTCGGTCTTGCCATTAACCTTTTCTCGTTTATGTTTTTCTGAGAGGGAGGCGGTCCTTTCCTGAGCCGCACTCAAAGAATCTTCAAAGTCATATACTTTGAGTATAACCTCCTTCCTCGCGTTTTCTAGAGTATCAATTAGTTGAGCCTTAGTTTTCTTAGTATTCCTGATAAAGCCGACGAAGTATCTAAGAGCATCAATCTTTCATCCTTCCCTCCTCTTTTTCCGCCCATTTTCCTAAGAAGGAGTTGTGCCTACTGGAGGTGTAGGAACCAAATCCGAACTGGGCCTACCTACCATTTTTCATTCTTCGACATCTCCCTCTTCCTCGATACGGTAGGCAAGTTGTGTAGATAGGTCTTCTATTGTTTTATTCAATTTCTCTATCGCCGCTTCATAAACAACCTTGTAAATTTTCTCTCCATCTCTCATTGACCGCTGCATCTTACCTAACTTTAACTCAGCAGCATAAATTTCGGTACATAATGTAGTGTTTAATTGATATTGGTGTTTTAATGCGTCTTTCACCCCCTTAAGATCCATACCAACCTTCTTTGATCTCTTCATAAGTCTTTCATTGGAAATTGTAAGATGAATATTCTCCTCTTCTATGACCATGATAGGAACCTTTACTTCAGCCTCAAACTCATGCATTCCTATTTCATCATAGCCATGAAGGGGCATAAGGGATTTTGGATTCAAGAATTTCACTGAAATCGGATGAAGACCTATAAGGACCAACCTAGTGAGTAATAATAAGAAGTTCGACTAAAGGAAAATCCAAATGCATCACGTTAAAATCAAAATGGGAATACATATTATCAACTACATCGTCATATGATAAATTCAACAGAACCATATACAAACAATAAAAGAGTAGGAAAAATTCAATCCTTAAGTAAGTTCCTGAGCCTGCGCATATACCATTTAAGGTGAGGGCTTTTAGGTGGGAAAGAGCCACTTTTTAGGCTGTATTGCCATTGACGTAGCACGAAGTCACTGAGTGCCTCCTTTTTTAAACACTTGATCAGTATTGGTGAGCAACTCCTATCCTTAAGTTTTGTTAAAGACTCACCTAACTCTCTCTCATGCTTACTGATAGTCATGGCACTAGGTCCAGGATAATCTAAAGTTTAGGTCTTGATTTGTCCTCGCTTTCCTTCATAAGTTTAATAAACAAAACTTCTTCAGAAAACTAAAAAACAACAAAGACGATGTGCATCATTCATAAAAGAACAACAAAATATACAAAATAAAAGTTTTCATTGCACATTAAAAAGGTCTTGGAATTTACATACAAAATGTAAACATCAAATTAGGGTTTGAAATAACCTTAGTTCTAGCTGTCCCCTCGACATCCTTAGATGCTAGGTCTTCATGGTTCTTCCTCCCACTCATCCTCATTTATTTGTACAGAGTAGGAAGGAGAGGCATTCTGCGCTGCAACCTTCTCATTCCACTTGGCCCGACAATGTTTGTAGATCGAGTCAACCATGGGCTTTTCCCCCATAGAGTTAAGGTCAATGTATTCCTTAAACTGATGTTTAGTCGAGGCATACAGATTATAAACCATGGTGGTAGTGCTCTTTCTAATATCTTCCTACGACTTAGCCAGCTCCTCTCCCTTCTCCTTCAGTTGACTTTTGTTCAAGGCCAGGGCATCCACCGAAGAGCTGGCCTCCCTCTCGGCCTTTTCTCGATACACTTAAAATCTTCCTTGATCTGGGCCTTTTAAGAAGCAAGGTTGGCTTTCTCAACGTTAGCAGAAATGAGATCTGCTTCATGTTTAACCACTCGAGCAAGAGTGACGACCTACTCACCTTACCACTTTCTCGCCTTTACCACTAAAGAGAAGGTCTATAAAAAATAAAGAGAATACAATTGAATAAATATGATGGGAATAAGCCACCAAAAAGGGAAAATTACTTGCATAACACCAGGACTTCTCCATCTCGAACATAAGTTTAGAAAAGGAGATCTCAGGAAGTGGAAGTAAACGAAGAGAGAATGGAGAAGATAGGGCAATACGAGACAACGCACCTAGCACAGTCTTCCCCACTTTCTATGCTAGATCAGATATAGCCCCTTAGGGCAGAGATAAGTAGCGAGAACTTGGTGCAAGGCTGCTCTGCACAAGAGGGATAGGCAGCGCCATTGAAATATATGTGGGAGGAACTGCTTGAGGAGGAGGTGGAGAGGTAGAAATAACAAATTTTTTACAGTCCCAGTCAGAAACTTGGACATCATCATGTTTTCCTGTTTGAATATCCTTATATGGTGGTTTTCTGGGCTTAAGAAGCGCAGCCATAGCAGCAACATCCATTGTACCTGTATAAAAGGAATCATAAGATCAGAAAAAGCTCCTGATGGAGATCGAAATCATAAGAATAATAAATATAAAATCTTTTACAAACAAATTATACATTTAGACCCAGCCGAAGTTGGGAACGCTAAAAATTATTGTGGGAAAACGTGTGATTTTGGCATAGAAAATTGTGTTTCTTCAGTATGTCTTTATTGAAGAACTTTTTTATTTTCCTTTGCATCTAATCCTATAATGCAATTCCTATGCAATTCATATGATTTGACGCCCTCCTTGGAAAAAACAATGTGAGTAGGATATTGATGAAATTGAGAAGGAAAGTATCTAAGTTTGAAATAAAGAAGTACATATCGGCCCATATCTAAGTCTTTCGGGGGACATCCAAAAGAATCGATTTTTTGTCTTAGGTATAGAAAAAGCTAGTGTTTCACCTTGAAGGACTTTTGTTAATGTTAAACAGAAACCGAAGCTCCTCGTAAGTAAGGTTGTAACCACTCTAAACATACAGGATAAAAGTGGCTATCACAAGAGTATAGGAAAGAGAGGCGAGTTGGATAGACACAAGATCAATGGCGAATAACCACTGAGCAAGGAATGGGTGAGGGAGGTAAAACCCATTGAGGTATTGTTGATAAGCTCGTGAGGTTTGAGAACCCTAACCTCATAACCTATGAACTCAAGTTGATTTAAAATGCCCTCGGCTTCTTCAGGAAGAGTAATTTTGGAGGATGAAATTACAGGGGAAGATGAAGAGGAAGCCGTTTGAAATCTCAAGATTAATTTTTTTTTTAGAAAATAATCTAAACTAAAGAAATCTAACATAAATGAAAATAAAAATAAAATTCTTACTCAATTCTAAAGAAAAATGCGAATTTAGAGACGGAACTGGTCTAACAGATATTGAATTTTAGGTTTCTTTCCTTCTTTCCTTTGCTTAGAAAAGAGGCTAAAAAGGAAAAAAGAGAAGATAAAGGAAATATATACATACCTTAATTTGAATGTTGGCCACAAGATCGAAATGACGAAGGAACTAGCGAAACGTCAATCGATTAGCAGCCAAAATAATGAATACAAGGATCAAGATAGATTTACCAAGATAAATGAAGGATTTGATTTAAAAATGATCTAGAAAGTGGCCCAATGAGGTAGTGACATGTGTGCAAGAGCATTAAATGAAAAGAGACTAGTAGGGCTTTTCCACTAATGAAAATAAAGGAAGAAATAAAAAGAAATGATAGGATGCGCAGACAAAGTGCGAATAATGACAAGTCTGCACCGATATACAACTGCCACAAACTCGAATGGGTAGTGTTACACCATCAAACTATGTTAAAATAGGCCAGATGAGGTGTGAGGCTGAGAGAACTGCCCTCACAATTAAAGTTAAGATAAAAAGAGAAGGATTTGAAATGATCCAGTTGATACTGTATAAGAAGTCAAGAATTGCAACGAGCCACATGGAAATGCACGGTTATTTAATCAAAGCATTAATACTTCCGCTATGACTGACTACAAAGTATGAGAGCTAGCCTGCAATCGCAATACTTGATCCAACTAAATGAGCAACAACCAAAGAGCAAGAAGTTACAACTCGTGGGGGGCAGGAAACAAACTACAATTATATACACAAAACCAAAGCAAGGTGTAGATACTATGCAATGACATTATAAGCTGTTTTGGATGTGTCAAAGTACAACACATCATACCCAAAAAGCTGCACACAAGAAATGACATGTTGCATTCACAAACTAGCATATGTGGATAATTGAACTGCATTATCAATTCCGTACCCACTAAAAATAGGCATGCGTCGCCCCTTTCTTGGATAATGAAATGGTAAAGAACAAAACAATGTGTCGCCATCAGAACAATTCATTAAAGAAATAAGCCACCATCATAACATGAAAGCATAGGAGTAGAAAGATAAAAATCACGCTACAACTTTTCACCAAAACCTGCCCTTGGTCCATCCCGAATAGGTTATGAATGAACACTCCGCTTGTCAAGTGACCCAGTACGCCCGACTATTGTTCCTAAAATCTAATGCAATGCTAAAGCTTTCATGCTTAGATCTATGCTATGCTTATCAAGGAACCTTTAAGCAGTACCATGAGGAAATCCAAAGTATTCCAAGGTTTGCATATTAGGTTACCCAAACAGTGCTCCTTCATAGTTCTTCACTTATTAGGAAACGACAAAGATGCAAGCAGGCCTTATCAAGCAACTTGCACATACCTATATCAAGGGTAGCTCTAGACACATGCATACATATATTGGGCTAACACTATAGGCCAGAGCAATGCAACTCAACTACCCTCAACGCAATTTCAGACAAACATGGCAAGTTGAGGCCACTTAAACAGAGCTTTAGCGACATTCCGCACTTACAGCTCAAACCTCACTCCATTCTCAGAGTAGTGTCATACCAACAATGCACAAGCGGATCGTGCAAGTCAACCCCAAGGACTTCAACGACACCCAAGGCTGAACAAGAGGGAAATGCAATATCACACTCTTATTTCTAAACACGGGTGGCTCAAATGTTGTCCGCCCCTAAGGTCAGAAGCAAAGAGCCTATTTAAATTGAAGTTTCCTGCTTTGATTTTAGATGTTCCTACTCAAATTTAGAATTTCATAAATCAATTTCTAAATTTCCACCAATACCTAGAATTTAGCCGCTCAAATTATAGTTTTTCACCAAAGACGCATCAGCAGTCCATATACAGAAAACTAACAATGAGGATGGGCAACACATGGCAGGATCCAAAGGTAGGAATTAAAATAACAAAAGAAAAGAGATATGCTGGTCTGCGTGCATCTTGACATTATAAATAAGAGTGAAACTTTAATCAGACAGAGGAGCCTTTTTTAGGGAAAATCGAAAGAATTGTATCTCCTATTTTACTCTAATCCAAATAAAGTTGTATCAAGGAGAAATATATACAAAGAAAGATTTAAACTGTAGTTGTAGGATTTTAAAAAGAATCCGAACCACGTAAAATTCCTGTGTCATTTAATTTTATGCAATATTACTTAATTATTTAACTTCAAATCCCTCTTAACTTTGATTCGTTAATATAACATAAACCTAATTTTTCATTTTAATGAAGAGTTAGACTGCAACTACTTGGTTGTGTAAGCTTCCAACAACATAATTACTACTTAAATATGAATTTAATATCACTTAAATTTGTCTATTCCAAAATTATGGAAGTAAATAAAGGTTCAATTACTCTACGATCATTTGAGATATTACAAGATGAAAAATCTCACCAACAACTCACACATAAATTTCTATATGGAAATCGACTGAAAAAATAAATTTATTATAATTTTTTTAATTAATTTAAATAAAAAAGCCAATTTTATTATGTTTTAAAATAAGAAAAGCATTAAAGTTTAAAAGGTTTGAAAATTCAAAATAATAAAGTCGGTCGGATTTAATAAATAAAAAAATATACGTAATTTTGTTGGTGGCTATTATATATATTTTACCACGTATTTACTTTGTAAATGTCAAAATCCAACTAGAATTCTATTTCAAAATTATTAATATATTTTATAATATCTATAAACTAATTAAAAAAATATTTAAATATAAATTGAAACGTTGTTTGTGATAAATTATATTTAAAGATATTATACCATATATGTATATATAGTATTGTATATGTTAATTGAAATAATATGGCTGAAGAAACAATTAATTCATATTAGTGTAAAAATAGATTTGACTTTTTAATATATATGCATGTAGATTCCTTTGACATTATGTTGGCATATGTTATCACGTGTATTTATTAATTGTGGGTTATAAGTATAATTATACATATGTTGTAACGATCCATGTTTTACGTATACGATGATCATAAAACATTGATATTATTTTTATTTAGGGTCATATGATACTATAATTTTGGAAAATGACTAATAGAGACATTTTCCATTCTTATAATTTTTATCGATGATTTTGACTCTGAAAATCTTGTATGGTCTGTAACTTTTGACAGGAGCCAAATTAGAGTCTAAACCACTTCCACTAGATCGGGATAATGGTTTATATTCCCATATAGCGATCATAATAGGAAAATGGACTTAGTATTTGTAAGTTATGGCTATTTGAGTTTCATTTGATTTTGAATTGCTTAACAGTTATCTAGTGAGTTAATGGCTAGGATCAAACCCCATTTCAGGATTAACGTCATGATGGGGCTATGAGACTTCTCTCCATCATTTCACACTTCCTAAAATAGAGAGAACCCTCCATTAGCCATATATAAGCCAAAAAGCTACCATAAACCCTACTTTAATTAGCCAAATATTTCCATTAGGGAGAGATTAGTGAAACTCGCATATGGATTTGGACATTTGCGGTTGGAGACAATTTAGAGTCGTTGTTTATCTCAAGATTTTTGCACTTTTGGATCTTTTTACTTTAGAGTGTTTTGGATTCAGGGGAGTGGTTAGAACCTTTCACTTACTAGTTAATCATTATATATCCTAAAATGATGTTTTCAAATGATTTTTGGACCCTAAAATGTGTTTAAAACTATAACTAATCACATATGTTACTTTTAAATAATTGGACAAAGTTTAATATATTTGTGTTCTTATGTATCTCCTCTGTTCTTATGGTTATTCTCCAGATTCTAGCCTTAAATCTTGGCCCTAATTTGATATGTATATATGTGTGCTTATTATAATATATTGTATATAATGATTTCTTGAATGTATGATGTTTATTTGGTTGAAAATGCTGATCGAATGTCAATTTAGAACTACGAATGATGTCATGAACTGGTGAAGATCCATGAAGTTGACTTAACCCAAATTTAGTACGATCTATCTAGGGCGATAAGGAAGGCCTCACAAAGGCTCCATTCCGAGTTTCAAGTTGTTTGGAGTTCTTTGTTTGAGTTATAGGCAAAAGAAGATGGATCAGTGGAGTTCAAATCTTGGATCGTTAGAGGAGCGCTTTGATTTTTGAACGTGCTTGCTTCAAGTTTCTGTGAGGTTTACTTTCGGTCGCTAGTGAAAGTGCATAGGTTGCATGAGGAAGGTGGGAAAAATTACAAGTTTGCGACTGGTTGCGATCCGTACTTTGGGATAGGAGGGGAGCTACTTTATGTTGCTTGGGTGTTCGCTTGGATAAACAATTTAGGAAGGAAAAATAGTTAAGTATGGGATCGATGGTCCACATGGATCGATACTGATCTATGGGGTGGTTAGATCGGTGGTGTGTTCTATTGACTTGGATTGGTGCAGTGTGTTTGGGCATGGATTGGTGGAGCTTGGTTCATCGTGAGTTGGATCGAGACATCTTGGATCGGTGGTCGAAACCTGGGTCGGTAGATCGTGGATCGTTAGTGGAAAGATAAGGGGTTGCTTCAAGTCATTTCTATGCTTGCTTCAAGCCAATCACATGTTTGCTTTAGGTCTTCATGCATGAGCTTGTTTCAAGCCGAATCTCCATGACCATGAGTAAAGGGATCATTGATACTGAACCAAGAGGCTTGATGGCGAATTTCAATGGCAGTGATGTATGGCTTGGTGACGATGGTTCCGTAATAGGAAGTGACGGCTTCAACGTGAGATGGCTGTAATTTGAGATGCAGAGTAGAGGACTATGAGTCAGACAGAAGGAACTATTAGAGGAAGATTGCGGGACATGTGATGATATTTTATGACTAATGATGTTTGTCAAGAATTGTTCCAAATGTGACGACTTCAAACGGGAGTTGTAAGGACATTTCCGGGATGTTCTCTGTTGCGGATGATGTGTGTAAAGGGATTATTGATACTCACGGGTTCGTGGAGTACTCATAAAGCAAGGTTAATGTAGAGGCACCAAGTTGGAACTGATGGGTTCTGATCTCTATGACAGGCGATCTTTACCCTGGATCAGCCATGATGGATAGTCTAGTTTCTGGCCTACTTAGTGGCATGGATTCGAGTACTGAGGAACTGGGTAGTTTATTTATCTTCGATCATAACAAGTCACGCTATTTTAATGTATCTAACACACCAAGTAAGTGAATGTGAGGATGGATGCTATGTTTTCTTTGGTTGCTTATCACCCTAGGTATGTCACATGACATAGTTATCTTTGATGTGGATCTTGGACACCAATTAGTACTCTGATGTATAGTACATCATAATGATTATGATATAGAGTAGCACATATCATGTGTTACGTGCTAACTCTTTGGATTCAGGAACATATCAGGTATGATTCTGTTGGAACTGGCCCGGCCCGCAGCGGAAGATATGGGTTAATTTAAATACAATATTCCTTATTGGATATAGAGCCTATGAAATCTAATCTACTTAGAACATTTCTAAATTTAATTTAAATAAAATATTTTATTTCATTTAAATTTGTAACTATTTAATTTAATTTTGTTTAATTTATGACTAACTAAATATAATTTTACACATATGTATCATATGTGTGTGTGCAAGTGTAACATAACAATCCGTGCAAGATATAACATATCTGTATATAAATGTTTAAATTTCCATCGCAACGAACATGTAAGCACATCTTATATGTATTGTAGATTGTCTAAGTATTTGTATGTATATATATATAAACTTGTTATTTAAATAAATATTAAAACAATACAAATATTTACTAATATATATATATAATACAAGTATTGCACAAATGTGAAAATAATATATATATATATATATGCATGTACATTAAATTAGATATTAATTAGATAATTAACTATATAAATATAAATATAAATGTAAATATATATAACATACACACACACAATATACAAAGCTGTTTTTTTATCAAATATAGTATACACGTATATATTATAGTCAGAAAATTATATATGTATGTGTGTGTGTATTCATATTTTAGTATCTAAAGTATTTATAAATATCTATGTTTAAATATGTGTGTGTGTACGTATATAATTATATCAATTATGAAAATTAAACAAGGTTAAATAATTTCATAGCATACCAGATCTGTCTAGGTGAATTCGTCAAGCAAAGAGATGAAATGGCAACAAAAAAAGATCCATATGTATTAGTGTTAGGAGTCCTTTTATACTAGAAGGAATAGAGAGAAAGGTCGATCATATCTCTTACATATTACTCCTAAATTTGGGCTATCCATCTAAGATACTCCTAGCCCATCTTTTAGCTGGCCCCTACATGCTTGTTGCTGCCAAATATATCACTATACATCATGGGCTAATAACCCATTTAGATCCAAATAAATATTACTAAATCTGTTTAATTGCTTGTCAATATCGATGTTGATTTATTTATTATAAATATAATATAATAATATTTATTAATCAAATCATATTCAAAAAAATTGTAATCAATATTTCATAAATATTAATTATGTTGTAACAATTATAAACTAATTAAATCGTTTGGTCTAAAGAGAGTTCATCATATCGGTTGTAAGACTCATCGGGTGTAAATTTGGTCAGTGATTAACAATGAACTATTCGAATGTTAATGTTGACACATCAATTAATAGTTGGTGTGACATTTTGGCCAAATTTATCTCATACTTAGTTTTGGTAAAATCCAATTTCACTTTGTTAAGCATGACCCGATTGTGACATTTATATGCACCGTTTCTCTTCGTCAAAACTATATCATTTTGGACTTATCGAATTTGATAGTGGTCAAAATTCTAGTATCGTACATATTCAACTCTATAATCCAAATACAAAGTCCTTGGTTCAACAATAATAATTACTATTAACCGAAATGATCTAGCCAGATATATTTTTTCTATGACTTGAGTTGATCGTGATACAAATCCCATATAACTGAGGAGATGAATCTTCTCTTGAATTCACTTCCAATACTTCCACTCGACCCAACTACAATCACTCAATGGACGTCGTGCCATGATTTGACTATAATCAAAGCGGTGCTATCATATTGAAGGTCCACAGTATTCACAAGTCGAGAAAGCTATGTAAATTATTCGCACCGATATTTTCTATTTGACCTTAATTACATTAACCAACAGAAAATTATCGAGTGAGCCATTTCATAGTTGTCGAATAATTATTAGTACGTAACCCTTAGGTCCTCTAGTATTCATGAGTATTACACTTACAACATTTAGAGAGCGTTATGTACTCTAGTCCTAACAGATACATCGATACTCAGTCTCGATACATCTTAACTAGGAACATTTAAAATGGTATTTTTTTTTCATTGTGTTAAATTACTCACGCTTATAACACTTTGTAACTACTATCACAAGACATACCGTTTATAGATTTTCTATTAAATATACTTTTAATTAAATTAATTAATATAACACATTACGTTAAGTATATAATAGAAAGAAAACACCTTTATTTCCAACAAGATTGGCCAATGAGTTAGATATATGTAACGAAATACATAATTGCTCCTTGGGCATACCCCTAACTCTATCGATTTCCCACTTACACTTGGGTTCAGTTATGAAATCTTATTCCAACTTCTCCAATCGATTTTCTCAAAACCTATTGGGTCGGTCCCTTAATGAACATGCATGTTATTGTGTTTAAATTATCTACTCGTTTAATCAACTCTCTCTAATGCCGATAAATTACCTTCATCGTGTGGAACACTTCAGAGTACGTCTCTCGACTTTCAGTGAGCCCTAAATTTTGTTATGAACTATATCGTGATATTGGTATTATATAACAATTTTTTAGATTCCCAACATTTGGAATCACCTTCGGCTCAGTTATAAATTTGTGCATTTATTATAGGGGCTTTCTACCGAAGGTCCCTGTTTTTGATGTTGTTGTAAGAAAAGTCCCTATGATAATGAGTATGTAAATTATGTCCCTATTTTTCTAAATCAGAAAGCGCAAACTATCTTGCACTTTTCTTATCAAAAGTGCTAGTTAACTTGCGCTTTTTAAAAATTTAATTTTTTTTTGAAATTTTCAAAATTTTCAAAAAAAAATCAAAATGAAAAGGCGCAAACTAGGTTGCGCTTTTCTAATAAAAAGTACAAGTTAACTTGCGCTTTTCAAAAATTTAAAATCAAAAGGCACAAACTAGCTTGAACTTGCATTTTTCAAAATTTTCAAACATTTCAAAAAAAATCGAAATAAAAACGCAAACTAGCTTGCGCTTTCCTGATAGAAAGCGCCGGTTAACTTGCGCTTTTCAAGAATTTAAAAATTTTCAAAATTTAAAAAAAAAATTCGAAGTTTAAAAGTTGCAAGTTAGCTTGCATTTTCTGTCAGAAAAACGCAAAGCACCTTGCATTTCCTATTTTTCAGAAAATATGGACTAAATTTACATATTTATATCTATAGGGACTTTTCTTATAAAAACATCAAAAATAGGGATCTGTAGCTCGTTTCTTGTTTATTATATATACGATGTTTTTATTGTGACGTTATTGAAGTCAACGTACTCAGCATTTCGTTGAATTGGCCACAATCTCTTTTATTTTGAAACATTTCCAACTTAAAGATTCTTAACTGGATTTTTTATTGACATATTAAACTCAATATTTATGAAGTTTGAGTCTGAACGCTCCTTCATAAGGAGTTCTCTAGTATTTCGTAAATATACGAGAACACTCCAAACTACCATTCAGTGATATGATTTTGAACTTGATATTTTATTCATGTATCAAACACAGAAACAGATCACGATATCATAGACAACATAACATGTATGATAATTCATATTGCTGATATATAAGGAATGCATTTCATATGTTAGGTATTAAACATTTTAATAAGGTGTCCATGCATATCGTTTTGGGGCATTCTCAATATCTTTCATACTTGCTATAAAAGGCATCATTTACCATTCCAACACCAAGTAATAAAAAAACTAAGGCAGATTTAATGCAAGTATATTGTTAAAATTATCATTGTGTTGTTTACTTACTATTTAGAAATATCAATGTACGTTTTAACGCTCTTTCTTATGAGCACATGTTTCCTCTGTATTTTCATCGACAATCAAACAATTTGATATTTATATCTAAACACTTGTTTAGTTTTGATGCTTGTCGAATGATACTTTCGTATCTGTTCTTAGATCATATCCAAACACTCACCAATCCAAATATTGCTCCCACTGACTTCGAGACAATTTTGTTGTTATGTGCAAATAGCTTATTCTATATTTATAATTTTCCATTTCAGCGAATATGTACCAAATCACAAGTCTTACAAAGCGATAATTTTATGAATATATCCGAACGAACTTGAGCACATCGAATGGTCTTTCTCTTAAAGACACTTTTACGGTTATTGGATCTTATCCCTTTGGCTACAGCTATCAAAATCATATTTTGATAATGTGCTTGGAATCTATTTTTCATTTAAGAATTGTATTATATCATAGAGTCAACTTTTTTAATGGTTTAATTAGACTACCGAGGATTATATATTTTCAATATTGATAAGAATCTTATGGTTTCTATTCAATATGGGAGAATATTCTCTAATGCAAGGTGTTCAGCTAGGTTAGTTAAATTCATTTCAGTTCATATAATCTGTTTTATCTTTAACTCGTATCTAATTCCATTTTACTACCAATAATTTCTCAAAAAAATTCCTTCATTATGAGGTTGGTATTTCTTGAAACAATAATTGTTTCTCAATGCAATAAAATAGATATTCATAAACATTTTATAAATTACCTTATATATAAAAATGATTTGGTTTAGTTTACAAAATATATATTCAAAACATAAATATGTCATCCGATGACAGTCCTTCCTAAACTCCTTTTAGGGAGATTTATACAAGATCCCTCATGAACAATTATCACATGTAGACTTTCGACTTGCACAACCTACCAATTTCTTGAGCTAGGATATGTTGGGGTTTCATATAAACCCTTATCTTGTATGATTTTGTAAACTATTATTTAAATGAAATAATATTAACCTTGTGCATTACTCTTAAGTACATGACCTTACAGAAAGAAATTGACTAAACTTCACTCACAATTAATCGTACTCTATCCAACAAATTCAATTACTCCTTATTGATTATAATGTATCACATCGGGGGAGTGAGTTTTGAGATTGAATCTTTATTCATTTTTAGGTATGTTTGGAACTCTTTCCAATATACTCACTCATTCGATCAAATCAAATCATTTATGTCGCATGATACATTATTTACTTCTATTATATATTCCATGGGCTTACCATAGACTTACACACGCATACCAAATACACATGCCCATGTCTGTGATAACTCATCGGTGAATATGATGAAGTACTGGAACCGTTTCAGTATTAATAATTTTACAATTGCATAAATCTGAATGTATCAATTCAAAGACTTCATCAACTCTTATAATTCTCTTACTAAATGGGTGCATTGCCCTTAATCATTTGAGATATAATTGACCAATATCATATGATTCATAATCATACAATAAAGTTATTTCGTGAAACTATGATTTAGTCTATAATTCCAAAACAATTATAAATAATAATAGGCACTTCTATGTTTTCTGATGCATCACTTTTGTTATTAAAACAAATACCATACGGTAGTTGTATTTCACTATGAATATTCGTAATATTCACACTGAAATATAGATTATGTCTATTTTTCAGTTTGCATCAAAAAGTAGTCATTATCTTATAAATAATGTTGGGTATGTTTTACGAAAATATTTTTCATAGCTTGATGCAATCAATAAGTGTTATATGGCATACTTCCACTATTTCTGCCATTACTATAATAGCGTATTAAATTCAAAGGTCAATCATTCACTTAATATATTTTATTTATTTCATATACTGTAACTAGTTTACAACGATGACTTCTTTGATCAAATACTTTGAATTCAAAAAAAATCTCATAGAAAACAATTTTGTATATGAAAATAAATTTTGGAATAGAAATAAAATTTCTCATTCTAAAATTGAGTATTAGTTCCTATTATTATTAAAATTGTGACGACCCAGGGTTTTGGCAATATTATTTTAATAAGTATTTAATCTAATTAAATAAAATACAAACATGCCATTTTAAAAACAAATGAGACTTTTTGCCATTTACCATTTATTTATATATACATATGTATTGTGAAGGAAGCTTTTATTTGAAAATAAAAAAATAAAATCGTTCAAAAATATTTAAAATAAAATCAATCATATTCAATTTAATTAAAATGCTATACCTTATTAACATTTGATCTAAATTTATATATATGGATGTAACTTAATTAATAATACTTGAGATAAAATCAACCTTATCAAGATTAAAATATAAGTATAAGAATAAATGAATATAAATTTAGTAGTTTAAGCTTAAAATGGAAATAAAAATAAAACAAGGATTTATGCTAGAAATAAATACGTAAGGTAAAATCTTATGGTTCTATGAAAACATAAATAAATACATATGGTATTTATAGTAATATACTAAGGAAATCTATATGTTTAAGCAATGCAAGAAAATAAAATATCTACATACAAAATATCTATATACATGTAAAATAAAGAAATAATAATGATGATGATATAAACTTGTAAAGGGGCATGCATTTAATATTATCATCTCAAGCACATAAAACATCGCATCCTAGCCTACAAAAAATAACATCAAAACATTTAATAAAAATCAGGTCAAGGTTATTAAGCAAAACAAAAGGGGTAGAAAAACAATGAAAAGCCTGGAAACAAAAGTCTCAACCGGTTGCTTACTAAATACCCTTCACTTCCACTCCTTATAAATGTACCTATATCACTGCCTTTCTTCTTATAACATTTCATTCGAACCAAGTAAAAAAGAAACCATAATGTAAACTCAAATCTGAGACAAATTAAACACATCTAACCTAGTAATCAAACTAAAAGCTAACAGCTCATAAACAATCAAGAAGCAAGATAAAGGCATTTGAATTCATCTCAAGCAATAGAGGATCATTTAATCATGAAACAAGTTACAGGCTCTCTGCTCAAACTTTCTTAAAAGCGAGTAAACTTTTAAATTAAAAACTTAAGTAACTTGTGAATTACTGTTGATGATTACTTTGCATGTACGTTTATGTGCAAGTCTTTGTGAATTTATGAAGTGTGCATATCTGTTTAGTTTAAGTTTCTGCCTTTAAAAACTGTAAACCTGAGGCTCCTTTAGATTTGATGTATATGACTTATGATTAGAGTAAACTTGTGATGTATGTTTGGAAATGTGACTGCATGATGGTTCTAAGCCTCTGACACATGTTTATAAGTATGTAGATGATGAGAGAATGCTTGGATGTTCACTCTAATCATCTCTGTTTTAAGTTTAGAGATTTAAACTTAGATTAAAAAGTTCAGATTCTTCACACTTTAATTTCTTTAGGGCTTAAGTATTTGAACAAAGTTTGTTTGTTTAAAACTAAACTAAGTTGTAATATAATTTTAAGAATAATGGGTAGGAATATTATCTGGAAAAAAGGGCACAAAGGAGCTTAAGATATGTTAAAAATCAAATGCAATGATCTTTTAATTTGTATATAATATGAATTCTTTTTCAAACTAGGATTTTTAACATCAAAATCATGATTTTTAACATTGAATTGAATAAGAAATTTAAGGATGACAAGAATTTGGTTTCCTGTCGAATTTTGATGATCTTGGTGACTGAGAAGGTCAGGGTTCCTGTTGGAGCTAGCTAACTGATCAGGTTGTTGGGTAAAAATGTCAGGGAAGATTTCTGATGGTCGTGGCGGCGGCGGGGTGGTGATTTAGGTTCTAAACCTAGTTTTGGGTCAAGCTGGAATTGGGTTACTGCGTCTCCTCTAATCAATCGAATGCCGTGAAACTCGAGGTAGTGTTGACGTGGATGGTCGGCAATGTATGGTCAGAATGTCTCGACCTTTGGTAGTCGGAGCAGAGAGGACGATAAGGTTTTGCTGGAGGCTGTTGGGGTTCCAGGCCTTCTGGGTAGCTCGATGTTGATTCGAGGTTGGTGGTGGTGTTTTGAGGAGCGGAGATGGTTGTTGCATCATGGTTCGATATGCCGGAGGTTCCATGGGTGGTCGGAGTTCAGACGGTGGCTGGTGCATGTGCACAGTGGTGATTATTGTGTCTGTGGTGGTTGTGCTTCTGGGTTGGGTTGTGACTCGAAGGAGGTGCCGTGCTTTTGAGTTGATGTCTCGAGTGTAAACTCAAGTAGTCTGGAGTGGTAAACTTGTTAACAGAATAATTGTTACAGGGATTGTTAAAATTTAAGTTTAAACTAACCTTTGAAATTTAAGAAAAGAGTTGAACTTGGAATGGCTCGAGGGGTTCTCTGGATTCAAAACTGAAGCTTGTATTTAAAAGATATTTTAAGAAGTTTTAAAAATTCGAATTTGTGTCAAGGTAATCAAGTCTACAAAATTTTAAAAAGGGCAAGTTTTATTAAAGAGATCAAGCTTAAAAAAAATTGGAAGCAAGTCTCTTTCGAAATAAATGATAAATCAAGATTTTAATGATGTTTTGATTTAATATAAATTCAAATTCAAATGTATAAGATTGTTGATTTTAAAGTGGTTAATTAAATTGACTTTGAATTTTTTTTAAAATAATATTTAAAATTAGTGTTAAATAAAACCCAAGTTTAGAGTCATTTCAAATGGTAAGTGTTTAAGTAATGTATTAAATCAAATGTTAATGATAATTTTGTCATTTTTAAGGAAATGGTTTATCTTAAGTTAATTAAGATTTTAATGGATTGAGGTTAATTATGTGGATTAAGTAACTGAGTTAATCAATTAGAGATTAATTAATTTACAAGTTACTCTATAATTAAGGATAAATTGATTAGTAGTTAGAGATTAATTAGCTAAGTTAATGGACAAATTTATCAAGGATTGATTTAATTTAATTAGTAATTAAAGGTTAAGTAAATTAGTAATTAAAGGTTAATTAACAGAGGATAATTAACCAATGGAATAATTACTTGATGTAAATAATTTAAGGTGAATTACTTAAGGAAAGTAATTAAGGATTTATTACCTAGTGTAATTTAATAAAGGGTTGATTAATTAATTAAGGGAACTTATTAAAGGATAATAAATCAATAGGTGTGATTGATTAATGAATAATTGATTAATGTAAGTGATTAAAGGATAATTAGTCAAAGGTGATTAATTAAGATGGATAATTAGAGGATGATTAATTAATTGATTTATAATTGATTAATGTTAAGAAAAGGAAATCTAGGTAATTAAAGTCAGTTATTAATTTAATTAGAGATAAATTAAATTAATTAGGAAGTGATCAATCTTGTTTATGAGTGATTGAATGATATTAAATGCCGTGAGTTAGTTGTTCTCTCTGGTATGAAATGTTGTGTGATATGATGGTTGGGTGAACAGTGATAATGTGGTTATCTATGATGAATTGCTGTATGAAGTAACATCCAGTATTCAAAATTAAATTGCATTCACTTAAATAACTTGGGTTAAGATGACATTGGATTCGAAGAGACCGGAGTCGGGTATTAGTTAATACCCGAAACCACTTCGATACTTTATAGATTGATATGTGAAATCTATAAGCTATAGGCTGGAATGGAATGATTTAAGTGAATTGGACTATTAAATCTAAGTTTTGGTACATAAAAATTGATGTCTGAAATAAGTGATGTTTTTAACAAATTGTGGATTTACAAATTGAAACAAGTTACCCGGGTTATATATATATATATATATATATATATATATATATGGTTTTGTGCTGTTGTATTACATGTAGATGGGTTTACTCACGCTGGTTTCTAGCCTAACCCGGGTGTTACTTGATGTAATGCTCGGGTCAGGCCGAGTATTACAGAATTTCAGGTAAGGACGTTCTGGAACTTAGGAGGCGAGCTGGATGGCAAGAACGCATAGAGTATTTCCGCTATATTATATTATTGTATATCTGAGATATGATAATTGTGTATATGCAGTGTCTATATATATGTGTAACTCTGATATATTATAAATGTAATCGACAAAACAGAATTCTTTGTAAACTGTTATTATTTATTATTATATTTTATCCGCTGCGAACGTGAGATGTTGATTTTTCTGATCTTCTTTTTCTTCTTCTTTTCTATCTCTTTCTTCTTTTTTCTAACTATCTGGAATTTTTGGGATCGAAAATTTCGAGTCATTACAGTTGGTATCAGAGCTGAAGGATAAGCGAGAACCTTGGCTCTGGTGGGATTACTCATTAAGGATAGGGTCAATGGTACCCTAGAATGAGTTGAATGTATATATATATGAGAGTGTACTTGTTATTTTTATATAATGGTTTTAAAGGTAAAGGATTTTTATATAAATTTGTATATACAGCAATAATTGGTTGCTGAATACTGAAATTAAATAAGAATTTAAGGGGTATATATATATATATATATATATATATATATATCCAAATGGAAATTGAATAGAATGAATCAATTCATATAAGGAGAATTAGAATTAAATTTGGTTTCAAACTAAAATAAAATAAAATGGTTATTATATCAAATACTGGGATGTTTGTTTCCTAATTGTGGTTAAGCAAAAAGAAATGTGTTAAGTAAGTAAATTTTTAGGTAAGTATGACTTGTAAATTGAAGTAGGGATTTAAATTCTGAAGTTAGAATCCTAAGATTTAAAAACATTTGAAATTTGTTTTCAAATTGTTAAAGGGAATGATAAATAATATTCTTCAGAATATTTCTAAAAATAATCTTATTTTTTTAAAAATAAGAAATGTTTGGAAAATTTTTAAGGGATTTGTTTTGAAGTTAAAACCAAAGGTGGTTTAAAATTTTAAAGCATGGCTCGGAGGGCCAAGAAATAAATATGTATATATGTATGGATATAGATGATATCAAAGATAATTTGAAATAAACTCTAAGGTGTTGAGTTTTGATTTTCCCTGAAGAGTGATGTAAAAACCCAAAGTGATATAAGTTTTGAACTTATAAGAAGGAAAAAAATTGAAATTTGAAGTGGGAATTCAAATTTGAGTAGGGTTGACTCGATTAAGTAAATTGAATTTAACTTTGGGAAAGTTAAATAAGTGTAGAACAAACAACCTGAATTGCAAATTTCAAGAAGAAATTGGAATTTAACTTGGAAAGTTAATTGGTTAATTTGAATTGGAGTTTGTGTGATCTCAAAATGGGTTTGAGATTTGGAAATTGAAAATGGATGAATGTTTTAAAATAAATTGGATGATATCGTCCTATTGTTATTAAAAATCTTTAAATTATGGATCGGATTTGTTTAAATGAATGAGAAATGAAGTGTGGTAATATACCATTATTGAGATGAAAGGAAAATTAAACATTAATTTGAATTAAGAATAAGGAATTACTTTAAACTGAAAATTTGAATAATTGCATTTGTAAATTAAAATTGTTTAAAGAACTGGTTTCAAACTGGAAGATAAAATTGAGTAATAAATTAAATTTTTAAGATAAAATTATTTTGAACTCTTATTTGAACTTTGGAAAAAGTTAAGTAAAGATAATTTAAAATGGAAATTTGAGAATTTGACTCAAAATTAAATTGTTTAAAAATTTGGGTTATTGATTTAAAAATAAAGGTTAATTTGATTTAAGGGGTTAAATCGACATTTGGAAATTTAACTCGAACTTATATAATTTGAGATGGTTTAAAGTTGAAATTAGATTTCAATAGTTCAAATTGAATTAAGTTTGAATTAATTAGAATTGAAGATGGATAAGTATGGAATTCAAATGGAAAATTTGAATTGGATTAATTTGAAACAAAATGGAAAATGATTTCAAATTCAAATGGGAATCGGGATTAATTCATGTAGAAATTGAAATGATTTGAAATTGAAGTGGATTTAATTGGAAAGTAGTCTAAATTAATTTGAATAATTTGGAATTGTAGTTAAGTTGAGTAGGTTTAAATCAAATGGAATTTGATTTGGATTGGGAAAGAAATCAAGATTGATTCAACTTGAATTGGGGTTAAATAAATTTCGATGAAAATTGAAGTCTTCAAACTGGAATTGGGTCAATTTAAATAGAAGTGGAAATTTAAATTGACTTGATGGGAAAGTGAACAGTTTTGACTCTGGACTATTTTTAATATAAATTGTTTTAATATAAAATTATTTTTTTTCCAAGCTATTTAATATATACAACCTTTCTTTTTAAAGCCAAATTATTTTATATTTGTTTTACGATTATTTTTGGAACTATTTAACAATTTTACAACTATTTTATAAATTAATTACTATTTTTCCAACTACTTCATAACTAGTTACTATTTTACAACTATTTTGCAATCATCTAAAATTTCTGAAGCTATTTAACTATTTTCCAACTGTTTTACAATTTTTTAACTATTTTACAAATATTTTGAAAACTAATAATTATTTTTCAACTACTTAGTTATGTTTAAAATTTTCAAGCTATTTTTAAATTAAGCTGGATAGGGTTTAAACTGTTTATGATTGAATACCCAATTGCGATAAGAATAGAGGTGATAATCCAAATGGGAATTAAGGCAAATGTGAATAAGTGAATAAAATTAAGTGAGGATGAATAAAAAGGAAATTAATTTGGCTAATAACCTATGAAGTTAAATACGTAGGATGTACGTATATTATTCTATTCGCATAGTGATTTGATCCAGATTCGAGCACAGAATATCGAGATAGTTATATTGATACGAGTTGGGATTTTTCACTCGATTTTCGACGGCGGACCTGAATATGGGTTGTTGATTGGTTCTGGATATTCTCTATCATGGTTATGGCTGTGCAAGGAGAATGATGGTTTCTGATCAAGAAACCAAATCTGTGTCCGTACTAGGAAGTCGGGTGGACGATACTAGTTTGGAAGTGAATTGTGTGATCGAGTGAGCGATCAGATTGGTATAGCGTAAGGATGATATTTGTACATCGTACGGGCTTAAATGAAATTGATATTAAAATTTGTGAATAAGAAATGTGAAATGATTTCTTTTGAAATGAAAGTATATTTTGTGAAATATACAATGAATAAATGTGGAAATTGGATATTTCTATGATAAAAAATTACTTTATAGAAGTGAATAAATTTGGTAAGTGACTTTATAAAAGAGTGATCAAATTTGAACATTTGATTTAGAACAAACAGAGTTATATATCGTTGTTATATAAGATAAAACTACCCTTATTGAATCTACAGCCAGAAGAAAAGGATTTTTGAAAAGTATTTGAAGTATAAAAAGGGAATTTATACAAGTTTGAAGTAATGCAAAGATGTTCAAAATTATATATATCTATGTATACATATATATAAAGGATTTCATGAGGATGATTTTGGAAAGGTTTTTGGAACCTTTGGATTTGGAAAGGCTTTTGATTTTTGGGAAAATCAATATTAGAATTTGAAAAGCCTAGTTTGAGAATTATCGATTTTGGGATAATCGATTTTGAGAAAGGAGATTTATATAAGATTCATACTAAGTGTATGATTTGAAAGATACTACACGTGTATAGTATAAAGTGTTTTGATAATGGCTCTGGAGAAAAAAGCACTCCCTTGAAATGAACTTCTCGGGAGTGCCACAGGGTGGTGCTACCTTGAAAGCTAAGGGGGGTTCTAAAGTTGATCCTGTGAAGAGTCCGGACAAAACTAGTTCCTGAGGATTATAAGTAGTGTGTAGCGGAAGTCAAGGGGCACTGATGCCTATAGAGGCATTTGGGTTATGCTGTGACGACAGTGTAACTCGATGTCACTACGATCTACTGCAGACCATAGTGAAAGTCGTGTGTGTTGCTGAGAGCCAACGGTCTACATTTGATTTTATATCGGTAGACTGCGACCTATGGTAACATAGCGAAAGTCGTGTGTGCCGCTAAGAGCCAACAATCTAATTTTGATTTTACATCGGTAGACTGCGACCTATGTGGGAGTGGAGAAGTTTCATTTTGACAGCGAAAATCGAGGGCGCTGATGCCTACAGTTACATGGACTTTTGTTGCGATGGCAACGTAACCCTGGAATGTAACTGCGATCTATTGTGGGTTCCATGGCGTAATCGAGGGGCGCGGAGTGCCTACAGTTACATGGACTTTTGCTGCGATGGCAACGTAATCCAGGATGTAACTGCGACCATGGATGTGGTGATGATTTCTAGAGCGTTCTCATCAAAGATATTTCCTTTATTTTCAAAAACTATTTCCATATTTTCAATAAAATTATTTTTCAAAATACTTTCATTGGATGTTGGAAACGGGTCTGCCAAGCACTTATAGATTTTCAGTCGTACGCCCGATCAACGTATGACCGAATTTCTGTAAGAACAAGGATGGACTTGCCGAAACATCGAGTTATAAAAGCATTTGTATAAAAACTATTTCAGTAATATTATATAGATTTTTAAAGTAGTTTAAAAATGATCAAAGAAAATTTATCTGATTTTAAGCATTTTAATGATTCTGGTTTCGCTCCTTTTCGAGGACGAAAAGATTCAAAGGGGGGAGGAGTGTGACGACCTAGGGTTTTGGCAATATTATTTTAATAAGTATTTAATCGAATTAAATAAAATACAAACTTGCCATTTTAAAAACAAATGAGACTTTTTTCCATTTACCAATTATTTATATATACATATGTATCGTGAAGGAAGCTTTGATTTGAAAATTCAAAAATAAATTCGTTCAAAAATATTTAAAATGAAATCTATCTTATTCAATTTAATTAAAATGCTCTACCTTATTAACATTTGATCTAAATTTATATATATGGATGTAACTTAATTAATAATGCTTGAGATAAAATCAATCATATTAAGATTAAATATAAGTATAAGAATAAATGAAAATAAATTTAGTAGTTTAAGCTTAAAATAGAAATAAAAATAAAACAAGGATTTATGTTAGAAATAAATACGTAAGGTAAAATTTTATGGCTCTATGAAAATATAAATAAATACATATGGTATTTATAGTAATATACTATGGAAATTTATATGTGTAAGCAATGCAAGAAAACAAAATATCTATATACATGTAAAATAAAGAAATAATAATAATAAGGATGTAAACTTGTAAGGGGACATGCATTTAATATTATCATCTCAAGCACATAAAACATCGCATCCTAGCCTACAAAAAATAACATCAAAACATTTAATAAAAATCAGGTCATGGTTATTAAGCAAAACAAAAGGGGTAGAGAAACCATGAAAAGCCTGGAAACAAAAGCCTCAGCCGGTAGCTTACTAAATACACTTCCACTCCTTATAAATGTACCTATATCACTACCTTTCTTCTTACAACATTTCATTCGAACCAAAGTAAAACAGAAACCATAATGTAAACTCAAATCTGAGACAAATTAAACAAATCTAACCTGGTAATCAAACTAAAAGCTAACAGCTCATAAACAATCAAGTAGCAAGATAAAGGCATGTGAATTCATCTCAAGCAACAGAGGATCATTTCATCATGAAACAAGTTACAGGCTCTCTGCTCAAACTTTCTTAAAAGTGAGTAAACTTTTAAATTAGAAACTTAAGTAACTTGTGAATTACCGTTGATGATTACTTTGCATGTACGTGTATGTGCAAGTCTTTGTGAATTTATGAAGTGTGCTTATCTATTTAGTTTAAGTCTCTGCCTTTAAAAACTGTAAACCTAAGGCTCCTTTAGATTTGATGTATATGACTTATGATTAGAGTAAACTTGTGATGTATGTTTGGAAATGTGACTGCATGATGGTTCTAAGCCTCTGACACATGTTTATCAGTATGTAGATGATGAGAGAATGCTTGGATGTTCACTCTAATCATCTCTGTTTTAAGTTTAGAGATTTAAACTTAGATTAAAAAGTTCAGATTCTTCACACTTTAATTCCTTTAGGGCTTAAGTATTTGAACAAAGTTTGTTTGTTTAAAACTAAACTAAGTTGTAATATATTTTTAAGAATAATGGGTAGGAATATTATCTGGAAAAAAGGGCACAAAGGAGCTTAAGATATGTTAAAAATCAAATGCAATGATCTTTTAATTCGTATATATAATATGAATTCTTTTTCAAAACTAGGATTTTTAACACAAAAATCTTGATTTTTAACATTGAATTGAATAAGAAATTTAAGGATGACTAGAATTTGGTTTCCTGTCGAATTTTGATGATCTTGGTGACTGAGAAGGTCAGGGTTCCTGTTGGAGCTAGCTAACTGATCAGGTTGTTGGGTAAAAATGTCAGGGAAGATTTCTGATGGTCGTGGCGGCGGCGGGGTGGTGATTTAGGTTCTAAATCTAGTTTTGGGTCAAGCTGGAATTGGGTTACTGCGTCTCCTCTGATCAATCGAATGTCGTGAAACTCGGGGTAGTGTTAACGTGGATGGTCGGCAGTGTGTGGTCAGAATATCTCGACCTCTGGTGGTCGGAGTAGAGAGGACGATAAGGTTTTGCTGGAGGCTGATGGGGTTCTAGGCCTTTTGGGTAGCTCGATGTTGATTTGAGGCTGGTGGTGGTGTTTTGAGGAGCGAAGATGGTTGCTGCATCATGGTTTGATATGCCGGAGGTTCCATGGGTGGTCGGAGCTCAGACGGTGGCTGGTGCATGTGCACAGTGGTGATTGTTGTGTCTGTGGTGGTTGTGCTTCTGGGTTGGGTTGTGACTCGAAGGAGGTGTCGTGCTTTTGAGTTGATGTCTCGAGTGTAAACTCGAGTAGTCTGGAGTGGTAAACTTGTTAACAGAATAATTGTTACAGGGATTATTAAAATTTAAGTTTAAACTAACCTTTGAAATTTAAGAAAAGAGTTGAACTTGGAATGGCTCGAGGGGTTCTTTGGATTCAAAACTGAAGCTGTTATTTAAAAGAAATTTTCAGAAGTTTTAAAAATTCGAATTTGTGTCAAGGTAATCAAGTCTACAAAATTTTAAAAAGGCCAAGTTTTATAAAAGAGATCAAGTTTAAAAAAAAATTGGAAGCAAGTCTCTTTCGAACTAAATGATAAATCAAGATTTTAATGATGTTTTGATTTATATAAATTCAAATTCAAATGTATTAGATTGTTGATTTTAAAATGGTTAATTAAATTTATTTTGATTTTTTTTAAAATAATATTTAAAATTAGTGTTAAATAAAACCCAAGTTTAGAGTCATTTCAAATGGTAAGTGTTTAAGTAATGTATTAAATCAAATCTTAATGATAATTTTGTCATTTTTAAGGAATTGGTTTACCTTAAAAGTTAATTAGTATTTTAATGGTTTGAGGTTAACTAAGTGAATTAACTAACTGAGTTAATTAATTAGAGATTAATTAATTTATAAATCAGTCTATAATTAAGGATAAATTGATTAGTAGTTAGAGATTAATTACCTAAGTTAATGGACAAATTTATCAAGGATTGATTTAATTTAATTAGTAATTAAAGGTTAAATAAATTAGTAATTAAAGGTTAATTAACAGAGGATAATTAACCAATGGAATAATTACTTGATGTAAATAATTTAAGGTGAATTACTTAAGGGAAGTAATTAAGGATTTATTACTTAGTGTAATTTATTAAAGGGTTGATTAATTAATTAAGGGAACTTATTAAGGGATAATAAATCAATAGGTGTGATTGATTAAAGAATAATTGATCAATGTAAGTAATTAAAGGATAATTAGTCAAAGGTGATTAGTTAAGATGGATAATTAGAGGATGATTAATTAATTGATTTATAATTGATTAATGTTAAGAAAGGGAAATCTAGGTAATTAAAGTCAGTTATTAATTTAATTAGAGATAAATTAAATTAATTAGGAAGTGATCAATCTTGTTTATGAGTGATTGAATGATATTAAATGCCGTGAGTTAGTTGTTATCTCTGGTATTAAATGTTGTATGATATGATGGTTGGGTGAACAGTGATAATGTGGTTATTTATGATGAATTGTTGTATAAAGTAACATCCAGTATTCAAAATTAAATTGCATTCACTTAAATAACTTGGGTTAAGATGACATTGGATTCGAAGAGACCGGAGTCGGTTATTAGTTAATATCCGAAACCAATTCGATTCTTTATAGATTGATATGTGAAATCTATAGGCTGGAATGGAATGATTTAAGTGAATTGGACTATTAAATCTAAGTTTTGGTACTTAAAAATTGATGTGTGAAATAAGTGATGTTTTTAACAAATTGTGGATTTAGAAATTGATACAAGTTACCCGGGTTATATATATATATATATATATATATGGTTTTGTGTTGTTGTATTACATGTAGATGGGTTTACTCACGCTGGTTTCCAGCCTGACCTGGGTGTTACTTGATGTAATGCTCGGGTCAGACCGAGTATTACAGATTTTCAGGTGAGGACGTTCTGGAGCTCAGGAGGCGAGCTGGATGGCAAGAACGCATAGAGTATTTCGGCTATATTATATTATTGTATATCTGAGACATGATAATTGTGTATATGCAGTGTCTGCATATATGTGTAACTCCGATATATTATAAATGTAATCGACAGAACAGAATTCTTTGTAAACTGTTATTATTTATTATTATATTTTATCCGCTGCGAACGTGAGATGTTGTTGTTTATGATCTTCTTTTTCTTCTTCTTTTCTATCTCTTTCTTCTTTTTCCTAACTATCTGTAATTTTCGGGATCGAAAATTTCGGGTCGTTACAAGAATTCTCGTTTTCGGTGTTTCTTTATGAAGCAGAAGTGACTGTTCACTCTCTTCATCCCAACTTCACCTTAAATCTCATCTACTCTTATATATTCTTACTAAATGGTTGAACCATTCAAAACGAATACCCTTACTATAATATCATAACAAACTCTTTACGAAAAATGCAATCGATAATTATTTAACCTTTAAGGACATCAAATATTTTGAACTTTACGTAACTGATCAAACAAACATTTCAGCGATTGAGCTCTTAGATTTACATTGTACTTTTGGCTTTGTGTTACATTTAACACAGTTTGGTCCTTTTGTTATCAATCAAACTAAATACTTGATCTCACGGTACTCTTATTGGCTTATTTCAAATGAACTAACTTCATCAAAGTATCATACATTACGAACTATGACCTTTCCTCATATAACACTTATATGCGATAGTATATGGATCAAATATCCATAGTCTGGTATTGCATTTAGAGTTCAAAAATCATAAAGTGCACCTCATGGTCTCAACAAATAAATACGTAAGCGACCAAATTACGAACGTATATAGTAGTTGTAAAAACATGAGCTTAAATAGATGTTGAAACGTTAACATGCAATAAGCATTTAATAGTAAGTATATGCCATATTTCTATTTGTTAATCTTTAGTTCAGTTCATTTGTATATCATAATTAATAAATGTTTTATGAATCATTTTAAATGCACAAATTTGTTAATGTGGATTATTTTAACATTATGTAGCATATTTTTTTCCAATGCTAGAAAGGTTAAATGTCATCATTTCATTTTTCTAGAAAGGCTCCCACTAGTCTTTTATGTTTCATCAAAGCCTAAGTGAAACGTAGAAGTCTTTCGACTTCACCAGTGGGTGTTAGGACTCATCCATCTTGGAATTCTGACCTTGCGTTTGCTCAAAAAATCATAGCCCACGGACAATGGATAACTCCTTATCGGTTGTATCATACACAACTTATAACCTTTGCTACCTTGTCATAATCACATTTCGACCTTGAGTTTTCTCAACAAACCAAAAGAGATTATTCACTCATACCTACCATATCGCGACGGCCTAAGTATAGTAAAGTACCTTTAGTTTGCTCAAAAAATACATATAGTTATCATATGTCATCTATTTAATATATTAATAATACTACACATAACATCCCTAGCTTGGGCTTGCTCAATAACTAAGAATTATGCAAGTAATTTATTAATATACATACATACATACATACATACATACATACATACATACATACATACATACATACATACATACATACATACATATATATACATATATATATTAGAGCACAACAATATATTGAAAATTCATAACCTTCAATATACTATATCGAGTGACATCAACTTATGGAATAATGTATTTCTTTAGAAATACCCTCGTGATTAAAGTGTCGGACACACCGGAAATCATGACATACGTATATTTACATATGTATTTATTCCTTAAGCCTATTTAGGGTTTCTCAATGTTCCACCTTTAATTACACGTTCATATATAACTTTTGCATTTCATACTACTTATATAATAGTCTTATGTATAATATTATATTAAATAAATACTATTTAACTAATAAACATTTTAATTAATTTTATACTATTTTAATATAACATTTATATTAAATATTTATTATATATTATAACCTTTATAGTGTAACACATATATCAAATATATGTGTATATTATTTAATTAATTAGCCTTTTAATTTATTAATTTAATTAATTAACCTTTAATTTATTTATTTAATTAAACAATTTTAATTAAATTATATTAATTTCAAAAATCATGTTTTATATACATGTACACTTTTGGTATCTTAAACATTTTAAAATGTCATAATTTATATAGAATATATAATACATGTATATATTCTTTATTAATTAACTTATTTTATTAATTTATATATTTTATTAATATTACTAATAAATTCAAAAGTTTGGAACTAATTTATTATATTTTTCAATTATTTTAATAAAATTGTTATATTATAACTTTTATAATATATGTATATCTTATTTTAAATTTAAAACCTTTTATATTAATTTTTAAACAATTTTGAAAATTACCCAAAGGCCCAATTCAAATTGGGCCTCTTCTATCAGGAGTAACTTTTTGGGCTCACGTATCTTTTTGGTCCAGGTCGGTAGTCAAGTAGGGTAGAGTACTAGATTACCCAAACCTAATCCTTTGAAACCACCTTTTTTAGACACCTTGTTAACTGGGTTGTAAGCTTAATTGGTTATCCATGACATGACTAATTAGACTACATAGGCTATTGGGTTCTGATATCATTGTTGGAACAGGGCCTGTCCACAGTGGAAGATATAGGTTAATTTCAAAAAAAATCTCATACTGATCTATATTGGGCCTATGAAGTCTAATTTATTTAGAACATTTCTAAATTTAATTTAAATAAAATCTTTTATTTCATTTAAATTTATAAATAATGAACTGGATTTTTTTAGTCTGTGTTTAATTAAATATAGTTATACACATATGTATTACATATCTATATGCATGTTTGTGCATATGTAACATAACAATCCGTGCAAGATATAACATGTCGAAATATAAATGTTGGGATTTGCATTACAACGGACATGTTAGCTCATCTTAAATGTATTATATGTTGTCCAAATATATGTATGTATGCATATAAACTTGTTATTTAAATAAGTATTAAAACATATAAATATCACTTATACATAGATACAATATATGTACTGCATAAATGTAAAAATTATATATATATATATATATATATATATATATTAAATTAGATATAAATTAGATAAATGATTATATAAACATATAAACACACATATAATATACACGTATAACTTACAGTAAAAAAATTATATATACGTATTCATATATATATATATATATATATATATATCTGAAGTATTTATAAATATGTGTATTTAAATGCGTACACATACATACATACATATATATATACACCCCTAAAGTATTTATGAATATGTGTACTTAAATGTGCACACACATGTGTGTGTATATATAGGTGTATATATATATAAATTATAGCATTTCAGATCCAATACACAGCCAAAAAATATTTTGTTACAATTTTATATTAATGAAAATATTATAGATATTAGTTAAAAAATGATAAAATAATGCTAAAATTGTTTTCGTGACATAATTTCAAATTTTAAATTTTTTGAAATTCAAATATGATATTATAAAGCCATGGAAAATGCTCCATAGTTTTCTAAGTCAAAATTATATTTTTTATTATTTAATTAATATTGATCGCGTGATTACATAATTTTTTTTAAATAATAATATTGATTTTTAAATTCTGGGATTTTGGGCAAGAGATAATATGGTTATGAAGAAATTTTATGAAATTTAGAACATAATTTACAAACATGTGTTATTTTATATGAATTATTGAACTTATATTTAGATTTAAATAATTAATACTTTGCGGTTAGAAATTTTTTTAACCACTATAAATTTGCATATATAAAATATAAGATCAATTTTTAACACGATATGACGGCATAAATAATTATAAGTCATTTAATTCATGTAATATGACATATTAATATAAGTATAATTAATTAATAAAATAATAAAAATTAAAGTAAATTAATTTGGTTGTGTATACATCCGATCTATACAATTTTTTATAAAATTATACATATATACATACATATAACCATTCAGTATGGACAATATTCATACATACAGGAATCTCACCTAACTAACAATATAATTATGATGTATATAAACAAGAAATGGAATATTATACATACACTATAAGTCATATTAAATAATAAAACCATATAAAACTTATGCCTTGAAGTACACCTTGCTATGACGAATATCCTTATTTAGAGCTCTTCTCAATTCAATAGGTTGCTAATCTTTGAATTGTAGAACATTGACTATTCAATAGTTGTCGATTTGAAATTGATTTGAGATGAACTTTGTTGGAGCTTTTGTTTAGGTGAATTCGACCAGCAAAGAGACGAATGGTAGTAAAAAAGAGATCCATATGTATTAGGTTTAGGAGTCCTTTTGTAGTGGAAAGAATAGAGAGAAAGGTGGATCATATCTCTTACCCATTCTACAAATCTGAGTCCACCATCTATGATACTCCTACCCCATCTTTTAGCCTCCCCTAGGCAATTGTTGCTGCTGAATGTGTCATCGTACATCATGGGCTAGTTACCCATTTAGATCCAAATAAATATTACTAATTAAATCTGATTTAATTGCTTGTCGATATCCCATATCGATCAATATATTTATAACTATTATAAATATGTACAATAATATTTATTCCTCGAATCATATTCAAAATTTTATAATCAATATTTCATATATATTAATTAATTTAATTACTTTATAATAATTATAAACTAATTAAATTCTCTGGTCCAAAGAGAATCCATCAGATCGGTTATGTGACTTGTCAATGTAACTTTGGTCAGCCGTTAACATCGAACTTTTCGAATGCTAATGTTCACACATCACTTGGCAAGTTGCGTGGCATTTTGGCCAAAATTTTGCTACTTAGTTTTGCTAAAGTCCAATTTCACTTTATTAAATGTTACCTAGTTGTGACATATATTTAGACCAATTCTCTTCGTTAAAACTATATTACTTTGGACTTGTTGAATTTGGCAGTGATCAAAATTCTAGGATTGTCCATATTCAACTCTATAGTCCAAACACAAAGTCCTTAGTTTAATAATAACAATTATTATTAGCCAAAATTCTTTGGACATGGACTTTGACTTTGAGTTGACATAAGTTGACCGTGATAGTAACCTCATATAACTGAGGAGATAAATCCTATCTTAAATAATGTTTCACTTTCAATACCTCCATTCGACCCAACTATAGTCACTCGATAGACATTATACCATGATTTGACTATAATCAAAGCGTAGCTTTCACATTGAGGATCCACATTATTCTCAGTCAAAAGAGCAGTGTAAATCAGTCACATCGATATTTTCATTTTGACCTTAGTTACATTAACCAACAGAAAACTATTGAGTGAGTCATTCCATAGTTATCCAATAACTATAAGTACATAAACCCTAGGTGCCCCCATAATTCATAAGTAATACACTGCCCAACATTTGGAGAACGTTACGTACTCTAGTCTCAATGGATACATTGATATCTAGTCTCGATGCATCTTGACTATGAACATTTAAAATGATATATTTATTTTCATTGTGATAAATTACTTACAGTTACAACACCTTGTAACTATTATAAAACATACCATTTATGGATTTTCTATGAAATATACTTTTAAGTAAATTAATTAATATAACACATTACATCAAGTATATAATAAAAAGAAAACACCTTTATTTCGAACAAGATTGGTCAACGAGTAAGATATATGTAATGAATTACATAACTGCCCATATGATATACCACTAACTCTATTAGATTCTCCATACCCATTTATCCTAGTAGATTTACTTTATAGTATTTGTGATTTTCTACTGCTCACACCCAATTGTTGTCTGAATTGGGATTTAATGCTTTACTTCATATTTTTTCGGGTACTTTTAAATGAGTGGATTAGGTATATCAGGTCTAGTGAGCGCATAGAGCTTGACAGGTAGAGCGCAGGAGGCTACGTTCTCACATATTACTATTTTTAGCTATTATTGCTTATTATTTCGTTATGCAGTGCTTTGTAGCTTACTCGTGCTATTATCTATTTAGAGGCGGTTATTTATTCTAAGTTTATTATTAGATATATAAAATCTACCACTTATGATGTATAACTAATTGGATCTGTATACCTCGACTTCTATGGTTCATTCAGTTATTACTATCTCGTCTATTTTATTCCTGTGATCACTATTATATTTTATTAGATGTGCTGTGAGATATACAATAGGTTCTACGATTGTTGAACTTTACAACAAACCTTAACTACCGCGATGCATCGACCGGACGTTGTTGCAGCACATTATACATGCAATTATATTGGGTACAGGTAGTGTAGGGCAGTTGCCACATATGTCATCATATTGTCCCTAGGTTAGACTAATCTATTAATATAGTTTTGATGTTTGTATTATGAATATAAACATATTAATACAAATTAAAATGTAAAATTAATTAAAATTATATTATATTACGTAAATTAAAATGTTTCACAAACTCATTTATTAACAAGTACTAAATATGATTTATTATATAATTTATAATTCACATATACACAAAATATGATCTTTTGTAAATTGATAAAGGAAATGTTTATGAAATTCGCACTTTTACTCTGGTTGCCAATATGTTTGATCTAATACTTTCTTCTCTCCCTTTCCCTTTTTTTGCATATCCCCTCGCTTTGAAGCCGAGTACTTCTTGGAAATATTCTACTTTTTAGGTCAGTTCGAAAATTTCTCAAACAAGGTTTATGTAAAATATCACATGGCCAATGGTTAATAAACTCAACTATGTGCATATAAGTCCTATAATTATACACACACACACACACATACACATATCTGTGTGTGTACGTATGAAGGTCCGGTGGCACCCTATTTTGGAGCACCTATTTAGCACATCTATAATATTTTGAGTTACATGATTTTAAATACTATGAAATTTCGTGGGTATGTTCTTATAATGGGATTATCTCCAAAAAAAATTGAAAGCGTTTAACTGTACATAACATGATAAACCTGATTACTAGAGGATAAAATAAATGTTTTAACGGTTAATATTGACTTTTTATTTTGATAGGGTTAGAAATTTCAATACGATCTCGTAGTAAAGATGATATTCATAACATAAATAAACATCCATAAACTTTCATAACTTTTAAAATTGTGTAACTCAAAGTATGATACGGATGTTGAATGGGTAAATGGGGTGCCATCAAGCATTTCTCATATATGTATATTGTATATGTATGTATAACTTCAATTATAATCTAATAGGTTACATCAATGAAAGTGTAGTATCCTTAAATAATTCGAGCTAAGTGTTCTCCTATGAGATCCAAACAATAATTAACGCCTTGAACAATTAATAATGACTTCTTCTAAACTCTTTTTTGATAGAGTTAGGGGAATGCGTTAGGAGAAATTATGTAATTTGTTATGTAAATCTAACTCGATAAGCAATCTTGTTCAAAATAAAAGGTGTCTTCTTTCTATTTTTATAGTTTATAATTAAATTATAATAATTCACACCCGTCATAAATGAATATTCGAGGCTACTTATATACATATTCCATATTCATGTATATTTATTCTTCTTACTCATTCTACAATTCCTCTACATCCTTTTATATTTGACCTTAAGTCATCATTTTATTATGCATTTTACTTTTCTTCTTCAAGTTTATTTACCACTTCTTATTTCTAATTATGAATATCGTTGCTACGACATTTGGTTTCGACTTTAATTTCTATTTCATTTCATTTCCTATTCCTTTATATCCTTGCCCATTACTCAAACTCCCTTTTTCATTACTTCCTATTTATTTATTATTTTTATTTCATTGTTATCTTAATGTTCAACTCTTGGAATTTACTAAGTTTTAATATATTTGAACTAAACTTCTATTCAACATATTTTAACATGGTAAATTTACATATCTTATCAAAAGAGTCGACGTTAGTGCGGTGTTCTGTAATTACAAGGAATTGACTTTCTAATTTCCCTTGAAATATACAGTACAAAAACGAAATTTTTTCTTGTTTTATATATATCTTCCTTTTTATTTCTTATGTGTATTCCTTGATAATCCAAGCGCAACACTTTTTCTATTTTAAACTTGATAATATGTGGAAATCTACTTGCAGCATTTCGATTTCCATTATATGAAAATATCACAAAAACCCCAAAAGATTAAAATAAATTCTTATTTGAATTTTGTACATAACATCAAATAAAAACAAGTTCCTAATTATTACGCATTCATTAAGATTAATATCCGACATTCAAATACCAATTTAAATCATTAAGCATTTGCACTTAACATTCTAACCATTATGTACTTGCAATTATAATTCTAATCATCATGCCCATGAAATTATATTTCAAAATGATTAGAAATAGGCATTCAAACTAGATTACAACGAAATAAATCTAGTTTTATTACAAACATGTAATTTTCCTACTCACCTTATATTAGCGCTCCAAAATCTCTAGATCTAATTCAGATTTAAACCCTATTATTTGTATTCTCCATTTTGACTCCCTTTCGGATCCACAAATAATATCTACATACAAGTCTATTAGAATTTGGATATAGAGGAGAAGTTTAAATTAATTTATTATTTAAAACCAGATCTATAGTTTACCTTCAATGTAGCGACTTGATTTGAACTTATTTTCTATTATCTATCATCTTCTATTTTTGTCTAAACTGTATACATGCAAATTAAATCTGTAGTGTATCTAGAATTTTGAAGGAGAAAAGAAAATGGCAGAGCTTTCATGCTTATTAGAAAATTATGAGTTGAAAGTGAAGCCCTAAGCCCTAATTTATAGAGTTACAACTCAAGGTTAGCCGTCCGATAAAGCTCTGTTAAGCCTAGGCCATACGGCCATCAATTAACCCTGCACCCTCGGGTCGATCGACCCTTATGGTCAATCGTCCAAGGTCGAACTAGGCATGGTCTCGATCGACCTGAGTAGCCTAAAATTGTACAATTCATTACCGTTGATTGCCATTTGTTTTGTTTCCACTAATTATCCAATTAACGTTAAATGTTACCCCAATTTCAATTCTTAAACGTTAAGTAATAGTTAAATTTAACGGTGTTTAATTGATCGTTGGTTAATTACTAATTATTTTCTTAATTACATATATATTTATTTCTAACTTCAAAAATTCAAGCATCAATAACTTTTTCGTATGAATTCCAATCGAAAAAATTTATATATGAAAGATGATCAAAAAGTTGCCATGAATCTAACGATATAAGTTTTGTAGCCAAATTCTGATACTTGCAAAAAAATCCATTTTTCACCGTTCATTATTTATTAATTGATTTTACTTAAATTAATTATCTAAAATTGCAGGGTATTACGTCACTGCTATTTTGTTATGAATTAAAACATCTCATTTTCTCTTTCATGTGTGATTATTTGATTAATTAATGTACCTAGATCACCTTTTTAATTTAATTTTCTCTATTCTATGCGATTGTTTGTCCAGATTGTTTAATCTAGACCTAATTTTTCTTATCACAAATCTATATATGAATATGTCATTTGATTTTATTGTTAAAAAAAGAACCAAAACATAACATAATTAAACTTTAGATTTTTCTTATTGATAATTTAGTTTTTCATATCAAAGGTTTACACTTGATATTTAGACATGCGTTGCTATGTAAATAAAACTTTGTAATAATCATATTAATTAATCTTTGTCATCCAATTAATATGATGTATTAATTGTCTTGTTTCAAATCATTCTAAAATAAACTCTTCTTGCTACGAGAAAAAGGTAAACATTAACTCGATGATATATTTCATAATTAATTTGAAATTGCATCTAATTTGGAATTAAATCTTTGCTTAAAAAGGAAGGATTCTTTTTACAAACTCCTTTTATATTATTAATCTTATGCCAAATTTATTTTGTTTATATGTGTACTTGAGTTTACATAATTTTATAGGTGTGTGTGATATATTTATAATTAGCCTAAGTTTTCAAAAGGATTTTGGTATAAGATATAATAATAGAGTTTCAAACCATTTTCATTAATCTTAATATTCTTTGATTTACTGTTGTAATTGAAGTGGAATCATTTTACTTGAACTGCTATGCTAAACATTGGTTGTGTATGCATACACAAACACATTATATATATGTATATCTAAATATAAATAAATAAAAACTTGTAATGTTTAGGACGACAAAGGCATATATAGAGGGAAAATATGTGTTGCGGTATAAATCCAACAGTTGCTTACTCTATGCACACGAACGCATGTGATGTGCTCATAACCATTTGCAATTAATCAAAATCAGATTGAACTAATGCATCCCAAATAAAACTCTTAACTGAAATGTTAACATATTTATTTAATATATTATCGATCTAATCAGAGAGAGAAATGAAAGGTTTCTCTCTGTCCAATCAATGCAGTTTACTCCCTTGATTGATTGCGCAACTATGAAAGACGCAAAAAAAATGTTTCTTTCCCAAATTTATTTTGATAAATAAATACTGTTTATTTAAACTCATTTATTTAAATTTATATAATATTCAAACAAACTTTATTTACAAATTAAATAAAATATTTTTTTTATTTAAAAGTGAATTTAGATAAGATCTAAATGAATTTAGACTTCGTAGGTCCAACGTAAATTCAAAATGAGATATTTTTTTGAAATTCATTTATTTCGAACTGACCTAGTTTCAACACTTTCCACGATGCTATAATGAGGTACAACTTCGAAAGTGAAGAGTGCTCATATTTTTCATTTACCAGATTTTATATCGATGAATCTTTGTGAATGTGATATAGATTAATGCTACTGGATTCAAAACTTTGAAAAGCTTAATTCAAATCACCTAAATCCAAAATATAGGGCCAAAAGAATGCTTGGATAAATGAATGAACTATTAACCCCATTTTGTAAGTGTACTTGATAAACGGTCGAACATGTTGAAGCATGAGTTGTAACTCGAAATTTGGGATAGGCGCCCGAAGAACATAACTTATGGATCTTTTGATCTGAATTTTTCCGTTTTTATTTCTTTCTTTCATACAAATGACACGTCTAGAAAAATATATTTTGTTGAGAATAAAAGAAATTAGTCTTAACATTTTTAGTCCATTTAATATTCATCGTTTGTCTTTTTAGCTTGTGATAAACAGTTCCACTTCTATACACATGCATTCACTTCATTGTTGTTAATTTTAAAACTTGATTTTGTTAAAAAATTAATAAAACTTGTTGGAACACAACATTAGCGTCTTTGGGTTCGAACACAGATTCCTAGAACCTCTAACTACGGTGACACCGACCACATTGTATCAGGGAAGATATGCACCTTTTAAACTAGAGTTCCGCTTGTGTGTTTTAACACATACCTAGCCACAACTGTAACATGATATTAATTATTCTTTCGCCACCAGTTTGAACGGTGAATATAAGGCCTTTAGTGTTATGTATCTTAACACCAGTATCAATATTTCACAGAAAGTGACTCAGTGGGCTTTCAAGATATCTATTGCATAAACGAAGGTTCCAGCTTTGCAGTGTTTAATAAGCGAAGTTAATTAAGTTTGAACCGGTAATTAAGGAAGATATTAAAAATCCAAACAGATAATAATCAGACAAATCAGGGGAACTGATCAACTTCGTGTCCTTGAATATTTAGGTTTTAAACTAACATCCAATGATTAGGAGTAAATAAAGGATCTGCGCAACAGCTGACTGTTCAAACAAACAGCAAAATAACGGACACCTCATCAGTTAAAAAATTTCTATAAATTATCCGTTGATTTTCCAACTAATGATCATATCCGTTATAAGTACCACCCCAACCATTCGCACTTGTTAAGCTCACTTAATTATCATCTTTCAAAAACCAGAGCTCCTTCATTCCTCCTCCTAATAATCAACAACATGGCAGGAGGCGGCATAGTCGCTAATGGAACGAACAAAGATTATCCTGGAAAATTTACTTCGTATGTCTTTTTTAGCTGTCTCGTTGCTTCTTGTGGTGGTCTTATTTTTGGTTACGACATTGGAATCTCTGGTAACATGCATAATCTGATTCTAATCTTACACTATTGGTACTCATTACTTTATATCAATATTTAACTATGGTAATTTATTGTATGATACATAGGTGGGGTGACATCAATGGATTCGTTCCTAATCAAGTTTTTTCCCGATGTATACCACAAAGAGAAGGAGGATAAGAGCACAAATCAATACTGCAAATTCAACAGCCAGTTGCTTACCACATTCACATCCTCACTGTATTTAGCAGCTCTAGTTTCTTCATTTTTCGCTTCCTCCGTAACAAGAAAATTTGGTAGAAAATGGTCCATGTTCGGCGGAGGACTTACGTTTCTTGCAGGCGCCGCTGTCAATGGATTTGCTATGAACGTCGCAATGCTCATCATTGGTCGAATGTTACTAGGTATTGGCATTGGCTTCGCAAATCAGGTAATCATGCATTAACATCATCTTGTTGAAAATTTATATATGAACCCATTACTAACTGTTTTATACATACATACATATTTGCAGTCTGTACCAGTGTATCTTTCAGAAATAGCGCCTGCACGAATAAGAGGCAGACTGAACATAAGTTTCCAAATGATGACAACAATTGGAATATTAGTTGCAAATCTGATAAACTACGGAACATCAAAAATAAAAGCAGGGTATGGCTGGCGTATAAGCTTAGGTCTAGCTTCAGTGCCTGCTTTGATGATTACGATAGGAGCCTTAACCCTTCCAGATACACCAAACTCTTTGATAGAAAGAGGGCATGCGGAAGAGGCAAAAGCAAAATTGATCAAGATACGTGGAACCCAAGACATAAAAGTGGAGTACGAAGATATGGTGATTGCAAGTGAGGAGGCTAAAATGGTGAAACATCCTTGGAGGAACATAATGATGAGGAAGAACAGGCCGCAGTTGACCATGGCTTTTATGATTCCTTTCTTCCAGCAAATTACTGGGATCAACATTATCATGTTTTATGCACCAGTTCTGTTTAAGACAATCGGGTTCGGAGATGATGCATCTCTTATGTCCGCTGTGATAACTGGATTGATCAATGTCTTTGCTACCACTATTTCGATTATCGTTGTCGATAGGCTTGGGAGGAGGATACTCTTCTTGGAGGGTGGAGTGCAGATGATTGGTTCTATGGTATGTTAATGACAATCTTTTTGGTATATACCTAGCGCATGTCTGCGCATTATATTTTCATTTTTTTGCCCTTTCTAAGACAATCTAACCTTACAGTATTTAATTATATTTCTTTAGATTATAGTTGGACTGTTGATAATGAACAAGTTTGGATCAAGTGGAGTGGCTGATAACTTGGAAAAGTGGTATGGAATAGTGATCGTGGGGTTTATTTCGACTTTCGTGACTGCATTTGCATGGTCATGGGGGCCATTGGGATGGCTGGTGCCGAGCGAGATATTTCCACTGGAGGTCAGATCAGCAGGACAGTGCATTACGGTGGCGGTGAATATGCTTTTCACATTCTTCATTGCTCAGGCTTTTCTGCCTCTGCTCTGCTTACTTAAGTATGGACTCTTTTTTATGTTTGCCGCTTTTGTAGCTGTAATGACTGTTTTTATTTACTCTTTCTTGCCCGAGACGAAGGGTGTTCCGATTGAAGAGATGTCTTCTGTCTGGAAGAAGCACTGGTTTTGGAAAAGGTTCGTTGATGAAGATGAAAAGACTGTTGCTGTTTGATTATGAGACGAGGATTGTTTGCAACTTTGTTAGATGATAATCGGTTTGGTTTTAGATTTTAACTTTAATGGAAGTACGTAATAAACATCTTATGTCCAGGACAGTTTGGTTGTTTTTTATGTAATAAACATTTTTCTGGTATGTAATTCAAAAGTTTTCTGCGATTGTTTACTGATTAGGCCAAACTGAGATTAATTTGCTTCAAGCAAAAATAACCTGCACGGTGCACGTGCACATATACATGCACACGTTATGTTCATTTAGGTTTAGGATGTATTTGACCTTCGCCACATTGATTGTCACACAATCCGGACGATTTCTTTTAATCACTTCGTGTATAGATGATCGAGCTTGAAAAATAATAATTAAACCAAGTAATAAAAAGTTATTTTAACTGCAATCTTGCTTGTGCTAATTTGTTCATGATCCTACCATTTTCTTCTCTATTTCTCTTTAATGCACAATACACGCACAAGGAACCAACAAGGCATAACGACTCAACCAACTGGCATAATGACTCATCAATCATGCACAAAGAAACAAGACCCAAAAGAGTAATCAACAAACCCAAAAGATTCCAAGATAAAGAGCATTCCAAAAGTATTTAGAAGAAGTAATTTGTTACATGATTCATAATTTATCTTTTGTGGTGCGATGTCAAAATATGAGGGGATTAGTTACAAATTTTATCTCATTTTCAAAAGCCAACTTTAAGTGAATATGCACCAGAATGTAAGAAACATTAAAAAAAATGAAATGAAATATTTTCTTCGTTTCTTTCATCCTCTACATCTTCCTTCATGCAATTTTTCTTCATTAAATCTCCCTCCTAAAAATTAGTGTATATCACTCTTCTAATCTGATTCGCTCTATTCTAACGAAACCATGAAGCAAAAAGAAGAGTCTTCACATCAGGATCCTTGCGATCGCTGGTTACAAAATGAAATGATTTCCCATATTCTTGCATCCCAAACAATATTAATGTGGGACATGAAAGTTCCCAAGAATTAATGGCAGTCCTATGTGTTATACGATCAGTATACCAAAACAGAGACCAATATGTTATAAACTCGTCACACAAGTTTACAAATTAGATTTCCACTACTTTGGAATTCACTATTAGTTATTTTGAACAATAACTATGTTGCAATTAATTTACAAGAACAAACTATAGCAATCGCAACAACAAATTGTTGTATTAAACTAAGCGATAAACAAGCGTTGTACTACTTCGTAAAAATAGCACAACGTTGAAATGAAAAGATTACAGAATGATGTATATAAATATATAAGTAAACAGAAATCTAACCGGATAAAGAAGGAAATTACGTCCGAGGCTTGTCGTAATAATTTCCTTAAGACTTTATTCAAAGTCTTCCGAGATACAACTGACGTGATCTGCTCGAGATTGTGATGAGTATGATCTTCTGTGTGTATGTAGAAACGCACGGATCTGGAGATTAAGAAATGAAGAGGAAGAAGAAAAAATTTGAAGTTATCTACTGATTATATTTCCTTCTCCTTTTATAGGCTAATTCCCAATGGTTATGTTTGTTGGGAACTGTCGCATCTCTTCGTCTGCAACGGTCAAAAACTATCGCGGTTTGCAACAGTCGCCTCTCTTCATTTGCGACGGTCAAGAACTGTCGCGGTTTGCAATAGTCGCGTCTCTTCATTTGCAACGGCCAAGAACTGTCGCGGTTTGCAACAATCGTGTCTCTTTATCGGCAACGGCTAAAAACAGCTTTGCAACCCCTACTTTGAAAAGCCACGTCCAATCCACTAGTCGCTTCTATTTGAATTTAAACGGTAGAAAACTGTTTACTTTTATACAGCAAAAATATAACACGGTCCACTCTTATTGGACCCGCACCCACACCCGGTCCGGCACAGGACGGACGAGCGAGGCACGCGTGTGTTGGTTCATGACCATATAAGTCCTCCCCTCATACAAAATTATCTGACCTTAAGGGCCAAATATAGGTTTGAGGAACGTAGTATATAAGCATGAATATTAACTTATTTTTGGCGACGTGGGACAATATCTCATTCACTATATAAGAGTCCTCTGACAATCCCCCACATGAATGATGATATATGTCTCCCCCACACAAAGCGTAATATCACACAGTTCATATGAAAATAATGTTATATCGAGGATAAGTAGATATTTCACTTTTAACTTTGCCTAGTTAAAACTTATTGGCTATACTTGGCTGATCGGTGAGTTATTTCGTCTTGAACCGTCAACCATTTGTGCATAACCAAACAATAAGCTTTACAAAGTATTGTTTCCCTTCACATTCAATCTATTGGTTGCATTCATTTTGGTCTTGAACAAATTTGGTTCTGCGAGTGTTTTAGAGAATTTGAGCCTTTAACATTCTCATAGAGCCGATCAGCTCACACTAACATAGGTGATCACAACCATTAAGAGTATCCTACATATACCCCACTTGTTAATTTCAAGATTTGGTCATCATTAAAAGCATACCTTTATCCTTTTAATACTTCTGTAGGCATGCATTCTATTGTGCACCATAGGAATGGAGTAAGACTAAGTCCAAAATGCATTACTTCTTGAGTTACTTAGAACCGGTCTGCCTATTGATCCCAGTCCGTGAGATCTTCAGTCACTAGAATAGGTTTCCGTATAAGATAACTCTTGTTGTTTTAGACTTTTAAATCCATTCCTCTCGATGCGCAGTCAATTTTCTCTATTGATAATCCTTTAGTAAATGGATCTGCAAGCTTATCAGTAGTTTCCACATAATCAATGGAAATAGTTCCATTTGAGAGTAACTGCCTAACTGTGTTATGGCGTCGACGAATATGTCGTGACTTTCCATTATACACAAAGTTTTGCGCTCTGCTTAACGCTGCTTGATTATCACAGTGTATGCATATGGCCTGTATAGGTTTAGGCCCAAATGGAATGTCTTCTAAAAATTGACGAAGCCATTCTGCCTTTTCTCCTGCTTTATCTAAAGCGATGAACTCTGATTCCATAGTGGATTGACCTATGCACGTTTGTTTATTAGACTTCCTTGACACTGTTGCTCCTACTAGGATGAAGACATAAGCACTAGTGATTTAGATTCCTCTGAATCAGAAATCCAGTTTGCATCACTGTATCCTTCTAAGACGGCAGGATATTTTCTGCAATGTGGGGAAAAGTTCGCGGTACTCTTTAAATGTCCCAACACTCTCATTACCGCTTTTCAATGTTCCTTCCCTGGGTTGCTTATACACCCGCTCGGTCGACTTACTATATAAGCTATATCTGGTCTTGTGCAATTCATGAGGTACATTAGATATCCTATTACTCAAGAGTATTCCAGTTGCATTACACCCTCATTAGTGTTTCTGTGCAGCACTTCCGATGGATTAAAAGGTGTTCGTACTCCTTTAATTCCGTAATTTTGTAATTTTTCAATCTCTTTTTCCACATAGCGTAACTGAGATAGATCAATTCCATTAGGTGTTTTTATTATTTTGATTCCCAAAATAACGTCTACAACTCATAAATCTTTCATGTTGAAATTGTTGATTAACATTTTCTTTATGGTCTCTATTACTTTACTATTTGGACAAAATATTATCATATTGTCTACATATAAACAAATCATCAAGTATGATTGTCCAACTTGTTTATAATAAACATATTTATCGCATTCGTTTATACGAAAACCATTTTCATCATGACACTATCAAATTTTGCGAGCCATTGTTTTGGAGCTTGTTTTAGTCCGTATAATAATTTTACTAATCTACAAACTTTGTTTTTGTTTCCTTCAAAAACAAAACTCTCGGGTTGCTCTATGTAAATCTCCTCATCAAGATTTCCATTTAAGAATGTTATCTTTACATTCATTTGATGAATCTCTAGATTATATATGGATGCAATTTCTATTAACATTGTTGTAGAGGTTATTCGTGTAACCGATGAATACGTATCAAAGAAGTCGAAACCTTCCTTTCGACGATATCCTTTGGCTACCAATCTTGCTTTATATTTGTCAATAGAGCCATCTGGTTTCATCTTCCTTTTGAAGAGCCGTTTGCAACCAATCGGTTTTATTTTAGATGGAAGATCAACAATTTTCCAAGTTTTATTACTTAGAATTGAATCAATTTCACTTTTGATTGTTTCTTTCCAACATGAAGATTCAGAAGATGACATATTCTTTGTATGTTTGAGGTTCATGTTCTAAAATGTATGTTAGAAATCTGAACCAAACGTCTTGGACGTTCTTGCTCTTACACTTCTTCTTGGTTCAAGTTTCTCAATTTCATGATGAGTTTCATTGTCATGTGGCTTGCTCGATTCTTTTCTTGTCCTTTTAGGGACATAATTTCCTTCATTCCTTTTGTGCGGAAATACATCTTCAAAGAATGAGGCATCTCGAGACTCTATGATTGTATTGACATGAATATCAACTATGTCAGACTTGAATACCAAAAATTTATAGGCACAACTATTTTGGGCTGGCCCTAGATAGTAACAGTCTACAGTTTTTTGTCCAAGTTTGACTTTCTTTGGAGGTGGAACCGGAACTTTTGCCAAGCACCCCACACTTTGAGGCATTTGAGACTTGGTATGTGTCCTTTCCATAACTCATATGGAATTGTTTCTGTTATATTGTGAGGAACCTTATTTAATATGTGATTAGACATATTTAAGGCTTCTCCCCCACAAGTTCGTCGGTAGACTAAAGGTCAATAACATTGCATTTATCATATCTTTTAATGTTCTATTCTTTCTCTCAGCAATACCATTTTGTTATGGTGAATATGGAGCTGTTGTTTGATGAATTATACCAGTATCTGCACAGAATTCTTTAAATGGTGATTCATATTCTCCACCTCGATCAGATCTCAATGTCTTGATCTTTTTATTTAATTGATTTTCTACTTAAGCCTTATATTTTATAAACGATGTAATTGCTTCATTTTTACTATTCAAAAGATATACATGGCAATATCATGTATAGTCGTTAATAAAAGTGATAAAATACTTTTTCCCACCTCATGTAGGTAATGATTTAAAATCATATAAATCAGTGTGAACCAAACCTAGTGGTTCTGTACTTCTATCAACAATATGAAATGGTTTTTTTAACCAATTTTGCTTCTACACATGTCTCACATTTGTAGTTTTTATCTACTTGGAATTAGGAATTAATCCTAAGTTTGCTAATTTTTCATTTTTTGAAAATTTATGTGTCCTAATCTGTTATGCCATAGTAAAATTTCATGTTCAACCAAATAAGAAACTTCCTTTTTATTAATAGCACAATCAAAATACATAGTTTTATTGCCAACTATGGCTGCATTTGCCTTAAATAGGCCACATAAATAACAGCTTCCTATATAAATTCCAGCCTTAGACAAAACTATTATATCCGACTCGAAGACCAGACGGAAGCTTTCCTTGAGAGCACAGGTCCAGAGATAAGGTTCTTGCAGATATCTGGAACATGAAGAACTTCACTTAGTGTCACAGTTTTTTCGGATGTAAATTTGAGGACGACGGTGTCATTACCATTGATCATGGAAACTGCAAAATTACCCATGTAGAGTTTTTCTTTCTGATCGTATTTCTTGTAAGTGGAGAATATAGATATATCAGGACAGACATGACGAGTAGCATCTGTGTCTACCCACCACTGTGCAGGGTTCAGTGCTAAGTTGCATTCTGAAACAACTCCTGAAAAGTTCATCTCTTGAATGACTGAACTCAAATTTTCCACTATATTTGCCACCGATTTGTCATTCATCTTCTTGTGCCTGCAATCTTTAGTTGCGTGCGAAGTCTTTCCGTAGACCCAACATTTGCCTTTGAACTTCTTGGTTTGCTTATTTTTGGATTGATTATCCGGTGCCTTTTTCTTTTTCTTTTGTTGTTGAAGTGTGGTGTGGCTGATATACTTTATATAGTACTTTATCCTGACAGCTTACAATGTAATTTCGTCATAAGAAGTCCGAATGCTTTCATGAGTCAATTTCGAGAAAAACAGCTGCGTCATTTCTCTAGTTTGTCCGTTTTTAGGCTTTGGTTCATCATTCTCAATGTACTTCTGTAGCCCTAACATGGTGAGATAAAATAGCATTTGATTCTGCCATGTTATGAAGTCATTACCATCTCCTTTAAACGGATTAGGCCTGTTGTGGGTAGCACTTTTTTCTAATAATTCAACTGTCGTCATCTCTGTTTTAGTGAAATCTTAAGATGTTATACAATCAGTATACCAAAACAGAAACCAATATGTTATAAACTCGTCACACAAGTTTGTAAATCAGATTTGCACTACTCTGGAATTCTGTATTAGTTATTTTAAATAATAACTATGTTGTAACTAATTTACAAAAACAACCTATAGCAATAGCAATAACAAATTATTGTATTAAACTATAGTGATTAGCTATAGCAATAACAGCCGCATCTCTTCATCTGCAACGGATGCCTCTCTTTATTTGCAATGGCCATGAACTGTCTTATTGGATCTGTACCTGGCTCGGTAGGGGACAAGCGGGCGGCGTGCGTGTTAGTTCATGGCCATATAGGTCCCCCCCTGCACAAAATTACCCGACCCTAATTGGCAACATAGGTTTGAGGAAAGTAGTATATAAGCATGAACATTAACTTATTTTTGCGATGTGGGACAATACCTCATTCACTATATAAGGGTCCTCTAACACTATACACTATGTTGGTGAAGGTCAGGCACATGAATTTATGCCTACCACAAATTCGACTAATAACCTTAACGATTGGAGTATGGGAAAAGGATTATATCACAAGTTTCTTGAGTTAGATGTTCCAATATTCAATGGCATAGAAAATGTCATGGTTTGGACTGAACAAATCGAGAAAGTTTTTCGATATTATGAAATTCCAGAGTATGAATGGGTATCTACATGTGCACTTTATCTTAAAGAGCACGCACTACACTGGTTTTATTGGCTTGAGAAACATGTAATTAAAGGATTACAAGAATTGGCAGAAGTTCAAAGAAGAAGTCATCTTCAGATTTAGGACAGAAGAGATGCTTAAACATTTTGTAGCTTTCACAAAGTTAAAGCAAACTAGTTCGGTTGAGTACTTATGCAAGTTTGAGCGAGTGGTAGTATTACTTGGGAAGTTGCCTAGCAAATATATCTTAGAGAAGTTTGTAGATGGCCTTAAAGGTGACATAAAATTTGATGTTCTTGCTGCTAGACCATCAGAATTCGCCCAAGGTCTTCTTGGCCAAAATCTATGAAGAAAAACTGTTGAAAGTTAGAAGATCCTATCCTGATTATGATCCTAGTAATTATTGGAACTAATCCTGCCAAAGCATCTTACGCCATCCCTCCAAATCTGATGTTCCATCCAATGATCCAAAAGCTACAAAATTGTGAGTTTTGAAACTGAACGGGAGATGAATTTGTGGATGTTCTTCATTTGTATTACATATTTTGTAGGGAATCAAAATTATATTTCAGTTTGCAGATATTTGGATATGAATTATATGCAACTAGTTAGCTTATTAATTCACATTTTCAGTTTACATGATGATAAGTGATTCCTTAGTACTTCCATCAATGAGTGTAATTTGACATAAAAATTCTACTTCTTGGTCATCATCTTGATAGTTGTAAAAAGTTCTAAACTATTTTGTGAAAATAATAATCTTACAACATTTTGAACTATTACATTAATGCTATTACTCCAAAAATCTAGTTGACTGAATTTCCCATGAACATTAATTTTTTGTATATAAGCTGAAATCTAGTTAAATTAAAATCCAGTTACTATAAAAAGAAAGTGGCAAACTTAAACAACGAACATTCAAGAATAACAGTTAGTTTTATGACAAATAACGGACATATACCTCTTCAAACGTGGGGTTCGGCATCTTCTTCAATTTGATGGTTACAAACTAAAGTTTTATTTATCATCTCTATTCTTTAAATGAATTTCTTCCATTATTACATTCTAATGTTTGATTTATTGCTCTTCTTCTTCCAATTTCTTCTTACAATAAATTTGTATCATATTGCATGAACATATACAAAATATGATACGTGCATGTTTAAGTAATGTCATATCAAAATTATGCTCAAACCAAATAAAATTGTTGAAGAGAAATTGCCACAAAAGCAACATCATTCAATTTTCATGGGAAAAGCCTCATGTTGGCTTTACGAAATTAAATTTCGATGGAGCATCAAAAGTCAATACAAACATCGCAAGCATTGGAGGTGTATACAGGAACCATGAAGGCAAATTTTTACTAGGCTACTCTTGAAAGAATTGGAAAAGCTATAAGCTCCATTGCAGAATTGGTTGCAGCAAAACAAGGACTCGAATTAGCATTGGAAAATGGTTGGTTGTGTTAGAATTTTTGACGGAGAAAGAAGAGAGAGACGTTAAACAGTAAAATATCAAAGAACTACATTGTGTATTACTTGTTCATTGAACGATAGAAAATACAAAGCTTTAAATAAGAAAATAAAATTACTAACCACTTCCTAAACTCAAGCCACTAACTTATTTCTTGACTAATAAACTAAGTAGACTTGTTCCTAAACATATTAAACATGTGCTAACTTTAACAACCCTCCCTTAAACTGAATGTGCTCACATTCAGTTTACAACACAATTTCTTCATCGTCTTCCACAGACGAACTCAGTCACAACTTTCATCTCTACCTGATTGGGCATGCTCAACTGTTTCACGTTGATTGGTACTTTAACCATCAACAAATACTCTTGGTTTACTCTTAGGGATCCACTGACCTCTCCATTCGGGTCGTCCCTTGTATATGTCATCTCCCCAACAAGTGAGAACTACGGCTCTTCTTCCTTGTTGGATGACACAAAACCAAATCTTCCTCACTCCGCCTACTTCACATGTAGGCATGCCTATCTTCTTTTAGGCATATCATCAAACAGTTTTCGAGCATTTTTCGAATTGTCCAACCTCATAACCGACATCGTTTTCTTCACTATCAACATCTGCAGCCTATCACTACACTTCATACATTCACCTCAAACCACAATTAAAAACCATCAACTGCAGTGATCAATTTCTCCAATCACTAAGTACATCAGTTCTCCAACAGACTTCAACCACTACCTCCTCCAAACATATTTCATAACCACAAGCATCACTGTCACTACAGGCATCTCCACCATTACCTCACTAGTGCTCAGATATTGCTACCACCTACTACAACTATAACCTGACATCACCTTCATCCAACTGCTTCGATCGCCACTACTGTTAAGCACCAACAGTCACACCACTTCATCACACTGTTCAAACCCAAACAACTTTCACAAGCCATTAACCTTCCTTGCATACAGATCCAGCTCCAATATTTTACTGCAACTTCTCTATGGTTCCGCCTTCTCCTGCAACCTAAAACAAACACCCCACTTATATTACTCCTTGGATCAAAACAACTCCTACCTTTCACTTCATACCGTCACTGTCAGTAGCAAAATAACCATCAAGTCTCACTTCAGACAATTTCAGTCACCAGTGCAATACCACTGCCAACCACTTCTGCTACCACTTACAACACAATTCACTTCCCATCCTCATCGCAAACAAACCTGAGCAACCAGCACGAAGCTCAACTCGAACCAGCCTCTCAAAAATCCACAATATTCACGACCATCAACCACACACATCTCCACCTCACTGCTTATCCTCCTCCACATTCCCATTCACATTTGCATATCACATTCACTTGTACATATACAGCATTCAAAACAAGTTTCAAACACTCGACATACAACCCACACATCTTCAACCAACTACTGCTAACCCATGAACTGCCTTCCACAATTACTACAGTTCATTTTATATATATGCCTTCAATCTTCCATAATCTCACTTCAATAACTTAACCACTACAACAACGCAATTCTGCCTATAACAAACTTCATCACACCTCTATGCTCGTTCCCCCCGACATTATATACTTCCACTGCCTACAGTCCTTAGTCGAACATTACCATCCTTTTCTTGCAATAGTCACTGCAACTCAAACATATCCACTTGACTGTTTTCCACTTCATTGATATCATTTCTTAAACAACTGCCATAACTTCGGCCGACAACTTCAAATAATGCCATAACATTCCACTTTTTCCAAAGCATTCCTTCATCTCCCCCATCAGTACCACATTTCTACATCACCTGCCTCTGTTTAATACAGTCATCACCTCCTTCACCCTGCAATACAACCCACATCCCCTGTACACAAACTACCAACTCCTCACTAATCTGCCACTTGAAACAACCAGTTATCTCCGCTATCCAGTCTCGTAGCCTCTCTGAGCCACATAACTTCCTCACACCAAAATACTTCATCAATCAAACACACCACCTAATCAGCAACTCTGGCCATATCATAGCTCTGCACAGACAGTTTACATCCACATCCCGGCCTTCGAGCAACTGCACAACCTCTACACCAGTGCAGACATTCAACTACACCACTGTTTTTAAATCACCAAATATCACTATCCATTCCTACAACATCTCCAATACCTCAATTGCAAATTCACATACCTCGACCGCACTTCGAACCACCACAATCCAAAGTCCGCATCGCCCAAACACAATCGAACCAGCAAATCGAATCACAATCTCAATTCACAACTCTAGTTAACCTGCCACTCCGATTGCTGCGACTTCGACACTGCCAATCGCCTAAACCAAACAGCAAATCCTCGATTCGAACAACCCAAGTGGAACCCCATCGAGACACTCGAACTCGAAGCCACTCGTCCCGCATCCAAATCGCAATTCAGCAAAAATTTACAGACAGTAAATAAGATATACTAACCTGCTTTTTCATCTCCATTCAACAGTGCCAATTACTGCCCATCCTCCACCGCGTCATCCCCAAAACGACCACCTATCCACCATCGCCCAATCTGAAATTGAACATCCACATAGTTCACGCAATTCGATCGCAATCCAAATACAAGTCGCCTGACACCACGGAACCACCTATCTGCAAATCACCAACAAAACTCGAACACCTCCGAATCATCACCATCGATTGTCGCCAAATCCACCTGTAATAGAGCTTCGAGCTCTTCTCTTTTCAAATTTGAAACCCAATTCACTCATTTCTCCTCTCTCTCGACATTCGAGATTTCCTTTTAATTTTTGATTTCACTCTCGATTTTTTGTAGTAAAGAATAGTGGCTTGTTTTTTTTCCCAAAGAACTCTCTCTCTTTAGTGTGCTCTTTCTCTCACCATGCTCCGATACCATGTTAGAATTTTTGACGGAGAAAGAAGAGAGAGACGTTAAACAGTAAAATATCAAAGAACTACATTGTGTATTACTTGTTCATTGAACGATAGAAAATACAAAGCTTTAAATAAGAAAATAAAATAACTAACCACTTCCTAAAATTAAGCCACTAACTTATTTCTTAACCAATAAACTAGGGTAGACTTGTTCCTAAACATATTAAACATGTGCTAACTTTAACAGGTTGAACATTTGGATGGAGAGAGATGCCATGAACGTCATCGATTAAAAACGGAAGAGGCCATAAAACATGGTAAAGAGGTTGATTTGTTGATTCCTCAGTTGAATGTGATTAGCGCCTCTCATATTTACAGGGAGGGAAATAGAGTTGCACGTTACTTTGCAAAATTGGGGTATAAGTTTAAACTAATAGAACAATGATTTGGAAAGGCAAGGCTCCCAATGATCAACTGTTGAAACTTTTAAAACATGACAAGGAAGGAAGGGTTTTTGTAACTAAAGTAAGACCACATATATGAAAGATATATACAACCGATTCCCCGAAAACGTGGTAAGTTCCTTAGTATAGATGATTTTTGTAAATAAGCTGTCTGGTTTATTTGTGAACGAAATTTTAGAAAGAAATAATTATGTTCTTCACACTAAGGTTTGATCATAAGTTAAACCGAAAGTGTTAATATTTTCAACGCTTAGTAAATAAAATAATAAATCGTTCCAAGTAAATTAAACGACATAATCGAGGAACAACTAAAAAGATGAAATTTTACAGATAAATCAATTACGATTCAAACCCTATTTCATTTGGGTAATGTCTTTTACATATAAAAAACATATAAAGTTTACAATTCATCTAAAATATCATCGATTTTTTTTAATGGCAGCGCCGATCTTGCCTTCCTTCTTCCTCTTCTTTTTCGTTGCTTCCCTCCTTTTCTTCTTCATCATCATGCCTTGGCCTAAGAAACATAAGTCGCCTCCTTCAGCTCTACATTTAGCTGGCCCCACTCTTTGACTCGATCTGGTTCATCATTCAATGCCTCATCCATTTCAACAACCAACGGCCTTCAACGTTGCTGAAATCGACTTTGCGCCCCTAATATATTCTCCACCTCGGCCTTTATTACCAAATATGACACCCTCCATTATGGGTTGCAGCCCTAATGTCCGCTCTTACGTGGCTTTTTCGATTCTTCTACCACTCTGGTCTTAGATATTGATCCAACTGAAACTTCCTTAGCGCCTCTATCGGGTTTTGGAAATGTTAATTATGGGTCTTCTTTATATCCTATGCCAGCGGCCGTTAGAAGCCTAGAAAAAAGTTAGATGAATGTTGAGTCTCGTTGGGGTTGTGAGATTGAATCTGCTGCTGTTGCAGGATCTACAGTTGAAGTATTAGCAAAAGCTCCACCAATTTTGGAATGCTCGCAATGTGGCTTGCAATGTGCTCTTGAAATTGCCCAAGCCAATTTTGCGCTTTCAAATGCAAATCCTACCATGCTTTCCAATGCACAATCCTCCTTCTTTGCAATCTAGATTCTACTTCTCTGAAAGCTATTGATACTAATAATGATTCAACTATAGCTTCCCCGTTGTTGTTAACAAATGGACTTCGTTATTCAATGCTATGTTGAGAAATATCCTCATTCTTTTGATAGTGTTGAAGTTGGAGTAATATGATTGAGTTAGGGTTATGCCCCGTGGACAATTATGTAATTTGTTACGTAAATCTAACTCGATGACTAATCTTGTTCGAAATAAAATTTTATGCTTGTTATAACATGTTATAAATAATTAATTAGTTAATTTATGTATATATGTCAGAAAGTTCATTAATTATGTGTTTGTGGTAGCAGTAACAAATAGTTTTTACCATGATTATTATCTCACAATATGATAAACACATCATTTTAAATATTATCTGTCAAGATATATCGAGACTGGACATTGGAACATCATTAAGAGTAGAGTATATAACGCTCTCTTCAAAAGTTGTAAAGTGTATTATTCATGACTATTAGAGACATCAAGGGGTTACATATTGACATTTATTAGATAAATATGGTATGACCACTAAATAGTTTCATGTTGGTTAATATATCTACAGTCAAACGGAAAAAATTGAAGTGGCTAATTTACACTTTTATTTTGACTTGAGAATACTGTCGATCTTCAATATGAAAGTTTCGCTTTGATTATAGTTAAATCGTGGCACGTCGATCATCGAACGACAATAGTTGGATCGAGTGGAAGTATTGGAAGTGAAACACTATTGAAGAGAGGATTCTACTACTTAGTATATGGGTTTAATATCATGGTCATCTGAAGTAAACTCAAAGTCAAAATCCATGGTCAGAGTAGTTCGATTAATAATAATTGTTATTACAAACCAATGGTTTATATTTAGACTATAAAGTTGAATATGAACGATACTGAAAATTTGATCCTTATCAAATTCCACAAGTCCAAAGCAATACAGTTTTGATGAAGATGATTGGTGTAAAAAATCGTCACTACCGGGTAATGCTTAACAAAGTATAATTGAATTTTCATCAAAACAAAGTAAGCGATAAATTTGATCAAAATGTCACACCACCTGCTAAGTGACGTTTGGACATTAATACTCGAATTGTTCGCTATTAATTGCTGACCAAATTTACACCTAAGAGCCACAATATTGAATGTTGAATATTCCTTTGACCACCTGAATAATTTATATATGGTATAAATTAGTTAAATTAATTAATATTAATTATTATTTGATGTATCAAACATGATTAAACAATGTATCTATAATAGTTATATGTATATTGAATGATATACGATATCGGTACGTGTTTAAATTAGATTTAAATGCAAGAATTTTTTGTATGGACTTAAATATGTTTAAGGTCAATAAGCAAGCATACATAACCAGCCTAGGTTGCCTTATATATGGCCGACCAGGGTAAGGATTAAAAGAGTGTTTATTTTTATGTTTTGAAATGAAAATGCACTCTTTATTACAAGGATATTAATCATATACATTCTACTTCTTTCATAAGAGATCGCCTCTCATTTCCTTTAATCTCTTCTCTCCAAAAATTAGAAACCTCCACAAGAAAATTTTGGCCATGTCTTGCAAAAGATGATCAAAAAATTCCCAAATTCATACTACATTAAATTGAACACATTCGATAGTCGTCACTTGGCAATTTGGAAGCTAGCATATTCTGATTTGTGAACTGATTCAAAAAAATCAAATCAACGTTTCAAAGTGTACACAAAGGCTTTGGTGAAAGGTAAATCTATGTTTAATTTAGTTATTTCATATTCATATGTTACATTATAAGATGTTAGATTCTATCATGTATCTTATATATCGAAATGCTCTCATGAAATTGGTTAGTCGTGTGTGTATAATTGCGTCTAAAAAATAAAAATAAATGAATATTGTGAATATTTGCTATGTTAATGCTCATGACTAGCTAAAATACTCTTTATTATATTTTTATAATAAGATATTAATTTTACTGATTTTGGTAGACTAGTAATTATTTCTAAACATTACAAATTATATATTACATGTTTTAAAATTTCATAAAATTTATTTATGTAAAACATACATTCAAAAAATATTTTATTTAATATATATATATATATGTATATATAACAGGAAAATAGGCGTAGGGAAGAAGTTGCGAAAAAATTTAGTCTCAAGGACAGCAAGTTTGTTTTTTAGTCTGAAGGACTTAGTATAAATAGAAAATGATAGTTACAACTATCATTCTGTGATTTACATTAAAAAGTGTCTTTCAGCCTAAAAAGCAAACTTCTTGTCCTTATAACTAAATTTTTTAGCAACTTTTTCCTTGAGCCTAAAATCCCCTATAACAGGAATTGATTATTCAACTTAAATTGATTATCTACATAAATATAAGAATATACGTTTATATGTGTAATATTAAATTTGTATAAAATTTTGTGAAAATTATATCATGCATTTCTAGACTTGAAAATAATTCTTTATTTATTGTACAATTAATTCTATATGAAATTAAATAATCAATACATACATACATATATATATATATATATATATTAATTTTGAAAATCGAAAAAAATTAAAATCCGAATTGTGAGCATAAGTAAGTAAATATTTAAATATAAATATTATTATTATCATTATTATATATATAAGCATGATAATTTAAATATAGAATATACAAGTACGATAAAGAGAAGAATTAATTTTAAAATGAAAAGGCTACCTTAATTATAAAGAGATGAAAAAGCTATGTAAATTGGTATTAATCATATATTAATGTTTGCATTCAATTGGTCCTTTAATAATTACATAGAGATTGTCGTTTCATTTTCATTCATTCCTTTCTTTAAAATAGTATTAGTTACATATTAATGTATACATTTAATTGCTCCTTTGATAAGAGATTGTCGTTTTATTTTCATTCATTATTCTCTTTAACCTAGTACTTAATTAATTTTATAATATGACTGTGTATGTGTTTGTATAAACATAGTTTACAAATGTTTTACAAAATTGTTCAGATTTATTATTTTAGCTTAAGTAAAAGTGGATATACAAATATTTACATGTTTGTATTCATATATATATACACACACACACACACACTCATACGTTTAGACAGTGAATCGAATACATGAGAGGTTAACATGTTCGTTATGGTGTAAATCTCAGCACCTACCATGGGCATGTTAGACCATACACACATTATTATGTTGCACACGCACTACGCACATATGTGTATATAATGCACATATACAAAATTAAACACGCATTAAAGTAAAGCAAATATTTACTTATCGAATTAAATAAAATATTGATTTTATTTAAATAAAATTCAGAAATGTTCTAAATCCATTAGACTTCATAGGCCCATTAAAGGTCCAATAAAGAATTTTTTTGAAATTTACCCTTCAACTCCACTACGGGCTGGCTCAATTGCAATAATGATACCAGTGCCCAATAGCCTATGCGGTCTAAATTAATCATATTAGGGCTAACTAATTATGCTTGGCCACTTAGTATGATGTCTAAAAAGGTAATGTTTAGGATTGGAATTGGGTAATCAAGTACCATGTCCTATCCGGTTACTAGCTTGGCCTAAAAGGCTAAGCGAGCCTAAAGGTTGCCCTTAATAAGAAAGCTAAATTTGAATTAGGCATTGGGCTAATTTTTGAAATTGTTTTCAAAATTAAAGTAAAGATTTTAAATTAAAAGCTAAATTTAAAATGAAACATATTTATTAAAAAGGGGCATTTCACTAGAAGGATAAACTTTACAGTCCAATTAGTTTCTAGGACACATATCCACAAAAATTAATTTCAAGGCCAAAGTCAGCAGAATAATTATTTTTAAGGACAAAGTTAGCAGTCCAATTACTTTCAAAGACATAATTTCATAGGTTTTTAGGCCTTAGAAACTAATTATTTTGAATTTTGTCCTTAAAAGTAATTATTTCAGTTGTGTGTCTTAGAAACTAATTGCACTTGCTAAAGAGGCCCTTATGGCTAATTTCCACTATTATAAATGTTATAATATAATTTAAGTTTTCAAAATGTTTGAAAAGATAATAAAATTTCAAAGTGTTCGAAAATTAAAAATTGAAACATTAATTTTGAAAAATAATTTATTAATAAGATTACGAAAATAAATTAATTAAATAAGTTAATTAATTAAATATATATATATATACACACACATGTATTGTATATATTGATATATGTTTTTTTTATATGTATATAACAGAATTTTATCATGGTGTAAATGACTCCAATACCAAAGATAGTTATTGATGGTGAACCACCTCCTAAACCTCTAGATCCGACCCCATACGTACCACCATCGCCTACATATTCATCAACTTTTGGATCTCGATCATGGGCGAAAGCTGTAAAATAATTTGGTTTGTCTTCTATGCAAGAAATGGGCTTAGATTTGTAATTTCATCCTCCTATTATTAACGAAGAAGAACTTGCTATTTCAATGTCAGATGTGGTGGTTAATGAAAAAGCTGGTAAATGGTCGAACACTTTAGTTGCTTATATTATGAGACATAGACCTCTTTATGATCAGTTTAAACAGTTTGCATCCAAGGTTATGAAACTTATTTCTGAATTTGCAATTTACTATAAGCCCAATGGATTCATAAGATTCAAACTATCTTCACTAGTGGATCTGGAGTCCATTATCAAAAGTGTCCCTTACACGTTCAGTTTGAGAATCATTATCCTCAAGAAAAGGGCACAAGACTTAATGATAACTCGAGTTTATTTTGCTACGATTCCAATTTAGGTAAGTCTAATAGATTTGAATTTGGCATATTGTAGCAAAGAATGAATAAGTAGAATAGCGAGTGCCCTTGTCAAACCTATTAGAATGGATAACACTACAAATACAGAGTCAAGATTAAACTATGCCAGAGTACTTATCGAGGTAGCAACAGAATTCCATTATCCAGATAAATTAAAAGTTTTTATATCAGAATGGGTTTAATGAACACAGCAGAATGTGTATTATGTAATCAAGTAGGTAAATCTCATACACATTTATTTCTCATAGGCAAGTATAGTACTTATCTTTGGAACCAAATTTGGCGACGGCTTGTGCTTCCACCAGCTATAGAACAAATTCTTATCGACGAATTTTATTTCACTAACAATTGTTTTTTCAGCAAAGGACCTGCTCGCGACATTGCTTTAACAGCCTTTATAACAATTATTCATCATATATGGCTAGATAAAAATCGAAGAGTGTTTGAGAGGAGATGTAACATCCCACTTCTGAAGGCCCAAAACTAACCTCTGCTGATGTTGCGGTCATCCCTAGTTGTTATTTCTTGACGACCGAATGCGGCATAGTTAATATTGATACACATGAACATATGAATGTGAAAATTTTTAAACTTCCAAAAAACAGATTTTCTCATTTCATGCAACTTACAATTTGAGATTTAATTACATAATCTCAGAGGTTACTCACGTTTAGATCACATTTACATGTAAAAAATACGATACGAGCGACATATGAAGATGTCCCTTATGATGGTCAGAGAGCCAATAATATGAACTTTACAATTCTTAGTACATCCCAACGGAAAACACAAAATAGCTCCTACATAGCTAACACTACCTCATGCACGTCTTCAGAAGCTTATTCATCGAGAAACTTGAAAGTATCCTACTTTTAGACTACTCAAATTAATTTTGAGTACCCGAGAGTTTTTGGAGAAACACAAACTTCGAGTGAGACAATAAGTCTGGTATGAATAATCCTCTACCATGTCCTATCATAAATAGATAGCTAGTGAGACCACATCGCTTAGCCGAATGGGTTTTCCCCTCACTAGTATCCAAAACAAAACATGCAAATCATTTACTATGCCCTTGCACCCAAAATGATTAGTCTTAACATAATATGAGATAAAGCCATAAATCATATACCTTGGATATCTCATCCACCCAGTTATTAGAACCCATCTAAAAGCAATATATATTAGATTTCCCATCTAAAATCAATTTATTAGAGTTTCCCTCTAAAATCTTTAAAATGACTATCCTTCATAATTTAATAGGATAACCCGTCCCAAATTCATCAAAATAAATGCAGATTACCCATCGTACATTGTTTTATAAAAGTTGGTGTGGACTATTCACCACACACTCCATAGTTTTCCTCGGATGATTATGAACCCTTAGATGCCAAATCTCAAGGTTAACGACCTCTGGCAAAACATTCTTCAGTTTAGAAACTTGATGTGGGCTATCCACCGCATGTTCCATGATTGTTTTTAGGTTAATCAAGAACCCAACACTTGGCTAATTAAAATATCATGATCCCTATGATTATGTATATAAATTCATGATCCCCATGATTATGTATATAAGTTCATGATCCCCACGATTAATTATTTTCCCTAGGTATACCATCTGTTTAACCTATTCTCATTGGTAGCCTCAATTAGGTTAAATTATGTAAGAAACACATTGATAGCCCTAATGTATATTTTCGAAAGCATGTTTTAGTTTGTAACTCCAAACTATGTATCAAAAACATTAAACCCACCCTGGTGTCACCATGGTTTTATAACATTCAATTTAAATAAGGATCCCCCTTACATATTCAAACCAAGATAAGTATTTTATGTTATAACCCTTCGAAGTAGCCCCTTCGAAACAGCAAAACTTAACTCAAGAAAAATGACTAAAAACAGCCCCCTTAAAACCCTTCGAATGAAGTCCTATTTGAAAGCAAATAATCCTCAAAGTTAGCCCCTTCAAAAGCCTTCCTTTTGAAAGCATCACAAAATCATACCTATTGGCCTTGTCGAAAGGTCCTGCCTTTCGACCTTGTCGGAAGGTCTTTTTTCGACCTAGTCGAAAGGTTCTATCTTTCGACTTTGTCGAAAGCCTGAGGTATCCCCTATAAAACCATTTGTAAACCTTTCGAAAGCAATAAAATTCAAAACCTTTTGAAATCATTGAAACCCAAAATCTTTCAAAGTCAAACCTTTCGAAACCAAAACCTTTCGAAGCAAAAAACCTTTCGAAACCAAAACCTTTCGAAGTCAAAACCTTTCGATGTCATTGAAGGCAACCCCTTCAAATCCATTCAAAAACATTGAAGTGTCGGTATTTGAATCAACCCTTCAAAAACAGTGGAGAGAGGTGGAAAGTTTTAGAACACAAAAGAGAACCTTTGACCCCATCTAGGTCGAAAGGTTTGGAAGCGACAACTATACTTCTAATCTTATCGAAAGCTATATCTTTTGACTTCGTCGAAAGGTTTCATTTAAAACAAGAAAGCCAACCAATCAAAACCTTTTTCTTTTAAAACATTTGACAATGTTGAAAGCTAGCAGGTGTATTTTATTTAAAACCAAAACAAAACTTCATCTCCTTCGAAAGCTCTAACCTTTAGTCCATAAGCCTTTCGACCCCTTTCAGTTCACTATATACCAGTCATCTGATACCATGTGCATTGATTTTTTTACCTAGTCGAAAGGTTTGATACCTTTCGACCTTATCCGAAGGTTTCAAATGGAGGCGGAAGCTCTTGCCGAAAGAGTTGAAATAGTGATTGTACTTTAAACAGTTCTTTTGTACAACATATGCCTTGTTTGTCCAAATCTGATTGATTGCTAGAATTTTATATTCAAAAATGGCTACCGACTTTCCTCATTTAAAAATTTGAATAAATTTGAAAAAGTCCAATTCTCCTTTATAATTATACAAAACATTTAAGTCACATTCCTTAAACAATTTTATATAAACATCATGATAAATTTTGGAAAAATTCCAAAAAATCAATTTATATGTTCTCTTCAACATATTAAAATTTCAAAATATACGAAGATCGTAATAATTTGGAATTTAACCAAACCCGAATAAAACATATTAATTAGCACATCAACGTTTAAAAACACCTATGTCTTATCCAAACAAAGGTTTTAAATGGTTATATCCTAAAAAAACACAAACACGAATTGGATATAACCTATAGCCGATCCAAATAGAGAAAAATGAGATGATAAACATGATTATTCACCTTGATTAGTTGATTGGAGAATGATATAATTTCCTAGCTTAATTCCTTAGCTTTTATCTTTAATTTATGTTCTTCCTGGAGCATTTAATGGCCGGTCGAAATATATGTTAGGGTTATGAATAAGAAAGTGAAAGCTTATTAAGGTGGAGGAAGAGATATATACTAAGAAATGTAGCCCCATTTCCGAGTTTACCCCTTAGAAAAATTCCTCCTTTTAAATCTAGTTAAGACTTATTTTAGTTCATTTATTAAGACATGACCATTGGATTTATTAATCTCATCCCCCTAATTATTCATATTTTTTTATTTAATTTATCCAATTAAATGTGACGATCACGATTTTTCGACGCTCGAAAACCGACATCAATACATCCACTGTATCAACTGCCGAGCAATCGAAGGCCGGAAAACTGTACCGTTAGGGTTAAAGAAGAAGAAAGAGGTAGAAGAAGAGAGAAAAAGATAGAACAGAACAGAAACAACAGAACAATATCAGAATCTCACAATCGTAGCGGAACAACATATAATAGAAATGAATAATCTTTAAACAAAGAACTATATCAGTTATTACATTACATCATCAGAGTGTACAACAACAACAAACAGCGGAAAAGAAATACTATATACTAGTAATACGCCATGCCATCCAGCTTGCCTCTAGCAACTCCTGAATTCCAAAATATCCTGATAAACCTGACTCTTGACTGCCCGTGTGGAAATTTGTGGGCACCCAGACTTTAGGAAGGAAAACAATAAACTCCGAGTCAGTCATGTGACTAGTGTGATAACTAAAACAGTTTATCTTTAAAACAAAGAACATGATAATTTTAAAATAGATTCGCAATGCTTTTTAGAAAATGAGACTACCAAAAGGCCTCCCGCATACACACACAATGCAAACGCAGAATCGGAGGAGATTTCTCCTTATGATAGTCAAAGATGCTTGATACGCATTAAAAAGAAACATTTGATATTATTACTAGTGCATAGTGTAGGAAAAATCATTTCGAAAGTAAAGATATAAATCTTAGCCAACATACGACCATTATCGTATGCCTACTATAGCTACCATCTAAACAGTGGGCCGCCACCATAAGTAAATGGCAGGTTCTACAACTAAAACCGTACAAGTCTCGTATTGTTTCTTCGGATTTCCAACAAATGGTCAGGCCAAGGAACTTCCCATTGCCACATGGGTACGCCTCTGGAAAGACGACCCGAGAACCAAACCGGATCTCTGCCAACACAAGGCCGGGTTACCCCTAACTGGGTAACTACTGACACGAATATGTCATCCACCGATCGTAACCGATCTATCCGAGGATCCTCGATTTCCAGCAACCACAAAGCAATAAATTTGCAGGAACAACATAGGTTAAGTATCTGGGCTCCATACCATGATACCACCTCTATCCAGAAGGAATGACATACACTAAAGGGGCGCTACCCCCTAATAACCTTGCTGCATCCTTCCTGTTTTGATCATTTCCGGGGTGTGAGGTCCGACGAAGTCTCGTCCACAAAGCCTAGCTTTATACAAAAGCTGTGCTTTGGGTCAACAAATGATCAAAGTAATGATCACCAAGATAAATGATCAAACAAATGATCATATCACAAATGATCAAACAATGATCATTTCACAGCTACACTCAGCATGTCACATTACCAAATTGGGAGTATATCACTAATAACCTTCAACTACATAACCTCTGAGCTCGTACGTCTCATAGAAGGGTGTTTAGCTAAGAGAATAAATTATCTGCCACCAACAGAAATATATTTGAAAGAAATCAGCTTTATATCTCAACTTGTAATGTCAGACATACAATCCATACAAGTCTGTTCTGGGCTCGAACAAAACCGAAGGCACTTACAAAGAAGTCCTTGCATTCTGGATAATTTCTAATCACGTTCGGACTTCCCGTCACTAAGGGTGATAAAACATCTATATCGGAGATCAACCGATGCAGAGTAACTCAACGGTAATCCTTCCGTTTTCAAAAATATCCAGTCTTCAACACTGGTCATCAAATGCAATCCATTACGACATATCACATATTCGAAATGGGTTATGATGTAAGGACCCGATTCTTCGTCTTCCGAAAATTCAACATCGATACTCACTTTATCGACTGCCGAGCAATCGAACGACAGAAAACCGAACACTTAGGGTTTTAAGAAAAAGAGAAAGACAGAAAAGATAGAAAATAGAGAGAAAAGAACATAGAAAATAGAACGAAACAGAAAACAACAGAACAACATCAGAATCTCACAATTCGCAGCGGAACAACGTATAATAATAAATGAATAATCTTTAAACAAAGAACTATATCAGTTATTACATTACATCACATTACATTTCATCATATCATCAGAGTATACAACAACAACAACAAACAGTGCAGCGCAAAAAGAAATACTATATACTAGTAATACGCCATGCCATCCATCCTGCCTCCAGCAACTCCTGAATATCCAGAATGTCCTGATAAACCTTAACTCTTGACTGCCCGTGTGGAAATTGGTGGGCACCCAGAGTTTAGGAAGGAAAACAATAAACTCCAAATCAGTCATGTGACTGGTGTGAGAACTCAAAACAGTTTATTTATCTTTAAAATCAAAATAGATGAATATTTTTAAAGTCAATTCGCAATGCTTTTAAAAATGAGACTACCATAAGACCTCCCGCCACACACACAATGCAAACGCAGACTTGGAGGAGATTTCTTCTTATGTTAGTCAAAGATGCTTGATACGCATTAAAATCAAATCAATTTTGATATTATTATTAGTGCATAGTGTAGGAAAATCATTTCGAAAGTAGAATATAAATCTTAGCCAGCATAGGTACCATTATATTATGCCTACTATAGCTACTTCCTGAGGAAGCAGGTTCTACAACTAAAACCGTACAAGATCGTATTGTTTCTTTGGATTTCCAACGAATGATCAGGCCAAGGAACTTCCCATTGCCACATGAGAATGCCTCTGGATGGACATCCTCGAGAACCAAACCGGATCTCTGCCAACACAAGGCCGGGTTATCCCTAACTGAGTAACAACTGACCGAATATGCCATCCTCGGTCCTTTGGGACCTTTCACCGAGCGCTCGTAATCAATTCACACAATCATAAAGTGTTTTCAACATGAGTAAGTATCTGGGCTCCATACCATGATACCACCCTTTTCCAGGAGGAAATGCACATATCCTAAAGGGCGCTACTCCTCATAACCTTGCTGCATCTTTCCTGTTTTGACCATTCCGGGGTGTGAGGCTCGACGAAGTCACGTCCACAAAAACATACTTTATACAAAAGCCATGCTTTGGGTCAACAAATGATCATAGAAATGATCACCAAGATAGACGATCAAATAAATGATCCTATCACAAATAATCAACACAATGATCATTTACAGCAACACTCAGCATGTCACATTACCAAATTGGGAATATATCGCTGATAACATTCAACTACATAACCTTTGAGCTCGTACGTCTCAGAGAAGGGTGTTAAGCTAAAAGAATAAATTCTCCGCCACCAACAGAAGTATATTTGAAAGAAATCTGCTTTATATCTCAATTTGTAACGTCAGACATACAATCCATACAAGTCTGTTCCGGGCTCGAACAAAACCGAAGGCACTTACAAAGAAGTCCTTGCAATCCGGATAATGTCTAATCACGTCCGGACTTCCCATCACATAGGGAGTCTCTATACCGTAGCTACTCGGTGCAAAGACAATCGACGAGTTGTCCTTTCGCTTTCAAAAAGATCCGGTCTTCAACACCGGTCTTCAAATGCAATTCATAACGACGTATCACATATTCGGAATGGGTTATACGACCCCATGGTCCTTTCCCGGTTAACCCGAATAGTGAGCGCTTATTTAAAAATAAGTGTGGCATTCAAATTCAAACAAATCACATCAAATACCCATTCAAAGGGAAATATTGATAGTCGGTTATTGAACTATCAATGGATATGCACAACATCACCAGATTCCAAATAATTTTCCAAATTATTTATTTTCCAAAATATCTTTACTAGATATATAATTTTCACACTTCAAAAATAAATCAATATTTATTTTTAAACAACTTCCCTTTCCATTCATAAATTCCATAGTGAATTTATATTTCACAATATCCATGCATATACGATTTCAATTATTCATTTCAATTTATCTTCAAAAAGATAAATTCTCAAAATATTCACTTTATATTGGAAAAACATTTCCATACTTACTTATTAAGTAATTCTCAAATTTTATTTATTTTCAACACTTAGAAAATATTCAATATACTTCAATCGAGATTAAGTATATATTTCATTCTTTAAGGAAATCATTCTCTTAACATATTTATTTGGGCCAAAACGAATGTTGCGTAAAACATCGTTACGACAACCCAAAATCACTAGTATAGGGATTCGAAATTAAGATAGATATATAAATCCCAATACTAAACAAAACATTTCCTTTCAGAAATCATTTACTATAACAACAGTGTTATAGTCCACCATTTCCTTTTATTTCTCGAACACGTCTATTTCAACAATGAATGTTGAAATCTATGGTTTCGAATCTTAACATATCTTAAAACATCGTTAGATCGTTTTAATTCAATTTAAACATCTCATTCAAAACAATTTCTTTAACATATTATTCACTATTCAAAAACGTGAATATACTACGTTAACAAATTTCATCCTTTTATTCATTTTATTTCAAAGGATTATTCACAGTCAAAAACGTGAATATAACTCCATTAATAGGTTTCAACAATTTACTTATAAAAATAAGTTGTTTACGAATTTATAAAACAACGTTTATAAACTCCATTTCTATTTATTTTATAACAACTTCCTTTATAAATTCCTTTATTAACCTATTCGATTTATAACTCAATTATAAAACAAAAGTTCATATCATAAGTGAAATACTTATAATTTATTTGTTTGCAAAATCGTTCCTTTGAACTTCATAATTATAAATCTTATAACTTATAAGATTCAATTATTTATCCAAAACCATTATTTTAATAACTTTACAAATTTTATAAACCTACTGCTTATAAAATTCCATTTATAACTTCAACGTTTATAATTCTATAAATTTCATTCATTTCCGAATTTCATTCGTAGTTCATTCTAACACTTATAAAAACTCGTTTTATAATTCAAAATGTTCTAATTTATAAATATCCATTTTATAAATCTTTTATACAAATCAATTTGTATTATTATTCTAAAACGTCTTTAAACTTCTTTATAATTTCATCCTTTTGATTTATAAAATAATTAAATTTTATAAATCCTATTTTTAAACTTTTTATAATAAATTCAGAAATCCCAGTTTAAACTATTTTATAAAATCATTAACCTCATATTTTCAAAAATCAGTTTTTATCTATATTTCTCAAAATCATAATTTTTATAACTTTAAAAATTATAACGTTTATTTATTTAAAATGGATCAATTCCAAAAATATTTTATAAACGTATACTTTCAAAAATCACTTTAAAATCATTTTAAAATCCTAAAATTTGGTTCAATGATGCTACACACCAAATAGTCAATCACGACAACAACGATATCATATATCGATATGATAATCCATCAAATATCAAAATATCTGAAATCAAATAAATACTGTTGAGGAATCCAGTTGGATCCCTCCAACCTGTTTCCCTGCATCCACAAACATTAGCACAATACCAATTCCGCTCCAGTACGGAATTATCGCGGTATATGGGATTTAAAATATTATCCGCTTAATAGACGGCGCAATAAGGTCTCATCCGCTATGCAAATGCGGGAAATCAATAACTCCAATATATACATATGCCAATATATATATATATATTGCTATTATATATAATACCAATTTCACTGTTTATGAAATATTCGCGGTATATGTTTTTAATAAATAACATCCGCTTACTAACGGTGCATAATGTCTATTTTAACAATCAATAGATAACAATCATCATTCAAACATGCATTCAAATATTTTAAATCTAACTATTTAAAATAAAAATCGAAACTGATTCGATTGAGTGAGAAGTTCTCGCCTTGATTTCAATTTCTTTTTAGCGATTTATTTCGAATAAAATTAAACGAACGTTTAATTTTACCCAAAATTCTCACTAACTCCAAACGACTCCAATCCAATTCCATCGCGTAGTGATCGTCCATACGATTCCAATGCAACTGGTTTCGCGCGGTTTCGACCTCGTATGAAAAAGTTATGATTTTTAGAGGTTTCCACAAATTTTATATACATAATTTACAAATAAATTTTATATTTTATAACCTAAACTAACCCAGGCCGTGAGATCTCCCCCCCCCCCAACATCATAGCTGTGCATTCCCTTATCTCCCTTCTCCTTCTTCTTTCACGTTTCACGTTCCAGTAACTCACGCACGAACCCATCGTGCTCAAATTTAGGTTTAAATTTTACTTCCGATTCGAGCGACATGAACACGATCAAGACACTCCATCTCGAAGCCCTTCGCCTCCTCCACGTTCGGCTGCAACCTTAGCCAGCTCGGCCTCACCATTGTTCTCGAATTGCATGCGCAATCATAGCCGAACGCAGGCCATTATCTCCCAAAATACAGCTCCAATCTCGATCATACCCGTTGAACTTCAAGATCTCGCGTAGCTCTACCACTTTCTAGTTGTAAGTTTCTTGGAACGATTGAAGGATTGAAAGATAAATGAAAGGGAAGAGGAGAGTTTTCTGGCCTTTGATTGAGGGGGGTGGCAGCTAGGGTTTAGTTTAGGGTTTTATTTTTTATTTTTTTTAATTTATGAAGAGAGTGGTCTACTTATAAGAAAATCGATCGACACTATTCATTCCGGAAATTCCGAACTTCGATTCACGCGCCGTAACTAGCGTTTCTAGGGTTTACCCCGCGTTCCGGACACAATGGAACAGGTTTCGGAAGCTAATTCGGACATCTGTGTGAGTTATGGCAATAAACGTTCAATTTAAATTAAACCGATTTAAACGATTTTCTAGGCGTTTTAATTTGTACCGGATAAACGGTAAATCCAATTGACACGAAATTTGAAACCTTACAATAATATCACATTATGGATCCGATGAAACTGGTTTCGTCGAAATCCGAGATTTTTTGAAAAACGGCTATTTTAACTCGCCAAATTAATATTAAAAACAATTCGATGCGTTTCGAGCTGCCACGATCAAACGGTAACTCCGATTGCTACGAAAATTTAAATCCGATAATAACTAACTATTATGGATCCAATGGAACTAGTTTCGTCCAATTCTGAGACTGTTCAAAAATTGACTATTTTTCAGTCGATAATTAAATATTAAAATATTCGATTTTCACAGATTAACTCCAAATTCGATTTTAAAAGTCCTAAAATATTCCTATAACTCCAGTATGATAAAATAAATTTTTCCAAATCATTTTCAATCATATTGAACCCAATTTTCAATTATTTCCATAATTTAACATAATAAATTATTGATTTAATTATCCAATTAAATCCAATTATTCGAAATAAAATTTATTCGACTAATAAATTCACTTATTAATATTTAAAATTAATTAAATATTCAACATTAATAAATTAAAATTCTGGGTCGTTACATTATGCTACCCAAACCCGGCTAACCCGAATAGTGAGCGCTTATTCAAAAAAATAAGTGTGGCATTCAAATTCAAACAATCACAACAAATACCTATTTAAAGGTAAATATTGATAGTCAGTTATTTAACTATCAATAGGCGTGTTCAACATCACCAGATTCCAAATAATTTCCTAAATTATTTACTTTCCAAAATATCTTTACAAGATATATATATTTTCCACACTTCAACATTTGAAAACTAATTTTCAAATCACTTTTCACCTTTACCACTTTTGAAAACAAATTTCAATCATTTTCCTTATGCGAAATACTTTCATTTCAACATGGTTCATTTAAACCAATTAAATAAATCCTTAACGATTTACTTTATATTTACGTTCCAAATCCGTAAATTAATTCCCACACTTCAAAAATAAATCAACGTTTATTTTTAAACAAATTTCCCTTTTCATTTATAAATTCCATAGTGAATTTACATTCCAAAATATATATGAATATATGATTTCAATTATTCATTTTCAATTTATCTTCAAAAAGATAAATTCTCAAAACGTTTCATTTCACATTGGAAAAACATTTCCTTACTTATTTATTAATAAGTAATTCACGAATCCATTTATTTTCAATACTTAGAAAATATTCGATATACTTAATATCGAAATTAAGTATATATATCATTCTTTAAGGAAAACATTCACTTAAACACATTTATTTGAGTCAAAAGAATGTTGCGTAAAACACCATTACGACGACCCAAAATCACTAGTATGGGGATTCAAAATTAAAATAGATATATAAATCCCAATATTCTACAAAATATTTCCTTTCGAAAACCATTTACTATAACAACAGTGTTATAGTCCACCATTTCCTTATTTCTCGAAAACGTCTATTTCAACAATGAATGTTGAAATCTATGTATTCGATTTATAATACATTTTAAAACATCGTTAAAACGATGAACTTCATTTTATAATATTCATTTTCCCAAGCATACCCATTTTATTTGATAATATATTCACTGTCCAAAATCGCGAATATACAACATTCAATTTATCAAACTCCATTGATTTCGAATTTATAAACCATGTCTATAAATTTCATTCCTATATATATATAAGCTTCGATTTATAAATCTCCTTTATTAGTCCAATTCAATTTATATAACTCAATTTTATACTAGAAGTCCATATTATAAGTTAAGAACTTATAATCCATTTATTTACAAATCGTTCTTTTAGAACTTTACAAATTACAAATCTTATTCACTTATGAATTCATTTATAATACATTTTAACGCTTATAAATACTCATTTTATAATTCCTATATTTTTAATTTATAAATATCAAATTTTAAATCTTTTATATAAATTGTTTTTAAAACAATTCAAAAATCCCAATTTAACTAAATTTATTCTTTTAATAATTTACAAATCGTTATTTAAAGCTTGTATACTTCAAAATCATACTTAAGTGTTATTTTCCAAAAATCATAACTTTTATGAAAATAAAATTATAACGTTTAGTTATTTTAACAATTGAAAATTTAATAAAACGTATACTTTCGAAAATCACTTTAAAATTCCTATTAAAAACCAAAATCATTATTTTAAAACTTCAGAAATGGATCTGATGATGCAACAACACCAAATAGTCAATCACGACATCCAAATATCATATATCGATATGATAATCAACAAATATCTCAATATCTGTAAATAAATCAATACAGTCGAGGAATCCAGTTAATATCCGCTTAATAGGCGCCACCCCTATTATCGAAATTACCAAATAGTTAATACCAAATAGTCAATCACGGCCGTCGCGTTCTCCAAATTATCGAGCCCAACACGTCGACTTCTATCTCGATCAGATTACACCATTCGAATGCTCATGACAAGAGCAACCTTTGGCCATAAGCTCATGAAGCTCGGCCATGTATTCCCCCTTGAAATTCGTGCCGAACGGCAGGCCATCACGCCCCCATAGCGACCACCACACTGCTCCATTTCAAATCTCCACCGCTGGATGTAAAGCTCTCGACGAGCTCTCGATCTTTGTAGTTGAAAGTTTCTTGAAACAAGGCTTGGATTTGAAGAAATTGGAGGAGGAAGAAGCAAGATTTTCGGCCATTGATTATAAGGGGGTGGCGGCCTGTAGATGAAACCCTAGGGTTTGCCTTGTTTTTGCAAAATGGAGATAATAGGGGACTTATATAGAAAATTTCCAAAATACCATTCATTCTGGATTTTCCAAACTCCAAACGAAGCATGCCGGTTGGCGTCCCTAAGGTTTACCCCGCGTTCCGAACACAATAGAATGTGTTTCGGGAGCTAATTCGGTCATCTGTGCGAGCTATGGCAATAAACGTTCGATTTAAATTTAAATCGGTAAATCAAATTTCTAGGCGTTTTTGCTTGCCCCGGACAAACGATAAATCCGATTGACACGAAATTTGAAATCTTACAATAATATCACATTACGGATCCGATGAAACTGGTTTCGTCGAAATCCGAGACTGTTTGAAAAATGACTATTTTTACTCGCCAAATTAATATTAAAACAATTTCGATGCGTTTCGAGCTGCCACGGTCAAACGAAAACTCCGATTGCTACCAAAGTTGAAATCCGATAATAACAAACTATTATGGATCCAATGGAACTGTTTCGTCTAATTCTGAGACTGTTCGAAAATTGGCTATTTTTCAGTCGATAATTAAATATTAAAATATTCAATTTTCACAAATAAACTCTAAATTCAATTTTAAAAGTTCTAAAATATCGTTCTAACTCCAATATGATAAAATAAAATTTTACAAATCATTTTCAATCATATTTAACCCGATTTTCAATTATTTCAGAAATTTCAACTATTAAATAATCGATTTAATTATCCAATTAAATCCAATATTCGAAAATAAATTATTCGACTGATAAATTCCACTTATTAATAATTAAAATTAATTAAATATTCAAATTTTAATTAATTGAAATTCTGGGTCGTTACAGACTTCCCCCCTTAAAAGAATTTCGTCCTCGAAATTACCAAGTAAGAAAAATTTACAGAATCCATTAACTTTCCAAAACAAACCATTCAAATTAGTTTTTTCAAATCTCTTAAGTGTTTAACTTTCTCAAAATTCATAGTTAAAATTCATACAAAATCTTTACTAAGTTTCCAAATCCAAACTTAGTTTTCAAAAATTTCCCAATTTTCTCAAAAATATTCTAACGCCTTAAATTTTCGGAAAAATTTTCCATAGTATCCTTTGCGCAGCTCGATCCGAAAAAAAAAATGACAGTATATATATCACAAAATATACATCTCATCAAGTGATGAGGCAACCCGCAGGGAAAAAGTGTAAAAGTACGATATGTAATCCGAGATATGTACCTTATATATTATTAGCGAGCGTATGCTGCTAATATAGCGCGAAAGCGAGCTCCAAATGCGAAGCAAACGCGATCCGCACCTACTAAACACTCAACAACAACATGAGAAACATGCATATATGAAAATAATATCAATATACATCATATAACAACATAACAACTGCATAATATAACAAATACAACTAAAGCAACAAATGCAACCACCAAATCAATATAATTTTACTTCTCATTAATATTCATTGAATTGGTTTTCCAATTGATTCATTAACATTGGAATTTACTAACATTCATTCATTCGATTTCAGTTAGTTTACATTCACTAATTTATTCACACTAATTCGCCTTCAATCCAAATCAAACCCAATTCTATCCAAATTTATTTACTTCCAATTTGAATTCAATTACATAGCTTTTGATTTTGCTAATTTACTTTCATTAACACTTAATGAATTATACACAATCAATTTACAACCATATAACAACCAATGTATATTCAACATAACCAAATTATTAAATTCATATTCTATTTGGTTTAACACTTTTTAACTCCAATTGGTTCATATTAAATTGATTTTCATTCAATTAGTCAACTTTTAATTACATTGGCTTTCAATGAATTAACACTTCCATCCATTATCCTATATCAATTTTATTTACATTCAATTTATTAGTTAAATTCAATTGCTAATTCCTTTAATAATATAAAGTTGAATTTCATTCATATAACTCAAGTTCAAATTCTTAATGACTTCACTTCATTAATTCACTTATTAATTTACTTCGACACCACAATCAACTTTATTCAACATCACTTACGTTATATTCCATTTCAAACATCTTATCAAATTCAAATCAATTTATTTAACTTTCCTTTTGTTAATTTTCAAATCACATGTTTTTGATGACAACTCAAATTTATTTCAACTTGGATTTTATTGATTTACTTATACTTCCTTTAATTTAACTCCATCCTTTAAGTTAAATTTATTCTATCCAAATTCGAACTGTATAAGTTATCAACTCATTTATCATTCCATAATATTTTAAATAGTATTCCAGAGTCTTTTCAACCTTTCAAAACCATTATTGAAAACAATTCAAATTATCTTTTGAATTTCAAAACCAAACCCAAATTTTCCAAACAACTTTCTTTTAAACAATTTGGCAGCAATCCCTCTTTTGGAAACCCGAAAATGAACACCGATGATGTCATGATCATCATCGGAATTATTTTCCAGCGATCAAAAAGAGTTTAGAGCTTTAATTTCTCCAAAACAATTTTCCAAAATATCAAATCCTTTCAAAACACTTCTCTAGAATTTTATTTTCAGATTACAAATCACATTTATACATCTTTTACTTATATAATTTCACTTCTTATATATAAGATTATTTCACAATTGTAAATCATTTTAATTATAACTTCATACTTATAATTCAATTGCTTATACAGTTATTCTTTAAAAATTTGTTGTTTTCTATTCAACTTATTCAAACAACATTTATTGACTTATATATATTTATATTTTCAACAACCACACAATTAATTCATATACACTTTAATAATTCTGAAAAATTATTCCTTTATATACAAAATATAATCAAGGTAAAATTATTTCATTTACCCAATTTAAAACAATACTGTGTCGAATTGTTCCATTCAAGTGTTTAGAAACCTCTTCGATACAGTTGCGCAGACTGGGCCAACGAAGGTTCATATGCCACTCAACAAACCAATCATCACAATATAAAACCATTTAATATTCACTAACAAATATGCTCTCATATCTATTATTACACTCAAATCATTCTAGAGTACTACTGACTCCATCTCTAATGAGTAATTCCCAACAGAGCCATGGTTGTCGCTTAACCATATGCTCTGATACCAAATGTGACGATCACAATTTTTCGACGCTCGAAAACCGACATCAATACGCCACTGTATCAACTGCCAAGCAATCGAAGGCTGGAAAATCGTACCGTTAGGGTTAAAGAAGAAGAAAGAGGTAGAAGAAGAGAGAGAAAGATAGAACAGAACAGAAACAACAGAACAATATCAGAATCTCACAATCGCAGCGGAACAACATATAATAGAAATGAATAATCTTTAAACAAAGAACTATATCAGTTATTACATTACATCATCAGAGTGTACAACAACAACAAACAGCGGAAAAGAAATACTATATACTAGTAATACGCCATGCCATCCAGCTTGCCTCTAGCAACTCCTGAATTCCAAAATATCCTGATAAACCTGACTCTTGACTGCCCGTGTGGAAATTTGTGGGCACCCAGACTTTAGGAAGGAAAACAATAAACTCCGAGTCAGTCATGTGACTAGTGTGAGAACTAAAACAGTTTATCTTTAAAACAAAGAACATGATAATTTTAAAATAGATTCGCAATGCTTTTTAGAAAATGAGACTACCATAAGGCCTCCCGCATACACACACAATGCAAACGCAGAATCGGAGGAGATTTCTCCTTATGATAGTCAAAGATGCTTGATACGCATTAAAAAGAAACATTTGATATTATTACTAGTGCATAGTGTAGGAAAAATCATTTCGAAAGTAAAGATATAAATCTTAGCCAACATACGACCATTATCGTATGCCTACTATAGCTATCATCTAAACAGTGGGGCGCCACCATAAGTAAATGGCAGGTTCTACAACTAAAACCGTACAAGTCTCGTATTGTTTATTTGGATTTCCAACAAATGGTCAGGCCAAGGAACTTCCCATTGCCACATGGGTACGCCTCTGGAAAGACGACCCGAGAACCAAACCGGATCTCTGCCAACACAAGGCCGGGTTACCCCTAACTGGGTAACTACTGACACGAATATGTCATCCCCCGATCGTAACCGATCTATCCGAGGATCCTCGATTTCCAGCAACCACAAAGCAATAAATTTGCAGCTACAACATAGGTTAAGTATCTGGGCTCCATGCCATGATACCACCTCTATCCATAAGGAATGACATACACTAAAGGTGCGCTACCCCCTAATAACCTTACTGCATCCTTCCTGTTTTGACCATTTCCGGGGTGTGAGGTCGGACGAAGTCTCGTCCACAAAGCCACGCTTTATACAAAAGCTGTGCTTTGGGTCAACAAATGATCAAAGTAATGATCACCAAAATAAATGATCAAACAAATGATCATATCACAAATGATCAAACAATGATCATTTCACAGCAACACTCAGCATGTCACATTACCAAATTGGGAGTATATCACTAATAACCTTCAACTACATAACCTCTGATCTCGTACGTCTCAGAGAAGGGTGTTTAGCTAAGAGAATAAATTCTCCGCCACCAACAGAAATATATTTGAAAGAAATCAGCTTTATATCTCAACTTGTAATGTCAGACATACAATCCATACAAGTCTGTTCTGGGCTCGAACAAAACCGAAGGCACTTACAAAGAAGTCCTTGCATTCCGGATAATTTCTAATCACGTCCAGACTTCCCATCACTAAGGGTGATAAAACTCTATATCGGAGATCAGCCGATGCAGAGTAACTCAACGGTAATCCTTCCGTTTTCAAAAATATCCGGTCTTCAACACCGGTCATCAAATGCAATCCATTAGGACGTATCACATATTCGAAATGGGTTATACGACCCAAAGGTCCTTTCCCGGCTAACCCGAATAGTGAGCGCTTATCCAAAAAAATAAATGTGGCATTCAAATTCAAACAATCACAACAAATACCTATTTAAAGGTAAATATTGATAGTCGGTTATTTAACTATCAATAGGCATGTTCAACATCACCAGATTCCAAATAATTTCCCAAATTATTTACTTTCCAAAATATCTTTACAAGATATATATTTTTTCCACACTTCAACATTTGAAAACTAATTTTCAAATCACTTTTCACCTTTACCCCGTTTGAGAACAAATTTCAATCATTTTCCTTATTCGAAATACTTTCATTTCAACATGGTTCATTTAAATCAATTAAATAAATCCTTAACGATTTACTTTATATTTATGTTCCAAATCCGTAAATTAATTCCCACACTTAAAAAATAAATCAACGTTTATTTTTAAAAAAATTCCCCTTTTCATTTATAAATTCCATAGTGAATTTACATTCCAAAATATTTATGAATATATGATTTCAATTATTCATTTTCAATTTATCTTCAAAAAGATAAATTCTCAAAACGTTTCATTTCACATTGGAAAAACATTTCCTTACTTATTTATTAATAAGTAATTCACAAATCCATTTATTTTCAATACTTAGAAAATATTCGATATACTTAATATCGAAATTAAGTATATATATCATTCTTTAAGGAAAACATTCACTTAAACACATTTATTTGAGTCAAACGAATATTGCGTAAAACACCGTTACGACGACCCAAAATCACTAGTATAGGGATTCAAAATTAAAATAGATATATAAATCCCAATATTCTACAAAATATTTCCTTTCGGAAACCATTTACTATAACAACAGTGTTATAGTCCACCATTTCCTTATTTCTCGAAAACGTCTATTTCAACTATGAATGTTGAAATCTATGTATTCGATTTATAATACATTTTAAAACATCATTAAAACGATGAACTTCATTTTATAATATTCATTTTCCCAAGCATACCCATTTTATTTGATAATATATTCACTGTCCAAAATCGTGAATATACTTCCTTAACCAATTTCAACATTCAATTTATCAAGCTCCATTGATTTCGAATTTATAAACCATGTCTATAAATTTCATTCCTATATATATAAGCTTCGATTTATAAATCTCCTTTATTAATCCAATTCAATTTATATAACTCAATTTTATACTAGAAGTCCATATTATAAGTTAAGAACTTATAATCCATTTATTTACAAATCGTTCTTTTAAAACTTTACAAATTACAAATCTTATTCACTTATGAATTCATTTATAATTCATTTTAACGCTTATAAATACTCGTTTTATAATTCTTATATTTTTAATTTATAAATATCAAATTTTAAATCTTTTATATAAATTGTTTTTAAAACAATTCAAAAATCCCAATTTAACTAAATTTATTCTTTTAATAATTTACAAATCGTTATTTAAAGCTTGTATACTTCCAAATCTTACTTAAGTATTATTTTCCAAAAATCATAACTTTTATGAAAATAAAATTATATCGTTTATTTATTTTAACAATTGAAAATTTAATAAAACGTATACTTTCGAAAATCACTTTAAAATTCCTTTTAAAAACCAAAATCATTATTTTAAAACTTTAGAAATGGATCCGATGATGCAACAGCACCAAATAGTGAATCACGACATCCAAATATCATATATCGATATGATAATCAACAAATATCTCAATATCTGTAAATAAATCAATACAGTTGAGGAATCCAGTTGGATCACTCCAACTTGTTTCCCTGCATCCAAAGATGTTAGCACAGTACCAATTCCATTCTAGTACGGAATTATCGCGGTATATGGGATTTATAAAAATATTATCCGCTTAATAGGCGGCGCAATAGGGTCTCATCTGCTATGTAATGCGGGAAATCAACTCCAAGTACATAAATAATACCAATTTCACTGTACTGTGAAATATTCGCGGTATATGTTTTTAATAAATAACATCCGCTTACTAACGGCGCATAATGTCTATTTTAACAATCAATAGATAACAATCATCATTCAAACATACATTCATGAATTTTAAATATAACTATTTAAAATTAAAATCGAACCCGATTCGATTGAGTGAGAAGTTCTCACCTTGGTTTCAATTTCGTTTTCAGCTTTTATTTCGAATAAAATTAAACGCGCGTTTAATTCTACCTGAAATTTTCTCTAACTCCAAACGACTCCAATCCAATTCCATAGCGTAGTGCTCGTCCATACGAACCCAACGCAACTGGTTTCGCGCGTTTTCGACCTCGTATGAAAAAGATATGAATTTTTAAACATTCACGAATTTTTAATTATAAATTTACAACATAATTTATTTTTTAAAACCCTAACTTGCATCATAGCCCTAGGATCCAAGCCCCTGCAATCTCCACCATCCTTTGCTTCTTCCCCCATCTTCCAGTAAAATGCGTAAACCCACGGTCGCCGCCTTCTCCAAATTATCGAGCCCAACACGTCGACTTCTATCTCGATCAGATTACACCATTCGAATGCTCATGACAAGAGCAACCTTCGGCCAGAAGCTCATGAAGCTCGGCCATGTATTCCCCCTCGAAATTCATGCCGAACGGCAGGCCATCGCGCCCCCATAGAAACCACCACACTGCTCCATTTCAAATCTCCACCGTTGGATGTAAAGCTCTCGACGAGCTCTCGATCTTTGTAGTTGAAAGTTTCTTGAAACAAGGCTTGGATTTGAAGAAATTGGAGGAGGAAGAAGCAAAATTTTCGGCCATTGATTATAAGGGGGTGGCGGCCTGCAGATGAAACCCTAGGGTTTGCCTTGTTTTTGCAAAATGGAGATAATAGGGGCCTTATATAGAAAATTTCCGAAATACTATTCATCCCGGATTTTCCGAACTCCAAACGAAGCATATCGGTTGGCGTTCTTAAGGTTTACCCTACGTTCCGAAAACAATAGAACGTGTTTCGGGAGCTAATTCGGTCATCTGTGCGAGTTATGGCAATAAACGTTCGATTTAAATTTAAATCGGTAAATCAAATTTCTAGGCGTAGCTTGCCCCGGACAAATGATAAATTCGATTGACACGAAATTTGAAATCTTATAATAATATCACATTACGGATCCGATGAAACTAGTTTCGTTGAAATCCAAGATTGTTTAAAAAATGACTATTTTAAGTCGCCAAATTAATATTAAAACAATTTCGATGCGTTTTGAGCTGCCACGGTCAAATGAAAACTCTGATTGCTACGAAAATTGAAATCCGATAATAACAAACTATTACAGATCCAATGGAACTAGTTTCGTCCAATTCTGAGACTGTTCGAAAATTGGCTATTTTTCAGTCGATAATTAAATATTAAAATATACAATTTTCACAAATAAACTCTAAATTCAATTTTAAAAGTTCTAAAATATCGTTCTAACTCCAATATGATAAAATAAAATTTTACAAATCATTTTCAATAATATTTTACCCAATTTTCAATTATTTCAGAAATTTCAACTATTAAATAATCGATTTAATTATCCAATTAAATCCAATATACGAAAATAAATTATTCGACTTATAAATTCCACTTATTAATAATTAAAATTAATTAAATATTCAAATTTTAATTAATAGAAATTCTGGGTCGTTACATTAAATATCTCGAATAATGTTAGTTAAAATTCAAGGGCATTAAAGGAGGGGTTACTCCATAGATCGGAGATTAGAATTGTTTGATTTGGAGATAGGAGCTCAATTTCATAGAAGATTTGAAGAAGTGTAGGAATAAGACAGTGCTTTAATACGGAGCTAGAACTTGAATTATGATCTAGGATAAAATGTGGTGGCATATATTGTTTGGTTTTGTTGTAGTTGTTTCTAGGCTAGGCCGGTTTTTCTTGTTGAAGGTATGAGGAGTTGTTTTGTACTTATCTTTTGTTTTGTAATTGTAACGACCCATAAATTTTTGTTAATTTTTAATGGTTTTATTTAGCGTATTTAATTTGATTTTTGAGAAATTTTAAAATAACAATATTTTGAAATAAAATTTTTCATTTGGGTTACGTATAGTTAAATGTGGCAAATGATAAATTTTCATCAAAAATTAAGGAAGTATATTTTAGGGTGTGATTCTGTTCAATTTAAGTCAGTAATAATTGATGTTCATAAAATAATTTATTTTGGAAAATTCAAGGCACGGCTGTTTTATTTGCCATCATTTCTTTTATTTATTTTCAAACGGTTCATTTTACCTTTATAACGTGTCCTTCCATATTTATTCTTGCTGTCCAATCAAGCTATTAATTGCTTTGATTGTTTCTAAAACAGTGTATAGTTGTTACTTTTTCCACCGTTAAAATTTCAATTACTTAACAATTTTTCCAATTCACAGATAGGCTTCCCCATTCCTAGCCATTAATAAACATTGAAAGCATCGTCCTTGCCTTTCGTTATTCCCCGTTTTATAATAATAATTGTAATTTATAGCCGTTTCACTATATAACTTTTACACGTTTTATACTCATTTAATTTCAGCAGTCCATTGCCTTTAATTTAAATTGTTCCATTTTCTTCCTAGGAAACAGCTCACATTCCATTTCGCCTATAAATCAGTTTCCACTTTTACTCACCTGCTCACCTTTTCTCCATCTATCCATTTAATAGTTATATATAAGTTATAATACGTTTCCCTGATTCATCTCCTTTCCTTTTTTCATTGACATATTAATTCTGGGAAGTGATTAATTTAAAAAAACCCATCTTCCCCTCATTTCTTTAAACTTTCAGCTAAATTTTAGCTTGTGACTGTTGTTGTACATTTCATTAAAGAGGTACGTTACCTTATTAATCTCTGGAATTTAAGGGTGAAATTTTTATTTTTCTAACCTTTCCTTTCCTACGCTCCCTGTTTCCACTTCTTTCATTATGACCGTTCATTATATATATACACTACAGCTGGAAAGTTATAAACGTATAAACTTAGATAGGTTTTGTATTTATTAAAAATTTAAAGCTTACCTTTAATTGTGACCTTTTGGTTTCCTTGATTTCAAAAAAAATTGAATCATAGCCACGGTAATAAATTATTATAAATTTTTCAACTTAATCTAAGATGACCGTTGCTACTAGAATCGTTACTTTTCTAATATATTCATTCCTACTTTCACTGTCCTTTTATTTCTTCATTTTTCCACCTTATAAAAAATAAATAAATGGTTATTCATTTTATTTTATTCAGCAATCAGTGTGAGTCCTGCCATTTACACCGCACCATATTTAACTGTTGATTTTCGTTCAGCATTCTTATTTTAAAAATATAACGCAGAGTAACGTTGCCTTCACAATTTAAAAATTGCTTTAATAGCTCTTGAATCAAATGTGTAGCTGTTACTTTGATATTTTTCCCGAATTGTGACTTTTCTCTTTCCTTCCGTTCAAATTTGAAACGTGCTACCATTTATTTGCTTTGATTATTTTCCTGAATGAACGTGAATATTTTGCCTTAAATCCTCAACTGAATCATAGCACGTGATTGTGCTATTTCTTTGGTTACTTTTATTTTGTCATTTCCATTTACTTCTGTTCGTATTTTCTTCCCTTTTTTTATTGCTTCTTCCCAGATTTCTCTTCTTTCCCTCTCTATTGTTTCTTCCTCTTCTATATAAACTTGCCTGGCACTACAAATTTCGGCCTCTCCTTCATCTTTTCCAAACTCTGTTCCTCCACCGAACCCACTCATCCCCTTGCACAATATCCATCGATGACGTAGCGATCCTCCCCTGTTTCCTCTACTGTTCGCATAACCAGGCACAGGTAAGTTAAGTTTATACTTGCAAGTGTTATTTATATATATCTTATATATAGTTTTATAATCAGCTATGATATGGATGATTTTATCAATACACGTCCCCTGTACGTGCTGTTGATGCATATTCTAGCATTCAAAGTTGGTACGCATATTTATTTATATGGAGTATAGTTATGATATATTGATAGTGGTATAAAAATATAAGATGCATATATATAGTGGTTTATATAAACTTGTTGGATTTGAATACATATATATACCAAACGTGGTTTCCATTTTTTTTGAAAAGTTTGTTTTGTTTCTAGAAGTGTATGCATATTTAATATGTGAGTTGTGTTGGATCTGCAAATGGAGTCTGCATATTTGGCAAGTAGATTTATATTCATTTTTTTTAACTTTGAGTCCATATATGTATATTTTACAAACCATATTGTATGATTTATTTTATAAGTTTTGTAAATCCGTTATTATATATATGCATATAGTTTTATAATAAACAGGTTTATAACTTTTATTTGAAGGTCAATTTACATCTTATTATTATTGAAGTTGTATAGGATTTTTGAAGTTGTTTATTTTCCTAAGTTCGTATATGACATATATTTATATAAAGTTATAATAATTATAGATATATCTTTATGGCCTTATATATATATCTATATACTTTGCATACACTTATCTATGGAGTTAGTTTTCTAATTTATAAGTTTTCATTTCAGTTGGCATGCATGTTTGCATAAAAGTTAAGGGTGTATATGTGTATATTCGGCCGGATTTCCAATTATATGTATGCCAGAGATTTTGAAACATGTTGATACTCGAGTTATATGACCTGCTTTGAGACAATATATTTATTTTAATAAAGTGAGTATATATATCAATTTTATTAGGGACTTTGATTCTTGAATTTTTAAAAAAAATAAAAGAATTGGTTTGTATATTGGTTTAAATATATGTAGTATTTCAAATTATAATATGTATAGGTATGTTTTTGTGTGTTTTGTTTAAACCAATGATTTTTGAAAAAATATATTTAATATACATATATATCTATATATATATATATATATATATATATATATATTATTTTTGAATATCATTTTTTCTATATATATAGTTATATATGGTTGTATATATAACTCACTCATCCTATTTATCTTCCTCGACCCAATTCTGATTTGATTTCGTCAATTCCTCTTTACCAGTTTTGTTCGTCATATTCGTGCCAATTTAGCTTTGCTTTGGAATTCGTGCTTGGATTCGTAACTCATTTCAGTGTCTATTCTCTCTAGCCTCGGAAGGTGAGCAATCACTCACGAATAACGTTCTTTTATTTATTAAATTTGATTTCAATTGAAACGACAATTGAAATATGCTGCTGTTAGTTTTATATTGCTATATATGTTGTTATCTGAAATTGTTCACCTATAGGATATGACACCATATCTTGTTTTTTTTTTTATGATATATGCCTGTTATTTTATTATATTATCTGTTATCACTCTGCAAGTTCCCTATAGTTAGAGTTCACTATGAGTTGAAATAATACATACCCGAACGGACTTTAGGATAGGAGAATCGTTATGGGTTGAAATGATAAACCCTAGCGATTTTCATTTGAACTGAATTTGGGATTTACGGGTTGAAATGATATCTACCCGTATACATTTAAATTACAGATTGAAATGATAAATATCCGCATCACTTGACCATATAACAGAATTTATATGCAAACACCGTTTTTTTTTTATATATATATATATATATATATATTGAAAATAATTTCTATGGTTTTGGGAAGAACATATGGTTTTAATAAACATTGATTCTTAAGACATTTTATATATATATGGAATTTTGTACATAGATTAATAATAATATTCAATTTAATTAAGATGGATTTAATACATATAATATGTTAAGTATTTATGTAAATCTATATTTCAATAAATTGTTGCAATAATTTGAATAGGTTAAGGTTGGGAAGATAAATTTGGATTTAGTTGAAATGGTATTAAATTTAGAAATTTATTTAGTTAAATCAATTTGAAACATTTGAATGTGAAATCTAAAGATATGATTTTCATAACTGGATGTTCGATCTAAGTAATTTAATGAATATTTCATGTTTGAATAAATTAAGGGAATATTTCGAAAAACGTAATTTAAGGTCACTTAAAAATATTGAATTTAATGAGAGAAAAATTCAAGACTAAATAATAATGAAGTTAAATTAGGATCTATATGAAATTGTTAATGTTAGCCTTGAAATTGTTGAATATTAAAGATTTGAATTATATTGAAATTTAAGTGGTTTATTTTGCGGTTCAGTATGTATTCGAAATCAATAAAATTTGAATTTGTCTAGTGAGAAACCGAATTAAAAGGAAATTGAGAAGTTGAGATTTAATTTAATTCAAATAGGAAGGTCGAGTCGGTTTTGAAGCGATTTGTGAAGTTTGAGGAAATAAAAATACTTTACTTCATAAATTATTTGATAAATCTACTAATTTTGAAAATAGAGATATTTGAAATGAAAATGATATTTTAGTTTTGAAATATAAATAAAATTGAAATGACCACGGTGTTATAGTGTATATTTCTACCATGTAGATAGTTCCTTGGATCCTTAGAGGATGGGTATCCCAAACATCCTCTAAGTTAAGTTGATATTTCACTTGAGTTGGATTTATAAATATAAGAATGTTAATCCTAACTCGAGTGTTTTGTGTTTTGCTTTACGCTCGGGTCAGACTGAGTGACATAGCATTAGAGACTCGCCTTTGGAGTTTGGAGCTTCGTTAGAGGTCCAACTATCGATTCAGCTTTCAGCTTTTCCAGTTGATTATTTCAGAGGAGTCATTGGTTCGTACTAAAGACCTTACTGTATTTGAGATATTCGGATGTACTATATTTCTTACTCTGATGTTTATATAGTAGCTTCATGAACTTCTATTCATTTATTCCGCTGCATATTATTGTACTACTTTGTATCTGTGATTCTGTGATGGATTTATTTACTGTATATGTTTAAGTTTTGCCAAATTTAAATTGACAATTCAGTATTTTGAATTATTCAAGTCGGACATGTATGGTTTTATTGTCGATTTGAATGGTCCAAAATAGCGGGTCGTTACAGTTGGTATCAGAGCTTTGGCTCTAGGCAAAATTTAGCATATATGGTAAATTTATTTACAGAGTCACTTTCGTTCGAGTTGAATCTCTTCCTTTTGATTCGATTTCCTTTGAACTTTGGAACGTTCCCTGTGGTTCAAAAATTAATTCTTGTCTCCCCCTATTTAAGTTCGTTTGATTCTGGAGTATCCCATAACCCCATTGAATGATCTGTAAAAAGGGTGAAACTTCTTTACAATTAGCATTGATTCACCGAAGATTTATGTATCCCTCGGTTTAGATGCTACTATCTCTTATTATTCCGAGTTATATCTCTGGCGATCGAATGTCGAATTGCCTCAGAATTCTGCACCGATCTAATTTTGGAATCATGGTTGACCGGTAAAGGTCGCCCGCGATTTATATAAGTATATCCATCTTCAATTTTGTAATTTAATTACCTCATCTTCGATCGAGTCTATCTTCGAATCAGGATTCTATTGATTGGAGTTCCTCTAAATTAAATCTCTATCTTTGTTTTAAAATCCATTCTTGAATCATCCTTTGAAAAATAGGGTTTTGTTTGTATTCTGAATTGTTTTATATATCGAAATTATTATTTTGATAAATATGATTTTATTCTATATATAAAAGTGAAATATTTTCGATAAGGATTATATATCTTTTATAAACGAAAGTCTGAAATTTTGAAAGGATTTGAAATTTTAGAAATTTATAAGGAATTCGATTATATAAAGGATTTATAACTGAGGGATTTTGAATTTTAATTTCGAGGAATTGAACTCCGATATTTTGAAATTGGTTTTTAGATTTTTGAAATTATATAAGAATAGGAGTTGAAAGTATTTTCGCAATAAGAAGCGTTTCAAATGACTCAAACGAGTTCCAATGATTTCAAAGAAATTTGAAAGAAGTAAAAAAAAAAAAAAAAAGTCCAGAACTCACTTTGTCGCTTGAAAATAATTTTGGTGATGAGTGCACGCATCATCGACATTGATTTTCGAGTTTCAGAGTGGGGGAAAGGCCACTCTAGTAGCTTTTCTATGCGAGTGATATTGTGAAATAAATTTTGATTTCCAATTCCAAAGTAGAATTCGATATTCGAAAGATATATGTATATATATTTAAAATGATTTAAAGAAAGCCGGTGTTCAATCCTCTAGTTTTCGATTTGATTTAGTATAACTCTATTTATAAAATTAATTTACTGATTTGTTGCTGATTTCCAATTCTTGGATTTGAAATTTGATTTCACCGACTATTTTGAAGGTTCGAGCACTTCCAAATCAAGGTTTAAAATTTTAAAACTAACAAATTTCGAAGAGTATAAAATATTTGATAAAGAATATAAGTTTAGTTTTGTATGTTTAAGTGTGAAGAGTATGACTTAAGTAAATTTGAAACTTTTGTTAAATAAATAATTTGAAAAAGGAAAATTGGATTTTTTTTTTCATATGGAAATAAATAGTTTAAAGGTTTTAAAGGGATAATTATAAATTTAGAAACCATTTTGAGTATAACTGATTTTGAGGAATATTTGGTTTTGAAATTAGATTGGAATTAAAACCAGTACTTATATGGTGATTTTGGAAATGAATTTGTTTGACCTAATTTTGTTGATTTGGAAATCTGGATTATTTTCTAAACCTATTATTTAAGAAACTTTGAAACTGAATATGTTTAATTTGGAAGAAAATTTGGTGAAATCATATATGATCTTGAAACTGAAATGTTATTGAAATGAGAAAATTTTTGAGAACCTTGATTTGCTAAATACTTGATTTGGGAGTTATCAAACTTATATAAAACTGATTTGTATAGTACGAAATTGATTTGAAACCTATTGATTTGAAAGGTACTCAATTTGGAAAGTATTCGATTGAAAATGGAATCCTATATATAAGGGACTTTATATAATTATGATATTTGAAAGTGATTTGAAAAGGTACTATATGATACATATTTTCGAAGTAAGGATATGGAAAGTGCCTTCTGATTGATATCTACTTTGTGGCCACATTGTGGATTCATTCTATCGATATTATTCTCTCTGATTTTTGGTTTTCCGGATGTGATACTCGAATGTTCCCACCGTGGCGTAACCCATGGTTTTTTTCTCTCGCGACTGCATAACGCAACTGCCTGGCTGAGTTTGGCCTAGGGGTACGGATTGTTTCCTGGGGGATCCAGGCGTAACAATTGTGTATCATGCAATTTGTGTAGGTCGCATTAGTAGCGAAACTGCCTGGCTGAGATGGCCTAGGGGTACGGATTGTTTCCTGGGAGACCCAGGCATAACCTTTGTTTATCCTGCACTCTACTAGTCATCATGGCGTAACTCGCAGGGCTGAGAAAGCTTACGGATACGGATTGTTTCCTGGAGGATCCAGGCGTAACCATTATGTATCTGCGAACCATGGTTGGACAAAGGTTTTGGTTTGATTGTTTTGTTTGGATTGTACTTTCCATATCTGTTTTTAAAAGGTTTTCATGTATTTTCACTGGGTGTTGAAACGAGTCTACTTAGAACATGAAGAATTCTAGCTTTGCGCCTGATCAACGCATGGCCAGAGTCTGCAAGAACGAGGATAAACTTGTTAAAACATCGAGTTATAAAAATATTTTCAAAAGGAAAATTGTTTCGATATAATAGTATTTCGAATGGAAAATTTGATTCGATATAATAGTATTTTATCTTAAAAGTATTATTATAAAGGTATTTATTATAAAAGTATTTTCCAACAAAGAAATTTTGTATTAATAAGTGAAATTTAAATTCTTATGGTTCTAGTTTAATTGTTCGTGCCTGATAATATTCCTTGAATCTACCTTATCTACTCAGCTTTATTTATTCACTTATATTCTGTTTTTTCGAATCTACCTTCCATTCCTTTTTGAATATAATCTTTAAAATATTGTTTATTTATATACTGCATTGTATAATAGAAAATTTAGTGTAAAATATTTTAGGAGTTTTAATTAAATAAAACTTATTTAAAATAAATGATTATTGATAATAGTCGTAAAGTATCTTGAGATAAAATTTATAAATTATGAATTATGGATTTAATGTTTTAAATAGCTTCTTTGTAAATATAACTAATAATGTAAATAATTGTTTTCAAATAATTTTCATATATTTATAAAGGTGTTATTTAAAACTTATAAATGGTATTTATAAAGGAAGCAAGAAATTTTACAAATGGGTTTGAATTTTTTTTAAGTATTAAAGAAAATTTAATTTCAAATGAAGTTTTCAAATGAATATTTCATGTAAAATTTATATGGTCTTAAATTAATTGTTTATCCTTGTCTTTCAATCTATTTATCTTTCTGGTTGTTTCTATTATCCTACCTTCTTCCTTTTCGGGGACGAAAAGTTTTGAGTGGGGGAGAGTGTAACCACCCGTAAAATTTTGTTAATTTTTAATGGTTTTATTTAGCGTATTTAATTTGATTTTTGAGAAATTTTAAATAATAATATTTTGAAATAAAAATTTTCATTTGGATTACGTATAGTTAAATGTGGCAAATGATAAATATTCATCAAGAATTAAGGAAGTATATTTTAGGGTGTAATTCTGTTCAGTTTAAGTCAGTAATAATTGATGTTCATAAAATAATTTATTTTGAGAAATTCAAGGCACAGCTGTTTTATTTGCCATCATTTCTTTTATTTATTTTCAAATGGTTCATTTTGCCTTTATAACGCGTCCTTCCATATTTATTCATGCTGTCCAGTCAAGCTATTAATTGCTTTGATTGTTTCTAAAACAGTGTGTAGCTGTTACTTTTTCTACCATTAAAATTTCAATTGCTTAATAATTTTTCCAATTCACAGATAGACTTCCCCATTCCTAGCCATTAATAAACTTTGAAAGTATCGTCCTTGCCTTTTGTTATTCCCCGTTTTATAATAATAATTGAAATTTATAGCCGTTTCAGTATATAACTTTTACACGTTTTATACTCATTTAATTTCAGCAGTCCATTGCCTTTAATTTTTGAACTGTTCCATTTTCTTCCCAGGCAACAGCTCACATTCCATTTCTCTTATAAACCAGTTTCCACTTTTACTCACCTGCTCACCTTTTCTCCATCTATCCATTTAATAGTTATATATAAGTTATAATACGTTTCCCTGATTCATCTCCTTTCCTTTTTTCATTGACATGTTAATTCTGGGAAGTGATTAATTTAAAAAACCCATCTTCCCCTCATTTCTTTAAACTTTCAGCTAAATTTTAGCATGTGACTGTTGTTGTACATTTCATTAAAGAGGTATGTTACCTTATTAATCTCCGGAATTTAAGAGTGAAAATTTTATTTTTCTATCCTTTCCTTTCCTACGCTTCCTGTTTCCACTTCTTTCATTATGACCATTTATTATATATATACACTACAGCTGGAAAGTTATAAACGTATAAACTTAGATACGTTTTGTGTTTATTAAAAATTTAAAGCTTACCTTTAATTGTGACCTTTTGGTTTCCTTGCTTTCAAAAAAATTTGAACCATAGCCACGGTAATAAATTATTATAAATTTTTCAACTTAATCTAAGATGACCGTTGCTACTAGAATCATTACTTTTCTAATATATTCATTCCTACTTTCACTGACCTTTTATTTCTTCATTTTTCCACCGTCTAAAAAAATAAATAAATGGTTATTCGTTTTATTTTATTCAGTAATCAGCGTGAGTCTTGCCATTTACACCGCACCATATTTGACTGTTGATTTTCGTTCAGCATTCTTATTTTAAAAATATAACGCAGAGTAATGTTGCCTTTAGAATTTAAAAATTGCTGTAATAGCTCTTGAATCAAATGTGTAGCTGTTACTTTGATATTTTTCCGGAATTGTGACTTTTCTCTTTAGTTTCGTTCAAATTTGAAACGTGCTACCATTTATTTGCTTTGATTATTTTCCTAAATCAACGTGAATATTTTGCCTTAAATCCTCAACTGAATCATAGCACGTGATTGTGCTATTTCTTTGGTTACTTTTATTTAGTCGTTTCCATTTACTTCTGTTCGTATTTTCTTCCCTTTTTTTATTGCTTCTTCCCAGATTTCTCTTCTTTCCCTCTCTATTGTTTCTTCCTTTTCTATATAAACTTGCATGGCACTACAAATTTCGGCCTCTCCTTCACCTTTTCCAAACTCCGCTCCTCCACCGAACCCACTCTTCCCCTTGCGCAATATCCATCGAAGACGCAGCGACCCTCCCCTGTTTCCTCTACTGTTCGCATAACCAGGCATAGGTAAGTTAAGTTTATATTTGCAAGTGTTATTTATATATATATTATATATAGTTTTATACTCAGCTACGATATGGATGATTTTATCAATACACATCCTCTGTACGTGCTGTTGATGCATATTCTAGCATTAAAAGTTGGTACGCATATTTGTTTATATGGAGTATAGTTATGATATATTGATAGTGATATAAAAATATAAGATGCATACATATAGTGGTTTATATGAAGTTATTGGATTTGAATACATATATATACCAAACGTGGTTTCCATTTTTTTTGAAAAGTTTGTTTTGTTTCTAGAAGTGTATGCATATTTAATATGTGTGAGTTGTGTTGGATCTGCAAATGGAGTCTGCATATTTGGCAAGTAGATTTATATTCATTTTTGTTTTAACTTTGAGTCCATATATGTATATTTTACAAACCATATTGTATGATTTATGTTATAAGTTTTGTGAATCCGTTAATATATATATATATATATATATATAATAAATAGGTTTATAACTTTTATTTGAAGGTCAATTTACATCTTATTATTATGGAAGTTGTATAGGATTTTTGAAGTTGTTTATTTTCCTAAGTTCATATATGACATATATTTATATAAAGTTATAATAATTATAGATATATCTTTATGGCCTTATATATATATATATATACTTTGCATACACTTATGTATGGAGTTAGTTTTCTAATATATAAGTTTTCATTTCAGTTGGCATGCATGTTTGCATAAAAGTTAAGGGTGTATATGTGTATATTCGGCCGGATTTCCAATTATATGTATGCCAAAGATTTTGAAACATGTTGATACTCGAGTTATATGACCTGCTTTGAGACAATTTATTTATTTTACCAAAGTGAGTATATATATATATCAATTTTATTAGGGACTTTGATTCTTGAATTTAAAAATAGTAATAAAAGAGTTCGTTTGTATATTAGTTTAAATATATGTAGTATTTCAAATTATAATATGTATAGGTATGTTTTTGTGTGTTTTGTTTAAACCAATGATTTTTGAAAATATATATTTAATATACATACATACATACATATATATATATATTATTTTTGAATATCATTTTTTTCTATATATATAGTTATATATGGTTGTATATATAACTCACTCATCCTATTTATCTTCCTCGACCCAACTCTGATTTGATTTCGTCAATTCCTCTTTTTTAGTTTTGTTCGTCATATTCGTGCCAATTTAGCTTTGCTTTGGAATTCGTGCTTGGATTCGTAACTCATTTCAGTGTCTATTCTCTCTTGCCTCGGAAGGTGAGCAACCACTCATGATTAACGTTCTTTTATTTATTAAATTTGATTTCAATTGAAACGACAATTGAAATATGCTGCTGTTAGTTTTACATTGCTATATATGTTGTTATCTGAAATTGTTCACCTATGGGATATGACACCATATCCTGTTGTTTATATATTTTTTATTTATGATATATGCCTGTTATTTTATTGTATTATCTGTTATCACTCTGCAAGTTCCCTGTAGTTAGAGTTCACTATGAGTTGAAATGATACATACCCGAATGGACTTTAGGATAGGAGAATCGTTATGGGTTGAAATGATAAACCCAAGCGATTTTCATTTGAACTGAATTTGGGATTTACGGGTTGAAATGATATCTACCCGTATATATTTAAATTACGGATTGAAATGATAAATATCCGCATCACTTGACCATATAACAGAATTCTATATGCAAACACCGTTGGTCTATATATATAAATATTTTGAAAATAATTTCAATGGTTTTGGGAAGAACATATGGTTTTAATAAACATTGATTCTTAAGACATTATATATATATATATATATGGAAATTTATACATAGATTAATAATATATTCAATTTAATTAAGATGGATTTAATACATATAATATGTTAAGTATTTATGTAAATCTATATTTCAATAAATTGTTGCAATAATTTGAATAGATTAAGGTTGGGAAGATAAATTTGGATTTAGTTGAAATGGTATTAAATTTAGAAATTTATTTAGTTAAATCAATTTGAAACTACTGAATGTGAAATCTAAAGATATGATTTTCATAACTGGATGTTTAATCTAAGTGATTTAATGAATATTTCATGCTTGAATAAATTAAGGGAATATTTCGAAAAACATAATTTAAGGTCACTTAAAAATATTGAATTTAATGAGAGAAAAATTCAAGACTAAATAATAATGAAGTTAAATTAGGATCTATATGAAATTGTTAAAGTTAGCCTTGAAATTGTTGAATATTAAAGATTTGAATTGTATTGAAATTTAAGTGGTTTATTTTGCGGTTCAATCTGTATTCGAAATCGATAAAATTTGAATTTGTCTAGTGATAAACCGAATTGAATGGAAATTGAGAAGTTGACATTTAATTTAATTCAAATGGGAAGGTCGAGTCGGTTTTGAAGCGATTTGTGAAGTTTGAGGAAATAAAAATACTTTACTTCATAAATTATTTGGTATATATACTAATTTGGAAAATAGAGATATTTGAAATGAAAATGATATTTTAGTTTTGAATATAAATAAAATCGAAATGACTACGGTGTTATAGTGTATATTTCTACCCTGTAGATAGTTCCTTGGATCCTTAGAGGATGGGTATCCCAAACATCCTCTAAGTTAAGTTGATATTTCACTTGAGTTGGATTTATAGATATAAGAATGTTAATCCTGACTCGAGTGTTTTGTGTTTTGCTTTACGCTCGGGTCAGACTCAGTGACACAACATTAGAGACTCACCTTTGGAGTTTGGAGCTTAGTTAGAGGTCCAACTATCGATTCAGCTTTCAGCTTTTTCGGTTGATTATTTCAGAGGAGTCATTAGTTCGTACTAAAGACCTCACTGTATTTGAGATATTCGGATGTACCTTATTTCTAACTCTGATGTTTATACAGTAGCTTCATGAATTACTATTCATTTATTCCGCCGCATATTATTGTATTACTTTGTATTTGTGATTCTGTGATAGCTTTATTTACTGTATATGTTTAAGTTTTGCCAAATTTAAATTAACAATTCGGTATTTTGAATTATTCAAGTCGGACATGTATGGTTTTATTGTCGATTTGAATGGTCCAAAATAGCGGGTCATTACAGTAACTATTTGTGAAAATGTTTAATTTTTTCCATTCTCTTTTTCCTCCATACTCTAGCAAGGTTTTTTAAGGAGGTAGGATCTTTAGTGTTCTTTTCATCATTAATAAAGCCATTTTCAAAAAAATAATACTGATATATGTTATATTATCTTAAAATGTTTAAGATAGTATAAATATACGTGTATGTATTTATAAAACAACTTTTGAAATAAATGTAATTCAATTAAAAGTGTTTAATTAAATTAATTAATTAATAGCTACTTAATTAATTTAAAGATACACAAACACACATACACACACTTATATATATATATATATATATTACAACAAAGGTTATAGTATACATATCCAATATAAAAGTTATACTGGAATAATTATACGAAATTAATTAAAGAGTGGATTAATTAAAATTAATTAAATATATTTAACTAACATAATGTTTTAGACCAAACTATTATATAAGTTAATGAAAAATAAAGATTATATATTAATTAAATTTATATAATATGAATGCATAAACCAAAGGTTATTGTCGTATGTTAATGAAAGTTTTTTTTCATATGGAGAATACTTAAATATTATTAGTTTTTTAATTTTAAAAACAAAATCTGCAATATACATTTATGCAATTTATGTTTATATTTATTTTATTTATAAATATACATATTATTTTATTAGTTGTAAAACTAATTTTAAATTAAATAAAAGTGTGTGTGTATTAAATAATGTATACAGATTAATTTTTTTAAAATCTAAGAGTATGCTTAGTTTAATATTTTTTTTATAATATCTAAAACATATTTTATATATTATTCTAGTGTGTTAATTAACTACAAGAAATTTATTATAAATTTATATTTTAATATTGAATTTTCTATGCCATAAGCAATTTGGTGACAAAAATATACCAATTTTTTTAATACACACATATATCCAACCATCCAAATGTGAAAACATATCGGTATACAGATTCATCATAATCGCTAACTAGCAGATATTTGATATAATAAATAAATTTAAAATTGATAAGTCAAAGATATACCATTCATCAAAGTCTAATACATATATGTTGAAACGAAGAACGAAACTTTCAAAATCCGATTCCAAATCCCGAAGTTGTTAGCTACCAAACAACTTTACTACCGATGATCGAATCAACCTTTAATTTGATGTTTAATGTTTAAATGTTGGGACTTTAGAAGGGATGTGGCCGATCTGGAATAGCAATAAGAATAGAGGCCAAAAAGCCTATAGAGAAGTGAATGTTAGAGGGAATAAATAAAGGATAGATAAAAGAGTGAAATAAGGATCAAGATCCATATTTTTCTCTTACTAATTCATTCCTTTTGAATTCAAAATTTCTCCCTCCTAAACTACCATATGGCCAGCTTCATCTAGGCTCTTCACGGCTGACTATTCCAAGCTCCCTTTGGCCTCAAAACAATTCCAAGCATGAATAGTATTTGTTGCATTTAAATCCAATTTAAACATGCATCGATATTGTATTTCGATTAATGTTTATATAACTATTATATACACACTATTTAATACTATTCAACACACATCAAATAAATTTTATAACTATAATTTAATTAAATCATGTGGTGATAGGAGTATTCAATGTTTTATTGTGTTAACCTTTGGTGTAAATTCAAGACAGTTTGGTTGTATTTAATGTAATAAATATTTTACTGGTATGTAATTCAGAAGTTTGTTATTTCTGTGATTACCCACTAATTAGGCCAAACTGAGATTATATTGTATCAGGTAAAAAGAAAGTGCACATCATGCACGTCGACATGTGCGTGCACATGTTATATACATTTATGTTTAGGATATATTTGACCTTTGCCAGTGGATTGTTATATAATCTAGACGATTTCTATTAATATCATGTGTGTGTATGTGTGTGTGTGTGTGTATAGATGATCGAGCTTTAAAAAAATTAAACCAAGTAATAAAAATTTATTTTAACTATTATCTTACTTATGCATATTTGTTCTTATTCCTATTATTTTCTTCTCTATTTCTCTTTGATGCATCATACATGCACATGGAACCAAGAAGGAAGAATGACTCAACCTACAATCACAGTGGCTCATCAATCATGCACAAAGAAACAAGACCAAAATGAGTTATCAAACAACCAAAAAATTTCCAAGACTAAAAGCATTTAAGAATTGATTAGAAGAAGTAAGTAGTTACATAAAATTTCTTTTGTGAGTGAACTATCAAAATATGTGAGAACTACTTGCAAATTATCTCATTCTCAAAAGCCAACTTTAGCTACGTATGTACAAGAAATGAAATGAAATATCTTCTTTATCATATTCTTTCTTCCTCTACTTCTACCTTCATACGATTTTTTTTATTTAATCTTCCTCCTGAGAATTAGTGTACGTCAATTGGTGCTTTCATTCATTGAACACCATGGTCGAAACAGCCCAACAAAGATATCACGTCAACGATGAAACTCTCCACCAACACTAAACTTCCATTTATAGCAATTCCAACAACCTTTTCTCCCAACAATCCAAGCTCATTGATATTAAATCCTCCCTCCAAACATTTACCTAATCCATAGACGACCTTCATATGAAAATATCCTCAAACCAAACACTTCCACCCTCTCCTTTCATTCGGCCATCACCATAACCCCTTCTTACCACTTCCCTCCACACATTTACCCATCAAAGTCATCACAATTTGTACCCCTAAATGTGAACTCTCATCTTTGATGGACCCACCCACTTGATTTGATCTTTTATGCCAAAAGATTCTTTACATACCATTTGACACCAAATGAGAAAAGAATTGAGTTAGATAGCTTTTACATGATCAGGCAAGCTCTCATGTTGTTCTAATGGATGCATATGAATCAAGAACTTTCATCACGGCATGTCCCCACTAGAGCATTCGAACAAAGGATAGATCCTTCTTCTTTTATCAATCTAAGTAACTCTATTCAAACTGTCAAAATGGCTCCATCAAAGAATACTAATCTATGTTTGAAACCATTAATAGGTCAATCCCTAACCTTCCATTCGATGGTCTCGTCCATTGCATCAACCCGACCCTAAAAACTCTATAGATAAATGAAATTCACATCTTTAAACCTGCTTCCCTCTCTAAAGAATTGGTTATCCAAACTAGTTGAAAGCAAGCTCTTCGATTATCGCTCCTTCCTCTGCAAACAACCACCGAACTGAAACATAACTCCTCCACTATTATCTCTTCCTCCAATACCAGCACCAAAAAAAACCCAACAACTAATTTGACAGTTAAAAAACTTACCTCCACCAAAATGCAATGCATCGAGCTTAATGCTTCAATTATGATGCAAGATACCAAACCTAACACCAATTTCAACATTGTCGTGCCTACTTCTTCTTCCCAATGATAATGACTTAGATCCACCTACATGATACTCTATTGAACCACCTGCTAAGCTCACCAACCACTACCACCTCAAGCTGACTTCGACCCACTTGAATCCGAGACCCTCCTCTACTTCTTGAGTAGTGCAGCCAACTCAAAAGCCCTCCATCTTTTGGTCAATATCAACCGCCATTTTGTTTCCACCCTAATCAACACCAAAAGTACTCTTAATTACTTGCAACCATGACTCACGAAGTTTTTGGGGATGAAGATTGACCCTTGACTAGTCAATTTTCTTCCTCTATCCTTCTAGTCAAGAAGAAGGATGGAACATGGCGATTTTTTATGGACTACTAAGCATTAAGTACTGTAATCATAAAAGATGGCTTTCCAATCCCAACTTGTTGAATTTTTTTATGAACTCCATGGTGTCACCTATTTAAAAAATTAGATTTATGAAGTGGTTACTTCCAAATCTGAGTCCATCGTCCACCCCCCCTCGATATTCCAAAAATGGCATTTCACACCCACAAAGGAGATTACAAATTTGTGGTCATTCCTTTTGGCTTAACCAACGCACCTTCAACCTTTTAAGCAACCACAAACAACATTTTTCAATCTCACCATCGCCACCTTATATTTGTCTATTTCGATGACATACTCTAAAAATAGCCCATCCTTTGCCACTCATATAACCCCCTACAAACTACTCTCCAAATCTTAGCTCAACATAATTTTTTTAATTGATCTATCCAAATAAGCTTTAGTCTCACCAAAGTAGAATATACAGGTCATATAATCTCGGAGTACTATATTAAAGTTGATCCAAAAAAATACAGGCTATGGTAATTGTCCAACTCCAACCAACATTATGGAATATCGTGTATTTTTAGGCTTAACGAGATACTATCAAAAATTCTTCTGCAACTACTCTTCCATTGCCAACCCTATAACAAGACACCTCAAAAAAATGCCTTTATTTGGACCTTCTGATGCAACCGTCACCCTCGACCAACTTAAGCATGATGTCACTCAAACTTCTATACTCGCTCTACCAATCTTCACCTTGCTCTTTACCATCAACACCAATGCTTCTAATTTATCTATTGTCGCTATCCTACACTAAAATAAACACCAAATTTCTATTTTTAGTAGAAGTACCAAATTACTCCAAAGAGCTTCCACTTATAGCCATGAAATGTAACCCATCATATCCAACGTGAGACGTTGGCGTCACTACCACCTCGAAGGCCTGTTCACCATCATCAATGATCACCAAAGCCTTCGCCAATTAATGACACAAACCATTCAAACCTTGGAACAACAACGTTTACTTACCAAATTGCTCAGTTCTGATTTTCAAATACAATATTAGCCCAGCCAACTAATTATGTAGCTCATGCATTGTCTAGATTACTTCAATCCACACAAAATTCACTTCCTAATTCCCTGGCTACACAAACCTTACAAATTCCAATCATCACCTCCCAAATTCTTTAACTATCAAAATCTATCTAACTCCACCCAAGGGTGCCAGCTTGCACATATCCAGCCGTAATAGTCAACAACCACCAAACCTACACTAATGGCCAACTCAAATCTCTCGCCATAGCCTATAACCGAAAATTTCTCTGCCATCTCGTCTCCAAGCTATGACCTCATCTCATCCACCCTCATCACCACCACATTCGATCATGAAGCCCATCAACTAATCATTGACAACCAAAATACTAACTACGCCTCCTTCGTATCAGCTACTACTGTAAGAAAATAGATTGTTTGTTCCTAACATCAACAGTTTTCATGTTACAATCATTTAAGCCTTCCATTGCTCTCAAATCGAAGGCCATTCAGATATTCACTGTACTTTAGCAGGACTTGCCGCTAACTTTTCTTGGTCAAAGATGTATTTCGAGGTGAAGGAATTCCTTAATACTCATGCTATATGCGAATAATTTAAACTTGATAATATCCCACCTAAAGGACTTCTCCAATCCCTTTTGATTCCACTTTGAATTTGGAAAGATATTACATGGATTTTTTCACACACCTTCCACCTTCCTTAAGAAACCTACCATTTGGATCATTGTAGATTGCTTTTCTAAATGCATCGATTTTATTGCATTATGCACATCATACTCGGCCTCACAATTAGCTTTAAAATTTGTTCAATATTATGTTTGTTTGCATGATTTCTAGGATCCATCATCTTCGACCTAGATTGTATCTTTATTAGCCACTTTTGGAAAGAACTTTTTAGACCACATAAAACCAGTTTGAAAATGAGTATTGCATACCATCCACAAATGGATTGCAAAACCAAGTGGTAAACCGTTGTCTCAAAATGTATTTAAGGGCAATGGTTAGTAACATCTAACAAATGGAGCATAATGTGACCATATGCCAAATGGTGGTATGGCATAAACCGTCATTCCTCCATAGGCATGTCCCTATTCCAAGCGGATTATGGAAAACCTCTACTAATGCTCCCCCACTACATTACGAATACCATTAATATCCATTAATTTGATGCGTGGCTTAACGACCATGACCAACTTCTTCCCTAACTTTATGCAAACTTGGAAAGGGTTCATTCTTAAATGAAGAATCATGCTTACCAACATAGAATGGAAGAAGAGTTTTTCGTAAGAGATTGGGTTTGATAGAGTTAAGGATATGCCCTAAAGGCAATTATGTGAATTGTTATATATATCTAACTCGATAATAAATGTTCAAAATTGAGGGTATTTTCTTTTTATTATAATACTTGTTATATTATCATATAATTAATCAAGTAATTAATTTAAAATATATCAAATAGAAAATCCTTAAAGATATGTTATGTTTTAGTAAGTAATTGTGTTTCAATTGTGAAAATTTTATCATATTATGATATATCGATATATCCATTGAGAACAGAGTGAGTAATGCATTCCAAATGTTAAGCAGTGTATACTCATGGCTACTGGGAGAACCAAGGGATACATAACGATAGTTGTTAACGAACTTCTTCGCTAATACCCAAAAGTTAGAAGGAAAGAGGAATTTGGTTGAGTGAAGACTTGGTTCATCCTTATAGAGCTCAACGAGTGTTGGCAAAAGTGACAATTGGTTGAGAAATGGCTTAAGAAAATAGACTTAGTATGTTCAAATCCATGATGAAGTCACAAATTGTTCATGCTGACACTATGCTCAAATTTATGTAGAAGTTCACCAATATATAACAATCATATACCAATAAGGATCGAGATTATAAGTGCTTAATAATTCAAAGAAGGTCATGATTAACAATCACAAGTGCTTTGGAATTCAAAACAAGCGATAAGTCATGAAATCTCTATTCGTATGCTATAAAATAGTTGAATGTATATAGCCTTATGTGTACAAAGGAATGTTACAATCGGCAAAAAACCTAAATCAATTTAGAGTTACAAAGTTTAGAATGTAAGAAGTTGAGAAAAGAATGATTCGGCCCTTTCTTCATGCCCCATTGGTTGTACTTATAAGAATGGTAAGACGTAGCATGCATGTTATGCGGCATGTCTGTTCAACGGAATTGAGGTTCATCTAGATGGCACTAAGAATATTACTTTGATTTGATAATTTGCAGCATTCTCTAGTGTATTGATGGACTATGGCACCATCAAGGAGCGGTATTGACAATAAGCGACATTGATAACATATGGCACTGATAATAGACAACATCGATAATAGACGACACTAATAACAGGCGGCATTGACGATAGACAGCATTAATAGGAGACGACATTAGTGATGAGTGACATAAGGAGTGATATCAAATGAAAATGGCATTGAAGAGATGCGGTATCAACTTGAGGCAATATTAACTAGATGTAGCATCCATTCTATCTTTAGAGATGAAGTACGACATAGATTAGAAAGTAGCATCAATGAGGGGCGACATGGATGATAAATCATGTCACTATAACATTAATGGTTTTTAATATAATGTTCTTCAACACACCACTTCCTTGATGAAATACAACATCATTCATTCAACTCTACAAGTGGTATGCGACATTGATGGCATTCGATATTCTTAGCTTTATTGATGACCTACGACATTGTCTATTAACCCTTGTTGATGAGGGGCGGCATTGTATGCTTTTGGCATTGACTTATCTCCACGCTTTCGACATTAATTGTTGATGTAAGATCACGATTTTGTCGACATGCTTCATACCTTCGGGATCGGTAGTTATAGTAATAACATTTGCTCCCTACCTTAGTGTAAAGGAAGCACTGACTTTTCAAGTCAATAATCTTGAAAATAGAGTTTGCCATCCATCGGTGTTTTATGCAAATCCTACCATCCATTTAAATTAATCAATTGTGATCGCTCTTTTTCCTCTCCGCTATAAATAATCAAGCATTTCCCTCTTCCTCTCTTTTACTTGCATTTCAAACTCCAGTAAAAAAGCTTTTAAATTCATAAAAATACAAAACTTTGAATTTCAGGCATCTAAATCATTACTAAGGTACGATTTCTAATTCTCATTACATTGATAAATTTGAATTAAGAAGCTTTATACCAAAATAATTATCAGGGTTTTGTTTGGGTTTTATCGATTTCAAACTGACGCTTGAGAATACTTACATGATTTTGATGTTAATATTCATATTATTATTTAGATTAATGATCAATTATTCTTGCAGATTGAATTAGCGACGAATCTCTATGTTATTTGGATAACTTTTAGATTAATTAGGCAATATTGATTAGGAAGCCTGCACATTTCTAGTTTAATGTTGAAACGAATAGTCGCCTTGCTCTATACCAACACTTATGTTTTACGATATTACTAGGATGTTCGATATTGATTAATTCATCCTATTTTACTATAAGATTTATATTTTATGATGTCATTATGATGATCAGGATCAATTAAGTTATCTCTTTATCTATTATTCTGATAATCAATTTCGAAGTTTAGCAAGCTTAGTATAAAACCCTTATGTCGACAGTAACCGAAAAGAGGTGCGACTACCCATCTAGAAACATAAGAGTCATTATCATGATATAGTTTATATCGGTCACCAACTATTGATGTGACATACGCGAGTTTGACATTAACTAGAAGCACTGTCATCTAGAATCAATATTGATTTATGATATTATTGTACGAGATTGATAACTTTATTATTATTATCCTTCTTCAGTAATCATTTCAAATACCCGTATGACATTATTTTCTTACGACATAGTTGTCATAGTAATTTTATAGTTTACTTATAAATTTAGCATTTTTGAACTATGTTGACATTACTCATGATGTTAGTTATTTTATCGTTTCGACATTGACCATGGCTGCAGCATTGCATTATAATTTTATAGTGTAACTAACGTGACATTTGACATTAATTCACCCCTTCAACATGGACTTAAAACATAATACTTAGGATATTCTCATGGTAATTTTTACTTTCATTTTTATTGTAAATACCTAGGCTTACTTTCTTACCATAAGTCCAAGATTTATTTGTATACACTTAATCAACTTAAAATTTTAAGTTTTCTATGAGTTTAACATTGACTATGCAATGGTTACTAACTTGTTCTAAATATTACATCAAGCTTTAGAATTTTAACATTATGATGTCATAATCTAGGCAATATGTAAATCAATTAGTTATTCCTTATTTTAGCATATAATAATTTTATATCATGGCATTCCGAATTTCATAAAATATCTAGTACCTTTCTGATTTGTGATGATATCACCTAGTAGGAAAATGAAAGACAAGAAGATAGCCCAAACAGGAATCGAGAAATCTAGTAAGGGCTCCAAAGCTTTTCCATCTACTAAGAAGGGGATCATCTTATTAACCAATCATATATTGCTAACAAAAGAGAAGTGGACTCCATTCTCAAATAGTTTGGTATTATAGGCATATAAGCTTTTCCTGCTGGTCCTTATGGTAGAATTGACAACCCTTAAGAAGGGTTTTTTGCCATTACTCAAATACACATATGGCACTCAGGATACCTTCCTTTTCCTGACTTTCTCTTGAAATTACTGGAGCACCTAAACATTGCTCCAATTCAATTATCTCCATATTCATACACTTATTTGACTTGCTTGGAAGTTCTTTCCAGGTAAGCCAAGCTTCCCACTCTTAGTGTTGAGATTGTTCATACCATAGCTAGCCCTGCAAAAATAAGCCAAGCTTCCCACTCTTAGTGTTGAGATTGTTCATACCATAGTTAGCCCTGCAAAAATAGGAGAGCGGTAGGGTAATCCACTATATCGCATTCGTCCTCTTACAAAAAGCTTAATCACCAATGCCATCAACAAGACAAAGGACTAGGAAACTTAGTTCTTCTACGCCAAATGAAACTTTAAGATTAGGAGAACTTTCTCTTTTATAAGTAAGTTTTCTATTTACTTTTATTTATGTTATATTTGTTACTCTCTTACATCAGATGTTTTCCTTTAGGTTCACTCCTAAGCAGTTAAGCCCCTATAATAGTGACACTAAAAAATCCTTGACTTTGGGTATCTAAGAGCATGAGCGATAGACTCATGCTTCTGATGGAAGCGAATCTTCGTCACTACACATTGATTCTAGACAATCACATAATACTCAGGGAGTCACCGATAATGAAAGGAAATGCCCAAGGGAAATTGTCATTGGTCATCAATAACCGTAATGCATTTTCTAATTCTTCCCTAATTCAACTTAAGCCCACTAGTGAGTTTGTATTATAAATAATTTGGAATTCCTAATGTTATTATCTTATAAACTTATTTCTTTGACTTTGGATCCTCTGCTCTCGTTGTTGTTTCTATAGAAAAAAGCCAAAAAAGATACTCTCTTCTTAACCGAATCAAGCTAACCTGCTCCTATTGAGGATTCTATTGATCAGGCAATAGAAACGTTTAAATAAAAGCAAGTGGCGATGCTCTTGCTGATGTTCTACCTCCTCCCTTAAGTAAAAGGCCTAAGCTAGTGGGTGATTGTACTCATGTTATTGTGGAAGGGTAGGCACATGTAAATATTGACTCATGACCTAATGTTATCAACCTGGAATCTCTTGGGCACAAAGTTCAAGAATCAACTGAGGTGGCTCATTCTCCAGATCCCCATCTCAGGATTTCTCTTCCTACCTCTCTGATAGCTTTTAGTTGCTTATACACTGATCTTGGTATGTCTCCTTCTCTAAATGATCCTCTTTCTTAAGGACCATGCTTGGTCTCCTGTGGCAAGTTTTGATGATCGTTTGATTGGCTATCCAATCTCCGTCTATTACTTCTCTTAGGTCATAGCAACTTCAATTTATTCCTAAGATCGTCTTTTCATTATTCTAAAACAACTCTTATCAGTATGAATTGTATTTCCTTTTGTTTGATTAATTTATAGCCCTTTAGATCCCATTCTTACTTAGGCATGTTATACACTTCAGGTGGGAAAGCATATGTTTCTTCTTCAAGAGGCTTCCCAATGGCCTTTTAGTGAACTGGCTAAGCTCAAAGGATAGACCTCTTCGTACAATCATACTATAATCAATATTGCAGTAGAAAGGGATGAAGCTGCTATTGCAAAGGTGATACTTGACTCCTCACTCAATGAGGAGAAAAATGCTAGGCAATTACTAGAAAAATAGTGAAAGCATTAAAAGCAGACCTCGAAAAGGCCAATAAAGATAAAGCCGAGCTAGTTGAGAAGGAAGTAAAAAAACTAAAAGCATACCTTGAGAGGGTCAACAAAGAGAAGGCCGAGCAGGCTAATAAGAACAAATCCCTAAATGATTAGCTAAGGAGGAAAAAGGAGCTCCTGACCTACTCAATAGGAATGCAAAAGAAAATTTCTCTTTTTTCTCAATAAAGCTCTCATCAAGAATACTAAGAAGTGTTTTCGAAAAGGCATTGCTCGTGGCATATGGAAATAACATCCAAAAGTGTCCAGATTTAGACTTTTCTTCTCTCTCAAACTGGAATGAGAAATTCAAAATGATGTTTAGCCTCATATTAGGGAGACCTCAAGGGTCCCTTCAAGAAGAGTTTCCTACGGAGGAGAAGATTGATGCTAAAAAATTATTTAATTTCGATGACCCCCTGCCTGAAGAAGAGATAGATTCTGAGGAGGGAGAGGATAACGAGGATGGAAATGATGATAATAACGATGAAGGCCATGATGATGATGGTAATGGTGGTGGAGATGGAAATGGCCCTTCAGATCCATAAGATAGGGGAAATGGATCAGATGATCCTAACTTAGACTCGATTGCACATAATGTGGGCTTTGCCCAATTTCTTGATCCTCAAAACACTACAAGGAAAGACTCTACTCCAAAAGATAGCACTCCTCCAAGCCACCACCAAAAAGGAAAGACTCAAGCTCTCGCTTCTCAAGTCTCAATTTCTCAGGTTGGAACTCATCATTTGAATATTTAAGATTATCCTCTTAGCCTCCAGTTGATAAGCTAATTATATTTGTTAAAGAAAGAGTACAAGTAGTATTACGAGATTCTTTATGAAAAAAGTGTAAATAACGTGTGTCGATTGAGTAGGGAAACCGAAAGGCTAGTCAAATAATACAACGACTTGTTTGAAAAATACTAGCGCCTTTCTGGTGATGTTGCACAGTTATAATTTATTAAGGAGAAATAGGTTGCCCCTCGATTGAAAAGAACTTGCCTCCCTCGAGATAGGATTATGAAAGAGAATGTGAAATTGATGGCTCTCTTTTTGATGTTAATTGATGACATAAATTCTTTAGTGGAGTTTCTCTATAATGTTTACTCCAAGGGCAAATTTGTTGACTTCCCTTACTTAGGCGAGAATAGTGGGGGTTTAATTAACGTATTCAAAAAAGATATTTCAATTAACATGGGTTTGATGCTTATCTTGGGAATTGCTGGAACCTTTCCAAAGTGGCGACCGTTCTACTTTCTCGTTATCCCTTCCCCTCAATAAAATTAAGTATAGAAAGGAGGGATTTATTTCTGAATTTTATAAAGGATCAATATCGTACGAACCCAAATGATTGTATAATTGTAATGTACAATTCAAAACTTTATCACTTTTCTCGGTCTTTTGTCTGATTTTCACATATTATATAGATTAATAAACCGTTCAATAGCCCTGTTCCCATGGAACTTTCGAGTCAGATTTTAAAGAGAAGACTGTAATATTCAAAATATCTCAATTAGCAAAGCGTTTCTTTCTTAGGGATCTACAAGAAGTTTGCTCGTGATCCCTCACTTTCATTTCGACGAGAAGGATAAACTACTAAGTGAAATTCAAATTTATCATGCCAAATCGATATGTAGTCATACTAGCCCTCTAGCCGAGCAATGGGACTATCATCACTTTCCCCTAGTTAATACCCCGGAGGGGATTAAAGCTTCTTTTGATTCTATCCTTATTTTATCCATTGGGTCATTTGAAAAGGCCAAAAATGCTATTTTAAAACATTAGGAGTTAATCTAATGTTTAAAATTGAGTTGTGATGTAATTTAAATTTCTTTATTATTTGTAACTTTTTGCTATTACTAATGAAAAAGCTTACTTTCCATGTATTAATTTTCTTTTTACTTATTGTAAATAGAAAAGCCAACTAATGCTCACATCTGGTCCTCTAGACGTTATTTCTCGATCGAAAAATATTAAAGATAATATAATAGACAATATTGAAAAGAAGCGCCCTTCTCAAGACGCTTCAACTTTATGGTTTTCGAACAATCCAAAAGCACAAGAGTAGCATAGGAAATATTATTAATTAAGATTAATTTTCAAACGATTCAAAGAAATGAACTCCAGCTTAATGGTTCAAATTAACGAAAAAGAAAAAGAATTCTAAGAATTGAAAAAGAAGATAGACATGGTACTAGGGTCTAGACCTTCAGTTGAGATCGATGCAGAAATGGCGAAATTACATTGATGGATAAATGACCTTGAAGTGGATCTCTTGAAGAGTCAAGTATCTTACCAATCTATAGAACTTATTGCGGGTGGAGGCGATTCCAGCCTTCCTACTCCTACTCCTGAGAGAATGAAAAGATCTTAGTTTTTGGCTAGCAAGGAATTTCCTACCTTGTTAAACCCACCTTCAAGCCTAAGTAATGAAGTGATCTCCAAATGGGGTAGACAAGTCAAATTTGAGTGCATGAGATTTTTCAAAAAGAAATGGAATGAAAAAGTTTCTCGACGTCTCAATGATTATGATAGCCAGGTTGAAAAGCTTGGACATGAAAGGCATATGCTCAAGCAAGAGATTGATGAATTAAAAAGCATGGTCCAAACCGTATAATTAAGTAGCAATAAGACTCTCAAGCATGTACCGAAGACTCAAATTGATTCATTTGATGGTACAGACACTATTCGAGGAAAAGTACAATGATCCTGCCTCGACCTACGAAAATCGACACCCGTACTTCACTTGTACTCGAATGCCACAGATTCAAACGCCGAATCTGGCTCGCCGGAGCTTATAACACATTAAGTACAACAACATAGTGGAAGAAAATGAATAATATCATTGACATACCATATTTGATTACAATGATACAACACATAGATACAATTGATATCAACAATGGAGATACAGAAATAACAGCGGAAGAAAGGATATCTTCAGTAGATCATTCAAGTGAGAAAGCGAACATCCAACCTATTGACTCCATACCAATACTCCAAAACAAGAATCTCGAACCATCATCAATGCTGAAGTGAAGCAACTCGATCCAAATACGATTTTCCAATATCCAAAGATTGAATGCTATCGAATCTACACCTACTATTCGAATATCTGAAAAACCCAACTCTAGACTGCCCGTGTGGAAAATTGTGGGCACCCAGAGTTTAGGAAGGGAACAATAAACTTCAGGTCAGCCATGGGACTGGTATGAGCAAACAAAAACAATTTATCTTTAAAACAACAACAAAAGATTTTAAAACATTGATATCCTCAATGATTTTTGGAAAATGAAACTACCATAAGGCCTCCCACCGCACACACCATGCAAACACAGAACTGAAGGAGATTTCTCCTTATGATAGTCAAAAATGCTTGATACATGAAAACCATTTTGATATTATTATTAGCGCATAGTGGAAAACATTTCGAAAGTATAATATTAATCTTAGCTAGCATACAACATTTCATCGTATGCCTGCTATAGCTACCATGTTCAACAGCAGGTTACCGCCACATTCCATGGCAGGTTATACAACTAAAACCGTACAGGGCGCGTATTTTTTTTTGAATTTTCCAACAAATGGTCAGGCTAAGGAACTTCCTATTGCCACATGGGAACGCTTCTGGAGGGACGCCCCGAGAACTTACCCAGCTCTTTTGCCAATACAAGGCCGGTGTACTCCCTTCCCGGGAGTAACACCTAAGATATGCCACCCTCGGTCGTTTACGACCTTTATCCGAGGTACCTCAATCACAAAGCAACATCACACAGTAATAAATATACAGTGTCTACGTGAGTTAAGTATCTGGGCTCCATACCATGATACCACCCTTTTCCAAAAGGAATGGACATACCCTAGTGGTGCGACCCCTGAAACCTTGCCGCTTCTTTCCTGTTTCGACCATTACCGGGTTGTGAGGCTCGATGAGGTCTCGTCCACAAAGATACACTTTTTCACAAAGTCATGCTTTGATCAACAAATGATCAGCAGCACTTCGTGTGCAATATTACAAAATTGGGAATGTATTACTAGTAACCATCAACTACATAACCTCTGAGCTCGTACGTCTCAGAGAAGGGTGTTAAGCTAAGAGAATAAATCTCCGCCACCAAACAGAAATGTATTTGATAGAAACCAACTTTACATCTCAAAGTGTAATGTCAGACACACATCCATACAAGTCTGTTCCGGGTTTGAACAGAACTGAAGGCACTTCCAAAGAAGCCCTTGCAAATTCAGATAATCCCTAATCACGTCCGGACTTCCCATCACATATGGAAATCTCTATACCGGGGATCAGTCGGTGCAGAGACAATCCTTTCGTTTTCGAAAATATCCGGTCTTCAAATGCTATCCATAACGTCGAATCATTATTCGGAATGGGTTATATGACACAAGGTCCTCTTCCGGCTAAACCGAATAATGAGCGCAATATTTAAAAACATATGGATATGAGATCTCAATTAAGTTACAATTTAAAACCCAAACTTTCTTCTCAAATGTTTTAAAACAAATTACCATTTTCAAATCTTTAAACAAAAAGATTCACTTCACAAAGTTCACCCAGATTTCACAAAGATTCATTCACAGCTTTTCAAAACAATTTCCATTTCAATTTGGATTAACTCATTCAATCTTTAAATCAAAGATTTAATAGCTTTCAAACCCATTTTCAATTCAAATCTTTTATATAAAAGATACATCATTTAAAATCCTCTTTGATTTCAAAACAAGGTTTAATAATCTTTCACAAAGGTTCATTCATAGCTTTCAAAACAATTCACAATTTCATTTCAAACTTGAAACTTTTCAACACAAATTGGAAATCCTTTCTTTATATGAAAGCCATTATTATTTGAAAACAACTAGTTTTCGTTTCGGAAAAATCCGATTACATTTACATAAGTTAAAGCCTTTCAAGTATAAAACTTGGGTTAAATCCAAACTCCCAAAACAATACTTGTAAAAATAGTTTAAAGCTCATGTAAACACATTTATAACTTGTAATAAACCGTAATATCCAAACATAGAATTCAATTCAAAACTTGAATTCATATTTAAATCAAATTATTTAAATTTCAAACTTTATCAAGTTATTCAAAATAACTTTATCTTTAAAAACTCCTTTTCAAAAAAAATTCAAATTCAACTCAATTCCATTTTCAAAATCATTTGGATTCAAAATTCAAACTTTTAAATTTAAAATACATGTGACTTAATCGATTTTCACGTGAAATCCATATTTGTGTGATAATGTGGTCTAGGGATTTTACATACAATAGTGCAACATCATCAATCAGCACAGATTTAAATACAATAATATATTTGATAAGCGGTATAAGCTATAACGCTTATCTTTATTCCCAAATCACAGATAAATAATGTAGGTACATCGTAGATAAATAAATTACATACCTCATAGATAAATAAATTACATTCATCATAGATAATAAGTTACATTTCACAGCTTAATCATATCACAGAACATCATACATCAGGGAAGTCACACAATTCAAAGCATCCAATTCAATTCAAACATTCATAAGTAAGATCAGTTGATTGTCTGATTTATTTAAATCAGATTAATTACTTATGAATAAATTTCCAATCATGGTTAATTAATTATTAATTAATTACAAACCACTGTAATAAATTATTCCTTATTTTTAATTAACCCTTAACAATAAATTAATCCATCTTAATTAATAAATTAATAAATCTTTAATCATTAATATTTGACCTTTAATTATTTGATTGTCCTTTAATTAATTAACCCTAATTAATTATATTAATTTATTAACCGTTAATTAATTACCCTTTTATGAATTAATTAATTAATTTTTAACTACTAAATAATTAACTTTTAATTAAAGTAATCAACCTTTAAGAAGTCACATTAAGTAATACTTCAAAATAAATTATCATTATCATAAAATTTAACTTAAAACTTTTTAAGTCAACCAATGATTTAAAATATTATTTTAAGATCAACTTCTTAATTAAGCAATTAAAAAAAATTCAGAACAACTTAAGAAGATAAAACTTAATTAATTTTAAGTTGAAAAACTACACAAATTTTATCCACCAATGATTAAGTAAAATTTTATTATATAAAAGAAATTGCTTTAAGATTCAAAACTGTCATATTTTGAACCTGAGACCACCCTGGTATCAACTCGAGACAAATCCTAGAATACCCGCGCCAAATTTCTAAATCCCCTAGCTCTCTTCTCCTTCTTCCTTTCTTTTTCATTTTAAAACTTTTGTTTTTTTAGATTTGAAACCTGTAGTACTCACGACATCCCCGAGACCAGACTCGAGCCAAAGTAAGTTTCCCATAGGCTCAACTTCGAGCCAAACAACCTTCCTCATCCCACAACACCCACTGACACTATCACATCATCGTGCACATGTACAAGGCGACGACGACGATTCAACCTTCACCGCGACCATCATCAGGTCGTTTACGACTTGCCGATGACCCCCATAACTCAGATCGAAGAAATTGCCAAGAACTCAAATTCGAGCCATCAACATGAACTGAGACCCAAACCGTTAACCAATTAAACGGCTCACACCTCCACCCACGATCACCAGAAATCACGCCGTTCTACCCAGAACCATGTTATGACACACCTCATCAAATACCCTTGGTGCGATCGAATTTAGTCCACCATCGATGACGCAGCAATTCGATTTTCGATCATGACCAAATTTGGGCATAAAACCCTGTTTCGCACTCATTCAGCCACCACGGCAAACAAGAATTTAAGCGAACATTTTTCCCCTAGTCTTCTATCCTCCAACCACCTCTGACAATAAGCATGGCCTACAGTTTGCCGACGATCACCAGAGATTATAAAAATGTAATTCTGTTCAATATACAATTCCTCGCCTTTTCTAAAACTAAAAATTCTGAAATGATTTTCAAAAATCATTATTATCAATCTCGAATTGATTTATGAAATCGAAAAACAAACTTATGATCATCACATTTAACAGACATATGGTTTTTCACTGTATATTTATATTTTCCAGTTCACTACTTCTTAATTTTTCTTATGAACATTTTTAAAATCAAAATTTAGTTAATACCATCATCTTTCTTTTAAGGATCATAACACAAATCTGCTTACATATTGAGATATAGATGAATTTCATATGCTTGTTTTACTAACAGAGTGATTTATTCACACCTATCAGACATGCACGGGCATTTTTAATTTATTCACCACATTTTCATCCATAACCAAACATTTCAATTGTCATAGGCATCACAGGCATCAGAAATCAAGCAACACATATAGATATATTGAGGGTCGAAAGTTTTCTCACCAGGAAGTACAGAAGCAGAGAACAAAGCCTGTCATGATGAATAGAGTACAAGCTTGAAAATGGATGTGGAAATCTGGTAGTTGTTTTTGATCTGGATTTTGTTGAGTTTCGATTTGAATCTATCTACTGCATGCCTAATCTTTGCATTGCACTTTGATTGAATCTGTACTTTGATTTGTTTGGTTGTTAAATCTGCTTGATTATTGATACATTTGCATACTTCAGATTTTAATGCTTCCAGGCTTTGAATAAAACTTGATCTTCTACTTGCTTCCAGGTTTTGGAAACTTTGAAGTTGTTTAAAGGTTCTAATTTCTTATCTGTTTTGTTTTCTGGTTTAATCTTTGCCTTGATTTGTTTTGATTTTTATTTGATTTTTTATTTTCTGTTTTAAGTTTGAAGATAAGAGGAGGATTGAAGTGGAGAATGAAATGTATTAGCCTGGTTTCTTTTACTTGGTATTAACATTATGATTTTTGATTTTTATTTTAAAGGAAATAGGTATGCCACTTGTAATCTATATTGACACTTGTCTATGCATATGGTAATTTACTCACAAATGTCCATTTACATTATAAATTACTTACACTTGTTAATCTCCCCATAAAAATGCTTACACTTATTTATTTTATATTACAAAGTGTTTGTATTTGCAAATCACATATATTAATAAGAATTTTATAAAATACATATATTAGTTTATATTTGGATATATATATATATATATTGATATCTTATTTTCAATTTTTTTATAATTACTTTTCCTTTTTAAATACGTTATTCAAAATCTATTAACTTTTCAAATGATATGTATATATATTTAATTTTAACCTTTTAAATAGCTTTTGTAAATTTATTTATAACAATCTCAAAAGATAACTTTCAAATCATTATATTATAAATAAATAAAATTATTTTCTATTAATAAAGTATAGAGTTTTAAATTCAATGTATTATTTAAAACATTTACCTTTAAATTTAAAATTCAAAAATCAATATACCATTAATTTGTATTTACAAAAGAATAAACAAACAATATCTCTTATAATATATATTTTTATTCCATCCAGAAACTATTTATTTTCTAAAACTTTAATTTCAACATACTTTTTCTAATCAATCCATAATTAAGTTTGAAATCAATATATTATTCAGAATATTTATTTCTGAATTTCCAGTTACAAATCATATTTACGTACATTTATATTAATAACAAAAAAATATCCATTTAATTCGAAAAATAAAAAATAAATTTACAATTTAATTTTAAAAATTAAATTATTTACCAATTTAAATTTGATTTAAAAATAGGAATGTTACAGATTCCCCCTTAAGAAAATTTCGTCCTCGAAATTTACTAGGGAGACAACAAAGGATGGATATACAAATATAGAGAAACAATTTTCTAGGTCAAACTGAATATTTATTTTGCATTTGGCTTACCAAATAAGAATATTATCAATAAATATAAGAATAACTCATTCAATATTACCTAGGATACTCGAGTCATCCAGTCTAGGAAATATGCAAGGGCATCGGTTAGTTCGAAGGAATAACTAATCACTCGTAGAATATATCAAGACCCAAACAATAAATAAATGGATTCAATTTTCCGCAATTCTCAAACACTAGGTATGGATTCCAAAATCAGGTCGAAATACTTCAAAGTATACATTAGCTTGTCCCTCTTCGGACTTTGATCCTACAACAAATCACAATAGAATTTCAAATTTGGTTTTAATCGAAATCTTTTTATCGATACAAATAAATTTTAACTTTATATTTAATTTACCAATTTATTCCAATTTAAATTCCAAGTTCATTAAAGTTTAAAAACAAAGGCTGATAGGAAATCGATGAAGAGAATACGACTTAAGATCTTATCTAACACGATTCGCAGGGCTATCATCGTACCAAAGCTTCTTCTTCGAACTGCCATGAAGCCATCAAAGAATTGAAATTGGAAGATCAAAGAGATTAACAGAGAAAGGATTGTTTCCATTGTTGCAGGGTATTGGTCATTTGTAGTGGTACTCCCCTGTCCCCTATCTCGTCTTCTTCTTGCACTCATACTCACTATCAGTGGATAGCAAGAGAATTTACTGAGGTATTAGGACGGATATCTTAGGGATACTCCTTCTAGGGTATACTTCACCCTATCACTAATGAGCTACCTAATGTGTTATACTCCTGAGCTAATGTTTCAACCTTCATCTCTGATACCAATTATAATGATCCTGACTTGACCTTCGAAAATCGGCACCTGTACTTCACTTGTACTCGAATGCCGCAGATTCAAACGCCGAATCTGTCTTGTAGAAGCTCATAACACATTAAGTACAACAACACAGCGGAAGAAAATGAATAATATCATTGATATACAATATTTGATTACAATGATACAACACATAAATACAATTGATATCAACAATGGAGATACAAAAATAACAGCGAAAGAAAGGATATCTTCAATAGATCATTCAATGAGAAAGCGAACATCCAACCTATTGACTCCATACCAATACTCCAAAACCAGAAGCTCGAACCACCATCAATGTTGAAGTGATGCAACTCGATCCAAATACGATTTGCCAATATCCAAATATTGAATGATATCAAATCTACACCTACTATTCGATTATCTGGAAAACCCAACTCTAGAATGCCCGTGTGGAAAATTGTGGGCATCCAGAGTTTAGGAAGGGAATAATAAACTCCAGGTCAGTCATGGGACTGGTATGAGCAAACAAAAACAATTTATCTTTAAAACAACAACAAAAGATTTTAAAATATTGAAATCCGCAATGCTTTTTGGAAAACGAAACTAACATAAGGCCTCCCACCGCACACACCATGCAAACGCAGAATTGGAGGAGATTTCTCCTTATGATAGTCAAAAATGCTTGATATCGAAAACCATTTTGATATTAATATTAGTGCATAGTGGAAAACATTTCGAAAATATAATATTAATCATAGCCAGCATACAACATTTCATCGTATGCCTACTATAGCTACCATGTTCAATAGCAGGTTACCGCCACATTCCATGGTAGGTTATACAACTAAAACCGTATAGGGCGCGTATTGTTTTTTTGGATTTTCCAACAAATGGTCAGGCAAAGGAACTTCCTATTGCCACATGGGAACGCCTCTGGAGGGACGCCCCGAGAACTTACCCAGCTCTCTGCCAACACAAGGCCGGTGTAGTCCTTTCCCAGAAGTAACACCTAAGATATGCCACCCCTGGTCATTTGCGACCTTTATCCGAGGTACCTCAATCACAAAGCAACATCACACAGTAATAAATATACAGTGTGCACATGAGTTAAGTATCTGGGCCCCATACCATGATACCGCCCTTTTCCAGAAGGAATGGACATACCCTAGGGGTGCGACCCTTGAAACCTTGCGGCATCTTTCCTGTGTCGACCATTATCGGGTTATGAGGCTCGATGAGGTCTCGTCCAAAAAGCTACATATTTTCACAAAGTCATGCTTTGATCAAGAAATGATCAGCAACACTTCGTGTGCCACATTTAAAACCTAATTTAAAACCCAAACTTTCTTCTCAAATGGTTTAAAACAAATTACCATTTTCAAATCTTTAAACAAAAAGATTCACTTCACAAAGTTCACCCAGATTTTACAAAGATTCATTCACAGCTTTTCAAAAAAAATTCCATTTCAATTTGGATTAACTCATTCAATCTTTAAATCAAAGATTTAATAGCTTTCAAACCCATTTCCAATTCAAATCTTTTATATAAAAGACACACCATTTAAAATCCTCTTCAATTTCAAAAGAAGGTTTAATAATCTTTCACAAAGGTTCATTCATAGCTTTCAAAACAATTCACAATTTCATTTCAAACTTGAAACTTTTCAACACAAATTGGAAAACCTTTCTTTATATGAAAGCCATTATTATTTGAAAACAACTAGTTTTCGTTTCGGAAAAATCCGATTACATTTACATAAGTTAAAGCCTTTCAAGTATAAAACTTGGGTTAAATTCAAATTCCCAAAACAATACTTTTAAAAATGGTTTAAAGCTCATGTAAACACATTTATAACTTGTATAACCTTTTTAAACCGTAATTTCAAGATATAGAATTCAATTCAAATCTTGAATTCAAATTTAAATCAAATTATTTAAATTTCAAACTTTATCAAGTTATTCAAAATAACTTTATCTTTAAAAACTCCTTTGCAAAAGTTTTTCAAATTCAACTCAATTCCATTTCCATAATCATTTGGATTCAAAATTCAAACTTTTAAATTTAAAATACCTGTGACTTAACCGATTTTCTCGTGCAATTCATATTTGTGTGTGTATAGTGTGGTACAGGGGTTTTACACACAATAGTGCAACATCATCAATCAACACATATTCAAATACAGCAATATATTTGATAAGCGGTATAAACAATAACACTTATCTTTATTCACAGATCACAGATAAATTATGTAGGTACATCGTAGATAAATAAATTACATTCCTTATAGATAAATAAATAACATTCATCATAGATAATAAGTTACATTTCACAGCTTAATCATATCACAGAACATTATACTTAGGGAAATCACACAATTCAAAGCATCCAATTCAATTCAAATATTTATAAGTAAGATTAGCTAATTGTCTGATTTATTTAAATCAGATTAATTACTTATGAATAAATTTCGAATCATGGTTAATTAATTATTAATTAATTACAAACCACTATAATAAATTATTCTTTATTTATTAATTAACCCTAAACAATAAATTAATCCATCTTAATTAATAAAAATAATAAATCTTTAATCATTAATAACTGACCTTTAATTATTAGATTATCCTTTAATTAATTAACCCTAATTAATTATATTAATTTATTAACCATTAATAAATTACCCTTTTATTAACAAATTAATTAATTTTTAACTACTAAATAATTAACCTTTAATTAAAGTAATCAACTTTTAAGAAGTCACATTAATTAATAATTCAAAATAAATTATCATTATCATAAAATTTAACTTAACACTTTTTAAGTTAAAAATGATTTAAAATATTATTTTAAGATCAACTTCTTAAATTAATATTTATTAAATGAACTTCTTAATTAAACTATTAAATTTTTTTCAGAACAACTTAAGAAGATAAAACTAAATTAATTTTAAGGTGAAAAACTACACAACTTTTATCCACCAATGATTAAGTAAACTTTTATTATATAAAAGAAATTGCTAAAAGGTTCAAAACTGTCATATTTTGAACCTGAGACCATCCTGGTATCAACCCGAGACAAATCCTAGAATATCCGAGCCAAATTTCAAAATCCCCTAGCTCTCTTCTCCTTCTTCCTTTCTTTTTCTTTTTAAAACTTTTGTTTTTTTAGATTTGAAACCTGCAGTACTCACGACATCCCCGAGACCAGACTCGAGCCAACGTAAGTTTCCCCTAGGCTCAACTTAGAGCCAAACACCCTTCCTCATCCCACAGCTTCAACTGACACTATCACATCATCGTGCACATGTACAAGGCGACGACGATGATTCAACCTTCACCGCGACCATCATCGGGTCATTTAAAACCTCGCCGATGACCTCCATAACTCAAATCGAAGAAATTGCCAAGAAATCAAATTCGAGCCATCGACATGAACTGAAACCCAAACCGTTAACCAATTAAACGGCTCGTACCTCCACCCACGATCACCAGAAATTGCGCCACTCCTCCCAGAACCACGTTACGACACACCCCATCAAATCTCCTTGGTGCGATCGAATTTAGTCGACTATCGATGACGCAGCGATTCGATTTTCGATCATGACCAAATTTGGGTATAAAATCCTATTTCGCTTTCGTTCAGCCACCATGGCGAACAAGAATTTAAGCGAATATTTTTCCCCTAGTCTTCTATCCTCCAACCACCTCTGACAATAACACGGCCTATAGTTTGCCGTCGATCACCTAAGATTTATAAAATGTAATTTCTTCTCAATATACAATTCCTCACAATTTATAAAACTAAAAATTCTGAAATGATTTTCAAAAATCATTATTTTCAATCTCGAATTGATTTATGAAATCGAAAAACAAACTTATGATCACCACATTTAACAGATATATCGTTTTTTACTGTATATTTATATTTTCTAGTTCACTACTTCTTAATTTTTCTTATGAAACATTTTTAAAATCAAGATTTAGTTAATACCATCATATTTCTTCTAAGGATCATAACACAAATCTGCTTATATATTGAGATATAGATGAATTTCATATACCTGTTTTACTAACAGAGTGATATATTCACACCTATCAGACATGCACGGGCATTTCTAATTTATTCACCACATTTTCATCCATAACCAAACATTTCAATTATCACAGGCCTCACAGGCATCAAAAATCAAGCAACACATATAGATATATTGAGGGTCGAAAGTTTGCTCACTAGGAAGTATGGAAGCAGAGAACAACGCTTGTCATGATGAATAGAGTACAAGCTTGAAAATGGATGTGAAAATCTGGTAGTTGTTTTTGATCTGGATTTTGTTGAGTTTCGATCTGAATCTATCTACCGCATGCCTGATCTTTGCATTGCACTTTGATTTGAATCTGTACGATTTGTTTGGTTGCTAAATCTGCTTGATTATTGATATATTAGCATACTTCAGATTTTAATGCTTCCAGGCTTTGAACTAAAACTTGATCTTCAACTTGCTTCCAGGTTTTGAAAACTTTGAAGTTGTTTACAAGTTTTAACTTCTTATCTGTTTTGTTTTCGGGTTTAATCTTTTCCTTGACTTGTTTTGATTTTTATTTGATCTTTTTATTTTCAGTTTTAAGTTTGAAGATAAGAGGAGGATTGAAGAGGAGAATGAAATGTATTACCCTGGTTTCTTTTACTTGGTATTAACATTGTGATTTTTGATTTTTGATTTTTTAAAGGAAATAGGTATGCCACTTGTAATCTGTATTAACACTTGTCTATGCATATGGTAATTTACTCACAAATGTCCATTTACATTATAAATTACTTACACTTGTTAATCTCCCCATAAAAATGCTTACACTTATTTATTTTATATTACAAAGTGTTTATATTTGCAAATTACATATATTAATAAGAATTTAACAAAATACATATACTAGTTTATGTTTGGATATATATATATATATATATATATATATATATATGTTGATATCATATTTTCAATTATTTTTTATAATTACTTTTCCTTTTTAAATACTTTATTAAAAATCTATTAGCTTTTCAAAAGATATGTATATATATTTGATTTTAACCTTTTAAATAGATTTTGTAAATTTATTTATATCAATTTCAAAAGATAACTTTGAAATCATTATATTATAAAAAAATTATTTTCTATTAATAAAAAATAGAGTTTTAAATCCAATGTATTATTTAAAACATTTACCTTTAAATTTCAAATTCAAAAATTAATATACCATTAATTTGTATTTATAAATGAATAAACAAACAATATCTCTTATAATATATATTTTTATTCCATCCACAAACTATTTATTTTCTAAAACTTTATTTTAAACATACATTTTCAAATCAATCCATAATTAAGTTTAAAATCAATATATTATTCAGAATATTTATTTCTGAATTTCCAGTTACAAATCATATTTACATACACTTATATTAATAACAAACAAATATCCATTTAATTCGAAAAATACAAAATAAATTTACAATTTAATTTCAAAAATTAAATTATTTACCAATTTAAATTTGATTTAAAAACGTGAATGTTACAAAAAGAGAAAAACTCAATGAGCTTTTGGATGTGGCCATTCGCTACATTACTAACTCCTAATCAGTTGTTGAAGATCTGAAGAGGATGGATAAAGCTTTTCTCTTTAATAGAGATCTGCCTATAGATCAATGAATATACCCTTTTGTATTTTAATTCATGTAATGTGATTTTGTATTTAACATGTAAATTGTAAATAACTCATACCAAAATGATCAATATTTTACCCTTTCTACCTTTGTCTGAAATTGGAAATTAAGTTACTAGTTGCAATTTAGTGCTTTGTAGTTACTGTTTTTAGCATAATCTGCTTTCTGCTTTTTGTATTTCGAGTCTATAATGTAGAGATCAATAACGTGCTTGTTAAGAGAGCTAGGAACCTTGTAGATTGAGCATTCAAAATTTTAATGGTATGAAAACCATATATTTTAATCTTCATGTAAGAATCTTCCTTTTCATTAATAGATATATGATATCTTATTTAGTAATGGAAATTCCCATTATTTTAACAAGAAATCTAAATTCCAATCTTAGTTGAAAGCGGACTTAATGCAGCATCGTGTTGGAGTAATTACAAAGTCATCAAGATAGGGAACCAACAAATTGCATGAAAACGATATAAGACCAAAATATCATCTAATATAATATGAACAGAAGACCATAAGATGCATCTGGCGATAGTTTGAACAGAAGACCAAAAAATTCATTTGGATAGAAGACTAAAAAATCCATCTAGATATAATAGAAGAGCAGAAAACCATCTGGATATAATAGAAGACCAGGAAACTATTTGGTAATAATAGATGATCGAAAAATCATTTGGAAGTAACAGTAGACCAGAAAATCCATTTGGAAATAGTAGAAGACCAAAAAACCATCTGAAGATAAATAGATGACTCGGAAGCCATTTGGTAATAATAGAAGACCAGAAAATCATCTGGAAATATAGAAAACCTAGAAGCCATTTGGTAATAATAGAAGACTAGAAAATCCATTTGGCAATGAAAGATTGCTTTTGTCTAGAGGCATAATTGCTTGATCTTCGTTTAGAGCATAGACGCCTCATTCTTAATTGATCTTCCTTTAGAAGATTGATTTTACTTTGGAGCATAAATGGCTCATTTTGATTGATCTTCCTTTAGAAGATTGATTATGCTTTGGAGTGCAAATGGCTTATTTTTTTATTGATCTTCCTCTAGAAGTTTAATTTGATCCATTCTTTTGGATAGAGTTTGATTGACATGATTGATTTATTTGGCACCATCTTAGGAGATGGTCTTAACCTTGATCTAGCCCCTTATCATCATCTTAGGTAATGATTTAGGTCTTTTTCCCAGCGTGTCTGGTTTTCTTTCCTCAAGAAGAACCAAAGAGTTACCTAATTTCTCTCTAGGAGGCGCTTTAGTAGGGCCTTAGAGACAGTACTAAAGGCTAGTCCGGTGCTTTGGGTAGCCATCTTAAGCAGAACCAAAGACTTACCCAACCTTCCTTTATGAGGCACTTTTGTATGCCTTCGAGACGGTACTAAAGGCTGATCTGGTGCTTTGGGTAGCTATTTTAAGCAGAACTGAAGGCTTACGCTACCTCCCTCTAAGAGGCGCTTCAGTAAGGCCATGAAGGCAGGTCCATTGCTTTGGTCAGGTCATCTTAGACGGGACCAAATGCCTACTCCATTCTCCTTCTAGGAGGCGCCCCAGTAAGGCCATATATATGTTATTGAAGGCTTGCAGATGCTTTAGTTAAGCCCTTTTAGACAGGACCAAAGGTTTATTTTAATCTCCCTCTAGGAGGTGCTTTGACCAGGCCATCTTGGCAGGGACAAAGGCTTGTTCCTTTATTGTAAGAGTTCTTTTCTCCTTAATCATGTAGGTGTTCTTACATAGAGAATCTTTCTTTAATGCTGACTTGTTCAATATTTTTTACAAATGCTTGGAGCTTTTCCTATCCTAGAAAATTTTGATTATCCCTTCCAAGATTCGACATTGATTCGTATCGTGCCCATTAGAATGGTGATAATGATAATATAATCCTTTAAGATTCATTTCATTCTTTGGTCGCTTCTTTTGTGAAGGCCAATAACTAAATTTATCTTTGGTTTAGAGATAGATGTTCTCATAAGAAGTAGTAAGTGAGTAACTCTTAGAAAGCCGTGATCTTTTGGAGAATGATCCTCTTGATTGGCGTTTAACTCTTTTATTGCTTGTGAATGAATCTCCATCTTCAATGACCAATTTTCCTTTTATGGAGTTTTGTGCTTCATTGTTTGGACCAAGCACACGCTTTCACTTTCTAGTAAATCGATCGAAATCCCTTTTTATTTTCTTTTCAAAGACGGTTCCCTTAGCTTTGAGTTGGATTTCCTTTCTTATTTTAATGAAGAAGCTATCTCTCTTGCATTTCCTTCATAGGGCCAAGATAGGTGTTTTCCCTATATGGAATGGATTTTGACTCCATTTTTCTGGATTATAAAGAGTTACTTTCCCATTCGTATCTTCGATTACTTGTAGTGCTATTAATCTCAATACTTTCTCTTCATGAAGCCGGGGATCACTTGTAATTTGGTAGGTTGGCCTAATCATCCGAGGCACAAAGGATCCTTGTTTGAAGATTTTGACATGTTAAATTGACACGGCTAAGCAAAGCTTAGTTAATGTAACTAAATGGTGTTAGGGTAAGCTAACTTGGAATGGTTCCTTGATAGGATATGCTTGGAAGGTATAAATCTTCTAGGCCCTATATACGCAGGTTAAGGTAGTTCCACTTATGGCTTAAACAGAGACGAAGGTTCGAGTCCTCCTTCTAGTGCCAAAATGTTAATGAATTTCTTCATTAACACCCAAAAGTTGTAAGGAATGAGGAATTTGGTTGAGTAAAGGTTCGATTCACCCTTACGGATCTCAATGAGTGTTGGCAAAAGCGATACTTGGTTGAGAAAGGGCTTAGGAAAGCTAGGCTTAGTATGTTCAAATCCATGAAAATGTCATAAATTATTCATACCGAAACTGTGCTCAAATTTATGTAGAAGCCATGCCACTAATATAGAACAATCTTATACCAATAGGGATTAAGACTATGAGCGTTTAAGAATTCAAAGCAATTTATGATTAAAAATCACAAGTGCTTTGGAACTCGAAACAAGCCATAACCATGAAACCTTTATTCATGTGCTATGAAATATTTGAATGTACATAGCCTTATGTGTACAAAGTTCAAGCGTTACAATTTCCAAATTTCCCCGAATCAATTTAGGGTTGCAAAGTTTAAAATGTAAGAAGTTGAGAAAATAATGATTCACACCTTCCTCCATGCCCCTAAGTCAATATTTATAGGGGTGGTAAGATGCAACATAGATGTTATGTAGCATGTCTATTCTGCTGCATTGAGGTTCATCTCGAGAGCGTTAAGGATATTGCTTTGATTTGAAGGCTTGCAGCATTCTCTAGTGCAATAATGGACTATGGCATCATTAAGGCATGGCATTGATAACAAGAGGCATTAGTAACAGGTAGCATTTATAACAGATAGCATTGATAACTGGCGGCATTGATAACAGACGATATTGATAATAGGCAGCATTGATAATAGGTGGCATTAACGATAAAACGACATTAATAGGAGACGACATTGGTGATGAGCGACATCAATAGGGAGAGATATCATAAGGAAATGATATTGAAGAGTTGCGGTATCAACCTGAGGTGATATTAACTAGATGTACGATCCATTTTACCTTTGGAGATGAAGTGTGACATTGATTTGAACGCAGCATCAATGAGGGGCGACATGGATGATAAATCATGTAGGTATAACATTGATGACTTTCAATATAATTCTTCAACATCACCGCTTCCTTGATGAGATATGGTATCATTTATTCAACTCTATAAGAGTGTGCGACATTGATGACATTCAATATTCTTAGCTTCATTGATGACCTAGACATTGTCTATTAATCCTTGTTGATGAGGGGTGGCGTTGTATACTTTCGGCATTGGCTTACCTCCTCACTTTAGACATTACTTATTGATATGAAATCATGGTTATGCTGACATGTTGCATACCTTCAGGATCAATAGTGATAGTAGTAACAATAGTTATCGGATGGAATGACTTACTCGAGAGTTTTCTATTGGTTAGCACATCAAATTTCAAATTAGGAATCTCAAAGTGATGTTGTTACATAGTTTCCTCGACTTGAGAATACTATGGAACTTGAATATGGACAGTACACTTTGAATATAGTTTAATCATGGCATGACGTCCATCGAATTAATATAGTTGGGTATGAGTTGAAACATTGGAAGTGAAACGTTGTTCAAAGAGAATTCGTCTCCTCGGTTATATAGTGTTTGTATCACAGTCAACTACAGTCAACTCAAAGTCAAAGTCTCGGATTAGAGTAGTACAATTAGTAATGATTTCATTATTGAACAAAAGGCATTGTGTTTGGACTATTCAAGTTCAACGTGGGCGACATTAGAATTTTGACCAAAACCAAATTTTATAAATCCTAATGTGATATAGTGTCGATGAAGAGAATCGGTGTAAATAGTCGTTGCTACAAGGTACCATTTACAATAAGTAAAATTGGATTTTATCGAAAGATGTGTAAGCAATAAATTCAGCCAAAATATCATACCACTAGCTAAGATGAAGTACGAACATTAATATTCAGATTTTTCAATATTAATCGCTGATTGAATTTGTACATTTGAGTCGCACAACCATAATGATGAGTACTCTGAAAAACCTTACGATTTAATTAATTTTTTCATTGTAAATTAATTAGATTAATTAATATTTATGAAATATTAATTGTTAACTTTAATTGATTTTTTTAGTACCATTTATAATTAATAAAGTGAGTACACAAATGTTATATACGTGCATACCGATATACGATATCAATAGAATATTTGAAATGATTTAAACAACCTTATTGCTAAATGATTTTGGAAAAAAAATTTAGATCTATATTATCTCCATTATGGCCGGCCAAAGAGGGAAGTAGCGGAGAGTTTTCCAATTGTGTTTGAAAATCTAAAGGAGTAATTAAAGGAGAGAAATAATCTTCATCATTTGCGCTTCTCTAAGACTCATTTAAATTATAATTTTTACCCTTTTCTCTATAATATTTGCTACTAAAAATACGAAGATGGGAAGGGACATTTGATAAGATTTAATGAGGACTTAAATAGAAATTTTTTTAAAAGAGAGAATTGAAAGGTTTCAATGTTGCATATAAACATATTCTCTTTCATTAATTCCATGGCTTTCTTCCTAACAAATTTTTCTCTTACTCTTCCTCTTCTATCATGGCTGAAATTTATGGAATCCATAAAATAAAATGAAATTATAAAGGTTTTTTCTATCATTTGATTTATACAAATTCAAAGGTAGATTAAGTTTAATCTAGGAGCTTTGTTCATCATCCAAGATGCTACTTTTTGGCTAAATCGTTAGGTGATTCTTAATTTTATTTATTCATATATTAATGATGTTTATACAGTACAAATCTTTTACATGTTATACGTCATATGTTTATATATCTATATTGTAATATAAATTAGATTTCCTTTTGCCACACCTCAATGATTAATTGTTTATTATGTTAATCTAATTTAGATCCCCTTTTGTGCTACTCCTCAGTTAATTATGCGATCATTTTGTTAAAATAGTTTAGATCCTTCATCTCGTATGATTATTTATTTGTAGTGTTTATATAGTTTGGATCTGAATTTATAATGAATCTATATGTGCCTATATTGTTCGATCTTTTTGTTGTTATATTGGGATCAATTTTTGTTTACATACTTTATATATATATTACATGGTTATTTAAAAAAAAATTGAAGTAATTTTGATTAAATTTTAGTTTAATTTTGATTGAAAACTATTTTAGACTGAAAACAACTTTAATTATTTAACTCGTCTTTAAAATGAATATATGTGTTATAAGCATGTTTTTAAACATACTTTGGTTGGTTGTTTTTACATAAATGAAAAGGTTATTTCATTTAAAAAACCCATAAGTGAATTTTTATATAAAACCTTAAATCGTTTGATTTCTTTTAAATTGAAGATTGTGTTTAATTTTTTAAGTTCAAATTTACATATGTAAATTTTAAAATGCAATTATTACATAAATATGTTGTTTTAAATATTAAACATAGTGTACAATTATTTATACATGGACTTATGTGTGTGCATGTTATTTTTACTCAAATTGTATAAAATGGACATTTATGTAAAACAATAAAATTCGTTTCAAACATTTATTAATTATATGTCTATGATAATATTTATATGTGTTTTTAAATCAAGACTACAGATAATGAAGGCAAATATGAATGGAAAAATGGGTCAGTTATTTTGAAAATCCCAACACCTACATATGCTCACATTAGCCATGTATACTTTTTATCTATAGCACGTGCACTTTACACAAATAGTGTAATTGATACATTTATTTAAATTAGAGATAAAAAACTTCCACTTATTCACCTTCAACCATACCACTAATTTTCACAAAGCAAAACCTTCCACTTACTCACCAGAAGTACTTTGGGCTCTATCAAATCAATGAACGAATTAGCAACGTTGAATACAAGAAAAAACTACCTATACAAATAAAATACAATAAAGCTTTTTCTTTAAATATTTTAGATTGGATCTTAAATACATCTAGGATTCGTAGACTCAACAAAAATAAATATGGAAAGTTTGAAATTCATCTATCTAACCAGCTTTCGAGTGGCCTAATTCATTAAATAGTATCAATGCCCAATAGTCCATACCATCTAAAATCAGCAATGTTTAGGCTAACTGATTAAAGCATACATATTTAGTAGAGTGTCTAAAAGGTAATGTTGGGTAATCAAGTACTTTTCTTGGCCCAAAAGATAAAGTAAGCCCATAGTTTGTCCTCATTATAAGGCCCAAATTGATTTTGGTGCTTATTCTAATTTTCCAAATCTGTTTCAAATATTAAAAATATATTATAAATTTAAATGTTAGATTTAAAATATAAAATTAAATTTTTATATAAGTTATAAAATACTTTCAAAATTTTCAAATTATTTTGAGAAATTAAATAATTATTTTTAAAATTTAAAATTTAATTCATATGATTAATTCAATAAAATTAAATAATTAATTAAAAATTAATTGATTAAAACATATATATTGATATATGTGTTTAACTATAGTTTGTTTAGTTGTTTATTTATCTTAAAATTATTTGTGATAAATTAATTTTGAATTTCAAATTAGTTAAAATATTTAATTAAATTGTTTAATCAAATAAAATTTATTAAATACAATAGTAAACTTTAATAAGTTAAAATGTATACATATATCGATATGTACACATAAAACAAACAATAAACGACATAGTTGATCAACTATCTTAAATAGTTTAAGATGACTAATATAATATTTTAGAAATTATATATAAAATAAAATAAATTATTTAAATATGATTTAATTAATAATAATTAAGATTAGTTAAATAATAATTAATCATAAGATACATGTATATATTATATAAGTAAATTACTGTGACGACCCGGATTTTTGACCATCGGATATTAGGAAATTAACAGATTTTAATTTTGAAATATTGATCTTATTGGTCGAATAAATAAATTGCTGACAATTAAAATATCTGAATATATATATATATAAATTGATTTAAAAACTATAATAAATATTGAATTTTTTTATTTTTTTTGGATATAATGAATCTTATAGTAAAGTAATTATATATATATATAGAAACTCCACCATTTAAACTTAAGATAAAATATCCATATATTTGTATATATACAAGCCTGTGAGGGTTATACATATAAGTATATAAATATATAAGTATATGAATGTAGGCTCATATGAAATAATATGCATGGAAATTTGTATAGAAGGAGCATATACGTATATGATGACAAAATGTACACAAGTAATGTATATGGAAGATATATGTATAGAAAATATGTATACACGTTATAAAAAGAATGCTTATGGGGAATATAAATATCTATATAAAAATGTGTATGTATATATATAGGAAGATATATGTATGTGGAAGTGTGACAAAACATATTTATGCAAGCATATATATATATATATATATATATATATATATATATATATATATAACAACAACATATATGGATAAGACACATAACTATACATATATATGTACAAACAAAGGATATATACATATATCAATTCATATAAAAATATTTGTAAACACAAAAGGGGATAACATCATGAATACATATCCATTCAAGCATACAAGAATATAAAATCAATCTCAACAGCGAAATGAAATCAAAGCAAACCTTAAAGCTTTTGCATATGAAATCAAATCAAAATATGAAAAGTTAAGGAATCAACCTATATAGGTGTAAGCTTGCACTTTACACCTTCTCTTCAATATATACCACTACCTTGCCTCATATTTTCCATTCATTCAAACTAGATAAAGAAAAGAAAAGGAAGAGAATACTACCATTACAACTTAAAAAATCAAACGATTCATGTTCAGGAGGTCAAAACAAAAGCTAGCATCTTTCTTCAAAAACTTTGCTTTGTCTCCAAGATAATAATCAGTGAGTAAACTTCTTTTTTAAAACCCAATCTTTCTTAAAATATGAATATGCTTAAGAGTAAAATAAAATAACAGTATGTGTTATAGAAATGGATGTGTGTGTGTGTGTGTGTGTGTGTGTGTGTGTGTGTGTGTGTGTGTGTGTGTGTGTATATATATGCATGCATGTGGATGAATGCAAAAGCCTATACAACATTTACCTCTGTTCTATTCTTTACTATCATGTTAACTTTCATAAATCCATTTCACTTCCTCTAGATGGTTTTAGTCAAGATGTTTGAAGGATTTATGTTTGTGTTGGAGTATACTTCATCTTAAAAATAATTTCATAGAATATTATCAAGAAATAACATTGGGAGGTAAAAATTACAGTTTGTGACCAAGTATATCCAAAAATTCGATCATTTTAATTTGTGTTTTCACCTACATAAATGTAATTGGCTTTGAGAATAATGAATTTTGGTGGAATTTTCTCGATTTTTAGTTGCGTGGTCAATGAGGTAGAGAGGGTTGATTGAATTATGGTCGTTGGTCGAGTTTCGGCTATCTCGGGGTTGATAGGCATCGGTGTTTGGCCTGAAGGTGGCTAAAGCAGGGGGGAATGAAGGAAAATGATGGAGAAGGGTTCTGGTCAGCGTAGCGTTGTGTCAGAGGGGAAGTAGGGTTTGAAGGTCGAGTTTGGGTAGTCTTGGGTTCCTAGGGACTACGGTGTCGTGTAGGGGACGTGAGGCTGCGGTGTAGGGGGAAAAGATAGAGGAGAGCAAGACGAAGCTTTAGGCGAGGTGGCATGGGTTTCGGGGGTCGGAGATCGTTGGTACATGGTGGGAAGTGATCGGATATGTTGTCTGGGTATGAGTGTGTTGTCGAATTTTTGAAGGGGAGGTTATCGTGGAAATCTGGTTGGTCGGAATGGACGCGTGGGTCGGGAACGACTGGGAGGTGGGGCCGTCAGTGGTCGGCGCAACTCCATTGGGGTTTGCACGTGCACGCCATAGTTGTGCAAAGTGAAGTAGGAGAAGATAGGAATAGGAAGAGAAGCAAAAGATAAGAGAAAGGAAGAGGGAGTCCGGATCGGGTTTGGGCTAGTGGGCCGATGTTTTTAAAAGAAAAAAGGAAAATATAAATAATCTTAAGTGATTTTCAAAAGATCGAATTACCTTTAAACTATTTACTTTTAAACTTTAAACTCCCTAATTTTGTAAAATATAGGAACCGAGTTGTCTTGTCTTCTTAACGGTTTATTAATATCTTATTAAATAATAAATTTGAAATTTATAATTAGTTAATGTAAATAAAATGATTTAAAATTTAAATTAGTTAAACCCTAGGTTAGTTTATATTTGTTAATTATTAATTAATTCCTAAAATTTATTTAAAGTGAAATAAACAGTTTTGTAATTAATTTAAAATTTAAATAAACAGGATTTGGAAAATAATTAATTTTGTTTTAAATAGATATAATGTGATTGGTTAATATAGATCATAAATCATTTAATTAGATCGGGCTATGTGGATTGTCTTGATTCTTTATTTTGTTCTTTCCAGTTATTCTATGATATGAAGTACTCTGAATTGAACAGTTAAAAATAAACATGAGACGTTTTATTGGAAATAGATACTTGTTTTGAAATTTTTATGAGAATGTTGGTATTTAGAAATTGATTTTTTTTGTTAAAAACAACTTGACCTTAAAAGATGACTTTTGATTCGAAGAGATCGGGATCAGATATCAGTATTATCCAGAACCACTTCGATTTGAAAATCACTCCAAACTTTACGGGTTTGATTATAGATTTTAAATAGGCTGGAATTGGATAAATTTCATTATTTAATTATTTTAAATAAGTATTGTACTTAGACACCATTATAATATCAATGGATTTCTGGATTAAAATAAGGTGATAACTCGTCGGTTTATACGAGTTACCTTGGTTTCAAGGAAGTTTTACAACTTAAGTATTTCAATTTGAGTTGGTTTACTCATGCCGGTTTCCAACCTGACTTGGTGATACTTTATTGTAATGCTTGGGTCAGACCGAGTATTACAGGATTTTAGGTTAGAACGCTTTGGAGCCTGGGGACGAGCTGGACAATAGAGATGTATTGATTGTATTCCGCTGTGCATCATAGACTACATATTCAGTATTAGGGATAAGTTATTATAACTGTCTAGATTTATTTATTGATAAGTGTACTCTGATACCTTGTTTGTTATTGACAGTTACAGCTTTTCTTTGTATAAATGTTGTTATATTTATATTATATTTTGTTCTGCTGCGATTGTGAGATTCTGTGTTGTTGTTTCTATTTCTTATTCTATCTATTTTTCTTCATAACCCTAACAGCCTAGTATTTCGGGCACTTGATTGCTTGACACTCTATACAGTGAACGTATTAGTGTCGAGTTTCGGGGTCGAAAATCTTTGGGTCGTTACACTTGGTATCAAAGCCGAAGGTTAAGCGAGAACTTTGGCTCTAGTGGGGATTACGCATTAAAGATAGGGTCAGTAGTACCCTAGAATGAGTTGAGAGTATTATATGAGGGCGTACTTGTTATTTACTTATATAATGACTTTAAAAACGATTTTAAAATAATTTTTATATTAGGTTACATTTTGATATATAAAGAAATAATTTTTCTAAATTATTATATTAAGGAGATTGGTTGTGATTATTATAATCAAATAAGATTATAAAATCTGTAGTGTTGATATATATAACCAAATAGAAAGTGATAAGAATGAACTATACAAATAACTTAAGTTAAAAATGGATTCAAACCTGAATTTAAATCTTGAAAAATTCAAAATAATTTTCAAGGTGTTTGAAATAAGTTACCCTGATTTTATTTTTCCAATGAATTATGATGGAATATATGGTGTGTTTAATTTCCATATATGATAACATTGATTATTATCATAAATTGGGTATTGTGTCTTAATAGAAGGTGTTTATTTTAGAATAAGCAATGATGAAACAGAGTGAAATGTTATAAGCTGAATTTATGAGTGTCACTTATGAAATTAAAAATGGATTTAAATTGGGAAGTTTTAAATCTAAATCCCGGAGAAATTTTGAAACTGTTTCAAAGTATTTAAGGAGATAATAAATAATATTATTTGGAATATTTTTGAATATAGAAATATTTGTTTAAAAACATGAGTTGTTGAATATGTATTTGTTTTGGATTAAAAACCCAAGATGGTTTAAAATATAAAAGTGGACTTGATGTGTGAATGGATAAATATGTATATATATGTAAGACATATATATGATTTCAAAGTTAATTTGAAACAAATACTAAGTGTTGAGTTCTGAAATCCCCCTGGAATGAGGTGTATAACCAAAAGAGAAATAAGTTTTTGAACTTATAAGTGGGAAAGGATATTGATAATAAATTTAAATTTGGAATGGAAAAATTAAATTGAGCAAGGTTAAATGGATTGAACGAATGGAAAATTTAACTTAGGAAAAGTTAAATAAGTTTTGAACGTACAACCTGAATGGAAAATTTCAATGTGAAATTGAATATTCTAACTTAGGGAAGTTAAATGGATGAAGTTGAAAAGAGAAGTATGGATTTGATAAAAGGTTATGCATTAATAATTTCAAACGATTTTAGAAATAAAAACGGATTTTGAATTCTAGGAATTGGTAACGAATGCTATTGATTGGTGCTTTAGATAGTTTGAAGGTTTGTTTACTTTAACATATCCTGCTATCAGCCTGTTTATTATTGACAGTATATATAAAACTGTAAATTGGATTATTTTCAATGAATAAATAAGTGGATTGATTCCTGAAACTAAATAGAAGTAAAACCTTATCCTCAAATTTATTCAAATGATTTTGGTTTTTTGTAATAAAATTGAATTTATGGAAATGGAATCATTTTGAACTTAAGTTCGAAATGTTAAAAAGAAATTTGTCAATCGAAATTGTTTGAAGATTAGGTTCAAAAGTTTGAAGTTATAATTGGAATTGAATTCCAAAACTTGATTTGTTTAAAAAGATTTGAACTCTCGAACCTTGAAATAATTTTAAGTAGAAGTAATTTAAATAAATACTTGGAAATTGGGCTCAGAATTGAATTATTTTAAAGACTTGGGCTATTAAATTTTGGAAATCGAACCAAAATTTATATAAATCAAGGTGATTTAAAATTTAAGAACGGAATTAGAATTAATTCAAAATTGAAGTTGGATTGAATTAATTGGAATTTTAGTCGAAGTTGAATAAGTTTAAATTCATAATGGAAATTTATTTGAATTAGAATGAGAATCGAAGTTAATTCAATGGGAATCTAGATTGAATCAATCTAAATGGAAATGGAAATTGATGAGTCAGAGATTGGAAAATTGAACCAATTTGACTCTGAAACTATTTTCAAGTAAGTTGTTTCTTAAATCTATTTTCCAAGCTATTTACTGTACAAACCTTTCTTTTTAAAACTCAAACTATCTTATATTAACTATTTAACCATCTAACTATTTTACAATCATTTAACTATTTAAAACCATTTAACTATTTTAAAATTTTCAAGCTATCTTCAAAATTCAAACTTGTTAGAGTTGAAACTATTTATATCTAAATCATGAATTTAAATATGAATTGGGATAAAATTGAAAGTATTAACCCAAATGGGAATTGAAGCAAAAATGTAAAGTTAGAACCATCGGATACTGAAGCAAAAATGATGTTGGAAGTAAAAAAGTATATTTTGAGAAATATATGATGATTAAAAATGAAAGTTGGACATCACTTTAACTAAAACTTACTTTATAAAATGTGACCAATAACTTTGTAAAGGAAATCGAACTTAAAAATTTGATTTTCTATTAATAGGATTATAAATACTAGTTATATATTCAAATTCTCTTCTTTGAAATATATTTGAAAGATAAAATGGAATTTATATAATTATGAAATGATCCAAAAATTATTCAAGTTGTAAGAATGAAATTATATATAAATATATAAGAATGATTTTATGAGAATGGAACTGAAAAGGTTTTTGGAACCCGTTGATTTTGTAAGACTTTTGGTTCTGGCAAAAAGCAAATTTTGGGAATTTGGAAAGCCAAGTTTGAGAACTATCGATTTTGAGATATCGATTTTGAAGTTTATATGTGATACATATAAGAGAATGATTTGAAAGGTACTATATGTGTATAGTATGAAATGTTTTGAGAATGGCATGGGGAAAAAGGCGCTCCAATTTAGAGTTGAAACTTATAGTAGGAGATCCACTGGGTGGTTCTACCTTGATCCCTAAGGGGAGCTCTAAATTTTGACCCTAGATGAATGGACGAAACTGTAGTTCCTGTGGATTGTGTTGGGGTAGCGTAATTCGAAAGCGCTGATGCCTACAGATGCATTGGGGTTATGCTATGACGGCAACGTAACTCTGGTGTAACTGCGATCTAGTGTATTCCATAGCGTAAGTCGAGTGGAAGAGATTACCTATAATCTACATTTGATTTCGCTAGGATAGCGACGTCACATCGGTAGATTGCGACCTATACGGTTCCATAGCGAAATTCATGTGGCGCTGAGTGCCTATATTCTACATTGGGTTTCACTAGGATAGCGAAGCGACCATTGTGTAGTCTGCGATCTATGTGGTGAAGTTTCATTTGGTAGCGTAATTCGAGGGCGCTGATGCCTACAGTTACATGGTTTTTGCTGTGATAGCAACGCAACCCTGCGTGTAGCTGTGATCTATGGCGGTTTCCATGGCAATATCGAGAGGTGTGGATGCATACAGTTTTCTTATAGATTTCGCCGGGATGACGACGTAATCATCGTGCTAACTGTGACCCATGGAGGGGATGATGAATTCCATAGCATCTCGCAAAAGTTTTTTTCCAAGTATTTTCACTGGGTGTTGAAAATGAGTTTACTAAGTACTTATAGATTTTCAGTTCTACGTCTGATCAACGTATGACTGAATTTCTGTGAGAACAAGGATAGACTTTTTTGAACATCGAGTTATGAAAAGTATTTTTATATAAACCTAGTTTAGTAATATTGTGTAGTTTTAAAAGTGTTTTAAAATTTTAAAATAAAAATGAAAGGAAGTTAAAATGTTTTAAAGAACGATTTGATTAATAATAAACATCAAAGATTGAAATTTCTTGTTTGTTCCTTTTCGAGGATGAAAAGTTCTAAGTAGGGAGGAATGTGACGACATAGATTTTCGACCATCGGATATTGGGCAATTAACTGATTTTAATTCTGAAATATTGATCTTATCAGTCGAATAAATAAATTGCTGACAATTAAATTATCTAAATATATATAAATTGATTTAAAAACTATAATAAAAATTGAATTTTTTAGAATCTCTAGATATGATGAATCTTATAGAAAAATAAATTATATGTATATAGAAACTCTACCAGTTAAACTTAAGATAAAATATCCATTTATTTGTATATATACAAGCTTGTGAGGGTTAAATATATATATATATATATATATATATATATATATATAAGTATATAAATATACAAGTATATGAATGTGGGCTCATATGAAATAATATACATGGAAATTTGTATAGAAGGAGAATATACGTATATAATGACAAAATGTACACAAGTAATGTATATGGAAGATATGTGTATAGAAAGTATGTATACATGTTACAAAAACAATGCTTATGGGGAATATAAATATCTATATAAAAATGTGTGTGTGTGTGTAGGAAGATATATGTATGTGGAAGCGTGACAAAACATATTTATGCAAGCATATATATATATATATAATAACAATATATATGGATAAGATACATAACTATACATATATATGTACAAACAAATGATATATACATATATCGATTCATATAAAAATATTTGTAAACACAAAAGGGGACAACATCATGAATACATATCCTTTCCAGCATACAAAACATAAAAATCAATGTCAACAGCAAAATCAAATCAAAACAAACATCAAAGCTTTTGCATATGAAATCAAATCAAAATATGAAAAGCTAAGGTATCTCAGCTTGTACAAGTGTAAGCTCGCACTGTACACCTTCTCTTCTATATATACCACTGTCTTGCGTCATTTTTATCATTTATTCTAACTAGCTAAAGAAAAAAGGTAAAGAGAATACTTCTATTACAACTTAAAGAAATCAAACGATTCAAGTTCAGGAGGTCAAAACAAAAGCTAGCATCTTTCTTCAAAAACATTGCTCTGTCTCCAAGATAATAATCGGTGAGTAAACTTCTTTTTAAAACCCAATATTTCTTAAAACATGAATATGTTTAAGAGTAAAATAAAATAACAGTATGTGTTATAGAAATGGATGTATATATATGTCTGTATATGGATGAATGCAAAAGCCTGTACAACATTTACCTCTATTCTATTTCTTTACTGTCATGTTAACTTTCAAAAATCCATTTCTTCTTCTAGATGGTTTTAGTTTATGATATTTTAAGGATTTATGTTTGTGTTGGAGTATACTTCGCCTTAAAAATAATTTCGTAAAATATTATCAAGAAATAACACTGGGAGGTAAAAATTACAGTAGATGACCTAGTATATCCATAAATTCGATCATTTTAATTTGTGTTTTCACATACATAAATGGAATCGGCTTTGAGAATAATGAATTTTGGTGGCATTTTCTCGATTTTTAGTTGCATGGTCTACGAGGTAGAGAGGGTTGATCGAATTATGGTCGTTGGTCGATTTTCAGCGATCTCGGGGTTGATAGTCATCGGTGTTTGGCATGGAGGTGGCTGAAGCAAAGGGTAATGAAGGAAAAATGGTGAAGGGTTTTGGTCGACGTGACGTTGTGTCGGAGGGGAAGTAGAGTTTGAAGGTCGAGTTTGGGTAATTTCGGGTTCCTGATGATTGCGGCGTCGTGGAGCGGACGTGAGGCTACGGGTGTAAGGGGAAAAGGTAGAGAGGAGCAAGATGAAGCTTTAGGCGAGGTGGCTTGGGTTTCGGTGGTCGAAGATCGTCTGTACGAGGTGGGAAGTGATCTAGTATGTTGTCTGGGTATGGGTGTGTTGATGAATTTTCGAAGGGGAGGTTATCGTGGAAATCTGGGTGGTCGGAATGGCGCGTGGGTCGGGGATGACTGGGAGGTGGGGTCATCAGTGGTTGGCACGGCTCCATTGGGGGTGTGCACGTGCACGCCGTAGTTGTGCAAAGTGAAATAACAGAAGATAGGAATAGGAAGAGAAGCAAAAGAGAAGAGAAAAGAAAGGGGAGTCTGGATCGGGTTTGGGCCATTGGGCCAATGTTTTTAGAAGGAAAAAAATATAAATATAAATATTCTAAAGTGATTTTCAAAATATCAAATTACCATTAAAATATTTACTTTTAAACTTTAAACTCCCTGGTTTTATAAAATATAGGAACCGAGTTATCTTATCTCCTTAACGGTTTGTTAATACCTTATTAAATAATAAATTTGAAATTCATAATTAGTTAATGGTTAATGTAAATAAAATGATTTAAACTTTAAATTAATTAAACCCTAGGTTAGTTTATATATGTCAATTATTAATATCCTAAAATTTATTTACAGTAAAATAAAAGGTTTTGTAATTAATTTTAAATAAACAGGATTTGGAAAATAATTAATTTTGTTTTTAATAGATAATAATATGATTGGTTAATATAGATCATAAATGTTTTAATTAGATCAGGCTATATGGATTGTCTTGATTCTCTAGTGTGTTTTTTCCAATTATTCTATGATATTAAGTACTCTGAATTGAACAGTTAAAAATAAACGTGAGATGTTTTATTGGAAATAGATACTTGTATTGAAATTTCTATAAGAATGTTGGTATTCAGAAATTGAATTGTTTTTTGTTAAAAACAAATTGACCTTAAAAGATGACGTTTGATTCGAAAAGACCGGGATCAGATATCAGTGTTATCCGAAACCACTTCGATTTGAAAATCACTCTGAACTTTATGGGTTTGTTTATAGATTTTAAATAGGATGGAATTGGATAATTTCATTATTCAATTATTTTAAATGAGTATTATACTTAGACACCATTATAATATCAATGGATTTCTGGATTAAAATAAGGCGATAACTCATCGTTTTATACGAGTTACCTTGGTTTCAAGAAAGTTTTATAACTTAAGTATTTCAATTTTAGTTGGTTTACTCACGCTGGTTTCCAGCCTGACTCAGTTGTTACTTTATTGTAATGCTCGAGTCAGACCGAGTATTACAGGATTTCAGGTTAGAACGCCTTGGAGCCCGGGGACGAGCTAGACGACAGCGACGTATTGATTATATTTCGCTGTGCATCATAAAATGTATAGTCAGTATTAGGGACAAGTTATTATAACTGTCCAAATTTATTTATTGATAAGTGTATTCTGATACCTTGTTTGTTATTGATAGCTACAGCTTTTCTTTATATAAATGCTGTTATATTTATATTATATTTTATTCCGCTGCAATTATGAGATTCTGTGCTGTTGTTTCTGTTTCTTGTTCTATCTCTTTTTCATCTTAACCTTAACAGCCTGGTATTTTCGACACTCGATTGCTCTCTATACAGTGAACGTATTAGTGTCAATTTTCAGGGTCAAAAATATTCGAGTCGTTACAATTACATTATAAAAGTTATAAATAAATTAATACTTATATAACTATATATGTGTAAAATTAAGTGAAATTGGAGAAAACTTCAAGGAATAAATATATGTGTATTGTACGTATATCGTGATTTCTAATGTATCCAACACTTGAATCATGAGGCTTTTTCATAAGAAATACATTATTCCCATACCAATATCACTCAAATTAATAATTATCAAAGATTCATAATCTTTATTATAAATTTTGTCTTCTACCATTTATATATTAATAATTATCTGTATACTCTCTAATTGTTAAGCAAACTCAAGCTAGAAATGTTATATGTAGTATTATTAATATATTGACCGGACGAAATATATTGACCGGACGAGGTAAGATAACTGTTTGTATTTGTTGAGAAAATTCAAGGTATAGACAATATACTTAGACCATCTTAAAATGGTAGGTATGAGTGAATAATCTATTTTGATTTGATGAGCAAACTCAAGGTTGTGATTATGATAAAGACCATGAGTTAGGAGATGTATATGATACAACCAATAAATTGTTATCCATCATTTGTAGGCATATGATTTGTTGAGCAAAGTTAAGGTCAGAATCCAAAGACAAGCGAGTCCTAACACTAATCACTAGAGAAATTGAAAGAGTTTTATATTTTTTTTAGGATTTTAAGAAACATAAAATCTAGTTGAGGCCTTATTAGAAAAATGAAATGGTAATGTTTAACCTTTTTTATATTATAAGAACATCTGTTATATAAAGTTAAAATGATCTACTTCGATAAATTTGTGCAACTAATAAAATTGATAAAATGTTTATCAGTTAAAAAATATAGTTGAACTAAATTAGGATTAACGTAGAAATATAAAGTATACTTACCAATAAATCTTTTGACATGTTGTTACTTCAGGACCCTTGTAAGAGCCAATTTTTACAACTACTAAAACATTCGTTCATTGATCGTTTAACTGTTTATTCATATAAGATCGTGTTTTATCTTTTATGAGTATCGAACTGCAATACAAGAATATGAATATTTGATTCATATTCGGTTACATATAAATGTTACATGGTGAATGATCACGGTTCATAATGTAATCAAAAACATATATTTTCTATAAAGGAATTGGAATGATACGGCTCTTTATGGTATTTATTAACTATTAACAAGTAAAACAAAGCGACATCTTACATTGGAAATGCATCTAAAACACTTACCGTACTTTTTCAACATATAATATAGCCTAGTGTTCAGCTTATTGCATTGCTGCCATTCCAAATACTAATAGAAGAAATCAAGGAGATCAAGAACTTGCAAAACCAGAAAAAGGAGCTTCCGCAATTGTCAAACCAGGAAGATGTGGGACATGAAAGTGCCCCAAGAATAGTCCTTCATCTTAATATCAGACATTACACTGCTTTTATTGGCTTGAGAAACAAGTAAAGGATTACACGAATTGGCGGAAGTTCAAAGAAGAAGTCGTCTTCAGATTCGGGACAGAAGAGATGCTTAAGCCTTTCGTAGCTTTCACAAAGTTGAGGCAAACTAGTTCAGTTGAGGAGTACTTATGCAAGTTTGAGTGAGTGGTAGTATTACTTGAGAAGTTGCCTACCCTTAGAGAAGTTTGTAGATGGCCTTAAAGGTGACATAAAATTTGATATTCTTGCTGCTAGACCATCAGAATTCACACAGGCGGTCTTCTTGGCCAAAATCTATGAAGAAAAACTGTAGAAAATTAGAAGATCCTATCCTGACTATAATCCCTCCAAATCTAACGTTCCATCCCTCCAAATCTAACGTTCCGTCCAATGATCCAAACACTACAAAATTGTGAGTTTTGAAACTGAATGGGAGATGAATTCTTTAATGTTCTTCATTTGTATTAGATATTTTGCAGAAAATCAAAATTATATTTGAATTGCAGATGTTTGGATATGAATTATATGTAAGTAGTTTGCTTATCAATTCACATTTTCAATTGCATGATAATAAGTGATTCTTTAGTACTATCCACGAACGTGTGTGATTTGACATAAACATTCTACTTCTTGGTTCAGCGTCTAGGTCCTTGTAAAAAGTTTTAAACACTTTTATGAAATAATAATCTTAACTTTGAACAATTACATTAATGCTGTTACTCAAAAAATTAAATTAATTGACTGAATTTACTAAGAATGTAACTTTTTTGTATATATCTGAAATTTAGTTAAATTAAAATCCAGTTACTATAAAAAGAAAGTGGCAAACTTAAACAAGCAACATTCAAGAATAACTGCCAGTTAACGACAAATAACGGACATATACTTCCCTTCAAACGTGGGGTAATGGTTATAAACTGAAGTTTTATTTATCATCTCTATTTTTAAATGAGTTCCTTCCATTATTACATTCTAATGTTTTGAGCATTTGCTCTTCCTCTTCCAATTTCTTCTTACAATAAATTTGTATCATATTGCATGAACATATAAAAAAAATGATATGTACACGTTTAGGTAATGTCATATCGAACGTATGCTCAAACCAAATAAAATTGTTAAAGAGAGATTGCCACAAAAGCAGCATCGTTCGATTTTCATGGGAAAAGCCTCATATTGGTTTTATAAAACTGAATTTCGATGGAGCATCAAAAGTCAATACAAACAACGCAAGCATTGGAGGTGTATACAGGAACCATGAAGGGGAATTTTTACTAGGCTACTCTGAAAGAATTGGAAAAGCTACAAGCTCCGTTGCAGAATTGGTTGCAGCAAAACGAGGGCTCGAATTAGCATTGGAAAATGGTTGGTCGAATATTTGGATGGAGGGAGATGCCATGAACGTCATCGACTTTGTTGTGAGAGGATTAAGATTAAAGTCGGAAGAGGACATAAAACATGGTAAAGAGATTGGTTTGTTGATCCCTCAGTTGAATGTGATGAGTGCGTCTCATATTTACAGGGAGGGAAACAGAGTTGCACATAATTTTGCTAAATTGGGGTACAAGTTTAAAGTTAATAGAACAATGATTTGGAAAGACAAGGCTCTTAATGATCAAATGTTGAAACTTCTAAAACATGACGAGGAAGGAAGGGTTATTGTAAGAAAAATAAGAACAAATATATGAAAGAGATGTACCACTGATTTCCTGTGGTATATATGTTGGTAAATTTCTTTGTATATATGCTTTTGTAAATAAGCTGACTGGTTTATATGTGAATGAGTTTTCTATGCTCTTTTACAATGAAATAATTATGTTCTTCAGATTAAAGTTTGATCATAAGATAAAACCAGAAGCATTAATGTAACAATCCATATATTTTTAATATTTAGTAATTAAAATAATAAATCGTTTTAATTAAGTTAAACGACTTAATCGAACATATATTTAAAAAGTGAATTTTTAAAGATAAATGAATTACAACTCGGGACCCATTTCGTTTCGTTCGTGATTTCGTTTAGATATGAAAAACTTATAAAAGTTCACAACTTCTATCTTAAATATCATCGACTTTTTAATGGCAAAGCCGATCTAGCCTCCCTTCTACCTCTTCTTTTTTGCATCTCCCCTCCTTTTCTTCTTGATCTTCATACCTTGGCCTAAGAAATATTACCCGCCTCCATCAGCTCTACCTTTAGTGGAGTCCCACTCTTTGACTCGGTCTGACAACGCCTCATCCATTTCAACAACCAATCGTCAAACGACTCCAACGGCCTTCAACTGGAAGGCGCTGGTGGGTCTGATTCTTTGTTCATGGTGGAATGATGGATTTCTGGTGATGATGTGTGGTGGTTTGATGAACTGGGGTGTTGATATGGATGCAGTTGATGTGGATGCAGTTATAATGTGCAGGCAAAAGAAATGACACAAAAATGGTAGAAATGAATGTACTTAAGGAATGACAGAGCAATTGAATTGTATTGATGCAAGAATTTAATGGACAGTGATTTGTAATGCAAGAATTAATCATAAGTGACTGGAAATGACACTACAAGACACACAGTGTATTTCAACGAAGCCTTCCAACGGTCTCCAATGTCATTGACCAACGGCTTTCAACGTCTTCCAACGTCCAGTGTTTTATCGTATATTTTATTAGTTAAAAACTGTAGGACGTTTGTAGACGTTGGAATGTGGACGTTGGCGGCCGTTGATAGACGTTGGAAAGTCGCGAGCAAAACTGAAACCCTTCTTCCTCTTCGTTTCATTCGGCTGAACCCATTATTTCCCCCCAAATACCCAAGCTAGCTCCAATTCCGCCCCCCAAGCTGCTCCGACGATCAACAGCTCCTTCCACGACTCCAAGCCTCACTCTCGTCCTCTCTAACTCCCTAATCTCTCAAGAAAAGGTATAAATCCTAATTCCTATATTTAATTAAATTTGTTAAATTAGTGTATTAAATGTTTGTATTGCCTTATTGTATGTATAATCTAGTTTATTGAGGCACAATTTATGTTATTAACTTATGTATTGCAAGATTATATATATTTAAGTTTGTGTTAACAATAGAATAATGTGCGAATACAATTAGTTTTAGGTTTGTTTGAAAACGTTAGTTGTTAGTGAGCATACAATTAGTTTATGTATTTTAGAAAATTTCGAAAACGATATTTTATATTCATGAAACTCTTAGAGTGTCTTTCGGCCCCGTCTGATAAGTATTGTATATGATCGTTATGTGGATATTCGTTTTTTAACAGAACGAACATCTATATTCATCGTATACAATATTTGTTAGATTTGTCTCTGTATTGGACAAGTTACGAACACAATAACGTAATTAAATCTCGTAAAACATTTCATTTTAAATGGTTCATAGAATTTCGACAGTGCTTCCTTTATGTTCCCTGTGTACACGCAAATGTGTACTGTTCAGAGAACTAAAGCGAATTGCTGTCGAAATTTTGTTGAATCGTTTAAATTGAAATGATTCACGCGATTTAATTACGTTATTGTATTTGTAATGAAAGGTAGGATGACCCATCGACAAAGTGTCAATGATCTATTAATATAAAATTCACCAATAATATTGTTTTAATAGAATGTCAATTTTTTAAATTTATATCGTACTTTTTAATTATATACGTAGGTAAATGGACAATTATTTTACTGATCGAAGCTGAATGTACAAAAAAAGAAGGGTCGAAAATGGAGGCTCAATAAGTGAACAGTTTAATAACGGTGTTCGCGTAGTTATTGATTTCGCTTTAAGTAATAACAGAAACAACGAATAAATCCGTTGTCCATGTACTAAATGCAAAATGTTAAAGCATTTGATACCAGAAATGGTTAGAATTCATTTGCGTCAATACGGTTTCGTGCCGAACTATTTGGTTTGGGATCGTCATGGAGAATCGTTAGCATCTAATCATGTACAAGCCGAGAAGGTAGTGTGTACTAAAATTGATGCGACGAATCTCGTAGAACATATGGTTGAAGATGCTGCACGGTCAATGTTTCATGTTCCTCAGTTAATTAATGATGATGGTAATGCTGAAGAAGAACCAAATATTGGAGCAAAAAAAATATGATTTATTAGATGCCGCAAAGAAACCCCTTTGGGAAGGCTGCACAAGCGGAACCCAATTATCTGTAACTGCTGAATATATTGCGATGAAATCTAAATACAACTTCACAGAAGCTGGATTTACAGCTGTTTGTACAAGCTGCGAAACGACATATGCCTCCCAATAATTTAATGTGCGAAAATCATTATGAAGTAAAAAAAAATGATTTCAGCTTTTGGTTTACCGTATCATAAAATAGATACATGTCTAAACGGTTGCATACTGTTTTGGAAAGAAGATATCAACCTTAGAAATTGTAAAATATGTATTCAGGAAAGGTACAAATCAAGAAAGAAAAAAGGAAAGGAAGCCCCGTAAAACATATGCATTATTTACCAATTACTTCTAGACTTCAAAGGATATATGCATCTTCTGTAACCGCGCAACATATGAGATGCCATAGTGTTAGAACACGGGAAGAAGGTTCGTTAACACACCCAGCTGATGGGGAAGCATGGAAGCATTTTGACCACAAATATCCTGATTTTGCATCTGAGAGTCGTAATGTTCGACTTGGTTTATGTACGGATGGATTTTCACTATTTTCTCAGTTTGGTTCTAAATATTCGCCATGGCCTATAATTGTCACACCTTATAATTTACCTCCATGGATGTGTATGAAAATTCCATATATGTTTCTCACAGTTATCGTCCCTGGTCCTAATGATCCGACACAAGGAATCGATATTTATTTACAACCTTTGATTGAAGAATCAAAAACACTGTGGTACGAAGGAGTAGAAACATACGATATTTCAAAAAAAAAAAAACTTTCGCATGTATGCTTCTTTGATGTGGACAATCAGCGATTTTCCTGCTTATGCAATGCTTTCAGGTTGGAGTACGGCTGGTCGTCTAGCTTGTCCGTACTGCATGGAAGATACACGAGCATTTTCTTTACCTCATGGAAAGAAAATTTCATGGTTTGACTGTCATCGATGTTTTCTTCATACTAATCATCCTTTTAGAAGAGATAAGAAATTTTTTACAGCTAATAGACATGAAACATTGAGACCATCTACGGTTTGGCCAAGCGAAGATATTTATGAACTTGTAAAGGATTATCCAAAGATACATGAAACCGGAGAACAAATTGAAATTCAAGGTAAATCATCGATTCATAACTGGTGCAAACAAAGCATATTTTGGGAGTTGCCTTATTGGAAAAATCTCCTAATTCGTCATAATATTGACGTGATGCATAATGAGAAAAATGTGTTTGATAATGTTTTTAATACACTTTTGAATGTCAAGGGGAAGACGAAAGATGATTTGAAATCAAGACGTGATATCGAAGTAATATGTAATCGTCCCGAGCTTCATATAAAGCCAAATGACACAAAAAAGCCAAAAGCTTGCTATGAGCTAGACAATAATCAAGTTAAAGTACTTTTAAAATGGGTGGAAGGACTAAGATTCCCGGATGGTATATCTTCTAATATTCGTAGATTTGCCGACTATAAGAACAATAAACTTAGCGGATGAAAAGTCATGATTGTCATGTTATGATGGAAAATTTATTACCCGTCGCTTTTAAAGAACTGTTGCCCGTAAAAGTTTAGACTGTTGTAACAGAACTTAGTCTTTTTTATAAAGAGATTTGTTCTACTACATTAAAAGTTGATCGTCTACGTAAACTTGAGGAAGAAATCCCGATATTGCTCTGCAAAATGAAAAAAGTATTTCCTCCAGGTTTTTTCAATGTTATGGAACATTTACCTATTCATCTTCCATTAGAAGCACGTCTTCGAGGGCCCGTGCAATATAGATGGATGTATCCATTTGAATGGTATTTAAATCATCTAAAAAAAGTGAGACAGAAAGCTCGAGTTGAAGGTTCGATTTGCAAATCATACATCGAAGAAGAAGCTTCGTTTTTTTTCTCTCATTATTTTAGTGACCATGTGAACATATCATTTGAAAGTGCTATGCGTAATGATGAAGGCATTGATCAAGATGATTGCCAAATGACCTTATCAATTTTTAAAAAACAAGGTCGGCCTGCTGGTGCTTGTGTGGAAGTATGGTTGGATGATAGAGATTATCATGTTGCACACACATATGTTCTTCTCAACTGTGCCGAAGTTGCACCGTTTGTTAGGTAATTTACTTTTATATATATATATATATATATATATATATATATATATATATATATCATCATCATCAACAGGTGTGTATACACAAATATACGCACACACGTGTATCTTAATCATAATGCAACATTTGTTATATAATTGCAGTATTTACGAATCACAACATCCTAACGGCGATATCGGCAAAGGATTCGCTTCTTGGTTTTCTAAGTACGTTTTTGATACAATAAATTGTGTTATAGATAAAGGATTAAAACATCTAGCTATGGGACCAAAAAGGAAAGTGAAGACCTATCCAATATTCTTTGTCAATGGATATAAATTTAATACCAAGGAATACGGTGCCGAAAAATTAACTAAAAATACTTGTGTATTTGTTAAAGATAGTGATGATCCAAATGATCATATACATGATTTTTATGGCATGCTAACCCAGGTTTTGCAATTGACGTATTTCACACGACCCGCAGAAGAAGTATTTTTGTTTAAATGCAACTGGTTCAACAACGTTCAAGGTTCTGGAATCAACGTGCACTCAAAATATAATCTTATAGAAATAAAACATACTTCGCGTTATTATAAATACGATCCTTTTGTACTTTCCAAACAAGCTCTTCAAGTTTATTATGCTTCTTACCCATCTCTAAGAAGAGATAAAATAGATTGATCGGCTGTTTTTAAAACGAAGGCAAGGATTACATTTGATGGACGGAATATTCCCGAAGAACAAGCTTACCAAGCAGATATCGAGGAAAATAGAGGAACAATAATAACCGATGATCAAACAGATTTTGGACCTCTAAACGATGAATCAAATGTATTAATTGAAGCATTTGAGAGTACAGAGGAACAAAATATAAAGTGCGAAACAGAGTTTGAATCCGAAAATGACGAGGACTGGTCAACTATCTACATTTTGAGAAGGTAAATTTATATGTTTTTAAACATTATCATGTTTTTATTAAAAATGAAATGGTATGCTAATATATGATATGTATCACATCTCGTTTTTATGTTACGCCATACTGTATGTTTTACAAATAGTCATTTTATTTTCTGTTATAATGTTTGTTTGTAACATGTATTATATAGGTATGTCTTCACGTAGGCGTACCGGTGGACATTCTGGGTCTCCCTCTTCCTCACAGAGAGGGCATGCTCGTCCGGACAGTGGTGATGGCAGTGGTCCATCACAGGAGCTACGGCGTCCTGTGGTGTGGCTAAAGCCAAAGGCAGATCAAAGGTAAGTATTAAATTTCAAAATAAAATTTCATTTTCGTACAATCTATTCTAAAAATATATAGTAGTCATGAAATATTAATTGTTTTTTCTCTGTTTAAACACAGTGGTTTCTCTTTGGAGTCGACTCAAGTAGTTCTATCTATATCTCGACGGCGTACATGGATCGTATGATCGAATGTTGGCTTAAGTGGACATCGATTCCAGATAATGTTAAAGAGACTATTTGGCAGGATTTTTTGGTATGTCACTTTATATATTAGGAACATGATATATCAATTCATGTTTATATTACTTATAAAAGCTATATAACTCTTATTTTGTCAAACGTGCAAGCAGAAGTGGACCTTCAGGATGCTGATATTTCAGTCGTATATCGCCACTGGTGCAGCAAACTCGCAAAGAACTACCGGAAAACAGTAAACAGCTTAAAAACAGCGGGAAAGAAGCCTCAGTGGATGAGCGCAGCTGTGTGGGATGATTTTGTGAAATGGTGGGGAAACGAGGAGTTTCAGGTAAATTTATCACATGTTTAATTTACATTCTTCTACGCAAATACTAACTAGAAATGTTAAACAATTTTTTTTTTAAATTAAATTCGCAGAGGCAGTCGGAGAGGAACGCAGCCAATAGGAGCAAGAACCCTGTCACACATCGTGGTGGTTCCAAATCATTTTAGTATCACAGAGATGACTTGGTATATTTATTAATTACGATAATAATTTAAAGATTTTAAGTTCTAAGTTGTAGATAATGTAACAATTTATATATATAATATATATGTATATGGACATATTTCAAGAGAGACAGCGTGGTGGTGCTTCTGTGAGTTACTGGGATGTTTTTGCGCTTACGCATGCGTTGAGCCAGGTCGACGAAGAAGGCAATGTTTCATACTCCTGGGATCACGATACCAAAGCGCAGTCCGCATATGTAAGTAACATAATGACTTAACACTTATATAAGTTAATTAAAATAATGTTATCTAAATTCAACTTATTTTGCATAACAGCATAAGTTTCAGCAAGCACGGACTTCCATTCTCGAGGGCTCTGGGCGCGACGAGTTGACCGCCGATGAGGAGGAAGTAATTTTTGAGTCTGTCATGGATCCAGCGGCGCATGGCAGACGCTATGGTTTTTGGAATCAATCGGTAATAAGTTTAACTTAAATTTTAAAATAATTGTTCTGAACCAATTGTTGCACATTGTGATGGATTATAGTAAACACGAATTACAACTATTAAACACTGATAATTTAAATTTTATTTACAGGCAAAGACGGCTTAGATTGAGTATCAGAGAGCTCAAGATAAGGAGGAGGTTGCACAGCTTAGAGCCCAGGTCGCCGTGCTCGAGGAACGCAATATCCGCACCGAAGCCATGACGGAGGAGCTGAACAGGCGTCTTACAGAGTTTATGAAGCAATACGGCCGGTTTCCGTCTTCTGGTGGTTCTGGAGGAGAGTGATTTCAGGTATGATTTGATTTGTTTTGCTATGGACATGTATATTTGGAGAGTGTGAGCATTTGATACATTCTGATGTTTTGGATGTTGGTTTGGATGTGATTTTTGAGATGTTGACGTAGTAGTTTGGATATTGTTGGATGTTGATGTTTTGTTGGATGTTGATGTTGGATTGGACGTTTTGTTGGATGGTTTATGTTGTTTATGTTGATTTATATTATGTATATTGATTAGTATATATGCTTATTACTTAAATTTACTATTATGATTGATTATATGTGAGATATGCTGTTGTATATGTGCTTGAAATTGAGCTGTTATGAGATATATGATGTTGGAGGTGGCTGGAAGCATGCATTGTTGGTTCTGTAAAAAAAACAACCAGATTTCCAACGTCCTCCAACGTCCCCCAATGGCTTATTGGCACAATTATTCCAACGTCTACCAACGTCCTCCATCAGATTTTTCAACGTCTTCCAACATCTCTCCAACGTCCAATTTGGTCAACATCTTCTTCCACATGGACAACCTGAACGTTGGAAGACGTTGGTATAAGAGCGTTGGTTCCGTTGGTGGACGTTGGACGCCGTTGCATTGTATATCAACGGTGTTTCCAACGTCTACCAACGGCTTTCTAACGGCCTCCAACGTCCGGCCGCTGTTGAAATACACTATGTTTCTTGCTGTGTGAAGATTAACGCTTGGGGTTTATACTTGTAAAGAACTGACAACAGCAAGCAACAAGAACTGGAATTAAAAGCTAATAATGACGTGAAACAAAAACAAATTGCATGAAATAACAAGAACTGGATATTATAAAGTTACAGGAATTGGGAAACAGAACTGAAATGCAGGAATTAGCAAGGAAAGGAACTAAAATGGAGCTGCAACTGGAAATGTACACTATGAACAAAGGTTAAATTGTAATTGAACTGAACTAAGAATTAGCTAATGAACTGTTGGAATTTTTATTGAAAGTAAGTGAATTATTAAAAAAATCGACTAAGTGTATAAATGATCTCCTATATGTGAATAATCTCACATTGTAGGATTATATGTAAGAATCAAGTATTTATATTTGATTCTTAGAGGCTAAGTTAGGCACTTTGGGCACCCAATGATGTTTTTTGTGAGGAGGGAGATCTTGCTTGACCACTACACACGCGTGCCGACCGACCGACCGACTCGACTCGGGTTTGGGCTTGTAGGACCTATTATTTCTCAACAGAAAGAACAACATCTCATTTTAACCTTTTTCACAAATTCGAGCATTATTTCTGAGTGCAAACTTAATCGCTTCGTCTGTGCAAACGAATCGATACCACAAAACCTTTGAGAGACTGTTTTATCCTAGAGGCGACGGTGATAGTTACGAACTGCTTGCACCAAAGAGCAGATCGCCGAAACGTCTTCAAGAAAGTGACGTAGTCCACGACTCAGCCGAAGATAAACATTGTTTACAACAATTTGAAGACGACGCCAACGACGATGACTTCTGTTACAGATCTCGATGCCGCTGCTCCCGCTTCGCTCTTCCAAGTCCCGATGGTCTCTGCTGCGCCTTTCAGATTCGAGGGCCTCCATTTCAAACGCTGAAGACAGAAGATGGAATTCTTCCTAACCATGAGGAAGATCGTGTCTGTGCTAACAACCGACAAACCGCAGCTGCTGGACAGACCAGGCGAAGCAGACGCAGATCTGATGCGAGTCTGAACAGAAAAATCAAAGGAGCTGCAGAACTGGACAGAGCAAGTGTAACGACCCGGAATTTTCGATCCCGAAAATTCCAGATAGTTAGGAAAAGAAGAAAAGAGGTAGAAGAAAAGAAGAACAGACATACCAACATCTCACATTCGCAGCGGATAAAATATAATAATAAATAATAACAGCTTACAAAAGAATACTATTCTGTCAATTACATTTTAATATATCAGAGTTACACATACTCAATACATATACAAATCAACATGTCTTAGATTTACAATAATATGATACAACGGAAATACTCTATACGTTCCTGCCATCCAGCTCGCATCCTGTCCTCCAGAACGTTCTTATTTGAAAATCTGTATACTCAGTCTGACTCGAGCATTACATCAAAGTAACACTAGGGTCAGGCTGGAAACCAGCGTGAGTGAACCCATCTAACATGGAATACAAAGCATACAACTTATATAAAACCCGAGGTAACTCATTTCAATTCACAAAGCCACAATTTATTATAGACATCACTTATTCCACACATCCATTTTCTAAGTACCGTGGTTTAGATTTAAATAGTCCAATTCCTTTAAACCACTTCATTCCAGCCTATAGATTTCACATATCAATCTATAAAAATTCGAAGTGGTTTCAGGTATTTCCTAATACCCAAACCTAGTCTCTTCGAGTCCCATGTCATCCTAACCCAAGTTATCCAAATGAAATACACAACATTCCATATCAGAGATAATAACTCATTCAAAGCATCCAATACCATTCAATCATCCATAAGCAAATTTGATCACTTCCAAATTAATTCAGTTGATTGTAATTGAATTTCTAACCTCAATCACTTTGATTATTTCATTTAACATTTATTAATTCCAAATCAATTAATTAGTCAACCCTTCATTATTCATCTTAATTAATCACCCTGAATTAATTATTTTTCAATTACATTCAAGTATTTATCTTTAATTAATATCACAATATTAATTATTCTTAACCAAAATCAATAAGTAATCTTAATTACTTCATAAATTAATTTACTATATTAATTACATCAATCCTTAATTATTTATATTAATTAATTTCTCATAAGTCACTTATTTTTGATTAATTAATCTTAATTAATCAAACTTTAATTACATCATTAATTATATAAATTAATGATTCCCAATTTTATTTTAATTTGTCCTAATCTAAATTAATTACTTTAATTCAACCACAATATTAATCATTCTCGATTTATCTCATCCTGTAATTAACTATCTTTTTATTTACTTCATTCAATAAATTAATTACTCACTTTATCTTATAATAGAAGCTTAAAGGGATTTAAAACCAAATTTATTTTTAAATTATAATCAATTTACAAATGCACTTTAACATTCAGGTTGTTTAAAACACTCAATATTTAAAACTTTATTTGTTTTAAAAATCTGAGATTCACTAACTCAAATATCATATTTAACTTTGATTTAAAACTTGTTTTTAAATCTCTACTTTACAATCTAGCTTCAGTTTTTAAATATCACTTTCATTTCTTTCCAATACATTCTTATTTTTATTCTATAATCATTTCACTTTCAAAATTCACCCTTATATTTCCTTCAAAAATCCAATTTACATATTTCGATAACTCAGGGTACTGAAATATTCAAGCAAACCACAACATTAAGCATTCTAATTACCAAAAATATTCATCACAGAATATCAATCACTCCAGTATATACTATATATATAGCACATCAATTCAATTTAAACCATTCAACCAATCATTTAAATTTAACCATTTAAATTTAAATAAAAATCCAGAAACGTGAGGTTTACTCACCTTTGACATTTTGTTTTGCAATCCATTTCCATCTCAACCATTCCTCCATAAATTTTAGACCTTAAACAAACATTATATAGTTTATTAATATTTGAACTAATCGAAATCAATTGCCATTAAATTTCATTAACTAATAATTTTTATTTTGAACCAATAATTTTCCTTTCAAATTTTTTATATAAACTCTACAGCGTTTAAAATTCTTACATATATTTGTTTTCTATTATCCTAACTGACTTATATCTATATATATTACCAATCCTATCCTGGAAAAATGAACTATGCAAAAGAAACTGCAAAGTAGCTTAATACCTCACTATAGAAATAAATTTCTGCTTTAAATATAAATTATTTTCTCTGCCCTAAATATGAATACATACATACATACATATATACATATATATATATATATATATATATATATTAAAATTAGCAGAAAAGAGAAAGAACCCGTACCCAACGAAGAACAGACCCAGACATCTCCTCTAAAACAACACCATAATCAACTCCTCATCCGTCCCTTGATCGCACGGCAACACGAAGCCGCAGACTTCGCGTATCTACCGGTGCCATTCAACCATACCTCGAGTCCAGCAAAGAAAATCCCCTCGACACACGTGAAGCTACCCACCCCCTTGCGAACTCCACCGATGCCGCAAAGTCGCCGGTCGAGGTCCTTAGATCGCGAAACCCCAAAGGAAAACTTGATTCTCCACCACATGAATACGTCGCGGCCTCACGCGAGCTCAAGCTTGCCTCGGCTCTTCGATTTGGTCAGAGGATTAGAGAATAGAAATCGCAATTTTTGAACGAGACGAATTGATTTGAAAAGAAAGCGGCTCAGCTTCCATTAACGGTCGATCTCATTAAGGAAAGGGGATTTCGGTAGATATAATCGTCTCTAGGTATTTATAGTGATCTTAGCTTCTGAGGGAAGACAAGGGTATGTGATGGATGCATGATGTTTTTAAAATGGGGAACATGATTTTGAAAGGAAGGTTACATGCTGTCTTCTGGCTACAGTGCTTTCTAAAAAATGAAAAGTGCTTTCTAAAAAATGAAACGATGCAAATGGTTGACTAAACTATGCAAAAATATATATTATATTGTTTAAATTCCATTTGTCCGAATATAATTTCAATGCGTTTATATATCGTATGCTCACACAATAACTCCAATCACTACGAAATTTGAAGTCCGATAATAATATAATATTACAGATCCATTGGAACTGGTTTAGTCGAATTCCGAGACTGTGTCTCGGAAGGCTATTCTTAAATATCGATTTAAACGATATATTTTTCAAACTTAACACAACACTTGCAAATTCAATTTCAACCCTTTCACTACCTTCAGTGCTATCAATATAAATTTTATAAGCCTTCAAATTATTTTCAACAGGCTTAAAATTCCAGATTCAACATTTTACCCGCCCTCAAATTATTTAATTCAATAATTAATTTACCCAATAAATAGTGATATTTGCAATTCAAGTTAAACATTAGCTTTTAAATATTTAAAATCAATTAAATATTCCAATTTCAATTGTTAAAACTTCCGGGTCGTCACAGCAAGATTACCTGTGCCGGAACTTCATCCTCAACGGCCTCAGTGATGACCTCTACGACTACTACAACTCTGACAAGTCGGCCAAAGAGATCCGGGAAGCGTTGCAAAAGAAGTATGACACTGAAGAGGCCGGAGCGAAGAAATATGCAGTCAGCTGCTACCTCAAATACCAGATGACAGGTCAGTAGAGATGCAATCTAATGTGCTACAGAAATTGCTCATGAGATCATCTCGGAAGGTATGAGTTTGGATGAACAGTTTCAGATTGCTATTATTATTGATAAATTGCCCCCAGGTTGGAAAGACTTTAAGAATGTACTTAGGCACAAGACTAAGGAATTCTCCTTAGAGAGCTTGATCACTCGCCTCCGTATTGAGGAGGAGGCTCGTAAGCAGGACTAGAAGGAGGAAGTGCTTGTTGTTACCAACAACAACACTAAAAAGTCCAAGCCCGCAGTTCTGAAACCGAATCCGAAAAACTTTAAGAATCAGAACCGCAACCGCAACAAATAGAATTGAAACCCGCAAGGGAACCAAAAAGGACAGCAGAAACCGACCCAAAAGAATGACTCTGGACAGTTGTTTCTGTGTTACAACTGTGGAAAACCAGGTCATATGGCACGCAAGTGTAGGAACAGACCAGGCCCTGCACCGCAGCCTAACCTGGCCGAGGAGCCTCTTACGGCTATGATTTCTGAGATTCATCTTGTTGGTGGATCAGAGGGTTGGTGGGTAGATACTGGTGCATCCTGCCATGTCTGCTATGATCGTGCTATGTTCAGTACATACACAGCTGCTGATGATCAGAAAGTGCTGCTGGGAGATTCTCACACCACTACAGTTACTGGCATTGGAAATGTGGAAATAAAGTTTACCTCTGGAAAGAAAGCTCTTTTGAAAGATGTGATGCATACTCCAGAGATGAGAAAGAATTTGGTTTCTGGTTTTCTCCTTAATAAGGCTGGTTTTACTCAAGTTATAGGGGCTGATTTGTATACTTTGACTTATAAGGGGATGTTTGTAGGGAAGGGTTATGCTTGTGAGGGTATGTTTAAACTTAATGTTGAATCTAATAAAGTAACCAGTTCTGCTTATATGTTGTGTGACTTTAATATTTGGCACTCTAGATTATGTCATGTAAATAAGCGTATAATTCATAACATGATCACGTTAGATTTGATTCCTAAAATGTCACAAACTGATTTTGATAAATGTGAATTCTATAGTCAAGCAAAAATCACTAAGAACCCCATAAATCAGTTGATAGATTTTTTGAACCCTTAGACTTGATTCATTCTGACATATGTGAGCTAGATGGCACTTTGACTAGACATGGACACCATTATTTTATCACTTTCATAGATGATACCTCTGATTTCACTCATGTATATCTTATGAGAAATAAAAGTGATGCATTTGATATGTTTAAATTATTTAAAACTGAAATCGAGAATCAATCAAATAAGAAAATTAAGAGACTTCGTAGTGATAGAGAAACATAATATGAATCTAGTCCATTTCTTGATTTCTATAAATTGCATGGTATAATACATGAGAGAACTGCACCTTATTCACTTGAAATGAACGGTAAAACTGAAAGAAAGAATAGGACCTTTACCGAATTAGTTGTAGCGATTTTATTAAATTCGGGTGCAGCAAAACATTGGTGGGGGGATATTTTGTTGACTATATGCTATGTATTAAATAGAATCCCTAAATCAAAAAGTAAGATTTCACCTTTTGAAATTTTAAGAAATTATAAACCGAATGTATCTTACTTTAGAACTTGGGGATGTTTGGCATATGTTCGTATACCCGACCCTAAGAGAATAAAATTAGCAAGTAGAACATACAAATGTGTATTTATTGGCTATGCTATTAATAGCAAAGCATATAGATTTTATGACCTGAATACACATAATATAGTAGAATCTATTGATGCTGATTTTTATGAAAGTAAATTTCCTTTTAAATTGAGAAATAGTGAGGGCACGTCAAATAACACAGTGCCTATTAGAACAGAACTTAATGAATCTTCTGAAATTGAACCTAGAAGAAGTAAAAGAGCAAGAGTTGATAAAGATTTTGGCTCGGATTTTGCACTTTTACTATAGAGGAGGATCCAACAAACCTCCAAGAAGCCTTATCTTCGTTAGATGCCATTTTTGGCAAGAGGGTATAAATGATGAGATGGATTCCTTGGAATCCAATAAGACTTGGCACTTAGTAGATTTACCACCTGGTTGTAAGTCTATAGGTTGTAAATGGGTACTTAAAAAGAAATTAAAACCTGATGGAACAGTTGAAAAATATAAAGCCCGTTTGGTAGCTAAAGGTTTTAGGCAAAGAGAAAATATAGAATTTTTTGATATTTTTTCACCTGTAACTAAAATCACATCCATTCGAGTACTAATTTCATTAGCATCTATTTATAATTTTATTATACACCAAATGGATGTTAAAACTGCTTTTTTAATTGGTGAATTAGAAGAGGAAATTTATATGGACCAACCTGAAGGCTTTGTTATTCCTGGTCAAGAACATAAAATTTGCAAATTAGATAAATCATTATATGGTTTAAAACAAGCACCTAAACAATGGCATGAAAATTTTGATAACTTAATAATCTCAAGTGGTTTCAAAGTTATTAAAAGTGACAAATGCATCTATTATAAATCTGAAAATGACATTTGCACTATAATATGTTTGTATGTAGATGATCTACTTATTTTTGGATCAAACATTCATGCCATAAACACTGTTAAATCTTTGTTAAGTGCCAATTTTTATATGAAAGATCTAGGTGAAGCAAGTGTAATCCTTGGTATTAAGACTACTAGGTCCGAAAAGAGACTTTCTTTGGATCAATCTCATTATATTGAGAAGATCTTAAAGAAATACAATTACTTTGACTGTAAACCTGCATGTACACCATATGATCCTAGTGTAAAGCTTTTCAAGAACACTGGTGAAGGTGTAAGATAGTCTGATTATGCGAGCATCATTGGCAGCCTTCGGTATGCCACTAATTATACTAGACCCGACATTGCCTATGTCGTGGGATTATTATGCAGGTTTACTAGTAGACCTAGTATAGAGCATTGGCACGTTATTGAGAGGGTCATGAGATACTTAAAACGAACCATAAATCTTGGATTACATTATGAAAAGTTTCCAGCAGTTCTTGAAGGTTACATCGATGCAAACTGGAATACTTTATCTGATGACTCAAAGGCAACCAGTGGCTATATTTTTAGCATTGCTGGAGAAGCTGTTTCTTGGAAATCCAAGAAACAGACTATTTTGGCTCAGTCTACTATGGAGTTTGAGATGATAGCACTAGCCAAAGCTAGTGAGGAAGCAGAGTACTTAAGAAATCTGCTAGCCGAGATTCCTTTATGGGAATAACCGATACCAGCTATGTTGATCTTTTGTGATAGTACCGCGGCTATTGCAAAAGTTCAGAACCATTATTACAACGGTAAGAGACGACAGATACGTCGTAAGCACAGTACTGTTAGAGAACTACTCTCTTCAGGAGCTGTTAGAGTGGATCACATATGCAGTGACGAGAATTTGGAAGATCCTTTGACGAAAGGACTGGCCAGAGAGAAAGTCCTTACGACTTCTAGAAAAATGGGACTATTGCCCTTAGATTGTTGAGTCACACACAATGGTAACCCAACCTAATGACTGGAGATCCCAATAACTAGGTTCAATGGGTAAGAACAAGCTGTGAAGTGATATGAGTTGAACATGCTACTTTTTCATCCATATAGAAGCATGTATTCCTGAAGTGATTAGAGGATGAGTTAATAGAAACTTTTAATGAGATTTATACTCCACTTGGAGTGGAGTACCTACCTTCAGGAGTACCCTTGATAGACTCACCTGTGTGGATGTGGAAATTTGGCTGTTTCCTATGGAATTTTGGGCAAAACTCCTGGAGTATTCACTAAACTGGGATAGACGTGCATGGCCATAAATGTAAGGGCTTATTTGATTGCACTCTAGAAAGATTGTGTATAGTCTGATGTTTGGAATAGAGTTCAAGACTACGTGTCACTCTAGTAAAAACTGAATCTTATTCACTATGCAAAGGTTCAAGTCGAACGACACCTTTATTTATGCACAATCTTATGTTTTCATAAATTGCTCGAAAATATTTTTAAAAAATTCAAGTGGGGGATTGTTGGAATTTTTTTGAAAGTAAGTGAATTAATAAAAAAATTGACTAAGTGTATAAATTATCTCCTACATGTGAGTAGTCCCACATTGTAGGATTATATGTAAGAATCAAGTATTTATACTTGATTCTTAGAGGCTAAGTTGGGCACTTTGGGCACCCAATGATGCTCTTTTGTAAGGAGGGAGATCTTGCTTGACCCCCACACACGCGCGCGCCAACCGACTCGACCCGACCCGGGCCGTGCTCAGGTTCGGGCTTGTAGTGGTGTAACGCTTATATTTTTGGCACAAATTTATTAACAGTTTTTTGACCGGGCTGACCCGTATTGAAGAACGTTACAGAACGTTCATTGATTTGACCCATTATTTCTCAAGATCCGTTTTTTAAGACCACGTTTCCCCCAACCAGTAACGTTCTTTTTACTACTCCGTCTTCTTAACTGATACGAGGACGAAATAGAAAGAACAACATCTCATTTTAACCTTTTTCACAAATTCGAGCAGTATTTATGAGTGCAAACTGAATCGCTTCGTCTGTGCAAACGAATCGATACCACAAAACCTTTGAGAGGCTATTTTATCCTAGAGGCGACGGTGATAGTTACGAACTGCTTGCACCAAAGAGCAGATCATCGAAACGTCTTCAAGAAAGTGACGTAGTCCACGACTCAGCCGAAGATAAACATTGTTTCCAACATGAACTGAAATGTAAAGGAAGATAAATTTGTATTCAGATTTTGCACACACAATTACAACGCATGAGCACTCATACATACATACATACACACCCACAGAGCCATGCATATGCATTTGACTCAGTCAAACCGTCATTGTACAAACTATAAAACGACCCAAACTAATAAGGACTCAACTTTATTACAAGCCCACAATCTATTACAGTAGTTAACTATACATCACACACGAACACACAGAAACAATATGCTGAAACAACATGTATCAATTGTGCATGTGCACAGCATACACACACATGCACACACTGGTACATCACTGTATCTCTCTCCTCGAAGCCTGATTCCCGCAACACCTGAACCTGACACCCTTCTGACATCATTAGCCACCAACTCCATCAACCTCGAGGCTATATCTGATGAGCTTGATTGGAATCTAAAGCTTCTCATATTTTTGCCTGCCAAAACCAAGGCTTTCAATTCAGTTCTATTGCTTATAACAAGGGCAATCATTGTGTGGTTGTTACATCAACATTGTTGTAGTCAACTTCCCGGCTCTTGTATCTACCCCCCTCGGCCTTTAGTAGCAAATCTGTCACCCTCCATTATGGATTGCAGCCCTAACGTCAGATATTGCATAGCTTTGTCTAATTTTTTCTACTGCTCTGGTCTCTAATGTTGATCAAGCTGAAATTACGTTAGCTCATGTGTCAGGTTTTAAAAATGTTAATTGTGAGTCTTCTTTATCTCCAATGCCAGTGGCCGTTGGAAGCCTAGCCAAAGGTTGTTGGGTTAATTTAGAGTCTCATTTGGGTTGTGAGAACGAATTCGCTACTGTTGTAGGATCTACAGTTGAGGCATTAGCTGAAGCTCCTCCTATTTTGGAAAGCTCGCAATGTGTTCATGAAATTACCCAAGCCAGTTTTGCGCTTTAAGATGCAAATCCTACTGTGCTTTCCAATGCACAATCCTCCTCCTATGCAATCCAGATTCTATTACTCTGAAAGCTATTGATGCTATTAATGATCCAACTATTAATCCACCGTTGTTGTTAATAAGTGGTCTTCGTTATTGAATACCATGCCAAGGAACGTGGAAGGGTATACTCCTCACTCTTTTGATATTGTTGAAGTTGATGGAATGATTGTTCCAGCGTTGAGGCTATTCAAACGGGGGTTGATTATTGGTACAACTATTTGATTGGTTTCTTTCTTGATCCCAACTTCTTTTACAATCTTATTAGAGATCATTGTCGTCGAGTTTTGAGACTAAGCGGTGGGCTTCAAGTGTATATCGATAATTTAATGTTTTACTTCAAATTCTCCAAGGCTGAAGAAAGAGAACATGTTCCCGAAGCAGAGCCATCCAAATAGAATTAATGGTATGCCCTAGAAGCAATTATATAATTTGTTAAATATATATCTAACTCGATAACCAATCTTGTTTGGAATAAAAGATGTTTTCTTTCTATTATATACTTATATTACGTGCTATATTAATTATTTAATTTAATTAAAAATATATTTAATATGAAATCCATGAATAATATATTTTGTGATAGTCATTAAAAAGTGTTGTAACCATGGGTAATTTATCACAATGAAATTAAATATACCATTTTAATTGTTTCCCATCAAGATGGATCAAGACTGAATATCAATGCATCCATTGAGAGTAAAGTACATAACGCTCTCCAAATATTTTCCAGTGTATTACTCATAATTTATGGAGACACTAAAAGGTTATGCACTGATAGTTATTAAATAACTATGGAATGACTCACTCGATAGTTTTCTATTGATTAAAATAAATAAGGTCAAACAGAAAATCGACGTGACTTATTTATACAGTTCTCTTGGCTTGAGAATATTGTCGATCGTCAATATGAAAGCATCGCTTCGATTATAGTCAAATCACGACATGATGTCCATGAATGACTATAGTCGGTCGATTGGAAGTATTGGAAAAAAAAGCACTATTCAATGAAGGATTTGTCTCCTCAGTTATATGAGGTTAGTATCACGGTCAACTCAAGTCAAAGTCAAAGTCTCTTACCACAACATTTTGGTTGATAATAATTGTTATTATTGAACCAAAGACTTTGTGTTTGGGCTATAGAGTTGAATATGGATGATAATGGAATTTTGATCGTTACCAAATTCCATAAGTCAAAACTGATATAGTTTTGACGAAGAGAGTTGATGTAAGTAAAAGTCGCAATCGAATGATGCTTAATAAAGTGAAATTAGACTTTACCGGAACTAAGTAAGCAATAAATATGACCAAAATGTCACACCACCTGCTAAATAATGTATGACCATTAACATTCTAATAGTTCGATGTTAATCGCTGAACAAATTTACACATGATGAGTCATACAATAGAAATGATGAATTCTCTTTTAATCGGACGATTGAATTTATTTATAATTGCTATTAATTGATTAAATTAATTAATTTTTATGAAATATTATTTATAAACTTTTCATTATAATTTAAGGAATAAATATTATTAAATGCAATTAGGTTCCATTTCTATAAAAATATTATTAAATATGTTTGTAATAATTATAAATATATAGATTGGTATATGATATCGATAAGTAATTAAATTATATTTAATTAAAAGACATTTTCTACGGGCTTAAATTAGATCACGGCTATGGCTAAAAGGGGTTGGCTCGATTAGGTTAGGGTTGTTGGTTTTGCATGGCTCAGATTAAGGGAGAACTGATATGAGATATGATCCACTATTTTCTCTCTCACATCCACTATTTAAACAACTCTAACCCTAATTAAAAAATAGGTTTTTTTCCGCCACTTTCATTTTCTGTTACTAACCAATTTCAACCCTACGATCCCCAACATATCAAGCTCAAATCAGTTCAAGGTTGGTTACTATCTGATCGTTAACAGTCTACGGTTCAAGCGGCAGTCTACTAAATCGAAAAGCTTAAAAGAGGAGAGTTCATCATTACAAGGTGTGCTATAAGACATTGGTTTTCAGATATATTATTCGTTGAATTATATTAAATGATTTCTAATTAATATTTCATTATAAATGCTATTATAATGTTAATTAGGTGAAATTCTTATATATATTGTTGCTGCCACAAGCTAGATTGGCTATATATATGTATTCATTTAAAAAAACATTATTTTTTACATACATAATATATTTATAACTGAATTTTAAATATAATAAAAATATTATTATTTTTTTTTGAAAATTGGTTCATATATTAATAACTAACAAACATAATACACGCATAAAACAATGCAGCAAACACAAATACACAATGCTTACAATCACAAACTACTTTATCCACCAATCTATCCAATCAATCCCAATTACAAAGACTTAATCTAGCATAATATAATACATGCTTCGTAGCAGTACAAAGCAAACAACATAGTGTGAAGCACTAAGAGTAATGTGATCTTTCAGCTAGGAATCTTTGCACTTGATCAGGTTAACATTCTGTTTGTCCACTATTTCACATGGCCTAAATATCTACATATTTTAAGTTTTGGCCTGGCCCATGATGGTCTTTGGAAACTCTCCAAAACAACCGCAAGAAAACTCAAGTGACTCTTTCTTCTATGCTGCAGCCACGATCTCAGATCTGGCCAGTATCATCACTGAGACATCCTCTACTAGCCACTGCCTTGTACCATAGAGAAGAATGACTCGTCAAGGTGGAAATATGATTAAGCAACCTGATCCCACTGTCAGAAGAGGACTCATATGTAACGACCCGTAAATTTTCAGTAATTATAATTGTTAATTTAATAAGATTTTTGAAATTTAATATCGATGAAAATAAATTTTTAGTGAATTATTAATAAATTAATAAAAACTGTGATATAATAATGAAAATTAACTAAGAGGAAACATAACAAGGTTAATTAAAGATAATAATTAATGAACTTGAATGAAATTTCAATTAAATAAAATAATTCAAATGTTATGACTTGATTATTAATGGAATATGAGAAAACAAATGAAATTATTGGATTAATGTATGAAATAGGGTAATAGATGGAAATCATTTGTGAAGAATAAACATACATGTATTGTAAACGAAAAACGGTGACAAATAGTGGTCGTTACCAGTGGTTTACCAATTTAAAATAAAAGTTACTTTAATGATAATTAATATAATAACGGAAGTGTGAATGTGAATTGAATAGAAACGGAAATTTATTTACAAGGCAATAGTTGATGTAATAAAAAGCACGAAACCAAGTGAATAAATTTATTTAGAATATTTAATCGTAATTAATGTATATAATTGGCAAAGATATAATATATGGAAATAGGATGGTTAATAACAAAGAAGTTAGAAATTTGAATATATTAATGTAGCATTTATGCAAATGTAAGATGTAATTGGCATAGATTAGTGTAATAGATAAGTACCCATGTTGACATCACCTTTAAGATGGTAAGTTTATAATTGATTCATAATAAGCAAAAATTCAAATGAATGGATTTATTTGGGATGACAATTGACAATTAATGAATTTATTTAAATTAGTAAGTTAATTGATGGAATTTAGTAAATTGGGGAGTGAATTCAAAGGTTATTAACTAAGAAAGTAATACGTAATAAATTGAATAAAATCAATATTATATAAGAATTGTAACATTTGTTTGTGAATAGTGGATTCATATGTGTAATTAAAAGTTATGATAACGGTTGTTTTAAGTTAACCATTTATTTAGTCTATTAAATTAAAACGGGTAACCAATTTGCAATAAATCTGAATTTAGTGTTACGTTAATGTAAATTAGGGTAACAATTGGGAATAACATAAGTTTTATTCAGTGTTATGATGATTAGTTGAATATAACATAAACTTAAGTGTAAATTTAAGGTTATGATAACAATTGTTATAAATTACCTAATTAATTGGTCAATGAATTTATTAGAATCAAGTTCATTTAAATATCAAGCAAATGAAGGGTAACAATAGGAACTAGGTACAGAGTGATAATGGACTTAGTATAAAGATTGAAACTAATCAAATCAAAGTTATTTGGAATTTATTATAATTAATTGGAACTCAAATTTTAATAAATGAATTTATTCTAAATGAAATTTAATTTATTACGCTAATTGAAATAAAGATGGAATGTGATAATATTAACGTAAAAGATTTTGAATCCAATATTTATTTCATCCGTTGACAATAATGAATTGAATGGTAGAATGAAAAATAAATTTAATAGAATTTTTGGAAATTAAATTTATAATTTCTGAAATTAATGAAATTGAAAATTTAACGCTGAAATTGATAAATTAATCAACTCTAAATTGACATTTGAATTTGGTTTAATTAGTTTAAATTATTAAGAAAGTTAATTGATGAAATTTGTTAATTATAGAGTTGAAATTGAAAGGTGATTTAATTAATTTATTATTTATTTATTTAATTAATATAAAAATAGCCATTTTGGCCACTGACTCGGATTTAGATGAAACAAGTTTCGTCGGATCCGTAACGGTGAACTATTGTCGGATTTCAAGTTTCGTATCGATCGGACTTGTCGTTTGATCGTATGGGCTTGAAACGCCTCGAAATCAATGAAATTGAAATCAATTTGAAAAATATTGATTTTAGCATAACTTCTTCATACGATGGAATTTGGACTTGAAACATTTTCCATTGCGTTTAAAATATTTTAAAACACTTACGTTGATATATGGATTGACCCACTTTCGTTCCGGAGTCAGAACGGGCTTTTCGGGCCATTCATCGTTCAGCGCGTTTATAAATCGGGTCCATCTACTCTTTTTCAATCCTACCTATAAATACCCTGTTATAAACCCTAGAATACCTCTATTTCTCATTTGTCTGCGCGTAAAATTTCTTTCACCTCCTCATTTCAATGGCAGACAAATACCTAATATCAACTGCAATTCAAAATCAAAGCAAAATTTCAAACTCCTCAAAATATAGCAAATTTTATATGGATCTGTAGCTATCAACGAACGCATCTTGGATTTGTGATTTGTTTTTCAATTTGAATCATCGGTTGCCCAGAAATCGATGATCAATCCTCGATCGTTCATCGCTCGACGATGAACCTCGGTTGATCGTCAAATTGAGGATACGGGGCTGTAGAGAGTGCGGTGGGGAGTGCATCTGTGGTATTCTTTCGGGTTGTTAACGGTTGGATTTGGCGAAATAATTCGCCTGGGGTTTTCAAAACGGTGGCGACGGCTGTCTCTGGGAGGGGTCGCGAGTGACGTGGTCGCGTATGGGGGTGGCGCGTGGTGCTGGAGTATGATCGGAGTTCGAACGTGGTGCTGGAGTATGTTGAAGCAGGGGGACGAACGCGTGATGATGCTCTGCTCGGTGACGTGGCGGTAATGATTTTATTTTGCTTTGTTTATTTATTAAATTTAATTTTCGAACATTCTAACTCGCATAATTTTCACATACGAGGTCCGTTTCATGCACAGTTTTCTCCACTAGGTTCGTATCTGAATTCCAGACATTTTGGCGCTAGTTGGGATGAATTCTGAGACTGTCTAACTTTTGGGTTTAAATTGGATTTAAATTCAATTTAAATTCAAAAGGTAAGTGTTTTAACCCACTCACAGGTTCTAAAATTTCTTATGTTTGTTAAATTTATTTAGGATGTGATTAGAAATTTATTTATGACTGTTTGGCGTATTTTTAATCATCATCCCAGTTAAATTGAAGTTAATAGAAATTAAATTGTTATTTAATTTATTTATTGCATATAAACTGCCAGTTAAATTTTCATTTAATTTATTATTGAATATAAACTGTGAGTTGATACCTGTTGTTTATTATCCGTTATATATTGATGCTATTGATTAAATTGGATGATGATTGTTATTAATGGTTGATGATTGATATTGGATAAATGGATGTTGTATTTTATATCGTTATAAACTGCGAATTATTATGCACTTTATTTCATTTGGGATTGCAGTTTGAAATGATATATAACTGTATTTTTATTTTAAATTGCAGATTGAAATGATAAATATCCGTGTCACTTGACCATAGGACAGAAAATTATATACAGACACCGTCGGTCTATACATATAACAATAATTTGAAATTGATTTCTATGGTTTTGGAAAGAAATATACGGTTTAATAAATATTAATTTTTGATATTATATAAATATTATTTATTTATATATATATAGTTAAATTCTTGAATTTAAGCTATGTATAAATTTGGTTAATAAATAAGTTGATTTTATTAAGATGGTATGGTTAAGTAGCAGTGTAAATTATATTGTATATATAGTTAAATTGGCTTAAATAAAACTGAGTTGGAAGGTAGATATAAAATTGATGTGAATTAAATTATATAAGAAATTCACTCGAATATATTTGATTTGAAATTGAGATATATATGAGATTATATGAAATTGAATTTATTTAAGAATTAAACCAAAAGGGTGATGGGAAATTTATTAAATTGGAAACTTTAAAAGTTATAATTATTATAACTTGATTTTGGGGTCTAGGTAAATTAAATGATTATTTCAAGTATAATGAATTGAAGGCAATATCTAGTTATTTGTAATTTGAGTTTTATTAAAATAATTATTATATAAAATATTTCAAAACTAAATAATAGGAAATTTAATTGTTCAATCGAAATTATCAAATCTAGTTTTGAAATTTTGGAATATTTAAAGACTTGAAATATATCGAAATTGAAATTGTTTATAGAAATTGAAATGTTTTGAAGTTATAAATTTCAAAGCGTTATGTTAAAGGTGTTAAAATTTCAAATGTTTGGTATTTTGAAGTAAAAATTTGAAAGTGCTATGATTTTTGAAAAAGGAATATATTTGAAATAAAATGATATTATATTGATTTGAAATAAAAGGGGATATCATATTGATTTGGTTTTTAAATTGGAAATGATATCATATTTATATGGTTTGAAATAAATATTATATCCTAGTTTTGAAGTATAAATTATTTTAAAATGACCGCGGTGTTATAATAACGTTGGGTTGTTAAAGAGACCGGGATCGGAAGTTGTCATACTCTCTGCCAACTCTGAAAACCACTTTAACAACCGTGTACGCGGTGGAGATTCCAGAATGAAGTAGGATGGTGGCGGCGTTTCCTTTGAGGTAAATACGTGGACCCGACTCCCATGAGTTGGCATAAGGTGGCTAAAACATGAGCGATCGACGGGCTAATGAGGTAGCACCTTTGATCGGACACATCCCTTCGATATTATACTTTGACTTTTGGATTTATTCGGTGGCCACTTTTGATTTCTTTGATTTGGTGGTATGGCTCCAGGTGGGCGGTAGCTGCGGCTATGCGTTACCACCATTGGAAGAGTAATTGGTATATCTACCCTGGCATTGCCTAGTTGTGCCGTGTCACCTACCCTAGCGCGCCTTATACGATTTTGTTTTGTACCATACCTATGGAGTGCCCTATGATGACGCCCAGTACGGGGGAGATTACGGTACTGTATAGACTATGGGAATATAAAAGTGTGTTAAGGTGGAAAATGTAAAGCCTTAACGCTATTTTCTGTATACTATACTTTACTTTATGCACTATTATAGTAGCGTATATTACTACATAGTAGATAGTTTAACGGATCCTTAGGAGATGTGAATCCCGAACATCTCTTTAGTTACTGCACTTACATCAGACACTGGATAGGAGATGTCAAATCCCGTAAACATCTCTGACGCCGTTCCACTCATATTTTACCGTTGATTTAACTTACATAAGATCTTTTTGTTCTGACTCGAGTGTTTTGTCTTTTCAATTCGCTCGGGTCAGCCTGAGCATTTTAGGAATTGAAGGCCTTATTTCTAGAGGACGAAGACGAAGATTGTATTATTTTTATTATTTACTATAGTGTTCCACTGCATCACATTGTTCCGCTGGATTGTTATTATTCCTTGGTATGGGTAACTCTGATATATATTTTATAAGTAAAATAGAATATTTTGTAAACAGCTTCATGAACTGTATATTTGATTATTATATTTTATCGTTCCGCTGCAAGATTCTATTTTGTTTATTTTTTCTTTCTCTGCTTTTTCTTATTTACCCCATAACAATCCGCCCTTCTGTATATTTAAGTCTGACGTGTGTGGTTTATCGTCAGTTTAAAGCGTGCGAAAAGGCAGGACGTTACACATAGACGTACAGTCCATCTCCACTGCGCTGAGGTAGCAATATCTCCAAGATGACTTGAGTGGAAGTACTCACCTTATGGTGGAGATATGGCAAAGCAGATAACCGCGGAAAGAAGTGAAAGCAGCCTGGCCTAACTGCAGAGCTTCTTCAGTACGCTCGCTAAGAAGGTTTGAGGAAATGCTCGTCAAGGTAGAGATTGTTAGGTGTGACTCCCATTATGGGCACATGGGTTGGAACCCTCATTGCAAGAAATATGGTGTATAATGTGGTATATATGGGATTGGTGGCATGTAACATTGGAATTTCTTTTGTTACAAATAAGTGTTACCAAGTCCATGTATGTGCTCATTGGGAGGTGATGAAGGGATGTTCAATCGAGACGCCGGCACATTGAAAGCTTCGTTAGGTGGTACCATTGCACGTAATGAAGTACACGTACATGGGAACTCGTCGGAATGCCGAAATTCAACATTATACACACACACAAATATCATTTAATTATATATATAAAGTTCATATTTACTTATAATATCATTCTATGATAAGAATTGATCATATAATTTTATATATGTTTAGTTACAAAAATAATAATTTTTAACAGCACATTTTTTTATAATTATTTATTATTTTTAATATTAATTAAACCAATATACTATCTAAATAAATCATACAAAATAAATTATTTTTCGAAAATTATTTTTTAATTTTATAAAATTAGATTCACATAAGAATAGTTCTCGGCTAGAAAATGAGAATTAAAAGATCAATTTTGTTGTTTTCTAAAATTATTATAAACAATGACTAGATATAATTAATTAATTAAAAATAGATTTTGATCAAAAAATTGTGGATTTTTTTCGAACTTAAAATTATCATATAAGATTTTTTGCAAATTCAAAATTTGGATAAAATGATTTGTAATTTATATTTTAATATTTTATCTATTTTCAAGTAAATAAATCAATTTATATATATATATATATATATTAAAAAAATAATAAAATAATAAAATTTTATATTGCTATATATATGATCTAGATTTATATAATTTTTAATATATATATATATATTTATATATATTTAGATACTATAAATATGTTTATGTATAAATATATTTATACAGTTAAAAACAAAATTATTTTATCGTTATAAATATGTTTGGTTTACAATTTTGAAAAAAAAGAAAATTTTAAAAAGAAAATATATTATGTATATATATACTAATTAATACTTGTTATAATAGTATGCTATATATATATATATATTAATAATTATATATATATATATTATACACATATAGATAAATATAAATATATATTTTGAATACTTTTATATACATAGAATTATTAAACCAAATTAATATATGCAAATGTATATATATCACTATGCCATAGATGACCTATTGCAATGAAAATACAAGATATTGTTAGCTATAATGTAACGATGGCTATGCTGATTTTTGTCTATTACAACATTAGCTTCAGGATGTTAGCATAGATATCAACATTATGTTGCAGTAGCTATAGACTTATAAAAACATTATAAAAAATGAGTGCGGGCTGAAAAAAAGCGGGCTGAAATAATTTTTAAGGCGGGAAGCAAAAACAAAGCGGCAAAAGTTAACAAAATATTAAAGGGTTTCGCTGAAACACTTAACAAAATATGTACTCAGTCGCTCAACTTTTCAAACACTCAAACACTCTGCGATTTCAATTAGGGCTAAAATTAATTGGGCGAATCGCTTCGAGTTCGACTAAAAAAATTTATGTTGAATTCATGGATTGGGTGATGGAATTCAGGGTATGGAAGCGGAGTTTGAAGCAATGTTGAATTCGAGCAGAGACACTCGGTGATTAGCGATGGCAATTGTGGTGAGGCGGGTCGTAACTTTAGGGTGGGTGGTTTTAGGTCGCGCGGTGGTCGATGTTCTGGTTAGCGATTTGGTTTGATTATATTGTGGTCAGCGATGTGTTATAGGTGTTGAATTCGATCGAAATTGGATTAGGGATTGGTTGCGGCAGTGATTGTTTGAGTGAAGGTCGAGGCTGTCGCGATGAAGGGGGGTTGAGCTACTAGTCTTGATTGTTCGATGATTGTTTAAGTGAATTCTTGGTGGTTTTCACCATTCATTATTCGTTTCTTTTACTTCCACTTTACGACTACTACCCTACATCGCCATCTCCTTACTCCACCTCCAAAACCACTTCGTTGGTCTACTCCACCTTCAAAAACCACTTTGTTGGTCTACTCTACTAACACACTATAAGCCCTAAATCGTCGATCTACTGAGGCACTCAAAAACTTCACGATAATCAATCGTCGTTTATCTATCTCGCCGCAATAGACCGACTCGCCAGCAGCGACGAGCATCATCTCCTTTTTAGTCACAAACCCTAAATCATCATTTCTCTAGCATCGACGGGCTTCTCAATAGATGGACTCGGCCTAGGTATCAAATTTAACTTTATTTCTTATTCTTGTTCTTCTTGTATCAGTTCATTATAGCATCCATACGTTTTTATATTGGAGCAATTCGGACTTGCACGTTTATATAAGTGGAAAAAAAGATAGCTGTAGAACTTAATTGTAAATAACTAGCATGAAGTTCCAATTTTTTTTTAAAATGTGATATATTTTTGCTAACAGCTATAGAAATTGGTTTGAGTAGAAACTTTCTACAATTACTAATGCTCTTGAGTATTTATATTTAGTGTTTGTAGGTGTCCCTTGATAATTTCTTCTTCGAATAATTCTTTTTTCTAATAGTTCCATCTTTCTTATAGCCTATGAACATGTGTTTGCTGAAGTAGTTGGATTCAAATTACAAGGAAATCTAAGATATGGAATTACTGCCATAGACTTAGTTTTGACAGTTACATAGATCCTCTGGAAACACGGCGTTGTTGGAAAGTTTGTCAAATTTTGTGGTATGAAATTTAAATTTAAACGAGTTATTGTTATGGTATTGATTCATGTTTTTTTGGTTGTTTTAAAAAGTTACCATGAAGCCTCATTCATTGCATATACAAAAGAAGGGTCGAGTGAGCTATCTCTAGCAGCTCGTGCCACTATTGCAAACATGTCTCCTGAATATGGAGCAACCATGGGATTTTTGCCAGTCAATCATGTTACACTGAAGTACCTAAAGCTCACTGGTAGAAGTAATAAAACCGTAAGCATGCATCTATTATCACCATAAACAACTTCTATTATAAATGAGGAGATATGTACTTATTATGAATAACTTTGTGGGTGCCTATGATAGAGTCCTTTTACGTGTTAATAACAAGTTTGTGGACTACAACCAGGTTATTATTTTTCAATACCAGTACAATTTCATGGGATGGTTTTATTAGTATTGTTGTGTTAACTACCTTTTTGATGTTATTTTCAATATTAATCCCAGCCCCAAACAGAAAGGGCATATTCATCCTATTAGGAGTTGAATTTGGAGGATGTCGAACCATGCCTTTCTAGACCTAAAAGGTAACGAGTTTACCATATTTTTTTGTGTCATGATTACTGCCTACATATAATCCATGCAATCAAGTATTCTTTCTTTGCCTTAGGCTTCGTAGCAAGATTGCCCTAAGGGAAATGAAAGCCGACTGGCTTGCTTGTTTAGACAATAAAGTAGGATTCAAGATGCGACAACATTTTTTTCTGTTTTATTATCATGCAAGTTTAATACTTAATGACACTGTATTATCATTTATATAATATATTGCTATGTGATTTAGGGGTTTGTTGTTCCCAAAGAAGCTTAAAGTAAAGTTGTAGATCCCAACTTCCATAGGAAATATGCTCAGTTAAGACATGGTGATGTTGTCATTGCCACAATCAGTAGTTGTACTAACACTCCAAATCCTAGTGTAATGCTAGGAGCTGCATTGGTTGCAAAGAAGGCTTGTGAGCTTGGTCTTGAGGTATTAGTGTGCTTTTTCTTATCATATGACATTTGGATCATCCCCTTCTGAGTGAATGTGAAAATTTAAATGTGGTTTGTAGGAAATAAAAGTTGATGATTGAACATCATGATGTTTTTATTGTCTTCTCCATGTTTGCAAGCTTCATGGTATTTTAATTCACATAAATGCTGCTAAAATAATGCACACTTTATTGTCCTTATGTCACTTAACTAAAATAAAAAAATAAAATAGAAAAGCAACATTATTTGTATATTTTTCTCCCTTTTTAATTTTATCCCATACTATAGTATATAAACTAAACACAAAAGCGATATTTAATGGAAAAAATAGCCAATAATTGTTATGTAAGAACTATAACACTGCTGAAATAGCCTAAGCAGAAGTATGATGAGGCATGTGCTGAATAGACAAAGGCTCACTTAATAAGTCTTTTGTGCTCCAACATATAAGGACCTGAAATAGACTTAGCAGTTAGGCAGAAACAGCGAGAATCAAAAGACTTAAACTAGATTGAAAGCTTTGTGAACTAAAACAACATGGATGAGGTTGAGAGGTTAAGCTTGGTGAATCTGTTGTGCAAGTTGGTTCTGAATGGTCATGGCAGAGTGAAGTAGAGAAGACTAGCATGTTATGGACATAACATGTGAGCCAAAACCGAACTGCTCTCAATATCATGGCCTGGTATGAGCTATTCTCATGTAAAAATTAGTTTATTACCTTCCAACTCGTACTGCAATTAGAATAAAAAAAACTTAGATGATTATGACTCGTCGGTTTGTTATCTTTTAACTCACATTTGATAGTTTTCCATTTCATGACTATGAAGTATAAACCGCAACTCATATAGATTTTCCTACTCTTGAATAATTGCTTCTTCAGTTGAATTTTCAATAATCTTCGCATATAGAGCATTGTTTTTCTATGTGATGTAATCTTAATTTTCTTTTATATTAACATTACATTTATTCTATCACTTTAATAACCATTTTTTTCATTTTCTATAGGAAAATATATAGAGGATTACCTTCACAGTTGAACTGCAAACCATTATGAATCACCTTAAAATATATAGCAAGAGAAGGCCAATGATTGTTAAATCTACAAGTTTGAGTCCTTTCCCTTTATCATCACTTATTAATAAGACAATGACCACTCATAGAATACTATCTATTACACACACAATTGCCTATTGAATCACATGTGAGATTGAGTTATGATATCAAGTTTACTCACAAAAAAATGGATTAAATGAGTGGCATATTCTTTTATTTAAAAACTTAATCAAATTTGCTATGTTTTGGATTATCAACCAAGTATGCATCTCAACTTTTGATGGCATTATAATTTTCTACATTGAGTTAAAATGGGATTAAGTGCTGGTAGAATGATGGAATTAAAATCCCAGAAATACACAGTTGGAAGTCAGAATGATGGGATTAAGTGCTGTTTCTGACTTCGTACTAGTTTACATTGAGTTAAAATGGGATTCATAAACCAGGTATGCACAATTTGCCTTTTAAAATAAAATAGAAACAGTTGAAATGAAGGTTAAATTTGCATATATATTTATATATCACATCTATGTACCTTTGTAAACAATGAGAATGTAATTGTCGAATATCAAAATCACAACAGATTCCGTTGTTATTCATTTAACGAAATGTGCGTTACTTGCAATGCTTATACCACTATTCATCATTGATTTCAGACTATAAATGATGTATTACTGGCAGTGACGTCCTTTGGCCTCTCTCGTTATCTAAATAGAAGGTACAAGGACATAAGTAACAGTGAAGCAACTAAGAAATGTCATCCCAAAAATATCCGTCTCAGAACATCACTTGTTGTGAATATCAGGCCTGCCCCACAAATTCATGTTAGTAATTCAAACTACAGTACCCAATAATTAGTTTATGTTCACAAATATATGATTACGTATATAAACATTCCACTTAAAATGCAGGAAGTGGCTGAAATGTTGAATGGTTGTAGAAACATATCATGGGGAAACTGGATAGGTTATGTTATTGTTCCAATCCCAATAATGAAATGCGAAGACCCACTCACTTATCTTTGCAAAGCGATAAAGATTGTTGAGAGAAAGCAAAGATCTTTGGAAGCTATTTTTACATATATTTGCTGCTATCTGGGTGTGAAGATTTTTGGAATTAAGGTTTGTTTATCTGAAGCAATAGCTTTAGTTTCAGGTTTATAGGCAATTATTTAACCACTATACATCGCTTCTTTCAAAATGAATTACAGGTAGCATCATTTTCAAAGTTGAAAGAGGCAATAATTCTGTTATGTTTATTAATCATAAGATAATTTTTTATTTACCTTGTAATATGCGAGAAGCTCCAGGACGTGTCTAACCATTGTAAAAATGAGTCATTATAGCTAAGACTTAGGATTGTGTATAGCTAAGACTTAGGATTGTGTTCTTTCATTGGATGGCTTCGATCATGCAACAAGGTGGAATTCAGCAATTGCTGGCTACAGAGCAGGAAGATCAGCATATTGTGAATAATGCTAGAAATGGTAATTCCTATCCTTGAACACATCTTATGACTGATTTTCCATGCTTGTCAGAAAGAACATATACTTCTAGTTAATTTCCTCTGTCAGAAAGAAAATATACAGAGCAGTGGTGATTCTGGTGCAAAAGTGAAGCGCCTAGAAGAAGAAACAACAGCAAAAATTAAGCAATTAGAGGAATAGGCAGCAAACATTTTAGACGATGTCTGCCAAATGCTTTTGAGATATGTGACAACCGTGAAGAATTTGGCTAACTGAGTTGTTATCTCAAGTAATTAACTACTATTTTTTTTATGGTTGCAGCTGCTGAGAAATAAAGAGATGTTGAAGAGAGAGGCGCCATTTAAGGAACTATCAGTTCCTCTTAGAAGGCACTGGAGGCACTAGAGGCACTGATGACATTGGAGGCTCGCAAATATGAATGTACTGTTAATAAGTAGAATTTAGTATGTATTGGCTATAACTATGAATACACTGGCTATGTTTTTAAGTATGTTTGTTATTTTGTACTTGACTAAGTAAAACTTGTGTTGCTGGTGATTCTGAAATGAAAAGTTCTTTGTTGTAGTGTAATGTTGCCATTAGATATGATATAATGTTGCAGTATAATGTTGCCATAGATAGATATAATGTTGTAGTAGTATAATGTTGCAGTACATTTCCAATTTAAATTGCAAAAGGTGTTGCCATAGATATGATATAATGTTGCAGTATGTGATGTTAAATGTCGTAATAAACTGGCAAAGTGTTGCCATTGGATGGTAAAAGTGTTACCATAGATTAAAGAATATGGGCCTCACAACAGGGTTTCATAAAAGTGGGCCACAAAATTAGCGGGCCTCACAATGTGAGTCCACATGTTGGGGCCTAGATTGTGGGGCCCACTTTTTAGTAAATTTGATACCTGCGGCAACAACAGAACCAATGTTGCCCTAGGGCGATAAAAATGTTGCCTTTGACTCTAGGGCAACGTGGCAAAATGAATCACCGAGAAAGTGTTGCCTTTGCCCTTTTTTAGCCTACAGCATCATTTTTTGGCACTTCCTGCATCACTTCTTGGGTGTTGCAGTATGTAATCTATGGCGTAGTGTATGGTACTTATACAAGTAAAAAGTTTAAATACATACATATATTTGGATAACATATAAAACATATCGTATGAGCTAACGTGTCTGTTGCGATATAAATTTCAACATCTAAATACGGGCATTGTATACTTTGCACGAGCTTACATGTTACACATGCATACACATACATATATGTATATGATACATATGTATATATTTATATGTATTAAAATATAAATTAAATAAAACTATATAATTTATAAATTAAAATAAAATAAGAGATTTTATTTAAATAAAATTTAGAAATGTTCTAAATGAATTAGACTTCATAGGCCTAAATATAGACCCAATAAGGAAATATTTCTTGAAATTCACCCATAGTTTTCGCTGTAGGCTGGCCCTGATGCAAAAATAGTACCAGAATCCAATAGTCTATGTAGTCTAAATTAGCCATACTTGGGTTAAATATACATTAAGCTCATAACCCAAAGTTGTCCCTAATAGAAAAGACTCAATTTGAATTAGGTCTCGGGCTATTTTCAAAAACATATTGAGATTAAAAAATAAAAGTTTTAAATTCAAAAGTAAAATTTAAAATAATAAAAATATTATAAATGTTACAATATAATTTTTAAATTGTTTTGAAAATTTAAAACTGAAAATATAAGATTTTTAAATTTAAAAATTAAATTTAAAATATAATACATACATATTATAAATGTTATAATATGAAAATTATTTTTTAATATTTTCAAATAATATAAATTAGTTTTTAAATTTAAAATTTATTAATAAGATTAATAAAATATACTAATTTAATTAAGTTAATTAATTAATAAATATATACATGTATTGTACATTATAATATATTGTTATGTTGTTTAAAAATGTTAAATTAACAAAAATATACATGTATATATGAATTTGAATTTCAAAATTAATATATATTTAATTATTATTTTTAATTAAAGGTTAATTAATTAAATAATACACATATATTATGACATATGTGTTATACTGTAAAGGTTATAGTATATAATAAATATTTAGTATATTATGTTAGATTAATATAAAATATACTAAAATGTTAATTAATTTAATATAAGATTATACATTAGACTGTTATATAAGTAATTTGAAATATAAAAGTTATGTAATAATAAAGCTTATATGATATGATTGTATAAACTAATTGTGGAACATTAATAAACCCTAAATATGCTTAAGGAATAAATACATCCGTAAATGTATGTAAATCGTGATTTCAGACGTGTTTGACACTTGAATCATAAGGGTATTTCATAAGAAATACATTATTCCATAAGTCGATATCATTCTATATAATATATTCAAGATTATAAATCTTTAATATAAAATTGTCCTCTATCACTTACCTATTAATCGATTACTTGCATACTCTTCAGTTGTTGAACTTTCCTCAAGTAGGGATGTTATGTGTAGTACTATTAATATATTGAATAAACGAGGTAAGATAACTACATGCATTTGTTGAGCTTTCCTTAAGGTATGTGCATTATACTTAGGCCGTCATGAAATGATAGGTCCGAGTGAATAATCCTACTTTACTTGTTAAGCTTTCATCAAGGTAAAGGCAGGATTAGTACAAGGAACCATTTGTTAGGAATTTTATGTGATACAACCGATAAGGAGTTATCCATTGTATATGGGAGTATGATTTATTAAGTTTCCCTCAAGGTCAGAATTCCATTATATATAAGCCCTAAGACCCACTAGTGAAGTCGAAAGACTTCTATATTTTGCTTAGGGTTTGGTGAAACATAGAAGACTAGTGGGATCCTTATTAGAAAAATGAAATGATAACATAAACCTTTCTAATATTGTAAGAACATATGATATATAATGTTATAGTAATCTATATTGACTAATTTGTCTATTTAATGTTATTGATAAACCATTTATCAATTAAATATATAATTAAACTGAATTTGAATATTGATAAATTGAAAAATAACACATACTTACTAATGAATGCTTCGTGCATGTTAATGTTTTCTATAGCTATGCAAGTACCTAATTATAAAACTACTTAATATAATCGTAATTTGGTTACTTATGTGTTAATTTGGTTGAGACCGTATATTGCATTCAATCAGCTCCAAACTTAAAAGAAATACAAGATTGTGGATATTTGATCCAAATATTATGGATATTTGAGCCAAATATTATCACACATAAGTGTTATATAGGGAAAGATCAAAGTTCGTAATGTACGATACTTCTATGAAATTAGTTCATTCGAAATAAGCCAATAAACAGTCCTGTGAGATTGATTATTCAATTTGATTGATTACAAAAGGATCGTATTGCATTAAACATACCATTAGACTAAAATTGCAAGAAAGATCTAAGAATTTGATCACTGAAATGTCAGCTTGATCAGTTTATGTAAAGTGCAATATATTTGATGTCCTTAAATGTTAAGGATACCCGAGTATACTTTGGTAAAAGTTCATTCTGAAGTTGTAGTAAGGATTTTTTTGAATGGTTTGACAATTAGAAAGAAAACAAATGTATAAAAATAGATGTGATTAAATGTATAGTTGGGATGAAGAGAGTGAATGGTCACTTTTACTTCATAAAGAAACATCGAAACTAGAATTGTTAAATAATAATTGATATTTAATATTGGAGTAAGAAATATGATTTGTATTTCGAAATGTATTTTTATATAGAAAATAGTTTTCTATGAGATTTATTTCTTTGATTTCAAGATATTTGATCATAGAACTCTCCATTGTAAATAGTTGTAGTATATGAAATAGATAATCTATGAATGATAGACCTCTTCTGTACACTATTATGGTAATGGTAGATATAATGGGAGCATTCCATATAACACTTACTCATTACATTAAGTGATGAAAATTATTTTCATGAAACATATAGTTATTTATGAAATAATGACTATTTTTGGTATCGACTGAAAATTAGACGTAGTTATATTTCTTTGTGAATATTATAAATATTTGTTATGAAATAAAGCTATAATGAGGTGTTTGTTTCACAACAATAGCGATGCATTGGAAAGTACTGAAGTATCTAAAATTATTTACAATTATTTTGGAATTATAGGCTAAGCATTGTTTTGAGAAATAATTTTTATTATATGATTATGAATCATATGATACTAGTTAGTCATATCTCAAACAATTAAGGGCAGTGCACCTATTTAGTAGGAGCGTCATAGGAGTTGATTAACTCTTCGGATTGATACACATAGATGTATGTAATCTTAAGTCTATTAGACCATAACATTTCCACATACTTTGCTATATTTACCGATGAGTCATCCCTGACAAGGACATGTTTATTTAATACACATGTAGTATGTGTAGGTAAACTCATAGAGTATAAAACCAAAGTTAATAAAATAACATGCGATAAAAAATGATTTTATTTGATCAAATGGGTGAGTATGTTGGAAAGAGTTCCGAACGTACCAAAAAATGAATAAAAATTAAACCTTAAAAGCCACTCCTCCCTATGATACATAATGATATATCGATAAGGAGTAGTTAAACTTTAGATAAAGAACGATTAATTGTGAGTGAAGTTTAGTTAACTTCTTTTGATAAGATTGTGTACTTAAGAGTGGTACATAATGTTAAAATTAATATCATCCAAAGAATAGTTTACAAAACTTTAAGAGATATGGATTTATAAGAAACTCCTACATATCCTAGGACAAGGAGTTGGCAGTTTATGAGTCGAAAGACTACATGTAATAATTGTAAGTAAGGGTAATATATGAATTTTCCTAAGAGAATTTTGAGAACAATAGCCATTAGACGACTAATTTATGTTGTGAGCATAAATATATTATGAACTAATGCAGAATTAGTTTTACACAATTCTATTCATAAAATGTTTATGAATGCTCATTCCGTTGCATAGAGAAACAACTGTTGTTTCAAGAAATACCAACTTCATAGCAAAGGAATTTCAATAAGAAATTATTGGTATAAAAATGGATTTGTATACAATCTAATGATAAAGCTGGTTACTTAGGATGAAATGAAATTAACCTAGCCTAAATGAGCACATCACATTAGAGCGTCTAATAAGTATTCTCATACATTAAAGAGAAACTATGAGTTTCTTATCAATGTCGAGGATAAATAATCCTCTGTTAAAAATTAAGCCATTAAGAGTATTGACTATATGATACGGTATGATGTACAAATTTGAAAGGATTCAAAGTATATTATCAAAATATGGTTTTAGTAGTCGTATCCGAAGGGATGTGATCCATTAGTCGCAAGTCTACCTTTAGGGGAAAGATCAATGCAGTTAGAATATAGTGAGCCAAATTGATAAGATTATTGCCTTGAATTTCAATTATTGAAATTAATGTAAAAAATTCACAATTCGATATGCTCAAGTTGGTTCGAATTTACTCACAAAATTATTTCTTACTATGACTTTGTGTTTGGTACATAGGTGCTGAAATGGAAAATTTTAAATAACTATTTATAATAGACTATTTATACATAAAAACCAATGTGTCTTAAAGTCGGTAGGGAGACATTTGGGTTTGTGAACTTTTTGATTTGATCCTAAAAATGATAGAAAGTATCATTTTATAAACATCGAAGTTGAATAAATATTATGATAAAAATATTAAATAGGTTGATTATCAATCAAAATGTAGAGAAAGCATGTGTTTGTAAAGAAAAAACATTAAAAGGTACATAGACATTTCTAAACCATGAGTAAACAACATATTGGTGATTATTAACGATGTACTGATGTTAAAATCAGCCTAAGTTGTTTTAATACTCAACGTTGGATTTTTAGATGATGTCTTTTATTGTAAAAGATATTGGGAAAGTTCTAAATCAATATGCAAAGACACCTTGTTAATATTTAATACTAAACATGTAAGATGAATTCCTTATACATTAATGATCTGAATTATCATACATGTTATGTTGTCCACGATATCATGGTTTGTTCATATATTTGATACATGAAGTAAATATCAAATCCAAATTAATGTCATTGAATGGTTATTTTAAGTATTCAAGTGTGTTTATGAAATCTAGAGAATTATTTAGAGAAACAACAAACTCCTTGTGAAGGATTGTTCGGACTCAAACACTCAAAACTGATATTGAGTATAATATGCAAATAATAAATTCAAGTTAAGAATCCTTAAGTTGGAAATATTCAAAATGAAAAACTATGGATGATTCAGTGGAAAAGGCTATGTACATCGCCTTGAATAGCACTGCAATAAAAACAATATATATAATAAATGCATAAATTTATAACCAAGTTGAAAGGTGATTCCAAATGTTGAGAATCATATAACATTGCTATATGATATCAATGTCACGATATAGTTCATAATAAGGCTAAGAGTTCACTAGAAGTCAAGAGACATACTTCGAATCATTCCACATGATAAATTTTGTTTATCAGCATCAGAGAGAGTTGATTGATAAAGTAGATCACTACTACAAAACAGGCCATTTGCATCGGTTGTTTACCCCCCTTTTGCATCAGTTCAACAGCCGATGCATATGCAACCGATGCAACAGGCTTAACACTTTTGCATCAGTTCTAAAACCGATGCAAAAAGATCCCTTTTGCATCGGTTGTTACTAACAACTGATGCAAAATATCATGGTTGGTTGCTTGAACATAGCCCCCATGTTGCATCGGTTGTCATGAAAACCGATGCAAACTAATCCCTCTATTGCATCGGTTTTTTATAACAACCGATGCAAACTAATCCCTCTATTGCATCAGCTATTTATACCTGATGCAAAAAGGTCATTCTCATAAACCATTATTACAGTACTTAAATATATATATATTGATTATAACAAACAATTATTACATGCAATATTACAATCATTCAAAATTAAATTTGATGGCAAATACAAACTGAATAACATAATACCAAAATAAACATATATCAATTAAAGTGTTAATAATCTATACAAAATAATGGTTCATACATTCATTTTACAAATTAGAAAAAACACACAACAGTTCACCACACTGCCTTGCTCTGCTGCTTTATTTCCTTCAGACATCTCCAAACTGCCGCACCCTTCACAAACTGTTAGAAAAATACATTAAGAAGGCAAGAACAAACTGAATGGGTACACAGACAATGACCATTTATAATAGTCAGTTAATAAAGACATTGGTTACGTAGTCATGTTAGTGCAAGCAACAAGGTTAATTTACTACCTCTACCAATTAAAATGATGGAAATTAAACAAGTGGGATAAGTTAAAAATACATTGTAAGGTGGGGAAGCAATTTGCTTGACTTCATCATTTGAATTTCAAACTCAAGGAGTGACAGCAACCTTTAGGGTGCTTAAATGAATTAAAGCCCAGCTTCATTATTTAATATTTGGAGGGAAAATGACACCATTGGGAAGAAAATGTAAAATATACAAATTAAACTATTAACAAGGTACCAAATATTAGATTAACTGTAAATTACATAAAATGTCGAAAAAGAATCAAAGAATCTTCGAAATTTTGTACCTCTGATTCATTAATTAATAATTTAAATAGCTGCTGATTCGTCTCTGGGTAGAGTTAGTTGCAAAAACAGCATCATGACTTTCACATACAATATCGTTTCACAACTGGCTCTGCATAAACTCAATCTGGATTAACCCACTTGAGTGTGGACACATAAAAATAGTTTGGCTACTCAAATATAATCAGTTCAATGTAATGGTATGAGTAAGTAAACAAAAATAACAGACATGACTTGTGCTGTTTGGTACATGATGGGTTCAAAACTGGTACAAACCCCTTTCACCCTTTTAATGACTTATTTCAAAGAAAAATTGAATATATGTCATTGTGTCTAACCTCATGTTTGCTGCCATGTTCCCTCAAAATTCCTTATATTTCATCAGATTCTGAAAGAAAAATAATATTTTGAGTTTTCACCTGTTTGGAGAACATGTTAAAAGCCTAAAGTATGTCCATCCTTTTTTAAGGATCGACTTACTATAATGATGTCCATCTTTTTTTTTTACAGAGAATGGGCAAGGATATAAATGAACATCTGCCCTGAAGTAAAATTAAAGATATTGCAGTAAAAGTTTCATAGGGCAAGTTGTTCCATAACATAAGATGCCATGTGAGTTTGTATAAAAGGACAACTAGCCTCAATTAATGTCTTAAGTAATTTACAAACAGAAGGTCCATCTGGATGTTAAACTAATAAAGAGAAAGGTACCTTTCCTTTTGATATTTTAACGAATGATCTCCTCGGCTAGCTTTGGATTATTTTATTAGAAGCTCGTAATGAGAGGATCGCTGTGAAGGTCGATCTGTTCTCTGTACTCACACTGCCTACATAACAGTCAACCTTTGCCCCTTGCCAAAACCACTCATTCAAACTTCTACTTGCCTTCAAAATCCCTGTACATCACTTGCCTTCACATCAACGGACTTCAAAGACAACGACCCCAGTTCAACTAATCCTCTGCCTCGTACAACTTTCAACTTACAACTCCATCCTACCGTTCCTCATCACATTAATCTACTGTAGACCACTCACCATCCAACCATCATCCACACAATCCAAAACTGCTGCTACACCTCTACAGCCATTATCAACATACATTTCTACCTTTTATTGCTACCACCTCTGTTAAACAACAGCCTCTATACCACTTGCTTCACATATCAGCCATAGACCAACCACTGCCGAACATCACGACACCACTCACATACAAACCATAGCACTTGCTCACAAATCATCACAGTGCTACCACCATCAACCTTCTCCACTGCACTCACTAACCCAATCACCTCTTTCTAACAGCACGGCAAGTATCTTCCACAAGTTCAAATACCCAAACTGTCCTGATCATACTATCACTCCACCTCTCTGTGATACATCAGCACCTCCAAACCAATTCATAGTCACATTCAACTCCATATTTACAACTTCCTCCAACCTTCACTGCTTCAAAACTGTTGTAGCGACCACCACAACTCATTGCCAATCAACAATATACCACATCACAAAACATAATACACATCCCGTTGTTCCTCTAAACTGTGCATTAACATCACATGTTCACATCACCTACAGCCATCTCTCATTGCCACAGTTACACGATAAAATTGCTACTGCACAGTTCCACTATCTCGACCACCAATAAATCCTCTGTTGTCATTCACTACAACGCCAACCGACAACCTATATTCAATCATCACATATATCAAGAAACTCACATTCACTTCACTGCTGTTAAACGGCTAATCACCTCTCTGCCAAAACATATCACCTGCAACAGCTAATCACCATCTGGCCACACACTATCATCTGCCATCACTTACATCTTACTACCTACCAACCACAATTGCATATAACTTCTACTTCCACTACCTATTCTCCTCCCTCATATAAGTTTCACAATCACATATAAATATTATTTATATGTGCACCACTGCCCTGCTTTATTTAGTTTATAGTTGAATGTTTAATGACTTACATCTTTCTCATAATCTCCACGTATTAGCCTTGAGAATAGTCTGACATTAGCAGTTAATAGATCACCATTCGATAATTTCCAAAACTATTCCAAAAGCACTTATTTTATAAAACCAATAATTTACATATCCAAAAGCGTGTTTTTAAGTTCACTTATATTATAAAATAACAATTATTCCTCTTCCAAACTCTTATTGAAATATCACATCCTAAGAAATAAACTAAGTTTATATTTTCCAAAATATATACATTTAAAATCCATAAAATATTCTCTAATGCTTAAGATTTGCAAGCCAAGCTAAGTGGCTTAGTACACGAAAATAAAAGCAACAGATATATTTCAAAGCCAAGTCAAGTTAAAATGAGAGAAGGCTGATGTTTTTATTTTTAAAAGCGAAAGAAAAGGTGTCAGGCCCTTAAAATAAGCATGAAAAAGGAATGGACACTAAGCTATATAACATACCAAACATGGATAGCACACATCCCTATCCCATTCCTCTAGCAAAGTGATTTTATACCACAGCAAAGGACAAAGCAATATATAAAACAAAATAAAATAAAAACAAAACACTACCCATTTTAGGACGTAGGCAATACATGCAAATACAAATGTAAGTGAACCTATGTGGCCATCTTAAGCTATAGGCAAAAGAGGTAATAATTATAAGCAATAGATATTACTACTATTCATAAACAAAAGTTTTGCAATTAAGTCTCACTAAATGTGTACAATTGCACAAATGGAGATACAACTATGGCTACAGGCATTAACTAAAAAAAATGAGATAAGCTATGCAACTTGATAATATGAGACGTGCTAACCGAAAAATAGGTAACAATGCATGGGTATGTCCATTTTTTTTCTTAACAACAGGAAGGAAGGGACGTGATACATCAGTACATTGTATAATCTATTTTCAAGGCAACTAGTACATATCTAAGTACAAATAAACCAAAGACAATTTATTGCTAGTATTCACCAATGAAGAACTTCACATATAGGCCCAAATTAATATGTACAATTGCAAGGCTACAAAGCAGAGTCAAATAGAAAACAAAGAAGCAACAATATGTTAACCGTTCACTTCAAAATACTGGTGCCGTCAACTTAATTTTACTTGTGTCTATGGGTTTCACACTTAAGCTCAAAGAATAAAACTTTGGGATCACACAAGAGAGCTTGCTAGTATAACCAGTATTCCCTGGATCATTTATAGAGATTTTAACTATGTTTTTTTGATCAAGACACGATTGGTCTTGACAATAGCTCAAGAAATGCAGATGTAGACATTTTAATACTATGCAATTATAGGTCTTCATGAAATCCACTACATTGGTAATGAGCACACATAGAGAATTGGTGAAACATTTTCAACTCGTAGCAAAATTGATAGAACATTCTTTAACTTTGAATGCAACATTATTTTCCCTAATGCACATGCCATCAACATGAACCACTTAATAAGCGATCACATGCTAGTCTTGATTTAGCTTATCTTTGATAATTGCACTGACACAACTCAATTCAGATTCAATAACTCCTAGGTAAATTATAATGGTGACATAAATGTGATTTCTAGTGCTTGGCATAGTGAGGTTTCAGGTAACCTACATTGATATATGCATATCATGGCAGTGGCGAACGAAACAAAGAGAAGGCAACTGACTTTGGGCGTGACTCAATTCATGGCAACAAATTTTGGCATCCGGGACGAAATAATTCAAGCAAAAATGCTTGAGTAGGTGGCCATTTTCCAAGGCTAAGTACATGTACAGGACATGCAAATTAAACAATATAGGTAGTGCAATAAATAAGACTGAGACCATTACTTCTTTTAGTTCATGAATGAGCAAGTACAGGGCAGCAGGCAGAGACGTGCAAATTAAAACAATAGTGTGTAGTCATCATTCTCTAAGGCAACATACTAAGAAGAAAACTATCAGGGACATTTTCTTTTTAGCATGCAGTGAACCAAAGCTAATAAGAAAATGTGTATCAATTTCAAAGTAAGGGCAGGGACGCATTCAATTCAATGCTACAAAATTTTCAAACAACACACACAATTTAACAATCAAGTCCAAGCAATTACAGTAAGAATTCACCTAGAAACCATTTGATTATTTGCATGTCCATATGTGGCATTTGATTATTTGCAGGTGAGTCGGAAAGATCTTCAGGATTATTATTGGCTACTTCCTTTTTTCAGACATTTATATCTATCTTCACCAACATACAAGCAGTTTGGTAACTCTATGTCCCCAAGCAATCTCAATCGTGCATTTAGCATATTCTAAACTCTCAAGTCTCTCTTTTGATTTGTCAAAGCAGACCAATCTACCTAAGTGACACGCAAACCAGTTAACGCCAAGAAACGTCCAAGCAATAAGAGTTGTAGAAATGAATCCACACAGGAACACTTCTAATATACGCTTGAGCACTTCCAAATGATGTGTTCCATCGCATTGTAATAAACATTTCACCCTTCATAAAAATTTGATCAGCTTGTATAATTTTAATTTTATCTTCCTTATAAGAAAATTCAAATGAAAATTAGATTTATCCGATTTAACATCTACTTTTCCATTTAAGCACCAGATCCTTTTAAAACTGTTGAATAACCATCATATAAGATAACTTCCTTCCTAAGAAACCCCCTTCCCCTTAATTTGGCCAATAATTAATACCTGCATTTCTAATTTCATCCGGAGGCTTAAGAGAGACGCCATTGTAATTACGATTGAAGTGCTTTGGAATATATCTACCAGCGTTCCTTGGATTGAATTCAAAGATTGAAGAAAAGATACATTTTTTGAGGTAGTAAGAGCTGACTCCACTTGCTGCACCGAATAGTCTTGGAAGGAAGTTGCTTGCAAAAATAGTGGGAATGTTGCCATTTACGTTACATAAAGCTCCGGACCAACGCCCACACCTTCGGCCACGCAGCTCGACCTCTGCCATATCACTACTCTAATCTGCGATGGCTCCAATAGCATTAGGTTTGAATGAATTTGCAATTTGAGATTTACCAGTTTCTTGCTTTGTTTAGATTTCCAGAATTTGTTAACCCTCTCTTTTAGTTGCTGTCCTTTGTTTAAACAATGAGGAGAAGAATTTTTTTGTTTGGGAGTGGGTAATTGAGGAGGAAGGAGTACGTTTATCCAAAGTACTAACTTTGGAGCCAATTTTCCATTATTTCCCACCTAAATTTCATATCTTTACCACCAACATGTAGTTGCATCGGTTGACTTTAAAACCGATGCGACTAAAGTATTTGCATCAGTTCTATCTTAATAACCGATGCAAATTTGATTTTTTATTACCTATTGCTTTCCATGTACCAGTTGCATCGGTTATTAAGATAGAACTGATGCAAATAGTTCTATTTGCATCAGTTTTTACTTCAACCATGCAAATGAGGCGAAGCAATATGCACTTTTTGTACTAGTGGATAATAAAACATAATAGCATACCCGTTTAGCGATGACCAACCCAATTGGTTTGGAGAAAACCAATTGGAATAGTTGGAATAAGATTCCATATTTGACCCCAAGTGTAAGTTGGAGATAGACAAGTCATGGTTATGCCATAGGGAAAATTATGTAATTTGTAAAATATATATCTTACTCGATAGCTAATCTTGTTCTAAATAAAATGTGTTTTCTTTTTGTTATATACTTGATATAATGTGTTATATTAATTAATTAATTTAATTAAAAGTGTATTTAATAGAAAAGTTGTAAGTGGTATGTTTTGTGATAGTAGTTACAAAATTTTATAACCATGAGTAATTTATCACAATGAAAATAAATATACCATTGTAAATGTTCATGGTCAAGATGCATCGACTCGATATCAATGTGTCCATTGAGACAAGATTATGTAATGCTCTCCAAATGTTGCGCAGTGCATTACTCATGACTGTTAGGCGCACCAAGTGGTTACATATCGATAGTTATTGGATAACTATGGAACAACTCACTTGATATTCTATTGGTTAATATAACTAAGGTCACATAGAAAATATCGATGTGATTAATTTACACAGTTCTCTCGACTTGAGAATACCATCGATCTTCAATATGAATGCTCCACTTTGAATCTAATCAAATTATGGCATGGCGTCCACTAAGGGACTATAGTTTGGTCGAGTGGAGTAATGGAAGTGAAGTAGTATTCAAGAGAGGATTCATATCCTCAGTTATATGGGGTTAGTATCACGGTTAACTCAAAGTCGAAGTCTCTGGACAGAGCATTTCGGTTGATAATAATTTTTATTATTGAACCAAGGACTTTGTGTTTTGACTATAGAGTTGAATATGGATGATATTAGAATTTTGACTATTGCTAAATTCCATAAGTCCAAAGTGATATAGTTTTGAAAAAGAGAATTGTGTAAAAAGAAGTCACAACTGGGTAATGCTTAATAAAGTGAAATTGAATTTTACCGAAACTAAGTAAGTAAAATTTGGCAAAAATGTCACATCACCTGCTAAGTAACGTGTGAACATTAACATTTGAATAGTTTGTTGTTAATCACTGACCAAATTTACACCTAACGAGTCATATAACTGAAATGTTGAATTCTCTTTTTACCAAACCATTTAATTAGCTTATAAGCGTTATAAATTAATTAATATTTATGAAATATTAATTATAAATTTTTTGTTATGATTTAAGGAATAGATATTATTAACTATATTTGAAATAGTTATAAATATATCGATTGATATATGATATCGATGACTAAATTAGATTTAATTAAATAATTTATTATATGGGCTTAAAGTAGATCTTGGCCAATGATGATGGGCAACCATTTTCAGTTGGACTAGGGCTAAAGGGGGTAGCTATGATCAAGGTAGGGGTATGCACTAGGGGAAATAATGTAATTTATAACATATATTTAACAGGATAGCAATTCTTGTTCGAAATAAATGTGTTTTCTTTCTATCATATACTTGACATAATGTGTTATATTAATTAATTTAATCAAAAGTATATTAAATAGAAAATCCATAAATGATATGTTTGTGATAGTAGTTATGAAGTGTTGTAACCATGAGTAATTTATCATAATTAAATTTAATATACCATTTTAAAATTTTCTAGTCAAAATGCATCGAGACTGAAATATCGATATGTTAGTTGAGACTAGAGTACTTTGCGCTTTTCAAATGTTGGACAATATATTACTCATGATTACTGGGCGCACAAAATGCTTATATATTGATGGTTATTAGATAACTATGGAATGACTCACTCGATAATTTTTTTTTGGATAACATAACTAAGGTCAAACAGAAAATATCGATGTGACTGATTTACACTCTTCTCTCGACTTGAGAATACTGTCGATTTTCAATATGAAAGCTCCGCTTTGATTATAGTCAAATCAAGGCATGACATCTGTCGGGTGACAATATTTAGGTCGAGTGGAAATATTGAAAGTGAAGCACTATTCAAGTGAGGCTTCGTCTCCTCGGTTGTGTAGGTATTATCACATTCAAATCAAGTCAACTCAAAGTCAATGCCTTTGACCATATCATTTCAGTTAATAATAAATTTATTATTGAACTAACAAGTTTGTGTTTGGACTGTAGAGTTGAATATGGACGATATTGGAATTTTGACCATTACCAAATTCTATAAGTCCAAAGTGATATAGTTTTGATGAAGAGACTTGATGTAAATAAATGTCATAACCAAGTAGCACTTAACAAGGTAAAATTGGATTTTGCCGAAACTAACTATGCGATTGGCCAAAATGTCACACCGTCAACTAAGTGACATGTAACATTAATATTTGAATAGTTTGATGTTAATCATTGACTAAATTTACACATAATAATTCACACAACCGGAGTGATGAATTCTCTTTAGGCCAAATGAGTTAATTACTCTATAATGTTAATTACTCTATAATTGTTATAAATTAATTAAATAAAATAAAATCTGTGAAATATTAATTAATAAAATTTTGAATATGATTCGAGGAATAAATATTATTAGCATATTGTAATAGTTATAAATATGTCGATCGATAAGCAATTAAATTTGATTTAATTATTTAGGCTTAAATGGGTGTTAGACCATGATGATATAGTGGTAATTTGGCTATTATGAAGGCTATAGTAGGTGGCTAAAAATAGGCTAGAGGAGTTTAATATAAATGGCTTAGATTTAATGAGAATTGGTATAAGATATGATCTATATCTTTCTCTCTTTCATCCACTATAAATAGACCTCTAACCCTAATTGTTTAATAACTTTTTTAGCTGCCACCGTCTCTTCTATTTCTTGTCGATCACATCACTTAGGTGCTTAAGCAAATCCGACTCAAATCAATTCAAAACAAATATTATCTAATAGTTAAAGTTCTAAGGTTCAAGGATTAGCAGTCTACCGAATCGAAATTTTTCAAAGGAGAGAGTATTCATCATTACTAGGTGTACTTTAAGGCATTAGTTTTAGGTATGTCTTTGGAATATTATATTTTTATAATCTCAGATATTATTTTATTATAAATAGATACATGTATGCATGCACACATATACACATACATAATATTGTTAGTGACGATTCTTATATGTATTGATGTTATTACATACTGGATTGGTTATATATATATATATATATATATATATATATATAACAAGTGAATTTTTTTACATAAAAATCAGATAGGCACAACCAAATATTTTATATATAAAATTATTGTTTTATTAATATGTATGTATATATGTGTATATATTAATATGTCATTTAACTATAATTATATGATTTGTATTTATTTATATCATCATATCGTGCTAGTAATTGAACATATATTTTATACACATATATTTACTATAATTATAATTTTTGATAATAGTAAAATAATCTTAAATAATTATTTACTATTAATAATATTATTATTATTTTGGAAGTTAAGCAGAGTTTTGGAAAATTCCCTTACGTCTTTATTAAAAAAGCAGAAAAGAAAAAAAAATAGCAAGCAAAATAACTAAACCATAAATAGTGTAACTAACCCACTTATCATAAATACATCTATCAAAAGGAGTGATAACGAGGTTAGTGCCCCAAGCAACCTTTTTTGCCCTGACCTTCTTGCACAAGCCAGAACAATTAAGCTTGCAAGTCTCTCTATCTTCTCAAATAGCTGCTTGTTCCTTTCATTACAAATCTCTTCCAGTAAAACTTTGAGTGATAACAACATTACTCTAGGCTTAAATCTCTTCACTTTATCGCAAGAAAGACGATGTTAGAATCGTCATTACTGGAAAATCATTAATACAAATCATACTCAAGATCATTACCTCTTACCAAATTTGATAGGTGTGAAAAGAGTTAAAGAACATATGCATCTTTGATTCATTCTCATAGTAGCAAAGAAGGCAGCACGATATATTTAACAACCCAGAATAACATGGCTTAACTTGAGTGAGGATTGATAATTCTTTACATGATCATATTCTACCTAAGGGAAAAAGAGATGTCCTAAGCACGAGTGTGCCATGGATCAACTGTCCAATTCTTAGCAAGGAGGTTATATACACGGTTATTAGAATGTTCCTTGAGATAACTTCCCTAAAGGATTCTTCATGATGTTGCGTTATAATCGAAGAGTCTTAAATCTAATGCCAAACTTCTCTAACCCTAGTGCATCTACAGTAGGCAACATAACTTTGTGATTGTCAATATAATATGTTGCTTTTTCATTTAAGGGGACTCCAGTTTACAACAATTACAAGTGGCTCACTTTGCCCTTGAGGATCATACCTCTACCTACCCATGCAGAAAACTAGAGAGCAGCCTTAGAATATAGAAATAAGACTAGTTGGAAGTGCTGCTTGAACTCATACTTCAGGCTAAATAGGCTTTTCCAAATCCAACATGCAACTTAAGATCAAGTTGCCAAAAATCTTTATTTCTAACATAGTGTTTCAGACACCAGCACATCCATATAGAAGGCTTGTTGTTCAACAAACAAGAAAAAAGAGAAGAGTTAGCATTGTCCCATAAGGCCATGTTGATAATTACCATTCCACTATTTTGCAATGGGATTTAAACATTCTTGAAAGAGATGGGAATATTCTTTCTAGAGAAAGGAGTGTGAGAACATAAGAAGTGAAAACATGAATTTTCAATCAACTAAATAAGCTTTTTAGGGAGAATAAAAACCCTAGAGTAGTATACTTACATTGAGATAGCTAACGATTTAATTATGACAAGTTCGCCAACAGTGGAGAGGATCTTGTAATGCCACATGCTAACCTACAAGAAAATCTTTTCATATAAGAGAATACAATCTCATTTCCTTATTAGAGAAGTGGCGAGAGAGATGCCAAGGTACAACAATCTAGCATCTTGGAGCTGAACTCCGTAAGGGTCAACTAAGGAGAGAATATTCAACATAGGCAGGTCAGTGAAAAGAATTATAGTCTTTGCATAATTTATCTGGAGCCTTGAGACAAGCTTGAAGGCATCTAGGGTTTCAAAAGGTTTCTCAATCGTGTGAGCATTAGGTTTGGTAAAAATGAGCAGGTCATCAGCATAACATAGGCTAGATAAAAGGGGTTTTTTGCATTTGGGATGGAAGTCAATAACCTTGATATAATATCATTACTTTAGTATAGCAGTCAAAAGCTCCATAATGATTAGGAAAAGGTATGAGCTGAGAGGGTCTTCCTGCCTAAGACCTTGTTTCCCTTTAAAAAAATGACTTGCTGTTAGGGTTGTCTCGCATGTTTAATGGAGGAACGACGGTTTGGATTGGAGAAAAAAGTCCCACATCGCTAAATAATATGGAAAAGTGGTATTTAAATATGGGTTGGTAGGCATGTAACACTGGGGATTCCTTTTGTTACAACAAAGTGTATGCCAACCCATACGCGTACGCCACGTGCTGGAGATGGGAAGCTTGTTCCGACCGCCGTTACACAACAGTGGTATCAAAGCCGAAGGTTACGGACTGGGCCATGCAGACACGGCAGTACTCTCAAAGGTTACCCTAAGGGGATGCGAGTCAAGGGGGAGACTGTTAGGGTTGTCTCGCATGTTTAATGGAGGAACGACGGTTTGGATTGGAGAAAAAAGTCCCACATCGCTAAATAATATGGAAAAGTGGTATATAAATATGGGTTGGTAGGCATGTAACACTGGGGATTCCTTTTGTTACAACAAAGTGTATGCCAACCCATATGCGTACGCCACGTGCTGGAGATGGGGAGCTTGTTCCGACCGCCGTTACACAACATTGACTATTAACTTGCACAAAGAAGGAAGAGGTAGTGATACAAGCCTCAATCCACTTTGAAAACCTCAAAGGGAACCCCATTTTTCTCATAGCATACAAAAGGTTTCACACTTTATAGATTCTTATGCTTTCGTGAGATCAACTTTCATACAACATCTGGGGCTTAAATAGGTTCTGTTATATCCCTTAAGAATGTCATGAGTGAGAAGGATATTATCAATTATATTGCTACCATAACGGAATGCACTTTGGTTCATAGAGGTGATATCAAGGAGGATATGCTTAAGTTTCATAGCTAGAACTTTGGAAATACATTTATATATTGTGTTACATCAGCTTATTTGTCTGAAATGGTTAACATTGTTAAGGGAAGGAACTTTAGGAACAAGATAAATTATAGTGGAGTTTATTCCTTTCAACATTCTCCCACTATTAAAAAAATTATGAACAGCCTTGAGAAAATTAGTACTAATAATATGCCAACATGTTATGAAAAAACTGAAACTAAGTCCATTCGTTCCTAGAGCCGTGGTTAAGAATGGAGAAAAGGAAAGACTTGATATCATCGTCAGAAATGTCTTGCATCAAAGTAGTTGACTGTTCTTGAGATAGGGAATGTAAGTTTACATTATCTAGCAATTCAAGGAAGGAATTCTGCTCAATAAAGTAGCCTAATATGGAAGCAAAATGGTTCATAAAAGCTTTACTCACTTCCTCTTGACTCTTATGCATAATCACTTCACGATCACGAATTCGATGTATCCTTTTCTTTTGGACTTGGAAGTTGTGGTAGTACTTACTGTTCTTATCACCTTGAATGTCCCAATTGTCTCTGCACTTAATATTATTTAAACCAATATACTATTTAAATAATTTATATAAAATAAAATATGTTTCGAAAATTAATTTTTAATTTTTTGAAAATTATCTTATTATGAAATAAGCTCTTGGCCAAAATTTGTCTATCTAATAATCAACTTTTATAGTATTTTTTAAAATCATTATAATGTATGGTCGAAATTAATTAATCATTGAAAAAAATTGATTGAGAAATTTGTGGAAACTTTTTCAAACCGCAAAATATCATGCTAGACTTTCTAAAAATTTAAAATTTTAAAAATATGTTTCAAAAATAATTTATTAATATTTTATTGTATTTTGACTGATTAATCAATATACATACGTATATATATATGTATTAATATAATAAAATTTTGTTATATAATGTATAACGAACTAGAAGTAAAAAAAATAAAACCAATTCATTTTATTAACTAAAGCATATACATATATATTTATTTAAATATTATAAGTACGTTTATCAAATAGATATTAAAATTTATTTACATATTACGTATATATAAATATTATTTTAATATTTATTAAATAATCATAATTTTGTGTGTATATATAACTTATTAATATTTTACATATATATATATATGTTAGTTTATATATATACATACATACATATATATATATAAGTGTTTAAATACTTTCATCCTCATAAAATTATTTAAATAAATTTTACTTATACATTTACATACACACACACACACAGATATATATATATATATATATATATATATATATATAATATATATCAATAACAAGCTTGCATATACACACAGACACACATATATTTAGACAACATACACTACATATCGGATGATCTAACATGTTTGTTGTGATGTAAATCCCAACATTTATATACAGACATGTTATACCTTACATGAATTATCATGCTACACATGCACACACATACATATATGTATATGACACATATGTGTCCATTTGTATGTATAGAACATAAATTAAACAAATTTTTATATAATGTACAAAGTTAAATGAAATAAGAGTTTTTGTTTAAATGAAATTTAGAAATGTTTTAAATATATTAGACTTCATATAACAAATATAGTTCTAATAAGGATTTTTTTTTTTTGAAATTCACCTATAACTTCAATTGTGGGCTGGCCTAGTTCCAACAGGCTCAATTAGGTTAGGATTGTTGGTTTTGGACGACTAAGATTAAGGGAGAATTGGGATGAGATATGATCCACTATTTTCTCTCTTCTATTCACTATTTAAACAACAACCCTATTAAACAATAATTTTTTTCTGCCACTTTCATTTTCTATTGCTGACTAATTCAACCCTAAGAGCCTAGCCATACCAAGGCCAAATCAATTAACGATCAATTACTATTTGATAGTCAAAGATCAATGTTTCAAAAATTAGTAGCCTGCTGAATCGAGAAGCTTATAAGAGGAGAGAGTTTATCATTACAAGGTGTGCTATAAGGCATTAGTTTTCAGGTATATTATTAATTGAATCATGATATATAATTTTTGATTAACATTTCATTATATATATATACATACATACATATATATGTGTGTGTGCGCGTATGTGTGTATTATATTGTTAGTTAGTTGCGATTATAATATGTATTGTTATTGTCACAAGCCAGAATGGTTATATGTATATATAAGTATAAATTTTTTTTTCTTCATATATCAGATATGTACAGTCGAATTTTATATATAATATATTATTATTCTGTTATTATATATATACATCATTTAATTATATATATAGTTCATATTCAATTATAATATCATTCTAAGATATTAATAATTGATCTATTAGTTTTATATATGTTTAGTTATAGTAATGATAATTTCCGATAGCCACATAATATTTTTGTATAATTGTTTATTATTTTTAATATTATTTCGATTAATATCCTATCTAAATAAATCATATAAAACAAAATATGTATCGAAAATTATTTTTAAATTTTATAAAGTTATTTTCACATAAGAATAGTTCTAGGCCAGAAAATGGGAATATAAAAAAATCAATTTTGTTATTTTTAAATTTATTACGAGTAATGACCGAATATAATTAATCAATTATATGTAGATTTTGACCAAAAAATTATGAATTTTTTTGCAAACTTCAAAATATCATATAAGCTTTTCCGCAAATTTAAAATCGGATAAAATGTTTTGTAAATGTTTTTATTAATATTTTATTTATTTTTCGAGTAAATATATATATATATATATATATATTTTAAAATAATAAAATCAATAATAAAATTTTATGTTGCTATATTTACGATCTAAAATTATAAAAAATTATTTTGTATATATATATATATATATGTATTGTAAATGTGTTTATGTATAAATATATTTATAGAGTTAAAAAAATATTATTTTGTCGTTATAAATATACATAAATATATTTGGTTCATAATTGAAAAAAAGAAAAATTTAAAAATAAAATATATTATATATGTGTGCATGTACATGTCTTATTTCAAAACATATTATAATAATATACATATATATTAGTAATTACACACACACACAGAGACACACACATATATATGTACATATTATGTATGCATATAGATAAATATAAATACATATTATGAATATTTTATATACATAGAATTATTTAAAAAAATTAACATATACTTATATGTATATTAATTATATTTATATAAGTAACAAATTTAAATACATACATATATTTAGACAACATACAATACATATCGGATGAGCTAACGTGTCCGTTGCGATGTAAATCCCAACATCTATACACATGCATGTTATACCATGTATGGGCTTACATGTTACACATGCACACACATAAATATATGTGTGTGTGTGTGTATGATACATATATGTATATTTAAATGTCTTAAAATATAAATGAAGAAATTATATAATTTATAAATTTAGATAAAATAAGAGATTTTATTTTAATAAAATTTTAAAACTTTCTAAATGAATTAGAGTTTATAGGCTCAATATAGATCCAATAAGGAAAAAAATTTGAAATTTACGCACAACTTCTGTTACGGGTTGGCACTGATCCAACTCATTCTTCATAAGCCTTTTATTACTACTATATGTGAAGCGCCACCGTTTACAGTGTTAGGGAATAGGTTTCGTGAAGCGCCACTATTTACAGTGGTAGGGAATATGTTTCATAAATTCCTATTTGTGCTCACTTTTATTATATCCATTCTGTTTTGCAACCCATAATTGGTTAGACTGGATAGCCAACGTTGTAGGCAAGCTTAAGTATTTGATGTGAATATTATGGAAAGAAAAAGTCTTATTTATGCAAAGGTGTTGATTGAAATTACCTTGGACAGGATTCTGCCTACCATGCTTAGGGTGTGGGCAGCTGAGGGCCATGTTGAAGTTGTTGATGCTCATTATATTTGGATGTTGGATATTTGCACAACTTTCACTCTTTTGATCATATTGTGACATCATGTAAGCATGGCACACCTTCTCTTTCTCTTCCTATGGCTGAAGCCCCTCTACCATTTACTGTTAAGATCCCACTTCCTTGTTCTCTAGTTAGGAAGTATGTTCTGAAGCCTACTTCTATTAAGGAGGTTGCTCATATTATTACTCCTTAGGCCTTGCTCTTTACGTATTACCTTATGAAATCTTGTCTTCGGTTTCTTTTGAGCCCCCCTCCCTCGATATTATTATAGATGACAACACCATGGTGAAACCAATTAAGGCTATGCCTTCCTCAAACGTTATTTTTTTGGAGTATGTATTAGCAAGCTTCAATTCATGAGCATTCAGAAATGAGATATGATCTGACATTTGGTAGTTTTTATAAGTTCGTGGAAGTACAAGATGAGGGTAGCGATAGTTAGGAGTATATCCTAGGGGCAATTCTGTAATTTATTGTAAATTAATAACTCTAAAGTAAAATATCAATCAAAATAAAAGTTGTTTTCTTTTTATTATATACCTGATATAATATGTTTTGGAAATAGACCAGCATGCAGCGTGTGAAATGGGTGAATTTCAAAAAAAAATACCATTCTGGATCTTGTTGGGCCTAGGAAGTCTAAATTAATTTAGATCCAATCTAAATAATTTTAAATAATCTTTATTTTATTTAATTAATTTATATAAAGATTTGATTTTGTATAACATGTAAAACATAAAGTGTATGTGTGCATCAAATACATATATACGTGTAATCGTGAGTGTAACATATAAATGTGTATATGGTTTAATGTGCCCATAAATAACTGTTGAGATTTACATCACAACAGATACATTAGCCCTCTATATGCACGTTGCTGTCCAAAACAAACTTAAATTATAAATACATACATACATATGTATAATATTAAAATTTTAAATACCTATTTTGTAATAAAATAAGTTAGTTTAAATAAGCCAATAATTTTGAAATTCAACTTACCGTTATTAAAAAACGGCGTCCCTTTCCTCCTCACAGCCTCCTCCTTCGTTCTCACCCTCTCTTTCGTTCTCTGGAATTTCTTTCGTCCCTCCTAAGTACTTGCCTGATCCCCCTATCCACTTCCAGGGCCACCTTCATACTCCAAAGACCAATCTCTAGTAGAACCGTCTCGAATAGTTGAAACTGCTCTCCCTACATCTGCTTTTAAACCCACCCCGTCGGTCAACCTCTCCAACCGGAAAACGTACGCTCAGGTTGTCGCAGCACCCCGTCACATCCGTTTATCCAACCAACATCCGCTTCTCCCGACCCCCCCCAAGTTAAACCGTCGGCGCCCGTTCCCTTTTTTCAATTCATACCGCTAAACTTTCGAATTTTTGAAATCGAAAAAAAGATATTTCAAATGTGCAGGTTTAGGCCACATGGCATCCAATTGTAGGGATCCCATCATCTGCTATTATTGTGGCTTTTTTGGCCATTATTATGCTCTCTGTCCATCTAAGCCTAATGCATTGGGACCCTCGAAAAACCCTTCGGTTTCTCTTAATAATCATCTCACTGCACACAAGTCTCGAATACCGAAACATACTTCTGACGTTCCCACTACCAAGCATCCACGCGTCCATAAGTCAAATCGACTCACAGCTGGACCTACACTAAACTTCTCGATCTCTAAAACATTCAATCAACTCGGTTCCCTCTCTCCTCTTCAAAACAAAACTTTTTCTTCTCCCTCTCATCCTTATCCATCCTCTCTCAATTTCCCCATGGCTGACTTCTCGCTCTACATCACTGCAACCATCATTGACGGTGTTTGGAGTGTAGAGAGCCTCAACACCGTCCTGACCTCAACCTTCAATCACAGAGAATGGGCAATTTGGCTGCTTGATAACGACCGATTTCTGATTTGTTGTCCCTCTATTCAGATGAAAAACAATGCGCTTAATTCCAAGATTCTCACCAAAGCGGGTGGCTCAATTTACTTTGAGGCATGGCCAGACTATGAACCATCGTCATCCATTGAGCTTAAACGCCTAGCTGGGCAATCATCAAGGGATTTCCGGAACTTCATAGAAACAATCGGGATGCTGTCCAGTCTGATCTACATCCTATAGGGCGACTCACTGATTTTGACAGATGCGAATTGTCAGAGTTTGATCGACGTCAAATTCATGTTAAGATGCAATTCCTGGTGGGAATACCCGCTTCCTCTTCTTATCTGGTTCGCCTCAACAATGCTGATTACCTCATCACGGTTTCACGTTGGGACCACTCTCACCCCCGCTATAGACTAGAGACCTACCCACTTGGCGTTGACATCGAAAGGGAGCTTAAGTGCTTCGATGATCTCCTCGACATTCCTTCCGAAGAGCTAGACTCTGATGATCGTTTTGACGCCATGAACTGCGAACCAGCCATACCCTCCCCTCCCTTGAATTTTAATGAGGATGCTAACCACATGATGATCCATAATAATGAGCCAGCTCCACCAAGATGGGACCCCCTCCTTGATTTTGACCTTTCTGTGCCCTACTTCCTTCAAGTCCCGCCCGCGGACCCAAACCCAGCACCGGATCTTCCTCCAGCTCCTATCCCTCCTTCAGCTTCTGTCCAACACAGTTTGCATAGCCTTTCCCCAGCGGTAGTTCGATGAAGTTCGAGGACTGCCAGAGCATCGTCCTTGCCTGGTACTATAGGTAGCTATTACGAACCTGTAGTTTTTTCCTCTGCTAACTCTAGATTAAATAAGAAATTAGCACGTTGCATGGGAGTTTCTATACTTGAGGAACATTATTCTGTCATGCAAACCCTAGAACAAGAGCGTCTTTCCTTTTCCCAATGAAAATTGTCTCCTGGAATATTCGTGGGATGGGGTACCCCTCAAAAAGACACTCTGTTCTTCTGTCCTTGTCTCCCTTTCATACAGACATCCTTCTGCTCCAATAATCTAAACTTTCTAATCCATCTCCCACACTTTTTCGTCAAATTGGTGGTACACGACTATTGGGGTGGACCCACACAAACGCTATTGGCTCCAGGGGGGTCTAATTACCATGTGGAATGGATCAATATGGTCTCTTAGCCAAATCGTTCATCAACCATCTGTCCTTCATGTAGCTCTTAGACACCCGCAGACTAACCCCATCATTTTCTTTTCAAACATCTATGGTCCCCAAACTATTCAAGAATGGGCAGATCTCTGGAAAAAATGCATGGAATTTGCAACACACATATACGGTCCTTGGGTGCTTGGGGGCGATTTCAATACAACCAGATACTCCGAAGAAAGAAACTCAGGAAATTCCTCACCTGACTCAGATGCTTTCAACGCTTTCATCGGCTCCAGCGCATTGATCGAACCCCCTATCAACAACCGCCTCTTCACATGGTCCAATAGACGTCGAGCTCCCGCCATGGCTAAACTTGACCGCTTTCTTTTCAATTCTACATGGGATGATATCCACCCCCTATCTAGTTGCCTTGGACTTGCATCTGTCCTCTCTGATCATTGTCCTCTAGTACTCGATTCGGGCTCCCTCATCAATCGCAATCGACCCTTCAGATTTGAAAGACTCTGGCTCCTTGAACCATCCTTCGAAGATTTGATCAGAATGGCATGGACCCAGCCCATTAGTTCCAACTCTGCCTCTGCCCGGATAGTAGGCAAACTAAGATCACTGAGAAGGCTTCTTAAACCTTGGGCCAAATCTATCTGGGGTTCACTCAGGAATCGTATCTCCTCCACTCAAGACGAAATTCTTAAACTGAACATCCTTGAAGAGTCTCGCCCACTTGACGATTCTGAGACACACAATCTTAGAAGTTTGGAAACAGAGCTGGAAAGGCTGATGAAACAAGAGGAGATTGGTTGGAGACAACGCTCTAAGGCTAAGTGGTTAGCTGAGGGAGATAAAAACACGGCCTACTTCCACAGATTTGCTAACGGTCGTCGCAGATCCTTGTTCATCCCCGAAATTATTCACAATGAAGTGACAGTCACGGATCAGGCTGAAATTTTAAATCTCTTCACCAACTTTTACCGCTCCGTCCTAGGCCAACCCTCCTCCTCCCTCCCCCCATAGATTGGAATCTCCTCTACCCCAATCCACCAACCATCCCAATTGATTCCCCATTCTCCGAAATGGAAATCCTGGCTGCCCTTAAAGATATGGACGACAAAAATCACCAGGTCCGAATGGCTTTGGGCCTTTTTTCTCTAAACATTTCTGGAACGTTATCAGAAAAGATATCTTAGACCTGTGCTCTGAATTCCAGTCCAACCCTATGATCATTTCCCGACTCAACTACGCCAATATCGTCCTCATCCCAAAATCTGAGGGTGCTAACTCTCTTGCTGCCTTCCGCCCCATCAGCCTCTTAACACCTCTTTCAAACTCATCACTAAAGTCCTTGCCAACCGTCTCCAACCCCATATGAAACAGTTGATTGGAAGGGAACAATCTGCCTTTATCCAAGATCGCAATATCCTTGATTGTGTGGCGGCAACACAGGAAGTTATCTCTTTTTTCCACACAAACAACCTGCCAGGTGTCCTCCTCAAATTAGATTTCTCGAAGGCTTTTGACTCTGTCCATTGGAACTTCATTCTGGAACTTCTGCCACGTAGAAACTTCCCTGCGAAATGGTGTGAATGGATAAAATGCATTCTAACTTCCAGTCCCTCCTCCATTCAAATTAATGGTTCATCGGGGGGTCTTATCAAATCTGCCCGTGGTCTAAGACAGGGAGACCCCCTTTCACCGCTCCTTTTTGTGCTGGTGGCCGACGTCTTTAACCGCATGTCTAAACTAGCAGTCTCGAACAACTGTCTCGTCGGTATTGGTCCCCCAAACTCCAACTTATCTGTATCTAATCTCCAATTTGCAGACGACACTATTCTCTCCGTCTCCCCCTCGCCTAACCACATCCATTGTCTTAAGGTCCTTCTATACGTCTTTAAACTCATTTCTGGTCTTTCCATCAACTTTCACAAAAGTTCTATCATTATGCTTGGTAACATAGATCACCTTGGTCCCTCAAGTGCTTCTATCCTCAACTGTAACATCGCTCACTTCCCGATCTCCTACCTTGGTATCCCTTTACGACCAACTAAACTCCATCGTGCTGATTGGATCCCCCTTATCACCAAAATTGAATCCAGACTCTCAGGCTGGAAAGCCGACGCCCTCTCGACCGTGGGCCGATTGGTTCTAATAAAATCAATACTCTCCTCCATTCCCCTTTACTGGCTCTCATTCTATAAACTACCTACCTGGGTATCCAAGAAATTTGACTCCATTAAAAGAACTTTCCTCTGGAATGGGGGAAAAGCCAAACATCTTGTCAGATGGAAGATAGCTTGCCTTCACAAAGACCATGGTGGCCTCGGTATTGTCAACCTTCGAACATTCAACCTTGCTCTTTTGGCCAAATGGATTTGGCATACTCTGACACCTGGACACTTCGTCTGGAAAGACTGGATTCTCTCAGCCCATTACCAAGGCAATCCATCATACGTCCTCCACCTCGCTCCCCTCAATAAACCCTCCCCATTCTGGTCTGGAGTCTTATCCTCCGTCAACCATATTAAGCCTTTCTTTCAAGTGATCCTAGGCAATGGCTCTAATTGTCTCTTCTGGTTTGATTCCTGGTTATACCAACCCCCTTTAAATCGCAGATTCCCCTCCCACTTCTCCTCAGTTTCTCAGAAATTTCTCTCGGTTGCTGACGCAGTCTCCATTGGTCCTCAGTCGCTCTGTCCAGCTTCTCTCTTTGGCGATAACCTGCTCAGAGAATTCCTTGCCGCCGCCAATCTACTTCTTTCCATTAACCTGTCTCCTACCTCCTCTGATTTTTATGTATGGTCTTTATCCCCCTCTAAACACTTCTCTGTGTCCTGTGCTACTCATTCCTGAACCACCCTGGCAGAGTATTCTCCTTCGCATGTCTCTGGAAATGCCACCTTCCTCCCCGAATCCTTTTTTTTCAATGGTGTCTGATCCATGGCCATATCAACACCAAAGACCGTCTTGCCTGATTTAATATCTTATCTGATCAATCTTGTCCCCTCTGCAATCTTGAAACTGAATCCATTAATCACCTTTTTTTTACTGTGACTTTGCTATTTACATTTGGGCATCAACTTGCGCTCATATTTTTGGTTCCATTCTATCTATTTCGAATTTCTTTGAATATTGGCAGTACAATACTCCAGACCATAGATTTGACTCGTTTCTAGCCATCTTTTGTTGGGTGATATGGAAAGAGAGAACCTCCCGTGTTTTTAACAAACCTGAGAGTTCGAGAGCGCATATTTGCAATAGAATTATTATCATCTTTACTATTTGGTCAGGCTCCAGCTTTTCTGCTCCAGTCAGGCTTCGCCTTCGGGCTCCCAGTTCTCCCGCATCGGAGTCGGTAGGTAGTTCTTCTTCAGCTGCAGTGCCGATGGGACCGCATTCCCAGGGTTGATGCTTTTCCCTCATCTCTTCGATGATCGGCTTACTGGACTTTATTTGTGTTAATTGAATGTACTCCTTCTTTTATTCCCCCATCTGAATTAGACTTATGTATAAATTAGTTAGGGCTGGTTCTATGTTTCTTTATTTGGCTATCTGCTACCGAAGACTGATGTTTCAAACCTTTTTTCAGCCAATGATCAGGCTTGTTGATCATAATATTACTATATTAATAAATAACTCTAATCGGTTGTGTAGTTCTTCGCTACACATTCGTTCCACTCAAAAAAATATTTTAAATATCGAATTTGTTTAATTAGTAAAACAATTTAAAAACAGATCTGGATCTATATTTTTAAATTAAATATATATTATCATTTAACTAAAATATCATAAATATAAATAAAATAATTTATTTGAATAAGCTAATAATTTTGAAATTCAAAATTCATTTTTTGAGAAAAATGAGTAATCCTCTATTAGTAGAGGATGACA